>HG992027.1:12847902-14214152 GCA_905220475.3 Ennomos fuscantarius
CAATGTGGCTTGTCCCACCGAGATCAGCATAATGACTAGTTATGCCACTTTTATTAGATAACAATGCACGCAGCAATTAATGCATGTTTGACAATCGAGTTTGTTTTTGTTTGTTTGATGAAATTAACACCTTTCGTTTGATTGCGTTTTTCTACTTTATGCTTTTGATGTGTGCTGGCCTTAGAGAAGTGCTGACTGACTAATATCATTTATGGGTGTAGTCCGTTGTAAATCTTGAGCTTCATTGCAGCCTCTGTTTAACTGCAACTTTTAGACAATTATTACTCTGGTACGGTAAATTCGTTATTTATAGCATGGCGCATTGTAATATTAAACAAAATAATTACCTGCCCCTAATGGTGAAATTAAAGTTTTCGTCGAAATAAAACGCTTTAAATTGTTATAGGTACGTACTTTAAATACATTAAATTGTGAATTCAGCAATAAGCAAACTGCTCCGTAAATCTTTGGTGATCTCGTTTTTAAAACGTTAAATTAATCGATAATATGTATAATGAAATAACATCGATTATTCGCATGCGATATAAACCTCATAAATCTGCAGTTAAAAAATCGATTGCAATAAATGATGTATTACGTAAAGTGTGCCGCATACTACCAGTCACCTGTCGCGAAAATGTCACCTGTTTACTGTGACGTAACGGAAACCGAACTCTCATCACCATCACAAACCGGTAATGTGAGTAAAGGAACTTTCTGTACTTTTTATTTCGCGGTAGAGTGGTAAGTGATACGGAAAATGGGTTATTCTTCAAGTAGTATAGTGACGAAGAAACAGTGACAAAATTCTCTAACAGCCGAAGTGATAGAAGTTAAGAGGTCGATAATGGTCACGAATATAGTTCTCATCAAAGAATGTTCAATTGTTTGTATTATTACCATCATCACCATAAGCTAGAAGTCGCCTACTGCTGAAGATAGGCCTCCGCCGTAGAGCACCAGTTTGACCAGCTACTTACCTCGTGATATACTTACGCTTACCTATATCTAACGGTTTTCCGCGATTCTGACCATCAGTCTACCGAGTGGTCCTAATAGTTTAATTGCTCATGCGTATATAAAAAGATATTTTGCATTTGATTATCATATCAATTTATTACATTTTGTGTATATTTTTAATCTAATCAGTTTCTTCAATTTACACATAAAATTATAAACATAATGGTGTCGATTCTGTGTCGCATTCTCTAAAACTAAAGTAAACTTAAAGTATGGCGGTACTCTTCTGATAAAGGGGAAATGTTAATTTCGTTTAGCTTTAGAGTATTCCACACAATCGACACCAATACTAAGCTAAACTAGACCTAAAAGAAATTTAAACTAAGTATACCTAAAAACTTAAAATAGATAAAACTAATAAACTTTAAATAACAACCCGTTAATGGAGGGAAAAGTGCCCAGATTGCTGGCAGCATTACCACGTTGGATGGCTACGCTTTTGTGCAAAATAAAAGTCAGTATTCTTGTCACCTGATGCCTCCACCAAACGTTTGGCCAAGTTCCTGCATGTTTCCATGGCAGTAAAATTTAATAATATAATAATAATTTCCATCATATCGATTATATATATAGGGTGAATCTGTCAAGATATATTGAAACTGAATATAAAAAAACTTAGAAGTTCCAAAACCCAAAAGGCTTTATTTTATTTATTTTCGCAAATGCATTTATGCAATAAGCCCGGTTTAGTTTGGCATTTTTAAAAGTCCAATTATGATATTTTGCAACTTCCATTATCCTCTCGCGGAAGTTGCGCACACGACTATCAGAAGTTTTTGGCTAATGGCTTCACACGGTATGTCAGTGTCAAATGTGCAGCACAATTTACAGAGTAAAATGTTGATAGACTGTAATGGGAGCATGCTATTAGGTTTACTTTCGCAGTAATTATAAGGTATATGATAAGGTGGTTTTTAATCCATTATTAAACATTCAGAGGTACAATTTTTTTAAACTTATAAAAGTTGCATCATCTTTTTTTCATTTCCATTTAAAGAGCGGCTACTTAGATTGTTTTAAAATAAATTAATATGATTATATTAATGAATATCGGGATATTAATTTATTACTATTCCTCAGGATGCTTATCAGTTTTATTTTTTCCACCTTGCCGATTACACTACACTTCATTTTTTATCGCGGTTAATACTTATAATCTTTGTAAGCCAACTCGTAACGCTATAGTTTAAAACCACTATGTAACTTTAACTTTTTTAGGTTAACTTCCATAAAAATACCTTAATTCTAAAATACAAGGTGGAATTTAATTTGTTCTTTTCCTTAAATGTTTGTACTCAGTCCACACTATAGAACGCTCCTATACAACTAATTACCCAAAGTACTTAAAATTTTAATCTAGGTATTATCAAATTACAGCAAATTCAAATTTGAAAGAAAAGTCTTGTGATATTGAACACAGCAGGTGTTTTATTACCTACGAAACATATACAAAGCGCTAAGCCGGTGCCCGCGCTGTGTGTAGCGTTAAATATACATTTCGGCTGTTTTTCAACTATTTCAGGAGGGATTTAAAAAAAAAACGTTTTTTTTAATTGCATTTTGTACGATTATTTTAAAGCATGGTATGAGTACATACATTTATGGAAAAGAACGAATTAAATTATATGTATTATATTATATGTATATTGAAGGGCTTTCTACAAAATTATAGTTTATTCCATATCCTTATATTAATTGCCGTCTATAACTATTTAATTTCACCACAAACATGCTATTTGCAATTAAATGTTATTGCCACTATGGCAAAACCAAGCTCTTTATTTATTGCAGTTGAGCGTCGCCATCTACTTTTAATATATATCGCACTCATAACTAAAATAGAAAGTTATATCAATTAAAATAAAAGATGATAAAATAATTAAAACAAATTAAATCAGTTAAAGTAAATCACTAGACAGGTAAAAACAAATGACGTAACCGAATGGAGATACTTCTTTTGACATAAAACCAAATGTCATGTTTGCGTCACATGTGCGTTATTCTAAAGTTAATTTTTTCTTTGTAGATTTAATTGTTATTTTATGACCCATTTATATGGTAAATAAACAATTTAGCCTACTTCCGTACATAACATTTATTTCTGAGACCAACGATGAATAATACAATTGAGTTCAAGAAAAGTTGTAGGCATTTTGACATTTATTTTTTGGAATGGCACCTCCCGAAATTCGAAAGCAATTCCGAGATTATTCTCTAAAAATCATATATTAGGTCTTTACCTATGAAATTGCCGTTTTGTTTGAAAAAAGTTAAAGTATTTTTTTTTGAACTTTTTTATTTCTTTTATTCAAAGTAATCACCCCTGCAATCAATGCATCTTTGCCAACGCTGTGGTAGTTTATGGATGCCCTTCTTGAAAAAATCAGCAGGACGGGAGACAACAAACTCTTCAAAGGCGTTTTGTACTGCCTCTCGGGAATTGAATTTTTTTCCCGCTAAAAAGTTGTCCAAATTTTGGAAAAAGTCATAGTCGGTAGGCGCAAGATCTGGTGAGTATGGCGGATGAGGGAGAGCTTCCAAACCCAACTCATGCAGCTTAGAGACGGTCTGTTGTGCAGTATGGGGTCGCGCGTTGTCGTGAAGTAGCAGTGGAGACGACCGATTGACCAAAGCTGGTTCCAGACGTGCGAGTTTCGCCATCATTGTGGTCAGTTCTTCAATGTACACATCAGCAGTAATGCTCTCGCCGTTTTGTAAAAAGCTATGATGAATCACACCAGCACTAGACCACCAAACTGTGACCATCACCTTTCTAGGGGTAATTTTTCGTTTTGCACATTGCTTTGGTACCGAACCAGGATCTAACCAACTTGCTGAGCGCTTTCGATTGTCAAAAAGAATCCATTTTTTGTCGCACGTAACAATTCGGTTCAAAATTCCTTCATTTCTGTGCCTGTTAAGCAGCGCAAGGCAAGTCTCGACGCGTACGTTGCGCTAGCGATCGTTAAGTTCGTGGGGCACCCATCTATCAAGCTTTTTTATCTTGCCAATCTGTCGCAAATGGACCAATATTGTTTTGATGCTAACATCAAAAGCTGCTGCCAGCTCAGCGGTAGATTGAGATTCATCAGCTTCCACAATCGCCTTTAATTCATTATTGTTGACCAAAGTTTCCGTACGACCACGAGGTTCATTTTTCAAGTCAAAATTCCTAGAACGGAACCGAGCAAACCAATAACGGGTTGTACGTTCGTCTGTACAGTTCTCTCCGTAAACGTTATTGATGTTACGTGTCGTTTGTGCCGCGTTGGTGCCACGACGGAACTCATATTCCATAATTACACGAAATTTCAAAGTATCCATTATGAGGAAAAATGTTGAAATGTAATGAAAATACAACGCTAATCAATAAACAAAAGACTTATATTGGAAATAGAATGTCATATTTTTAAAACAAAATTAATTTGAATTTAGAATTCATAGCCAATCAAAACTTTTTTTTGTTTGAAAAAGTCTGTACTGCAATACGGCAATTTCATAGGTAAAGACCTATTATAATACGTGTGAAACCTGATTTGTGCCAATGACTGCCATAAAAAAGACTTTACGCGAGCCGTTTTTTTTCCTTCTGGTTTCTAGCTAAAACTGCATTTATCCATAAACATTCTACTTTGCCTAGCGCAATAAAACCAAAATAAAAAGTAGGTACGCTGTCTCTTATTTTTTAATAAATTTTAATAAAACGAATAAAAATTGGGTGTCAAAGATTCGAAAAGTTGCCCAGTTTAGCTTCCATACTAAAAATGAGGTGTAAAGTGTAATTGTTACTAGAAGAACGCGGGTGCAAACGCGGGCTGCCTCTTGTTGTAGGTAATATTAGAATATATTCCAAATAACTTGTCTAAATATTCAGACTCAGTTGACTGTTAAATAATACTTGCAAAACTTTACCGGAAGGGGCAATTTAGAGTTGATGGTATCAACGCGGTCGCCCACATTACACCGTAGGGAAGGAAAGCGTTCGTGCAAGAACCACAGGCTCCACAGACTAGGTACTTGTTACTACGGCATACCTAGAAATATGCGTATCCCTACCTTTACATCTATATAGCTAATTGCTACTGGTTTATAGTCTGTGGTGAAGGCAAGAAAGGAGGAAATGAAATTGCACAGTATCAACATCTTGGATTGTAGATCTGTCACATTGGTTGATTTGTTTCTTTAAGTACGACAGGTATGTAAACATAGTTAATTAGGTACTTAAAGAGTTCATTGGAACTGTATGCAAGATTTAAAAAAATTCAAACCGAAGACATTGTAACTTTATAGACCGTATGGTCAGACCAAATGATTCTCAGTTCGAATTTTAATTAAGTACAGACACAAATTAAATAATAATTATCAAGTTACAGAATCTATGCATATATGCATATATAGTCAGTCAGTAGTCAGTGCCTACGATGTTCGAATGTTCAAAATACTAAACCATTCATTTTTATTATTTTAAGATGAAAACGGCTTTGATTGTACGTTTATAAGAGGCTTTTTTTCTATTTATAGATAAGTTCTTCTTTAGCACTCAGGATATTTTATTAACTGCAAAGCTGTGCAGTAATTTCGCCTGCGGACAATGATCTTCATTTATTTCACAAGAGGCGCACAATTTCCAGGGATGGAAAGTATCGTGTATCAGAATGCTTGCCAAAACCACTTTTTGCACATATATTTATTTAGTTTTATACCCATTTTATAAGTACGTGTTGTTGGACCTGTTTAATAAAAACTTGTTGCAACGATATGCTATATAGGTACCTAACGAATAAAATAAAATGTCAAAGCGCCTAAGATACGATAAAAACCACCCAAAAATTTAAATAATTTAATATTTACGATAATACGACAGAAATGTTTTCGTAATATGAATTAAATAAATAAAATAATATGGGAGATCACAAAAAATACATTATTTCCACTGCCATTAGGTAAAATATGCAAATATATTGGGTCAAGAGCGATTCAGGTAACGCAAATGTGGTTCTGAACCACTTGCCAAACTGAATAGTAATCTCCCGGGTATTGATAGTAAGATGTGTCTAGTGCCCTGGGGACTGGGCAAGGGAATTTTAATTGAAAAGGTTTTGTTAGTACTACCTGTGTAGACAACCCTGACATTTTATATAATTTAATTTTACGTTTATTGTTTACTTTGAATTTGAGTTATTCGCGGTGTTGCGAGCCGAATAAATACGAAGATGCACGAACTCGCAATGCCGCGAGCTCGGGTGCGAGCGGCGCGACGCGTGTGCGCCGCCAGTTTTTTGTTTGTCCAGTAGTGTAGTCGTATACGTCGCGGTGTGTGCGCGCGTCCGTGATTAATAAATAGTGTGAACTCTGCAAAATCGTTTTGTGTTCTTATCCATTCCCGTAGCCACCGACGCATTTTCCGAACCCTGCGCCAATTACCTATAAACTTCCTTCGAGTGCCGGATTGTGCGTCGTGTTGTGTTGTGATATATATGCCTACGGAATGGATACGAACGAGCGCGTAACGAGAAGCAAAGCTGCCGCTTGTGCTGGAAATATGCACGACTCATCGTGTGTCACTATTGTTCCGAATAGTGAAGATGCGAAATCCACGGTGATGTCGCGCGTGAGTTCGAGCCGCACAAGCCGTGAAACGCAGCGTCGACGTGCTGAATACGAAGCAGAGAAAGAAATAGCCAAGTTAAGAGAAGAATTAATAAAGAAAAAATTGGCTCTAGATATAGCGGAAATAGAAAACGAAATGCTAGAGGACGAAGATAGGCTACAGAGTGAGTGTGGCAGTAGAAAGGTGAACGAGTGGCTTACGCAGCAAGCCACATCAAAGGAGCCGCCCGCGGCGGCGCCGCCGGATCGCGGATCATGTTCGAACCCGCTCGTAACCGCGCGCCCCGCGCTCCCCGCACCGCCCGCTGCCAACGCTTCCGCCACTTCGGACTTGAGACATCTCGCCGACGTCATTATGTCTATGAAGACTTCAAGACAATCGATGGACCTTCCCTTGTTCGACGGTAACCCGGTAGAATGGCTATCATATAGAAGAGCCTACGAGACCACCGCGCAGAAATATAATGAATACGAAAATATAGTGCGTTTACAAACATCGCTGCGAGGTGCGGCAAATTGCGCCGTCGAAGATCTCCTGCGTACTGGGTCCGCCCCCGAAGATATAATTTATGCCTTGGAAGAAGAGTTCGGCCATCCAAATCTTCTTCTCGAAACCGCGATAAGAAAGATAAGAAGTTTGCCGCGAGTATCTGATAGTGGCACCGAACTACGCCACATGACTTCCGTAGTACGTAACTGCGTATTTATTTTGAAGAATATAAAAGCAGAAGGCTATTTAAATAATCCGCAGTTAACTCATGATATATTAGGCAAATTAACACCGGTGCAAAGATCGCAGTACGGCGAGTACGTTATGAAGTTGAATACAAGTAGCAGAGAAGAAGACCTACGCATCTCGCCTAACTTAAATATAGTGCTAGAATTCCTCAGCTACTTGTCGAGGGCGGCGTCGTACTACTTGCCCCTAAACACCGAGGTGCCCCGTAATCGCCACTTCGCCGTTCCCGATACACCCCATCGCCGAGTGACGCACCGAGTGCATACTACAAGTCTAGATTTGCCGGCAGAAGAGTCGTTGGAAAGTCGATCGCCGAATGATAATAAAATTTCGTGTGCGTTGTGTGATAAGAATCACCTGTTACCGGAGTGTCGTATTTTTATAGAGAAAAGTGAATACGAAAAGTGGGACTTCGTTAAAATGAACAAGTTATGTTTCAAGTGTTTAGTAAAACAACATTCTCGCTTTCGATGTCAAGCGAAAAGGTGCGCGAAGTGTCGTGCCCCTCATCACACTTTGCTGCACTACGTCAAGTCGAGCGCCGCCGCTGCCTCCGACGAACGGGCAGCCCCGCACCGCGGGGTAGCCGCGCTATCATGTCGTTTCCCCGCGCTATCGCTAGCGCGCGGGCCCGCTAGCGCGGCACCGCCGCTGCCGCCCGCGTCGCCGCCGTCAGTGTTCCGCCCCGCCGAGATAGCGCCCGCCGCGCCTGCGCAAGGACCGCGCGGCGCAGTGGCGCACGCTTCGCCCGTGCCGGTAGTAAGTGCCGAATCAGTGACGAGTATGGGTGAGCGATGCACAAAATCACTGTTAAAAGTTATTCCAGTGTCCGTATGTATCAACAATATTAATCGCGAGTGTTATGCCCTCCTCGATGATGGGGCCACAGTATCTTTGATAGACAGTAGCTTATGTTCGGATTTGTGTGAACCAATATTCCCGTTGAAAATAATTAGTGCTAGCGGTCATGTTGTCACCGATAATAGCTCATGTAAGGTGAACGCACTAATTACAGGGCCCAATGGCGTGCGTCATAATATAGCTTTACGTACGATTCGGAATATTGAGCTACCGCCCCAGAGTGTGCCCGCCGAAGTAATAGCTCGTAATGTACATCTGCGTGACTTAGATTACTGCTCTATGTCGTGTGCTAAGCCTATGATGTTAATCGGTCAGGATAATTGGGAGTTGATAGTTAACCAAGATATACGGCAGGGTAAATCCGGTCAACCCGTAGCGTCACTAACAAGGTTAGGGTGGGTTGTACACGGGCCGTTGGGTGTCGTTCCTGAGTCCGCCTCTGAGTCTGTGAATTTCATATCCGTAAAAGATGATTTGTATGAACTCGTCAAACAGCAATTTGAACTCGAGTCAATAGGTATATCGGAGGTGTCGCGTAAAAATGTAGAGACCGAGCGTGCGTGTAAGATTTTAGAAAATACAAGTCGCCGAGTTGATAGTGGTTGGGAAGTGGGATTGCTCTGGTCACGTGACGAAGTAAACTTACCTGACAATTACAACTATGCTTTCAAGCGCTTACGTGGTGTTGAGAATAAAATGGACAAAGACCCTAATTATGCGGCTGCGTATACTTGTCAAATAGAGAGGTTAATAAATGAGAAGTATGCTAAGTTGGTGAATGGACCTATGAGTGTAAACCCGGTTTGGTGGTTACCGCATTTCGGGGTAACCAATCCGAATAAACCTGGCAAGCTTAGGTTGGTTTACGATGCCGCCGCCAGGTGTCAGAATGTGTGTTTAAATGATTATTTGCTATCAGGGCCGGACTTGCTCAATTCTTTGTTGGGCGTGTTGTTTAGATTCCGTTCTGGTCCTATAGCCTACACAGCGGACATAGCCGATATGTTCTTACGTATTAAAATTCGGAAAGAGGACCAGGGTGCTCAACTTTTTCTCTGGAGAGGACCAGATAGGTCACGTGATCCTGACATTTATGTCATGGACTCCATGATATTTGGAGCCAAATCCTCGCCGACTTCAGCGATTTATATTTTAAATAAAAATGCGAGTGAGTTCCAGGATACGTATCCGGACTCCGTAAAAGCGATACATGAAAAACATTATATGGACGACTACCTAGATAGTGTACCGTCAGTGGAAATTGCACGCCAGCTGATTAAAGACGTTTCGACGATTCATGCCGCAGGTGGGTTTTCAATTAGGGGGTGGGTGACGAACTCACCCGAATTGCGTCGAGAACTACCTGTTGTTGTCCCTGGCACGGTAAATTTTGATAAGTCTCCTAATAGTGGTTTACGGACTTTGGGTATGATTTGGGTTCCGGAATCCGATGATTTAGCGTTTGACCTGTCATTTAAAAGATTGCCGCCGGAAATTGTTGACGGCAAAATAACTCCAACAAAACGCGATTTTTTAAAATTTGTGATGAGTATTTTTGATCCTTTGGGTCTCTTATGTCCTTATACGATTAAATCGAAGATTTTGCTGCAGAAGGTGTGGAGGTCTAGTATAGGATGGGATGAAGAACTAAAGGAGAGCGAATGTAAGGAATGGAAGCGATGGTTAGAGGATATTAAACAGCTGTCGAATGTACGAGTGCCACGTTGGTATGGTTTAGCTGCCGGAGGTCTCGACCTGCACGTGTTCGGAGATGCCAGTGAACTAGGTTACGCTGCAGTAGCATTTTTGGTCAGTCGAAATGCATCTGATGAACCAGCTGTAGCGATGGTCGTCGGTAAATCTCGTGTGGCTCCGCTTAAGGTCGTTTCTGTGCCACGTTTGGAGCTTCAAGCGGCGGTGTTGGCTTGTAGGTTAGCTTCCACTGTGGAAAAGGAACAAGGTTTACCGATAGCGTGTAGGTACCTATGGTCCGATTCCAAAACCGTCTTGAAGTGGATACATTCAGACCCTCGTGACTTCCAGAAGTTCGTTTCGCACAGATTAGCAGAAATTGATAGAAAGTCTAAGACTAGTGAATGGCGTTGGGTACCATCAGCTGACAATCCGGCGGACGAAGCCACTAAGATGCACTGGCCTACGAATTGTAAGTTGTGGTTTACGGGTCCTCCTTTCTTATATCTTCCCAAAGATCAATGGCCGGTTAATGAATACGATGATGCAGCTGATGGAGATTTAGAGCGTGTAGAAAAAGTCCACCTAGTTAGGCAGTATGAGCCTTTGATTAAAGTTGAACGGTTTTCTTCCTGGATACGAGCTGTGAGAACGACAGCGCGAGTTCTCGCATTTGTTGGAATGTGCCGGAAGAAACAGTCAGAGTTCTTAACAGTCGATAATATCCGTGATGCTGAAGTATTTTTGATAAAACAATCCCAGGCCGAAACTTACCCCGAGGAGCTAAAACTGCTGAGTACCGGGAGTGTTTTGCTTGCAGGAAGCAAGATCCGTGATTTAGATCCATTTGTGTATGAAGGTGATGGTTTGTTGAGAGTGAGAGGACGTTTAAGTGCTGCACCGGGTTTGATGTTTAATGAAAAGCATCCTATCATATTAGATGGTCACAGCTATACCGCGCAGCTTATCGCGCTCGACTATCACAGGCGTATGTGCCATGCCAATCATGAGACTGTGATAAACTCTGTTAGGGAGAAATTTTGGATAACTCAGATACGAAGAACCGTTAAGTCCGCGGTATCTAAATGTCAATTTTGTCGTGTCCGGCGCGCACTTCCTTCGGCACCCAAGATGGGAGATTTACCCGCCGCTAGGTTAGTAAATACTAGGAGAGCATTCGTGAATTGCGGAATCGACTATTTTGGTCCGATGGAGGTCGCGATTGGTAGGCGTCGTGAAAAAAGGTGGGGCGTTATTTTTACTTGCCTTGTTACGCGTGGTGTGCACCTCGAGTTAGCGTCTTCGCTATCAGCAGACTCGGCCATTATGGCAATCCGGCGCTTCATTGCTCGCCGAGGTCAGCCGTCTATTTTGTTTAGTGATCGAGGCACCAATTTTGTAAGTGCCGACGTCGAACTGAAAGCTGCCTTACGTGGACTGGAGCATGACAAACTGTACGATTTTGCGACGACAAACGGGATTACTTGGCAATTTAATCCTCCTGCTGCCCCACACATGGGTGGATGTTGGGAACGGTTGATCCGTTCGGTAAAAGCTGGACTCAGAACTGTGCTGAAAGAGCGTGTGCCTAGGGAAGAAGTTTTGATGACGTTGATGACTGAGGTTGAAATGACAATTAATAGTAGACCGCTGACGTATGTTGGGACGGATGCCGATGAACCAGTTGCATTAACTCCAAATCACTTGTTAATAGGAACTGCATCTGGAGCATCGAATTTGGGTAGCTTCGATGCTTCAGATTTAAACCGTAGGAAGGCTTGGAAGAAGGCTCAGGCTCTGGCGGACATGTTTTGGAGGCGGTGGCTTAGAGAGTACGTACCTACCTTACAAAGACGGCAAAAGTGGTTTGGCGAAGTGCCACCACTCAAGGTAGGTGACCCGGTAGTCATTGTTGATAAAAATCTTCCTCGAAACACGTGGCCTAAGGGCGTAATTAGTGCGGTACATCCAGGTCGTGATGGCCAAGTACGAGTTGTCACTGTTAAAACTGTTAAGGGGTATTTAAAACGACCTGTTGTAAAAGTAGCGGTGTTGCCTACTGACGATTGTGTTTAGAAACAAGGGGGTGGAAATGTAGACAACCCTGACATTTTATATAATTTAATGTTACGTTTATTGTTTACTTTGAATTTGAGTTATTCGCGGTGTTGCGAGCCGAATAAATACGAAGATGCACGAACTCGCAATGCCGCGAGCTCGGGTGCGAGCGGCGCGACGCGTGTGCGCCGCCAGTTTTTTGTTTGTCCAGTAGTGTAGTCGTATACGTCGCGGTGTGTGCGCGCGTCCGTGATTAATAAATAGTGTGAACTCTGCAAAATCGTTTTGTGTTCTTATCCATTCCCGTAGCCACCGACGCATTTTCCGAACCCTGCGCCAATTACCTATAACCTGAGTCCCTAGCATAGGGGACCGAAATGGAATAGGGTGTGTGGCAGTGTACAGTCCCCAGGGGCACTTTGACTTTGTGTAAAGATATTATGCGTCTTTTTTTTAATGGGCTAGTGCTGTTGGTCTCTACGAACCTTTACAGCGTTACCGGGCAAGAGGGCAGGCGCTTAAGGCGCCCAGTCGTCAAAAGTTGGAGGCAACTAGCTCGAGGGCACCTCTGGGGTGCGAGCCTCGGCTTGGCCGTTGCCGGGATAAGACGATCGAGAAGACTACGTCCACTGGAAGAAGGAAGGAAGGAAGGAAGGAAGTTAATGCGTTATGACAATATTAATAACAAATCCCAAACGCTGGCCTCATAGAAATACAATAATACACCTGTAGAGGTACCTCTAGAGATATACATGTTTGGAGGATGTTTTCCTGTTATATGAGGTGTACTAACAGTTTCTATGAATTCGGGGCGAATAAAGGGTTCAAATATGATGTTAAAGATTGTATGAAGAAACGCGAGTAAAACCACGGGCTGCCTCTGGTGGTAATGTAGTTTTCCTTTCAATAAACGTTAAGGGCTAAAAGCTGGTGTGGGCGCAACTTTCGACGGCCGTTTTGTGCATCTGTCTTCCGTCGCGGCAAAACAAGATAAATGGCTTACATTTGAAAGGTAACCAATTTGTGGACTGCCAACCACTTGTAGAGCTCAGCGTGAAAGCGAAATTATTTGTTTGGTAACCTGTTAGGAAATGTTAAGGATAGACAGGGATTGAAAAGCTGTGTACGCTACGTTGAAAGGTAAGTGATTGTGGTGTCACACCGCAATGCTTTGCAAACCTTTGAGATTGAGAGGCTTCTTTTAAGGTATGGAAAAGTAAGGGTTTTAAATTTAGTCGTTTATAAAATACTAAAAACTTCTTTACAAATGCTTGACTTGCCCCCAAGTCAAGTAGGCGAACGGAAGTTGAGTGTACTCAGAGAGTAGAGTACTCTCTACGTAAAGATAGAAAGAGTTACGTTTTGTATATTACTGTAGGGGCAAGAGAGATGGATCTAAAGAAATTTTAATACAGTCGTGTGGTCTAAAACACACGGTTAAAATTGTTTAAATATTTATTTTTAGGTAGGTAGTACTTTGATGGCTAATTTTACATATTTTTCTTCTTTACTTTTTTTAGATGCCGTTTATTGGATACAATTTAAAATTTTCTTTTACATTAAAACCGGACGAATGCGGACGTTTTGCTACTCAAAATACAAGTAAAGAATTTGTAAATTGTTTGTAGCGGGCTCCTGGAACTATTTATTGTACTTAGTAGGTAATTATTTAGAATGTTCTGTAGAATAACATGCAGTTAGTTTTTTTTTATGTTAAGGGATGACGCGACGAGCTAACCGTTCGCCTGATGTTAAGGCGGCTGCCCATATCATTTGCAGTGTCACTCGGAACTCGTTTCGTGTGACACTGCACGGCGCACGTCATCCTGAGACATCAACACAATCTAGTAACAAGATTACTAGACTGTGAGATCAGGCCATAAAGTCTCATTTGCCCAGTAATTTCACTAGCTACAGTTCCCTTCAAACCGGAACACAGTAGTGCTTGTGCACTACTGCTTGGCGGCAGAATAACTGGCAAAGCGGTGGTACCTACCTAGACGAACTTTGCAGAAAAGTCCTACCACCTAGTACGTGTTAATGTATTGAACACGAAAAATATGAATTATGTTTAACACCTTTATGGTTATAAATACTTACCAAGTGACCACACACTGGCTGTATCGGCCGATCGGATTGGTTCGACGACTGACTCGACGTGATTTAATTCCATCGTGTTCCCACAACTTTCCCTAAGAGCTATTATTTATTCTGTGGCCTCAATCATCGGCTAGGGCCAGGGATCGGTCACGAGCGAATCACTCATCGAGACGAAGACGACGGGAATCGGATATAATCGATTCGACACACTTGGAACAGGTAATTTAGTTGTGATTATGATTGAAATTGATGATGCGTTTATGTTTCTGATGAATTTAATCGGTATGGTTTATAAAAATAAAATACACTTAAATGGTATCATTTCAGCGTTTTGCATATTTTCATTATTATTATTATTATGGTAGTACTTTCTTTTTTGTGTTTATAACCAACTAGCGGCCCGTCCGGGCTTCGCACGGGTGGACATTATTTTTTTATTTTTTTTACACCTTGGGTAATATTGCTGTAGTTTTGTTAGGGTTTTAGGTTCCTTATTTTTTTCTTCTTGCAATTAAATAACCTATATTAATAAGTGATAATGTCAAATGGTGAAAGAATTTTTAAAATCGGTCCATTACGTAGTAGTTACAGACATACTTACATACAAATCTTTCCTCTTTATAATATTAGTATGGACTAGGTACCGTGGAAGAAGAAGTATTTAGGTGAAAAGGAGATTTTAATGATCACAATCAAGTATCGAAAGATCGTCGGCTCAGCATTTTGCTGTCGTCGAAGACATTCAGCGCTAATTTTCAGCCTAGACCCATGAGGGAGTGGAATCAATGCACAATTCGAAAAAGGTTTTTATAAATGTTTAAAACAGATAAACAAGAATACTTACATATAAATGTTTCCCAATCTTCTTGAGCATGCGCAACTCATCCATCTGAGTACTCACATATTATACTGAGTATGTGTTTCTATGAAACACTTTCCTGTTTCCGTAACTAGCGAAACGTAGCCAGAAGGTATTTCATAGAGAAACAAAACCAGTAGTATCAAGGCGACACGTCGTGACGTGAATCGTCTGCTGCTGGAGTCGCCCACAAACTTGTAGCCTTAGCATCAAGTAACCACAATTTGATACTTTAATTGATAACTAATAGCATATGCTAGTATACTTACTAATTAATAGTTGTGGCGTTTCATTTTGTATTAACATGTTTTTGAGTAAAAACTATTTATGAAAAATCAAAGAGCATAGAGAAATATAATCACGCACGTTGAATTATTGAAGTAAAATTTATTTACGCATGCTTGACTTGGGAGTAAGCTGGTGAATGCAAGGCGAACGGAAGTTAAAGTGGGTTCACGTAGATCTCCATTGTTAACATAACAAAATTGAAAATTTGTATTGTTATGTTAGTATGTCCGGTAAAATGACAATAGCGACATTAACGTTAAACAAAGCAAAAACAAAGTTATACCGGCTGATAGATGGAGCTAATCTAAAGAAGTTTTACTTCAGGCTTTTTTTTATTAGCTTACTTCCATGAACAGCTTTTAAACTCTGGATGGATGTGTTAGAGTACAGTAAGTGTTTATTGTCGCTGATCATATCATTTCGTATTCAGTTCAACGCATCGACACACAAATTCAATGAACGAGCTATCGAATTAAGTATTCCGTGGTTATATTATGTAAATAGCACAATTTCGGAGTAGTGAAGGGAATCTGTACCTACAGGTAAGAATTTGAAACGATCGAATATTTCTGGTGATATAAGGCCTTGACAGACAGACATACACACAAACAAACAGATAGATAGATGGAAAACAAAGTGATCCTTAAGTGATCCGCCCATTGTTACACTAGTTCGTAAATATTATAGTTATTCCTGATTCTGTACTTCATTGGTGAGACAATAAGGAGTTCTCTATCTATATCTATCTATCTATCCTTAAAATAAGCTACCACGTAGTACTTAGTAAGAAAGGAACACATCCTGCTTTTTTTGAGATTTCTCAAGTTGCTGTTACTAATGTTAAACGCAGGTATTGTTGGCACAGAATATAAAGTTCTTTCCGATGTTTCGGATGTGGGTGCCAGCTTGTTCTACTAAGTTAGTTTGCCAACTGTAGGCGTTTTCTCGCTTTTGCTGGTGGAATGCGGAAACGAACTTGTTTCGATTTCATTTTTCGGTTGAAAGAAAACTCTATTATTGTACAGCTATAACCTAAAACATACAAAGCCAAACTTTGTATCTTTTTTTACCTCCTACGTACTTTTTCACCTTTTGTCACCGTATCAATTAGCCATAAATAATTGGCTTTGATATGAGTACGTATTCTTGATTACGAAAATACTTCGAAATCTTTTTGGAAAATGTCAGAATTTGCAAAACCTATTTCAACATAAAACTTTAGTGTAGGTAAATTAACTTTATAAATTATTATTACTGTTGGTATAATCTTTGGCACAAGTTGCCGCCACAAGGATTATAAGTTTTACAGTTATCATAGCCTTCTGTCACTTCAGAATTCAGTTAGGTGATTACGCTATGTCATTGAAAGTTCTTTCATTTCTGTAAGAATCTTTTAGAAAAGTTCCAAGCATTTCTTTCATCTGCCTATTAATTTTAACTTATTGACAAAACAAGCATTTTCTACCAAGCGTCTAAGTATACCTAATCCAAGAAGTGCATCAAAATTCCGAACTTGAACGGACTAACTGTGGACAACTATTTGGGAACAATAATAAAAAATTTGAATATACCATTATATTCTATTAGATGTATATAGATTTAAAATTTAATTATATTTCTATATTGTTCTATTTTATTTCATTTTAATTGTTCGGTTTCATTTAGCGTTCATATTTTTATTTTATTTGTATTTTATTTACCTTACAGGATTTGTTACAATTTTAAAAACAGGATTTGTTTTGCCCTGCTTACATAGTTCTATGATTTACCAATATTTTTTTTTTCTGTTATATCCCTCTGTATTTATTATTTGTAAAATGACTTTCCTAGTGTAACAACGTGTTATAACGTAATAAGATTAAAAATTATTCCTATTTCTATTCATAGGCGTAGGGTGTATAATATACCTATACGTATTTAGATGTAATCCATCTAATAAAGTAAACATAAACGGAAACAAAATTGTTGTTGCGCTATCTGATATTGCAGTGCTTGCATAGAAAACAAAGAATTATCACAAATACATCTTAATGGACACATCAACGCTATAAAATTAATAACAGAACATGTGTGTCTGTCAATTAGTTAGAGTATGTGCTTCATTAACAACTCCACTCGGGCGGAAGAAAGCGGCAGGTGGTCGTAAACGTGGCATCTATCAGATATCAGTTACGTAGCATCTGCTGCATTGGTTATTGTAGGGCTTACTAGCATTGACAGCCTCCGTGGTGTGGAGGTCGTGCATGTCGGCTTATAACCCGGAGGCGGCGGGTTTGATTCCCGCAGCAGGACAAGTATTTGTGCTCGGAAAATCGGGCAAACACTTGTTCTGAGTCCGGGTGTTGTGGGACCATGGTCCTCGTAGTTCCTAGGTCCTTAGACACATGGAATCCTAGTTAAGGTCCAGGATCTATGTATATGATGTGCGTTATTATTATTAGCGTTATAAATAGCTTCGCAATAGCTTACCAAAAAGCGGTTTAAACATTCAGTAGGTACCTGTAACAAAAGTAAGATTAAAAGTTAGACTTTAAGGTCTTAGTAATAATAATTAACTAATTTATTAACTTAATCATGATAATTTTCCATTGATTAATACCGGAATACCCCTGATAATGGTTGCAACTGTCACCACAATAGGTATGTATCAAACACTGTGGTAATAAAATCAAAATGTTTATTGGAAGGCCTAACGCTTAAAGCCTTAATGATGTAAGCCACACCGAAAGGAATACCCAATTCGGAGCTTCGATTGAACGCGTAGGTAAAGAAGTTTGTGTCCATATCGCAAAAGTCAGTTCCTACAATCGTATAATAAGCTAAGCTCATTTAAGGTGCAATAAATTCTCAGACGTCGTTTCAAGATCGTATTTGAGTTATGGCGGCAACGATCCTATTACTTTCTTCGCCATATAAGGTATGGCCATTGCCCTATCTTGGGTACACCTTTTACTCTAAGCATTCATGCCATCAATGTGATCGATCATCAGCTACAATATACTAGGCGTAAGTACCTATAAGCTTAATTCAGTAATATAATAGAATAGAAGAGTATACATTGAAATATTAAAGTAAAATTCGAATTGTTTTTTTTATGCTTAGCTTATAGGCATAGATAGATAGATAGATAAACACTTTATTGTACACCGTAAAAAAGAAAACAATTTACAAAAAGAGAAACTTACATAATAAACTAGTACTAGTACAACAGGCGGTCTTATCGCTTAGAGCGATCTCTTTCAGACAACCTTTGAATCGGAGGAATCTGTAGCTTAGAATTTTGGGCTTTGGTGTACAGGTAAAAACAAAATGAACTAAAACTATTACAATAAGTTGTCCTACATTATTAACTAAAATAAGTATATATACAAATAATATCTAAACATACAAACAAATAGATTAAGCATCTGTAAATAGGGCGAATAGGTATAAGTAATTTATAATTTATTATTATCTATAATAGGGCGCTAATAAAAATGGCTATAGGTGGTGAAGAAGCATACAGCCCTTCTGAAGACCATAATATTAACCTATGGACATCTGTAAAACTAGTCGTACCTATAATACCATAAATGCATTGTAATGTTGTTTTCAATCATAAGTTTTACTTATCTATCTCAACTCTACCATCCTCTCCTTAGGAAGCTCTCTGACGACGTGCTAAGTTGTGGTAATTATACATATTACAATACATTTTTTGCTTTATGTACAAACGTTAAAATGTATAGATAATAAATAAATCACGCCCAAACAAAAAGCACGGACCCAGGTGTCTGTGGAAATGCAGATAAAATAATAATAATAATAATGCCCAAAAAATAACATAGTATAGTAACTAGGATTAACTTAGAATTTAGAACCCGGGAACTATGAGGACCATGGTATCACAACAACCATACACGCGCAACAACCATTTGGGCCTTTTTCTGTACTTGTCCTGTTGCGGGAATCGAATCCACCACCAAGTTTTGTGCCGACATGCTCATACTTCAGTTTGTATAATAGCCTAATTACCTATGCTAATGTCACAGTCTAGTATTGTATAGCCTTATTAATAAACAGGTATTAGTCTCGGATTAGTTACTTCAGCTTTTGTCCTCTTTTTTGCTACTGGAATATTTAGTTGGATCGAAAGAGACAAAAGATGGTGTAACTAGTCTAAAGCTAGTTCGTGTTTATTAATAAGGCTGGTAGGGAATAGGTATGTACTAATACTATAAGCAAGTTTCCTTCAATCGTCTGCTCCATTGTGGTTATTGAATAGCAATTAGTAAATCATTACCTGCCAACGGCACCTGTTTCCCAAGCAAAGACGCCTGTTCACTTTCATTTGCGCCTCACCTCGTTAACATTTGGAGTATCGGACGAGAATCGTGACTGAACGAGATCGCCGAGCTCCCTTTCAAATGTCACGAACTCCCATGATAACAACCTTTAGCATTTACTGTAATAGTTATGTAAGAGAACACTAAGGATTAGCGAGTGTGTTTGAGAGAGGCGATTCTGTAATTACCCGTATGGTCCTAGGTTTAAGAATAAGACTATCCCATCTATTCCCACAGGTGTCGCAAGCACCGGCTAAAGGAATGACAGTAGCATTCTCCTTGGTCTGCATTATAATCAACTGCAATCACCAAGACGCCTGCCAAGCATGGTGATTATGGCAAATAAAAAGAACGTAAAATATATATGCAGCAGTGGACGCATAAAGACTGATCATATAATCTTGTAGTTTTAATTGATAATGCGTGCAAACTCTACTGTCAAATCCATAAAAAAATCTCATTTGGTCAGTGCTCGTTTATGAATAATAAAAATATAGTGTTGGTTTGATCCATGGTTGGATAGGACCCTTGTTCTTCACTTCGTTACCCATAGTACAGTGACCTCCACTTGCCCCACTTATTTTTCTCTATTTTAACTAAGTCAAAAGTGCAAGAGTTATCTCATTATATTATATACGGGTTGTCTGCATTGACCGGCAGGTATTGTTCTGCAAATTTATTAATCTAATCTAATCTAAGTGCAAATGTGTGCAACACGCGCGTGTTGAAATTCTAAGGTCCCGAAAGATGTGCAAATTTTTTTCTTGTGATGGGTGCCAAATTTCGAAGGATATCGGTCCCTGTCGTTTTTGTAAGACAGCCGCTCAAATATATAATATAATATGTGTTGGACATCTCACACAACGCCATCTAGCCCCAAACTAAGCAAAGCTCGTATTATGGGAACCAGATAACTGATACAATACTTAAATACTTTTTTGTTTGTAAATACATACATATAATACAATAAATAATAACACCCAGACACAGAACAAACACCTATGTTCATCACACAAATGTTCGTCCTGGGTGGGAATCGAACCCACAACCCCAGTTCAGAAGGCAGGGTTACTACCAACTGAGCTATCGGGCCAGTCAAATAAGAAACAGATGAGTAAAGTAATGCAACAATCATTAACATGCCATGGTAATAAAGTACCGTATTTTAGTTAAATTACACAAATCGTGTAGGGCATTCTATAAGGAAGTTTTATTCAATGTCCCAAGTGAATATGGCTTTAAAAGCCTCTGTTATACAAGATGCCTTATAATATGCTCGGGTACCACAACCTACTTTTCTAAAAGGGTTTCTGAACTTTGATTGTGACATAACTTTTAAGTAATAACGCGATTGGGTGATCTGCTGCAGTTAAACATAACAAGCCAGCCTCTTTCGGTAAAAGGTAACGTGTTCTGAGCAAGACCGGCAGGCACTTATGATGTAGGTAAGATAAAAAAATATGATTTTGTTTACCTTGGTTATGTAACTTGGCATATATGGATGTGTAAATTAAGCCTGTTAAAACCATTTATTTTATCAATAAAGTTTTCATACTGATGCTGCTATGGGAGAGTATTCGGCTTCCACTAGCCAATACCCATATATATAATAGCCACATATACATAGATCCTAGACCCTTACTATTATTCCTTGTTGACCCAGGAACTACCAGAACCATAGCCCTATAACACCCAGACACAGAACAAGTATTTAAGCATTTCTTCCTACGTACGAATACTCTGTTGTAGCTTATTTATTTATTTACTTTATTTGGACTTATAGTTGTAAACCGTATACACACCTATAGACACACTTAGAGGAATAACGCTAACTCATTTTCACACAGCTTTCTGACCAGTTACGATGTAAAGGTCGCTAGAGCTCGTTAAAAAATCTTTCACACAGTCCTTTCGTTTGTCTTGTTATTGTTTTTTCAATCTGAAAGATATTATTTCCACCAGGAAATCTGAATTAAGTATATTATTGACACCAGGAAACAAAAAATGTGAATCATTGTTTAGTCCCGAGACTAGTGTCCTTTGAAACGTAATATACGCCGAACATGCGTCATTTTGTATTTATTAGCCGTGAAAAACATATCAAATTGTGCTGTGCAAAAACTAAAGTAAAATAATATTTCTGACACCTCTGTAAGAAAATCTCAGTCAAGAGAATACAAGTAGGTAGTTGTGTTTAGGTACAATTATTCTTTATTTTCTATTTGTAAAGGTTCTCATAGCATTGAGTAGGGATCATTAAATTAAATTATGAATAAAAATATATTATTATCATCATTTGTTTACTTCTATTTTGGACCGTGGTGGAAACCGTTTCGCACTCTAGAATTTACATAAACAAGTTTTGTAGGTACATACTCGATGGCATTAGAGGGTAGTTAGTGACTTTATTCTTTAAACTAAGTATTTCAATATAATAATACAACAATAAAAACACTACTTACTACAAAGACATAGATAGAATATGGTATTAGGTATATTTTGTGGTAACATGTGCCGTAACGCGATTACTGCAGGATTATAATTTATTTTTAAAGTTAGGCGATGTTGTTGTCGTTCATTGAACTCCATTGACACGGATTTTTTCGAACGTAAAGGAAAATAATATTTTTTCAAAGGGATCTTCGCGATTTCAATCGCATAAATATACTACTGAAAAGCGTAGTAAATACCTACATGATGAGATCAGGGGGGCGATACTTTGATTGCAATATAACAGGAGACATTTCCATACTAAGTATGCACATAAGCTGCGTATTCACAAACTGTCAAATCTATACAAATTTGTGTTTCTACGGTTGTATTTTTTTTTTGTTTGGTTTTGGCTCCACATTTTTTTGTATTTAGCCAGTGTCAAGTAATTGATAATATCTCAAATTAATTAATATCATATAATGTGTCAAGTCAAGTCACAAGTCAAGTGTCACAGTCCAAGTCATCAATTTAAGTCATAGTCTAGTCTAGTCAAGTCATACTCCTAGTAAAGTGGTGGCAACTTTACCAGAAGCTTCTATGGAGTTTTGGAAACAACACGAAAAGAAACGTTTCACCATCATTATACCACTTTCCCACACTCACGCCTGTAATCCAGCACTTAACGAATAGACTGCCACCAATTTTATGCACTAACACTGAAAATAACACAAGTTTTCGAAAATAATACAATGCGGTGACGCAATATTTTTTCGCATTCCCGCCAAAACTCCTACGGTTGTTAGTTACGTGATCATCCAGCAGTTGACCAGTACTAAGTCCCTATATAAAGCTGGCTATAGTCTAGCGATTGCCAACATATAAAACTAACCCGATGCATTTACTGTCATCCTTTTGGAGTTTTCGGTTTTATCTCATAATCACCAAATCATCTCCAAATTAATAGGAATCATCTAGTTCAGGTCACAGTTCAGCTACATCCTATATAATATAACGTAGCGTGCATTGATAATTAGGAAGGGAAGATGCATAAAAACTAAACACATATATCGTATATATGTGTCTATTATGTTTTTTGCATTTTCAACGAAAAATGAAGATTTTCTTTTTTGACGTCAAATTTTAATTTTTCGCTAGATTTGTGTCTGACGTAGTCTGCAGCTTTAATAGGCTAATAACAATAATAACAATCTTTGACAGAACCTCATTATTCGCCGACATGGTTGACGTCACGTCGTCAGCACACATGTGTTGAGAAAACTTCTATGACACAGTTGTAAGGCTAATTACTGGCGATCCTAGGTTAAAGTTTTTGCAGTAAATGCAAATTTTGTCATGTACCCCACAATTTTGCCGTCGTCAGGTCAATCATATATATGCAAATAGAAAACGGAAAAATAATAATAATAATATTAATCATGAAAGTGGACAGCTTAAAAAAAGGAAAATTGTCTACAACATACACAATTTTCCGTATGAAAGAAAGAGATAACAAATGACCAGTAGAGCGAGACGCAGGGTCAGCTTTTGACTAGCGATGTGAGTGCGCACATTTTCCTTTTCAGAAATTTGATTGAATTTTTTGAAGTTTGATAAAGTTGCTACATAATCATTATTAAATTTATATAATAAATAAATATAATAACATATAATTAACATAATAAAATACTTACATAACATTGCTAAACGTTTGGGGGAGGCATCAAGTGACCATAACGTTGGCTTTTATTTTGCATAAAAATAAGCGTGGTAATGTTGCCAGCATTCTTGGCACTTTTCCCTCCTTCAAGGGGTTATTATAAGTTTTTTAATTTTATCTATTTTAAGTTTTCAAGTATAGTTTAATTTATTAGGTTTAGTTTAGTTAAGTATTATGTTTATATGTTAATTGAAGAAACTAAGTAATAAGGAATTTATTAACATATAAAGAATCGTCAAATACTCATTGTATTACATGATAAATATATTTTAATATTATAACATAGATGATAAATGGTAACATATTGATTCTAAACGTGTTTATGTTACAATACGAAAAACTCGTGGCTAAATAGGTACCGACCAAAGTCTCGTTTATTCGCCGCCTAAGTTTATTTCTTATCATTTTTACGCTTATTTTAACGCATTTACCTGACTAATAACTTCTAGAAAGTCAATATATTTGTAGATAAATAACGAATACGCTATTACGAATATTAAAAATCAAATAAATTCTTTAATTTATAATAACTTTAAATGATTTCTTGTGTGATACGTCACTTTAATGCAATATATTAAACACAATAACTATTTCGTTCGTGAAGTGATATTCAACATATCTAAATATGATATTGAGGAGTAAGTACCTAGCTTTGGAAACTCTTTGAGAATTCAAATAAGGAATACATTATTATTACATACACACATTATACATTTTTATTATTAAACCTTCTAATAACTACAACTATTATACGGCTAAAACTCACGAGATACAGTCGAATAGCTCGACCGGTGTTCGGGCAATAAAAATGCCCATCCTCAAGGAGTACGCGCGGCGGCGGTGGCGGCTCGGCGCTGACACCTGTCAGTATCTCGTGAGTTTTAGCCGTGTAATAGTTGTAGTTATGAGTACTACTCACGTCAGTTTCTATAATATTAAACCTTCTATAGCTTACAATGAAGACCGTTACAGGCTTGTTTGTAGTTCAAAAAAACTATTTAAGTATTAATAACGTAGTATCACTAAAGCTATATACCCATATAGTTGCTTTAAATGCTGTATGGGTATACTATATTAATTATAAAAGAATAATAATTATATAAAATTAATTAGTTATATAATTATATAAAAATTAAAATAATTATAAACTATATTATTGTACGTCCGGAATGGATAATACTGTTTGTGACCATTTTTATAGCATTTTTAAGACCTTTGCATGTACACAGTTTTTATACAATAAAGTAAATTCTGATTCTGCTACGATCGCCCGTGCTACTCGCTATCTGTCCGTCCGTCTGCATATATGTAGTAATGTCTCTGTGTGTAATAAAGTTTGACGGATTCTAAGTTCGCGCTTATCTCTCTACTACATACCTACTGCAGTACATTTGGGTATGTCACAGATAAATAAGTGCGAACTTAGGCTATCTAACTTTGGAATAGATTTTTTTTTATTTCGATAATTTTTGTTGTAATGTAAATGTAAATGCCATTGTTAAAAGAACATAATACATAATAATACCGGTGGAATAATTGCCAATCATACGCAAAAAAAATAATTAAATACGGATTTCTAAACAATATATTTACTTACGCGACTGGCCCGATAGCTCAGTTGGTAGTAACCGTGCCTTCTGAGTGGTGGGTTCGATCCCATCCAGGACAAACTATGTTTGTTGTGTGTCTGGGTGTTAGATTGTATTCTATGTATATATGTATTTACAAGCAAGAAATCTAAATATTCTATCAGTTAACTGGTTCCCATAGTACAAACTTGGCTTAGTTTGTGGCTAGATGGCGCTGTGTGAAATGTCTATAAATATTTTTTATTTATTTATTATACATTAGCAAAACGTAAAGCAAAGTTTAGAAATGAACCTCAGAAATAAAGCTTGTTTTGTTGAAACGATATAAGTAATGACCTAAAAGTTACAGTGATTTACAAATAAATATTAATCAGATTTATTTGATTAAGTATACTACCAAAAACTTGTTTCAGTATTATCTTTTCTAGCTTGTTTGAGTTTAACGTGGATGTACATTGAACCACGGAAGTGTCCATCTCGACCTGTTTGCGGCACTGATGGAGTCACTTATGGGACAATGTTGTCCTTCCACCTAGCTAAGATTGATGATCCAGACTTACAGGTACAAATAAATAATAGGTAAAAATGTATGCTCAGGGATTTGTACGTACCTGAACATTATAATACCAAGCTTAGCAAAAAGTTTGGTTGCTAACTTGCTAGACCAACAACATCGGAAGTTAGATTCTAATTCCATCTGGTAGGGCCTTTTTTTGAGGGAGGAATCGCGCCACCCCCCTTGTACAAATCCCTGAGCATACATTTTTTCCCACGATTCGTGCATTGCAACCTACAGTTACCGCTATACTGGTAATGGTGTGGATTTCATAATTATATACTTACATATCATAACAATAATAACACGCCCAACAATCATACATATATATACATACATATATCCTGGACCTTAACTAGGATCCCCGTGTCTAGGAACCCAAGAACTACGAGGACCATGGTCCTACAACACCCAGGTACAGAACAAGTTCTTGCGCTTTCTGTGCATAAATACTTGTCCTGCTGCTGGTATCGAACCGACCACTTCCAAGTCATGAGCCAACCGCTCAACCACTACCACAAAGGCTGACATTATGTTGTTATACTCGATACCGAGTACAATAATATACATTTTAATAAACTAGTTTTTTTTAATACCAGTTGAAGCCTCTGCATGGCTTGACTTGTTAGCCTTTTATTAATTGCAATTACTTAACAGATCCTGTATGAAGATTATTGCGTGCAAATTTAGAAACGAAAACGAAGTAAAACTGTCAATAAGTAATGAGACCTCAAGAGCTTAAAGATAGCAAAAAAATTCGTCCTCTCTTCTGGAAAACTTTAATTATTTTGTCAATATAAAATTCAATTATTGTAATAAGAAATCTTGCATAAGTATGTTGCTATATGCTTGTTAAGGCAATAAAACACTTCAGTACGTACCATAATGAAATTTGATTTGTTAAAAACCTATATATATCGTTATAAACTATAATGTAGTACGATAGCCCACCTCAAGGGAAAACCACAAATCACATGCGTGTCCAGAAAATAAGAAGCGAAAAGTGGACCTAGTAGACCTCACCGATTCTGATTTAATCGTTCGCACAATACAAACGAAAGCGTTATGGCGAAAAAACTGTCTCTGACTTTATCTCAACTTTGACATTGACATCTTATATTAAGATATTTTTGATCGTCTGATTTATATCGAAAAAGGAATTTCCCTAAAATTGTAGTCCGAACTCTGATACCCTGACCCGATCCCCTTTCATTTTCACTTATCAATTCTGAAAATGTTAGCTCTTTTTTACGACACATTAGCTCTCTTTGGCGAATCAGTGTTGGCAACACTGGCTGGGTGTAGTCTCGCTTGACAGCGCAACCCTAAAGTCTCACGAGTATGCGGGAGTCGGTTAGGTTCAAGTTACGCAAACCTCATGGGAGAGTATCATTGAAAGCTCTAAAACAATTGAAAAGAAGACAAAAGAATGACAAAGAACATTTTTACAAGCCGATCTATTACACTCGGTGTTATGACTGTATTGAAACAATAGAACGGATGTAGCACCCAAGTACTTAGGTAAGCATTAAATTAGTGGATTAACATAGACTTTAAAGACATAATGTATTAAAGAAATCAGTAACTTGTTGAGGACATCAATAAATTTGTACAGATAATCGGATAGTGTCGACTTCGCAGAGCGAATCGATACCTGTCCGATCTTTGTCAATCAGTACGTTATGCTTGGAACATAGACTAAAGAAAAACAATCGACTATCTTTGAAGAAAGGCTAGACATTTCTTGACGAAGACTAAAGTATGACAGCGCACCGTGCCACAGAGTGTTTAACAGTTCGTTAGAGACACTTATGGCAGAACAACGCTCAGTCGTGAATCTATGCTCAAGGAGGCAAAGAGATTTCATATACAAAATGATCAAACAGTGAATGAAATCTCTACTTGATCATCAATCGACGACTAAGCGTAGATCTGTAATACGGGTCTTAGGTCCGTACTGTGCTCAGTCATCGAACAGTACTCAAGCAGAAATTTTATTCATAAAGTGATCAATTAGTGAATGAAATCTTTGCTTGAGCACCGATCGATGGCTGAGCATCGTCTCATCGTTCTATAATACGGGCCTTAGACGTGTTCTGTTGTAGTCCGCATCCGCACTAAGCCATAACCGAACTAGATGTTATGAAATCTATTATTTTGCTATTTTAATAGTTTAATTCTACCCCTTCTGTCATCAGTATTTGTATGCACCTAATATGCACCTATTTTTAGTACCTAAATATAACGCTAGAGCAGTACTGTTAATGTACAGGGTGAATATTACAAGTGCGCGTGGCAGTTCAAATCCGAAACTATGAGGAATGGCGAAAAATACCCAGAGGAGTCTCAGGCACGATTTCAAAGAAAAATAAACTGTATCATTGATTTTTTTTTAAATCAATTGTCCTAACTAGGAATCGAAATCGTTGATTTTGAAAAAAAAGCACTGCTTATTACACCATTCTATAGTATCGCTAATAAGGATCGATTTCAGGGAATTTTATTATATTATATTTCTCTGGTTTCTATCGTAGGTACCAATATGATAAAAGAAAAATTGGACCGATTGAATAATAGCGAAGCGTAGGTTTACAGAAGAATAACTGTATATTATGTAACGCATTGTATGCGATGAGTACCATTACTCACTATTGCTAAGATGCCAATTGATAGGCATCACAATTGGGACATAACAGCCCACGATTACACACTACACCAGTCACCAAATTTGGCCACTCCAGTATTACAATAACTCATCCATCCAGTGTTTTATTTGCATTAGATATATCACTGCCTGAGGATTCGCATTTCGTAATAACCTAATAACACGGTACGTAAACGGCTACAATTCGACACAAAAGGTAGTGAAACTATAGCATACATCAATTAAGATGGCAGTTATAGATTGCATTTATCATAATTATAACGTAAGAAGAGTACCTAAGTAAATTTATACTTGTCAAATAATGAAATTGATACCCACTTCGGGCAATATTTCGTTATGATTATTTTGTAATAAATTGTATACAATATTAAAATGTTATCATAAACTTAGGCGGATATTTTAGAAAGCTGTTTGCAGTTTTGAACAGGAACAATATATAATATTAGGATGACCGCACGTCAGACAAGGTATGGAACTGCAGTGCCGGATTAACTAGCTAGAGTAGCAATTGCAACAGACCCCATGCGAAAGGGGGCCCCGCATATTTCAACCCACTCATCTCTACCGGGGCGTAATTTTTTGAGTGAAACTTATTAAGAAGTGGTATATTGAATTTACTTGATGTCACAAAAACGTGAACATATTGTAACGCGCAAATAAATTTAACTGCTTTATCACCTACTTTATACCTAAGAACGTATAGTAGACCAAGGGTTCTATGAATGAATTTGCTACGGGCCCCGCGCTTGCTTAATCCGGCACTGAGTAACATAAGATGGTGTTTTGTATAATTGTTTACCATTGCATAGTTAGAAACTAAGGAAATTAAAGGTGAGTTTTACGTATAATGTTGAACGAGTAGGTACTGCGATGAGCGGTCACAAACAAAAGGGATATATTATGGGTACAAAACAGTACGGAAGTTTGAAGAAACAAGGTTAAAGGCGGATTATAGTAACGTTGACGCTTCTCTTCGATCACATTCCATCAAACAAGTTCAAATGGTTTGTTGGTAAATGGAAAATAATGTGCGAAATATAATGGAGCGGCAGAGTTGGCGAAAAATGTATTAAAAATGAAAAAAATTACATAAAACTAAACTGACATTTTCCTCTTGTCACAACCAAAAACGTTCTTAAAAACTAAATCGTAAAAGCAACCAAAAGGAGGCCTTATGCTACAACCTCTGTGTCGCTTACATAGTTGATGGGACTATCCGAATT
Source organism: Ennomos fuscantarius (assembly GCA_905220475.3). NCBI lineage: Eukaryota > Metazoa > Arthropoda > Insecta > Lepidoptera > Geometridae > Ennomos > Ennomos fuscantarius. Next base: position 12,877,638 of record HG992027.1, read on the forward strand.
GTCTGGACATGGTAGATGTTCAGCTTGTATTACGGAGGACGTTCGGAACGAAGCCCAACGACAAGACATGGTATTATATTGTTAATTGATTATACTTAGGAATATATTATGGAGGTGACATGACAATACCCTTTTCTAAAAATAAAAATAGAAAAAACCCAATAATATTGTGTTATTTGCAGGAATTAATATCGGATAGCCACAAAAAGACGATCCATCCTATTTGAATAAATGTATGTTAAGATATTTACATAACACTCACTGTGGTAACGTTATCCAAGCATAATGAAGACGCAAAAAACAAATTAATCAACGAAGCATGGAGTTCATAGTCGAATAGATTGCATATTAATTTTATTGATTCTCAAATTACTGTTACCTTTCTGTTTAAACCAACTGTTATTACAGAGACACACGATGAAAAAGCTAAACTGACTTAAGCTTATATACTTACAGTATCGCGAGATTTCAGGGTCGTACGAAACACAGATCAATTTTATGTTAAGAAATAATTTATATGATTTGAAAACAATACACTGGAAGCTTATTATGTAAGTAGAAGGTTAATACTCTCCTACTAAGCCTCAGAGACTTTGATGTGACATAATTATCTTAAAAAAAAACTTACATTTCGCCGTATCATTGTCCGAAATGCTGCTTGTTTTTTAACTTTGACTGGTTCAATAGTCAAAAGTTATAAGCACATATAAACTGGAAAAAGGTTGGACAGTTTATGCATTTTTTTTTGTTTCATAGTATTCTTAATAGTCTTAATTAGGGAATGAAATTTGTGTAAAGAAAAATTGTTTCCCGGATTAAGTCTAAGGTCCGTATTACAGAACGATGCTCAGACATCGATCGGTGCTCAAGCAGAGATTTCATTCATAAAGTGATCAATTAGTGAATAAAATCTCTGCTTGAGCACTGACCGATGATTGAGCATCGTTCTACAATACGGACCTAAGATGATAAAATTTCATTTGTGGATTATGTGCGCCTGATTGAAAACTGCATCTACTACAGAAATGCAGCACAGATTAGATAGGCAATAGTCGTTACAGTTTTGCCTTAGTTATGTACCAGGCGCACCACTACTTTTATGGAAATAATAATAAATAATAAATAAATTGGACATTTCACACAGCGCCATCTAGGCCTAAACTAAGCAAGGCTCGTGCTATAGGTACCAGATGACTGATACAATACTTATAACTTCATGTTTGTAAATACATACATAGAATACAATGTAACACCCAGACACAGAACAAACATCGATGTTCATCATGCAAGTGTTTGTCCTGGGTGGGAATTGAACCCACAACGTACAGTTCAGATGGCAGGGTTATTACCTACTGAACTGTCAGGCCAGTCAAAAGAAGAAAAAAACATACCTACTGATATTAAAGTCTATCAATGGGTTTCCATATAGATGGGTTATATATATATGGGATGAAAGGTCACTACAAATAAAACAATTTTATATTGGTAATTGGTAATATGTAATAATAATAATAATAATAAAGCTTTATTTAATTCCATGCATATAAGTACAATAAACGATAACAATTGCTAACTTATTAACCTATACTTTAATTACATTTTTCGATGAATTTGGATTCTGATTTTAAATTTTATGTTATAATTAATTTAAATTATTTAGTGCATGGACCCCGTTCGGGTAAAAGCCTCCCCCAAGGAATGCCATCCTTCTTTGTCATTAGCTCTCTCTAGCCAACTTCCGCCCGCGCACGCTACAATTTCGTCTGCCCATCTGGCCCTTGGTCGTCCTCTCGATCTGGTGCCCTTTGGCCCAGACCACTTTATTGACCGTAGAGTCCATCTATCGTCCTTGTATCGGGCTACGTGGCCCGCCCACCTCCATTTAGCCTTCATTTTTTTTTAATTGGTAATATGTACTAGAAAATATTTTTAATGCTCATATTTCGTGCTATGACACCTTTGTTTCTACAAGTGTTTAATCGAGGTTAAATAACTTAAGCCAGATGTGTTCTTTTGTAACCTTAAGTAAAGTGTGTATGTAAACTTAAATGAGTTGCAAGGAACGGCTGCTACGTATGAGCTTTAAAACAAACTACTGCACCACCAGAAGGCTGCTATTACATTGTACGAGCCGTTGGATGTGTGATAAAATAATATATTAATAGTATTTTTGAAGTAAAACTTATTTACGCTCGCTTGACTTGGGGAGTAAGCTGGTGAATGCGTAGCGAAGCGAGCCGAAGTCAAACATAACAAATTTAAAAAATTGTATTACTATGTTGATATATCCAGTAAAATGACAATTTACAATAATAATTGTCAAGATGGCGACATTAACATTAAACAATGCAATGTTATACCGGCCGATAGATGGAGGTAAACTAAAGAAGTTTTACTTCAGTCGTGTGGTCTAAAGCACACTCGTTTTTTATTCTGTGATCGTCCTTTGTTACATATGTACCGACTTAAACTTTGGCGTAAAGAAAAACATCGTAAGAAAATCTGAATGTTCAAGAATCATAAAACTCGAGGACATAGGTAATTGTATCATCCAGTAATGAATTTCGCCAGCGTGGTGTATTATGGACTACCTCTCTCTCTCCTCTCTCTCTCTCTCTCTCTCCTCTCTCTCTCTCTCTTTGTGACAAAAGGCCTGCGTCCTAGCATCAGTGAGAAAATATTATGCTAACGACGACTATCTTTGCAACAATTCATTCAACATTCATGACTTATCCACTACTACCTTGAAACATAAAAGGGATAACTTAAATGCAAATACAAACTTTCAAAATTCCCAACAAATAATACACGAGTGGAACGAATGGTTCGAGAATTCGGCTACACTACAGCGAGTCCGTTACTTGACCATGTCAAATTCACGCTTATTAATATGCAGGTGACGCGCTCAGGCCCTTTCGAGATGCGCTGCACCTTGTATAAGTTTAAATGTACAGAACTAACATTAACCTCTATTTGTGAACTACAATAACCGTAACAAATGATGCCAGGCAAATTATAGGTATGCAATGTGGTTAGAACTTTGACGGTTAGAAGAAGCGTTTCTGTATTCAAATCTATTATTTTGCTGTCACCTACGCTACAGCCATATTCAAACAGGTAATATTAGCGGGCAATATGCGGAAAATTAGAATAGGATATATATAAAAAATATGTAAAACGATCCACTCCGGAGCAACTGGGCAGCCTCAACTTTCATGGAAAGGGATTCATAGTGTAAACCACAATTTTATATACAGATTATAATATGTAGTTTTTTTTTTTTTTTTTTTTTTTTTTTTAAGATTTGGCTCCACACTTTTGTGTATTTAGCCAGTGTCAAGTTATTGATAATTTATCAAGTGATCGATATTTCACGCAAATATGTGTCAAGTCACAGTCGAAGTCATCAAGTCAAGCCATAGTCAAGTCAGTCTAGTCAAAGTCATACTCCTAGTAAAGTGGTGGCAACTTTACTTGAAGCTTCTATGGAGTTTTGGAAACAACACGAAAAGAAACGTTTCACCATCATTATACCATTTTCCCACACTCACGCCTGTAATCCAGCACTTAACGAATAAAATGCCACCAATTTTATGCACTAACACTGAAAATAACATAAGTTTTGGAAAATAATACAATGCGGCGACGCGATCTTTTTCGTTTTCCCGCCAAAAGTGTAATATGTAGTTCCTAAAGATTGTTAGCAACCTACAGAATTTCACACTAGTAGGTAGGACTTTTCTACAAAGGATGACGTGCGCACGCGCGCGAGTGTTGCGTGAAATTTATTTTAGTTCTAAATAGCACTACAACCGTAATGGAAGGCCGTGACGCTTAACATCAGGCGAAAGACTAGCTCGCCACGTCATTCAATAACATTAAAAAAGTAACCTGCGATTGGACGCTCTATCAACTAAGCTATGGTCGTAGTGGCTGCAAATCTTTTTGACTATATTTTTGTAACAAATACAAAATAAAATACAAATATGTTTATTGATTTAAATATTATTACATTATATTAAATGAATCCATAGATTCCCGAACTAGTTTTTAAACTGTATTTCAGGAATGAGTGGCTTCTCCCAATATTTTAAAACGTTATTATTATGCCACACAAAAACAGTTATAAGCAGTGCGTGGCGACATCTGTAGGAATTACAATAATATTTTTTTATTATTACTATAGATTCTCAACTGTACAAATTCTCAATTGGACAGAATTTTGGCAGTCACATAGGTAAGATTGATCAGTGTACCCAATTTTGTTAAGCAATTATTTTACTTTTTGTAATAATTTAGACCAAAATATCACCAAAATCAACATTTGAAATAGCAGGGCCAATTCAATAATAAATAAGTCGAGGGTCAATGACAGATCCGTCAATTAAACGCGATCGTGAGAGAATCGTGTGAATTGTATACTTATATATTTTAATGCAACGTCAATGTGGGCAATTGGCATCAGAATGATATTTCAATCTTTTACAACACTTTTAATAACACCTTCGTTATTCGTACGAGAAACGAAAGTGAAATGAATTCGCTTTTAATACAATGGCTTAAATCGCTCAATTAACGCCAAGTTCAAAGATCTATTAATTACTCGAAAAGTTACGTTAGCTTTTATAACTGGTTGCTGTTTTGAATGTGAAACGAGCTTTCTTCTAGTGACTTATGCGCAAAGCACATTACATTGAATTAAACGTTTCATAAAATTCAAATTGCTTCAATTAGCTGCTGAGACTTAACTTGTGGGTGGAATGAGCATTGCTACAGGTAGGCCTCATTACGAAGATTTACAGCATAGCTTCATAATAAAATAGATTATAAAATATTGGTAGACATTTTGACAGCCTCTGTCAAAATGTCTACCAATCTCAAGATATCAAGAGCAATGTCAAGAGTCTGGGTGCTGTGAGACTATAAACCTCGTAGTTTCTGGGTCCCTAGACACAGGGAATCCTAGTTAGGGTCCAGGATCTATTTTTGTGATCGTTGGGCGTTATTATTATTATTTCAAACAGCGCTATCTAGCCCCAATTTAAGCAAAGGTTCCTACGAGGATAAAATTTTATAACTCATACAATACTACTGCGGCTGCAACCTCAGGTGACTAATAATCTACTTTTATATATTACGCAATAACTGCAGCATCAGGAATATCAGTAGTCAATCACAACATACACATAATGGTATCATAAATTATTAATAAATATTATAGGTACGCACCACAGCTGTAATGGTGCCCATAATTGTGGAACCCGTAATGTAATTTTTACCTAATAAGGAAAGCAGACAGTTATGTAAAAGAAAAGCTTACTTATATGATATGACAGTTTACGATACTGAAGATTAATTTGCAATATTGCAATGCCTAAAATGTAAGTATAACTTAGAAACAAATCATCATCCATAGCCCGAAGACGGCTATTGCCATAGAACCCACAGAGCGCCACTTTAAGCGACTGCTTGCCACCCTACGCATTTTTTTTTGAACGGGCTGTTGCTTTTGTCTCTACCGACCTTTACAGCGTCACCAGGTGGAAGGGTAAGCGCTTAAGGCGCCCAGCCGTCATAAATGGGACGCAACTAGCTCTAGGGCACGCCTGGGGTGCGAGTCTCGGCTTGGGTTACGTCCACTGGAAGAGTGGATCCTGTTGAAAGTCGCGACCGTTCTAGTTAACCTACAAGAGGTACGTCGACCTCGCCGGCGGAGTCGGTGTCTGATTGTGTACCCGAGCCAGAAAGGGTAGACTGGTCCGATGATCCTATAGCAGCCGATACTATGGCTGCTATAGGATCGTCCGAGTCGCTCAAGACGTGGCTCGGGCGACGCCGTGCGACGCGACGGGGTACTTGCCAGCCTACGCTTCGTCGCTGATGATACTTAGTTAGATGGTACGTGGTATGTAAAATCTCGTTTTATTAGGTACTCACCAGCAATTTTTTTTTTTATTTAATAGTGCCTAAATGCTGTATGTTAATTATTAAATTTTCAAGCGGTAAGTACCTATACCTAGTTAGGTATCGTAAATTTTTCCTGGTTATATAGGTTCCGTGCTGCTGAGTGCCAAAACGTCATTCGAATCGATTTATAGCCGGTTTATAGTATTAACAAGAACAAACAAGCAAACTAGCTTTACTTTTTGTGATTTATTCTGTGGCTTCAGATGGACTGATGCTAGTTTTCGGTTAAGTAGTTTAAGCCGGTAATAGATCTGGAACCTTTACAACAACGCTTAAATGCTTTGTTTTTCATTGTTCTCACAAAAAAATATTAAGCCCTATTTAATTAAGATATCTCATTTTAAAATATTAAAATACTTATATATAAGGTCAGGTGGGATAAGTGAAGCATACTTTACTTTTGATTTTAAATAATCAACTCTAGCACAGTAATATGACTAGCATTTATAATAGCGACCGATCCGAAGTAGGCACCTACTGATCCTTTAATCAGTTATTGATGCGATTTTTAACTTACCCCACCTGACCTTAAGTTTATTTTAATAATAATACATTCATTATACATATCATATTTATAACTTAAAATAACAATTAAATATTATATAATAATTTGTTGGAAGTACCTACCTCAAACTTATTACAGTATTACCTAGTTACTTACATATTACTTTATATTCATTAAATTTTAACTAACAATTTGACTTAATGCAATTAATTTAATCCGTTACAATTACCCGCTTAGATATTTACTTATACAAGTTATCGCAATTATGAAAGTCGGATTATTTAACCTTGTCCTTTCAACATGAACACACGCATTGTGAATACAAAATACTTACCTACGAATATTGCAGAATAATACTAATATAAAAACAGTTAATGAGAATTTTAAAAACATTATGAAGCTTATTAATAACCTCAGCAAAAACTATTACAACTCAAAATGCAATAATACTCCTGTGATCGGTACGCGTTTCTATATCTAACGGAATGCTGTGCCCAACTAGCCAACTAAATGGGCACAGCAGTCCCCACGAGGATATGGTCCAAACCTTGGGCCTTTATTTTATTTACAGCCTCTGTGGTGTGATGGTTGAGCAGGTCGGCTCATAACCCGGAGGCGGCGGGTTCGATTCCCGCGGCAGGACAAGTATTTGTGCACAGAATAAATAAGCCCAAATACTTGTTCTGAGTCTGGGTGTTGTGGGACCATGGTCCTCGTAGTTCCTGGGTCCCTAGACATGGAATCCTAGTTAGGGTCCAGGATCTATGTATGTGATCGTCAGGCGTTATTATTATTTGTGCACATAACAGATCATAGAAAATACATTAATAAACAACATGATTTAAAAATTACATAATAAACAATTTTATAATCCAATCACACATGCACTCTGCCTGATTTAAAACAGTGATAATATATTCTAGTGTCGCTATTTTAACTTGTATCAAGTGCACTAAAAATCATAATGATAATAGCTGTGGACATCTCCCACAACGCCATCTAGCCCCAAACTAAGCAAAGCTTGTACTATGGGAACCGGAACTGATACAATAATTAGATACTTTTTAAAGAAAAAGATACAAAAGAACACAGTTGGCAGTTTTCTAGGGGCAGTTGTCAAACTCGTAAAATAATTGACGTAAAACTTCTTTACGCACGCTTGACTTGGAAGTAAGCAGGTGAGGCGAACGGAAGAGGAGAGGGCCAGACTGACTGACTGACTGAGTTATATATCAACGCACAGCCTAAACCGCTGGTCCTAGGGACTTGAAATTTGTGTGTTCTTTCAATTCAATTGGGTGTGTTCTTTGTAAAGTGTAGGCATCCACTAAGGATTTTCGAAATTCCATCCATAAGAGGGTGAAACGTGTGGTTGAATTATCTATGAAAAATTTTCTTCTTCGTTTCCTATAGACAACGCGGGCGAAGCCGCAGGCAGAAGCTAGTATTATATATCTCCATTCTTTACGTGAAGATAGAAATAAAGAGTTTCGTTTCGTATATTATTGTAGGGCAAGAGAGATTAAACTAAAGCAGTTTTACTTCAGTTGTGTGGTCTGAAGCACACTCGTTTTTTTTTACCACAGCACCTTTTTTTAGTTCCGTGGTCCAATTTTTTAAAACAGCGAAACTAAATAGCGCAGCAACCGTAACAAATAAATATATTACAGACTGACAGAATCCACTATTCTAAAGTATAAAATACCAGGAGACCAGAAATACTGAGAAAGTAAAGGTGGAATAATAATTATGTACAATACGAACGATAGTAATAATTTCGTATTTGTGAAAATTTAGTTAGAAAGACTTAATTTAATATATTATAACTGGAATAGACGAGTTTATACCTTTATATATCTTTACGTTATTATTATTTACTAAATAAATAAATTTATAAGCTCTAAATATCTGTTTCATTTTTATTTTTACAGCGAAGATAATAATATTGAGCCCATTAAGTAACAGCAAACCGCATAGCTGTTGGCAAAGTGCTAATTATTCAAGTAAACATTAGTTCACATTTTGAGAGTCAGTGGCGTACCATAATGTGAGTACGAAGAACTCATGCGCAATTCTCAACGAAGGTTGAACGCACTAAGTATATTATCACATGCCATTTCTTTTTGAAAGTGCAATGTACATTATATTTAGATGTACTTTCATCGCATAACACGTATTTATCATACGAAGTGTCAATTCTCCGTTTTATTACAATAGAATGTATAATAACAATCCATCAAATTGATAACGTAATGACTCACTTGGCCATTAAAATAAATTTTGGATAGTTAACGTGTATAATGTATATACTTAGGTAAAAGATTATCGTTATCTTGATATCAATCAACCTCTGTGAAATTATCAATAATTAGATCTGCTTCGGATTTTATTATCTGTAATGACGTTGCATTTTATTGGAAAATGCATGATGAAAGTCTGTACGTTATTTAATAGTTATTTAAGTACATCTTTCGTTTACTCCCGCTAGGTACTTTTTTTACTTCTACCGAAGTCGATTTAATATTTATATCATTGACCTTTGGACACATACCTATATATTAATGTCTACTAAGTACTAATTATTGTTAATCGTATCTATAGACTTGGAACTTGAAATTGACAATACTATATCCACAAATGACACAGAGTAAATAAGTACGTATTAAGAAACACAAACTTTAATTTTTTAACAATAATATTGAAGTTACGAATTCACTTCATACGCAAAAAGAGGGTAGGTCGTTAACCCGCACATAGTTGATTCACGTCTGAGATTAGAGTTTTAATTTAAAAAATGTTACTTTAAACGAATCTGTTGATATAGCACAGTTGTAAACAAGACAAATCTAAAGGCCATGGTCGCTAACCTGCAGTGGTCCAGCACTCGGGACACTCCTGGCAGAGAGACGCCCAGTCGAAGGCAAGATCCTCGAAGCTCGCCATGGCTGCGATTAAAAGACCACTCCACACCGCAACATAATATCCAAGTTTTCAAACACCCAGTTGCACAAGCACTTTAACACCAGATTGTCATGTTATACTAAGAAATATGAAGTGTAATCACTGATGATTTATTGCGTGTGATAAGGATGAAGTTCGCGGGTGGATGTGATCGCAACACCACGGCGGCGTCGGGCTCGGATGCGCGCGCGCTTTAACAGGCGGCTGGCGAAGCACTGCGGGTGCGGCGCAACCTCGCTCGCGCTCGGGATGTGTCGCGTCGCGGCAGCCAGCGTCGCCGCTTGGAACCTGTTCCTCGGCAGGTACAACAGCATTCGCTCAGCGGGTTTAACTTTAATCTTTCGATTTCAATGAACCGTTAATGTTCTTTCAAATTGGGTGTGTCGTCCTTCTTATCTGCATTTACGTAACAATCGCAGCACAATAGTCAAGTGTTTATCCAGATCGAACCGGACCGTTTCCAAATTGCCATTTGGATAGTTGCTAAACTCGATGACCTGACAGAATCGATTTCATGTCGGCATGGTCTGTATAGATGGCTTTGGAAATACATTCGAGACACGTAGATCGGCCGTTAGCACCGACCGTCCTTATGCAAGCCCACGCTCTAGTCGAGTGCAGGCAGAACGAGTACTGCTAGTCCATAAATATTTCTATTGTTGATAGTGAGTACCTACATAAAGAATTTTTTATCGGCATGAATATTTCATGCCTTATTTCACAGCATAACTTTGCTTATTGGCCTTCCGGAGCTAGGAGCTCTTGTACAAGCTGCGTGTCACCGACACCCAAAGCCATAAGCAGTTCCCATTTTTTGAGGAAATTGAGAGCCAGATGTTCGCATATTTACCTTTCAATACGTTGCCCAACAAGCTGGCATAAGGGCGAATTTTTTTTCCAAATTTATTTTCCAAAAAAATTTGAAAGTTACCGGCTTATTATTCTGCAGAATTTTAAAGTACATACCTGCCTAGTTTAAAAAGACGTAGGTAATAACTATTTATGAGACGGATATTTAACTTCCTAGTAAGAAAAAAATGTAAAAATGCGCAGTACCTACTACTTGGATGTTTGAATACGACATATTTATTCGTCATTTATTTCCCTTTTCAACATATTGTCATCATAAAACTTGTAGCCCACACCTTCCAAAGGCCTCTCCCGAGGCACGCCCGCCACTCGGACCGCTCTTCTTCTTTACTTTTCCAGTCATTGCATTGTCATTTCCTATTTCTCAGTAGGTCAACATTGATAACTAAATCTTAAAAGTAAATAATTGCTTTTGATTTTTCCACGTCTACGTTGATTTTACTAGTTAGTACCGGAACCTATTGTTTTAATATCTTGGCAAGCTTATTAACGAAGTGTATATACCACTTATACACGGTTGTTTAGGCGCACCTAGTAGGTTTACCCAGACAATAGAACCAGTAATAGACATTGGTTAAAGCTAGAGTCATTAGAGTACCCCGTACAGTGACTACGTCTGTCTACAGAGACCTTAGATTATATACCCAATAGGGAAGCTTAAATCTATACGAAATTCATAATGTCGAAATTCATATCATACATACATCAATATTGGTTTACAGTTGTCTATCCCCAAATTGATCATGAATCTGAACCTATGAAATAAACTACGTCGAAACCCACAAAAAATAACTTCCATTTATATACATATTTGTAGCAGTTTTATTCTTTCTGTATAATATTGACATAAATTGCTGAGCAGTTCCGAGGTTTGATATAATAATTATTAAAACAGAAAGCGGCCAGTGAGAGTAATTTGCAGTGTTTAATATTTTTTGAGACAACGTTAAGGCATTACTGTCTAACATTTGAGTTTTATAGCTGGGTTTACGCAATCTTATAATTTTAGGGTTAAAGATGTATAAATTTATTCCGTGATGGATGTTACGTATGGTTACGACGTTTAATTGGAAATAATATGCAAATGATGTGTTGGTCTAAACTAAAGTGCTAATAAGATACCCGAAAGCCGAAGAAGAAAGATCTTAATTTTCTGATGAATTTGTTACATTTAATGAAAAAAAAAAAACAAAGCTGATATGACTACGGTACCGGGAGGAGCGTACCTACAATAAAAACAGTGTTCTAACCAATCATAGTTTGTTAAATGATGAGTTATAGGACATTCTTTTTTTAATTTATTTAAAGGGCTTTGTCAATATTATGTTAATCCAGCAGTCTGAAATGTTGACGTATAAGTATCTTCGCTATATATAAAAAATGTTCGCTTTAAGTCGCCTCGGCAGAATAATCCATACACCACCATGGACTTAAGACGTCCATGTACGCCACAAATTAAACGAACAATTCAAAATAGAAAAATATTTACAAATAAAATACAATCATATTATTGTATCTATATGTTACTTCCAAAAATACGTACATTACAAACCAAAATAATAAAAATGTCTGTTATTAGCTTAGATGTTTGATTTATTATATACCTACCTACTACGACTGGATTATTTTTCGTTTTAGTCTCTAATAAAATTAAAATTATATCGTCGTGAATTTGACATAATAGAAAATATAATGTAAAAGCGTCCTTGAACTGGAGTAACCCTGACTATTGATGGAATCCTGTTCTGACAGAGAATTATTAGAATAGCAATTCTGGACCATAATTCTATAATGATAAAGTTACTACTATGTTATCACCTATTCTGCAGGGGAATAATAACAGTGCCTAACTCGCATACCTAGAGCATCTCGAGTTGCTAGAGTGGCTGTAAACTCAAACTCTTATGAAATTAGTTTGGTCGAAGATGTTAAGTTGTATCACTGATCTTATCAAGAGGCATGATTTGTGTTGCTTTTACGATTTTTTAGACTAGAATGTTGGTTCAACAACTACAATTTTGTTCAGGATCTAAACTGTGGTAAAATTTACCTAAACCAACGGAAATTATATTTAGAAACGGGATATAAGTATGTACCTATATCAACAATTTGATATGTTTTTTTTTGTTATAGTTCTACTTTTTACCTCATTAATGCGGTTCAGTGTAGTTTTGTACATTTCAATTTGTTTGGAGTAGGTATCTACGATAGATTCCGTGTGAGATTTTAATGTGTGTTGCACTAAGTTGCAGTCACTATTTATTGCACGTAAAGTTTAGCGGCTGATATGTACCCATTTTTTTATGTTAGTGAATGATGTGACGAGCTAGTCGTTCACCTGATGTTAAGCGACACGGCCGCATAACAGAACAGCGTCACTCGGAACTCCAAAATATAAAGTTTCGCGTGATACTGCACTGCGCACATCATCCTGAGGCATCAGCACAGTCTGGTAATAAGATTACTCGACTGTGAGATCAGATCATAAAGTCTCAATTGCTCAGTAATTTGACTAGCTACAGTGCCCTTTAAACCGGAACACAGTAGTGCTTGCACACTACTGCTTGGCGGTTGAATAACTGGCAATGCGGTGGTACCTACCTAGACGAACTTTGCAGAAAAGTCCTACCACGTAGTAAATATTTGCATAAACACTTGATTGTAATGTTATGTCTTAAATTATTTAAAGTGTAAACACTTAAAACTCTCTTCGCCATATGTTAAATCCAATCAGGAAGTGAGAGCACATCCCAGCCCTATAACGTCGTCGCACTTCATGCACTAGCGATTATCATAAATTATGGAAATATGTAGTATCTATGTATTGCTATTGCTTCCTGGACTGTACCCGATTAGATACATTGATGCAAATTCTCGATTATGCCTTTTGACACGTACAAACTAAACGCGGAACGATATAATGAAATTATGCGATATATTATGATTATTTTCTAGACATTTTCGCGTCATTTTGTAAAAGTTAAATTAGTTGATTAACTAGTGTTGTGAAACCCACAGTGCGACGTTGTTTCTAACAACTAAAACAGTACCTTTTAAATTACTATTGTTGTTGTTCTTCCTCAATTGTGAAAACCAAACATGTGGATCACAAATTTAAAACACTTGATACCTACATCAAATTAGTGACACAGTCATCACGGAAAAGGGATGTGTGACGGTGTGATTGTGATCCAAATCCTAAATCGTCTTACCAATTTTATATAAGATGTTCCTCGACTAAAATAATGACCATTATGTTGTGATCATAGAATAATGGTCATGATCCTTGCTTTTAACTTGAAAAACATGTACAACATAGTTGAAACTTTCAATTGATTTTCAATTGAAGTAACATACCGGATATAAGTAATTCTGGCGAACAGGTTTTCAGAACAAGTCATTCTCAGATAATTTTATTTTAGAGATAAGTTGTTTTGTGAATAGGTTCAATGTCGATTAAACCGTTCTAAGGTCATCTTACACTTTACTATGTTTAAATTTCATACGATACTAAAACTCGCGAGTTAAAAATATACCTGTGAGTTAGCCAATCTGTTTAGTAATATTGGACAGTGCATCTGCGCTGTTGAAATACTGGTAGCGTATAAGGAAACTTCAAATTCTAGGACACAATATATATTTAAATGTTTTTATGATAACGTAAAAAACGCGTAAAATGCAGTAGTGTAGTCAATGGCTTATTGTAATAATGTATGTACACCATGATTATGAAATTGGACCATTTAAGTAATTTTATGTTGTCTTGTATAATTTTTATTTGATTTTCGAGGACTTTACACCAATATATGTAGTGAAAGTGGAGCGGCCGCCGCGCCGGTTATTACTATAAATACCAGAAACAGGAACATTATAAAAGAAGGGACTTTAAGGGAAGAAAAGAATTAATATTCGAGTATAGGAGAAACTATATACCAATATTGAAGAAATACCAAATATTTAAAATTTTTCACTGTCATAATTATTTATATCAAGTAATGTTGCACCCGGCGGTTTCATCCGCGGATAAAAAGTAGCCTATGTGTTTATATATATTTATTTATATTTATATGTGCGGACATCTCACACAACGCCATCTAGCCCCAAACTAAGCAAAGCTCGTATTATGCGTACCAGATAACTGATACAATACTTAAATACTTTTTGTTCGTAAATATATAGGTATAATACAATATAACACCCAGACACAGAACAAATACCTATGTTCATCACACAAATGTTTGTCCTGGGTGGGAATCGAACCCACAACCCACAGTTCAGAAGGCAGGGTCACTACCAACTGTGCTATCGGGCCAGTCAAAATGTGTTAATTCACTATATAAGCTATCTTCCACATTTCATTCAAATCCGTCCAGCCGTTTAAGCGTGAACAAACATCCATACATACAAACTTTTGCGTTTATAATATTTACTAATATTAGGATAGGAAGTATGGTTTCCATTTGGTGTATTTTAAACATAAATGGTACCTACTAATTTAGCTAGTTTTGGTTGTAAAACTAACGTATAGGTGTAACCAACCAGGATCTCTAGATATGATCTAATTTTGTCGATCTAGATCTCCTCCGCCTGAATACGTTCAAAATGTAGAATATCAATTCCTTAATATAATACCGATCGATCAATCTAAAACGGACAGAATACAAACATGTGCAGGACATATAGAGTCACAGAGATTAAGAAACATTTACTTCTGTACATACCAAGGTGCGGTTTGTTTACTTGAAAATCTGTGAGAACGTTGTTCTATTTTAAACGACGTTGAGTAAGCGAACACCTTAAGTAAAACAGAGTTCAACCTTGACTGACCTACGCTGCATACCAAAACACCTCTCTATTATGAGGTCGTAGCATTTCCATAGGTTAATCGTTTTTGAACTGGTGTTTTCATATTTTGGTACGGAACGCCTAGATTTTAGTTACTTACTCGGTATCTTAATAGATAAAAGTGAAACGGTGTTGATTCGATCTTTGTGCGGACTTTATGCCAAAACGGCTGCGTCGATTTGGATGAAACTACATAGATTGCTAAAACTACCGAGATCAACATAGAATACTTTCTATCCCGGAAAATTAAAGTCCCGACAGGAAAACGGATAACTAGAGTTTGAAAAATGTGATCTAAGATCTTTTTAAAACGCAAACCGCAGTGTATTTAATTATATTCAATGCATTTACATACCATTTTTAACATTCCTAACATGCTTTCATAATAGTAGAAGGTAGAACCGGCTGTTTACTTTGTAGCCATTGGGATACGTTTCAATTGAGTCCACATACGAGTTAGAGTCCGGCTAAATACGATAAATATTCATGTATTCAAAGTAACAATTCACTTTGAGCAGCTGTAACAACATTGTGCGAGGTCCCTTTCATATCCATGAGACAGCGCGCGCGGTTGGCCAACGAGAAATGAGCAGTATATCTATCCTGCTATACAGTTTGCTGCAAAATATATGAATCAGATCATCCATAATAATAACGCCCAACATAAATAGATCCTAGACCCTAACTATGGGATTCCCTGTATCTAGGGACCCAGGGACTACGAGGACCATCCCACAACACCCAGACACAGAACAAGTATTTGCGCTTTTTTTTGTGCACTTGCCCTGTTGCGGGAATTACTCCCGCCGTCTGGGCTACGAGCCGACCTGTTCAACCATCACACCACAGAGATTGTTAATCCAAAAGGTCCTCAAGTCAATCAGCAGACTCGAAACGAAGCTCTGCTTTCCATAAGGTCCATCCTTCCAGTAGAAGCTTCTCGAACCTTTTATCCAGCTCTGCCCTTAGCATAGTAAAAAAAACAAAACAGTAATCATTACCTGTTTATTAAGAATCCAAGCTTGCAAAAACTGAAGCGCACTTTCGCGACCTTATTTACATGGCTTAGTTATTTTCCTTACACGTGAATACTGTTTAAATGGTTGAATAAGTTTAATTTAGCACTATAATGGTGTCGATTCTGTGTCGCATTCTCTCAAGCTAAACGAAATTAACATATTTCCGTCTTTTTCATTTCCCCTTTATCAGAACAGGGGGCTTACCGCGTAAGTCTGGTGGAGATCGTAATCGTGTTCTCTCTTGCTCGCACTCGTGGACTTGTTACTTGGCATGTACAGGATGGCAGGCGAAGCTGATTCCCAGAATGGTTACGCGGTAGGGTTGCAGTACCGCCATACTTTAAATTTACTTTAGTTTTAGAGAATGCGACACAGAATCGACACCAATGTCAATTGTCACCACTATGATTTTTTTTTATTTCTTTATTATAGTTTTATAGTAGTTTATTAAATAACACGGTATTATGTTTAGCACTGTTTTTAGTCAAGTCAACAGATTAGTCAATTGAACATCACATCGCGAGGATGGGAGGCTGAATATCAAGTGGTGTTTTTCCCCACGGATAAAAACCCGGAGGTGTTGGAGAAATATTTGGCGTTCGCTTCGTTGACACGCGTCTCTGCAGCTTGAGGGTTGACGATCTCCAACCCCTGAAAAGAAAAACGTAATCAGTTTACCGTTACATGGTTAATATTCTACATGTGCGCAAAGCGATTTGGCTCCACATTTATCATGCGAACAGCCCAAGAGTGGAACGCTTTATCTAACTCATTGACTTAGTAATAAGCCTTGCCGACCAACAACATTATAAAGCTTGCTTTTAAATATATTTTCGGAAGTAGAGTTTAGTATGTTCTAGTAAATGGTTACAAATTTTAGCACTTTTAATATAAACAGGTATAAGAATATTCATGCAAGTCGAATATTGTAATGATAATGGTCAAAATAGTTATTGTTTTGAATCGAGTATAATCGCAATGTATCGCGTCATCATCGCAGACAAACGTAATTATAATCTGCTGAGTGCTAACATCGCTTTGGTCTTGTCATTCTGCGTGATCACTATTTAGATCGTTAAGATTGCAAGGCCGGAGCTCTCGCTACACGGTTCACCATGGAACACCCACGACATCGATTAGTCAACCTTATCACGAAGCGTTAGGGGCGATTGTTAAACTCTAGAATGTGGTCAGTTGGCCTACGCATCGACAGATAAGTAAGGCAATGGCAAATAATATCTTCGATTTATTCTTGCTTATCACGTTAGACTGTTTTTGCTGTGTATTGTTGTTGCTTCACAATCATTTTTCTCTCGACTTGAACTCGCCCGTCAGGTGTGATTCTTATGCACTCATTTCTATTGTCTTTTGATTACAGTCATTGAAGTGTGTTATGCAAGTTGACATCATTCAGTGATATTGTTTTTACAGGTTCATTAATGGACAATGCATTTGACACTCAGAACTAACGATCCATTAAATCAAACTGAATATAAGTAGTAGCTTATATTTGTTCTCATGGTGTATAGTTTCTAGTTCATAGCGATTTCTCCTTGACTGTCATGCTCGAAATAAGGGTATCAATCAAAGCGTCTATTGAAGCTACAGGCTCTTGTGAGATCAAAGGAATGCAGATAACTTTGCACATTCGATGTCTAGTATCACTCGCCCGGTGAGGGTATAATCTCGCTGATTGCTATCCGGCGGTTAACGGTCGGTTGTGGACGTATTAAGGTCTTGTTTGTGGAGGTCAAAGAAACGTTTTATTACGTTAGCCTTTAGATTTAGATATTGTAGCTAACCTGTATAGATTCGTACATAGCGTTATTCTTTTGTTTTAAGATCCCTAAATACATTTGGTTTGGTAAGTGCTAAACCAGGTTTTTTTGTATACTCCAGTCTGGAGTATACTATCATATCACTTTACTAATTATATTATTTACACGGAAAGGTTTTACTATTATTGACTAAACGAACTTATAAAAGTAAATTGATCACAAAAGGCTTCATTCTCGCAAATTAACTTTCTTCTTAACTTTATTTATTCTTAGCAAGACGCAACTAAATCGCCAGAATGAAACTTTGAAAGATAATTAATGGTGAAATAAACTTACAAAATGACGTTCGATTACAATCATGTGAAAGGCTCATACTCGCGAATTATAATCTACATTATAATCACGGAAAAGTTTGGCGTAGGTTGAAGTTGTCAAACTACCCCCAACAAGCCTTTAGTACGTCCCTGTACAGATTGATGTGGCAGGTTAACGCTGGTCACCTGCCGATCCACGAGGGCAATAGCTCCATGTTTACTACTTAGACCTGTAAGGGCTGGGCGTGGCGGTGATCTAGGCTAAAGTTGTTTGAAAACGTTCCCAGCGCTGTTAAAATGCCAACAAATTAAATTAAGGTTTTCAATTAATAATTGTGAAATAGTAAAACAAGTTTATGGATTGTAATGTATAAAATATAGAAGATGTGAAATTCTTGTATTCATTCGTTTTTTTATTATTCACGATATAGTAGTATTATATTGATTTAATAATTTGCGAAAGATAATAATTGGGGAAGTGTTTCCTTTTAGAATTGAATTAATCTTTCCTTCTCGTATATGGTTAATAATATATACTATAGCTATTCTTTGTTAATTGTTTTAAATTGTTGTAAGAAAGCTAAAAATGCATTCAAAATTATAAACAGCAAGTAAATAAAGTAACTTTCCAAACGGCTTAATATAGTTAATAGCACTTTTCTCACAGAGATGTTCGACATAACGTTATAATTATACATTTTAGACGCTCAATTTCCTGCCGTTTCGTTTGCTTTCTGGTTAATAATGTTCCCAAACAGATTTGTATCTCGCCAAACAAGGTCTTAACAACTATTAGACGGTATCGTAAAGGGCGTCGCCATTCCCATAGCACGAATACCAACAAGCGAAACGTACGCGGTGAAAGTACTATCCCGGGCTAGATTGGCTGAAATACCAATCGGTAATTTTCTATGCTAAACTTGTGGTATTTTAACTAGGTTTATCTGTTTATTTATATGTTACTAGCTGTGCCCCACGGTTTCACCCGCGTAGTGAAAATTTTCCATACTTTCCTAACTTTTTCTTTCATAAGTACCTTCTCCTGAAAATATAAAACAGAATAAAAAAAGCGTTCATCCGTGATGCGACGACCAAGGGAAATAGGGATCCATTTTACATATATGCTAGCTGCGCTCAGCGGTTTGACCCGCGCGGTGAAAATTTTCTAACTTACGATAGTTTTGTCTTTCATAAGAACCTTCTCCTGGCCTTAATAAACACAACAAAAAATAATTAGCGAAAATGTTCCATCCGTTCACTCGTGATGCGATGAACAAGGGACAATTCATTTTTATATATTAGATATATATACGATTAGATAATTATGAATAAACATGTTCTATTCTTTTCCTATCAACCTGCGTATTTTGCTTCTGTTTGTGAACATTCCATCAGATGGTTAGGTTTTATATCACAGCAGAAAAATGATTAAATAGGTATACAATAAAGAGGTACTAATCAAAGTAAAGAAGAGCCCTCCTAGAAACAATCAAATATAATAAGAACTAGACTACTAGCCACGGAGTACTAGACGGTAAACGGTTTGGACAAATGGGGAAGCTTAAATGGGCTGCGCCGAACAAAAACTCTTTTAGGTCTTTACCTATGAAATTGCCGTTATGTTTGAAAAAAGTTAAAGTATTTTTTTTTTCGAACTTATTTATTTCTTTTATTTAAAGTAATCACCCCTACAATCAATGCATCTTTGCCAACGCTGTGGCAGTTTATGGATGCCCTTCTTGAAAAAATCAGCAGGACGGGAGACAACAAACTCTTCAAAGGCGTTTTGTACTGCCTCTCGGGAATTGAATTTTTTTCCCGCTAAAAAGTTGTCCAAATTTATGAAAAAGTAATAATCGGTAGGCGCAAGATCTGGTGAGTATGGCGGATGAGGGAGAGCTTCCAAACCCAACTCATGCAGCTTAGAGACGGTCTGTTGTGCAGTATGGGGTCGCGCGTTGTCGTGAAGTAGCAGTGGAGACGACCGATTGACCAAAGCTGGTTGCAGACGTGCGAGTTTCGCCATCATTGTGGTCAGTTCTTCAATGTACACATCTGCAGTAATGCTCTCGCCGTTTTGTAAAAAGCTATGATGAATCACACCAGCACTAGACCACCAAACTGTGACCATCACCTTTCTAGGGGTCATTTTTCGTTTTGCACATTGCTTTGGTACCGAACCAGGATCTAACCAACTTGCTGAGCGCTTTCGATTGTCAAAAAGAATCCATTTTTCGTCGCACGTAACAATTCGGTTCAAAATTCCTTCATTTCTGTGCCTGTTAAGCAGCGCAAGGCAAGTCTCGACGCGTACGTTGCGCTGGCGATCGTTAAGTTCGTGGGGCACCCATCTATCAAGCTTTTTGTCTTGCCAATCTGTCGCAAATGGACCAATATTGTTTTGATGCTAACATCAAAAGCTGCTGCTAGCTCAGCTGTAGATTGAGATTCATCAGCTTCCACAATCGCCTTTAATTCATCATTGTTGACCAAAGTTTCCGGACGACCACGAGGTTCATTTTTCAAGTCAAAAATCTCAGAACGGAACCGAGCAAACCAATAACGGGTTGTACGTTCGTTTGTACAGTTCTCTCCGTAAACGTCGTTGATGTTACGTGTCGTTTGTGCCGCGTTG
The DNA here is from genome assembly GCA_905220475.3 of Ennomos fuscantarius. NCBI lineage: Eukaryota > Metazoa > Arthropoda > Insecta > Lepidoptera > Geometridae > Ennomos > Ennomos fuscantarius. The sequence continues at coordinate 12,898,532 of HG992027.1, forward strand.
GTGCCACGATGGAACTCATATTCCATAATTACACGAAATTTCAAAGTATCCATTATGAGAAAAAATGTTGAAATGTAATAAAAATACAACGCTAATCAATAAACAAAAGACTTATATTGTAAATAGAATGTCATATTTTTAAAACAAAATTAATTTGAATTTAGAATTCATAGTCAATCAAAACTTTTTTTTGTTTGAAAAAGTCTGTACTGCAAAACGGCAATTTCATAGGTAAAGACCTATTATTAGAAGATAAGCAGAAAACCCATAGTAAGGTGTACTGTGTCTTGTTCAAATTTACTCGCATCAAAATGATTTGATTTATATTTCTTGAAAGAAGATTATATTTGATCAAGATCTTATACATAGGCTACTAGGATTTTTGAACTTTTTGTGATGATTATTGTCAGTTTTGTAACGCTGACACGTTGACACAAAGTTGTTTAACATTGTCGAAGCTTCAGATCGGAGTTTTCTGTTCTGCATTGTGGCGGAGCTTGCACCAGTCAATGGGAAAGAGAACTTCTTGTTTTCAAACTCACATATTGTAATAGGCTTGCTATATTTTATTATAATATTTGACATTAAGTACTATAAATGTTATAGAAAAAAAAAGTTTGAAATTACACTATGTGAGTTTGAAAGTTTTCAAACTCACAAATCACAAATTACAATATGTGAGTTTGAAAGTTTTCAAACTCACATATTGTAATAGGCTTGCTATATTTTATTATAATATTTGACATTAAGTACTATAAATATTATAGAAACTGACGTGAGTAGTATTCATAATTCATAACTACAACTAGTACACGGCTAACACTCACGAGATACAGTCGAATATCTCGACCGCCGCCGCGCGTATTCCTTAAGATGGGCAATCTATATTTCCCGAACACCGGTCGAGATCTAGGTATTTCAAGTCCCTTATCTCATTGTGACTTTTAAAGTGCTAAAAATAGCCTACTTGCAATAAAATCCTTTGACTTTGATAGTTTGTAAAACAGAATTTTGAGACTCTCACAAGCATAAGTAGTCTATATATGATGAATATGTTTATAACTGAAGTGTAATACAAGACACGAAATGGTGTAGCCGTTCAATTATTTCATTTTACCCATAGTTTCCTTTATGTAACCACAATACAGGCAAGCCATGCGATTAGTTTAAAGTATAAATATACACATGAAATGGCGACAGATGCACCATAGTGTTGGGTGTCCACTTTCCCCCGCAACGCGATATGTTATGGGGGTCATTTGTCGTGGCAGTAGCATAATTAGTGTTAGGTTAGAGGACACGCGACCGCGAGAATATAGTAGTTTATATATATACCATATTCTCGCAAACAGACAGAGTTGCTTTCGCAATTTAAATATTAGTTTCAAAGTTTTGCATTAGGCTACTTACTAGAATAGAGATCCCTAGATAACCTAGATTTCTAGAACCATGAGCTATAGTAAAACTACTTAAATAACACTCAACGTAAAATAATAAAGATTATGGATATTGTTACAGGTGATCACGACCCTTATAAGTTTTTTTATGAGCTATGTTTAGTATCTACCTTTCTTTCGCTACTAAGATGGTAAAATTATTTTTACTAAGTGATAAAATATGGGATACTAAATAATAAACTCCGTTTCTTTTTCATATTTATGCCACTGGAAGTTTCGTGTAAAAGTCTCAAACACAGCAATTGGTTATACATTTCCAAGTTTACGACCTTTTACTTGCAAATACTAATTTTTGGTCGTAAAATTGTCATTATAAGTCAATCAACCGGACGATAGTAATCTGGATGCCTCTGAGAAATCAAAAGGAAAATCGGGAATGGGATTCATTAATTGACCTGCAATCGAATTTAGTAATCGTAAATCTTACTAGTATTTTGTTTATTTCCCCTTACTACTTAAAATACATACTCGTGTAGGTGACAATCAAAAACTTTATAAACACTGGAGACAGCATTGCGGACCACGCTTTGAAGGAAATGTGACCTTGAATAACGTCCATTTGTTATTCATCTTTTTCTAACGGGTGACATGTTACCCATCAGAAAGAGATGAAAACCTTTAAAGCACAAATTGACGATATAGCCAGTAATACCAATAAAATACGATAATGTGGTCGGTACACCATTCGATTCGAAGTAACGTTACTTACGAGTTACGATCATAATCGGACAATCGATTGCCCGTTGAACCGAATCGATTACTGATAAACATCTGACGGCGTACTCTTATAGTTTACTTTAAAGTATTTTGAGAAATGTGATATTGCTTTGAAGAATAAAAATAAAAGTCCCCACACTGATACATAATAACGTCAAACTTTGTCCAGTTGTAAATATTGGACTCTGGACATTGTCAGAGACAGCCTACAGTGTTTTTTTTTTTACCATAAAATAGGACGTAGTTTTTCACGCATTGGAAACTTTCCGGGAAAACGTAACACAATTCTTTCCGTAAACACCTTATTCGGACATTTTTAAACAAAAAATACCTTAAATGTTTTACCAAACGTTTGGTAGAAGCATCAGGTGACCAGAATGCTGGCTTTTATTTTGCAAAAAAATAAGCATTGCCATTCAACGTGGTAATGCTGCCAGCATTCTGGGAACTTTCCCCTCTATCAACGGGTTATTTTAAATTTTTAGTTTTCATTTATTTTAATTTCTTAGGTATAGTTTAGTTTTTAGGTCTAGTTTATTTTTGTATTAACGATTACCCCTCGATTTATATATTTTTATTTTTAATGTAAGAATTGATTTAAATAATATCAGCTGATCTGATAATTCTATTAGTTCATTTATCCTTAAATGCTATTTGATAATGAACAGTTGTGCTAATAGGCGTGTCCTGCGAGATACGTGGTTATAATAAACGTCGAAAACGTCTGTTTAATGCCCCATTGTCTCTTTTCAGGTCAAAACCCGCTTGAAGACTTGATGAAGACGCGAATCCATTGTCCAATAGTAATTAGCAATAGATAAGATTTGAAAAAAATATAGTTGCATGTGTATAGTTGGTGGTATCAGTCGTCGATTCAGCGTATCGCATAAATGATACGCGATTCAAAATCATATTATTACTAGCATAATGTTCAATATCCGGAAGACGTCCGCGGCTGAACACAAGTCTGTCTTGGCAGACGGTTTGGTGATCGCAGAATATTTTGACGTACTGAAGAGAACGCTGATTTTTTTCTCTTTTCTTTATGCGTTAATGATATTCCAAGGCAGGGGAGATCTTTATGCGACGTCAAAAAAATGTGGTCCTCGACGTTTCTTCTCTACTGGTATTTATCGGTATAGTCATCACATTTTAAACAACCTTGTATGTTGCATGGTATTGTGACGTTCTATCAGAAATATAACCACAGAATCAATAATAGGACTACGTAGAATAGGCCTACTTTCCCAAGAGAAACGATACGCAACCGATACGCATACTGCAGTGATATTCTCCACCCTGTAGTGTCAGCACATTATAATGTTATGTATGATGAGAATATGTTTTTTAGTTTTTATTTTTACACTGTCGTGGGAACGTGCAAGACAATGCTGTGTAGGTATAATATGGCGGCGTGATGACAATGTCGCTTGTCAGATGGGTACATCGGCACAGTTTGAGATGTTGTGCCGCCACTGGTATGGCGATAACTTATGTAATTTTATGCTTATCTTGTATGTTATATACTTTTAATACAATAGATCAAGTTTTTTGAAGTAATACTTCTTTAAGCACGCTTGACTTGGAGTAAGCTGGTGAATGCGAGGTGAACGGAAGTTGAAGTTGGTTCATGTTCTCCATTGTCAACATAACAAAGTTAAAAATGTATATTATCATATTGGTATGTCGGGTAAAATTCGAACTTCGAAAAGAACTTCATATGGTAAAAGAAATATTATGTATGAAGGTGCACAATTATTTAATGATCTACCAAACGATACTAAAGACTGTAAAACCATGCCTATGTTCAAAACTAAACTGAAAAAATATATTCATGCCAATGTTTTTTAAACGTATTTACCGCCGGACCATCTGGATAATATTTAGATTAATTATAACTAGGTTATTTAGTTATAATTCATACATACTTAAGCTCATTATAAGTGAATTATGTTCATTATGAGTAAATAAATTCGTTAAACCTAAAATGACCATTTACAATTGTCAAGATGGCTACATTAACATCAAACTAAGCAAAAACAAAGTTATACCGGCCGATAGATGGAGCTTAGCTAAAGAAGTTTTACTTTAGTCGTGTGGTTTAAAGCACAGTTCAATTGCACATGATCACGGCTGAAGTCGGCAACGCACTGACGATTCCTCTAAAGTACTCTACACACCAAACTAAAAATACTTTGACCGGGTCGAAGCAATTTGATTAAATTGATAATTTTATGTTGTATAGCATTGTTAAATTTGACAGAACCACAAAAATGTCGCGGACATTAGCAAAACAAATACTTTACGATAACGGAGTTATTGTGTCAACGACTCATTCATGTTTTTTCTCGCGTAAAATGTCGCAACTCTTCACATATTATCATAACCTAACATCATGTAAAAATGAATGAAGTTTGTCGGAACGACTGATGCCTTACACAGATACACAGCGGTCATTCTGGGACAAAGCGATTCGCACGTTTGTTGATGCAAAACAGGAAATGAGTGAGATTCCTTGCTGAGGCATCCGACGGCGCGCGGCTTCGTTTCTTGATCGTTTGACTGCTAAATAAGCTGCCCAAGTATATGTAAATGACATATACTTGGGAAACCGCCGCCTTTCGCCGTGCACTAACTACTAATAACATAGTTGAAAGATACACCGCGATGTTAATTGGTATGGCGACATCGGGTAAATCGTCTAGACAAGTAAAGTTTGTGAAAACCATAAGCAGTTAGACCACAGATTGGATCATAGTTGCAACATGAGTGCTGTGTTGTAAGCCACATTGCCAAACGCAGGTATATTTTAGATCTCTAGATTGGACAAAATCAAATAATATCACCCTGACAACTATTTGCAGTGCAATTAATTGCATTAACCACGTTATGGAAAAAACCTAACTTAGGAAGGCAATTTAAAGGGGACTTTTAAAACCATTATGTATCTACATAGCCTGATAAGGCCCACAAATAATGCAGCATTGCAGGCAAACTCATAATTCAAAAGATTTTCCAAGAACCATACATACTCTTGGTTTTTCCTGTAAGCTTATTTTAAAATCAGTTCTACTCCATTCTAATAAGGTTTATACTAACCTGTAGCGGTGTGAAAGCCACCGAAGACGCAGTACCAGACACCTGTCGCCTAATGCTAGTAGCCCCACCATACTGCTGTTGCTTCTGCAAGTTCTTCTGAAGGGTCTTGCTGATGCGCACTTTGGTCTTCTCATCAATCTGCGGGAGGCGGACGCGACCGGTGCTAGATTTGCCGATTGTTCCTCGGGTATACCCCAGGTCTTCTTGGTAAGCGTCGTCTTCTATCTGAGGGACAAGATTGGCGCTTTACATTTTGTGTTAATTTATGACTTATGCGGATTAATGAATATACCCGTTTTAACATTTATAATATGAATAATAATCTCGTTCACTATTCACGTAGTCTTATTTTTCACCCACAAGTGCTAATATCATTAAGAAATAAATTTAATTAGTAATACTGAACCAGATCATTCGCTACAGGTGGTTTAAGGCTTTAGGTTGAAGCGAAAGTTAAGTAGTTTTTACGTATATGGGTACAAATACATTAAACTTTTAAACCTTAAGCGCAACGAACATACAGAAAACAAATATAAAGATAACAATTGCATAAAGGACATAATATTAATGACCACCAGCTACCAAAAGCTGTATCATGTCGCAGAAAACACATTTGCGAAATAGTTACAAATTAATTTTTTGTACAACCGTATCGAAAAGCGTATTACATTTACAACCGGAATAAGTGTTACATTATATATTATAGAAATAAGAGCGTATTGCATTAACACAGTTCGATAATCGCTTATAATGAACGCGAGGCAATTGGGCGAGACGCTGCGCTGAACGCATTCGGGCTGCTTGGTGACATACGGTTTCATTGTTCAACGAGCAAGCATGAGGTCGTCGCAATACATAACATTATAATCATTACACAGTAAAGATTTTATTTACGCAAGCAATAAGCTCAAAATAGCATGAACAAACACTTTCCTGTTGTTACGAGCAATAGAAAAAAGTTTAATATGTTTATGAAATAGCCATCGATTTAGGCTTCGGTAATATTACTATGCGTATTTTGTGCTGAAATTTGATTGACCCAGTTAAAAGTCACGAGTAGGTGCGTCGTAAACAAGCAATTTGTTTTTTTTTACACAGGCTATGTTTGTGTAACTGATTTAATGGAAAGTGGTAACTATATTCCAGAGACATTAAATGAGATTCTGTTTTAATGTCTTTGCATAGTCCTATCATAACTTATTATGGTAGGGCTTTTCTGCAAAGTTCGTCTAGGTAGGTTCCATCGTTTTGCCTTATGCCGTCAAGCAGTAGTGTGCAAGCAAGTGTTCCGGTTTGGTTTGTTTCCGATAGCTAGTGAAATTATAACCTGCTGGGCATAACACAAAACACAAATTTGTGTGGATTTGACAGTTTTAATACGCAGTTTATGTGCATAGTTAGTATGAAAATTTCTCCCGTTGCATTGCAATCAAAGTTTCGTGATCACCCCGTCTGATCTCGAAGGCTAATAATCTTATTACTAGACTGTGCAGATGTCTCAGGATGACGTGCGCAATGCAGTGTCACGCGAAACTTTATATTTTAGAATTCTAAGTGACTCCGCAACTTGTATAGGCGACCGTGGCGCTTAGCATTAGGCAAACTACTAGTTCGTCTCGTCATTCATTAGCATGAAACAACATAGGACAGGAATCTTAGCCGCAGGCGTACGTTAGGTTGTTATCAGACGGTTCTCAAGCTCCCTTGCAAGGCGTCGGGATCACCACTTTTTAGTACTACTTATATAAAGCCTTTTAATACCATTTGCAGTATTCCTTGAACGATGCATATATAGCATATAATATTTAAGCAAGATTCTCTTTCCATCGCGAATTTAAAAGCATGTATAACGTAGTTATCAACAAACAAGATACACAGGCCTTTTTTAAATATACAATCAGCTAATGAAACCCTGAGTCCGTATGTCTCTTTCGCTCCGCGAGCACGCGCAAGCAACGGACCCGTGCGGCGCGGACGTCCGCGCGCGCCACCGGGTCCGGATTCAGTCTATTTGCGATCGCGAAAAAACTGCAGCACACTTATTCCGGCGAACGATTTGAAATTCAACTGGACTCATCTGCCGCGGTCCGCCGAGCATGACGTCATAGTTGGCACGAACTAGTCTGCAGAGACTTCACTTTCGTCTTTTCGAGATCTTGGCACTTTTTAGAGAAGGGATGGCGAATCAATGTTGTGGGCAGGTCATTCACAAGGACAAAATTAATAACGCCCTCAGCGTCCATTCTGCTAAAAGTGACATCTTACAACCCTAAGATATTATGTTATTTGTCATCTAATCTGCAACAGTAGAAGTCGCCCTAGTTTTACTTTAAATTAGATTACGCGTATAATTGAAACATTGAAAAATGTTCCTAATTTTCCGTAGAAAAATTATTACTACAAGTAAATCAAGAGTTTTGAGTTGATAATATTTATTATTATTATTTTCGTATTTTTATTATTATTAAAAAGTCAAAATTATTTGATAGCACGTCTAAGACCCCATAATACATTTGATTAGAAAAATGGCCCGATGATACGATACGTATGAAAGGTTCGCTATCCCCGTTTTAGAGTGCGATTTTGAGGATCGGATTTAAAATAGGTCTACAAGCAAAGAGTAATAAATAAGCTTAATACACGTAAGCAGTTGGTGATGACCGTAACCGGCCGGCAAATATTTCTACTGTGGTTTACGATTTGAAACTCACTACACTGAACTGTCAGGGTGGTGATGAGAGAAACGCAAGACTTCGTCATTCACAATTTTTGGAGACCTTCAACGGAAACCTTTAGCACCATAGCGCTAACCATTACCATTTGAATAACAGATGATTTGCACTTTTTTTTAACCCGGATAAACCATTATAAAATAATTATAAGACGAAACGAGCATACAATGTATGCATGCACAGTTTTTAAAATAAAATATAAATTGTTTACTTTAAAGTTATGTTTTTGTTACGCTCTGCATATATAATATGTATGTAATTATAAACGATCAACCAAGGATACACTCAAAGTACGTTTAAGCAGTTATAAATGTGAATGAAGATCAAATAAACATCACTGAGTTATAATCTCCTATTGTATTCGAACCGCACGCATGGTTGCGGTCTCATGCGATTGTTTTTAATCGATAACGATCACAGCTTTAATCGATAATTTTTTTATCATGAAATCTTAAAATATAAATTTTGCATTACTATGCCATTTGTTGCGAGACATCACACGCTAATTCTAGTATTATCCTCTACCTACCTATTCATTACTGGAATATCAAATGTTATTGAAATACTAAAAGTTAATGAATTCAAACAACTATTTAGCAAATGTCATACGTACGGATATTAAATTAAATAAGAATAGATCTTTTACTATAGAGGCCAGCGGTTGTAGTAGCAAGAAACAAAACTACAAATTACAACATAATTATTTCAAAGTCATCATTCATCTAGGAATGTTGTAGCTCGTTAAGGTGGTGGGTACACGATACTTTTTGTTCCCATATTTAAGACATCATAACAATGTGGAACCCACCTTTTTACTGAACGTCGAACGTTTACGGCGGTATAGCTATTGGTGCTCTTCGTTTAAGCTTCAAACAGTATCCGTTGCGGTTACGGCGCGTATGCCATTGTTTCTGATAACCAACTGCTCGTTTTTTTGCGGATAGCATAAATTTAAATTGTAGAGCTTCTAATAAATGACTATAGTGATTCGTGCCATACAATTTTTTTAAGTACTTTGTTTTTTGAAGTAGAACTAAGCACGCTTGACTTGGGGAGTAAGCTGGCACGTGAAGTAAAGTTGAAAGTTGTTGGTTAACATAGATCTCCATTGACAACAAAACAAAGTTAAAAATGTATATTATTATGTTGGTATGTCCGGTAAAATGCCAATTTACAAATTGTCAAGATGGCCTTACATTAAACAAAGCAAAAACAAAGTTATACCCGCCGATAAATGAAACTAAACTAAAGAAGTTTTTTTTTTATAATTCTGCTTTACCACAGACTCCTGGGTCCGTGCTCTAACTAAAGAAGGTTTACTTCAGTCGTGTGGTCTAAAGCACACTCGTTTTTTATGTATTCTTATCTCCTTTTTTGACACTAGAATTATTTTCTAAAAAGGAATGAGTAAATGTAGGTCTAAGTATTTTTCAGGATCACTCTGACAATAATGTATTTTAGTTATTCCATATATATAATTATGTAGATAAGTCAAAGTCAAAGTCAAAAGATTTTATTGCAAATAGGCTAATTTTAGCACTTTTACAAGTCAAAATTATATTAGGTTCATAAAATTAAGTTATTTCACTAAGTATATAAAATTACAAAGTGCTTATTGTCAAATAATATATAGCAAGCCCAATACAATATATGAGTTTGAAAAAAAAGCAGTTCTCTTTCTCACTACTGGTTCAAGCAATCCGGCAAAATACCGGTGTAAAATCTAAAGTTTGGACACGTGGACATGATATATACATTTATGTAAAGCCATCATCAGAAGTATCTTAGTAGTTAGCAGACTACTGACAAACTGTTATGGGCGGCCGTGTCGCTTAACGACATTCATTAACATAAAAATGTTGATTTGATATCGCCTAAACGTCTGTAGAACAGGAAATCTAACAATTCAAGCTTTGACAGCCTCTATGGTGTGGTGGTTCAGCAGGTCGGCTCATAATCTAGAGATTCGATTCCCGCGACAGGACAAGTATTTGTGCACAGAAACAAAAGTACAAATACTTGTTGTGTCTGGATGTTGTGGACCATGGACCACGTAGTTCCTAGGTCCCTAGATACAGGGAATCCTAGTTAGGGTTCAGGATCTATGTATGTGATCGTTGGGCGTTATTATTATTAATTCTTACGTATACATAAACAAACGATAATTAAATGTTAGCTTATTAAAACTTTAGTCCCGTTTTCCTACAGTATACAATGGAAACACTACAGTGGTTTCGATTCGCAATAGAAATTAATCGGATTTTCTTTGTTATACCATACCAGATTAATTGCTGTGCTTTTTGTAGCGTGCATTAGAACGATGGTAATTGCCACCACACGTCTGCAAGACTTTCAATATAAAACGCATCGGTTACGCTCACTTTATTTGGACAGTTTTAATTGATATGTATATAGATCTTATGTTCTGGAAACATTAGTTAGAACTTGTAAGGTGTGCTTGTGAAAATCATAACCAATAAATCCAATTACGTTCTCTGCTACTAATGCTTACCTACAGAAAAATCGTACGTATTTTAAATGTTCATCTATTGCTATGCAAATTAATAGCATCCGATGGAAAAAAAACTGATAGATATTATTCTACCATTCTTTTTGTTCTGTGTTATATACATTGTAATTTATTAGTGTTCAATAAAATAATATTGTATGGTACTGCATTGTATTGTATGATATTGTATTGTACTGTATATGTGTGTGTGTTCTTGGAATAAAGGAATTTTCTTTCTCTTTCTTTCTTTCTTCTATGGTATTGTATGTTATTCTACCATTCTTCTTGTTCTGTGTTATATGCATTAGATTTAATTAGTGTTTAATAAGGTAACAATATATGGTACTGTATTGTCCTGTATTGTATGATATTGTATTGTATGATATTGTATAGTATTTTATTGGATTGTATTCTACTATATGGTGTTGTATTCTACATCCCTAAAATTATTATTTCTGCTGTTTATTTTACCTTGCATTTGAATGAAACGAAACGCTTTGTACGGATTGAAAGAATGCCCATCATATACGGATGTCGATCGTCGTATTGTATTTATCTGTGATGGCTTACTTATGCAAATACGTTCCGAATTGGATAAATTTTACACACGGCTATTATATTACCGGGGTCAACATAGGATCCTTTTTATCTCGGATACTGAAGAGTTCCTGCAGAAATATGGGTAAGCTGCTGGTGACACTGCGAGGGGCTGAAGACAGCCGACGATCAAGAGGCAACCAATAAGCGTTCAGTATTTGGTGTGCCAACGAGAACCCGGAGGAAAGTGTTGCTTAGATAAGCTTTTAATAGACTTAAGTGCAGGCGGCCATAAAACTTGGTACAATAATATACATATTAGCACACGGTTAACCGTTTGGCTACTACCGCTCTAATTTCAAATGTAATAATTGTGATGTACAACATAGGACGCACCGTTGATTCTAACCGCATGGAGCAGAAAGCATAAATGAGATGTTGAAATGAAATAGGTTGAAATAAAATATATGTTCTCGTGTAAAACCAACGAGCCGAGAAGTCGTATTTAATTTCTCGTCGCTCCTGAAATCGGTCAGTACGGATATTTACCGTTTTTGAAGTAAAACTTCTTTACGCACGCTTGACTTGGGGAGTAATTTGGTGAAAGCGAAGCGAACGGAAGTTGTAATTGGTTGACGTAGATCTCCATTGCCAGTGCAAAAAAAAAAAAAAATGATCTCCATTGCCAACTTAGCAAAGTTAAAAAAAAAATATTATGTTGGTAGGTATGTCCGGTAATATTACAATTCACAATTGTCAAGATTTAAGCGACATTAACATTAATCAACGCAAACACAAAGTTATACCGGCGGATAGATGGAGCTAAGCTAAAGTTTAACTTCAGTCGTGTGGTCTAAAGCACACTCGTATGTTTAGATTTTAGACATTGATTACAAATTAACCACCTACTTACCCTTACAAGAATAGCCACATAGACAACTAACACAAAACCGGTTAAAATAGGTTACGTGTTTAAGAAAGAAATTAAGGAAAAAACAATAGAACATTGATAGTAAGTGTAAAGCTAGTCCATGACGATTGGAATCCCAGTCGGGATCGGGATTTTACGTAGTACCAATTTTTTTTTTAGTCTTGGCTCCACACTTTTGTGTATTTAGCCAGTGTCAAGTAATTGATAATTTATCAAGTTATCGATATTTCACGCAAATATGTGTCAAGTCACAGTCGAAGTCATCAAGTCAAGTCATAGTCAAGTCAGTCTAGTCAAAAGTCATACACCTAGTAAAGTGGTGGCAACTTTACTTGAAGCTTCTATAGAGTTTTGGAAACAACACGAAAAGAAACGTTTCACCATCATTATACCACTTTCCCACATTCATGCCTATAATTCAGCACTTAACGAATAAAATGCCACCAATTTTATGCACTAACACTGAAAATAACACAAGTTTTGGAAAATAATACAATGCGGTGACGCGATCTTTTTCGCTTTCCCGCCAAAAACTCCGCAGTAACTATTATCTAAGCTGTGACATGGCGGTAGAGATCGCCGATTGGTTATTATACATTACACTCACCGAAGCGAAGTTCATCCTATTGGCGTTCTTCCTGAATTCCGTCATGGCGTACCGCTCTTTCATCTTGCGCACTCGTTTCCCGCCTCGCTTCTTCCTGCTTTGTTCAATCGGCTTAGGCAGTGGCTTAACGAACTTCACCGGTGGAGGTTCCTGTTAAAAAAGAGTGTGCTTTAGACCACACGACTGAAGTAAAACTTCTTTAGTTTAGCTCCATCTATCGGCCGGTATAACTTTGTCTAATATTAATGTCGCCATCTTTGCCATGTTACCCGACATACCAACATGATAATACAAATTTTTAACTTTGTTATGTTGACAATGGAGATCTACATGAACCAACTTCAACTTCCTTTCGCCTCGCATTCACCAGCTTACTCCCCAAGTCAAGCGTGCGTAAAAAAGTTTTACTTCAAAAACAGCTACGTTACGTATGTTATTTAATACCATAATGGAATGTTCCCATCCTGTGTTGGATATATAGGCAGACAAGTCTCCTCAAACGGGACGACAGTGCATAGCCCCTTAATAAGATCCCTACAAGAAAACCTTCACTGCTCAAAGGTCTTTTCTGAGGGTCGTGGTGATAATTTCCAGTGCTAAAGTGGAAGCAAGATTTTTGAGCCAACTTCGAAGAGCTGTTATTATTAAAATCTCAATATTATAACGTCCATATTCATAAGAAACAACTACGAAACAAATGTTACCATATAATATGACAGCCTCTGTGGCGTGGTCGTTGAGCAGGTCGGCTCATACCCGGAGGCGGAGGGTTCGATTCCCGTGGCAGGACAATTATTTATGCACAGAAAAAAGAACGCAAATACTTGTTATGATTTTGGGTGTTGTGGGACCACGGTCCACGTAGTTCCTGGGTCCCTAGACACAGGGAATCCTAGTTAGGGTCCAGGATCTATGCATGCGATCGTTGGGAGTTATTATTATTATTATAATATACTATTTGTAAATATAACTCCTAAATATCAAACCGCGTCGAATTATAAAGGCTTATAAACAAATATCCATTAAAACTCGAATGGTTATTGCATCTTAATATTGATAAAATAAATGCGTTTAAAACGTGATTATTAAGCTCTTGGTATTTGAAATCTCAAAGCATAAATCTTTGGAACGGATTCGTATTTTCACTGTAGTAGGCGTTAAGGTTAAATACTGACATGGAAAGTTCAAGTCTGCTGCAAGGATTTTGACGTAAAGGATATACAAGGTGGCATTTAATTCATTGTTTCCTTAAATGTATGTTCAAACCATGCTATAGAATATAAGTACAAGGTCCGATTTAAAAAAAAATGATGTTGTTTTAGTATTTAGTGCCTCTTAAAATAACAGCATGACAGCTGAATGGTCGTTCAAGGAGTCGGGATGTCTGGGTCGTGTCGTCGTGGTCGTCGGGAATAAGAGGGTGCAAATAAAACTATAAAATATGTATAAAAACGTGAAAATGGAAAAGTCATCCTTTTTTTGTCCTGTCGTCCTTTTGTCAATCCAAATGTTTCGTCAGTCGTTGTCCATGGTCATTGTCAAAGAGGTCGGACGCCGCGACAACAGCCGAAATGTCTATTTAACGGTACACACAGAACGGGCACTAGCTGAGTGCTTTGTAAATGTTTCGTAGGCAATAAAACATCTGCTTTGTTCAATGTCACAAGGCTTTTCTTTAGAATTTAAATTTGATAATACCTAGATTTAAGTTTTATTTCATAATTGTACTTTTTTCATTCAGTTGTATGGGAGCATTCTATAACATGGACTGAATACATACATTAAAGGAAAAGAACGAATTAAATTCCACCTTGTATATACGGAACAGAGATGATTCGGAGTGGTCTTTTTACACCACTGAGAAATATAGAGTCGAGTATAATACAGTCAATCATAGGTAGGCGATTTCCAGCGGGTGTGAATTTCTATCTACCGCGGTCATCAAGACACCTGCCAAGCCTGGTGCTTAAGACAATGAACTCGCCCATAATTACGGAAGCCTATGTCTATCAGTGAACGTCGGATTATTACAGAGATATATGAATAAGGTAAAAAAAAACAATTTGACAGCTCATAAATTTTGCCCCTAAATTCGAATAAAATAACAAATTACAGTGATGTTTTTAATATTAAAAAATTAAGGTTTAGGATATTGTAGAACGAATGATCAAAGAAAGAGTATTTCAGCGTGTATTATTGATGGTTTTTCTTATTCTATTAATTGAAATTTAATTTTGACAGTATACATAAATGTTGCCACCACTTTCATTTCGAATAAAATGACAAAGTAACGTAATATTTTTAAAACTATACAATAAGGTTTAGGATTTTGTAAAACTAATTATCAGAGAAAGGGTATTTCAGCGTGTATTATTGTTGGTATTTCTAATTTGATTTTTCTTTATTAGCAAAAGTTTAAAGCATACGTTATGAATATTAAGCTAGAATTTCGTGAAGATGTCATTACTACAGACGTTAAAGAATGCACGTATTACTCGTAGCATATAGCTACTTGGATGATGTCATTTTACGGTTAACGTGCTGACCCTGATGAATCACGACACGTTGACAAAATGGTACAAAGACGTGCTATAGGTTTTAAATTCTTTGATTATATTTATATAGTCAACTCAATAATTGAATATTTGTAAGTGCATTGTGCATTCTGCCCTGATATAAATAAAATAAACTGCTTAGTGTCTATGATGTTATAGAAACTGACTTAAGTAGTACTCTACGGCTAACACTCACGAGATACAGTCGAATAACTCGACCGGTGCCGTGTAATAGTTGTTGCTTAGTGTCTGCCTCTAAATGAGTTCAATCTCGAGTGCGTTCGAATTAATTATTATAAGGTCAAAACGTTTGTGCGGCTTTCAAGTCAAAACGGCTGAGCCAATTAAACTGAAATTTTGCACACAGATTGCTAATATTACTAAGATAATGATACGATATTTTATATTTTAAAAAGGCATACGTCCCTACGTGAATATGAGTTAATAAGCTTGAGCGACCTGCGAGTTACGATATATGAAACATTTGAGAGCATCTATGGTGTGAGGGCCCGTACCGTCAGCGTACCTAGCGGGAGCCTGAATTGAACCGTGTTGATTTTTGTCTCACTATTATCCAGCTGAGAGAGCAAGACGAAAGTCAAAGCGATTCAGTTTAGGCTCGCGATAAGAGCTCACGGTATCGGCTCTTTAACCCGGAGGCGGCGGGTTCGATTTAACTGGACACAAAAGCATGTTTTATTATCAATTGATGTAACGTGAAAAAATGTTTCAGTAGTTCAGTTAAATGAACTGGTCAACTGAACTAGTGGGAACTAATCCGAATTACTACGAAAATATGACACAGAATACAGAATAGTTACTATAACCACAAAAACAAGCTAAGCCGCCTTCTGATCGACTAGTAGAAAGCCTTAACGAAGTGACTTGCAAGTTCTCTTGCTTTTTACACCAGTGATTAACAATAATCAATCTTGGCATCTCATTTCAGGGTGAAGAGCGTGATTCAATGCTAACTATTGTTATGCAAATGTTTCGGCCAGCATTGCAGTTAATGGCCAGAGATAAACAACTAGCCGTCCAAGATCGTAATGACCATTTGGAAAGGTTTTATTTGACTTTGTTATTGACCTTCCGATTTTGTTCTGATTTTGGTTTTTAAATGTTTTGTCGTGGGCTAGGGAAGGTTTAAAAGATGCGGGGGCGAGTTGGCTGGGCTGCAGTCGCGACCCCTTCTCGCCCCCGGTACGGCGGACGAGGGCTCACGGGGGGTTTTAGTGGGTTCGAGTCTCACATACCCCCTGACACCACCACCGTGGTGGCAGGGAACGCAAGGGCATTTCCCCCCCTCAAAAAAAGGTTTAAAAGGTGAGAAAATTAACACATAGGCTATATATCCGCGGGATTTCTGCTGAAATGGTGAATGCTGCCGCCAATTTTACAGGGAATAATCACCTGCAACTTGTCCAGTTTCTTCTCAATACTCTCCCTGAGCTGGCGGCCGATGCGGCCGTCGGTGCTGTCATGGCAAGCATCTACGCGCGCCGCGAGCGTTAACTTCGTTGACACCAGCTTTGCTGCTTTGAAACGGAGCTCCTAGAAAAGAGGTTACATTCATTCTATGCCATATTTTGTACGGTGAAATGGCTGTGCCGTTCACATTTACAGCCATTTTATTTTGTGCATTCAAACAGGGGTCTGTACATGGCGTATCTGAAATGGCTACCTCTTACTTCAATTATCGTGTTTATTGTATCCTACTTTAAGGCTAGTATTACAAAACTATGCTACAGAATATATATAACACAACTATGAACCGCTTAATAGCCTACGGGACTGATAGAGCATAAGCCAGTTTCTTTTTAGCTGGCTAATGTTGGTCTTTACCATACCGACTTTACAGAATTACTATACGAAAAGGCTGGTGAATAAAGTCCTTAGGAGTGGATTAGATGAAGGACACCCTTAGAGTGCAAGCCTCAGCTTGGGATGTTGAGAAGAGAATTGAGAAGACTACTCCCTCCCTAACAACCAACCATTTTACCATTTTAACTAACCAACAAGAGATGTGAACCATTGGTATTTTAGAATAGCAGAATTTTACTTACTGGAGTAGTATCCTGAACAATCTGCGAGAAGTATATGTACCCCGTGTGAGGTAATGCAGCTGCTTGGGAGAAACCAGATAGCATCTTCTTCTGTTGACCAAGAGTGAGCACATTGCAAGCTGGCATTCTGGACAGCTTACATAGTCCACCGGCAATGCCGAGAATCTTAGCTGCTGTTGATGCACCTGGAAACATTCAACAATGGTTACCTTATAGATAGATAAAACTTTAAAACACCACATTACAGGAACCCACAACCTACAGTCCATAATGAGAAGGTACTATAAGCGGCACTATGAGGTCAGCTGTAAAAATAATAATAATACTAACACCCAATGATCACATATATAGATCCTGGACCCTAACTAGGATTCCCTGTGTCTAGGGACCCACAAACTACGAGGACCATGGTCCCACAAGACCCAGACTTGGAATAAGTATTTGCGCTTTTTTTTCTGTGCACAAATACTTGTTCTGCCGCGGGAGTCGAACTCGCCGCATCCGGGTTAAATGGCTACCTGCTCAACCACCAGACCACAGAGGCTGTCAATAATAAAAGGTATGCCTTTTATTATTGACAACCTCTGTGGTCTGGTGGTACCTATTCACATCTAGATAATGCAACTTACCAACAATAGCAGTGATGTTAGGAGCTATAAAAGTCATTCTGCTTTCAACATATTCATAAATCCTGGATTTAAAGTTATTCAACTCTGAGGCCATGTCGCAAGCTTCAAATATTTCTGCCAGTTCTTCTTCTGTCAGTATTTTTCTATAAATAAACAATGTGTATTTGTGATATAAGTTAAGTGCTTTTGTATGATGTAATTATTTAAAAATGCATTTTCCTTGGTCATTGAAAAACCAGTTCAGAAACTTATTTACTTACTACTACTACATAAATCTATCATGGCATTAAGCCTTTCACATTACACCAGGGTTAACTTTAACTGGAAGATAATGCTCTATAGCATTAAGTTGCCTATGTACATTCAATTGTTGTTGTTTGTGCAATAAAGAATTTTCTATCTATCTATAATGCCTGTTTCAAACAGTGGAAGCTATATTAGATTGATGAAAATGATGATTTGAATTTTTTAAAATGTGTAAATTGGATTTAAAGTTAACATACCCCTGTGTAGTTGATGCTGTAACAGACACAATCATAATAGTGGCCTGTGTGATAAAACTCTGCAGTATCTCATTATTCTTAGCTCTGTCCAAGTCATTGCCTAGTTCCTTCACAGTCCATATATACTCCAGTGGTGTCACAATTAGGGACTCTAGCTCCGGGAAACGTTTTTGATATTTATCCCGTACAAATCTGTGGATAATAGCTGAAAATGATAATTGGGGGTCACATTTACATCCTATCTGCACTATTGTATCAGTTATAGGCATTTTGGCCTAATCGAATGTAATTATGATTATGAATGCAATTATGATTACAGAATATTAATCTATTGAGTGGCCAGTTAAGCAGAATTGCAAGAACTATGTTATAATTGATATCTATCACCCCCAATCAATTGGGTCAATCTAATTAAATGGAATCTAACAAGTTAAGCATAGGATTTTATCTAAAGTAGGCATGAAGTACACAGAGATCGCTTTGAGCGATAAGACCAGCCATTGTTACACTTTGGTTGAGTTTGTTCACTTTTTTTAATTATTTAAGATGTGGTGTTTCAATAAAGAGTTTATCTATCTATCGACATAAAAACAGAAAAAAGGAAATGCTGATTTATACAAGTTGCCACTAAGATACTAGGATTTAATGCAGCAGCAAATGCATACTTCTATGGCTTACAAGACTTTAGTTTATTGGCTAACATTTACTGATAGGATTTAAGGCACAACTGGAGGTAATGTTTGTATTGTAAATTTTTTACAAGTCATTAGGTATAAAGACTAGAACTGATACAATTTTAAGCAAAATTAAGTAGGAATAACCTACCAATTTCTCCATCCATCTCAGCAGCAATATTGTTAGCCTCTACAATCAGTTGGTACTCAGGATCAGACTCCATTAACCCAGATACTTCTACTTTTTTTCTATTATTGCCAACATTTTGTTCAATTTCTGTGATTACCTGAAAAGTAGAGTTAGGTTATATTTGATAACTTTGCAACATAGTAAAAAAAAAAGTCTATATAGAATTTGTACCCTTTTGAGACGCTCTGAATCCCTTAATTTAGCTAATTCCCTAATGGATACATTTTTTATCTCATCTTCTTTTGGTATAACTGGATATGGCACTGCGAACTCGTGAGAAGTGTCCATCGCAGTTTTGCTCTCAATATCAGCTTCCAGTTCTCCATCGTCGTTTTCTTCTAAATCGGCCAGTAATTCGTCTGCCAAAGACATCGTGGAGATGAAAAATTATAATTTAGCGTCACTATACCAAGCAATAATTAAGAACTTCTAATCAAAGAGTATAATAACATAGATAATCACGAAACGAAAACAAACACGATTAAGCTTTTTCGAATGTTTTTTTTTTATTTGACAGCTGTGTTGACAGGCTAAAGGCGTGAGACCATAGCGTTACATACTCTTTGATAACGCTTAATCTTTGTAGAATTTTACGCATGTTCATACAGAATGAATGATGAAGGATATCGGATTGGAATCATATGCATATTTTTATATACTGTTATTAGAATTTTAGAATATATTACAAAACAAAATGAACACATAAATTAAACAACCGGTAAAGTCGAATCTTAACATCACAGACCAAAATATTTATAAGTCTGTATCTAGAAGTATAGTATATTCTATACTAACAGGAACAAGCTCACAGTATTATAAATTATATTAAACCAAGCTTCTACTTCGGAGTCGTAAGGTCAATATTAGACTATATTGAGCTTGGAGAGAACGCACTCGGAGGGCTCCCAGGGAGCCGTCTACCTTTTTCTAAAAAATATCATAGTATCCATTGTGTGTAGAGTGACCTTGTTATGGAGCAGTTCATAAACGGAATTATTATAATAAAAAAAATAAAATAATCCATTGAATATTAATTCTTGCAGTATGTGCATGTCTCTTTGTAAATCTTATGTTTTATTAAGGTAAAGGAGAGGCTTGTTAGTAAACGTTACCATAGCAGATTATCATAGCTTATCATAGGTACTCTGAGGCCATCGTCAGAGTGTCTATCTAGTAGAGTGTATTATATTATAACCGATGTCACACTTACACTATGGCGAAATGTTATATTTTTATATCTGAATTTTAAGAATATATACCCCTACTTATAATTACACGATTATGTTGTAAGTATACTTTAATTGATTTTGGCAAATGAGTAAACGCATTCTGATTTGTAAGCGAGGCCAATATTTACGCATACCACAACAAAGCATCCCTATCTACTATTTTTATTAACACTAAAGTCTGGTTTGTTCGTTGGTATTTTGGTTTGTTTTTATCTGTATTACGCTGCAATGGATCAATGTAATTATGTATTTTTTTTACATTGAGATAGATGGAAGGCCATTTAGTGACATGGGATTCATAAGCATGGTTCTTATGGGATTGAAGAATGAAACATGAAACTGGTGGGCACAGTAAGTTTTCTATGTTACAAACCACATTTTAAGCCCATTAATTATGATTTACAAAAAATTATGAAAATGCCAATCACATAAAATTGTCACACTACTAACAAGGACAAAGGGCTCTCACGGCGCTATCTCCCTCGAACCGCGTTCTGTCCGAAGTAATTGTTCCAGTTAGTATAGCATGTCCTATACAACTTCCTTGGTCCATATAAAATGTAAAAAAAATCTTTTTACCACAGATATATAAAATTTTTGTAGCTTGCCATAAAAATAGTAGTGGTATTATTTTCATAATCTTGTTACAGATAACCATTTATTTTATAAGAAGAAACATAGATACCTACTGTATTATTATTACAACCAATAAAATAATGAAATTAAGAGAATCATCTTGACACAACATAATGCTGGAAGTGGAAATACATCGAGGTTTTATGACCATACACATAGATATCTATGCAACAAACCGCATTTTATAATAACTGTTGTGAAGAGTAACCTTACATCAATGATATTATGGTAACATTGAGAACCGCTTGCGATTTTTTCGTGAAAGGTGGAAAGGTATTTGATAGGGGCCAATAAGCCCAAAATCAAACCGTAATACGTGATATTACTTCAATTAAGTGGAATTTAGTATTTAAAATTAGCCCAAATGGCGCTCAATCCACAGTACGATGCAATTGGGAAAGGATTTGTACAACAATACTACGTATTGTTTGATGATCCGGCACAGCGACACAATCTCGTCAACATGTACAACGTGAGTAGTATCTACGTAATACGAGTGGTTACTTATATTTTCAACTACTCATAGTATTAATTTTATGCTAGTGAATATGTTCATTCATAGTTTTAAGGTTATGTACCTACTTACTCCCGCCTAAAAAAACAGTCTCACATTTAATCTATTCTTAATGTTCTTATCCACAGCACGAACTATAAAGTAGGTATTATGTACAAGATCCACACATCACAGTCTTGTGTCATTGATGTCTATATGCAAATATGATAAATCTCTAATGATGACAAAATAAATAATAACAATGAATCATCATCTGGGTGGATCCCAACTCCCAACCATGTTATTACTTACCTACATGAATCTTTGAAAACTCCCTGTCTATATACTTATGCTTATCATTTTATAAAAGCATGGAACTGCATGAACAAGAGTTTCTACTAGTTAAGTGTTATGTTTATATGTAAATTGTACCTTTTCAAAAATAATAATCAACATACACATGAACAAGTAATATTTGTATTTGTGTGTTATAGGTACACAAATTATGTAAACACCATCAAGTACATTCTTTGCATAATCATAATGTAGTTATAACTATGGGCTGATTCTCCAAAACTTCAGTTAAAACTACATTTTATCTTGTATTATGTTGTCTTCAAAGAGCTAATCAAATGTGGTAATAGTGATAATGCAATGTGATAATAAATCATAAAAGATTTGACGCTAAATCAAGTTGTCTACATTGAATTGCTTGGATTGAGAATATGAGACAATAAAATAAAATAAAATTAATTGATGATAAACAATTTGTCACAAGCTTTTTAAGCCATATAATTTTTTTGCAGGTTGAAACATCATTTATGACTTTTGAGGGAACACAACTTCAGGGTGCTGTCAAAATAATGGAAAAATTAAATGTAAGTTTTTTTTGCTTATAAGCAAACATAAAGATTTTTATTGATAAATTGAATGCCAGTGTTAGCCTGTTTGGTGGTAGTCAAAAGTATGCACATAGGAACATGTGGCAAAAATTTCACTTCTAAATTGTTAGATCTGGGCTAGATCACATAAAATAATATAATTAATAAACACTCCAAGATAACTATGTGTATAGTGACTGTATAGTAAGTTGAGCACTGGTTGATGCAGGTTTTGTACCATGGATCATTGGTTACATATTCGCAAAATTGAAAATATTTCATCTTTTTATTGTGCCTATGTCCGGTTGCTACATTTTCGACTATGTTGTGTGGATAGATAAAATAACCTATGAGACTGCTCAGTGGAAGTAGAAATTTGGCTGCTAAATTATAAAATTATGTCTGTCTTGTTTCAGAGTTTGACATTTCAAAAGATTGGGAGAATTATAACATCAGTAGATTCACAGCCAATGTTTGATGGTGGCGTTCTAATCAATGTTCTTGGACAACTTCAGGTAATAAATATCTTCACTACACTAATAAATATACTTTTAAAAACTTGATGATAAGTTTAGTAGTAATTCTACTGTGACTTAGGTGACACAAGTTGATCATTGTCCTACATTATTAGTCCTATATTGTGTTTACTGGCTTTCTATTTTGTTAGCCCCTTGAACATGTTGAAATCCAAATCATATGACAAATAAACTAAACAACAATGTCTTGCTTAGCTAAATTGAAAGCCAATAGTTTGCTAGGGAAGAGAAGATAGTAAAATTGAAAACGGAAGTAGGTTGACAGATTAAGTAAAAAGTATTTGAAGATGCTTAATCCAACCCATTTCAGGTGTCCCATATAAATCAATAGTTGTATAGTTATTTGCAAGTCCACAGGTTA
This sequence comes from Ennomos fuscantarius, assembly GCA_905220475.3. Taxonomy (NCBI): domain Eukaryota; kingdom Metazoa; phylum Arthropoda; class Insecta; order Lepidoptera; family Geometridae; genus Ennomos; species Ennomos fuscantarius. Next base: position 12,921,874 of record HG992027.1, read on the forward strand.
AAATGTATTTACATTGCTCAAGTTTTTGTTTTTGTTATTGTAGTTTAGTTGTTCTATAGGTCTTTCTTTTTTCAATAATTTTGTATCAATATGATACCGATATGTCATGTGTACAATATCCAAGAAAAGGTAATCTATTTAATCATGATTGAAGTGTGTGAAACTCAAGTTGAATATTTTGTTATTTCTATGATATTAAACTAATTGTTGCTTTGGAACAGACAGATGATGACTTACCACATGCATATATACAGACATTTGTACTGAAGCCCATAGGAAACTCGTTTTACGTAGAACATGACATGTTCAGACTAGCCCTACATGACATGTAAACTCGGCAACTCAAAGTAAGAATGCAAAGAAATTGAATATGTGCTTAGTTATTGCACTTTGTATATAATTTGCTTGCACTCAGATTTTTTAACAATCCATTTAAAGCTGTACCTATAAATTTATATCATAGTTAATAATAGAATGTTTTCACTTGCAGTCATAATGACAACCAAATATTAGATAGGGAGTTTTGGCGAGAAAAGGAAAAAGCTCACGTCGCAACATTGTGTTATTTTCCAAAACTTGTGTTATTTTCAGTGTTAGTGCATAAAATTGGTGGCATTTTATTCGTTAAGTGCTGAATTACAGGCATGAGTGTGGGAAAGTGGTATAATGATGCTGAAACGTTCCTTTTCGTGTTGTTTCCAAAATTCCATAGAAGCTTCTGGTAAAGTTGCCACCACTTTACTAGGAGTATGACTTGACTAGACTAGACTATGATGACTTGGACTGTGACTTGCCACATTATATAATATTAATGAACTTGAGAAATTATCAATTACTTGACACTGGCTAAATACACAAAAGTGGAGCCATAAAAAAAAGTAACTAATATTAGATAGCTGTTCCAACTATTCAATGTAAAATAAATGTATCTAATCTACTGGTTCTAATATTAACTATGTTTAATTATGAACTCTTCCTAACCACAATAATAAAAATCTAACATTCTGTTCTTAAACAAGTAAAAATACTTTAAAATCTTTTATACTGCATGTTGTCAACAAAGACAATTTTGTATATAAATGAATTTAACATTTCAGGGTGTAGAAAGTGGTTACTCATGTCACTGTGTATTATAATTATGAAAAATCCACCTAAAACTTACATTTAACATTTAAAAGCCAGTGCAATAAACAACCCTGCCTTTCTAACATGAATTGGAGAAAATTTGTCATTTACTTTTAAAGAGACAAAATATTTATTTTGGATTTAATTTTTGTCAGTGCTATGTTTTGTATGGTTTACACAAGTCCTTAGAACAGCTGCGCCCTGAACAAAGCTGCCGTCAGTTTGTTAATTAGTGGAAGGCTGCAGATTTAATTCTTTTAACCTGCCTAAAATAACTATAACCAAATCTATACAAAAGTTTAGTATCCTAAGTCACAGTCACAAGAAACTTTACACTGTAGAATTCCGAATGACTCTGTAACTGTTATGTGCGGCCGTGTCGTTTAACATCAGGCGAACGACTAGCTCGCTACGTCATTCATTGACATAAAGAAGTCTAGATATAATGTTTTCTAGACTGCCTCAGTAATCTTTTTAGCATCTTCAATTAGACATGTTACAAACAATGAAATGATGTAAGATTAAAATTGCATTGACTTAAGAAAGGCATTGATGGTATAACTAAACAAGACTAGTTTCCTCATCTGGGATTTATCCCCCTAAACCAGTTTTCTACTAAACCTATGGTTGCGCCATAATTTGGTGAATTTAATGTTTTCTTTACATTTCAGTGCGACGACGACCCTCCACACCCGTACATGCAAACATTTGTGTTGAAGCCACTCGGAGAATCCTTTTTCGTTCAGCACGATATCTTCCGTCTTGGGATCCACGACATCGCCGCAGCTTAAAACTATCCCACCGCGTTATACATTCAGACACTAGTTATAAGACAATCATTGATAATAACAAAATAAGATGACATGGTAGTTTGTATGTACATGCAAACATGCCCAGAGCTATTTCGCTTTAGATGCTGCCTCGCAATCAAATCGTCGGATAAGACAAGAATGGCTCTCTTTCTGGCACGAGTTGTGTCAAAACGGCCACCTCAAGTGGTGGCTTACATCAATGACACAACATGTGCAACAAAAATGACTGTGACTAAGACATCATTAAACGGTCCATTTAAAAAAAATGTACTATATAACAAGGAGTAAAACTACAATTAGTAGACGGCTAACACTCACGAGATACCGTCGAATAACTCGACCCTTGCTCGGGGGTAAGGGGTAATCAGGTGAGGAACCACAAGCAGTGGCAAGTTTTATTATAAACCGTGTGCTACTCAGGTCACAGTGCTTCGACAGGGTTCAACTTTTTCGCCTTTGTTATACCTCCTCTTCACTTTTTTGTTATTATGAATGAAGATAGTTAATGTTAACTACTTATAAGCCTCAAGCGTGTACAGGATAATTTAAAATGAAAATAACGCTAGTGTCCCAATGTATAACAAGCTTTTTTGACATCATCACTTCAAGTACCGATCAAGATCATACCTAAGCTGTGATCAAGCTATTAGAAAATTCATCTTTGGTTAACTAGGTGTAAGGACTCAATTGCCTGTTGTAAATTCAAAAGTGATTACCAGTGTTTTAATGAATTAGCACCGTTTTCGGCTTACGTGTTTGAGATGGCTTTGTGAAAAGTAACAGACTTTTTTCAGTTACATGTATACATTTTATAATAAATACATTATAATTTTCTATTTTTAAGGTTTTAATTTTATTATGTAATTTATGCTATTATTTAGCGAATGTTCCGATAGCTCCTTTATAGTAAAAAATGAAACAAAAACTTGATGCTAAGACAATCATGTATTATAAATAGTCAAAAATAACAAGAGAACCACTGAAAACAGGTACATTTTTTTTACCAATCTCAGAATTTAAGACTCCTTTTAAATTCTTAGATGCTACAACACTTAACAAGTTTTATTTTGCATGCACTACTGACAAAATACACACACGGGCCGTCGGAGGCCCAACTTGTCTAAGTGAATGACTAGGTTGCAAGTGACGATCATTGCAGGGTGGCACGCCATCGATGTAATTAAGTTGGCGGGTACATTTCACAATTAGCAGTATTATTATTGTTATGTTATGATCTCTTATAAGTGCACAGTATTTTACAGAAGCGGGAGAGTTCACTTTTATTTATGAAAGTAATACACTTAATTATTCTATTATCATAAAAAAATCATAGTCAGTTACACTATAGAAGTACTGGATCGCAGGCATTTGAAACTATAATTTTACATCTGGAAGTATTTAAATTTCTAATTTTTCAGCTGAACACCAAAGCTTTTAAATTGTGACATAAAACTTGTGTATGAAGGGAAGCCCAACAAATGATTATTGGGTAATCGTGGAAAAATGTTTAGTATCCCTGCAAAAATGGATGTTATGCAGAAATTCTTAATTTACATCTATAAATCTATTATTTTAAGATTTGATTAAGTATTTTAATACTGTTGACTAAAAAGAGCCCCTTTTCCTTACCAAAGTGCCAAGTTCGGGTATTAAACTATGCAAATATTTTGTATTGTATTCCCCTGTAAAATACTGTGTTCGGTTCAATTTTAGTGTATATCATTCAAAACATCTTCCCAAACTCCGTTACACAATGCGAGTTTTCACAATAATTACAAACCTTTATCAACTAGCTAAAAATAGTATTTCACTATTATTGCTTAAGCGTTTTATAAATAAGAACAATCTTACCTTATAAGTACAAATATAAGAACGGAGCGGATTTTGTTTGTAAGTTTCATATAAAATTTTATATAATTGAAAAGCTTGAAATTTTCTCCAAACTGCTAAAAGGAAATACCACAAAGAGATTTTATTATGAGTTTATGAAGACTACAAGCGGAGATCAAATTAGACATGGCAATACCGTTTTCGATCGTTTTAACGTAAGAACATTTTGTACATTGAAGCCTCTGGTTTGTAGTACTGTTTCGTTAACGTTCTTTCAACATAATTAAATATTTAAAAATATTTATTACAAATAAAACTAGTAACGATTATTACAGATTCAAAGTACCGTCCATTCATAGATCAGCAATATTAACCAACTGAAGTAATGTTACTTCAGTTGATTAATCACGGATCTTATTATGTTAAGAGGCATTTCATGGGCAAGTGTGCTCCACCTTAGACAGCTTTGTCACTTACCAGGTCATATATCTAGGTATTAGGTGAGTTGTTGTCAAACGCATGCCCATTTTACCATAAAAAAGGTTCAATGAATCCGATTCTTTCAACCCAAACTGCGAATTTATATTTTGACCAAATCTTGACTTCCACTAATACATTTAAAACCCTACCTTTCAATTAAACCATATACTTTAGAATAGGCTATTTGACTAATATATTATTACATGCATAAATATATGCCTATATATAATATACCTCAAAAAAAAGTAATCGTGAAAACAAAAATTAAATATCTCAAATAATTACAAAGTTACAGACATTTTAAAATAGAGGAACAAAAAGAGACGGCTCAAACACGCAGTGACGTCAGTTACCAGTCCTCACAGTAACTCATTACTAAGCTGTGGTACCTTTATATTATAGTAGGTACCTTTATATTATGGTAGTTCTACATACAATCTCTTTGGCATGTGACGTCACAAGTTATACCCTCATAGTAGCTGTGAAAAAGCTCTGAAGAGAGGAGAGGGAGTGAGGAAGATATATGTTATGCGAGAAAGGGACAGGCGATGAAACTTTAAAAGCGTCCTACTCCGTGATTAATTAACTGCTAATTTTTAAGCTACATTAGTGTCGATTCTGTGTCGCATACTCTAAAGCTAAACGAAATTAACATATTTCCGTCCTTGTCATTTCCCCTTTATCAGAAGAGTACCGCCATACTTTAAGTTTACTTTAGTTTTAGAGAATGCGACACAGAATCGACACCATTATGGAAATAAAATTTACTTGTTACTTAAAAATGATTTTAAGAGTAGTCAAATAGCCTATTTATAGAATTTTCCATAGAGAAATGATTTGATCAATGAAAGCAACATTAACAACACAGTACTACAACATTATCGTCCACAAAACCCATTGTAGTTCCACAATCACTCGTATTTATTACTTAAGCGACAATCTGTTTTCCACAAATTGTTGGGTTTACAATCTCTGCTTGTACAACACAATATCGTAGTCAAAAGTATGACATAAAAAAATCACAACCTGGTAAAATGTAAAATCAAGAATGAAATTTAGCTGCGCCCTTATTGATTTTCAAGCTCTGCCAAAGTTAATCAGAATCAGTTTAGCCGTTGGCTGTGTAATAATAACGCCCAACGATCACAGGAACCACGAAGACCATGGTCCCACAACACCCAGACATAAAAAATGATTCGGCTTTTTTTTCTGTGCACAAATGCTTGTCCTCTTCGGGAATCTAACCCGCCGCCTCCGAGTTATGAGCCGACCTGCTTAACCACCACCCCACAGACGCTATCGAAACAATAGCACATTTCACACAGCGCCATCTAGCCCCAAACTAAGCAAAGCTTGTACTATGGACTACCAGATAACTGATACAATACATATATACTTTTTGTTTATAAACACATATATAGAATACCATATAACACACAGACACAGAACAAACACCTATGTTCATCATAAATATATTCTTCCTTGGTGGGAATGAAACCCACAACCTATAGTTCAGAAGGCAGAGCTACTGCAACTGAGCTATCAGGCCAGTCAATAAATAAAACAATCGTAAAGATGGTTCACTTTGAAAAGATATTTATATAAATAGCGACTCTTGCTGCCACGCTATAAGGTGCAATGTCGGTCCCACACTAAGCCTAAAATCTAGTCACCTCTCTGTCGCTCTTCTCGCCTCATCCCACGCGTTAGCTTTAAAGGAAATTCCACGGCCGGTAGTCACTGAGTAGTAAAAATTATTCGTAGTTAAACTTAAGTGCGTCAGGTCAGGCTGGAATGGTTTCATCAAAATGGCGGCGCAGAGCACATATAAGTCGATGGTGTTATACGATAATTATTTTTGATATCAATGCTGAAAACGTCTTGTCCACTTTTCGCTGACGCGAAATATCACGAGCGACAACGAGATATCAATATTTTTAGAGCTTAATCAACCTTCAATTTAGTTCGTCAACTTACCGGTGGCGCCACCAGTGTAACATTGAAAGAGTATACTTGGAAACGTGATGCTTAAATATAATCACTTTCTTTAAAAATAGGAACAGAGATTGTAAACCCAATATGACGCCCCTGTCAGCTTACGAGCCCCCCTTTTTACGCCCCCGAGAGCTGGGTAGCGTGACGCCCCTCAGAGATCGCATCGCCATCGCTCTGTTGAAATGCCGCTGAGTTTTGTGCTCTTCAACCTCAGTTCCGTTGTCGACTGACGCCAGTATTACTAGGAGTACGCCCATCACCTGGAAAATGCAGATGGATATTGTAGCATTAAATACATTATAGCCGATTATCAAATTCGTTACTCGTATTTTTTGTAATAATAATAATAATAGCGCCCAACGATCACATACCTATGTATGTAAGTTAAGTAAGGTAGGTAGGTAAGGTCCAGGATCTATATCCTGGACCCTAACTAGGATTCCTTGTATCTAGGGACTCAGGAACTACAAGGACCATAACACAACATCCAGACACAGAACATAAAATTAAAAAGAAAAAATATAAAATTCTCATGATTCATTTTAAATTAATATATTTCCTATTCGTAAGTAATAGACGGAGATACATTAATTTACAAAACAGGTATTTGAGCTTTTTTCCTGTGCACAAATACTTGTCCTGTCGCTAAATAGAACCGGCCACCTCCAGGAGCAAACCTGCTCAACTACCACACCATAGGCTGTGGAAGGCAATAATGGGCTTGTGTTTGTCCACATTTCTCCTGATGTTAAGTAACAATGTGGTTAGCGATGCAGCACGCTCGCCTATAAGAAACCTGTTCACTCTATTCGGAAACACAGACGCTGACAAAGAGTCCCACTTCTAAACCGCATTATAAACGTCGAATCAAAACGCTACGCTAAACGCACGGATAGGAGCTAACTAGGTGGTAGGACTTTTCTGCAAAGTTCGTCTAAATAGGTAACACTGCTTTGATTTATTCTGTATTCAGTAAAGTGAAGGACATTGTAGCTAGTGGGCCATTTGCCCAATTACTGGGCCATTGTGACTGATCTCACAGTCGAGTAATCTTATTACCAGACTGTGCTGATGTCTCAGGATGATGTGCGCAGTGCAGGGTCGAGCGAAACTATATTTTAGAGTACCGAGTGACACTGTTCTGTTATGGGGGGCCGTGTCACAACATCACGTGAACGACCAGTTCGTCACATCGTTCAATAACATAAAACAGGAGCGATGGCAAACATGAATCGATGACGAGGTACCGTTATAATCTGTTGTTTAGTCAAGTGCAAGGTTTCACGGGAAATCGAGTGCATTGTACTTATATCGTACTTTAATGCTTACATAATTTACAGATAAGCGGAAGGGTCTAATAGGTTCGATGCAACGCAGCGCTTATCAGGCGCAGTCTTTCCGTCTCGTTCTATTACACAACATATCGTATCATTCGTATTTACTTTCACGCGGTATTGATATAGCGTGAACTTGTGATAAGCAAACCACCCACCGTGCGTTTATCTTGCGGTAGCGTGCTATCAGTTATTACATAAAAGCCACACATATCTTTACCGGTACATCAGAGATAAGGCCAAGAAACTTGAATGATGATAGTACGATGGGTAAATATTTCTAAAAGGGGTGTGCGCCAGTTTTGTTCGTTGATTATTAACATCTTTATAAATAAACGGCGTGTACTTGTGTAGCGTATAAATAAATAAGTATCTGCGGACATTTCACACAGCGCCATCTAGCCCCAAACTAAGCAAAGCTTGTACTATGGGAACCAGATAACTGATACAATACTTAGATACTTTTTGTGTGTAAATAAATACATAGAATACAATATAACACCCAGACACAAAATAGTTATTTTGTGTTTTGTTTCTCTATATCAAGTTGGAAATTAGGCAAAGATAAAACGAAAGTACCTAACTATGGTATGCAGTGTTTATTAGAAAGGTGGTTGTTGTCAAATCTATATTTTTATATATAAAAATGAATCTCTGTTTCCCTTGTTTATTATTATTATTATTATTCTTCAGTTATTTGTAAAAGTAGCGATAGATCAAAACATATCAGATGTGGCAAGACCAAAACTGCAGTCGCCAGTGGCGTGGGCCGTCGCAAAAATATTTTTAATTTGGGTGTGGATTAGATACTAAGCTTAAATGGATAAAGCTTAGCCAATTAAACTCATAATTAAATTATTTTAAAAAAAAGTGTAAAAATCATGTTTCTAACCCAATGACTAAAAATATTGATTTTTGCACCAATATGTCTGAAATACACGAGATCCTGTCTCTTCCTGTGGGTAAGTTCCCGTAAGAGACGGCTAAAAGAATATCGAAGGAATGCGCAGCATCAGCATTCTCCTCTGTCAGTATCACTATCTACTGCAATCACCAAGACGCCTGCCACAAACAGCCAGAGTGGAACGCTTTACTAGCGTCCGTATACTTCCCGAATACTATAAACGTTGGAGTCTTCAAACTACAAACAGGTATCTTCTAGGCAAGCGTGTTACATCCTATCACTTACCACCAGTCAGATAGTGGTCAAACGCAAACCAATCAAACAATTTTTTTTTAAAGTGGTTATGTCAATGTCTCCCTTTATGTCCAATAGTAGCAACAAATGGCTGACGATGTGATGTGACACGCGTCTGTAAACCCTATAGGGTCTTTGCGCATACTTAAAACCTTATTTGGCATAAATGAAGGATTTATAGCACAAAAGCTAAGACTTCCCCCTTCAAGGGATATTATTTAAAAGGGATTGAATCTGATGTGACGTACCAAACAGACGATGATGAGCAGCGTGTAGACATGCACGGTCGCTTCGGGAATATTCTCGATGTCTTTGAGCGCCGCGACCGCTGGCTCGAAGTCCGGCCGCAGGTCCAGCGCGTGTCTTAAATGCACTGCCGCTTCCTAAAGAAATAAGTTGGTAATATATGTATGTATTTACAAACAAAAAAGTATCTAAGTATTGTATCAGTTATCTGGTTCCCATAGCACAAGCTTTGCTTAGTTTGGGGCTAGGTGGCGTTGTGTGAGATGTCCACACATATTTATTATTATTATTGTAATATATCATTATAATTAAAACCAGGTCAGAATTGTATATGGACACTTTTGTGTATTGGAAGGTTCTCTAAAGAACTTTGTTTAAAGTTGAAAATCGCAGTTCATTTTGACGTCTAAACGGTTCTGCGCTTGAGATTGTATTAACATTGCAACTTATTTGTGGATTACATGAAATATATACTACTAATTTATTCATCGGATAACTTTTTTCCAGTCATTGAAAAAACGGCCCTTAGTAATTTACAATTCGTTTCTCAAAATTTCTGGTTTTGTCATACACGAAAGCCATGCTCCCAGAATGCGTTTCAGAAATAGTAGGTATCTCGGTCAGTTAAAATTCGACTTTCTGTCAAGCAGATACGGAATGTGCAACCCACGTTTCCTGTATCCAAAATAGACGTGCACTTTTTGTAGCTGAGCCGAGACGGTCGACCTAGTTAGTAGAATACTTTCTGTCTGATACATTTTTATTTGTATCGTTGTGGATAGGTTACAGGGAATTGCTTTATATTCCTGCCAAGTGTAATTGTTTAAGTCAAACCCAATATGGGCCTAGGTACTAGGTATAGGCCTGTGTTCAGTAATGGACGTCTCTGGGCTGTTTGATGTGAATGATATGTTGATTTCGTTTGTTTATTATTTGATAATGTTTGTAACAGTCTGAGAAACAGTTAACACTTAACATACACTCTTTTATTAACTCTGCATCAAGGAATGGAAAGAAAATTTCATCTTTGTTACCATAATCATATGTGACAGCCTAATTTTGTTCAACTGCTATCGTCATAATATTTTGATGACGAATTGAAGATTTTAAATTTGCTGGTTTTTACTTCCTTTCATTCGATTCCAAAGGAAAGGCGTCGGTGAATGAATTGTGCTTACTGGTGTATAAGACACGGCTGAATTTCCCTAGCATTTTTTCTGCGTCGGCATTATGATCTACTGTGATCAACAAGACGCCTGCCGTGTGTGGTTATTATAGCAGACTCCTCTGATGGAGGCCTACATTCAGCAGTGGACACAAAAAGGCTTAAGATGTGATAGTAATATTTAAATTACAAAGAATATTATATGATTGATTATGTACTTATTTAAACTTTTTGACAGCCTTTGTGGTGTAGTGGTTAAGCAGATCATAACCCGGAGGCGGCGGGTTCGATTCCCGCAGCAACAGATATTTGTGCACAGAAAAAAAGCACAGCTAGCTAGCTAGCAAGCTATAGCCAGCGTACAAGCTATCTGCGTTCCAAGTTTAATTAAAACCCATTCAGTAGTTTTTTTGTGAAAGAATAACACCTCACCGAATTATTAATTTATTATAACTATGTTATGGCAGCATTCCCATTTAGGAACTATAATATCTTTGTAGATATATAGAGTGTGGTTTACATTTTAAAATCAATTACATTGTTTAAAGATGATATTCGTTCTTAGAGTATTTAAATATAATAGGTCTTTACCTATGAAATTGCCGTATTGCAGTACAGACTTTTTCAAACAAAAAAAAAAGTTTTGATTGGCTATGAATTCTAAATTCAAATTAATTTTGTTTTAAAAATATGACATTCTATTTACAATATAAGTCTTTTGTTTATTGATTAGCGTTGTATTTTCATTACATTTCAACATTTTTCCTCATAATGGATACTTTGAAATTTCGTGTAATTATGGAATATGAGTTCCGTCGTGGCACCAACGCGGCACAAACGACACGTAACATCAACGACGTTTACGGAGAGAACTGTACAAACGAACGTACAACCCGTTATTGGTTTGCTCGGTTCCGTTCTGGGAATTTTGACTTGAAAAATGAACCTCGTGGTCGTCCGGAAACTTTGGTCAACAATGATGAATTAAAGGCGATTGTGGAAGCTGATGAATCTCAATCTACAGCTGAGCTGGCAGCAGCTTTTGATGTTAGCATCAAAACAATATTGGTCCATTTGCGACAGATTGGCAAGATAAAAAAGCTTGATAGATGGGTGCCCCACGAACTTAACGATCGCCAGCGCAACGTACGCGTCGAGACTTGCCTTGCGCTGCTTAACAGGCACAGAAATGAAGGAATTTTGAACCGAATTGTTACGTGCGACGAAAAATGGATTCTTTTTGGCAATCGAAAGCGCTCAGCAAGTTGGTTAGATCCTGGTTCGGTACAAAAGCAAAGGGAAAAAAATTCAATTCCTGAGAGGCAGTACAAAACGCCTTTGAAGAGTTTGTTGTCTCCCGTCCTGCTGATTTTTTCAAGAAGGGCATCCATAAACTGCCACAGCGTTGGCAAAGATGCATTGATTGCAGGGGTGATTACTTTGAATAAAAGAAATAAATAAGTTCGAAAAAAAAATACTTTAACTTTTTTCAAACAACACGGCAATTTCATAGGTAAAGACCTAATATTTATAATCTTATGAATCAACATTCATTCGGCAAATTCACGTCAATTAAAAGTCGAAATTACTCCGACCAGGTTTCGGAGATATTCGATGTCCTTCTTCTAGGAGCCAGTTACTGACGCAAGCCGCGGCGCTTTTGAATTAATTAATGCGAGTTTAAACGTTATTAATTTTAAAAATTTACCATACTCACGATAGTTTTTAAATTAAAATGAATCTATATATTTCTAATCACACTTTGCTGCAAGCAACTTTACAGGGTTTAAGTACCTACTTACCAAAGCTTAGTAATTAAGAGCTGACAAAGAAATCGTGCATGAATACAAGTAAATGAATCATGAATGGAACAGTACCTGATAGTGTCCATAAGCTTTGAATATCTCGCCGAGCGTGAAGTACTGTTGCCACGCGCTGCGATCAGGCGGCTGCACCTCCAGCGAGCGCCGCGTCAGGTAAATGGCGTCGTCGAGGTATTGCAGCGTGAACAGCACTCGCGCGAGGTTTAAAAGTACCTAAAATACATTTAAGTTGAGTTACTGATTGCTCGAAAGAAGGTACCCCAGTACTTTACCCATATGACTTATAGGAATAAATCAAAAGAATTTTAGTCGTATTTTTTACTACACAATTAGAATAGAATAAGGATAAGATTTATTTCAGCAACAGTAGCAATGATAACAATATCAACCTTACTTATATGATAAACAAAAAAAAACTCAACTAAAAAATAAGGAAAAAGGACCTTTAAAAAAATTATACACCCATCATCAGAAGACATATCAGAACATAGCTTTCCAATGAAAACGGCAATTTTATTTAATGTTTGAACTCTTGTATGTTTTTAATTTTATGGGTCAATATTTAACTACTTTTACACAAACAAACCACACAATAAATAGGTAAAACAAATAAAAATTTCCTGTTGTTTCTCAGTCTTGTATCATTCAGAAGCCTTCAAGGCCATTTATCATTGTATTACCAAGTCATTAGCAATTATAATATGACAATTTTTTTTTTTTTTTTTTTTTTTTTTTTTTTTTTTTACTGTTGATGGGTTTGCGTTTGACTACATCTCACCTGATGGTAAGTGACGATGAGGTCGAAGGTGGAGCACGCTTACCCAGAAATAACCTATTTACTCTTGACTTAAAGACACCCAAGTTGTATGTGGATGGAAACACCGACGACGGGAGTGAGTTCCATTCCCTAGCCGTACGCACAATAAAAGAATCTGCAAAGCGTTTCGTACGAACAAAAGGTAAATCAACAACGTAAGGATGGTAACTCTGACCTCGCCGTGAGGTCCTGTAGTGGAATGGAGACGGTGGGATAAGATTGTGAAGCTCCTGGGCACATTCTCCAAAATAAATTCTGTAAAATACAGCCAAACATGCCACCTTACGTCTATGTTTAAGGTTTTGCAGTTTACTCCCAACTAGCGCTTCGTCATTAATGATTTTTATTGCGCGCCGTTCCACTGAGTCCAATGCAGCCAACTGGTATTTGGCAGAGCCATCCCATAAGTGGCTGCAGTATTCCATGCAAGACCGTACCTGAGCTTGGTAGAGGTCCAATAGTTGCGAAGATGTAAAATACCGTTTGACCTTGTTTAATATACCAAGCTTTTTGGCTGCATTCTTGGCTTTAGATTCAATGGAAAGTCCATAGTTGAGGTTGGGAGTTATGGGCATGCCGAGAAGATCGATTCTGTCCTGGAATGGTACCAACACATCCTGAAATGAAGGGGAATCGACTATGGGATCCCGTTTGGTCGTAAAAAGACAAGCCTGTGTCTTTTTGGTGTTAAAGGTGACCAAATTTGCTGCACCCCAATCAGACACTGTTTTAAGTGTTGCATCAGTTCGTTCAATCATGGCTGATCTTAACGACTGGATTTCCGATCCCTTGGCTCTCGGAGGGGGAATATATCTCTCAACGACCGTGCTATCGTCTGCATACCCAACAATATCGGGCGTAAGCAGATCGTTGATATGCAGAAGAAATAAAGTCGCGGAGAGAACAGATCCCTGCGGTACTCCGGCATTAATATCCATTGGAATAGAAGAGCAGCCGTCAACGACTACGCGTATGGATCTGTTTTGTAGAAAATCGGTAATCCATTTACAGAGATTAGGTGCAACTCCGTAGCTAGGAAGCTTATTTAGCAGACTAGCATGCCAGACTCTATCAAATGCCTTCGAGATATCAAGCGACACAGCGAGAGCTTCACCATGCCGCTCGATAGCCTCACCCCAAAAATGAGTGACATAAACTAGAAGGTCTCCAGTAGACCGGTGCTGGCGGAAGCCATATTGCCGGTCACTGAGCAGCTCGTATTTTTCTAGGTAGTCAAGCAGCCTAGAGTTGATGACACGTTCCATGACTTTGCAGAATATGGAAGTGATGGCAATTGGTCTGTAATTGCTGGGGTTGGCACGAGATCCCTTTTTGGGAACTGGTTGGACATTGGCTAGCTTCCAGTTTTTTGGTACAGAACCTGACTTGAGAGATAGTCGATATAGCCGAGTCAGGACAGGAGCCAGTTCTGGCGCACACATTTTGAGTACAACTGCAGGTATACCGTCAGGACCACTGGCCTTATTCACGTCCAGGCTTCTCAAGATTTTTAGTATATCCTTTTGGTGAATAGAAACTTCGGGCATTTCTGAGGTGCACATTGGTATTGAAGGAGGAGTAGTATTACCTGTGTCTAACCGAGAATTTTCTGCGAAAAGCGAAGCGAAAAGATTTGCTTTCTCGATCGCAGTGTGTGCTAGCGACCCATCAAGTTTGGTGAGCGGAGGAAGAGAGCTTTGGCAGAAGTTAGATTCAATCGACTTCGCTAAGGACCAAAAAGCCCGGCTTCCCGAAGGGTGTAAGGCTAGTTTAGCTCCAATGCGGGCAACTCGATTGAACCCAGCTTGACGTAATGCCCTTTTATAAGCTTTAGTCGCAACGTTAAATTCATGTTTTAACTGAGCAAGTGAAGGGGATTTGACTGCTCTAGCTTCAGCCCATGCTTTATACTTATCTTGCTTTAGCCTTTCGGCTTCAGCACAGATAGGATTATACCAGGGCTGCGTTTTGGGGCTAGGAATTACGTCTGAGAAAGGAATGAAGTACTCCATGCCTTGGTAAACTACTTCCTCTACAGCTTTGGCGCATTTTGAAGGGTCGTCATAGAAGAAACACGTTTGCCGCCAAGGGTACGATGCGAAAAAATGACGCATCTCTTCCCAATCTGCTCTTTTATATCGCCAGAGCCTCCTGCTACTTTTGGGACTAAGATCCGGGGGAGAGTAGTTAGCCACTGCTTTAATTAGACAATGGTCAGATGTTCCCAGTGGTGCAGCTACAGAAACCAAATATCTATCCGGGTCATTCGTTAGGAGCAAGTCTAAGCAGTTTGAGGTGTGTCCAGCTACATCGGGTATCCTCGTTGGTTGGTCAACAAGCTGAGTGAGGTCGTAAGACAAAGCGAAATTCTTAGTTTCTCTTCCAGCATGATCCGTGTTTTGATAGGGATACAGCCAATCTTGGTGGTGGGCGTTGAAGTCCCCTAGGATCATTAATTTAGCTCGAGGATACTTTTGCTGCACGGTGTCTGTTCTGTCGCTGAGGAGTTCAAATAAGCGAGATGTTTCAGCGTCACCACTATGTGATCTGTAAATACAGGCGTAAATAACCTGCTCCAATCCAGTATCAACCAATGCCCATATCACGGACAAACCTGGTGATTCCAAGTTGAGGAGACGTTTACAACAGATATCATCGCGGACGTAAAAACACACTCCCGCGCGCGGTTTGAAGTGTGCTTCCAAGGTGTAACCAGGATATTGGAGATACGAAGTATCTGCTGGGTTTTTTATCTGTGTCTCTGTCAAAAAAAGTAAGTGGGGTTTGTTAGTCTCTAGGTGGTGGTGGACTGATTCGAGATTGGAGTGCAATCCTCGAATGTTCGTGAGGTGCACTTTAAGTGTGAGGACGTGCATCTGCCGTTTTAACTTACTCTTCTTGCATTTGTATTTCATAATTTTGGTGTAAATAGGTGGACGGGTTAAAAAGTGTGCGAGATGACAGGCAGCGAGTCAAGCAACGTCCAAGAATAGCTGCGACATTAGAGGCTTTGTCTGGAGACTGCGGGGACGCCCGAACCCCCCTGAGACTATTTATCAGTTCCTCACATCCGGTCGCCAACCGGCCTGATAAACACTCTCAGGACTTTACACAAGCGGTGGGGCAGCCTTTCATAGTTGGCTAGGCTATTACTTGGGCCCCCTACAACTTGCGGTCGGCCGGTATGACAATAAATCCTAATAATGAAATGTAGCTAAGATATATTATTTTCCAAGCTTCTAAGTATTAAAAACTAACAAACATGTTGCAAGCTACAAAAATCTATAACACTTACTAATAAACATTTTTAGTGGATGTATACTTATTTTGTCGATTATCTCTATCTATTGAGTTTGAATCCAATGAATCGGCAAAGATAAAACAAGAGAAAACACTATAGCTACTATTTACTGTTATGTAGCGTTTATGAGTATATGTATGTAATGAAACTTACTTCTGCATTGTACGGCGATACTGCGAGAGCGCGTCGAAAACACTCAATAGACTGTCTCGTATCACCTTTGATTCTCCAGAAGTTACCTATCTGGTTGTACAGCTGAACTGACTTCGGTTTCTCTCTCTTAGCCTTTTTCAACCGCTTCTCTAGTATATTTATATCTGACTCTGTCACACCGTTCTTGTATGACTTTTTCTTAGTAAATATAAGGGCAACCTGTAAAAGGAACATGTTAGTTCATTTGACTTCTTCTATTACTTGTTTGAATTGATGTCACTATGCAAAATATGTGCTAATTATACATTGTGTTTTGTTTGTGAGAATGTTAAATATTCAACAAGAGATAAATGGCAGATTTGAATAATTTATGTCTGTTTCTGGCGATTTAGAGAATAATAAGGATGTACTAAAACGAAATGAAAAATTCTGAGATCAAATAAAGTAAGAGTAAATTTATTTACTGACTACACTATGTTTACTTCAATATGGATGCAATTGTTTATGTTGGTATTATATTATATCAAAAACTTCAAATCTGTTTAGGCATTACAAGTAGTAGGTGGCATTGGTTTTGTATTTTAAATATTCATATAATAGCCTTCACATTTAAAATAACTATATTAGTAGGTAGGTATGTGGCAAATGAATGCATGAATAATGACAGCTATATTCTTAAAAAAATTAAATTTGCTTATGATCTTTTTCAACATGCAATGCCAGCCCCATCATACCCTGAAAAGACTTAATAAGTAGTATACTATGTAATTATGTATAATTGTGTAGTATGACTATGAAAAGGATGGATAATTCTGTAGAAGCATTGCCTCAGCAGGGCCAGCATGAGCCATGAAAATCAACATAAACAATTTTGAGAAAGTGTTTCAATACATTGTTCAATAATAATGTAACAAAAGGTTTATGACATGATTCATGTGATCATTCATTGGTCAAATGCTTTCTTGAGAAAAGTGATATGTTGATAGTTGAAGCCCCAATACCTGTGGTTCAGGAACATTAGGATGTCGTTGACGTCTTGCGACTCCAACAAGATTATCATAATATGTAAAGTTGACAGATTTTCCACAGTCTAAGTACTCATCATCTGCATCACCATTGGCCTCTGATGGTGATGTTTCATCATTTTCAGCTGCAGCTCTGTAAGATAATTTTTTAATGTTACAACGATATATTTGTGCTTGATTACTGAATAATATAATTATAATTTTTTATATTTGGTGGTGGCTTTGCATTTTTACTGATTGTTGTCCATGGTTTTTCATGTGTGGTTCAACATTTATTATGATAAAATAAATTCTTTTCTCCAGGGTTTCATCAATTAACATTGAATTAGTAATAAGATGTAGGAATACCTCACAGAAAAGTTGTTTTTTAAATTTTAATAGGGACACTGTTTTCTACTATTTTACTTGCTTTTTGTGAGACTGAGTCAATGCCATTACTCAACAGATGTGTTTACTAGCAATGTAAACAGCATGTAGGTCACAAGTGTGCAATATTTACCTTTGTTGCTCATATGCCTGGCAGTCTGTACAAAACATATCAAAGCCATGCTTACTCCAGCCATTGGCATAGAAAACCGTCGACGTTATAATGTTGAAAACAGAGTCTTCTTCATTCATCTTTGATTTTTCAGACTCATCCTACAATACAAATTAAAACGATAATGCTAATTCCGATTTATTGTACATGAAAGAACCGACACTTAAAAATATATAAAGAATAATTATTCAAGGCGAGTAGGTTAATAAGTAGTAAAACTGCAGAACGAAAGGCATGTTTGAGAATCTAGTACACCGATTATATAAATGTTTCATATTTAAATAAAAATTCTGGCTGACCTGTGGCAAAGTGCTTCCATCCACAATCATGTCTTCATCAACATTGAGTTTCCAAACATTGGAGGTGCGTGAATTAATGACAATAATTTGAAAAGAAAATATATAAAGAACCAAACAAGTCAAGTATGGAGAGTCCCACATTTTGTTTAATTGAAACGAAATAATACATGAAAATAGATTTACTTTAAAAATTTAGAAAGTGAGTTTTACACAAAATTTAAGTAAATCTAGTGCTGCAATCGGTAAGTAACCACTTTACAATATCCACGAATATTTCACAGTCGCGCAATGTAAAGAAAACGACAAACGAAAACGAGTCTCTTTCATTCGTCGTCGTCGTCTTTCATTTCAATATTTTCCACAGACTAGGTAACGATACTATTTCAATAAAATCCAATATGAGATTGTTTTTTTCTCTCTTCCTCGTTCGATGCATGAATATTATCTTTGGCATGAATGGCGCCGCAAATATGTCATTGTCATCTCGACCTCGGTCATGACATATTAACCAGAGCACAGAATATAATATTGTGGTACACCTTCGAGCAATTATAACTAGTATGCTCAAAGTGGTACATACAATGTTACAGTAGTAAGTAAAAAGTTTCGTATGAAAAAATCTTATTAATAATTATTACTAAGTTTTCACTACACAAGTAAAAAATAAGGTAAAAGCCGGTAAAATCAACACTTTATAGGTACTTACTACAGTAACAGGTAAAACGTTATTTTTTTTTTGATTATTTGGCGTATTTTGGCACATTGTCCTACACCACAGTTTCTTTTATAATACCTCATTTACAACAGTATATAATGTATACATATTACTAGTATTTTACAATTTCATTGCCTCGTTATCATAGTGTAGTTGTAAACAAGCGGACATTAAAATAATATGGAGATAATTAAAAAATGTAATCTGGCAGTTTTGTGTGTCATGTCAATTCAATATCAATTGTCAATAGCGTTACCTACTCTTTGATTGTCAAACAAAACTTGTTTTGGGTTTTGGGATTCTGCAATTTTGGATTTGGTTTATAGATAGTCTTAAATTTATAAACCGAGTATTGGAAAAATGGAATTAGATGACTGAAATTATTTCGAGATGAAGAAAGAAAGGACGGGCGATAATTGTCGCCCATTTAAATTATAAGTATCATTCTAATTACTACCGTTCTGATTTTAATTCTCAACCTATTTTAACTTTTATTTTTATTATTACAGCTCACCAGATTCTCAGTTTAACTGGAATCAGCTTCGAAAGGAGAAGTATTATTGTGAGAAAAATACATTGCATACATTTTTAAACGTTAATGTAGAATATTTTCTGTAATCAATCTCTTTTTTCAGGGTTTTGTCGAACTTACCATAGTTCCTCTCAAAGACAACTTGCGTATCATACGCTTGAATGCTAAGCAGTGTCGTATTTATCGTGTCTGTTTAAATGACCAGTATGAAGCCAACTTTCAGTACTGTGACCCGTTCTTGGACATATGTCAGTCCGACCCTAATACGTAAGTTTATTTTCTTCAAAGAAGTGAACTAGTTTTTCTGTTATGAAGATATTGAATTAGTCTGTTATAACTAATAGGTACATTATATTCATGTCACTGTTGTAAAGTGGGTACTACTAGGAACATAGATCACATTTATCAATATACGGACAGAGTAAAGTATTGATGGTGAATTCACTATGGTACCAGCATGATGGTATGGTGCAGTGCAGTGTATGTGTTTTTCCTTTGTAAATTAATAAATTAATCAGTGTATTTTATGTCAATCCTTATAGGTATGTGAGGTATACAATCTTCTATTTCAAGTGGCCATATATATATTATACGAGCTTCTGCCCGCAGCTTCGCTTGCGGCGTGGCCTATGGAAAAATAATTCAACCACTCATTTCACCTTCTTAAGGGTGGAATTTCAAAAAATCCTTTCTTAGCGGATGCTTATGTCATAACATCTACTTGCATGCCAAATTTCAGCCTGATCCATCCAGTGGTTTGGGCTGTGCATTGATAGATCACTATGTCAGTCAGTCAGTCAGTCACCTTTGAGTAATATAATATATTTAGATATTGGTTAATCTATGCCTGTCTATAGTCTTAGCTATTATTTATTAATTTCTTTTAAATACATAAAATACATTGTGTTGTGAATTTTGTAATAATCATAGATTACAGCTATAGGAGCATTTAAGTAAACTTTTAAACATTCTAAAAGCCAATGATAATGATTTGATCTTTATTAAAATGACCTTTAACATTTATTTATGCATAGGAGAGATGGGTATATTGGGTATATCTTAAACATTATGTACCTATTAATGACTTTTCCAGGAGATCCTTGGAGGTATTTTCCAGCTTCCACTTAGCAGCAGCTCAAAAGATTGACCCTGATCACAATTCTGGGGAGCTACATATCCAAGTACCAGACGAAGCAGCTCACTTGGTTGGAGAAGGGCGAGGACTTCGGATCGGAATTGAGTTCTCATTGGAATCGCCACAAGGAGGCATGCACTTTGTTGTGCCTGAAGGAGAAGGCACTTTAGTTGAGGTGAGAAATAATTGTGTGTGTGTGAACAAGTCAACAAGTCATTTGCCAGTTTTCTCTAATTTTAGGCAGAAGTAATTTTACTTGAACATTTATACACTAAATAAATAGAGACTCTTGCTCCAAAACGATAAAGTGCAATTCAGGTTGTACAGAGCTAATGATCTACATTTACATAATAATTATATTATTATATTATGTCTATTGATGACGTTAGACTTGTATTGGTTAATAAATAATTGATCTTGATATTTAATTACCAGTTATGTGCCCATTACTCTACTTTTGTGAACTTTTGTAATTATTTGAAATTTTTTTAATTATTGGACTTTTTAATTTTATATGCTACTAAGCAACTTAATTTTAAGTACCTAATCTTATTTTAACTTGTAAAAAAGCTACATCGACAATACCAGGTAGGTGTCACTCTGTAGTTTAGGCACTCGGCCTGCCTGGGCAGGCGTCGCTGTAGGTTGCCGCTCCGCTCGTATTCTAGTCGCGTCGCGCGTAATTCATTTTATTTACGTGATTTTCATTCAAAACTTAGTAATGCAAGGAAATATCGTAACTATATATGTGAATTACATTATTATATAGTTTGCGCTAATCAAGATAGTTGAGAACCAACATTATGACTGTGGGTGTTGGTTTCTACTCACAGCACAACTCTGTGCAATCTGTTTTTGTTCTTCTGCGAATCTCCTCATTTCATAGCCCTCTCCATAGCTTATTGAGCTTGTTGAGTCACATGTAATGATTGATCACATATTTTTTTTTTTTTTACTTCATACTTGTCTAGCATTTGACCACGCTCTCACCTGATGGGAAGTGACGATGTGATCGAAGGTATAGCATGCTAGCCAAGTAAATACCTATTCACTCTTCTCTTGAACACGCCCGGGTCATATTTCGCCGGAAACACAGACGCTGGCAGGGCATTCCATTCCTTAGCCATTCTAATTAAGAACGTGGAATTAAATCGCTTGGTACGAATGGGTGGTATTTCGACCACGAAAGGATGGCGCTTAGCCGAGCGTCTAGTAGTCCGGTAGTGGAATGGTGATGGGAGAGTGAGATCATGCAGTTCTATATTACAGAAATCAGCCCACATGTTCACATATGGTCACTCTGCCCGCCTCTGGTTCCCTTGTGTGGACAGCTTTGCAGAGCCTTGCACATGGAAACTGGAGTTCACAGTTGATGAGAGTTTGACAGCGGTGTCTTGCGGTGAACTAGTAGATGTGGTGTTCACTCCGGATCATAGACGGAAGACATTCCATTATTTGGTTAACACTCCAGCTTGTGCTCCAAACATTGCATTGGCTATTGGGTAAGATTTAAAACTTATTTTTAGTTGCAGTAGGTTAGTTAGAATCGGGGGCGAGCTGGCTGGACTACAGTCGCGACCCCTTATCGCCCCGGTGCGGCGGACGAGGGCTCACGGGGGGTTTAATGGGTTCAAGTCCCACATACCCCCTGCCACCACCCCCATGGTGGCAGGGAAGTGCGAGGGCATTTCCCCCATCAAAAAAAAAGTTAAGTCATGGCTAATCATAAGGTCCTCTTTTCTAGTGAACACATGTGTGGTAAATACTAACAGTTATAAGCACAGTCTAGTAATAGATAGACTGGTGGCACCGATTTAAGATAACCTAACCTATTTTAGCCTATTTTGAAATGTAAAAAGGGATTTTCCACATTGTTTTCGACCTATTTGTAATCAAATATAAATCATCAGTTATACATCCAATATAAATCATCAGTTATACATCCAATATAAATCATCATTTATACATCCAATATAAATCATCAGTTATACATCCAATATAAATCATCAGTTATACAAAATTTTTTAGCAAGGAAACAAATAATTTGACACTTTATTTCAGGCCTTTTGAAACCTATGTAGATCCATTCATGAATGAAGTAACACACTACTGTCTGCCAAATCTTCTGCAAATACTAAAGAATGCAGTTCGGTTTCTGCACGAAGCATTTGAGTTTTATGAGGAAACCTTGTCAACTAGGTATCCATATCCATGCTACAAACAAGTGTTTGTTGATGAGGTAACATATGAACCTTATTGTTTTATATTTAAACGAGCTTCTGCATGCAGCTTCGCCTGCAGCGTGGCCTGCGGGGTAATAATTCAACCACCCATTTCACCCTCTTAAGGGTGGAATTTCGAAAAATCCTTTCTTAGCGGATGCTTACGTCATAACATCTACCTGCATGCCAAATTTCAGCTCGATCCGTCCAGTGGTTTGGGCTGTGCATTGATAGATCACTATGTCAGTCGGTCAGTCACCTTTGAGTTATATATATTTCGATGTACTTTTTATATGTGTTGTCCGATACAAAGTGTTGCGGTTTTCTAGCGAAAGTGTCCACTGCTAAACATAGGCCTCCCTCATAAAACGCCACTTTGGACGCTTATTATAGGAAGGGTTTTCCCTATAATCATAGGCCTCCTTAGGTTTGCCATAATCATCACACTTTGCAGGCGTCTTGGTGATTGCTGTAAATTATAATGCAGACCAAGGAGAATGCTGCTGCACATTCCCTGGATATTCCCATAGCCAGCTCTTACGGCACCAGACTTACTTAATTTTAACTACTTCATTTGTTATTGATATAAAAATCAACTCTTTTTACAATATTTCAGACAGAAGACGACGCCACAGCGTATTCAACAATGTCGATACTTAGCACGCATCTGCTCCATTCCATAGCCATCATCGATCAGACTTACATAAGCCGTAAAGCCATGGCTCAAGCAGTAGCCGAACAGTTCTTTGGCTGCTTCATCACTATGCAGAACTGGTCAGATCTGTGGCTTGCCAAAGGAATCCCGGACTATTTATCCGGATTGTATTCAAAGAAATGCTTTGGTAATAATGAGTATCGGTATTCAATACATCAGGAGTTGCAAGAGGTAAGTACTACCTAACTTTTTAGGTAGTAACTATTAACAATTTACAAAAAAACACACGAACACGTCATTGGTTCATTTTGGAAGCGGACGTAAATGCGTTGGTGTGATTGGTTGGCTCGCTCTA
This sequence comes from Ennomos fuscantarius, assembly GCA_905220475.3. Lineage (NCBI taxonomy): Eukaryota > Metazoa > Arthropoda > Insecta > Lepidoptera > Geometridae > Ennomos > Ennomos fuscantarius. Next base: position 12,945,629 of record HG992027.1, read on the forward strand.
ACCAACTGGACATTCAGGAGCAAATATCAAATAGAATTCCTGAGCTGTGATTAACGGTATTTTTATGCACCTGCCAATTATTGGTAGATCTTTACTGTAGACTGAACGGTTTGCCACTGATCATAATGAAAAAGTCCTTTTAAAAGAGGGGCTTAAACTGACTTCGATCGCCTTCATTTCACACTGAGAACATACTTTGATGATTAATTTTCCAGCTATTTTTATTTCAACACTAAATTACTGAGCTGATTTTGATACAACTTCTATACGACCAATCTGACAGTATGTCCTTTCAAATAAAAAGGAACTTCCAAATCCATTTATTAAATGTCGGAGATATGAGATAACAGACATAAAAAAACATAAAAACAAAAAATTGAGAACCTTCTTTTTGAAGTTGGGTGAAAATGACACCTTTCGGTTATACTTCTGAAATAGTTACGAATCGGCTGGGAACTTGTCAAGTTTTTTAAAAGGTCGTACTAAGTACTGTTGGATAATTTATATCGCTAATATATATATAATAGGAGCCATGATTCTCGTAGTTCCTGGGTTCCCTAATATATATAATACTTGTTATAATTTTCAGGTGGTTGGTTACGAAGAGCAATACGGTGGCATAGTGCTAGATCCGTGGCAACCACCCGCTAGTGGCGCTCGAGTCGAGTCCAAAGATATGTTTTACTTTCCTGTCAGGAACGTGCAGACGATGTCTCCTAAATACATTGAGGTGAGTACATCATTTGCTCAAATTTACTGTTCTAAATTATTGAAGCATAAACATATATATTATCAATAAATATTTGAGTAATTGTACTAATCGTGTCATTTGAAAAGGCGAACATTCTATCTCATTCGCACTAAACTTTTGCCATAGTGATGGAAGTGAGAAAACAAATTGTATAGCATTTGTTCGCCTTTTTTAGACCATTCCCATCGAATACCTGAACATAGTTACTCCGATGACTATTGACGATTATGCTTCTATGCAATTTAAAGTTTCAGTGCAGTGAGACTACTATTTAAAGATGCATTTATATACTTTCCGATCCAATTCATTAAGTGGCAGCTACCAAATGTCACAACACGAAATAATGTTGCCAATACTGACTACTGTTCCAATAATATGTGAAATAAATCATTAAATATATCTCAATTTATTATGGTATGAGGTATTTTGCGGTTGCCGTAAGGGTTTCCAATGTTACAACGATACTAAAGTATTGGGATCAAAGACATAACATTGAATCGCAGTGAGTGCTCATTAGTTCACTCATTTGAATGAATAACAACACTGATAACAGTGTTGTATTTTTGATAACAGTATTTTTTCCTTGTCGCACCTCAGGTGCACCCATGAGCTAGTTGCCTACCACTTTGGGCTGGGACCACACAGCACACAGCTTACTAAAATTCCTAGTGTAGTTAGCATTAAATCAACTGTTCTCTATAGGTTATGCGCAAAAAGTCCCACCTGGTTCTACGGATGTTAGAGCAACGTATCGGTCAAGAACTTCTCCTGCAAGTGTTCAACAAGCAACTATCACTCGCCACTAACGCTGCTAACACTAAGATAGGCAGTGGACTGTGGGGACACCTCCTATTGTCCACTAACCTGTTCGTAAAGGCGATTTTCACCGTGACCGGGAAGGATATGGCGGTGTTTGTTGATCAGTGGGTGCGGACCAGCGGCCATGCGAAGTTTCAGTTGACTTCCGTTTTCAATCGTAAAAGGTACTTTTTTAGATCAATACTCAATCAATTTGACTGGCCCCATAGCTCAGTTGGTAGTAACCCTGCCTTCTGAACTGTGGGTTGTGGGTTCGATTCCCACTCAGGACAAACATTTGTGTGATGAACATAGGTGTTTGTTCTGTGTCTGGGTGTCATATTGTATTCTATGTATTTACAAACAAAAAAGTATAAGTAAGTATTGTATCAGTTATCTGGTTCCCATAGCACAAGCTTTGCTTAGTTTGGGGCTAGATGGCGTTGTTGAGATGTCCACACGTATTATTATTATTATTATTATTAATATAGTTTATAAAAAAATACACAACTGTAAAGTTTCTTGTAGCTTCTTCTTTACAGATGTAATCGAAGCTTCGGATCGGAGTTTTCTGTTCTGCATTGCGCCGGATTGCTAGCACCAGTAGTGTGAAAGAGAACTTCTTTTTTTCAAACTCATATATTGTAATGGGCTTGCTATGTAATATTTGACAATAAGCACTTTGTAATTCTATATGCTTAGTACAATAATTTAATTTTAAGTACATACATAATATAATTTTGACTTGTAAAAGTTCTAAAAATAGACTAATTGCAATAAATCTTTTGACTTTGACTTTTACTTTGGATTTAGAACATGTACAAGAACCATTTAGCATTTATATAAGTTGGAATTGGCACCTCTAGTTACAGTTGCTACTTTTACCAGTTAGCTTAAGTTACTTATACAGGATTGATTTGGCATTTAAATAGATTTATTAATTACATTAGATACAATACAGGAGTCTGGCGATACACTTGATTTGCAAAAATCTATTTTGTAAAAGTTTTAACCTAACTGGTAAAATTACTAAATTTATCTTCTATAGCTAATTATAACTTATAAACTCTTATTTGTAGGTTACTTACTAAAGTGCTACAACTTATAAATGCCTTAAGTGCTAAATCTAACTGAAGTCTTAGTTAAATATTAAAATAAAAGACCGAGCTTTAGACCACACGACTGAAGTAAATCTTCTATACGAAACGTAACTCTCTCTCTTTCTATCTTGACTAATATCTCTCTCTCAACTTCCGTTCACCTCGCCCGATGAATTTCCGCAATCTCGTTTATTCACCAGCTTACTCCCTAAGTCAAGCGTGCGTAAAGAAGTTTACTTCTAAAAACCACTCAAATTGTTTCCTTATTACCCTTTTATTATTGAAATGTTTATTATCTTGCAATATTTATATCTATATCTATCGCTAGAAACACAGTGGAGCTCGAAATCCGTCAAGATTGCGTTCACGAGCGCGGCATACGCAAATACGTTGGACCGTTGTTGGTACAGCTCCAAGAGTTAGATGGCACATTCAAGCACACACTGCAGATAGAGAACATAGTTGTGAAGGCTGATATCACGTGCCACAGCAAGAGTAGACGGAACAAGAAGAAAAAAATACCTTTGTGTACTGGAGAGGAGGTGGATATGGACCTTTCGGCTATGGAGTAAGTAAATGTTACCTTCACCATTTAGTCAGATGTTTTACCGTCAAGCTGTATTACTTATTTGCAATACATAATAAGCTTACAGTATAAAACAAACGCTTTAGGGTCATAACATAGTTGTGTGCAAGCCCTACTGTGTTCCGATTTGAAAGACATTGTACCTAGTGAGATTGGCAATATGTTTTCTAATCATATAACTAGACTGTGATATCTCAGGATGCAAATATAAAAACGAGTGTGCTTTAGACTATAAGACTGAAGAAAACTTCTTTAGTTTAGCTCCATCTGTCGGCCGATACAGCTTTGTTTAATGTTAATGTCGCTGTATTGTAATTTTACCGGAAATACCAACATAATTACAAATTTTGTACTTTGTTATGTTTGCAAAGGAAATCTACGACTTCCATTCGCCTCGCCTTCATTACCTTACTCCCCAAGTGAAGAGTGCGTAAAGAAGTTCTACTTCAAAAACAGAAAATTTGAAATAGACGAAAACTAATAGATTCAAATAATCTTTCCAGCGATTCACCAGTACTATGGATCCGTCTCGACCCAGAAATGTCCTTGCTTCGAAGCACAGTAATATCACAACCCGACTACCAATGGCAATACCAGCTTCGGTACGAGCGTGACGTCACCGCTCAGAGCGAAGCGGTCGACGCGTTGCACAACTACCCAGAACCGGCGACTAGGAAAGCTCTAACAGACACTATTGAAAATGAACAGACGTTCTATAAAATTAGATGCAGAGCAGCGCATTGCTTGACAAAGGTGAGTGAGTGATGTTATAATATGCTATTTGATTCTAATCTGTGGCAGCATCGGTGCGAGCGATACGTTACCGCTCAGAGCGTAGCGTTCGACGCCTTGCGTAACCCAGAATTGGCGACTAGGAAATCTGTGACAGATACTTTTAAAAATTAACAGGCGTTCTACAATTTTCGGTGTAGAGCAACGCGTTGCTTGACTAAGGTGAGTGACGTCATAGTATGGTATTCTTTTTCTATTTGCGATTATAGTAACTTCAATAAAGCAAAATATAAAATTAACAAAAAAAAATACTGTGTGATTCTGTGTAGTTGTAAGTGATTCTGTGTAGTTCCTAAGTTTTTCTATGTGGATCTGGATACTGTGTGGTATTTATCAGCCAAATAGTATAAGTAATTTATGTAGTTTATGGTATTACACTACATGTTTCCGTATCATTTTGTAGTTAAGATGAATTTCCGCATGGTTCTGAGTAATTATAAAATCACCATTGATTAATGGATTATTTTTGAATGCTTATTTACTTTTGTGTAAGAACAGTTTTTATTAGGTTAAGGTTATTATTTAAATGATTGCAGCAGATTGATTCTTTAAAAAATTAATTTCACGTTCTAAAAACCGAACATTACTACTCAGAACTAATTCCTTAATAACTAGCCTTGCGCATTTTAGTTCGCGAAAGGGAGCGCTCCTTTTAGTTCGCAGGTCGTTGGTGACCTAGGTCGTTCTTCTAGTTCATTAGTTCGCGGCTGGACCGAGAGCGGGGAAGACGATTGCTCTCAGCGATCTTTTGCCTGGTGTCGCAAGAGCGACCTATTTAGTTCGCAGAAGCCAAAGAGCTGAAGGAAGAGCTGTACTTATATCTACTACTACGCTCTATTTGTTTATAAATTGTTATAGCTTCTGTTGTAATAACTACTAACTAGGTACATTTCCATATTTATTTATTAATTTAGTGCCATTGCATAGTATTTAAGAAAAATTTATTTTATATTAGTACCTATAGGAAGGTACTCAGTCTACTTAGGTAATAATAGAAATAATAGGTCTTTACCTATAAAATTGCCGTATTGCAGTACAGACTTTTTCAAACAAAAAAAAGTTTTGATTGGCTATGAATTCTAAATTCAAATTAATTTTGTTTTAAAAATATGACATTCTATTTATAATATAAGTCTTTTGTTTATTGATTAGCGTTGTATTTTCATTACATTTCAACATTTTTCCTCATAATGGATACTTTGAAATTTCGTGTAATTATGGAATATGAGTTCCGTCGTGGCACCAACGCGGCACAAACGACACGTAACATCAACGACGTTTACGGAGAGAACTGTACAAACGAACGTACAACCCGTTATTGGTTTGCTCGGTTCCGTTCTGGGAATTTTGACTTGAAAAATGAACCTCGTGGTCGTCCGGAAACTTTGGTCAACAATGATGAATTAAAGGCGATTGTGGAAGCTGATGAATCTCAATCTACAGCTGAGCTGGCAGCAGCTTTTGATGTTAGCATCAAAACAATATTGGTCCATTTGCGACAGATTGGCAAGATAAAAAAGCTTGATAGATGGGTGCCCCACGAACTTAACGATCGCCAGCGCAACGTACGCGTCGAGACTTGCCCTACGCTGCTTAACAGGCACAGAAATGAAGGAATTTTGAACCGAATTGTTACGTGCGACGAAAAATGGATTCTTTTTGACAATCGAAAGCGCTCAGCAAGTTGGTTAGATCCTGGTTCGGTACCAAACCAATGTGCAAAACGAAAAATGACCCCTAGAAAGGTGATGGTCACAGTTTGGTGGTCTAGTGCTGGTGTGATTCATCATAGCTTTTTTAGCTTTTTACAAAACTGCGAGAGCATTACTGCAGATGTGTACATTGAAGAACTGACCACAATGATGGCGAAACTTGCACGTCTGCAACCAGCTTTGGTCAATCGGTCATCTCCACTGCTACTTCACGACAACGCGCGACCCCATACTGCACAACAGACCGTCTCTAAGCTACATGAGTTGGGTTTGGAAGCTCTTCCTCATCCACCATACTCACCAGATCTTGCGCCTACCGACTATTACTTTTTCCAAAATTTGGACAACTTTTTAGCGGGAAAAAAATTCAATTCCCGAGAGGCAGTACAAAACGCCTTTGAGAACTTGTTGTCTCCCGTCCTGCTGATTTTTTCAAGAAGGGCATCCATAAACTGCCACAGCGTCGGCAAAGATGCATTGATTGCAGGGGTGATTACTTTGAATAAAAGAAATAAATAAGTTCGAAAAAAAAATACTTTAACTTTTTTCAAACAAAACGGCAATTTCATAGGTAAAGACCTAATATTAGGTTATTATTTCTTTTATTCAAAGTAATCACCCCTGCAATCAATGCATCTTTGCCAACGCTGTGGCAGATTATGGATGCCCTTCTTGAAAAAATCAGCAGGACGGGAGACAACAAACTCTTCGAAGGCGTTTTGTACTGCCTCTCGGGAATTGAATTTTTTTCCCGCTAAAAAGTTGTCCAAATTTTGGAAAAAGTAATAGTCGGTAGGCGCAAGATCTGGTGAGTATGGTGGATGATGGAGAGCTTCCAAACCCAACTCATGCAGCTTAGAGACGGTCTGTTGTGCAGTATGGGGTCGCGCGTTGTCGTGAAGTAGTAGTGGCGACGACCGATTGACCAAAGCTGGTTGCAGACGTGCGAGTTTCGCCATCATTGTGGTCAGTTCTTCAATGTACACATCTGCAGTAATGCTCTCGCCGTTTTGTAAAAAGCTATGATGAATCACACCAGCACTAGACCACCAAACTGTGACCATCACCTTTCTAGGGATCATTTTTCGTTTTGCACATTGCTTTGGTACCGAACCAGGATCTAACCAACTTGCTGAGCGCTTTCGATTGTCAAAAAGAATCCATTTTTCGTCGCACGTAACAATTCGGTTCAAAATTCCTTCATTTCTGTGCCTGTTAAGCAGCGCAAGGCAAGTCTCGACGCGTACGTTGCGCTGGCGATCGTTAAGTTCGTGGGGCACCCATCTATCAAGCTTTTTTATCTTGCCAATCTGTCGCAAATGGACCAATATTGTTTTGATGCTAACATCAAAAGCTGCTGCCAGCTCAGCTGTAGATTGAGATTCATCAGCTTCCACAATCGCCTTTAATTCATCATTGTTGACCAAAGTTTCCGGACGACCACGAGGTTCATTTATCAAGTCCAAATTCCCAGAACGGAACCGAGCAAACCAATAACGGGTTGTACGTTCGTTTGTACAGTTCTCTCCGTAAACGTCGTTGATGTTACGTGTCGTTTGTGCCGCGTTGGTGCCACGACGGAACTCATATTCCATAATTACACGAAATTTCAAAGTATCCATTATGAGGAAAAATGTTGAAATGTAATGAAAATACAACGCTAATCAATAAACAAAAGACTTATATTGTAAATAGAATGTCATATTTTTAAAACGAAATTAATTTGAATTTAGAATTCATAGCCAATCAAAACTTTTTTTGTTTGAAAAAGTCTGTACTGCAATACGGCAATTTCATAGGTAAAGACCTATTATATTAAACTAGGTAAGTACTAAAAATATGAAATAAGTAGGTAGTTTCGATGGACATAAGTGAGTATTTATTAAAACTATGTAGGAAGGTATTCTTAATGTTCATTTAAGTGAAAAAAAAAATGTCTATAATATTAAGCAGCCTTTATGTAATCGATATTTGAAATATTCTAAGTAAGAATGATATATATGATCATCGCTCTCTCTCCCGCTCGCGACTCGCGCCTCTCTCGACGCTCGCCGCAAGTCGGTCGGTCAAAGAACGAACGAACTAAAATCAGACGCAACCGACACCTAGTTCATGTAGTTCGCACAAAGGAGCGCTCTTTTGAACTAGGTCGTTCGCGAACTACACAAGGCTATTAATAACTAACTAACATTTGGAATTATCTTTAGGCACAGTAGCACATCACTTGTTGATTACGTATTATGTGTCGTAAGTGTTAAATTTCGATAATTTTTAATGTTTCTGTTGCACGTGCATTGTTTTAAAATTTATTTATAAAATTAGTTCTGCAAGTTTTCATTGGCATTATCTATCCAGGTTGCGAACGCAATGATCAGTTCATGGGCGGGCCCGCCGGCAATGTTGACGATATTCCGCAAGATGTTTGGCTCATTTTCCGCGCCGCATATTATCAAGCAGAATAGTTTCGACAATCTTCAGCATTACTTCTTACAACGGACCATTCCAGTTGCGATGGCGGGTGAGTAATAATAATATTAATAATATGTGTGGACATCTCACACAATGTCATCTAGCCCCAAACTAAGCAAAGCTTGTATTATGGGAACCAGATAACTGATACAATACTTAGGTACTTTTTGTTTATAAATGCATACACAGAATACAATATGACACCCAGACACAGAGCAATCACCTATGTGTATGTGTAATGTACACTCCGTATTTTTTTATGATAAAAATCTTATATTTTGTGGGCCATGGTGCAAGGTCACGTGACTGCGAAGCGATAACAACTTTATTTTTAAACGTTTAGGTGTAATTTTGCACACGTCGGTCTGGGACGTGAATGAGATGTATGTAGAGAATTACAGTGAATAGAAGATTTTACAGAGAGTTTTCATATTGCGTAAGTGTTGGGTGAAAGAGATTTTGAGCCGCTCCAATTCGTTTTCAGTACAAATAAATCCATAAATACTACACATAAGTACGAAACTATTCATCACTACTAGGTGGTAGGACTTTGTTGCAAAGTTCGTCTAGGTAGGTACCACCGCTTTGCCAGTTATTCTGCCGCCAAGTAGTAGTGTGCAAGCACTACTGTATTCCGGTTTGAAGGGCACTGTAGCTAGTGAAATTACTGGGCAATTGAGACTTTATGATTTGATCTCACAATCGAGTAATCTTATTACCAGACTGTGCTGATGTCTCAGGATGATGTGCGCAGTGCAGTGTCGCTCGAAACTCTATGTTTTTGGGTTCCGAGTGACACTGTTCTGTTATGGGCGGCCGTGGCACTTAACATCAGGTGAACGACAAGCTCGTCACATCATTCAGTAACATAAAAAAAAACAATTATTCAAAAGTACATTTCAAAGAATTTAAAAAAGGGGTGTTAGAAATGTGAAGGAAAGAATGTGAGCATTATTCATATTACATACACCATAATACTTGTATTACCAAAGCTTAAAAATGGTTGTCTCCGATGGGTAGTCTACAGCACGTATCTAAAAAGTATATAAACTACGTTATATAAATCACTAAAATAAATAAATATGTGTGGACATTTCACACAGCACCATCTAGCCCCAAATTAAGCAAAGCTTGTACTATGGGAAACAGATAACTGATACAATACTTAGATAGACTTTTGTTTGTTAATACAATTCAATAAAACTTCCGAATTCTCTTAACTAAGATTGATGAAATCTGAATGAATTTAGATAGTAATTAAATAAGTATTTAATAATTAAAATATACTTGCCAGGCCTCCGGAACATCCACGGCATTTGCCCGCCCGAGGTGGTCAGGTTTTTACTAGACCTTTTCAAGTACAATGACAACTCAAAGAACCATTTCTCGGATAACTACTACAAGGCTGCGTTGGTCGACGCTTTAGCTGCCACAATCACACCCGTTATATCTGTACTGCAACCGGTGAGTTAAACTTGTTCTTTTTATTATTATAGGTTGCTAATAAGCATACGGTCCTATGGAAATAGGTTACCTATACCTGTATACTTTTTGTTTGTAAATACATACATATAAATAAAATAAAAATAAATAAATATAAATAAATATGTGTGGACATTTCACACAGCGCCATCTAGCCCCAAACTAAGCAAAACTTGGCTATGGGAACCAGATAACTGATACAATACTTAGATACTTTTTGTTTGTAAATACATACATATAATACAATATAACACCCAGACACAGAACAAACACCTATGTTCATCACACAAATGTTTGTCCTAGGTGGGAATCCAACCCACAACCCACAGTTCAGAAGGCAGGGCTACTACCAACTGAGCTATCGAGCCAGTGAAGTAATAAAGTTTTAAGCAAAAATTTCCTTACTAAGTGCAACAAGGTTTTTTTTATTTCCAGGGGGCACCAATAACAGCAGATTCCCTGTCAGCGGACACAAAGCTGGTCCTCGAAGAGATAACTCGCGTGCTTAACCTAGAGAAGGTGTTGCCTTGTTACAAGAACACGGTTACGGTTAGCTGCCTCAAAGCTATCAGACGTTTGCAGCAATGCGGACATTTGCCCAGCATACCGACCATATTCAGGGCGTATGCGCAGTATGGGCAGTATATTGGTGAGTTGTAACGAGCTTCATGCCTGTCTGCGCTCAAGTATGACAAACACAAACACAAATACAAATTTATTTATTGACACAATTATAGTAATAATAGTAACGCCCAACGATCACATATGTAAATCCTGGACCGTAACTAGGATTCCCTGTGTCTAGGGACCCAGGAACTACGAGGACCATGGTCCCACAACATCCAGACTCAGTCAAGTATTTGCACTTTTTTTCCTGTGCACAAATACTTGACCTGCCACGGAAATCGAACCCGCTGCCTGGGTATGAGCCAACCTGCTCAACTACCACACCACAGAGGCTGTCAAGGCTTTATAAATGCTTATGAAGAAGTTTCGTTCTGGCATAAGGTGCTGCTGGTGAGGCGCGCGTTCAATTAAAAGAATTTGATATTATGCAGAGGTATTGTTCGGTTCAATGCCAATGCTACACTCAATAGTCTTAGCCCTTGTACTGTTTTAATGACTATTGAGTAACTGTAATGTTTAGTAAATAAGGGTTTTTCGAAATTTCACTCCTAAGAGGGTGAAATGGGTGGTTGAATTATCTATGAAAATTTTTCTTCTTTGTTTTCTATGGGTCACGCGAAGCCGCGGGCAGAATCTAGTATTCAATTATAATTCAAGATTGTGTGAAGTGATTGTAATGTAGTTTGTGTGTTCAGTAGGTGTGTGCGTGCATGTGACGTCACAAATTATAACCATCGTAGTAATTTTAAGGCTCCACACGATCATTGTTTTGAGAAAAAGGCACAAGCGATCCCCTCCTAAAGTTTTTGACGCATCCACCGTTTACTTACAGATTTCTGACCTACTTCAAGAAACTAAGATTTCCTTGTTCGTTTTCAAATTCAGTCAAATATTCCTTTATTCTTTTCATCTAGACGTGCGTCTGGCAGCATTCGAGTGCTTGGTCGAATTCGTCCGAGTAGACGGCAAGCCCGAAGACTTGTCGTCTCTCCTCACGGCGGTGGAAAGTGACCCCGACCCCGGAGTGAGGCACGGTCTGGCGCGGTTGCTAGTCAACACGCCGCCTTTTGAACGAGCGCAGAGACATAGGCTAGACACCGAGGCTGTGGTACACAGGTATAAGCTACACCTAGAATAATATACAAGTGAGGTGGGAACAAAATGAGAGTGGGTGAAAAAAAATCATGTAACTCGCGTCATCGTCACCGAACGCTTTCCATGGCCTATATGTATAATGTATATATGTGTACTTGTTGGGTGAAAAAAAGCGTGAAACTGGCGTCATCGTCACCGCACGCTTCCCATGAGCTATATGTCACAAGTTACTTAGTTTGCACTTCTATCGGCAGTCATCAAAGACTGCCGCGCACATATTTTTTTTCAGCATCGATGCAAAGTTGCTAGTCTATCGGTCTTCTATAAGTTATATTTCCCCATCGTCATTCCACCATAGGACCATATCTCGTCATCCATGCATGGTTTCCATCCCTTCTATTGGTACCAAGAATTTTCACTCGACCTTTATAAACGGCTAAGGAATGAAACTCTTTACCAGCGTCTTGTGTTTCATTTTCAAGAGTAACTCTCCTCGTGCGTGCGTTTGTGCGTGCGTGCGTGCGCGTGTGTGCGTATGTGTGTGTGTGTGTGCGTGCGTGGGTGCGTGTGTGTGACTAGTGTGATAGTGTGATTTACTTTCAGACTATGGAACAACATAAACAGTCTCCTCTCAAACGATGCTAGACTGAGATGCGATCTTGTCGACCTCTACTACACGCTATACGGTCTGAAGCGACCACTCTGCGTTCCCTTACCGGAAATACAAGCCATGATGAAGCAAATGCATCATAAAGAGAGAGAGAGAATCGAGAAGGAAAGGGAAAAGGAGAAAGAACGAGAAAAGGAAAGAGAAAGACAGAAGATGGAGATTACGGAAATCCCGATGCAGCCGGTTATAAAGCAAGAGGTCATTGAAGATAATGTGAGTAAATGAGCATTTTATTATTAGACAAAAAAGAAAAGTAGCGGCGAAAAGGATTACCAGATAGGAAAACCGTATAGTTTTGCCATTTGGTATTCCTTATTTATGGTCGGTTAAAAATATTATATGCTTATGCCCGTCTGTACTAAAGTCAGTAAAGTAAATACAACTTCTAAGCAACACTTTCCTCTGGGTTCTCGTATTGGCAGACCAAATACTGAACGCTTATTGGTTGCCTTTCGGTCATCGGCTGTCTCAACCAATGGGCATACAGTATTTAATAGCATGTTGAGTTGACACGAGCTTGACAAACGTATGAGACAGGCATTGATCTTATACGGTTTTTTAAAATAAATCTTTGTGGATCTTTCACACAGCGCCATCTAGCCCCAAACTAAGCCAAGCTTGTACTACGGTAACCAGATAATTGATACAATGTTTAGATACTTTTTGTTTGTAAATACATACATAGAATATAATATAACACCCAGACACAGAACAAACATTTATGGTCACCACACAAATGTTCGTCTTGGGTGGGAATCGAACCCACAACCTTCAGTTCAGAAAGCAGGGATACTACATACTAAGCTATCGGGCCAATCAAGTTTAACAGTTTCTTGCAGATACAGGACTACTAGTGCTCCGTGCGACAGAGATGACGCTCTATAAATCTGAAACTAGCTAATTATCTCTCTTTTTAGCTCGATGTCCATTATGGACTGCCAGTACCTGTTTTTTCATATCACATAAAAAATTTCCATTAACAGATAAAGTACGAAACTGAGATCTCGGATGCGGGTATACAAATGCCGGTCCCTCAAGTGGAGAAGACTGAGAACCCTCCATTAGACAACTTGCCCGTGCCCCTGTCGAGTATCAAGGAAGAGGACGTTAAAATTGACGTCACATCCGTCACCGACATGCCTATGAGGGTGTACAGCGTAAGTACTACAATAATTGTGTGTAATCATGTTTTGAGGGGCTAATAACCAATGGGGAATAAAGGTTCTCGAGTAAAATTAAAAAACACCAAAAAGCACGGACCCAGGTGTCTGTTAATGCAGCTAGAAAAAAAAAGAAAAAAAAACGGTTCTCGAGTGGAGACCATGAAGCGTAAGACGCAGTGTTCGTGAAGAAAAAATGATGAGAAAACCGGCACCTTTATTCGTGCCTTTATTTTGGGGTTGACATTCGTTCTCGAGTTTTAACATGCCGATTTTCTCACGATTTTGTCTTCGCCATTGACTGTCAGGTAATAACGTCTCATTTGCCCTGTAATTTTACTAGCTAGCTATAGTGCCCTTCAAATCAGAACATGGTCATGCAGGCAAAGTAAGTTGTAAAGTGGTGGTACCTAAATTGACCAACTTTTTTTTAAATTGACACACGTTCTCTAATTTCTTCTACCTTTAATTAAGTCAAGCTGCACTTGGCCAGCGTAGGAAATTATGGTCTACACTCTCCCTGTGAGAGAAAGCCCGTGTCCCATTGGTGGAAAGCCAGCGTATTGGCTTTCCACCAATGACAAAACTTCATTGTTAAAACGTGCAATATTTTGTACAGGATGATCCAAAACGCGAGTTTATATCGGAGAACGCAGTACAGTTGCCGGGAATACCGGGCTCGTCTGGCCCGGTGGGATTCGAACCGGGCATGTTCCGGAACAAGGAAGATCTCGGCGCCCCCAAGGTAACATTGCACTATTCGATCTATGAGGCTTTGTAAGGTCATGGGCGACAATCTAACTGGGCCTGCACAAGTAACATGAACTGTAGAAATCGGACAAAATATATTTCTTCTCTCAAGAAAGCGTTTGACCAATCAACGATCACGCGGATCGCGTAATAATTGTTGGATTTTCATTGATGAAACGCTTTCTCGACAGAAGAGATATATCAATATCTACAGCTGCGTGCTGGAACTGCCTACAAAATAATACATTTTTAAGTAATGAAGAACGCCCAACGATCACATACATAGATCCTGGACCCTAACTATGATTCCCTGTGTCTAGGGGCCAAGGAACTACGAGAGTTATGGTCTCACAACACCCAGACACAACAAGTATTTGCGCTTTATTTCGTGGCACAAATACTTGTCCTGCCGCGGGAATTGAACCCGCCGCCTCCGGGTTATGAGCCGACCTGCTCAGCCGTCACACAGGCGGAGGCTGTAAAATTTACATTTTTATTTTAGCTTTTATAATAAATTTCTTGCTACCTACGTACAAATTGAGCCAGCAGGGTGCCCAATTAATGATTAAACTTTGAAGTACTTGTGACATAGCAAAGGGGATATCTTTAATAGTGCTTTGTCCTAAATTGGTGTCGATTCCATCTCGTCTAAATTCTATTCGATTCTATTCTAAAGTTGAATGAAAAATATGTCTGTCTTTTTCAATTCTTCTTTATTATTTATTTATACTTTAAGTTTAGGTTTAGAGAATGCGACACAGAATATAATAATAATAGCGCCCAACGATCACATACATAGATCCTGGGACCCTAACTAGGATTCCCTGAGTGAGTCCCACAATACCCAGACACAGAACAAGTATTTGCGCTTTTTTTTCTATGCACAAATACTTGTCCTGCCGCGGGAATCGAACCCGCCGCCTCCGGGTTACAGGCCGACCTGCTCAACCTCCATACCACAGAGGCTGAATAATTTGATCGACCTTAAAAAAAATTAATCATAACGATTTGGTTTAAAGTATGATTTTATTAGTTTTAAAGAATGCGGCACGGAATCGAATATCGCGACCTTTATTGAACGTCGAAACAAGCCTTTATGTTAATGCAACAAAATAAAAAATAAAATTATTAAGATTATCTAATTAAATTATGACTAACAAGGATATATCAAGAAAAATCGTTTTGGTCTCAGTTTATCATTTACGATGTCTAGATGTTAGGCACAAAAATTATGCAAGTGAGTGTTGGTATGAATTTTTTATTAGAGAACAACATTTTTAACTCTATTTTAAAAAGATATCATATTTATGTACAATTTAATAATATACATTTTGATTGCTTGTTGTTATGCTATTTTATTTTATTAATAATCAAGACACAGAATCTAGTAGTTTAGTTGGTTTGTATGCCTCACGGATTTTAAAAGGTAGGTAATGTAATTAAGCTCTCAAATGTTATATGTATATATGACAATCGTACACTATTAGTTTTTCATCTATTATTATGTAAATTAATGGAATCCTAAGGCGAGTAGAACGCGCCATTCTATCCAATAACTATTTCATCAAATGTTATCTTCTATCTTTTTTCATTACAACACTATTTTCAGTAGGAATTGACGGGATTAACTCACTTCGTAACAAATCCAAAAAAAAATTGTCAGTAGCAAGGGTAGTCAGTAAATATGGGAGTATAAAAAACGCAAGAGAATAGAATGTTTATAGTCAAATGTCATGTAAATATGATAGATTTTTTTGTAAATATTTATAAGAAAATAGTAACAACAATGCACCATCTAGTGGGATAAATTGAATTTGTGATTCTACAATCTAAAATTTGTTACAGGCCAAGAAAAAGAAGAAAGATAAAAAGAAGCACAAACACAAACACAAGCACAAGCATAGCAAAGAGAAGTCGTTCAAAGATAAAGATCACAGGGACAAGGAGAGGTTAAGCAGGCCGCCTTCAAGCACGGATCACTTGAGGATAAAAGAAGAAACGCGGGAAACTTTGAGCTCTTTCAGCTCAAGCCAAAGCCCGTCTGAAGACATCTCTTCAATGCCTAGCAATATGAGTTTTTAGATTAAGTGGAAAAGCAAAAGTAATGTAAGAGTAAATGTTGAAAGTTTAAATCTATTGAATAAAATATTAAAGTGAATAAGTTAATTTGATTTGCGTTTTGATTTTGTACCCGCTATTCCCGATTTGAGGGCAAAATAAGATTTCATTTTAGCGACATCGATGGGAGTTTTATTTTTTTATAAGTAGATAATCTTAACTAAAAAAAACGAGTGTGCTTTAGACCATATGACTGAAGTAAAACTTCTTTAGTTTAGCTCCATCTATCGGCCGGCATAACTTTTTTTTGCCTTGTTGAATGTTAATGTCACCATCTTGACAATTTGTAAATTGTCATTTTACCGGAAATACCAATATAATAACACAAATTTTTAACTTTGTCATGTTGACAATGGAGATCTACGTGAACCAACAACTTTCAACTTCCGTTCGCCAGCTTACTCCCCAAGTCAAACCTGCGTAAAGAGGTTTTACTTCAAAAACATTTTTTTTAACTGTTCATAGACAAAGCATTTAACCACTGTCGCACCTGATGGAAAGTGATGGAATATTTTTATGTCTTTCTTTCTAAGCGATAAGTACTAGTATTAGTCAATTATATAAGTTTTCCTTTTGTAAATTTTTTTTTTACGGTGTACAATAAAGTGTTGATCTATCTATCTATTCATTTTGATCATTGTGACGCGTTTATTGTATCAATCAACAATCGTTCCAAACGAATTCTCACTGACACCCCGGCGTTAAATTGAGTTTGATTACCTCGTCCGCCGCCATTTTCTGTGTGTGTGAATTCTGTGAGCATGTAGTGCGACTTATACCTACTTATTGCTTCGCTGTAGCATTCTCGAATACTAAAAATAGACAAGGGAGAAATTTAACTAGTATACCTAAAATAATAGGTCTTTACCTATGAAATTGCCGTTTTGCAGTACAGACTTTTTCAAACAAAAAAAAGTTTTGATTGGCTATGAATTCTAAATTCAAATTAATTTTGTTTTAAAAATATGACATTCTATTTACAATATAAGTCTTTTGTTTATTGATTAGCGTTGTATTTTCATTACATTTCAACAATTTTCCTCATAATGGATACTTTGAAATTTCGTGTAATTTTGGAATATGAGTTCCGTCGTGGCACCAACGCGGCACAAACGACACGTAACATCAACGACGTTTACGGAGAGAACAGTACAAACGAACGTACAACCCGTTATTGGTTTGCTCGGTTACGTTCTGGGAATTTTGACTTGAAAAATGAATCTCGTGGTCGTCCGGAAACTTTGGTCAACAATGATGAATTAAAGGCGATTGTGGAAGCTGATGAATCTCAATCTACAGCTGAGCTGGCAGCAGCTTTTGATGTTAGCATCAAAACAATATTGGTCCATTTGCGACAGATTGGCAAGATAAAAAAGCTTGATAGATGGGTGCCCCACGAACTTAACGATCGCCAGCGCAACGTACGCGTCGAGACTTGCCTTGCGCTGCTTAACAGGCACAGAAATGAAGGAATTTTGTACCGAATTGTTACGTGCGACGAAAAATGGATTCTTTTTGACAATCGAAAGCGTTCAGCAAGTTGGTTAGATCCTGGTTCGGTACCAAAGCAATGTGCAAAACGAAAAATGACCCCTAGAAAGGTGATGGTCACAGTTTAGTGGTCTAGTGCTGATGTGATTCATCATAGCTTTTTACAAAACGGCGAGAGCATTACTGCAGATGTGTACATTGAAGAACTGACCACAATGATGGCGATACTCGCACGTCTGCAACCAGCTTTGGTCAATCGGTCGTCTCCACTGCTACTTCACGACAACGCGCGACCCCATACTGCACAACAGACCGTCTCTAAGCTGCATGAGTTGGGTTTGGAAGCTCTCCCTCATCCGCCATACTCACCAGATCTTGCACCTACCGACTATTACTTTTTCCAAAATTTGGACAACTTTTTAGCGGGAAAAAAATTCAATTCCCGAGAGGCAGTACAAAACGCCTTTGAAGAGTTTGTTGTCTCCCGTCCTGCTGATTTTTTCAAGAAGGGCATCCATAAACTGCCACAGCGTTGGCAAAGATGCATTGATTGCAGGGGTGATTACTTTGAATAAAAGAAATAAATAAGTTCGAAAAAAAAATACTTTAACTTTTTTCAAACAAAACGGCAATTTCATAGGTAAAGACCTAATATATATAACTAGCGGCCCGCCCCGGCTTCGCACGCGTAGTATATAAATATTCTATCGCCCTATGTTCATCAGTGACAATGTAGGATTCTAATGGTGAAAGAATTTTTCATTCGGTCCAGTAGTTTCAGAGTCTATTGAATGCAAACAGACAATCAAATCTATCCTCTTTAGTTTAGATAGGAAATGGTGTCGATTCTGTGTCGCATACTCAAAAGCTAAACTAAATTAACATATTTCCGTCTTTTTCATTTCCCCTTTATCAGAAGAGTACCGCCATACTTTAAGTTTACTTTAGTTTCAGAGAATGCGAGACAGAATCGACACCTATATGTTGTTATTCTTAAGGTGGAAACCTGTTATAGTCCGCTTTGTTAAAGATAGTATTTCACATTTTATAAACTCAAAGACAAAAGACTCTTTGTCTTTGAGTTTATAAAATGTGAAATACTTACCTATCTTTAACAAGGCGGACTATTACAGGTTTCCTTACGTTACCTTAAGAATAACAACATATATAGGATATATAATTTAGATTGTAGATATAGGTACCTACGCAAGTATTAGGTAATAAAATGTTTACCAAAATACTCGCTAACTATTTCTAATTTTCCAATAGTCTAACCAATAAGTTTGTTTGGTCGTTAAACAATGCGGCTCGTACGAAGTTCCCCATATTGAAATATAGTGCGGTCGAGCGTGATAGAGCGGTAACGTGAAACTGTGGCTTAGTATAGTGTTTCTGGCGGTTAAAGTTACTATTGTATCCAAATCGATACTTTAACACTTTCACTTCCTACACTACTACTATTTACATAGATCCTGGACCCTAACTAGGATTCCCTATGTCTAGGGATTCAGGAACTACGAGGACCATGGTCCCACAACACCCAGACTCAGAACAAGTATTTGCGTTTTTTTTTCTGTGCACAAATACTTGTCCTGTCGCGGGAATCGAACCCGCCGCCTATTATTAAGTATTACTAATACTTTAGCTAGGAAATCGTTAAGAAGCGAATCTCGCATACAAAAAGCGCCAACGTTTTCTACCGCTAAATGTTATCCGATTTCGTTGATTTTAAATGTAGTCTACACAGTGAAAAACTAAGCTCGCAAGTGTTTCTCTTTTGAGTTTTCGCAATATATTTGCAGTAATAGGTAACCACCTAGATTGATTTTTTTTTGCGAACGAAGAAAGGCAGTACCTAATAAGACAAAACACAAAAAAAAAACGTATTAAAATATATGCTATTACATAATCGTTGTCGATTCTTTGATTACAAGCTCGGAAAAAACCTTGTCCCAAGTTTTTTGTCTAATTACTTTTTTGTTACAATAAATATATGTACAATTTTATTAGATAACATTGTGATTTAAAAACAAAAAGTATAATAATAATCATCATCATATACAAGGTGGAATTTAATTCGTTATTTTCCTTTAATGTATGTATTCAGTCCATGCTATAGAATGCTCCCATATAACTAAATAAAAAAAGTACTTACTTATGAAATTAAACCTAAATCTAGATTATCAAATTTAAATTCTCAAGAAAAGCCTTGTGACATTTAATTAAGCAGGTGTTTTATTGCCTACGAAACATTTACAAAGCACTCAGCTGGTGCCCGCGCTATGTGTACCGTTAAATAGACATTTCGGTTATCATTCAGTTATTTTAAGAGGCACTAAATACTAACACAAAATCTTTCTTTAAATTGGACCTTGTACTAATATTCTATAGCATGGTCTGAGTACATACATTTAAGGAAAAGAGTGAATCAAATGCCACCTTGTATATATATATATATATATATATATATATATATATACACGTACCTATAGGTATAAGTATATTCTATCAAACAAGTATCGGGAATGGATAATTTGTTTATAAGGTATGATGGAAGATTTGCTTCGCTCTGTAAGGCCATCTACGTCTTCAATTGAAGTTAACATTGTATTGTATAATTAACATAGTATAATTAATTGTAAAAGTGAAAGCAATAGTGACTGAAAATCCTCATTCAAGTTTGAGATACATAGCCGCTTACCTTTCTGTGTCTCACGAGTCGATCCGTACCATTTTATATAATCGCTTGGGTATAAGTTGCCGCTCAGCTAGTCCCAAAAGACTCGAATTTTCTCGAAAACCCAATCGCATAAGTCACCGAGGACATGCTAGAACGAGAGAATTCCGACCAAATATTCGTGCAACGCATTGTTACTGCAGGGCGATCATGTAACTTGATTGCAACCTATAGAAAACATAATTGTATGAATTTGACAGTTTATGTGTAGTTACTATGGAAATTTTGAAATTAGGAATGAATTTTCGCCTGTTGCATTGCAATCTAAGTTTCTTGATCACCCCGCTGGTGACGAGACGTGGGTTTACGATATTGACATGCAAACGGCAATCTTCGGCCTTCTAACTGAACCGAAACCAATAAAACCACGTCACGTACAATTTATTATCTTGCGAAATAGGTAAATGTATCGATACTTTGAAGGCGATAAAATAAATCTGGATGAATTATTAACATTTTGTTTCAATTGATTTCGCCTTGTCTGTATTTTATTAATTTATTTGCGTTAATATTTTTATTAATGTCGAATTCATTCCGGTATAGGCTTAGGCCATTTGAAAAACTGGTTGGCTATTTTAATCTGCGTTTCTATGAATTTACCTACACTCGATTTGCTACTTGTATGAGAAATAGTTACTAGTATTTCATAATGATGATTCGTAAACAAGAGTTACGATTTAAGTACCTACTAGTAGTGGTCGTTGAATAAACGAACAGTTTATTTCGACTGTTTCTCTGCCGTGAACGAATAGACTAGTTTATAGTTCACTGATAAACATGTTTACGCATGAACGGCATATCTATTGGTTCGCTCGTCCGTCGCATAAACCGTCGTAGACGCTTAGACGGGACGTCTAAGCGTCTACGACATAAACTAGTCGAATATTGAACTGGTTTATCAACTAGTCTATGGTTGACGATAAACGGTCTCGTTGCGTCGACTGTAAAGGCGTCAACGACCCACCACTAGTACCTACCAATAGCTATTATTTACTTGTCTACCCCTTACTAAATTATCTCTTACATGTTTAGATGGGTATCTGATTATATGTGCATTATACTATGCCCCTATTGATCAATTTAAGAAAACTGGGTTCTCAGTCAAGAGCGTTTTATAAATCCCAGCCAAACCAATATGCATGATCAATTTTGTGTGGGTACCTACGTATTATTCGTCTGAGGCCCGCGTTTGCTCCTTATGAATTTAAGTACCTACCACTGATAAATTAGATTTTGAAAGAATTCATAAGTGTAATATTTGTGAACGAAAAGGTGCCAATAAAAAATGATTCAAATAAAAAGTTTTCACTCTTCAGTAAAAGTACTGAGGAGTGAAAACTAGTAAAGACTAGAGCGGGGATAAAATGGCATGATACCAAGAAAAACGAAATAGTTTTTATTGTACGTAGAATAATCATGAATAAAGAGTCTACTAATTATTATTCTATAAAAAAAGAAAAACATTTTATGTTGAAATTTTTACTAGAAGCGCCGATCTCTGGTATACTTAGATTGCGTGCATTGCGTCGCTGCTATAAAAGAAATAAAAAACACATTGGCGCAAAATCTAGATTTTTTTCCAATTACAAATTGAATTGGAACCTAATTTATTTTAAAACAGTGAAAATTTCATCATCTTGTGAAAATTGAGAATTGCAGATGAAAGAGAAACGAAAAGAAATAATTTTCAAACTGTTGGTGTAAAATTCACAAAGCATTTATTTAAATACTTGCAACAGATTTATGAAGTGGAGGGCAAAAATAAGAGTGCATTCTCTTACGGAAGAAGTATCTTGCGTATTTTCATGAACTTTCCAAAAAATTGCATACTTTGGAGCACATATAAAATTTTACGAACTACTATAAAGACAAGACAATGTTTATAAAGAGTTGGCACCTGCGACCAAGCGTAGGTACTACAGCCCTGGGGATGGTAATGCCCTGGTAAGGAACGCTCAGGTGATCAATCAGACCCTCGCTGAACAGCTGGGATATGCTGAAGTAGCTTCTGCTGATGGAACTAGACAATGCTGTCCATTTAATTTTTAATAAAATTAACTAGGTATTTAATATTTTACTGTATTATTTTCTCGCAAGAGTATTGAAAAACACACGCCTCTAAAAACCCACCTCAAGCAACTCGGTTTCTATTTATTCCTTCGCTAAACATCGGGAGTAAAATTGAATATAATAGGTAATTTTAGCCCCTTTTATAAATAATCTACTATAAGCTTTACTTACCTACTTTACTTTTACATGCGAACAACGATGGTAATACTCTGATGGATCTAGCCTAGAATTATACAACTGACGCTCTAGTAATTACCTTTTTTTGAACGGGCTAATGCTGTTGGTCTCTATCGACCTTTCAGCGTCACCGGGACTAGTAATTACCTATAATAGTACGTCCTTGACGTCGTTTCTTTAAAGTAGACATTTATGAAATGGTGGCGCAATGCCGTGCAATAAACACAAATTATTGCTTAGGATTAGTTTTAATAATCTATTCCACGATGGAATTATCACCACCTTAAATTGCAGATTTACTTTTATCTCGTACAAATAAATCTGTAAAGTAAGAACAAAACCGAATTCCATAATTGTTCTCAAGATTTATCGGTCTGTCACCACTCAGTTGCGTTTGAGACAAGAGCTGGTATAGACCTATGATTAAGTAGTATGAAGTGTACATTTAGAACGAGTGGTTTTTGATTTGTTTCGTTTCGCTTAATAAGTTTTTGGTTCTTGTTAATGAAGTGATGGCGGCGTTACAGAATGGACATTCAAAATCGTTGGATGTAGCGGTCGTTGGCGGTGGACTGGTAAGGTTTATTTGTGGCTAATTATTGATATTGATGAAAAACGCGTAAGTCGGTATATGGATATATTTGTTCCTAAGTATTAATACATTGGCAATCTCAATATAATAGAATAGAAATACATTTATTCAACACTTGCTTAAAATTGAAATACAAAACAGGTTATAGTAATATACATAATATATGAATTACGAATAAATAACAAACAAAAAGCAAGTATTGAATGGGCGTTGGCTCAGCATTTTGCTGGTTTTCGACGACATCCACCGCTGGTCTTTAGCCTAGACCCAGGACAAACGTACAATTAATAAAAAAGTATTAATGTTTTAAAACGGACAAACAAGAATACTAAACTTAAATTCAATTATGAGTTCATTAATCATTCATTTTATTTTCATTTTAATTCAAGCGCAAATATTGGTGTTGTCGTATCATGGTCCTCGTAGTTCCTGGGTCCCTAGATACAGATAATCTTAGTTAGGGTCCGGGATTTATGTGGGTGATCGTTCGTGACCTGCCGCGGGAATTGAACCCGCCGCCTCCGGGCTATGCGCCGACCTGCTCAACCACCACACCACAGAGAAGCTGTGAGGCTGTATGGAAATGTTAAACTTAATTCATTACTTTTTTTTTACTTTTTGTTGACTTTTTTCTTTCTTTTAAGTGTATCTACTATATTTAATACATAGAATTTAGTCTACCCTTATTTTTAAGTTTTTATACAAATCCGAAGAGACTGAATCCCACGATACACGTCATTCTATTGTGGGATCCAGGGATATCGGTGTTATTAAATACCTATGGAGTTTGATTCTTAATTTTTTATAACCAGGTGGGCTCGTTAGAGGCTTTGTATCTAGCAAAACGGGGTCACCGAGTTCGTCTGTACGAATATCGCGAAGGTGAGTTAGTTTTTTTAACGCAGGTAGGTTAGATAACCTCTTGTTACATGTGTGATAATATACCTACGTAAATAGTAAACTTAAAAGATTCACTATCGGTAAATTTTTGGACTCATCGGTTTATTAATTGTTCGAGTCGCTGATGCAGTTTTGAGGTTCCGAGGCTCCGAACGAAAACGTGGATAAAACATGGCGTCTCGCGTCCTAAACTTTCAAATAAAATAAACCCAATTTTTCGTATTACATAGTGTAGGTAAGTAATATTAAGTACTTACTATCAATTCTGTTGCTGTCCATCTATCTGGTAGTGGGAAGATAAGCGGTCAAACTGACTTGGTGATAATGCGTAAGTACCTACTGCACTGTAGCTAGTAATTAATAATAATTAATGGACTAATGAGACTTTATGACTTATGATCTCACAGTCGTTTTGTTAACAGGACAAATTTTATTACTACTGGTATTACTAGTAGTTACGAAAAGAGGTAGAAGTTGGTTCACATAGATCTCCATTGTGAAAATAACAAAGTTAAAAATTTGTATTATTATGTTGGCATGCCCGGTAAAAATTTATTTCCATTAAATCCAGTTTAACCGGCCGATAGATGGAGATAAACTAAAGCAGCCTTATTAATAAACAGGTATTAGTCTCGGATTAGTTACTTCGGGTTTTGTCCTTTTTTTGCTACTGGAATATTTAGCTGGATCGAAAGAGACAAAAGATGGTGTAACTAGTCTAAAGCTAGTTCGTGTTTATTAATAAGGCTGAAGAAGTTTTACTTCGGCCGTGTGCTCTAAAGCACGCTCGTTTTATTATTAGACTGTGTTGATGTCTCAGGATGTCGTCCGCAGTTGTCACGGCGAAACTATACTTTAGAATTGAAGGCGTGAGAACAAAAAGGGTATAACTGATTTTTTTCACAAAATGACTTATGCGTATCTTTGGATTCAGCGTGAAATCATCTACAATAATACATTCTCAAAATACCGAAATGAGGCTTAAATCTCGAGATTTTGAGTCTAAAAACGGTTTATATGTCACAGGAACACAGCATAAAAACATTATTATATTTATTTTATTATATTATATTTTTACAGTAATTGTATGAATTAGTACTATATTTAGTATTAAAAATAGAATTAAAACATTTCCAAGCACCTGAAACTAACATAAACCTTTTCTATTACCTTATACGCACTCTTAGATATTAAAATGACGCGGTTGAAGTTTAAAGTCAATTTCTTCAAAACTATCAATTTGACAGTTTACCCTTTTTATTCTCAACCCTTCAATTCTGAGTTACACTGCAACTGATATGGGCAGCCATGTCACTTAACATCAGGTGAATGACTAGCTCATCATGTCATTCTTTAAAATAAAAATAGATATAATTGCCTATTCCACATACATTCCCACTATTTGACAGCCTCTGTGGTGTGATACGACGGCTCATAACCCGGAGGCGGCGGGTTCGATTCCCGCGACAGGACAAGTATTTGTGCACAGAAAATAAGCGCAAATACTTGTTCTGGGTCTGGGTGTTGTGGAACCATGGTCCCTGTAGTTCCCGGGTCCCTAGACACAGGGTATCCTAGTTAGGGTCCGGGATCAAATCATTAGGCGTTATTATTATTATTCCAACAGATATTCGTAATACTCCACTGGTACGAGGTCGCTCCATCAACTTGGCTCTTTCGATTCGTGGAAGACGAGCATTGAAAGATGTTGGCCTCGAGGAAGAGATGATTGAAAACCATGGCATTCCCATGAAAGCAAGGATGATACATAGGCTGGATGGGACCACATATCCTATGCCTTACGACGCGAGGACAAATCAGGTAATAATTTATACTGCCGAAATAGATCACGTGGGCGCAAGAAAGTTGGCAATGTGATGTATATTTCCGTGGTATTATCACACTATCACACTAATATTATAAATGCGAAAGTTTGTATGTGTGTATAACGGTATAACAGTGTAGGGACACACGTTTGTTTACGTTGACGTCGCCAGCGCCGACCTATTTAAGGGGCGCGTGATTTAATTAAAGTACAGTAAGTAGTGGAGTCGCGTAAGAGTCGCAGTAGAGTTGCACGAGAGTTGCATTAGAGTAGCATTCGGAGACGCGTGTCCTCACATACTCTGGGCTTGCTCATTTTATATTGTTAATTGTGTGTTCGGTTCGCGAGGACAATATATGTGGTGAAAAGTAACAATTAATCTTTAATTTATCCCATTCCGGTAGCGAGATTATTAGTGAACAATAGGACCTCCGCAAAACAGTTTATTAGCACACTTGGTTGTACCCGCGGATAAAAAGTATTTTAATTATTTGCTCATCCCACCTCATTTCACTTTTCCGGGATAAAATGTAGCCTATATGTTTAACCAGTGTATTAAAATACTTAAAATACTTTTTATCCGCGGTGTACCCGTGTACCTAGTGTGCTAATAAACTGTTATACTTAATACCTAAAGTTCATGAAACTAAAATGAAATAATATTGGTATTTCCACGGTTTAAAATGTTAAGATCTCGATACACTTTCTTGCCGTAGGTACAACTGTAAGATGTGGAATAAGCTTCCAGTGGTCTTTCCTCAGAGCTTTCATTTATTTTCAACCGGCTTAAAAAAGGAGGGGTTCTCAATTCGACTGTATTTTGTTTATGTTTTTTACCTCAGAACTTCGATTGGGTGAACCGATTTTGATTATTTTTTATTTGAAAGCCGGTGCTTCCCGTGTGATCCCATTTCAATTTGATCAAGATCTGATGGATAGTTTTTGAGTTATCCTTAATAATGGGTATTTCTACTTAAACTATATTGATGATGTTCTCATTTTTGTGGTAAATAAAAGCGGTGCTATTGAAGTCAGTTGGACTCTTTTTTTAAAAGGAATTATCTTGTTTGGATGTGCCAAGTTTCGATATGATACATTACGAAATGTAGGATGTTGTGGGTTCCTTCCCATTCCCACCCATGACAATCATTTGTGTGATGAACATAGGTGTTTAATCTGTGTCTGGGTATTATATAGTATTTGCTGCGCCCCGCGGTTTCACCAGAGGTTAAAAAGTAGCCTGTATGTTAATCCACTGTATAAACTATCTATATTCTAAAGATTCCTTTTTACCGTTTTGGTATGGAACGCTAAAATCTCGGTCAAGTTTTTGCGTAAAAAGCCCGCGGGGTCGTCCTCGTGGTGTTCGATAATTGTCCCACGGGAATATACGATCGGGATAAAAAGTATTCTATGTGTTAATCCAGGTTATAAACTATCTGTGTTTCGAATTTCATTCAAATACATTCAGTAGTTTTTGCGTGAAAGAGTAACAAACATTCATCCAAGTTTGTTACTTTTTGCGTGAAAGAGTAACAAACATGGATGAATGTTTGTTACTTTTTCACGCAAAAACTACATACATCCATACTCACAAACTTTCACATTTATAATATTAGTAGGATTCTATGTATATATTTACAAATACAAAACCTTGGTATTGTATCAGCTATCCAGTTCCCATAGTACAAGCTTTGCTTAGTTTGGGGCTAGATAGCGCTGTGTAAATTGGCTACATATATTTATTTATTTTATTTATTTATTTACTGTAATAATTATAGGTAGGTAGGTAATGATTAAGTATCTATGTCTAAGATTCATAAAACTTTTATTTGTTTCAGTGTATTTATTCTGTTGGACGAAATTACTTGAACAGCTTACTTCTAAAAGGTAATAATAAATCTTAGAATTAGATACAGTACCACTAATCTTATCTATATTATTTATACACCCAGCAATTTATTAATTGTGCTGGAATGGCCTCACTAAAAAGGTCTCTTTTGAATGACGCCATTCTCTGCCCTATTCACCCGAATAGATAAGTGGTGGCACTATGGAAAAACATATACTTGTCATCTTCGGGATATGAAAAGTCGGGGAAAATGTGTGAAATTATGATGAATAAACTTTTGCAGGGTGAAGGGGAAGTGATTTTTTGCTGCCCTTCTTCCACCATACATCTGTCACTGTTTAAAGATTTATCCTAGTACTTGACGCACTCGATGAATTAGTATAAATAAGTAATAAAACCATGTCTATTTTGGGCAACCTTGTAGCGCAGGTTATTGCTCTAAAAATCACAACCGTGTTTCCAATATATTGGCTACAGTGATTCAGTTTAAGGATCGAATCGGGGGATACAAATGAAAATTGGTAAAAATACTAGAAGCTTCTGAACTACGAAAAATAGCGGAACATAGTAAGCACATGAGGGTGACTTGGGTGTCCCCAGGGGTCTCTACTTCTAGATTTCTGCTTATTTGTTTGTTTGTTATATTTGCTTTCTCTTAATTCCTGAAACACGCTTTAAGAACATTGTTAAATTTTGCGTACTTTTGATTTTAAAATAATCGCGTAAAATTGCGCAAATAATACGATTCGGATTTATATTTTTCGATGTGTTTTAACACATCGATAAATATAAATTACGTATGAGCTGGAACTTTGGAAAACTCGATATTATACACATCGATATTGTTTATCGATAGTTTCAAACCTTATATAATCTAAAAAATAAAATAAAACAGTTTTGGCTACACGACATTAATATAATTTTAATGATACTTATAACCAAATTCTCGTTCATATTGTCATCCCAAAGTTAATTTATAATACAAAAACCGTACAATATTGTACATAAAATCACAAAGAAATATTTTAATATATAAAACAATATGGCGTATTTCATTATATTTCCAGCGATATTTTTTCCTCGGCTACTGAAGTCTACACTGACAAGCGATTTTATGGTAATATCGTTGATCATGGTTATAAGACACACACCATTAGTACAAATGATTATGTAACAATCACTTCGCTGATAATAAATGTATGTTGACCTGAATTCAGATAGAGCTACTGCTACAAACAGGCTAGGCAATAAACTATTATTCTTACTTCATACTTGTTATCATTAGAAAAATAATTATCAAACATATAAAACGAGCAAGTAAAAGAAAGTAGACAAACTGAGCCCTGATAGATGTTTGATTGAATTTCCAGAATCGGAAAAATACGAGAACGTCGAAAGATTCTTTAATTACAAACTCTCTCAAGCTGACTTGAGGAAGGGTTCGCTAACGTTTTTAAAGTAAGTATGAATAATATTTAAGTATCTACCTATAGATTACATACTATTCGGTATACCTACTAATAATATCGAAACTCCCCAAAGCCGATTTAATTTGGTGATTAAGAAAAGTAACCAAGTTCACCGACTAGTTTATTTTAACTACTTTTACCATTATGTGATCAAAATGTTAAATTTGAAGTCATTTTTTGATGGATGGAGGTATAATTACGTATGTATCTATATGTGTACGAAATGGATGTCTAGACGTCTAGCCAATTAGCTACGTTCCATGTTACTTATATATGTAAAATGTCTAATTATGCAAAAAACATGAGCGTGCAAATAAATGCATATAATTTTCTTATTTTATCTCCTCCGAGAATTTGTAGAGTAATTCGGGAAATTTAATTATAATTTTAGAACTGACACTAAAGAAAGCGTAGACGTGAAAGCAGATCTCATCATCGGCGCTGATGGAGCTTTCTCAGCAGTACGCAAATCTATGATGAAGGAACCGCTCTTTGATTTTAACCAAAAGTACATAGAACATGGATACTTGGAATTATGCATACCGGCTGATGAAAGTGGTGGAGTAAGTGTTTTTGGATTTTATTTAAACTCTTAAATCAATCTAAGTGTAAGTAAGTACATGTGGCTACATATTCCTTTACCCATAGATTTAGTTAGGTCACTATAAATATCTAAATGCCTTTACCACAAAAATTGGTTCATTCTATTTTCGAATTTTCGAAACCAAACTACTTCAATGACAAAACACAGTACTGACAGAATAGACCCCCCAGCAAGAATAAGAAAGTGAATTCTCAAATCAGTCAACATTATTTTCTTGAAATGTCTCCTATGCGGTTGTACCACAGCACTCTTGTGATGCAGTTTTTTCAAATGTTCTTTCAGAATGCCAGACTCATGCAGTTTCCATGCATAATTCTGAAATTTCTTTGTCATTGGAAAACCTTTTGTTAGGTACATAACAATAACGTTGTTTGTGGAAAATGTCCAAGCGTCCATTTTAGCATGACCTTCATCGTCGAGGTATCTATACTCGGTTAGCTTATAAACGTATTCCATCTCAATCGCGTAAGCTTCTTTTCCCGAAGCCACGTAGTTTAAAGCCGAATCGGTGAAGCCACATTCAGGTAAATTGCGTCCAGCCGCTAATGTTTTATTCATTGCGAATTGAAAATATGTCCTGGTAGATTCGCTAACACATGGCTCAAATGGTATCTTGTCCAAATCGTCCACACTTATATGGCGTTTGATCTGGTCTCTTCCTGTCAATAAACTGTATAACGCAGTGTTATAGAAGTTACAAATGAAGAATGTAAACCAAATCCAAAAAATCATTATCCTTCTCATCGTTATATCTTTAGATAACGATTTGCATGTGTTTATGTATAAATATCCCCACAGTTTCAGGCTTATGTAGGTATGTTTGTATCCAATAACTGATTCCCATCTTTGTATTATTAGACATATGACTGTAATCGTGAAATATGCAAGAACTATGAGCATCCATGTTTTCAAACTAAATTCTTTATACACATCCTTCCAAATTTCCTCAGCCATCACTGGCGTAAATAAGTTGAAAGCAGCATAATTATATCCCCAAATATACTCAAATAAATCCATTCGATTTTTTATTAAAATTATCCCTCCTGCAGCAATATCAGCTTCATCTCTTTGCAAAAAATTTAGTAAACCAGTAGCTGTGTTGTTGGGCAACACAACTCCGAAAGTTAAATCTTTCTCAACTAAATTATAATGTATTGTAATACCTTCTTTCTCTGCTATAGTTTCTAGCAAAAATTGCTCTAAACCAGGTAAACTTGTTTCACTTTCAAAACCCTTTTCTTCATACGTAAAGCTTGGAATATCTTTGTTTGCGATTACAGTTATATTGCAGTTTCTTAAACTTAGTGACATTTTAGAAAAGTAAATCGTTTTGTTAGTGTAGTCGCATTCACCAATGTTTGCATAATCATATTTCAAACCACAATTGGTACCTTTAAAAGGATAGTAGGTGTATACTGTCACATTACCGTTGTTCAGTTTTCTTATTAATATGGCGCTGAAGATGTTATATCTTAGCATCACATCAAACACCTTTTCGACATCGTTGTCATGTTCCAATTGTTTTACTTCAATAATGCTATGAGCTTTTGGGTCCCAAAATGTATCAGTTGAAAGTTTTGACATACCGTTTGATAGTTGCAGAGCATTCTTTGCTATAAGAATGTAAATTGTTGTTGGAATCAGCCAGTTGTAGTTTATGTATCTTCTTATTATCAAACTGTAACAGTTGTCGCTACCTAAATCACTTAGCAGGATATCGATGTCTTCATTTGTATTGACTATGCTGATGGGAGTGCCACAAGGAAAGGAGTTTTTTACTACGTTCCTTATACATTTTGATGGAATTGAATTTGTCCCGGAGTAAATATTTCGAATCAAATTTTGCTGATCACTAAAGATGGTTTTTGGAAGAATGAAAAACATAACTGCCTTCACAACGAACATCTTGTAAGGAGGACACAAACTGAAACGATTTTGAAGAGTAAAACATGATAATGGTTCTTCGAATTGATTTTTGAATGTTGGTATTTAAATATTTTTGATTTATGTTCCTGATCACGAAAATAAATAGAGGTGAGGAGTGTAGTTGATAGATATTAAAATCACGTTAAGGTTATTGATTGTTTATTTTGTTACTTTCCTATAATTTTCTTGATTTTGTACAATTTTCTGAAAAATCATAAAGGAAAGGAAATCGAGGTTATTAGTTAAACAGAACCATTTATCTTCACTTTTAATTGTGGCTTTACAAGACGTCCGTGCACTATGAATCGGGTAATAACTAAAGTAAGCTATGTGTAATTATGTAAAGGAAAAAACCGATATTCATCAGTGGTGTACAGAAAACCACTTTATCTGCGTTAAAGGTTGCTGTTTTCGTGGGTGGGAGGAAAGTACCACTTGATCATCATCATCATCAGCCTACACTAGTCCACTGCTGGACATAGGCTTCTCCCAAGGCACACTACTGCGCCCAGTATTCAGTTTTATTCTTCCAGTTACTGCCAGCTACCTTGCGTATGTCATCGGTCCATCTTGCCGCAGGTCATCCTACACTACGTCTGCCGATTCGCGGTTTCCAATCCAGAACACGTCTACCCCAACGGTTATCGGTTCTTCGGCAGATATGACCTGCCCATTGCTACTTCAGCTTGCTAATTCGCTGAGCCATGTCGGTGATTTTAGTTCTCTGGCAAATTACTTCGTTTCGGATTCGATCCCGCAGAAATACACCGAGCATAGCTCTCTTCATAGCTAGCGAGCTAAAGCGATCTTTCCATAGCGAGTGACGTTAAATTTGCTAACCAGTCCTACAGTGAGTTTCTACGTTTTGGCTCCGTAGGTCATGACCGCTTGAACAAGTTTTATCATCTGTGGTTTTTCAACCGATTTCAAATAAATTAGGAGGAGAATTCGGTTGTATGTGTTTTTAATGCTACCCTATAACTCCGTCATTTATTCACTGATTTAGATTTTTTCTGTTTGCCTTGATATAATTTCAGATGGGTCCCATAGAAATTCCATAAAATCGTTTCAGTATTTTGTAAAATATAGTATTTTAGTCCAGAATCACCCAAGTATTTCTCAGGCGATTGAAACCAGTCTAACCCTTTTTAAAAAGGTACTGTATAGTTTTTATATTACCTACAGGTATGATAAACTTTGTAAGATCACGTGAATATGGTTTACGGTACAGGATAATGCTCATCGTCTTATGCTGTTATTATTCTTAATCAGTTCCAGATGCCTCCTAACTACCTCCACATCTGGCCCCGTGGCGAGTTCATGATGATCGCTCTCCCCAACCAGGACTGTTCATGGACAGTCACACTCTTCATGCCGTTCACCAATTTCAAGAACATCGACTCTGAAGACAAACTAATTGACTTCTTTAAGCAATACTTCCCCGATTCGATACCTTTGATTGGGAAGGACAAGCTTATTGCCGATTTCTTTGGAGGATCAGCATCGCCTTTGGTCGCTGTGAAGGTAATTTTAATATTGGGCGAAAATTGTTTCTTATAACACTATTTTATCGCCTGTACCCACGTTGTTTACTGGTAATTTATGTATTGGTATTTTTAAAATAGAACAATAAAAACGGTTTGAAAACTAAATCGGAGTTGGACTCTCGCTCTGTGGGCTTCGCCATAGTAACGCATATTATGTGAATATTTCAGCCGGTTCAGGTCCTTATTACGGTTCAAAAAATACAGCTGTTTATAGGTCAAACAGTCAAACAGACAAACACCGGAAACTCAGTAATTAAGAATCCCGTTTTTACCGTTTAGGTAAGGAATCCTAAAAAACGTAAATTTAGTACAAAGTTTAAGCACACGTAGTATTTTATAGGTACCTACATAGATTGTCCATGAAGATACCCTCAGTCGGCCAGGATAAGCGCGTACCACGCCGTTACGTCACCCCTTCAAACACCTAAAAGATTACTGCTGAAGCCTTTAAGTCAAAGTTACGTCAAAAACACGAAAATACACAGCTTTAGAAGATTATGAAGTCATTGTTTTTTTTTTCGAATTATAATTTTTCCGTTTTCTAGTATTATCTACATTCCAATCTGTTTTTTTCTTGATATTCTGAATTTTCCGCATTACTAAATTCAAACATTATTGATTTTAAAATTCCACATTATTCATACGGAAGTACGATCGTAACATGCTTATTTTCAATATACGTCAAAAGTCCTCTAAACTGTTTTGTTTATTACAGTGCAAGCCTTACAATATAGAAGATAAAGCTCTCATCATCGGTGACGCAGCTCACGCCGTAGTTCCCTTCTACGGTCAAGGCATGAACGCTGGGTTCGAAGACTGCACACTGCTGGACCAACTCTTCCAGAAGTATGCAGACAACTTGTCCAAAATCCTGCCGGAGTTTAGTGAGACGAGATGGAAGGACACCTTTGCTATATCGGATTTGGCAATGTATAACTATATTGAGGTGAGTGTGTTATCGAATAATTACCGATTTTAATCCGCAGCAGCGCAGTTGGTATCGGGTTTGCTTTCTGTACTATATGTTGTGGGTTTGATGCCCGCCCAGGACAATCATATTTGTGTAATGAATATCGGTGGTTTTTTCTTCAAAGGGATAATTGCCAACATTACAAAGTTAAAAATTTGTATTATTATGCTGGTAGGTAGGTATGTCCGGTAAAATGACAGTTCAAGTCAAGATGGCGACATTAAAATTAAACATAGCAAAAACAAATGGACATGGAGCTAAACTAAAGAAGTTTTCTCCTTCAGTCGTGTGATCTAAAGCACACTTGGTTTTTTTTAAATTTATTCATTTCGTTGCGTTTGTACTTTGTGTCATTAAATTTAGTCGGTTAAGCCACAAACGTCGTTGACGAATTCAATTAGTTAATTATAAACGATCAACGTTAATACGTTGACAGGAGAAGAATGGTTGATTTAACGAGTTCGTTGATTCAACGACCATTGCTACAAAGAGTATACAACAGCGCGCAATTCAATTAAATTCTATTTTCGGCAACAAGATACGACAGACTGCAAACAAAAAATCATATTATTTTCTTTTTAAATCTTATTGCTATTGGTATACCAGTATTACCTTTTTTCGGTTCCAAAGAGCTTATACTATTATCATCTACTTACTTGTTCACTTTCCCTTTACAATAACAGCCCTACGTACTATGTACAATATCTAGCACTACTTACACACGGTGGAATTTAATTCGTTTTTTCCCAATCGTGCAAGGTGCAAATTTTTTTTAAATGCCTACTAACATAATTGGATAACAGCCGAAATGTCTGTTTAACGCAACACGCAGCGCAGTCACCGGCTGAGCGCTTTGTAAATGTTTCGTAGGTAAAAAAACA
The DNA here is from genome assembly GCA_905220475.3 of Ennomos fuscantarius. Taxonomy (NCBI): domain Eukaryota; kingdom Metazoa; phylum Arthropoda; class Insecta; order Lepidoptera; family Geometridae; genus Ennomos; species Ennomos fuscantarius. The sequence continues at coordinate 12,980,780 of HG992027.1, forward strand.
CCTGCTTTGTTCAAGGTCGCAAGGCTTTTCATTAGAATTTGAATTCGCAGTAATTTGATAATACCTAGATTTAAGTTTTATTTCATAAGTGCTTTTGGTATTTAGTATTAGTTTATTAGGAGTATTTAAGGAAAAGAACGAATGAAATTCCACTGTGTATATTCTGTGCTAATATAAGATATCGCAGCCGTTTACAAAACAATTAAACGATGTTTAATAAAGCGTTTATAGCAATGATTTTTAATTCCAGATGAGAGATTTAGTAACTCGTCCATCGTACAGACTCCGCAAGGCAGTTGACGACTTCTTATTCTGGCTGATGCCTAACTTCTGGGTACCTCTTTACAACTCTGTGACCTTCTCCACTATGGCTTATAGCCAGTGTGTGAAGAACCGGGAGTGGCAAGATCAGGTAAGTCTATTGGATATATCATCATGTAATGCGTTCCATCTAATACCCGTATCCCAGCTATGGGAACGTATTCCTTCAACGAGTATCATGGGGAGGTTTAAGACAAAATCCACTACAACTCTGTGACCTTCTCCACTATGGCTTATAGCCAGTGTGTGAAGAACCGGGAGTGGCAAGATCAGGCAAGCCTATTGGATATATCATCATCTAATGCGTTCCATCTAATACCCGTATCCCAGCTATGGGAACGTATTCCTTCAACGAGTATCATGGGGAGGTTTAAGACAAAATCCACTACAACTCTGTGACCTTCTCCACTATGGCTTATAGCCAGTGTGTGAAGAACCGGGAGTGACAAGATCAGGTTAGCCTATTGGATATATCATCATCTAATGCGTTCCATAGCTGAAATACCCGTATCCCAGCTATGGGAACGTATTCCTTCAACGAGTATCATAGGAAAGTTTAAGACAAAATCCGCTACACGGTCAAATGCGGAGCTAATGGCAAAGTACACCTCGAATATTGATTTTCTTGAACAGTTTTCTTGGGAATGTTTTCTTTGACCGTTGTAAAAGGGGGTGCAAATTCAGCACTTGGAATGTCATTGGTATGGGGCCAAGCGGGATTTAAACGACGATGCTTAGTAGGTTTGATAGGTGCAGTTGCAGTTCAGTGAGCCAAATCCACACAAATTAGAGGTATGTAGCCACACCACTCCTAGGTAAGCAGGAATAATGCAATACAAAAATATTCAAAATTTATTCATAATAATTACGTTAGCGTCTTAACTACAGAGGTCGTTAAATTACAAAATTTACCGTAATCTTTAGAATAACAATTATCATTACATTATCATACCCCGCGGTTTTACCCGCGTCATGAAAATTTTCTAATTTTCCGCTCAACTTTCGTATTTTTTCTTTCATAAAAACCTTCTGAAAATAATAAACACAACAAAAAGGATTAGCGAAATTGTCTCATCCGTTCATGCGTGATGCGATGACCGAGGAAAATAAAGATACATTCTTTATTTATAGATAATTTACTAAAATATTCTATAACCAAATAATTTTACAAAATTAATTATAATGACATTTATTATTTCAATTATTTTCGATAATCCGATGCTGTTGACTTGTAAAAGTGATAAAAATTGCTTATTTGATATAAATTATTTGAATTTGACTAAATTTTTTAATCTGCATTAAAGTTTTCATGTTAGGTATATCAGCATAATGTACTAATTTGCATCTAGGTAATAAAATATAATTACCAAAAAGCGCTTATCAAATCGTGTTCACCAAGGTCGTAGAAATTTTTCGTAGGTACCTAAAATCTAGAGTGTGCTGGCTTGATTAATATTACTATGATAAGCAGTGCTATAATTGTTAATTTATGAGTACTAATTATAGTACTATTATAATACCTATACTTATCTACTTAAAAATGTAAGCCTACACTTATCATATAAAGAGGTTTATATAGCATCATTGTATAAGTAAGGAATTACTGAAAAGATTCTAAATGTTCTTTCACGAATACAATTTTACATTAGGTTTTAGCAGATTAGGCTACGTTGGTACATAATTAAAAGTTCAACCAACTTGAAAAAAGAGGATCACAATTCGTTTGTATGCCTTTTTAATATAAAAAATTTCGTAATTTTTTTGTTTGAAAGGTCATGCTTACAAATTGGTCCCATGGACTTTTAATCAAAATTGATTCGGTTAATAACTGTAAATAATATATGTGTAAGTGATTGTATCATCCGAGTACTTCTCAGTATGAAAATAAGTAGAATGAAATCGATTAGGTAACCCTAAAAAAATGGGTAAACTTCGTGAAAACGCAGAATCCCATCAGCTATAGGAAACACTGAGTATCTAACGTTTACACAACTAATTTATTCTTATCTGCACGCAATGACACATGGTACTTAAAATATTAGGCTATCTGATTGCGATTACAATACAGGAATTGAAAGAGACAACTCAAACACCCAGTGACGGCTGTTACCGGGCCTCCATAGTACTTAATTACTAAGCTGTGGTACCTCTATGGTATCTCTACATACAACCTCTTTGGCATGTGACGTCTGTCACATGCCAAAGAGGTTGTATGGCAAATTTGGCATGTGTCTGTAGCTGTGAGGAAGCTCCACACGATATCTGTTTTGCGAGAAAGGTACAGGCGATGAAATTTTAAAAGTGTACTATTCCATGATTTATTTACTGGTTTTACTTATTTTTTCAATTATTACATACATTTTTAAGCTACTTTATGAAAATAATATTTACTTGTTCATTTTTAATAGTAGCCAAACACCATATTTCACCAGGTGAAACCTTATGGATTTGTCTTCCTGTTGGACAAATCAGACTATATCCAGTTTGACCACGAGGAAGAACCTTTGAACATTGGCCTTTTTTGTTTCAGATACTTAAGCACGTGTTCGCGTTTGTAGGAGTCCTAACTGGAATTGGGGCTATATACACATACAAATGATGCATCGCTACGATTATGAATACTAATAATTAAATATAAGAATTTAAATCACAATTGAAGGGGTGAGAACAAAAAGGGTTTAACTAATTTTTTTCCAAAATGACTTATGGGTATCGTTGGATTCAGCGTGAAATTATCTACAATAATACATTCTCTAATTACCGAAATGATGCTTAGATCTCGAGATTGTCAGTCTAAAAACGGTTTATCTGACACAGGAATACAGTTCGCTTAGCATAATAACATTACTATATTTTTTTTATTATATTATATTTTTACAGTAATTGTATGAATTAGTACTATATTTAGTATTTTAAAATAGAATAAAAACATTTTTAAGCAACTGAAATTTACATAAACCTTTTCTATTACCTTATAAGCACTCTACATTGAAATGACGCCGTTGAAGTTTAAAGTCAATTTTCTCGAAACTATCAATTTGACAGTTAAACCCTTTTTATTCTCAATCCTTGAATTATCATTGTCTTTATTTAAACACTAGCTGCGCTCCGCGGTTTCACTCGCGGACAATAAGTAGCCTATGTGTTAATCCACTATATAAGCTATCTATGTTCCAAATTTCACACAAACATACACACATACAAACTTTCGCCTTTATGATATTAGTGTGATTTACGCGTACGCGTTTTTAATGCTCATAATCAGTGTTTAAATTTTAATGAGCGACATAATAATGAGTACTATTAAGTTGCTTGTGATTGTTAACGGATTAAATTTAATTAGTAAAATGTATTGTGGTGATTTAATTCTTATTGCTACATAATTAGGACACTTTAAACGGATTTATTCAGCGTGTATTCTTTAATTATTTGTATGTTTACGTTTTGAACACTTTGCATAGTTCGTGGTGGTCTATGATCTAGCTGATATAGGAAGACGTGCTTCTGCCCGCAGCTTCGCCCGCGGCGTGGCCTATGGAAAAATAATTCAACCACCCATTTTTAAGGGTGGAATTTCGAAAAATCTTTTCTTAGCGGATGCCTACGTCATAACATCTACCTGCATGCCAAATTTCAGCCCGATAGTATATATATATATATAAATATACATTCATGGCATAATTTTTAATTATTTTTAATTTTACTTTTCGTACACTGCATCGTTCATGATGGTCACATATTACAGAGATATATATAATATTGACTGGCCCGATAGCTCAGTTGGTAGTAACTCTGCCTTCTGAACTGTGGGTTGTGGGTTCGATTCCCACCCAGGACAAACATTTGTGTGACGAACATAGGTGTTTGTTCTGTGTCTGGGTGTTAGGTATATTGTATTGAATATATGTATTTACAAACAAAAAAGTATCTAAATATTGTATCAGTTATCTGGTTCCCATAATACAAGCTTTGCTTAGTTTTGGGCTAGATGGCGCTGTGTGAGATGTTCACACATATTATTATTTTTATTATTATATATAATGTTATATATATGTAGGTACTTAAACAGATTTTACTATCAAAGGGATAATCTGCCCTGAAATATAAATGCTTATAATTTACGGTGAAAGGTCGCAAATGCTACTTGATTATTAATAAAATGAAACGAGGAAAAGCTGATTGTAAGCCCGTTTGGCTCGCAGGCCCAATTCGACCGAACCGCTTACTTATTGCTCGGCTAAATCGAAGTAATCGAAAAAGGCGCCTCTCAGCTGAGATCTAACGAAAACGTTTCCCCGTATTGACAAAGTAGGAGTGGGGAATTAAATTCACGCAAGTTTTTATTGGTTCAAGGTATATGTTGGAACAAATTAGAAGAGCATTTTTAACGTAATTGCACTGAAACTACATTGAAAGTTCGTCTAGGTAGGTACCACCGCTTTGCTAGTTATTCTGCCGCCAAGCAGTAGTGCGCAAGCATTACCGTGTTCCGGTTTGAAAGGCACTATAGCTAGTGAAATTACTGGGCAATCGAGACTACGATCTGATCTCACAATCTAGTAATATTATTATCAGACTGTGTTGATATCTCAGGATGTGCGCAGTGCAGTGTCACGTGAAACCTTATAATTTGGAGTTCCGAATAACAGTGTTCCGTTATGGGCGGCCGTGTCGCTTAACATCAGGGGAACGACTAGCTCGTCACATCATTCACTAACATAAAAAAGCACAGAATTATGGAATTATGGAGAATCATTATGGTAAGTTACTAATTCAAGCTTACACCTTACTTTTTATTCTGATTTATCGGCTAAACATCTGAACATTGTTTCACCAGAAGGTCAATTCTGGTAATTTTAACTGGAAATAAAAGAGATCGGACTATATGCAACTTAAAATAGTCGACATATACATCACAATTTTTTAAATAATAATAATAACGCCCAACGATCACATACATAGATCCTGGACCCTAATTAGGTCTTCCTGTGTCATGGTCGTACAACACCCAGACTCGGAACAAGTATTTGCGTTTTTTTATTCTGTCCACAAATGCTTGTCCTGACGCGGGAATCGAATTCCGGGTTATGAGCTTACCTGCTTAACCACCACACCACAGAGGCTACCATGTATGTCTGTATGTTGCCGTAAGTATATAGTAATAGATAGATAGATAAACTCTTTATTGACATCAAGTGAAGAAATGCAAAACAGGAAAGCTTATAAGTAGGTTACAATGGACGTTTGCTAAAAAGCGATCTCTTCCAGACAATCTTTGGATGGACAGAGATAGATCAATGAGCATGGATGGTGGTGCTATAATATAGTTAGTGTTGAAATGACTGAATGGGTTTTATGAAATTTGGTGTGTAGATAGTTTAGGTCCCGGAGTAACATGCGAGACATATTTAACTCAAAAATTCCTGATATGTACTTTACTGTTCCCATTTAGTGCTGAAACGGCTGAACCGATTGTGATGAAATTTGTTTAGTACTTATATAGTTTAGGTCCTGGAGTGACATAAGGGACACTTAACTCAAAAATTCCTGGTGTATTATACCTGGTATTATTTCCATGAATTCAATGTTCTATTGACCGATATCGGCGGTACGCCGCTCAACTGGTTTGGGTTCATTTATAAGTAGCTGTAATTTACCTATGTTTTTTACCCTTTTGCTGTACTATAAATAATCTAAGGGGCCATCTGTACCCCGCACACCACCAACTACCGTAAGATAATCTCCATTATCAGGGGCTCAAAGCCGAAACACCCCTTTTTGTTCCAAAAATAGGAAACCATTAAGCTCAAGCTTTCAAAAACATTTTAGTTGATAAGCCTAGCTAATTTCACGTCTCGTTTCTTCGTATCCACACGGAGTGAGACAGTCGACCACACAAATTGTTTGCGTGGTACCTATTGCATAAACGACGTTCTCTGAATGGTGTACATTATTTCCAAACTCAATTGAGTCGAGCACAGATGTATGATTTTTCAAAAATCGAATCAGTTCTTCAGGGGTTTGTAAGTTTTTGAAGTAAATTTCTTTGCGCACGCTTGACTTGGGGAGTAAGCTGGTGAATGCGAGGCAAACGGAACTTGAAGTTAGTTTACGTAGATCTCCATTTTTTATTAATGTTTTAGCTCCACACTTTTGTGTATTTAGCCAGTGTCAAGTAATTGATAATTTATCAAATTAATGATATTACACGCAAATATGTGTCAAGTCACAGTCGAAGTCATCAAGTCAAGTCATAGTCAAGTCATAGTGTAGTCAAAGTCATACCCCTAGTAAAGTGGTGGCAACTTTACCGGAAGCTTCTATGGAGTTTTGGAAACAACACGAAAAGAAACGTTTCGCCATCATTATACCACTTTCCCACACTCGTGCTTGTAATCCAGCACTTAACGAATTAAATGCCACCAATTTTATGCACTAACACTGAAAATAACACAAGTTTTGGAAAATAATACAATGCGGAGACACGATCTGTTTCGTTTTCCCGCCAAAACTCTCCCACAGAGTCTAGATCTCCATTGTCAACATAACAAAGTTAAAAAATTGTATAATTATGTTGTTATGTTTGGTAATAAGACAATCTACAATTGTTAAGATAGCAACATTAACATTAAACAAAGCAAACACAAAGTTATACCGGCCAATAGATTGAGCTAAACTAAATAAGTTTTACTTCAGTCGTTTGGTCTAAAGCACACTCGTTTTTTTTCTACTACACCTTAATCTACTTCGTAACAAGTTTGTAGATTCATAGGTACCTAAATACACATACTTCCAATTTATTGGCGTGGTTTTGAAGAATATCTTAATAGATGGCGCTGCCAACCGCTTCAGTTGGTTGTAAGTTTACATTTACATGTAAAGGATAGTCAATATAGTCAATTGTTTTTGACATGAACGTTATATAAAGCGATGAACGCCGGCTGCACGCACGAAAAATAGTCACGGTCCGCTTGAGCCGAACGTGCAAGCGAGAGCGCGGAACAAGCGATAGAGAGGCACGATCGGCATGACGTTATCATGTAAAATTATCGCCCGTAAACCGACTTTACAGACAACAATTTTTCTCTAATCTGTGGGTAAAAGAGACGAGACACTACCTAAATAGCTACCGTGACAAGTGAACACGCACCATGCTTAAACTGCTCAATGGATTTCCATGAAACTTGGTATGCTTATAGCTCATATTTTTCAGAATAGCATTTAGGATACTTTTTGTTTTCAGAAACAGCCAAGTGAGGCTTTTGTAGTGTAATAGGAATAGATATGCCTAAGCACCTATATACTCCATCTTATTATCATTAAATATAATAAACAGTCTGAAGCAAGGATTCGTGTGTTTCACTCTTTCTCCAACAACGTTCCTGTTACACTTTCAAGAAGCAATAAGGAAGCAATTATCATTTATAATTTTTTATTTGTATATTTTTATAAGGAAGTAAAAAATTATTACCAATATTAAAAGAATCATTTTTATATCTTTATACATTGACTAAGTTATTTAATTAAACCTCACGGTGATTTCATAGCAGCCGGCCTCCGCAGTGCAGGTACTTACGTAACGTGCCCATATGCTACGAGTACCTAAACATTGCCGGCAACCAAAACGAACCCACTAATTATTCTGTCGAAGGGAAGAAGAGAAAGAATGAATGAATCAGATGGTGAAGGAAGCCAGGTATAAGAAGGGAGAGAGCAAAAGATAGGGGAAAGAGAAATGGAAGAGATGGTCACGAAATGACGTAGTAACCTCCTTCTCATTGCCATCCCACCCATTCATCTGTTTCCCCTCTTTTCTCTTCTTTTTCCCTTTCCTCTTCCTTTTGACAGGATTAGGGCGTAAAACTAATTCGCCTTTGCGATAGGTGAGGTCATATAATAAATAATAAATCATTAATGTAATATATATGTCGGAACGGCATAGCGTGACGCATCAGAAGCGGTTCTACGGCGCGGGTATAGCGGGCGAGGAGAATGAGACATCGTTACCAGGAATCAGTTTTATTGTTACAATTAATGGAAGCACGTAATTACAATATTCAAGAAAGTAGCTTGGGGACAAGGTGTTCCGCTAGGTACCGAGCGCTCTCACTGTCCAACGACAACTGTGCTCCACCGAGCAAGTCCACGCGCCCCTCCCAGCGCCTCTACTGGACACTATCGTAAACTTCACTGAACGCTGATTGGTTGCCGATCAACCAATCGAGCAACGCACGTTACCAGCGTTACACCAGAGATGGCGCCATTTCGCATCTCTAGTCCACCAAAACTAAACTAGATGGCGCTTACAAAAATTATTAAGTCCTTAGAAACTAAGCGCCGTCACGGCCAGACTGACGCTTGCACGTCCTCGGGCAATCATCTTGAATGTCTGTAACAAAAGAACCAAGTTAACACTTTGCTACCGTTCGTTCATCCTGACAGTTGCGACATGTTTCAAATCATTTGAGCTGGTTTGCGATGATGCTCTCAATCCGGATAGAATAGACACGCTACTACGCTACACGCACTTCGTGTCAACGAAACCAAAATTACCACCAGAGCAGTGCAGACCGGATAACAGCGCCCCTTCGATCTACGACTACCGCAGCAGTCCGTACGACCCGGGCAACTGCACCCCTTCGACTCACTCTCTCTCTCTGGTCTATAAAATATGTAGCGTCCCTTCGATCTACAACCCAGTGTACGACCCGGACAACTGCATATCTTTGACTATCTGTCCACACACACACACACACAGTGTAACAGTGTCTAATCCATCCGAAATTGAGCACATCATACAGCAACTTCATTAATGACTCGGCATTATTACATACAAGATAAAGTGCATAGATTTGTGGTAAGTACTACTACTACTTTAAAGTTGAATTTCTTACCTGACATGATTGGATTAAGACATTTCCGAAGAGGCGGTCAAAGTATCACTATGAGCCGACAAAGTGTCGCTGCAAACTGACATGGTGTCACTTGATGCTGATATGGTATCACTCTCAACATCATCGTTATTTATGACCGCCGTCACGGACTCATTATTATCTTCACAATTAGTCAATACTTCCGAAATTTCAGCTAAACCGGCATAGCCTCTCGGCACCACGCGCAAATTTTCGTGAGAGTATTTATACAAACGGTTGGAGCCCGCAAAGCTTTTCAATTCATAACGATGATTTTCTAAGACGCGATTAATTATGAAGGGACCCCTGAATTTTCTATCTAATTTAGTTTGATTTCGCTCACTGCATTTAACGAAAACGAACTCGCCTACCTGAAATGGATTTACTCTTGCCTTTCGCTTATTAAAACGCAAAGCATCTGAATTAGCAGCCTTCTGAATATTTTCAGATGCTGTGCTTCGAGTGGTTTCTAGATTTAATTGTACATCGGAGTCTTCTCGTGGCGAGACCCTCGCTTCGCCAAGAGACAGAGCTTTGATACCAAACATCAGTTCTGTCGGGGAGTAACCGGTTGTACGAGATCGCGTGCTGTTTAAAGCGAGTTGTATGTTTCCTAATTCGTCCCGCCAAATTTTGTGAGGGTCGTTTTCTACTATAGTAAGTAGGCTTTTGAGGGTACGCATGACACGCTCAACTTGTCCGTTAGCCCTGCTTGAACCAGTTGCAATAAAATGAAGTTCTATCCCGTGGGTATTACAAAATTGCTTAAATTCTAGACTAGCATAACTTCTACCCTGATCAGCTATAACACGTTTGGGGGCACCAAAAAGAGTAACGGCCTTTTTTAAAGCATTTACTGCACTACAAGCATCAAGTGAGGTCGTATGCTCGAGGAGCACGTATTTGGTGAACCCATCTATGATTACTGACGCGTATTCCTTTCTGTCGCTTTTGCCGGTGAGTTTCCCAGTAATGTCAATATGAACAGTGTGCCAAGGTATACTTGGCTTGGGGATCGGGTGAAGTTCGATTTGTTGAGCTCCTGAGGGCCCTTTAGAAGCTTTACATACAATGCACGAGTCTATGAATTTGCGAACATTTTTGGACATCTGAGGAAACCAATATTGGTCGTACAATTTGTTCAATGTTTTCTCATGACCAAGATGCTGAATTTCGGCGTGAACATGATTAATAAGGCTCCAAATGAGCGATCGGGGTACGATGGGCAGCCAGGAAGTACACTTATTTCTTTCAATTTTCCTATACAAAATATTATCCCTAACATCATATGTACGAGCTACGGATTCAGGAAGCTCATTAACAGTGTGCTTTTGGATAATTTCCTGGATTTCATGATCCCTTTGTTGTTCGACCGAAAGCCAGCCTTTATGTAATTCAACAAAGTTCACATGTTTCTTAAAGGTTGAAACTTGTTCCTCATATTTCGGGGGGTCAAATCAGTTTTCGATTTAGAGGCTTTCAAAGAATTGCAGTCAGTGACAACAGTGAAATGTTGTCCATAAAGATAGTGTCGAAAGTGTTCAACTGCTCGCACGACCGCTAGTGTCTCAAGTTCATATGAGTGGTATCTCGATTCCACCTCGGTCGTGCGGCGACTGAAATACTCGACGACGTGTGGTACGTTATCGTTTTTCTGGATTAATATTGCACCGTATCCTTCAGCACTAGCATCCGTATGTAGCTCGACTGGTAAATCGGGGTTAAAGATAGTCAGTACCGGTTCCGAAGTTAGTATTTTGATAATGTTTTTGTGAACCTGATCATGGCGGTCGTCCCATTTAATAGGGCCCTTTAACTTAGTCAACGGATATAAGGGACCAGCTACCTTAGAAAAATTAGGTATGAAACGCCGAAAATATGAGGCTAGGCCCAAAAATTGGCGAACCTGAGAAGCTGTTTTGGGCGTCGGGGCTTCAATTAAAGCTTGTATTTTCTTAGTGTTGGGTCTCACTTCACCGGCTTGGATAGAGTAACCCAAGTAATTTACCTCCTTTTTCATGAATTTACATTTGTGGATATTTAGGGAGAAACCAGCTTCGGACAGCGATTTTAAAACCAAGTCTAGACGATACAGGCCATCCGATATATCTGATGAGTAACAGAGTACATCATCCATGTAAGCTGTAGCGAAATCTTTAACGGGTTTGAGAGCATTGTTAATGCACCTTTGGTACACAGAAGGTGCATTTCGCAAACCAAATGGCATAGCTAGATATTCATACTGTCCATCTGGTGTCACAAAGGCCGTACGTTCAACAGAATCAGGATGTACCAAAATCTGGTTGAAACCCGATGCCATGTCAAGGGTTGAGAAGAAATGAGCGCCATTCAAGCGATCAATCTGTTCGTCAATACGCGGAAGTGGGTAGTGTTCAGGTTTAGTGTTAGCATTAAGCTCCCTATAATCGACACACATTCTATCTGAACCGTCATGCTTTTTGACCAGTAAAATGGGGCTAGCGAAGGGAGACCTACTTTCACGTATAACACCAGCATCTAAAAGAGATTGCACTTTTTCTCGCACAATTTCTTTTTCAGAAGCCGATAGCCTATAGGGATGTCTTTGTACCTTCTTGTTGGGATCTACTAAATTAATGTCTATTTGTCCCGTATTCACACGACGAGTAGGGATGCCATCGATAAAAGAGTCTTTGTATTTAGAAAGGATTCTAAGCAACTCCTTTTTATTTTCCCCCTCAAGGTCCGTATCAATGTCAGAAAAGTCAAGGTTTTCGCATAAGTTACAACTTTGCGTAATTTTGAAATCAATGTTCTCATTGCTAATTTGAACGCTTACTCCCTGTTGGAGAATATCCCTACCTAGTATAACTGATTCTGAAATACTCTCAGGTGGAACAATGTGAAACAAAACTGTGAGTGGAATACCTTTGACCTGTATGTTACTGAGAAGTTGGGCTTCGCTTAAAATATTTCCTTGACCTACCCCCGAAAGGAATATTTTTTCATTACGCGCAGTGCCGGGAAATTTAGCAATCAAATCCGATTTAATCAAAGAGCAAACAGAACCACTATCAAACAAAAATTGGACGAGCTCACCCGATGATGTTGCCAGCGTACTCCTCGCAGTTTGATGATTGCAGACGTGGACCTCTTTGACCACCTTCTCCGGACAGGCTGTAGCAATGTGTCCTGGGTTGCCGCACACGAAGCAGGATCTCTTGTCAGTGACTTCCTTGGATCTTGATGGAGGATTCAAATTTACACGAGGTTTCTTGCAATCCACTTGTTTATGCCCTGAAGCGCCGCAGCGATGACAGTTGCCCTTGAATCTCGAGTCGTTGCTTTTGTCATTATTTTTGAATCGCTTGGGTTCAAAATCATACTCGGTGCCGTCGTGTCTTCTTTTATTTGAAATCCCGTTCAGTTTCCGAAATAATTGCGCTCTTGTAGTTATATCTAGTCCATTCAGTTCTTTCTTTATCATATTATCCTTGAAGCAGAGAATAGACACGACAAATCCAGCCATGATATCTTCTGGCATGGTCACGCGGGGAATGCGTTCCACTATATTCCACAGCCGTGTTGCTGCTTGGCATGCAGTCTCTTTACTAGTGATTTGAAATCTCAATATATCATCAAAGTAATCCTGGGGCAGCATAGGCCGAGCAAATTTGGTAATTAATAGTTCTTTCACACGTGGCCAAGTCATTTCTACCAGGCTAAGTGCAGTCAGTGCGGTGGCTGCACGTCCTTTCAACGAATGTGTCAAAGCAAGAAGTAGGTCAATGCCTTCTAGCTTTCTGCTCGTAACAATTATTTCAGTGAGCTTGCACCAACCTTCAATATCAGCATCCTCGTCGTCAGGGTCAAACTTGATGAGTTTAGTTGACTCATGATTCACCGTCGCCGAAGTTTGTGCAGCAGCCAGTAGCCGAGAAAGCAGCGCCTCCATTCCAGTGAGAACATTAGATTCGGCTGAAGATTGATGTCGCTCTCCTCTTTTCTCAAAGTTTAGCCCTTCGGATCCCACTTCTGATGTCGGAACGGCATAGCGTGACGCATCAGAAGCGGTTCTACGGCGCGGGTATAGCGGGCGAGGAGAATGAGACATCGTTACCAGGAATCAGTTTTATTGTTACAATTAATGGAAGCACGTAATTACAATATTCAAGAAAGTAGCTTGGGGACAAGGTGTTCCGCTAGGTACCGAGCGCTCTCACTGTCCAACGACAACTGTGCTCCACCGAGCAAGTCCACGCGCCCCTCCCAGCGCCTCTACTGGACACTATCGTAAACTTCACTGAACGCTGATTGGTTGCCGATCAACCAATCGAGCAACGCACGTTACCAGCGTTACACCAGAGATGGCGCCATTTCGCATCTCTAGTCCACCAAAACTAAACTAGATGGCGCTTACAAAAATTATTAAGTCCTTAGAAACTAAGCGCCGTCATATACATAAACAAGACCATGTGCAATATTTGACAATAAACACTTTGCAATTATATATGCTTAGTACAATAATTTAATTTTAAGTAGTTACCTAATAAAATGTTCACTTGTGAAAGTTCTAAATTTAGCCTATTTGCAATAAATCTTTTGACTTTGATTTTGCTGTTATACAGTAATATGGAATGGTCAATATCGTTAGGTAGCAGACTGTCCACTATTATGCTAGAAGGAGTTCCGGTGCATATTGAATGAGCTAAATCTAGTCCAACAAACCGGCTGCGAGAGCGCTTTTACTTAGTTCACAGATAAAACGAGCTTTTAGTGGTTTTATTAAATTGAGCGAACAAATGCAACTTGGTGCAAAAATTTCACGATTTTATCATAGAGATATAGAAAAAAGTGCCTTTTGTTGATTATTTTACACCGCCGCTGTCTTGGTCATTTTAGGATGCTTTAGTAGTCATTTCTTTTTCTCGATACAGATAGGACCAGAGTGGATGACAAAAGCTAAAGATAGAAAGTAGTAGAAATAGATGGGGGAGGCCTACCCCAAGGACGCGACTACTATTAACGAAAACGAGGAATAAGACTGAGATAAATACAAAGAATAATATATGAAGTTGATAATTTTAATCAAATACAATTATGATAATACACGTACCAGTTACCTATAAAAGAATAGATTCAACAACGCTCAATTTTGCATGCGTAAAAATGTATATAAATTATTGTAAAGTAGTAAAAATAAAGGCTTTATTTATTTTATGCTTGCGCCGCAGCAGCGATGCTTCAGTCCTACAACTCGATAAAACCTATAACTAAGCCTAGGCTTTAGTTTTCCCAACTAACGTTTAAACGAAAAGTTTCTTGTTATTCTTATTATTTATAGGCGCATACCAACTTGGGTGGTTTCTGTGACCACTGCAGTCCAGTAGCAGTTAAAACTTGGTTACATTTCCAGCGGTAATTTAGTATGCCAGTTAGTACTAAAAAAGTTTCTTACTAGCTATTCTAAACTGCTGTTCCATGCCAGTGAATGCAGTTAGGTAAAACTGTTTGCGGCGTTGTTCAAACTTTATAAATTAGACAGGTGCTTCGCCCAAGAGCTCGGACATTTGGAAAGGGTTCTTGTGGTTGTCTAACTGCATGCATAATTTAAGTTAAATCTATTGATTTATTTATAAAACGTCGATCCGCAGGAGAACCAACGTGACTGATGTTGCTCTTAAAATTAATAACAGCTGGGAGATTACGTAACATGATTGCAACCGCTAGAAATACAAATTGTATGCATGTGACAGTTTAAATACGCAGTTTATGTGCGTAGTTAGTATGGAAATTTCTCCTGTTCATTGCAATCAAAGTTTCGTGATCACCCCCAGTTCGAAGTGGTATGAATTTTAAGTAGTACTTTTAGTGGTATATATTGTATATGAATAGGTGGTAGGAGTTTTCTGCAAAGTAATTCTATATGTAGGTACCACCACTTTGCCAGTCATTATGCCGCCGAGCAGTAGTGTGTTAGCACTATAGTGTTCCGGTTTGAGGGGAACTATAGCTACTGAAATTATTGGGCGAACGAGACTTTATGACCAGATCTTTAGTAATCATAACACTGGACTGTACCGCTGACGCGCGCAGTGTCACGCAAAACTTTATTCTTTAGAGTCCCGAGTTACACTGCAACTGATATGGGCCGCCGTGTTGCTTAACATCAGGAATTCACGATTAGCTGGTCATGTTATTCGTTAACAAATAAAAATAAGTACATAAAACAATAACCTGGATAATAGAGTTTTACAAATAATTAATTGGAAAACATGAAAGCGCTTTTTGTAGCCTATGTACCCAGTCAAACCACACTTAGGTCCGTATTTCAGAAAGATGCTCAGTTATCGATCCGTGCTCCAGCAGAGATTTCATTCTCTGATTGATCACTTTATGAATGAAATCTCTACTTAAGCACAGATCGATGACTGAGAATCGTTCGGTAATATGGGCTTTAGATAACCTCTACATAAGTCGGTCATCCGGTCCGATCCGGTCGGTCGGTACATCAATCGGTCTAATAAAACTATCATAGCCCTAGACAGTAAGAACAAAAGTTTCTAATAACCCATTCTCGGGGCGTATCCCACCACATTCCGCAAGTCTACCAACGAATCCAAACTCGTACGAAATTAATCTGAGACGAATTTAACAAGAAAAAGAGTGCGAGGTATGCTGACGCTAATGAAAATTTATTGGACGAGTTTGGGTCGAGGAATATATGTGTGGGACAGTTGTAGATTGGATAATAGAAGGCATGTACTGAAGAATTCAATTTCACTAATAGACAGGTTGTGCTTGGCAATTTTTTTTTATATCATTGACAAACAAGCCGACTGCCCGACTGATAGTAGGCAGTTACCGTCACTTATAGACACCTGCAACACCGGAGGCGCTGCCAATGCGTTGCCAACCCGAAATACTACTGTTATTTACTTCTGTGACCTAACTGGAGGCCTACCTCCATAATAGTTGTAAGGACTTACTACCCAGAAAAGCAGAAATCCGGGGCTGGGCTGGGTTCCATTTTTCCTTTTTGAGTTAAAGTTTTAAACCACCACAGATATCAATTTAATACAAAGAGCGTGAAAAAGCATTTATGTTACAGCTAAACAATATTACCTTTACTACTTTTGAATTAAGTATTTATTTTTAAATTTTGTGTTAAAAGTTTTAAAAGGCCTATGAAACGTAAAAACTTTAAGGTAAGTAGAGATGAAACTAAAGCTTTAAGCTAGGTTCTAGCGTTGAGTTTACGTAAGATGTATATAGGTAGGCAATATATAAACAAATAAAATGAAATGACTCCCAGCTAATGAACGATAATGGTGTTTTCGTTTTATACTTCAGGATTTAAGGGTTTGTTGGGGTCGAATATTTGCTGAGAGCTGGCATTTTAATTGGCGGTTGTATCAAAGCGCTGCGAAGGCACTTGTACTACGAATTTGGAGTGTTGTTTTGGACAATAAATAATGATATTTAAGTTTTATCAAGTGAGGGAGGTAGAGAGAGAGAGAGAGAGAGACTGACTAAAATACTAAAAACTAAGTAGAAGTAAATAAATTGTTGTGGAAATTTGCTGTTAGCACGCAGAACCGACTACTGATGGGAAATGATCTCGACCATAAACCGAAAGATGCAGCTTAGGACGACCCACATTAGATGGACCGACGAACTGATATCACCACGGGAAACCGTATAGTATGCAACAAGCAAGGGTCTGTTTAAAGTGGGGTTCTATGGGAGGAGCCTATATGCAGCAGTGCACGTCTTCAAGCTGATGATGATTATCTTGTGTAGAATGGTTTATAGTGATAGCAATTTCATACAATGGCATTTATTTGAGCTGGATACACTACAGACAAGCGCATTATAGTACCTACGCCGAAAACTAAAGCGTTTTGCGCAGTGCCTTTTAGAAGGCGTTTGTCTACAATAACACCATACGGACAGCGCAACTTCTGCAACTTATCAGTCATAGATGAAAGATTTGTGACCTTTTTTCACTTATTCCATCATGCGGATCATGGTTTTTAACTTATGGACAAAAGCAGGTGTAGCATGCTAGCCAAGTAGATTGCATAATTTTGCAATGCATTGTATTATTTTCAGTGTTCGTTTTCGTTTCGTAAACGTTTCACCATCATTATACCACTTTCCCACAATCATGCCTGTAATCCAGCACTTAACACGTTATTAAAGTTAAATTGGTGGTATTTATCTTATCATTATTAGTGCATAAAATTGGTAATTTATGATTAGTAGATTATAAAGAAAATCATTTTTTAATGTGGCATTTAAGTACCTAAGTCTTGCTAGACAAAAAGAACGAATGTACTCTTGTCTACTTTTACAAAATAATGCTTATGTATATTTTTGGCAGAAATGTGATCTTAATATAAATTATCAATAAACCATTTATAACTAATTTACAAATAATTTTCTAATGTTTGTACATTGATGTTTCGATCAGATTATTATTAATCAAGTGTGTAGGAGTCGATATCAGAGACCGCTTACTACTTATAGGTATTTATACAGAGCAGTTGCATATGTTCCTTGCGTCTTGACTCAAGACGTAAGGAACATATGCACCTGCTCTTGACAGCAAGGGCGACGGAACAAGTTATGCTTTCTTTTTGTTCAACGATGTCGATCTATTTTTATGCTGTTTGTTATAGTTGAGCATGGAAGTTCAAGGCCTGTGCAATTAAGAATTAAGAAGGTACCCATAGGAACTTACGTTGCACCTAAGTTTTACAGTACAATTGTGTTCTTTTTTTAAATTGGCAACTGATCTCTCTTGTTGGAGCATGAGAGATATTACTGCCAGTGTCGTGTAGTATTATGCATAAAATTAATTTAATTTTTATACTTTGTGTTTTTGGTAAGCAGCTATACAAAAACCTTAAATTAAAACCTAACCTAACCTAAGCCTACAGGTGTCAGATACCTTCTGTTCTTATATTGACACAGGTAAGTCTACCACATACAATACATAAATACCTATAAATACAGGTAGTGACGTAGTCGCAAAGGGACACAAAGTACCAAAAAGGAGTTTTTGGCGGGAAAACGAATATTCATAATTTGATTTGACACTTAAAAATAAAATAATTGATGTTTGAAATACAGGACGCTTTTAATAAGAACAAATTAGACAGACCTGAAAATTTTTCACTGGTAGGTACTTAAGTTATCAGTTTATTAATTAACAACTCATCAATTAATATTATATCCATGGTTAAATACTAATTAAACTCTTTTTTAACCATATTTTTTAACTTCATTCTTTTCCTCCTTCATCCTCCTCGTGTTATTCAAGTAATGGTACTGCATGTACCTTTCTACTATCAAATTATACTCAGCGCTACACCGAGATCCTTGATCACGTCCTCTAATCTAATTAATAAAAGAACTAATTCAGAAACATCTCACTCTTCGGAACATCCATAATATCGACTGGCCCGATAGCGCAGTTGGTAGTAACCCTGCCTTCTGAAGTGTGGGTTGTGGGTTCGATTCCCACCCAGGACAAATATTTGTGTCTGAACATAGGTGTTTGTTCTGTGTCTAGGTGTTATATTGTATTCTATGTATGTATTTACAAACAAAAAGTATCTAAGCATTGTATCAGTTATCTGGTTCCCATAGTACAAGCTTTGCTTAGTTTGGGGCTAGATCACATATTATTATTATTTATTATCCAAGTAGATGATTCATAAATGGGTCAAATTAATTACACCACATCAATACAAACAAACATATGAAATCCGTTCCCATAGCCGTCGTTACGAGAGTAATTAAGCCATGTGCTTCATCAGGCGCCCCTCGGAATAACAATCATTGGTGCATGCTTAGCCACATATGGGACTGCCGGGATTGCCTTGACATTGATAGGAATATGACCAAAATAAAAAGTGATATTACTTTTGGTGGACTTTTGGACACGGTGTGTATTTAAATAGGAAACATTTTTTTAAATAATATCAAACTCCTAACTATCACATACATAGATCCTGGGCTATAACTAGGATTCCCTGTGTCTAGAGACCCAGAAACTATGAGAACCATGGCTTCACAATACCAAGACATAAAACGAGTATTTGCGCTTTTTTCTTTGCACAGATATTTATTTATTTGTCCTGCGGCGGGAACCAAACCCGCCACCTCCAGGCTATGATTTACTTACTTCACTACACCACTCAGCGCTTGCATTAGGTGCTGAACCTCTACTTATAATAAGTTTTATTAAAAGTTACTTAAAAATAACAGACACATATTTTTTACTTTCCGTTATGAGCTATGTAAATTTATATACTTTTTAAAGTTTTGGATAAAACTAGACTAAATGATGATTTAAGCTTGAAGCCAGAGAAAAAAAATTTCAACGCCGTTGTTTAGAAATCTTTTTTCATGGCAGTCTTCACACGTCGATTGTTATTTAGCTTCACTTTGTTATTTAACAATAACTCGAGAAATACTGAATATAAAAATCTGACATTATTTTTATGGACTCTTTATAGAATAATCTCGTAATGCATTTCGATTTTCGGTACTTTCCAGAAAATGAAATGATGTCCATAAATTTTTTTTTGTGTAATAAGTACAAACAAACGTTTCGAATTGTCTAAAGCCTAAGCTAAACGTACTCTTCTAATAAAGGGCAAATGAAAAGGACAGAGATATTTAATTTCGTTTATCTTTAGAGAATGCGACATAAACTCGATACCAACTATTTCAGCTAGTGGTTGGAAGGTACCGTCAAGCAATTTCAGATTGGTAGGTACTTAACATAAGGTACATTTTCCACATCGCAAAATTCACAGTTCAATCAGCACGTAATTATTCATTTACCATACCCCCGTAAAAATCTATGAGTAAATCATTTACTAAAGGTTCCCATTCCCACGCAAATGTTACATAGATATACATGTTTACACTTTAGAACCTTACCACAGTTAACATTCTGTAATCGTTTCCTGCTCGAGGCTTGACCTAACTTTTTACTACTTATTGTGACAAAGTCTTAAGCGATAGCTAGAGATGTAAAAACGGTAGCTGAATTTGAGTTTTTCCACTGCATTAATTAGAGCACTGGTGAATACTCGTGAACTGTAGCATGCTATTGTTAATCTGAATAGGAAGTATAGAACTGTAACATAGTTTTTATAAGTAGGTATTAGCTGTTTGAGTTTAAGCGAGTCTAGACTTAGGTACACATGATGCGGTATTTTATGTTTTTTAGATATCTGACACAGAGCCTCTGTGGTGTAGTGTGGTGGTTAAGCAGGCCAGCTCATAACCCGGACCTGGCAGGTTCGATTCCCGCCACAAACACTTGTCCTGACAAGTATTTGTGCATAGAAAAAAAAGCCAACACTTGTTCTGTGTCTGGGTGTTGCTGAAACATGGTCCTCGTTGTTCTTGGGTCTCTAAATACAAGGAATCCGAGTTAGGGTCCAGATTCTATGTATGCGATTGTTGGGCGTTATTATTATTATTATTACATTTTATAAATTTGAGAAATTGAGCATTCATTAGATAGTTGTAAGTTTAATATATTTTGGTTGTGACTTTTCTACTTTTCGAGAGCTAAGAGTACCTACGAACCTTATTCACAAGAACACTCTCTCACACAACGAGCGGATTCGATTACAAATTCTTAACTAATAGAATATCCCGAGCTCAATACTGAAACATCCTTTCAACTCTATACGACAGGGGTCAGCCAATTTAGAACACACTAGAACACGTCAGACGCAATTAAAGCGATGCTTTGTGAATTGTCGGCGTTCACCGAAACGTCGGGCTGGGAGAGATTGGAAACAGATCAAACCAGAAGTGTTTGTATATTTGAATTTCACGAATTTGTTATAGTTCTTGCCTCTCCCAGAGAGCTGTCATACATACTAGATACTTCGCTCAAAAGCTAAGGTCCGTATTACAGAACGATGCTCAGTCATCGATCGGTGCTCAAGCAGAAATGTCATTCATAAAGTGATCAATTATTGGACGAAACAAATGGACGTGTTTATTGAATTGAATTGAAGTGAATCTTAGTTAATGGCTTCTGCGGCAACTTCACCACAATTTCGCCAATGTCATGTACTAGACCATCAAACGCAGGAGATTGTTCGGTAATATAAAGAATTTGGCTGGTGAAAATGAGTATTATGATGAAATTTACACTGGAACTAATCAGAAACAAATACAAAAAATACTGGACGTGTTTATGTAGCTTTTAATTATTGCTAGCCTAATTTTATGCAATATACATAACGTCGGCATTTGACTGGCATTTATTATCTGGTTACATGACAAAGCGGCGACACCAAACGTCTACCGCAGACAATAGTTCTCATATCTACTAGTACTTTACTCGTGTTAATTTAATTAAATCCATTTGACAGATATCTATCTTCGATAGTTGGCGCTGTGGCGGATATTAAACTTCCTTCATTGGAAGATAGGTCGTTGAAAAGTATGCGAAAACGGCAGTTGTGAATTTTGATTTATATTCCATACCCCGTGTATTTTTGAATTTTAACGTATGATAAGGGTAGATTATTATCCGTTAAGTGTTCGTGAACGTGCACGGGTGTTGGCAAATGGTTCCATGTTTTAAAACCATGCCTTTTTGTTTTTTCTTAAACGCTAGCTAACCTAGAGCCTTCAGTAAAATATCCACCATTTTACTGTGGCATTTTTTTAAATTTATGTTTTGGCTGCACACTTTTGTGTATTGAGCCAGTGTCAAGTAATTGATAATTTATCAAGTTAATGATATTTCACGTATATATGTGTCAAGTCACAGTCGAAGTCATCAAGTCAAGTCATAGTCTAGTCAAAGTCATACTCCTAGAAAAGTGGTGGAAACTTTACTTCAAGCTTTTATGGAGTTTTGGAAACAACACGAAAATAAACGTTTCACCATCATTATACCATTTTCCCATACGCCTGCACGCCTGTAATTCAGCACTTAACGAATAGAATGCCATCAATTTTATGCACTAACACTGAAAATAACACAAGTTTTGGAAAATAATACAATGCGGTGACGCAATCTTTTTCGCTTTCCCGCCAAAATTCTACTGTGGCATTTTTACTTTGACAAAATAAGACATTGACATGACATAGGCGTACAAAAATTCTTAACTTGACAATGGCAGAATTATCGCTAAAACGCGATACAAAGCCATTAGACGAAGAGAAGAAGTTCCTTCATTTGAAGTTGTTACAGCATACGGTCGGGGAAAAGTCTCTTCATAATATTGCGTATGAATTTGAAATCTGATTTCTTTGGTTGTACTGTAAATGACTTGTTTATATCTAACTATAGTAAGAAAAATATAATAAGATCCACCGCTTTGGCTAAGTGCGGGTTGGTGGAAACCACTCATATTATCGAATATTGTGTAGTAAAAAGCTTGTTTCCTCACGGCCTTCACCGTTGTGAGCGAGTGTAAATTTGCACATAATTTGAACAGTCATTGGTGCAAGGTCAAGCGGGATTCGAACCACGAGCTGTCAGTTTGGAAGTCGCATAAGCCAACGCTCATTTCACTGAGCCACAGTCGTTCGCTCCCTAAAACCATATTATAAAAAGGTTGGAAGGAATCAGCGCGGGCTACCGCACCCGGCCTTTGATTTTATTATAAACCTTCTATCATAAAAGGTTCTTATCTAAAATTTAGCTCATGATGTTAATTTAGAAAACTTATCAGCTAATAAATTGTTAGCTAATAAATGAATATACGTAAATAAAATAATTAATAACCACGATATGGTGTTTTAATGATATTTTGTATAAAAACGACTAAATTAATTAAAAACTGATATTATAAAAGAAAACCTCGTGCATTTTGCCAACGTACTAAACAAAATTTATCAGAATGTTGCTACGTGTTTTAGCAACATTTTGTATTGCGTCTGTTACTGGATTTAGTGGTAAGTTGTTCAACTACTTGAATAGGTACATCTTAACTTTAACTTCTGTTAGAAATTTCAGGATATTGAATGAGCAACTAACAGAGCAGGAAATAGAATACCTGTACCATTCGGAAGTGCAAGTGTATTTTTTTCTGCTCCGATGGCATTGTTACTGCCTACTACCAATACCAAGCCATATATACATATTCATATTTATTTATTTGCATTCATGCACAATTTATATATTATGTCAGGTCTTAATAACTAGTTTAGGTAGGCACATGAATCCTGTAAGGGCGCTTGCAATACAAGTGCGTTTTAAATAAATTTATTGATTACATTATAATGATATATACATATGTCGTACAAAATATGATATACATTTGTTCAAGCAATTAATTATTTCTTTTAGTTACCTACCAATTTACATTAGTCTTATCATTATTCTAAACCTATGTTTTTAATGACTAGCTTGCACGGTCATACCGCAGTATCGTTATACCGTAACACAGATTAAATATGATCATGCATGTTGGTAATAGTGGCTATAAAAATTTTCCTTAGGACTTGAAAAAATATTCATAAGTAAGTGCTTAAGTCACTTGTTAAAATTACTTAAGTAAGTATGTTTATCTCCCATTTTAAGAGCACCAATGAAAAGAACACTTCGTTTGAACAGTCGTAAGATAGCAACAAGCTAGGGTTTGAATTGAGGAAATATATTTTCTAATCTATGTAACTAGTTGTTAATAATATAAAAAAGACCTTGCCGTACAATTTAGGATCATAAACGAAAACAAAAAAAGTATCAGTGAAATTTTGAAAAAAAAAAAACAATTGCTAGTAATATTAAAATAAACTGACTAAAATTATGATGAAACATTTATATTACGGGTAAAGTGCCTTTATTATTTTACTAGCTGCGCCCCGCGGTTTCACCCGCGGATAAAAAGTATTTTAATTATTTACTCATCCCGCGGGAAAATTTTACTTTTTCGGAATAAAATGTAGCCTATATATTAATCTAGCATATAAGCTATCTTGATACCGAATTTCATCCAAATCCATTCAGCCGTTTGAGCGTGAAGAAGTAACAAACATACACACATACAAACTTTCGCCTTTATAATATTAGTGTGAATTGTGATTAGTATGATATAACAACTACTACTAGATGCTACTAGGTACAATACCGACTCCAAAAAAAAAACACGTGGACTGTATACTAGATGATGACTCCAAATGCTCCAGCCTATTCCCAGTAGGTAGCTTACCCAACATGCAGGCAGCATTGCATGTTTTTATGAATGTGAATCCTCGTGTTTTGAATTTCTGTGCTGATTCGTTGTGCCAAATAAGTGCCAGCAAATCATTATTAACAGAAATGCCGGATAAATGAATTCGCTTGGGTTTTTTATAATTTGTTTCTTCGTTTAGTTTTAGATGAGAATTATCTGGTCGTAGAAAGCGATGCAGATACTTTAAAATGGCCTGAAACGTATTCAATTAAAGCAATACGAGCATCACTACTTTCGAACATAGTAGAAGATTATACAGCATGGTAAGTTTGCCTCATTTTGTGACAATATGAAAATTATCAGATACGAAGTATAATCAAAAAAATTTATTAATTAAATGGTCACATACGTAATGGACCCTAACTAGGATTCCCTATATCTAGGGACCCACGAATGACGAGGACCTTGGTCAGACATTTAGGCAGAACTATCTTATCTGTGCAAAAATACTCGTCTTGTATCAGGCATCGAACCAGCAGCTTCCGGGTTATGCGGTTATTAGGTCTACCACGACACCACAGAGGCTGTCAAGAATACCTATGGTTTGACCCGCAATTTAGGTTTTTAATTTTCCGTATAATTACCTGCTTTTTAGTCAAGAACACTAAATGAAACGACCGAGACTAATATAGGATAGGTATAAGGTATGGTAATAGGTAGGCCACTAGCTCGTAGAATTGACAACCGATGGGGATAAAAAGCTTCCCTCTAGGTAGATCGACGATTTGGTCAAAACCGCAAGGAGCAAAAGGCAAGCAGACGCAAAAAGTGGCACTCCGGGGGAAGGCTTATGTCTCCCTTGTCGGCCTTGGTCTCAGTACTTTCAAAGTGAAATCCACACAAAGATATTAAAATCATTTTTTTCAGTTTTCGTATTTTATAATGAAATGCTGTCAATTTTAGGAAAACCAACCAATCATCTAGAATGGACTACAACCAGGGAGCGGTGAAATCAATCGCAATATTACCTAGCGATGGCGCTAAGTATATGTTTAAATATGAGGTTGGTATACATAATATAGATAAATATATGTATATACATTAATTATAAGTACCTAAATACGCATCTGAAAGATTAAAAAAATTAGTTTAGTATGCCACAACAATAACTCTGGCAGTGGCCTACCGTCTAAACCGTTGATGCTTACAACCTTTTCAATCCGTCTTTAGGCTTTCTAATATGGTGTAAGGTATCATAATGTTTTAAGATACCTACTTAGGCACATGATTTAACAGCCGTTTAGCTGCGTGGTCCCAATGCGAGAATAGTGCATCACCCTATTATCTCTTCGTACGTAAGTACGTAAGACCCGGCTATGGGAATATCCAAGGAATGGGTAGCAGCATTCTCAACTTTGATCACAAGACGCCTAAGGCGTGGTGATCAAAGCGTATCCCCCCCATCATAAGTGTCCAAGATGGCGTTTTATGATGGAGGCCTGTGTTCAGCCATGGATGTCTTCTTACTGCAATGATGATGTGTGAGAGACTATTCAAGACAAAACGACCTATAAAATATTCAGAATTATAATTCAAGGTGAGTAGCATTTAACCGGACTACTTTTGTCATAATTTCACTGCAGTGTTAGTATAACTCATTAGATGGAAATGACTTGTGATATAGCTATCTAGGTGTATCTACTGTTGATATAATTTACCGTAGAACTAACAGTTAGGGGCTACAATATATGAGTGAGTAACCGGGGATAGTAGGGTCGGCGGTGGAGAGCCACGAACTCTCCGCCACGCTTACACCGCCCCACACTGGGGCAGAGGCTCGAAAGGCCCTGCTACCTATAAGTTTCTTAAAGTTTCTTGTAGCTTCTTCTTTACGGTTGTAATCGAAGCTTCGGATCAAAGTTTTTAATTCTGCATTGTGCCGGATTGCTTGCACCAGTAGTGAGAAAGAGAACTGTTTTTTTTTCAAACTCATATATTGTAATTTGTAATGGGCTTGCTATATAATATTATTTGACAATAAGCACTTTGGAATTTTATATGCTTAGTGAAATAACTTAATTTTAAGTACCTAATATAATTTTGACTTGTAAAAGTGCTAAAATTAGCCTATTTGCAATAAATCTTTTGACTTTGACTTTACCGGGGCGAAGTGGTGAATGATAGCTTGACCCCATCTCGCCCCAACCCGGTGGCGGCCGGATCACGGGGTTTTATTGTTTAATTTGCCATTGGTTTCTGGTTCTCAACTTTTAAGATCTTTTTGGAGCTTGAAGAAGTTGGGTTTTTAAATATTTTTGTTTAAATGTTCATAGATAAGGCACTAGAGTTAAGTTGTGTTGTTCATACATTCTTATTATTACGTAGAGCTGTAGATCTTTCTAGACAATATTTGTTTTAGATCCATCCGGAAACAACAGAAGAAGTACTGAACCAGTTAGTGTGTAATTCCGTTCGTAGAAGAGCACATCACATGTGGCTAGATGAAATCTTACCAAATGTATCTAAAAACGATTTATATGAACCCGTTGGTATGTAAAGATTTATTCCATTTTCTATATCAAAAACTAAATAAATTTTTACGACGGCTTAAACTCTGTTTTTTTTTGTAATATTTGGAATTTGGTTTGATTTACGTACATAATTTCAATTTCGGGCCACCTTTTGCTTTTTCCAGTTTGGATGTAGTATTTATTATAGTAATATATTATTATTATTTTATTTATTTTAGTCCTTATATAAGCGGGCAATTACATATTTATATATTACTTGAAGCATTTTTATTTATTTTATTTCAGAGGTCTACTAACAATTATATCATAAATTCTAACTTACCATAGGTACATTACCAAGTGATAAAGCTAAATGTATATTAGGTCTTTACCTATGAAATTGCCGTTTTGTTTGAAAAAAGTTTAAGTTTTTTTTTTTCGAACTTATTTATTTCTTTTATTCAAAGTAATCACCCCTGCAATCAATGCATCTTTGCCAACGCTGTGGCAGTTTATGGATGCCCTTCTTGAAAAAATTAGCAGGACGAGAGACAATAAACTCTTCAAGGGCGTTTTGTACTGCCTCTCGGGAATTGAATTTTTTTCCCGCTAAAAAGTTGTCCAAATTTTGGAAAAAGTAATAGTCGGTAGGCGCAAGATCTGGTGAGTATGGCGGATGAGGGAGAGCTTCCAAACCCAACTCATGCAGCTTAGAGACGGTCTGTTGTGCAGTATGGGGTCGCGCGTTGTCATGAAGTAGCAGTGGAGACGACCGATTGACCAAAGCTGGTTGCAGACGTGCGAGTTTCGCCATCATTGTGGTCAGTTCTTCAATGTACACATCTGCAGTAATGCTCTCGCCGTTTTGTAAAAAGCTATGATGAATCACACCAGCACTAGACCACCAAACTGTGACCATCACCTTTCTAGGGGTCATTTTTCGTTTTGCACATTGCTTTGGTACCGAACCAGGATCTAACCAACTTGCTGAGCGCTTTCGATTGTCAAAAAGAATCCATTTTTCGTCGCACGTAACAATTCGGTTCAAAATTCCTTCATTTCTGTGCCTGTTAAGCAGCGCAAGGCAAGTCTCGACGCGTACGTTGCGCTGGCGATCGTTAAGTTCGTGGGGCACCCATCTATCAAGCTTTTTTATCTTGCCAATCTGTCGCAAATGGACCAATATTGTTTTGATGCTAACATCAAAAGCTGCTGCCAGCTCAGCTGTAGATTGAGATTCATCAGCTTCCACAATCGCCTTTAATTCATCATTGTTGACCAAAGTTTCCGGACGACCACGAGGTTCATTTTTCAAGTCAAAATTCCCAGAACGGAACCGAGTAAACCAATAACGGGTTGTACGTTCGTTTGTACAGTTCTCTCCGTAAACGTCGTTGATGTTACGTGTCGTTTGTGCCGCGTTGGTGCCGCGACGGAACTCATATTCCATAATTACACGAAATTTCAAAGTATCCATTATGAGGAAAAATGTTGAAATGTAATGAAAATACAACGCTAATCAATAAACAAAAGACTTATATTGTAAATAGAATGTCATATTTTTAAAACAAAATCAATTTGAATTTAGAATTCATAGCCAATCAAAACTTTTTTTTGTTTGAAAAAGTCTGTACTGCAATACGGCAATTTCATAGGTAAAGACCTATTATTTAATTACAGGCAAACACTGCATGCTACAAAAATTTAAAATAATAACACTTACATTTTTTTAAAGCAATAATAATTATAACTGTATCAAATAAATAAAAGCACAAAATAATAATAGTATCTTCACAGTAATATCACTATCTAGCGGATTTAGTAATTAATTTATTAAAGACAGCTTAATTGTTTAAAGCCTGCAGTTGAGTTGTCATTTCACTAACTTGTTACTTTCAGATTTTCAACTATATTTCACTTGATTAAAGTGAAATATAGTTGAAAATCTGATTAATTATAATAAAATCTTAATTAAAGATCTTCATAATAACCTAAATGAAAATATTAATTAATAACATATAATATAATCACTCGTAGCATAATGTTATTATTTTCAATTAAATTCACGTTGTAACACTGCGTTATGTTATAATTTAAGATAACGAAACCATCGATGGAATTGAAACAGTAAGGTTCGAACGTAACTATGAGACTCGAGAGATCGATAATAGACTTACTGTCTGGGCATATTATGTTGAAGAAACCGGATGGATTCCTGTCAGGTATTGTTTTTTATTCTTAAAATGCTCGGAAAAATCAAAGATTTAATTTAATTTATAAGTGACTTTTGTATCAGTAACAAAAATTGTAATTCTGAGGCACAAAGAAAAAAAAATGGTTTATGTCAATAAATTATTATAATTATCATTATTATAAAAAATATTAAGTTTCGCAGATCATATTATACTTACTTAATAGACGATTTTTAATAGTTAGATTAAATTCTCAATCAAAAAGCTAGTTTCCGAAAGCTATAAACTACTATATAAAAATAAGTCGGGTTTTCCTTCCTGACGCTATAACTCCAGAACGCACGAACCGATTTCCATGGTTTTGCATTCGTTGGAAAGGTCTCGGGCTCCGTAAGGTTTATAGCAAAGAAAATTCAGGAAAAATTCAGAACAAACCAACATTTTAAGTAGATGGCGCCGGTGCGTGATACATTGTTTTTCGTATATTATAAAATGTTTAATAAATAAACGTCCACCCGAGCGAAGCCGGGACGGGCCGCTAGTACCATTTAAATGTATATTGTACCTTTAATTTATATTTATATTGAGAATAATTATGATTAGTTGTTCGATCAAACTTTTTTCTTATTTCTGAAGAATATACAAGCATTACGCTATGAATACTTCTTATTTTTTTCATATTTCTTTTCAGGTATGAAGTGAAGAAGTATAACCCAAAGCTGGGGTCATTGATGGTACATGATATTTGGACCTTCTCCGATTTTACCGAGGATTTCGATGAGGAAGTATTTGACCCTGTTCAATGTAAATATCATTTACTTTTAATTAAATAAATTATGACTTGTAAGTTAAATGAGTAGTGGTTCAGCTAAATACAAGATCGTTAAACGTGGAAATAAACAAGTACATATCAAGTTCAATGCTTCGTAAACCCAAGCGTGTCTACTTTCCACTAAAAGGAGCCTATTCCATATCTAGCTCTCACTTTTCACAATCTTACCGATTTTAGACTATTTAAAACGTTTGAGTGTTACGCTCACGCTCAACCTTAATTTTGGCAAAGCCTTTTGCATCGAGTTGACTCAAATTTACCAGTCTATTGGCCCTCCCCTGTTTGGCAGGGGCTAAAAGGGCTTACGTCATAAAAAAAATTATATGTAGCGATCAATCATTATATAAAATACTAGCGGCCCGTCCCGGCTTCGCTCGGGTGAACGTTATTTATTAAACATTTTATAATATACGAAAAACAATGTATCACGCACCGGCGCCATCTACTTAAAATGTTGGTTTGTCCTGAATTTTTCCTGAATTTTCTTTGCTATAAACCTCACGGAGCCCGAGACCTTTCCAACGAATGCAAAACCGTGGAAATCGGTTCGTGCGTTCTGGAGTTATAGCGTCAGGAAGGAAAACCCGACTTATTTTTATATAGTAGAAGATTTAAAATTCTTCAACCTTAAGAGCTAAGAGATGTGAGATGTAGTACACACTGGGGTATTATCTTTTTAAACGCAACTTTCTTCGCTATTATAATTACAACCACCACAATGAAATGTTTTAGATGGTTGTAACGACGACGCGAAGAAAGTGGATCATACGTGGGACAGCGAAAAAATCACAAAGGAACTGATGTTCATCAATTCTGAAAACGAGAACCATGTTGATTATGTATTTAATCAGTAAGTAGTTTAACTGTGATTTCCTATTGTCGATAGGCGCCATATGAAAACACGATAATTGATGTTACTACCATAGACTTACATTTATAAAGATGAAATGGGTCTATTCGCGCACAAAAATTATCAAAACATAACTCTGACTAACCTCCTTTTGAGTGCCTTCGTGCCCATGGCCAATGTAATTTGGGTGAAACGTCGAGGTTAGTCAAAATAATGTTTTGATAATTTTTGTGCGCGAATAGGCCCGTTTCATCTTTATAATATGATATCAAGACGTGATAGTTTTAAAAATGTTATATAGCCTTATTGCCATGCCATATAGCCATGTGTATTATAGCCATAGACTTGGCATCGAATAGGGCGAGTTCTGTGGTTACTATTTATAACCTTATTTATGCCAAAGAAAAAAATAAAAATGTAATTAGTAACTTATAAAGGATATAGATAACGCCACCCTCAAGCGGCGTCATATCACTTTATTGCGAGTCTTAGAGTTGAAAATAGCGGACCAAAATTGGATGTCACACAGGGTCTGCGCTTGAAAATATTGCGGGTTTTTTGTGGATTAACAAAAATAGGCACATCAAATAAAAAGCAAGTGATAAATATGTTTGAAACACCAGTCTAGCTGATTTATTGGCGTTGTTATCGCTGAAAAATTTGAGCACTACGCTGTCAAAGTATTTTTTGGGGATCACCCTGCTATTTTATTTTGGAAAATTGATACTGTTACTTAAATTGTACTGTACGTTTCTTCTTTTTGTTTTCTACTCAGACTATTTTTTTCATTTGATTATTTTGTTGCGTCGCGTCCCACTGGACTTTCGAACATAGTGCTTTTTGTTGATTTTGTGAATCGACTCCACTTTAATTGTATCACTTTTCAGTTTCAAAACAAAATTCGAACGAAATTACGCCCATGAACTTGAACACGCCTTGAGGAAAACTATTTTCAAAAACAACATGCGGTAAGCGTTTCTTAGAATCATTAAACATCATAACAGTTTCATTGGTGAAATTAACACACATATTTATTATGATTTACCCGTGTTTTTTTATTTAAATGGTCAATGTGCTTTTCAGTCTACAAACTAACTACTAATTTCTGCAATTAAACTAGTTTTTTTTTAGTTACATGCTTACTAATATTATAAATGCAAATGTATGGGATGTTTGTTACTCATTCACGTAAAAACTACTGAAAGGATTTTAATGAAACTTGGAATGCAGATTTTGACTGGCCCGATAGCTCAGTTGGTAGCCCTGCCTTCTGAACTGTTGGTTGTAGGTTCGATTCCTATCCTGAACAAACATTTCTGTGATGAACATTGGTGTTTGTTCTATGTCTGGGTGTCATATTGTATTCTATGTATATATTTACAAACAAAAAGTATCTAAGTATTTTATCAGTTATCTGGTTCCCATAGTACAAGGTTTGCTTAGTTTGGAGCTAGATGGCGTTGTGTGAGATGTCCACACATATTATTACTATTATAATTATTATTATAGATAGCTTAGACGCTGGATTAACACATTAGATACTTTTTATCCGCAGGTGAAACCACGGGGCGCCACTAGTTAATAACATAATATCTAAAAAAAATATTCAATTTCAACTTCTTATTTTTG
Source organism: Ennomos fuscantarius (assembly GCA_905220475.3). Taxonomy (NCBI): domain Eukaryota; kingdom Metazoa; phylum Arthropoda; class Insecta; order Lepidoptera; family Geometridae; genus Ennomos; species Ennomos fuscantarius. Next base: position 13,013,178 of record HG992027.1, read on the forward strand.
TGGCTTCTGCAGGTTACCACAATTTCGCCAATGTCGCGTTTACCGCGCTAATCTAATAGATATTAGACAGTCTATGCTTCAGCCCATCACTAGAAGAAGTTAGGCTGCGTGCTCACTTCACTGACTGATAAATTTTTATCAAGTGTCAACAAACTACTATTAAAATCGAGAACATGGGGAATCAAGAACTTTTATCATTTCCCAGGATGATTTCGTCAGTCAATAGGCGCAATTTGGGCTACAAGTTAGGTGTCAATGAATTCTCTGACTGGACTCCTGAAGAGTTGGAGCGTAGCCATGGTACTAAACCACGTCCGAAAGGAATTACAGGAACTGTGCCTTTTCCATACGAAGAAAGTGATTTATCTGATATTGTTAATAAGCTTCCGAAGCAGTTTGATTTGAGGGTACTTGGAGTTATCTCGCCGATTAAACGTAAGTCAATTTAGAGTTTATTTACCTATAGATGCACTTATATATATCGGTCTGTTTTTAATTCACTTAAAACCTCTTAGATCCAAAATATATCTTTAAACAAACAACTTCTGGTCTAACTTAATTTTCTTGTCTAGGTATATTTTAGTCAATGTAATGGGTTAAAACTTTGCTTAGTAAAGTATAATTTCGTCTTTTATGTGAGATAGACAATGCCAGAACACTTATTAGAGCTTATTATTATTATTTTTTAAGTATTGACCCGTACCGTTATTACCGTACCGTATCATTATTTTTTGGTTTTTAATAACATCAAAATAGAAAAGTGATTAACAATTTGTTTGATATAAAGAATCTGAAACTTTTGAAAGTTGTGGCCCAAATTATAGGTTATGAACATGGGCATATATGTATATTACTTCGTAAGGACAGGAGCAAAAATCCTTGAATGCAGTACTACTTATTTTTGAAAAGTTAATATTAAGGGTGCTTTCTCTCTAACCATGTTTAGATTTTTTTATCATGTATAGACTCACTATGAACCATTTAGAGTTTTTTTTTTTTACATAGTGTACACGGTGGAATTTAATTCACTTTTTTCCTTAAATGTATGTACTCAGACCATGCTATAGATTGTTCGTACAAGGGCCAATTTAAAAAAAATAGGTTTTGTTTTAGTATTTGGTGCCTCGTAAAATAACTGCATGACAGCCGGATAAAATGTCTATTTAACGGTACACACAGCGCGGGCACCAGCTGAGTGCTTTGTAAATGTTTCGTAGGCAATAAAACACCTACTTTGTTCAATTTCGCAAGGCTTTTCTTTAGAATTCAAATTTGATAATACCTTGATTTAAGTTTTATTTTATATGTACTTTTTTTATTTAGTTATATGGGAGCATTCCATATCATGGACTGAAAACATACATTAAAGGAAAAGAACGAATTAAATTCCACCTTGTATAATCAAAAAGTCCCTACCAATTGTATTTTCCTTTTTTGTTTTAGATCAAGGAACTTGCGGATCCTGTTGGACATTTGCCGCTGCCGCAGTTACAGAAAGTGGATTGGCCCGAATTAATGGTGGCAGAGTCTTAAGTCTGAGCAACCAGGCTATCGTCGATTGCGCGTATGAACATCTAGCGGAAGAGGGAGGAGGTGGATGCAATGGTGGCTACGATTTCGCTGCTTATGAGTTTATTATGAAACATGGCCTTCCTACTGAACAAGAGTATGGGGCTTACAAGAATAGGGTAAATCTTTTATTTCATTTTAGTGTAGAAATCTCTCAAATACCTACAACATAGTAGATAAAGGTTTTTGAGCAAAAAAAAAACTTTTTAAAACTAATATTTAGATAACATCTTTTTCATTTTTTTTTAATTTTTTTAGGATGGTTTTTGCACCATTGGAAACATGACAGAAACTTATAAGATTGCTGGCTGGACTGATGTAACGAAAAATAGCAAGAACGCCATGAAGGTAAATTTATTCCCAAAACATTTCAGAGCCAAGTTCACACTTAGAATATACATCACCTTTACGCGGCCAGGTGAAAGTTTACAAGAACTGCACGACCTTATTCCTCCATTACCAATCTATGACTATCTATGACTGGCCCGATAGCTCAGTTGGTAGTACCCTTGCCTTCTGAATTGTGGGTTGTGGGTTCGATTCCTACCCAGGACTAACATTTGTGTGATGAACAAAGATGTTTGTTCTGTGTCTAGGTGTTATATAGTATTCTATGTATGTATTTACAAACAAAAAGTATCTAAGTATTGTATCAGTTATCTGGTTCCCATAGTACAAGCTTTGCTTAGTTTGGGGCTAGATGACGATGTGTGAATTGTCCACAGATATTTATTTATTTACTACCGGACAACCAGATACGCGGCTGAGTGCCATCCCTTCATGATTGAAATACCACCTATTCGTACCAAACAATTTGATTCCACGTTCATAATTAGAACACAAGATACCCTTAAAGTGTCTGTGTTTCCGGCTAAATAAATATGACCGGACGAGTTCAAGAGAACAGTTAACAGGTATTTACTTAGCTAGCACGGTGAGGGGCCAAATGCTAGATAAGACTAATGTTAAATTAATGGTTAAAATAAAAAATAAAATTATATTTTTTAGGTATTCTTTGTCAAGCGTGCACAAGAAATAACTAGTCCGCCATCTTGGGCCATCCGCCATATTGGATTTAAACTGACGTGAATTAATTAGCCAACGCATTTCCATCCAAACAAAACGTGTATGCAACATTTCATCTAAATCAGCTATAACTGCTTATATTGCAATGTAATAAAAAGCTTGCAAAGAAGGGGGAGTGATGGCTTAGAGAGAGCGGCTAATAGTGACTGGATGCTAGGAGGTGAGAACCTAGCTCATGGGCGTGTTATTAGAAAGCCTTACGTCCAGCACCCCTACCGCGTAACCGTTCTGGGAATCGGCTTCGCCTGCCATCTTGCACGCGCCAATTTACAAGTCCACGAGTGCGAGCAAGAGAGAACACGTTTACGATCTTCACCAGACTTACGCGGTAAGGCCCCAGATGTGGACAAGGATAGACTTATGATGATTAGGTACCTATAAATAGCTTATGTAAGCGCTAGCATTGACTATATATGAATTTACAATATCTATGTTATGTATTTTTGTTTCTAGGTGGCATTGGTATATCATGGACCGCTTTTCATCTATATCCATGTCTCAATGGAGTTCCATGCATACTCCAGCGGTATATTCTATCAGAACAAGCAGGCGTGGTAATGTTATTTGAAATTAATTACTATGCGACAGATACCTTTTTTAAATTAAAAGATCTATTTCACACGGCATGCGGCATATGGACTACATATGCCGTATGTACCTACATACTATTATTTTTTTTATTGAAACTATCTTAATTACTAGCACAGAATATAAAGTGGTAAGTGCATAACAGAAATATCTACTCAAACTTGCCGTCTTAACCATTCATTCTTTTCCTCTAGCTTTTTCCATACCCCTTCTCTCTTCCCTTAGACTACTTACTAATATATCTGTAAGACGCTGGGTTGGGTCTGTTGGTATTATAATATTACTATTCTCAGCCCTGGCGACGAACCAAACCATGGAGTGACGCTTGTCGGGTACGGCGAGTTGAACGGTGAGCGGTTCTGGATCATCAAGAATTCTTGGGGGGAGACCTGGGGCATCGACGGTTACATGCTCGTTTCTGCGATGGACGACGTCTGCGGCATCATGTTTAACCCTTCTTACCCCGTGTTTTAAAGCATATAGTACTTAAACTGTTAGAAAAATGATGGTTTGTTTGAACTATTTTTCGAACATATAATAAACTATCAGCTGCCTTGAATTTCGTTTGTATTATTTGTATCTAATAATCACTACTATTTATGCCATCTATACAAATAATTAATTAACATGAAATAAACAAAACACTGACAAATTTTATTCAATATTGTTTAAACACGATGCATATATGATAAAGTATAGGAAGGTACCGCATGCACTCATACAATATTATTAGATTTTATATGGAGTATTTTTCAATTTATTGTCAAAAATCAAAATATTAAATTTTGAATACATACATAAGCTATGATATATGATATAGTTTGGAAAAACTTGTCATAAAAAGAACAAACAAACAAGGCATTGAATTATTTCCTTTCTGAGTCTCTAGCTAAAAATCTTCATTAAGCTTCACAACACCCATATTGCATTAAATAAATATTTAAAATGTAAATCTTCAACTAACTTAAAAAAAAAAAACAATAAAATTTGGGGTCAAACATTTGAAACTTTGTACTTGCATATTTCTAGTATATACGTACTTGAGCCATCAATGGCCAGCTTAGGTTGCTAGTTACAAGTGCTTCAGAAGTTCAGAAAGATATTGGGATGTAAGGATTATGATAAAGCTGACCGTTGGCAGTTGGTAGTAAGCCTGCCTTCTGAAATGTAGGTTGTGGGTTCGATTCCCACTCAGGACAAACATTTGTGCGATTAACATATCATGTTGGTTCTGTGTCTGGGTGTTATATTGTATTCTATGTATGTAAAACAAAAAGTATCTAAGTATAGTATCAGTTATCTGGTTCCCATGGTACAAGCTTTGTTTACGTTGGGGCTTTTAGGCCTTACGTTTGACCACTTGATTATCTCACCTGATAGTAAATTAAAAGTCTGAAGTTAAATTCTGCGATTAGTCCGATAGCTCAGTTTATAGTAACCCTGCATTCTGAACTGTAGGTTGTGGGTTTGATCCCTACCCAGGACAAACGTTTGTGTGATGAACATAGGGGTTTGATCTGTGTCTAGGTGTTATATTGTATTCTATGTATGTATTTACAAACAAAAAAGTATATTTAAGTAATCTATCAGCTACCTGGTTCCCATAGCTTTGCTTAGTTTGAGGCTAGATGGCGCCGTGTGAGATGTCAACACATATTATTATTATTATTATTACGTATGTAGCTACCTATTATACACACACTACACACACACACACACACACAAACACACGCCATTTCTCACATTCGCAAAACTCGGTTAAATTAGTATTCTAGCATGCGAATATTAATCTAAAAATTAGTGTGTATTTATTTTTTATCTTACAGTTAATTTAGTATAGTGTATATATTATAAGTAACCTAGCTTGGGCATTTCCCATATTATTTCCGGCGAAAGAGGCCTGGTCCGCATAATACGGGCTCTGTGCCTAGTGTGGGGACCCAGGTTTTTCTAACCTAATGCAATGTACTTATTTGCCTTTATCCAAATAAATCTATTTTTCATTTTTCATATTCAGCTAATATTGGGTTCGTTAGTGTGAGCAACTTATCGATTTAAGTAGAAATATTTATTTTTCTCTTTTAATAATGACTTTGCGAATAGTACCACTTCTTTCCGTGGGTGCAGTAAGAGCTTTTTGAAGGATTTTCATTAAAATCTGCGATCACCAAGCCACCTGCCAAGCGTGGTGATAATAGCAAATCCCCTCTGTTGTGTGGTGTTTACATGCCTGTCGGCTTATAACCTGGAGGCGGTGGGTTCGATTCCCGCGGCAGGACAAATATATTTTGTGCACAGAAAAAAAGCGCATATACTTGTTCTGAGTGTCTGGGTATCCTCGTGGTTAAGTATTTATACACAGAAATAAAAGCCCAAATACTTGTTCTGAGTCGGTGTTGTGAGTCCTCGTAGTTCTTGGGTCTCTAGACACAGAGAACCCTAGTTAAGTTAAGTTAATAATAATAACGCCAAACGATCACATACATAGACCCTGGACCCTAACTAGGATTCCCTGTGTCTAGGGACCCAGGAACTACAAGGACCATGGTCCCACAACACCCAGACTCAGAACAAATAATTGCGCTTTTTTTTCAGTGCGCAAACACTTGTACTGCCGCGGGAATCGATCCCGCTGCCTCCGGGTTATGAGCCGACCAGCTCAACCACCACCACTAAAATAATTAATGCTAACTAATCATTTGTATATACCTATTATTTAGTGATACTTACAATTTAGGTTTTAATTGTAGATAACACAATAGTCATTAATTTAGCTAATATGATAATATTAATGAATTCAATGTACTATTAAAAGTTGCTGATTTGATTAAATTTAACATAGTAGAACGAAATCTCGTATGAGGTTCACTTATAAAGACAAATAAGTTAAAATTTGTCAGAATGTTGCTATACATTTTGGCAACATTTTGCATTGTGTCTGTAACGGGGTATAGTGGTAAGTACAAATGGGTTCTTAAATTATCCTATACCTACTAGCTGTGCTCCGCGGTTTCACCCGCAGATAAAAAAGAAACTTATGTGTTAATCCAGCATATAAGCTATCTATATTCAAAATTTCATCCAAATCCGTCCAACTGTTTGAGCGTTATAGAGTAACATCTAGGATACATACAAACCTTTATGTTTATAATATTATTGGGATAGGATTTGATTCAAAGTTCTTAACTAGAACGGCTAAGGAATGGAATGCCCTGCCAGCGTCTGTCCAGCGTGTTTCCGCCGGCGAAATATGATCCGGGCGTGTTCAAGAGAAGAGTGAATAGGTATTTACTTGGTTAGCATGCTAGACCTTCGATCGCATCAGGTGAGAGCGTGGTCAAATGCTAGACAAGTTTGAAGTAAAAAAAAAACCTTTTTATGGCTTCAACATATCATTAGCTTAAATATTGTTATAGTTCTAGATGAGGGCTATCTAGTCTTGGAAAGCGATGCAGATACATTACAATGGCCTGAAAGATACTCAGTTAAAGCAATAAGAGCATCTTTAACTACCAACATAGTAGAAGATTATACAGCATGGTAAGTTTGTCTTGTTTTGTAATAATTCCTTTTGAACAAAAAGGTTCTAACTGACTTCAATCCCAATGAGAACATCATCAAATGTAGTTGAAATCGAAATACGCATTATTAAGGATAAATCAAATATTACTTGTCAGATCTTGATAAAATTTCCAAACGGGAAGCATCAGCTTTTAAAAAAAATCGTATAAACGGTTCACACAGTCGAAAGTCCTGACATATAAAAAAAACAGTCGTATTGAGAACCTCCCGTTTTTTGAAGTCGGTTAAAAATTAGATAATCACTTATCACCGTCACTTCACTTTCCATCAGGTGAGAGCGTGGTCAAATCCCAGAAAAGTATGAAGTAAAAAAAAAACAACGTTTCTTAAAAATCTATTCAAGTATAAGCTCGTGATTAATTTCAGGAAAACAAATCAGTCATCTAGAATCGACTACAACAATGGAGCAGTAAAAGAAATGACCAAGATGGAGGATGAGTATGGAGAAAGTTATGAGGCACGTCTAATGATTTCTTTTTATTATCACTATACTTAGTATAAACATAATTCTACTACTACAGACAAAAGAAACTACGCAAAATCGTTTCAATACGGCGCTAAAGCGGCGCAAATATAGTAAGCTCGGTAGTGGTTACCACACATACAATCAGAGCACCTGGTCGATACGACGCGTGACCAAAATGCTGGCAATTATTTAGCACGGCGAATCAAGAATTTTGTCAATAAATTGATGGCAATGCTGCCAGCACGTTGATTTCGCTACCAACTGGCAGTAAACTGAAGTGTTTGGACTGTCTATAGGTCATTGCAGCTAATATACGGTCCAAATGTTTTTTTTATACCTAGTGGTCTAGCAGTAGATTGCATTATTGTAGTAGGTAATTTTTACTTTACATATAAATTCTTAAGTAGGTTTATTTATGGTTACTGAACTTAATACCGATTTTCATATTTAGCTGCATCCCGTAACAACGGAGGAGGAACTGAACAAGATAGTGTGCCATTTCCATAATCAAAGAATTTACGATGGCTTTGAACTGGAAGGAATCTTACCTTCCATCGCCGATGACTATGAGGCAGTTGGTTAGTATGATAATTTTTCAAACCAAGGCTTGGTTAAAACGGCAATATTTTTGGTAGAATTTTCAATAGTTAGCATTTCTTGCTAATACAATATTAATAACTTTTAGGTAATGAAACTATTGATGAAAAATTGACAGTGAAATTTGAATACAACGAGATATCCGATGGAGAGGATATTAGAAATACTATATGGGCATATTATGATGATGAAATCGGATGGATTCCAGTCAGGTATAGTATATATATACTTTTTACAACAGATACAAATCTGTTTTAAAAAGTATACGTAAAAATCTAGACGAAATCTAGTGTAAATTAATGCAAAACTAATAATTATTATATTATTTTACTGCAAGTTATTAGGCACTGTTAGAGTTATGTATGATTCCTTCAAAACCTTTTTAATTTCTGAGTGACTTGAACTATATAGCACTGCATACAAATCGATTTAATTATGGATGAAAATTACGCACAATACAATTTATAACAAGATATAACCAACATTTTTAGTATGTCATTTCTTTTCTTATTTTTAGGTATGAAATGAAAAACTACGCCGTAAAATTGGGATCCCTGACAGACCATGAAATTTGGACCTATTCCGATTTCACCGAGGACTTCGATGATGAAGTATTTGACTTCATAAATCTGTGTATGTCCTATATTAATGATAAGAGCTTATCATATATGAAAATCGATCTGATTTCAGATAATCTATTGTATGTTCACAACATAGACCATTAGGAGGGATTGGCCATAATCACAACGCTTAGACGTCTTAGTGATCGCGATAGATTATAATGCAGACTGCAAGAGAATTCTGCTGCCCGTTCTCTAGATATTACATTCGGCTCTCTTATGGAACTCACGGGAATTTAATATAATGATGACTTGCTCGATAGTTCGTTCAGTTGTCAGCCTTCTGAACTGTGGGTAGGTTCGATTCCCACCCAGAAGTGTGATGAACATAGGTGTTTATTCTGTGTCCGGGTGTTATATTGTATTCAATGTAATTATTTACAAACAAAAAGTATCTAAGTATTGTATTGCATAGTTATCTGGTTCCCATAATATAAGCTTTGCTTAGTTTGGGGCTAGAATAAGATTTATTTCAACAAACAATAGCAACGATAACAATATCATCCTTACTGAAGTAGGTATGTGAATTAATCAAAAACAAAGTCATTATTTTAGTAGACAGTAGATATTATTATTCGAGCCCTGGACTCCACACTAGGATTCCCTGTGTTATAGAGTTTAATAAAATGTTCGTTTACACCTTATATTATCACTAACGCCAGATTAAAAGGCATGGCTACTTATATTGTATTATATTGTCTGTTGGCATGGCAATAGCAAATGGGAGCATATGCCTAAATGGGCCCAATGGGCCTCTATTGGCTTTGCCATGAGCTCTCATGGATATTGACCAACCGGCAGACAGATAATGTTATGATTGATGTTAAGTAAAGTGTAAATACAGGTACAAGGTAAGAAGCATTATTGATGAGTATGACGTATAGATTAAGTCAATAAATTTCTTGGTAACCCAGAGTGGGCTTATAAAACAAATGAGTTAATAATCATTTTTATTATTTCAGTTGGATGTAGTAATGATACGATAGTCGAACATGCAAAGGACAGTGAGAAAATAGTCAAAGAATTGATGTTTATCAACCCTAAAAACGAAAAGCACGTTGATCACGTATTTAATCAGTAAGTGGAATTATTTTAAAAGATACGAGCTTAATGAGGCGGTGTCATAGCACGTATTTTTGAGGTGGTCTCTCGATGCCTTTGCTTAAAGTTGAAAATCGAAGATCATAATATCAAACTGGGTCTGCGGTTTAAAATGTGTTAATTTTGCGGGTTTTTGTAGGATCAAATGAAATAAATAATAGTCATGTGTTTAAAACACCAACCAGGCTATTTATTCGTAAAAAAAAACTTTTATTATCGCTGTAAATGAAAATTTGAAGCACTACGCTGCTAAAGTATTTTTGGGTGACATTCTACGATTTTATTTTGGAAAAACCAAAGTAATTAGTTAGATTGTATTTTGTTTTCTTATCAGTTTATTTAGTTGCGTCACGTCGCACTGGGCTTTCAAAAAAGTTTTGTTGATTATGTGATCAGGCTCCACTTTAGTGTAAAATATGTATTGGATATTTTTTTATTACATAATCCGTTTTCAGCTTCCAAACCCGATTCAAACGGAAATACGCTCATGAAAAGGAACACGCTTTGAGGAGAACTATTTTCAAAAATAACATGAGGTAATGGTTTCTCAGAATAATTAACCACTCATAAGTTTATCAACGGCGTTAGGGAACTTAATGCCTTATAGCTAAAAATAATGCGGCGCGTCTTTGGGGACTGCCAGTTGAAGTAAAAACTAACAAGCTCATGGGAAGCGTACGGTGACGATGACGCTAATTTCACGTTTTTGTTCACCCACAAAGTAGACATATATACACACTGTACAATAGCTCATGGAAAGCGTTCGGTGACGATGACGCGAGTTCCATGATTTTGTTCAACAAAAAACTGCTCAACGCGCCTAAAGAAGTTTTCACTCCAATAATAATTTGGTGATTCCCCCATAAACATAATATTTTTTTGAAGTAGTGAAATAATAATTATGTACAATTTGGAATAAAATCTAACCGGTACTGAATCAATAATTTTGGTAATTCATTAATCAGACTGTGAAAATCTTTTACCTTACCTCAGGATGATATCGTCAGCCAATAGGCGTAACTTGGGTTACAAACTAGGTGTTAACCAATTCTCTGACTGGACTCCTGAAGAGTTGGAGCGCACTCTTGGCTTCATACCGCCTCCGGAAGAATCAAGAGGAACAGTGGAATTTCCTTACGACGACGACGATCTGACTGACTTAGGTAGTAAGCTTCCGAAACAGTTTAACATGAGGAACTTTGGACTTATCTCACCCGTTAAAAGTAAGTTGTTTCAAAAGATATACCATCGCTATTAACATCTGCGTTGATTTTAAATTTTATACTTTTTTATAATGCAATGCATATTTTTTTGTGATATTATGACAACATATAAGTAACCTGTATGTCTCTGTCTATTGATGACTGATTTAGATGATTATTTATTTTATTAATTGTGATATTTTTAAAACATTATTTTTTAAGTTTAAATCTGCAGTGTCTCTTTTATAATTTCAGTAAGTAAATTAAATTACATTTATTTTCCTCTATATTTATTGTATTGTAAGTATCATTTTATTATTGTCACGTAGATTTATTATTATCGAGTGTGTAACTTTGAATTGAGTACCATTTTGTTAGTATTTATAGAGTTTATATTGGTGGCAACTATTTTGGTGTATTTTTTTATATTGTATTTGTTTTCAAAAGTTTATCAGAGCGCCTGATCTACGGCCTACTACGACTACCAAGCCACATATTCATATTTATTTATTTATTGCCGTGACCAAAATGCTGGCACTTATTTGGCACAACGGATCAGCATTGCAATTCAACGGGGCAATGCTGCCAGCATATTGAGTACGCTACTGGTAGTGGGCTGGAGCATTTGAACTGTCTATAGGTCATCGCGGGCAGTATATAGTCCAAATGCTATGGTTGTGAATATTATATCATTATAGTATTTAACTGTATATTGTAAACTGTTTGTGCATTCATAAAATAAAATAAAATATCACGCATACAAAATTTTTGAGAATCTGATGATGATGGAAACGCATCGTGACGGTTGTTATTACATTGGAAATCGCTGAGCTAAAGACTATTAGACTATTATCTAGCCTAATCAATTCCATTGTACCGGTAGCGGTTCAGATACGTCAGGGGTAAACTGACCTGACTATACTACCTGACTTTGATAATATTGTCTAAAGAAATAGCTATTAAGATACAATCGTCCCACACAGCCACAGAACTCAGTATCAAAACCATTAAAAACACAAAAATAATTTAACTTTAAAAAAAAAAAATTCCATTTTAGGTCAAGGAACTTGCGGATCCTGTTGGACATTTGCTGCCGCAGCAGTTACTGAAAGTGGTTTGGCGCGAATCAATGGTGGCAGAGTCTTAAGCTTGAGCAGCCAGGCTATCGTGGACTGCGCGTATGAATACCTAGCGGAACAGGGAGGAGGTGGATGCAATGGTGGCTTGGATTACGCTGCTTACGAGTTTATTATGAAACATGGTCTTCCTACTGAACAAGAGTATGGGCCTTACAAAAACAGGGTAAGTAGTAATATTGGAAAAAAATAATATTGGGGAAGACGTTTTTCCGGACTAGAGACGCTTAAATCAACGTTGGTTGTGCTACCCTCACTTCCACTATAATAATAATAATAACGCCCAACGATCATATATCCCGGACCCTAAATAAGATTCCCAGTATCTAGGGAGCCAGAAACTACGAGGAATATGGTCCCAAAATACCCAGACTGAGAACATGTATTTGCGCTTTTTTTTCATGCACAAATATTTGTCCTGTTGCGGGAATCAAACCCGCCACCTCAGGATTATGAGCCAACCTGCTTAGACAGACTGACAGATAACAGATGATCCTGAATGGAATACATTATATTTATGTTATGATTGAAGGGGTGAGAACAAAAAGGGTTTAACTGATTTTTTTCACAAAATGACTTATGGGTATCGTTGGATTCAGCGTGAAATTATCTACAATTATACGTTCCCAAAATACCGAAATGAGTCTTAAATTAGTATTTTAACATACAATCCAAACATTTTAAAGCAACTGAAACTTACATAAACCTTTTCTATTACCTTATAAGCACTCTACATTAAAATGACGCCGTTGAAGTTTAAAGTCAATTTTCTCGAAACTATCAATTTGACAGTTAAGCCCTTTTTATTCTCAATCCTTCAATTTAACATCGATCGTTTTAGTTAGTTTCACTCATTTTCAAACACACAATAATTAAAATAGGACTGAAAATACTTTAATACCTTTTAATTTATATTTTATTGCTTTAAGTTGCCTTCCAGTTATATCTAAACCTAGTCAGTTATATATAAACAGTACAACCAAACAACTACGAATTTCAATGTAATACGTACAATATTGCTCGCAGTCAAAACCGCGGGAAGCAGCCTTCTGCTCCCACAACACCACTTTGAGCGGTTTGCCTCTTGCATCCTTATGCAAGAGGCAAACCGTCCAAAGTGGTGTTCTATAGGGGAGGCCTATCTTCAGCAGTGAACGACTTCAGGCTAATGATGATGATGATGACGTAGTTTTTTTAAATGTTAGTGTATGATGTGACGGATCTTTCACCTGATGTTAAGCGACACGGCCGCCCATAACAGAACAGTGTCACTCGGAACTCTAAAATAAAGTTTTGCGCGACACTGCTCTGCACACATCATCCTGAGACATCAGCACAGTCTGGTAATAAGATTAATCTACTGCGAGATCAGATTATAAAGTCTCAATTACCCAGTAATTTCACTAGCTACAATGCCCTTAAAGCCGGAACTGAATATTGATTGGCGGCAGAAAAACTGGCAAAGCCGGTACCTGCCTAGACGAACTTTGCTGAAAAGTCTTACCACCTAGTTAAAATACGAAATAATAAAATACTTTTCCTTCCAACCTATAAACATGAGATAATTAAATACAAAACACATTTAGAGGAGACCAAAGAGCGGGCTCTTACCTCGGCCCAGTGGCAGCTTTACACATTTGCCGCCCGTAGGCTATTTGCCGCCTAAGTAACCTCTGCAATCCAATACCCCAGTTCACAATCATATTAATTACATTTTCTTTTCAATAAAATTACAGTATTATGATTTGTCTATCGTCATCAATTACATCAGCTTATTCTACTAAATTATTGTAATTTTCAAGACTTGTTTTCTCCGTGTTTAAAATGATTATTATTGTAAGAAAAAAAAATTACCCGAAAGTGGCCGCCCCCTAAAATTTGTCGCCCCAGGCTCCAGCTTACTCAGCCTGCTTGTAAATCTACCACTGCCTCGGCCAAAGATTAAGTTTGGAGATTTAACGAGGTAATGTCACCAGCTTTTTGCGCACCTTACCCGCAGATAAAGTTTAGATAGTTTTATATTAGATTTAATTTAGTTTTAATCATTATATTATTTATTTATTACATACCCATTGAAAGAAAAAAAAAAACATGATATTTAAGCGATAGGTCAGTAACATATCTGTTTCTTTATAGGATGGTTATTGTAACATTGGAAACATGACGAAAACTTACCCGATCACTGGATACACTCGAGTAACTAAAGACAACAGTAATGCTATGAAGGTAAAATTCATCTTTTTGGGCCCAAGCTTAAAAAAAAGAGCGTGCTTTAGACCACTCTAATGAAGTAAAACTTTTTTAGTTTAGCTCCATCTATCGGCCAGTATAACTTTGTTTAATGTTAATGCCGCGATCTTGACAATTGTAAATTGTCATTTTACCGGAAATACCAACATAATAACAATAATAAATACTTTTTAACTTTGTTATGTTGGCAATGGAGATTTACGTGAACCAACTTCAACTTCCGTTCACCTCGCATTCAACAGCTTACCTACTTCCCAAGCCAAGCGTCCATAAAGAAGTTTTACTTCAAAAGATTTACTTAAAATGTAATTACAGCCTTTTTGTATTAAGTATCAATTTATATCTGTGAATTTCATTCTTAGATAGCAGTAGTAAACCATGGGCCACTTTTCATCGGACTTCATGTCTCTAGAGAGTTCTTTGCATACTCAAGTGGTATCTTCTATCAACATAGAGCGATGTGGTGAGTATGTTTATTTATTTGATCATGAACATCGTGATTAAAATCAATGTAACGATTAACAGAATTAAAAAAACGAAAAGATGGCGCTTAACCGGTCTAGTAGTCCGGTAGTGGAATGGTGATGGACAATGTCAAAATGTAATAGAGACATAACAATAATATACTATAGATAATGGTAATTTTGTTCAAAATTATATAAAAACCCTGACATTCTCTTACTAAACTAGATAAATATAGATTTATATATATATAATTATATTTGCACAAAATTATTATTATCCATAATATATTATTATATACATTTACAGTACATTTTTTACGTTGTAAAATTACTTTACACAACAAATTTAGTTCATATGAACTATATGAGACCAATATTAAAGAATATCCTATGTAATAAAAATGGAATATTCTTAATCGGTATCTATGACGGAGATCTGAGCTAATAACACATATAAAAAACGTCCTTCCTTTTTGAAGTGATTATGTATTCTTTTTTAAGTGTTATGATTTTCAAACGACTGATCAGATTTTTAAGTCACATCTTTGAGACACAAAAGAAAATTCAATATCGGGTCATCCACTTGCAAGTCATCACGATGCATGCCATAAACAGATTACTAATCTTTTTTTTTATGTGTGAACATCTCACACAACGCCATCTAGCCCCAAACTAAGCAAAGCTTGTGCTATGGGAACCAGATAACTGATACAATACTTAGATACTTTTTGTTTGTCAATACATACATAGAATACAATATAACACCCAGACACAGAAAAAACATCGATGATCATCACACAAATGTTTGCCCTGGGTGGGAATCGAACCCACAACCCGCAGTTCAGAAGGCAGGGTCACTACCAACTGAGCTATCGGGCCAGTCGAGTCGAGTCGCCAGTTAAAGATTCGCGTGACATTGCACTGTGCATTTCATCCTAAGACATCAATAGGTTAGTGATGACTATGAGATAAGGTCATACGATCTCATTTGTCCAATCTAAGTGGTTACCGCTGTGCGACATTTTTAAATCGCTCCAATATAAATAATATATGACATGACGCTTATCACACAGCACCGCGCCGCCGTGGTAGGCGGTGAGGTGGATTTCACGTTGCTCAGGGTCTCTTAGTAATCCGTTGATGCTTAACACTCGTGTGTTACGTACGTACACCGCCCGACCGCGCGTTCGAGCGGTGCTCTTGCCGCCACCGCCCCTCCGCGCGGACGGCCAGCGCGGAGGGGCGGCGCTTCACACTCGGGGCGCCGCGTAACCGCGCGGAAAATTGTGGGAGAAGGACATGCTACAGTTAGAAGAAAAAAAAATTGCTGGCCCGATACTTTATTTGGTAGTAGTAGCTCTGCCTCCTGAACTGGTGGTTCGATTCCCAGGACAAACATTTGGGTGATGTACATATTTACAAACAAATAGTATCTAAGTATTGTATCAGTTATCTGGTTCCCATAGTACAAGCTTTGCATAGTTTAGGGCTATAGATGGCGCTGTGTAAAATGTCTGTTGGAAAGTATGTTAACACAAACCAATTCAGTGCATAGTTGTCTCTCTCATCTCATCATGTATTCTTGCTCTACGGAATATAGTCTACGACCTTGTTTCTCTGCTAATGGTTGAATAAACTTTCTCTATGATTTTTGATCGGTGTGTCATCATACATAGTATCCTCTACTTGGTCTGTGGTGTCATCAATTAAAATTAAGATTGATTGTTTTTTGCTTTTTGTGTGCTAAGTAATAAATCTAACTTTACTATCTTGATCCCTGTGTTTTTGTCCAAAACCCTTCAGGTTACAAATATTTATTATTTATTTCCAGTCCGGAAAACCGAGCGAATCACGCCCTAGCTTTGGTCGGATACGGAGTGTTGAACGGTGAACAGTTCTGGATTATCAAGAACTCCTGGGGAGAAATTTGGGGCAACGACGGCTACATACTTGTCTCCGCTAAGGACAACGTCTGCGGCGTTAAAACCCACCCCACATACCCGGTGTTTTAAAACGATATTCAAAGACACGCATCGAGTGTTTGGCTTTTCTATAGAACTTGGCTAAACGCTCCTCATGCCTTCAGTTTCGTCGATATGTTTTATTTGTATCTAGAATTAATAAAACATTGAAATGAATATTATTAATAATTCGAATATTACTTTAATAAATGTGCTGAATTTAGTATGAGTATTTAATTTTTATTTTAATTATTATTGTACCGTTTGGAGTATTACTATTGGATTGATTTGGAGAAATAATAAAACATAGGTTTATTACTAAATTAAATGGTAAAAAATGATTTTTATACCTCAAAATATTTTCACGTTACGCCTAACGCATCAGTAGAGTAGAGCAATATCGAGAGGCATCTGTTTAGGGCAAGCTTGTAGCTCTGTGCGTGCTAAACACTTTATGACGTTACGCAAGAGTAGCTTTAACAAAATAAGTTACTTCGCGGAAACTTCTACACGTACGCAGGATTGTATTACAAAACTGCGCTTAGTAGAGAATCTAAGCTCAGGACTAGATATCATTCACAAAATGATATAAGAATAATAATAAAAATAAAATAAATAAATAAATATGTGTGGACATTTCCATTTGCATTCGCAGGTACCACCGCACAGTAGTGCCTGCGCTGCAAGATATGCGCAAGAGAAGAAATCGATGCTTCGTTCCGTATTTTAAAAGTGACACAGCACGTAGGCATTACGATTATATCGCACCAAAACTTTATAATAAGATAGAAGCAACATTCAAAATCAGGGCATTAAGCAACTTTCAAATAAAAAGGTCAATATTGGAATGGTTAAATTCATATGACTATAAAGATACAGAAGCTATACTAGAATTAACATAATTATACTAATGTAAAAGTACTACATAAATATTTATAAATATATGTATGTATATAAGTATATAATACATAATTCAAAATACGCAATAGCCAAAACTTACATCCTTCTAAATACATATACAATAGAAATAAACTTCAATATTATCTATACACATACACAAACATAATAGTATATTAGAAAATAAGCATTAGTTATACTTTGTTTATATATAATGTAAAAAAAAAAATTACAAAAAAATTACATAATGTTACCTTTATAACGTAGTAGACTTTAGTGAAACGAATTATTATGCTTAATAGACTTAATTTTGAGGGTGAACTGCCTCCTGGGCCACAGCTAACGCTTTTCCAGGAGACAGGGTTACATTAAAATTGTATAACGTATATTAAAAAAAAAAAATTTCACACACCGCCATCTAGCCCCAAACTAAGCAAAACTTGTACTATGGTAACCAGATAACTGATACAATACTTATATACTTTTTGTTTGTAAATACATACATAGAATACAATATAACACCCAGACACAGAACAAACATCGATGCTGATCACACAATTGTTTGTCCTGGGTGGGAATCGAACCCACAACCTGCAGTTCAGAAGGCAGGGATACTACCAACTGAGCTGTAAGGTCAGTCAATAATAATAATAACGCCCAACGATCACATAGATAGATCCTGTACCCTAACTAGGATTCCCTGTGTGACAACAACACCTAGACTCAGAACAAGTATTTGCGCTTTTTTCTGTGCACAAATACTTGTCCTGCCACGGGAATCGAACCCTCGGCCTCCGATCTGACCTGTTCAACCACCACACCACAGAGGCTATCAAAGTAGGTAACATTATCCTTTTTATAGTTTATCAGCTGTATAGTCATTAATTTAATTAAATAATTAACAGTTTTTATATGATAATAACATTACTGAAAACTATAAAAGCGGTTGGTTGTACTAAAAGTAAAATAGTACTACAAATAAAGCCTCGAATGCGAGATTCGGTTACAAGAACAGATAAAATAAAATTTTCAATATGTTGCTATACATTTTGGCAACATGCATTATAACTGCAACGGGATATAGCGGTGAGTTCTTATAATTTTATAATCATTGTTTAATATTACACTGGATTTTTGACAGCCTCTGTGGTGCGGTAGTTGAGCAGGTCGGCTCATATCCCGGAGGCGGCGGGTTCGATTTCCGTGACAGGACAAGTATTTGTGCACAGAAAAAAAACGCAACTACTTGTTCTGAGTCTGGGTGTTGTGGACCATGGTCCGTGCAGTTTCTGGATCCCTAGACACAGAGAATCCTAGTTAGGGTCCGGGATGTATGTAATGTGATGGTTGGGCGTTATTATTATTATTTATTGGAATATATTTTATTACTGTAAATAATACGTTTAGTTTTTTTTTTGTTTTGGCTCCTCACTTTGTGTATTTAGTCAGTGTCAAGTAATTGATAATTTATCAAGTTAATGATATTTCACGCAAATATGTATCCAGTCACAGTCGAAGCCATCAAATCAAGTCATAGTCATACTCCTAGTAAAGTGGTGGCAACTTTACTAGAAGCTTCTATGGAGTTTTGGAAACAACACGAAAAAAAACGTTTCACCATCATTATACCACTTTCCCACTCCCACTCCCACTCCCACTCATGCCTGTAATCCAGCACTTAACGTATAAAATGCCATCAATTTTATGCACTAACAATGAAAATAACACAAGTTTTGAAAAATAGTACAACGCGGTGACGCTATCTTTTTCGTTTTCCCGCCAAAATCTCACGTTTAGTTAAACATTAGTATTTAATAGTTCTAGACGAGAATTATGAAATGGTAGAAAGAGATGCAGATTCGTTACAATGGCCTGAAAGGTACTCCATTAAAGCAACACGAGCATCGCTAACTTCCAACATAGTAGAAGATTACACAGCATGGTAAGTTTGCCTTATTTTCTAGAAAGTATATAAAACACACAGCCTCTGTGGTGCGGTGGTTGAGCAGGTCGGCTCATAACCCGGAGGAGGCTTCGATTCCCGCGGCAGGACCAGTATTTGTGCACAGAAAAAAAATCAAATACTTGTTCTGACTGTTGTTGTGTTGACCATGGTCCTCGTAGTTCCTGGATCCCTAGACAAAGAGAGTCCTAGTTTGTGTCCATCGCTATATGGCAAGATCTATGTATGTGATCGTTGGGCGTTATTATTATCATCAATTTTAAATGTAAGACGTATTCAAGCACTTCGTAAATTTCAGGAAAACGAACCAGTCTTCTAGAGTGGACTACAACAAGGGAGCAGTAAAAGTTATGACCACTTTGCCCATGATAGAGGATGAGCATGGACAGAAATACGAGGCGCGTCTATAATTTAATACTATATTTTTGTTGACTTATGGAGCAACATATTATGTTAATACACAACACACCCACACACCCACACACACACACACACACACACACACACACACACACACACACACACACACACACACACACACACACACACACACATCAGCCAATCAGAAAATCCGAAGAAAAACGGTCATGTGCTCAACTTTATCATTCTTGGGCATCTACTGAACCTTATAGGCATGGCTTCATATGCTCTTGATAAACTATTTCTAGCTGGTGAAGAGAATGTTCAAGTAATTCAATTTTCATTTTAGATTCACCCTGAAACAACGGAGCAGGAGCTTAATAAGATAGTGTGCCATTTCCTTTACGAAGCATTGTCTAAAGACCTTAAGCTAGATGAAATCTTACCGACTAGCTTCGAGTACTATGAAACAGTTGGTAAGTAATTATAAGTATAATGACGTTCAAATTGCCATTATTATCATTTTGATTACGGACTAAATCAAAAATTTATTCCCAAATCATCTTGTAGAGATTACAAGATGATTAAAGATGAGTAAAATGATAAGCTATTTTCTATTTATTTCAGGTATTGAAATTATTGATGAAAAAAATACCGTGAAATTTGAATACAACGAGATATCAAACGATGATGATGTAAGAAATACAATCTGGGCATATTATGATGATGACATCGGATGGCTTCCAGTCAGGTAAGTGGTCTTACTATTTTATTTCGGCGGCTATATGCAGCCGAAATAAATGTAAATAGGGTGAATTCTCTATAAGTAGCTATTTTTTTAGCAAAATGTATTTTTTAAACAAATGTTTTAGGTATGAAATGAAGAAATACGACGTAAAACTGGGATCCTTGATAAGCCATGAAATTTGGACCTATTTCGGTTTTATCGACGACTTCGATGATGGAGTGTTTGACTTCATAAATCTATGTATGTGATATTTTTATGTTAGAAGTTAAATCTTATTTAGAACTTTGTTCATGCTATTTGTTTGTTTTTATATGCAAACGTCACCATGGTAACTAAAGGCAGAGGTAGATCACGCTTACCTATAAATAACTTATTTACTTTGTATTTAAAAATCAGGTTATATGAGAGAAGACCAACAACGGGAAGAAATTTCACTGATTTGCTGTGCGTACGATAAAAAATCTATCAAACCATAAGTAAAGCCAAAGTAAAATAGAGTATCAAGTTTCGTAAAATATATATTATACTTACTCGAACAGCCAACAGCAGATAGAGAAGGCTTCAAAGGGTATGATACTGACAGAAAAAAAGAAGAAAATAAAAATATCACTAACAGTTATTACTTTCGTATAAATATGTCACTGCTTTAGTAAACAGTGGTACTGATGTAGAGCAGCACAGAATGTCTTTCATGCAATCACTTGTTGATACAGTGTAGGTTCATAGAACACAAAGTAATACATCATAAAATATTTTAACATTTTAGTTGGATGCGATGAAGAAAGAACTGTGAAACATGCAAAGGACAGTGAGAAAATAACGAAAGAACTAATGTTTATCAATCCTGAAAACGATAAGCATGTTGATCACGTTTTTACTCAGTAAGTGGTAGATAATTTCAAAATTGGTCTTTATTATTGAAGTAAAAATGTGACCTAAATGAATAACCACTTAGGTTTGTGGTATTGTAGCCTCCACAAACCTAAGTGAAAAAAGTGACCTAAATGAATAACCACTTAGATTGGTGGTATTTTAGCCTCCGCAAACCTAAGTGAAAAAAGTGACCTAAATGAATAACCACTTAGGTTGGTGGTATTTTAGCCTCCGCAAACCTAAGTGAAAAAAGTGACCTAAATGAATAACCACTTAGGTTGGTGGTATTTTAGCCTCCGCAAACCTAAGTGAAAAAAGTGACCTAAATGAATAACCACTTAGGTTGGTGGTATTTTAGCCTCCGCAAACCTAAGTGAAAAAAGTGACCTAAATGAATAACCACTTAGGTTGGTGGTATTTTAGCCTCCGCAAACCTAAGTGAAAAAAGTGACCTAAATGAATAACCACTTAGGTTGGTGGTATTTTAGCCTCCACAAACCTAAGTGAAAAAAGTGACCTAAATGAATAACCACTTAGGTTGGTGGTATTTTAGCCTCCACAAACCTATGTGAAAAAAGTGACCTAAATGAATAACCACTTAGGTTGGTGGTATTTTAGCCTCCGCAAACCTAAGTGAAAAAAGTGACCTAAATGAATAACCACTTAGGTTTGTGGAGGCTAAAATACCACCAACCTAAGTGGTTATTCATTTAGGAAACTATGTAATATTAATATGATACGATATTAGAGATAGAGATACAGAAACACTAATTTATAGTTTTTCGCCTTTTTTCAGCTTTCAAAACAAATTCGATCGCAAATACGTCCATGAACGTGAACATTATTTGAGGAAAACTCTTTTTAAAAAGAACATGAGGTAATTATGTCAAAAAAGGTAGTAATACTTTTCTACAAAGTTCGTGTAGGTAGGTAACATTAGCCAGTTATTCTGCGGACATGCAGTAGTTTGCTACTATGTTACGATTTAAAGGGCACTGTAATTAGTGAAGTTATTGGGCAAATAAGACTATGATCTGATCAAACTGTGCTGATGTCTCAGGATGACGTGCGCAGTGCCGTGTCATGCGTAACATTATATTTTAGTGTTACAGTGACATTGCAACCGTCGTTTATATAAAAAATTATAGGGCGAATTCTATGAAAAAAATGAAGTTAACAGGGTAGCATATTTATTACGTCGAACATATTTATTTATGTTTTATCATTGCATATATATATTAGGTCTTTACCTATGAAATTGCCGTTTTGTTTGAAAAAAGTTAAAGTATTTTTTTTTCGAACTTATTTATTTCTTTTATTCAAAGTAATCACCCCTTCAATCAATGCATCTTTGCCAACGCTGTGGCAGTTTATGGATGCCCTTCTTGAAAAAATCAGCAGGACGGGAGACAACAAACTCTTCAAAGGCGTTTTGTACTGCCTCTCGGGAATTGAACTTTTTTCCCGCTAAAAATTTGTCCAAATTTTGGAATAAGTAATAGTCGGTAGGCGCAAGATCTGGTGAGTATGGCGGATGAGGGAGAGCTTCCAAGCCCAACTCATGCAGCTTAGAGACGGTCTGTTGTGCAGTATGGGGTCGCGCGTTGTCGTGAAGTAGCAGTGGAGACGACCGATTGACCAAAGCTGGTTGCAGACGTGCGAGTTTCGCCATCATTGTGGTCAGTTCTTCAATGTACACATCTGCAGTAATGCTCTCGCCGTTTTGCAAAAAGCTATGATGAATCACACCAGCACTAGACCACCAAACTGTGACCATCACCTTTCTAGGGGTCATTTTTCGTTTTGCACATTGCTTTGGTACCGAACCAGGATCTAACCAACTTGCTGAGTGCTTTCGATTGTCAAAAAGAATCCATTTTTCGTCGCACGTAACAATTCGGTTCAAAATTCCTTAATTTCTGAGTCTGTTAAGCAGCGCAAGGCAAGTCTCGACGCGTACGTTGCGCTGGCGATCGTTAAGTTCGTGGGGCACCCATCTATCAAGCTTTTTTTATCTTGCCAATCTGTCGCAAATGGACCAATATTGTTTTGATGCTAACATCAAAAGCTGCTGCCAGCTCAGCTGTAGATTGAGATTCATCAGCTTCCACAATCGCCTTTAATTCATCATTATTGACCAAAGTTTCCGCACGACCACGAGGTTCATTTTTCAAGTCAAAATTCCCAGAACGGAACCGAGCAAACCAATAACGGGTTGTACGTTCGTTTGTACATTTCTCTCCGTAAACGTCGTTGATGTTACGTGTCGTTTGTGCCGCGTTGGTGCCACGACGGAACTCATATTCCATAATTACACGAAATTTCAAAGTATCCATTATGAGGAAAAATGTTGAAATGTAATGAAAATACAACGCTAATCAATAAACAAAAGACTTATATTGTAAATAGAATGTCATATTTTCAAAACAAAATTAATTTGAATTTAGAATTCATAGCCAATCAAAACTTTTTTTTGTTTGAAAAAGTCTGTACTGCAATACGGCAATTTCATAGGTAAAGACCTATTATTTATTAGCAATTTTTACAGTAGGTAATTAAAATCTGACCAACTAAATTGATAGATAAGGCGGTAGGTATGGTCGCGTAGTAATGATCATTATACAGAGTCAACTTCATATCGATGTTTTTGTGTTTGACGACCACCTTAAATAACTGCTCCAAGTCAAGGTCAGATTAGAGGTATGTTTTTTCCAGGATGATTTCGTCAGTCAACAGGCGTAATTTGGGCTACAAGCTAGGTGTTAACAAATTCTCTGACTGGACTCCCGAGGAGTTGAAACACAGCCATGGTGCCATACCACGTCCGGAAGGCAGCAAAGCGACAGTAGCGTTTCCTTACAAGGAAACTGATCTGACGGATATAGTCAGTACGCTTCCGAAGCATTTTGATATGCGGGTACTGGGACTCATTTCACCTGTCAAAGGTAAGTCTAAATATATATAATCAAATGTGACTGACTGACTGACATAGTGATCTATCGACGCACAGCCTAAACCACTGGACGGATCGGGCTGAAATTTGTCATGCAGGTAGATGTTATGACGTAGGCATCCGCTAAGAAAGGATTTTTAGAAATTCCACCCTTAAGAGGGTGAAATGGGTGGTTGAATTATTTTCCTATAGGCCACGCCGCAGGCGAAGCTGCGGGCAGAAGCTCGTTGTTAGTATATAAATGTTACAAATTTCCGGAAAGTGCAGTCCAAAAATTTACACATGTGCGCCGAAACGCCTTCTGCCATCTAAGCAATGAAATCTTTTTCCGAGTAATCTGATTACATTTATTTTTTCCAAATATTCAGATCAAGGAACGTGTGGGTCGTGTTGGACATTTGCTGCTACTGCAGCAACTGAAAGCGGTTTGGCCAAAATCAATGGAGGCAGAGTCCTGGGTCTGAGCAACCAGGCTCTCGTGGACTGCGCGTATGAACTACTAGGTGGGGATCGGAGAGCAGGCGGCTGCGACGGTGGCTTCGATTACGCTGCTTACGAATGGATTATGAAACACGGTCTTCCTACTGAACAAGAGTACGGAACGTACAAAAACAGGGTAGTTATTTATGCATTTTTTAATTTTATTGATGATATTAGGTCTTTACCTATGAAATTGCCGTTTTGTTTGAAAAAAGTTAAAGTATTTTTTTTTCGAACTTATTTATTTCTTTTATTCAAAGTAATCACCCCTGCAATCAATGCATCTTTGCCAACGCTGTGGCAGTTTATGGATGCCCTTCTTGAAAAAATCAGCAGGACGGGAGACAACAAACTCTTCAAAGGCGTTTTGTACTGCCTCTCGGGAATTGAATTTTTTTCCCGCTAAAAAGTTGTCCAAATTTTGGAAAAAGTAATAGTCGGTAGGCGCAAGATCTGGTGAGTATGGCGGATGAGGGAGAGCTTCCAAACCCAACTCATGCAGCTTAGAGACGGTCTGTTGTGCAGTATGGGGTCGCGCGTTGTCGTGAAGTAGCAGTGGAGACGACCGATTGACCAAAGCTGGTTGCAGACGTGCGAGTTTCGCCATCATTGTGGTCAGTTCTTCAATGTACACATCTGCAGTAATGCTCTCGCCGTTTTGTAAAAAGCTATGATGAATCACACCAGCACTAGACCACCAAACTGTGACCATCACCATTCTAGGGGTCATTTTTCGTTTTGCACATTGCTTTGGTACCGAACCAGGATCTAACCAACTTGCTGAGCGCTTTCGATTGTCAAAAAGAATCCATTTTTCGTCGCACGTAACAATTCGGTTCAAAATTCCTTCATTTCTGTGCCTGTTAAGCAGCGCAAGGCAAGTCTCGACGCGTACGTTGCGCTGGCGATCGTTAAGTTCGTGGGGCACCCATCTATCAAGCTTTTTTATCTTGCCAATCTGTCGCAAATGGACCAATATTGTTTTGATGCTAACATCAAAAGCTGCTGCCAGCTCAGCTGTAGATTGAGATTCATCAGCTTCCACAATCGCCTTTAATTCATCATTGTTGACCAAAGTTTCCGGACGACCACGAGGTTCATTTTTCAAGTCAAAATTCCCAGAACGGAACCGAGCAAACCAATAACGGGTTGTACGTTCGTTTGTACAGTTCTCTCCGTAAACGTCGTTGATGTTACGTGTCGTTTGTGCCGTGTTGGTGCCACGACGGAACTCATATTCCATAATTACACGAAATTTCAAAGTATCCATTATGAGGAAAAATGTTGAAATGTAATGAAAATACAACGCTAATCAATAAACAAAAGACTTATATTGTAAATAGAATGTCATATTTTTAAAACAAAATTAATTTGAATTTAGAATTCATAGCCAATCAAAACTTTTTTTTGTTTGAAAAAGTCGGTACTGCAATACGGCAATTTCATAGGTAAAGACCTATTATAAATAATACTTGTAAATAATACTTTCTAACGTGATTTCACAATAGCAACTTGTTTTCTATTCGAATGCATGATTTTTTTATTTCGTTGAGTATACTTTCAGAATAGTAACTTTTTAAATAAGGTGCTTTTACTTGAGATTATAGGAGTAAATTATTTGACCTATATAAATAGGGCGTGTTTCCACAGGACGATTATTGCAGGATTGGAAACATGACGAAAACATATCCAATCAGAGGATATACTGAAGTGACACAGAGGAGCAACAATGCTATGAAGGTAACTTTGCAAACCAATAATAGTAGATATTTTTTTTTTTTTTTTATTTTTTTTTTTTTTACGTTAAGGAATGACGTGACGAGCTAGCCGTTCGCCTGATGTTAAACGACACGGCTGCCCATATCAGCTGCAGTATCACTCGGAACTCTAAAGTATAGAGGTTCGCGTGACACTGCACTGCACACGTCATCCAGAGACATCAGCACAATCTAGTAATAAGATTACTAAACTGTGAGATCAGATCATAAAGTCTCATTTGCCCAGTAATTTCACTAGCTACAGTGACCTTCAAACCGGAACACAGCAGTGATTGCGCACTACTGCTTGGCGGCAGAATAACTGGCAAAGCGGTGGTACCTACCTAGACGAACTTTGCAATAAAGTCCTACCACCTAGTAAAGATCGTTATAAAAAGGGCTAAAATTACTATGTGAGGTGAGGTACGCTATGGATAATGGGTTTTTAGCGCCGTGCACTCTACGCTACGTCTGGGAGAAAATTAAATAATCCAATACAATATCACATAGTTGGTTTTAATGAAAATTTAATGTACAGCTTTATGTCTTCTACTTATAGTTCAAATTCAATTCAAATTTATTTATTGTTTCAATATACATTACACATAAAATAAGTTACAACCCAGTTGTTCGTAAAGTTACTAATAAATTATAAGCGCGAAAGTTTGTATGTATGGTTTGTTACTCTTTCACGCTCAAACGGCTGGATGAATTTGGATGAAATTTGGAATATAAATAGCTTATTTAGTGGATTGACACATAGGCTACTAATATCCTCGGGTAAAACCACGGGACGCAGCTAGTATTAGTTTTAGCAAAGCGTTGAACTTTGATATTTTTTGGAAATTTCATGAAAATATGTACGAAATCTTCTTCCGTAAGCAAATCCACTGATTTTTCTATCCTCTACTTCATCTTTCATGACGGCAGATATTGGAAATTAATTTTTTTACTTTCTCTTCCTCCTGCAAATTAGTAGTCAAGTAGTCAAGTCATAATCTAGTCAAAGTCATACTCCTAGTAAAGTAGTGGCAGCTTTACTTGAAGCTTCTATGGAGTTTTGGAAACAACACGAAAAAAAAAAAAACGTTTTATCATCATTATACCACTTTCCCACACTCATGCCTGTAATCCAGCACTTAACGAATAAAATGCCACCAATTTTATGCACTAACACTGAAAATAACACAAGTTTTGGAAAATAATACAATGCGGCGACGCGATCTTTTTCGTTTTCCCGCCAAAACTCCCTCTAAAGCTTTTTTTTTTATGTTTTGCCTCCACACTTTTGTGTATTTAGCCAGTGTCAAGTAATTGATAATTTATCAAGTTATCGATATTCCACGCAACATATATGTGTCAAGTTACAGTCGAAGTTATCAAGTCAAGTCATAGTTAATCAGTCTAGTCAAAGTCATACTCCTAGTAAAGTAGTGGCAACTTTACTTGAAGCTTCTATGGAGTTTTGGAAACAACACGAAAAGAAACGTTTCACCATCATTATACCCCTTTCCCACATTCATGCCTATAATTCAGCACTTAACGAATAAAATGCCACCAATTTTATGCACTAACACTGAAAGTAACACAAGTTTTGGAAAATAATACAATGCGGTGACGCGATCTTTTTCGCTTTCCCGCCAAAACTCCAAACCTTTTTTATTTGCCTCGCGCATGTTTTGTTCACAGATTAGACAAAAAATAATTATACAGCCTGTTCCTTGTTCATACATTCGTAATAATCGATCTCTTTGGTGATTGGAACTTTTACTACAAATATCCACATTCTAAACCAAAATCACTTATAATCTCTAGGGATTAAAGAGCTATTTTAGTCCCTGTTTATGAAGAAAAAAGTAGCTCTTTTTACATGGGTGTATAAAAAAAATATTATGCTCAGTATATCAGATACTTTGAGCCCTATTTGGTAGTAGTTATGAGCGAATAATCCAAGTATAGCATTTGTACATACCTACATTTTATGTTCCTAGGTAGCGCTAGTGAACCATGGGCCTCTTTTCGTTTACATTCATGCCTCAGATCAATTCCAAGCATACTCTAGTGGTATCTTCTATCAAGACAGCAAAACGTGGTAAGTATTATTTAACCGACTTCAAAACGAGGAGATACTCAATTCGAATGTAATTAGGAAAACTGTGTTCCTCAGAATTTTTGACTGGGTGATTTTCATGTTTTTTTTTATTTATTTGAAAGCTGGTGCTTTCAAATAAAACCGCGTGGTCCCATTCCAATATCACGCCAACAGATTTCGATGATTCTTTTTTTATTGGAAAGGATGTGTGTATACTTCAAGGGTAGTTTGGCTAGTAATTATTATTAAAGTAGGGTTTTTATGCTTTTCGTTTGTTATTGAACCCCCTTAGAGGTATAATTTTCAACAGTTTAAAAATCGTTTGTATAACAAGCCTAGATTTCGTAATGGATCCTTTTGAAACTTTTCAAATACAAACAAATATATATATATATATCGGAGGAACGGTTTGTGGGTAGGTTGCAACCTATAAAACTATAGGCCTTCAGCATGCACACCGGGTCGTGTCCGGAGCAAGAATGAGCCGTAGTACACCGAGCGCTCCCTTTATATAGCCAGATGGTTGGGGGAGCAATGACAGTTGCCGGTGTTGTCACCGTAATAAATTTAAATGCCACCATAAGGTAAATTAAGGTACTGCCCGCTGCGCATAGAGTTTAGAACTGGACGTTGCCGCCGTCATATAAATAAATAAAACATAAAAAATTCCTTAGTGAATGGAAACATGGAACTATAACAGAGCATATTATGACCCTGTTGTCTTGTGTGTGTTTGCTAGGTGCCATTTCTCGAATAAACGATTCAACCGAACTTGATATTGTAAAAAATATGAGGATAGAGACAAATAATAATAACGCCCAACGATCACATAATTATATAGATCCTGGATCATATATGCACACTGGGGAACGATAAAACACAAAAATGGCTTTGAGTATTTTTGTAGTAAAACTTCTTTACACACAAGACTTGGGGAGTAAGCTGGTGAATGCGAGGGAAACGGAAGTTGAAGTTGGTTCACGTAGATCTTTGTCAACATAACAAAGTTAAAAATTTGTATTATTATGCCGGTATGTCCGAAATGAAAATTTACAACTGTCCAGACGGCGGCATTAACATTAAAGAAAGCAAAAACAAAGTTATACCGGCCGATAGATGGAGGTAAACTAAAGAAGTTTTACTTCAGTCGTGTGGTCTAAAGTACACTCCTTTTGTTGTTTGTTTTGTTAGTTCTAATATAGATGTGGTTAAAAGAAGAAGAAAAAATAAGGAAACTCCTTTAAAAACTAATTCACCCGAAGTCGGGGTGGATCAGTTAGTTGATAAATGATTTCGTATTCAATTCCCAGTCAAGCTGAGCGAGGAGATCACGCCGTGACGGTAGTCGGCTACGGTGAGCTGAACGGTGACCAGTTCTGGATTGTCAAGAACTCTTGGGGAGTACACTGGGGCGTCGACGGTTACATATTGATCTCTGCTAAGGACAACGTCTGTGGCGTCGCTTCCCATCCTTCCTACCCTGTTTTCTAAAATATATTGCTAAGGTAACAAATTGATGCGGTATTAGTCGCTCAGATTGAGGCGATTGGATTGTTCCAACCTTATATCGAAACTTATTATTTATTATTATTGATTTGACTGGCCCTATAGCTCAGTTGGTAGTAACCCTGCCTTCTGAACTATGGGTTGTGGGTTCGATTCCCACCCAGGACAAACATTTGTGTGATTAACATAGGTGTTTGTTCTGTGTCTGGGTGTTATATTGTATTCTATGTATGTATTTACAAAAAAAAGTATCTAAGTATTGTATCAGTTATCTGGTTCCCATAGTACAAGCTTTGCTTAGTTTGGGGCTAGGTGGCGTAGTGTGAGATGTCCACACATATATTATTAATTAAAAAAAATTACTAACTAAAAAGTAGTTTAATTTCTATACAACTTCAATAATGAAATATTTTTTAGTTACTGTGCATACACACCCTCACGCCCACTCCTTACATTACGTATTTGTGAGAGTTTAAATTTTTTTACACTTTTTAAAATAATTTTAAAACTGAATTCATTTAATAGTTCTTTTACGACTGTACTGCTCCCACTGCGTCATCCACGGAACGCCACCTACGGCTCAGTATAAATATAGCTGCGTTAGAGGGCGCTAGTTCCCCCGGTGACGCTGTAAGGCGCCCGGTGATGCCATAAAGGTCGGTAGAGTAGAGACCAATGACATTAGTCAGTTTAGAATAAGGGGCTACCGTCAGTCTATGGGTGACCATGCGCAAAGAAAGACGTCTTGTCGTTGCTAAGAAAGAGATCTTAATGCTTCCTATTTACTAAAATATATAAGTAATATGTCAATGATTATATTTATTTGATATACAAGGTGAAATTTAATTCGTTTTTTTTCCTTTAACGTATGTTTTCAGTCCAAGCTATAGAATGCTCCCATATGACTAAATAAAAAAAGTACTTATGATATAAACCTAAAATCTAGGTATTATCAAATCTTTAATTCTAATGAAAAGCCTTGTGACATTGAACAAAGCAAGTGTTTTATTGCCTACTCAACTTATACAAAGCACTCAGGTGTACCGTTAAATATACATTTCGGCTGTCATGCAGTTATTTTAAGACGCACTAAATACTAAAACAAAACCTTTTTATTAAATTGGACCTTGTACGAATATTCTATAACATGGTCTAAGTTCATACATTTAAGGAAAAGAGTGAATTAAATGCCACCGTGTATAAAGTGCAAAAATTGCCTATTTGCCAGAAAGTCTTATGACTTTGACTTTCCCTTTTCTCACACATTATTTTATTTACAGCCGCGTTTTCATAGACGCTACGTCAGTCTTCAGGTAAAAAATTAAAACGAGATAGCATACGAGTAGCGCGTCCAAGTGGGCGTTCGATGCTTACTATCCCTTTCATTGTATCAAAAGTTACGTAACCACAATAATAGCAAGCTACTCGCGCAAACAATAGCTCGTAATAGATTGTTCTTGAAGTACAATTGACAGGGAGCACAATGCCGCTTTGTTCATTTCAACGTAGGGAGCGCTTTGACAACTCTCAGTTTTGGCACATTGTACTTATGCAGACAGTACGTAATTTTTTAATGTAATATTTTATTAGGAACCAAGAACTCAAAGGCAAATGAGAATCGATGACACCTGCAGAAGTACGAGACTGTGTCGCAGATGTCAACGCCCTCTTCCGTAAATGGGACAGTAAAGTTCTAAACTAAAAACAATTTTAGTAAAATTACATAGTTTAAAACAAAGATAACATTTTTGAGACAAGTTTGATAACAATGGGTAATGATACTTATTAGAAATAAAATAAACCTTCCTTCTCTTATCAGTTTTTATGATATTGCTTATGAAATAGCAAATAAATCGTTAAAGGGCCATTTTTCATCTACCTTCTCTTTTTTTTTCACCTTTCTCTAGCTTTAGCTTAATATTAGTAAAACAATAGCTACACGTAATAATGTGCACTGATGCACATTCAACAGCCTCTGTGGTGTGGTGGTTGAGCAAGTGGGCCCATAACCTAGAATTTGAGCATAAAAAGCTTAAATACTTGTTCTGAGTCTGGGTGTTGTGGGACCATGGTCCTTAGATACAGGGCATCCTAGTTAATATCCACGATCTGTAAATATGATCGTTAGGCATTATTATTATTATTACATTAGATACATCCACCCACCTCAATGTATATGTGGTCTTTAGAACATTGGTCTCTGTTGTATCTTAGATAGCATAAGCCTATAACGTGCGCCATATACCGTGGGAAAAAGGGGAAACCGTATGGAAACGGGTGTGAAATTTTGATTTTCGATTGGGGATTCTCTTTGTAAATAAGCAAAATCCCGGATGTTGCTTTGCATCCCCTCTATACTTGTTGTGTTCATTGTAGTATATACACTGATCTATTAATGTGATTTAAATGCCACATTTAATTAGTAGCCGAATAGTTAATAAATCATTTTTATTATGAAACACAAGTAGCTCTCAGTAGCTAAATAGTAGGAACCCACGGCGATAACTTCCGGCGGCATCGGCAAGGAACGTAGCAGACGATTTGATTCGAGTAATTTCACAATTTTTACAAAACCTATCATGTTTTTTAAAGTAGAGTCGCACATACGTATTATTTTATTCTAGGCAATTATTGTTTATAAAGTACTAGCTTCTGCCCGCGGCTTCGTCCGCGTGGCCTATAGGAAACGAAGAACAAAATTTTTCATAAATAATTCAACCACCCATTTCACCCTTTTCGGGGTGGAATTTCGAAAAACCGTTTCTTAATGGATACCTTCATTTTCACAAAGAACACACCCTCCAAATTTCAAGTCTCTAGGACCAGCGGTTTAGGCTGTGCGTTGATATATGTCAGTCAGTCAGTCAGGACTTTGAATATTTTACGTATTTATTTTGTCATTGATTCTTGTTTTATATGTGCAGAAGATACACCTCTGTAAATACTGCAGGGATGCAAATCAACATCCTGTAAATTTGTTTTTGAGACTATTTTCGATGATTTGTTGTGTATAATAAGAATCCGATCAATGTACAAGAAGTTTCAAAACACAAAATACTTAGTAGTTCAGGTAATAGAGTGTGCTTTCTCAAAATTATAAATGTTAATAGAAACAAATTTCAAGTCTTGGAGAAAAAACTACGGATTATACATTCAATCTGAGCTCTAGTTATATGCTGCAACTGCGACTGTGGTGTAGTATAGACAATATTAATTTGAAAGCTTTGCCCACATGCGTCATGCCCCATTTCACTCAACGCTTATGCCATTTGGGAGAGTGCATACAGAATTATTTTAATCAGATGTGCAGGCGCCGAGATTTCAATTTAATCCAATTAACAAAGTGCTTTTATGTTACGACTAAATTATGACATAACTTCCATTTTACACCACGTTTTGATGGTACATATTTTAATAAATATGATTCGATGTAAAGTATGCCAACCGTGGTCTATGACAGCCCGACGCCGCATTTTGAGATAGGCCGCGCGAGTCCGGCGATGGGTCCTTCGATCATAGTAAAGTAATCGTTTCTAAATTCTCCAAGGGTAAGTCCACGTCAATGTGTATCCAATTTTCAAAATTTTATAAAACAGTAGGAGTGACCTTGCATTACGGTTTAATTACGGAATTATTTCGTCAAAACCACGAACCTATTTTGACACTAATAGGCACTTATATTCATTGCACATGTTAACGATTTCTGTAGTCCCAACAAAATTTGTGAATGTAGTGCAAGGGTGTTTGCAAGAGCTGAGGCAGACATAACAGTTGGCAGCATTTTTCTTCACTCGTGTGTCACTCACCACACACCATTCTTTTGTTGCCTTGTTTTTCAAATGATTGCCTTTTCCCTCATTCCTTCCGCCTTCCATATATCCTTAAACTACGCTTTTTTAAAACTAGTTCATTGTATACAGAGATAAGAAAGGTACCTATTACAAACGAGGATGTATTTTTTATATTTTATTTTATTTTTTATTTATATAGTTTGTGTAGGGGTCCACTGAACTCGAAATTACTCTTGTTGCACTGAATTCCTATTAGGCGCTGCGGACAGTATACTTCTGGCCCTCGCTTACATGAATTCAGGGTAACTCTCCTCCCTCGCTATATATACTACTGTATATCTACACGTAAATAAATGTTGATTTAATAACTGAACTCCGTCGTAATTACTCTGCGCCACGTCCCGTCACATCCCCGTTACAGATGGTCTTTTTAGTTCCAAATAGCACTGGTCCATTATTTATTGCTTCACTGCATTTTAGGTGCTCTTAGGATCATTGCTCTTTTGGAAAAAGCTCAATTAATTGCACTAATTTAGGTAATGAATGTGTCTCTACGACAGATCTAGACAAACGTTTTAAGATAGCTTCTAAAAGCTCTTGTGATTATTTGTCTAAGTGTTATACTGTATTGTATGTAAATATTTACAAACGAAAAGTATCTAGGTATTGTATCAGTTATCTGGTTCCCATAGTACAAGCTTTGCTGGCGCTATGTGAAATGTCTACAAATATTTATTATTAATATTTATATCAAAAGCATCTAACTATTAACTTAATATTAGAAGTTTCTTTATCATAGCAGATTAAGAAGGCCAAGCACGAGTCAAAATACTGTGATGCGTAACAGTTTTAAAAAATATTTTATTAACAAAACGTTATAAATAATACATTTGTATAAATATTCTTAATTTAAGTCTTAACCAGACGAAGATCTGAAGTGGAATGAACATCAGAACTAGTAGACTTCAGGCTTTTATAGCATTTTGTTCATTGTTCTCATAATGTTTCCTTTCCTTGAACGTTGTCCACGGTGTCGTATTTCGATAGTCGTTTACCTCTTGACAACCATCTACGAAGAATTCTTCTATGTTGATATTAGGAGTAGGGTGTTTGTGACTATCTTCCCCCAATTTTGAAGTCCATGGTTTCAAACAAACCTTGGATCTGTAAAATTTGTAAAGTACATTCACAAGGATAATTATACTTAAAAGTATTATCAAACCATACTGAATCTCATTATGAGTTGTCTGTGTTTCCAAACTTTTAATTTGCTGCATTTGCTTTAGTCTTGTAGAAATTTTTGTTGAATCATATGTTAATTCCATCTCTGGTACTTCTTCGTTTTTAGTGAGTTCCAGGCTTGTAAAAATGATTTTCTCAGTAGATTCTTTAGTTTGAAATCTTTTTACTCCAGAAATACCAAGTTCGCAATTCTCTCCGATTAATATATAAGATCCTTTAATCCACCTTGTTTCTTCATTAATCCCTGAACAGTGAATTCTTACTTCAGGCGTCTTGTTCAAATATAAGTAAATGGCTTTTGGGGAAATCTCTCGAATTTCTTCCTTTGGACATTTTATTGGTACTGTACTACAGGTATTCGCTTCCTTTTTTCGTAACAATTCGGTCTCACAGACATCTTCCCGCTGCAGTACGCTTTCTTTGCATATTAATTGTTCAAACTCTACGCAGTCTTCAACTTCATAGATCTCTAACTCGGTGTATGCCAAGATGACTTTACGCATAACAGGATAGGTACAGGTTGGGAAACTTTGGATGATTGGAACAATTTTTAGTGTATTATAAATTTGTGGCTTAACTAAAGGAATTTGTATTACAAAATATACAGTAATATCAATAATTTTCGAATTCACACGAATAAATTGCTCAATACTATTAATATTATTTGAAATCATTACATCTTTAGGAATATTATTTAAAGTTTCCGATAAAATATGAGATTGTATAATACTATAATGATACATTTGATGCTCTGCGAACGTAATAGCAGTTATTAACCTTTCAGCTACATCTTGCAAGGTTTGTGCTTGTAGCAATATCATAAGAGCTACTTTTTGTTGAGCTTTACTATTAACATTCTGCAAATATTCTTTCTCTAATATAATCTGTACATCAGTTATTTTCTTAATTTGCTTATTGTATTCTTCTAACGTTTCATCAGTAATCGATATTTGTTTATTATAAGCTACTCTTAAAGTTTCTAAGTCTTTCTGTATAATATTTAAATCATCTTGATCTAAATTTCCTGTTATTGATTTTATAATAGAACCTAAACCATTAATCAAACCTCTCTTAACTCTACTTTGAATATTTAAATGATTACATATTTCTTTAACATGATCCAATATAATACCTATTCTATTATATATTGACTTTACATCGTCTATCATAGGTCGAGATAAAATTCTAGTAACTATACTGTTTAACTTAATTTCGTGTTCTAAAATCGGTTTTATATCTAATCTATGTACAATCGTCCACCTTCCTTCAATAATACGGGTAGACTTCATTTCAACTAAGATGACATGTTCTTTGGACCCTAGGGGTTGGAACTTGTATCCGATGACGATGAAGATTCTGTAACATAAAGTTCCTCTATGTGGTATATTCTTCCAGTACTCAATTTATATTTATTATGTGGTTCACAACTAACAATGGTATAAGGTCCTAAGTATCGTGGATTTGTTTTATGTCTCTCTGCTCTACTATTTTTTAAATAAACAGTATCACCCACTTTAAATGTCTTTGAGGGTTTTATATGTTTATTTATTCCATCGTTACGCTTACGCTTCTGTTCCTTTAACAAATTATGTATATTTGCATTTAAATTATTAATGAAATCTTTTTGTTGGGTAGTGTAATTTTGAATTGTAACTCTTAAATTATCAAAGCTACGTAATTTTGGTTTCCTACCAAAATGTACTTCAAACGGTGACATCCCTATCGCACTATGTGTTGTATTGTTATAGGCATTTGTTATAAAATAAATTCGCTGATCTCTACTTAAATCTGAATCCCGTTGTAATCTATATAGCTCTTGTATGGTATTGTGTAATCGTTCTACATCGGAATTGGACTTATGATGTTGCGGTGAAGTTGTGTGATTGATTATATGAAATGTTTGAAACAATTCATTAATTATTTCGCTGCAAAATGATTGTTCACCATCGTGTGCTATTTTATTTGGTGCTCCAACCATTGCAAATATTTCGGCTAAAACGTCATAAACTTTACTTTTCTCTGTAGGTTTAATTATAGCATATTTAGAAAATTTATCTATAATCGTTAAATACCACTGTCTCTCTAATGACATGAAATCTATATGCCATACTTCCATTGGTTGGTGAGGTGTTTCTGTTTCTGTAGATAATGTTGTGTGAGGGTGTCTGTTGTATTTTTCTTTCTTACAAGGCTCACAATGAATAATGAATTTTTTGATTTGTTTTCTCATATTCTCCCAATAATATTTTTCTCCTAACTGTTTATAAATACTTTCAATTCCAGCATGCCTATTTTCATTTAAATGATAATCTTTAAGTAATTGTAACTGTTCTTCTTTATTATTTATTTCAACAAGGGATTTAGTATATCTAATAGGCTTAAATTTAGTGTGGTCAAAATATTTTCGATAAGTCTCTGATACTTTATGATATAATTCTTCATTTGGTATAATAAATGCATATCTTTCATGAGGTAAATATTCTAACATAAATTCTTTAATAGTTTCCTCCTCATTTACTGGTGGAATATAGAAATACCAAATCTTATCTTTACACTCAGCTTTTTTATAAGGTGACATTTCAAATACTACTCGCCTTAATTTTCTAGATGGATAAGCATTAACTATTGGAATACCATTATCACTATCTTGTTGATTGGAATGTATAGTCTCTTGCAATTCTGAACCATTAGACACCGTTCTATTCCCTTCAGATGATGAAGAGTTATGAATAGAATTCAATGGATCAAAATTAACGTTCATGGAATTAGTTTCACTATCTGAATGATGATGAATTTCTATTCTGCTCAAAGCATCTGCTACATAATTATCTTTTCCTTTAACATGTTCAATTGAGTAATCGTAATCTTGTAATTTTAATTTCCAACGCGTTAATCTTTGATTCGGCTCTTTTAATTTAGTCAACCAAATTAATGCTTTATG
This sequence comes from Ennomos fuscantarius, assembly GCA_905220475.3. NCBI lineage: Eukaryota > Metazoa > Arthropoda > Insecta > Lepidoptera > Geometridae > Ennomos > Ennomos fuscantarius. The sequence goes on from HG992027.1 coordinate 13,051,403, forward strand.
ATCGGTTCGCAAAATAAACTTTCTTCCGTAAACATAAGGTCTAAATTGAGTAATAGCCCAAAGAATACCTAATAATTCTTTCTCAGTCGTGTTATACTTTTGTTCAGTATCACTTAAAGTTCTGGATGCATATGCTACTGGATGAGATTCTTGACTCAGAACAGCTCCTAATGCTATATCAGAAGCATCAGTAGTGATAACAAAAGTTTTATTAAAATCTGGAAAGGCTAAAATAGGTGCGTTAGTTAAAAGTCGTTTACAAGTTTGTACAGCTTCAACATAATACTTATTGTTAATATCTATAACTGCATTCTTTTTTGTTGCTTCAGTCAAAGGCTTAATAATCTTACTTAAATTTGGCACAAACTTTCGATAATAACCAATTAATCCAAGAAAGGCTCTAACTTCTTTTAAGGTTCTAGGCAAAGGAAACTTTTGAATAGCTTCTATCTTTTTTTGATTTGGTTTCAAACCATCTTTATTTAAAACATGACCTAAGAATTCAATTTCTTCAGACATAAACACACACTTATTCTTATTGAGTTTCAAGTTTGCCTGTCGTAACGCTTCGAATACCTGTTGTAAGCGATTAATGTGATCCTGTTTCGTCTTTGAATAGACAATTATGTCGTCAAGGTAGACTAAACAAACGTTTCTCGATATTTCCTGATTCAATACACCATTCATCATTCTTTGAAAGGTTGCTGGTGCATTCTTAAGCCCAAATGGCATTCTTAGGAATTCATAATGACCACTAGAAGTACTAAATGCTGTTTTCTCAATTGAGTCGCTATCCATCAAAATTTGGTGATAGCCTGATGTTAAATCTAGCGTAGTAAAGTATTTGTTACCTTGTAGTTTAGAGAATAACTCTTCTATGTTCGGTAAAGGAAATTTATCTGATTTTGTATGTTCATTTAACTTTCGATAATCAATGACCATTCTCCATTTTTGTACACCGGACTGATCAATTTTTTTTGGTACTAAATGTACGGGAGAAGCCCACGGAGATTCGGAAGGTCTAATTATTTTTTCTTTAAGTAACTTATCAATTTGTTTCATTACTTCCTCTTGTTGAATTTGAGGTAATCTAAATGGTCGTTGATATATCGGTTCTGCATCTACTGTACTAATGTGATGTTTAATTTTTGTGGTTGCACTATTAGTTACATCATCTGTAAATAAATCTGAATATGTTCTACACAGTTCCTGGATATTTTCACTATTATCATCTGACGTATGAAAAATTAATAATTCTCGCTCTGGCATTGTTAATTTTCGTTCCTTTAAATGTATTTTAGCGTCAATTTGTTCTATCATATCTGTTCCTAATAAAACATCATATTTACTACTAAAATTATAAACATAAAACTTCAATGGACCTTTATCATTCCCAAAATAACGACACCAAAACGGAGTCTCTATAACACCATTATGTGACGTCACACCATGTGACGTTCTAACAATAAATTTTTCTGGTTGCCAAAATTCTGGAAAATATTTTTTTTGTGCATCACAAGTTATAAAAGACCTTTGACTTCCGGTATCAATTAAAACTTTCAGTTTAGGTGAATCAGTTTCAAAATAAGGTAAAAAAGATTTGACATGATTAAATTCTATGATCCGTCTTTCGGATTTCTGGTTTCCTGAAAATCCTGATTTATTGGTTCACTATTCGAAAAGTTATTTTCATATTGATAGTTTAAATAATCTTCAAAAAACTCACCATTACTTTCTGGATCATGATAAGGATCGAATGTACACTGAGATTCTTCTGAGCTACTGGGTGAGATGAAAAACTTCTTCAGACACAAAGCCTTTTCCTAAATCTACTTGACCTGGTCGTAATTGAGGAGCGGTCCTCATGGTGACGTCTCGTTGTTGAGAGTCGACCGGACGCGGCGGTGGCGGACCTCGATATGCATTACGGTTAAAGAATCCATGTTGTGGCTTGGAGAACACATTATTTTGTCCATTAGGTCGCCAGGGGTATTGAGTATGATACGATGGCCTATTGTTTGAATTTATAATTGCCCTTTGTGAATTGTTGCTTGGATAGTGATGTTGTGAGGGGATATTAGCTCGGGGAAATGACTGATTGTGTACGTTATGACCATACACAAAACGAGGTGCTGGTAGGAGATTTGAAAACTTTTGTTTGATATTATCAAATCTACCTTCGGACTCTAGTTGTAGTATCTTTTGTACAGTGTCATTAAAACTACAATTACTGACATAAATTTGATCATGATACGGCAGACTATTGCGTAGTGTGTTTTGTGCGGTATTAATATATGGATCCATCACTTCCTCTACTAACTTAATGTTCTTATATTTATCGTTTAACTTACTCTTAATAAAAAATAATTTTTGCTTTAAATCAAATATAAGATCCTTATAACTAGTTCTTTTTTTAACATTTGCTAATTCTACAAGTAACGTGTTAAGTTCGCGGTTATCACCACATTCGGTTTTCAACGCCTCTTCTATAATTTCCCAATTAAAACCATGGTCTATCATAGACACTACTAAAGCCGCTTTTCCTACTAACTTCCCTAGAAGTAACATAACATTTTGAGGGGTATTACCTCCTGCTATCTGTAACCATTGTTTAGCGTTATTAATATAATTATAAATAGTGACAGAGTCCCCATCATACGACGGTACAAACCCCATAAATTTACTTGGGTCCATAATATTTTGACTAAGGACCTGATTGGAACTAGGTGCCGATGACACGTAGTTAGTCGTACCCTGCATACTATTTGAAGGAAGAGGGTCGGACATTCCACACTTAGATCTATATACAAAAGTTGCTGGTTTAAGGAGAGGAATTTTGGAAAATGATTAGGACAATGCTGATCAGTACTTACAATTGGCACCACCAGATAAGTCGCAGCATTACTTTATTCCTTTTTCCTCCTTTCAGTATTTGACAAATTTGTTTGTAGGGTTGCCCAAACTTAAAAGCTTAAAAGCCACGTATAACCGGATCACAGCGAACTTGGATTTTTATCTCGATAGTTCTGGAACTTGATCACTTGGTTTTACTTTAGCTGGGCCCCACGTTGGGCGCCAGTCAAAATACTGTGATGCGTAACAGTTTTAAAAAATATTTTATTAACAAAACGTTATAAATAATACATTTGTATAAATATTCTTAATTTAAGTCTTAACCAGACGAAGATCTGAAGTGGAATGAACATCAGAACTAGTAGACTTCAGGCTTTTATAGCATTTTGTTCATTGTTCTCATAATGTTTCCTTTCCTTGAACGTTGTCCACGGTGTCGTATTTCGATAGTCGTTTACCTCTTGACAACCATCTACGAAGAATTCTTCTATGTTGATATTAGGAGTAGGGTGTTTGTGACTCACGTCTGCCGGGGTTGTTACACCTCCTGCATCATTTGCTGTAATGCATGCTAAACTCGCTTTAAAACTGCGATGGGAAAAATGAGCGCGTATAGCTCAGTACCTGAATTTTAATAAAAAACATTAATTAGGCTTCTTTTTTTATTATTTTAATTATATCGCCGCGTACAATAATATCGATTTAAGTTGATATATAGATAAGTTGTGATTATCTAATAGCTTTAATTAAGTCTACCACAAACAGAACAAAAAAGTGCCAGCTCTGCCTTAATGTCGACAGTCTAGTAGTGTGGTGGTTGAACAAGACAGCTCATGAACCGAAGGTGGCGGGATTGATTCCCGTGACAGGACAAATATTTGTGCACAGAAAAAAAAATAGATGGTTCCGCTAGATGTTGTGGGACCATGGTCCTAGTAGTTCCTGGGTCTAATCACAGGGAATAGTTAGAGTCCAGGATCTATGCATGTGTAAGAAGACGTTCATTGTTTTCTTACTGTGATGTAAACAATAAATTTGATTATTATTAAAACATTTCGCTTTGAATATTTACTTATGAACATTCACTTCATTAGTATGCAATTCAATCTGAAAGAAAACACTGGATGGAACGTTTTTAAATTTTCCCGTATATACAACGTCTAGCTCTAGTGGAGCCGTAGATGCTAGAACCTCCTTCTCAAAATGTAATACGGAAATTTACCGAGGTTTATTCAAGCGAGGTCTTGTCAAATTGGTTTTGTTAAGCTAACGATGTCGGTGAAAGATGAGTGCTATTTGTAGAGTGACTGTATGAGTGTCTATTTTCAGCGGTAGTCATGGAGGACAACACCCAGACACAGAACAAGTATTTGCGCTTTTTATTTTCTGTTCACAAATACTAGTTCTGTCGCGGGAATCGAACTCACCACCTCCGGGTTATGAGCCAACCTGATCAACCACCACACCACAGAGGCTGTCACACACCACAGGTGCTTAGTTTAGAGCTAAGACATGTAGTAAGTACGACGAGCGAAGCGAGCGGAGTTTTATACACGGAGCGAGCGTCTAAATCGCTTTACTAACAAACATAAGAATGCGTTAGCATTCTCGTAATTTGTAAATCGCTGTTTCGTGAAAAGTAATGTGTTTGTATTGGGATCGTGGGTGCAAAAATGACCATAGTACAACATCATTACCTACATAAAACATTGAATGTAGGTGTATCTCACACTTCAATTCTCACCAAGATCTTATTTGACTCGTTAAAATAAATATTGAAATGTACAAAATTAACTCAGCGGGATATGCCTTTAAAGCGTCGGTTATTATGCGCGCATTACTTCATTTTATCGATGTTGATTACAGAAATATTCAAAGTGTAAAAATAACAGCTTTTTTACAATCTATAAAATGGTCGTTAAAACAACATAAAACGCACTTGTAGGAATTGTTATCCAGGACAATTTAGAGTACCTATATATCTAAAACATTCATGGGTATGTAAAGAAAATGGGTAATTTATAAGTAAAAGTAAGTAAGTATTTTTTATGTAATTTATAAGTACTTATCTAGAAAATAAATATTATAGCCTATATATAACCTCATTAACGACAAAATATACAATAATTACTAAATTTATAAAACTTAGAACAGCTGAGACAGTCACCTAAGACTGGGGCGTGGTTGAAGCCTTCAAAAAAGGTTGTGGTCACACCAGTGAATCAGCTAAGTACGAATAACGCAAGTCTACGAACTCACGATCGATCGATGATACATTCATATATTTCTTACTTCTTACAAAGGAGATGTTTACCAAATGTATGACACCTCGGCCAAGATCTTGTGCAGGACACGTGGGCAAAACAATGATTTTTTTATATTAGCCGGTCTCTCTCAGTTCGGGTTGTGGGCATACCCATCCGTTTTAGTAGTAGATATACGCCTAAAGGCTGCACTCAGAAAGAATTGGACTGATGTATAGATCCTGGTATAAAAGCCAGAAGTCAGGGTTTTTTTTGTATGTTTTGGCTCCACACTTTGGTGCATTTAGCCAGTGTCAAGTAATTGATAATTTATCAAGTTAATGATATTTCACGCAGATATGTGTCAAGTCACAGTCCAAGTTATCAAGTCGTCATTGTCTAGTCTAAATCATACTAGTAAAGTGATGGCAACTTTACTAGAAGCTTCTATGGAGTTTTGGAAACAACCCGAAAATAAACGTTATAACACTTTCCCACACACATGCTTGAAATCCAGCACTTAACGAATAAAACACCACCAATTTTATGGACTAACACTGAAAATAACACAAGTTTTGGAAAATAATACAATGCGGTGAAGCGATCTTTCTCGTTTTCCCGCCATAACTCCAAGAGGTCAGGGCTATACAAAACAAAGAAGAATAAATAGAAAATGGGCGTGTCATGGTGTCAATTTATAATGGTCGTGTCTATAGCATTTAATAACCAAACTGGATCACGTGAGTGCGCTTGAGCTCAATTAAAGAAGTTGTACAGGCTGTTATTATTATAATCGCATAATATATCACGAATACCAAGTGTCGTGGAGTTTTTAAAGTAACTGAAGCCTTGGGCAGCAATTAAAGTTGAAAGCTTAACCAAGTTTAGAAATAGTGTGGATCGCCTGGGGCTTGTAAAGGTCGGTGTGGTGCGTTGGTAAGCGGTTCAAAATGCTTCAGTGATAAAAATTGTTGATAATTTTTGAAGTAAAACTTCTTGACTTGGGGAGTAAGTTGGTGAATGCGAGGCGATCAGAAGTTGAAGTTGGTTCACGTAGATCTCCATTGTCAACTTAACAAAGTTAAACAATAATGTATTCATTAATTTTATTTTATTATTAATAACGTTTTTTTTTATGTTTTGGCTCCGCACTTTTGTGTATTTAGCCAGTGTCAAGTAATTGATAATTTATCAAGTTAATGATATTTCACGCAAATATGTGTCAAGTCATAGTCAAAGTCATCAAGTCAAGTCATAGTCTAGTCAAAATCATAGTCCTTGTAAAGTGGTGACAACTTTACTTAAAGCCTCTATGGAGTTCTGGAAACAACACGAAAAGAAACGTTTCACCATCATTAAATACCATTTTCCCACACTCACGCCTGTAATCCAGCACTTAACGAATAGAATGCCACCAATTTTATGCACTAACACTGAAAATAACACAAGTTTTGGAAAATAATACAATGCGGTGACGCAATCTTTTTCGCTTTCCCGCCAAAACTCCTCTATTAATAACGTTGTTCATAATAATGTTGATGTCGCCATCTTGACATTTGTAAATTGTCATTTTACCGTACACACCAACATAATAATACAAATTTTAAGTAATTTTCAACTTTGTTATGTTGTCAATGGAGATTTACATTAGCTAAAAACTTTGACTAGACTATTCACTAGCTCACTTCCCTAGTCAAGCGTGAATAAAAAAAATTTACTCCAATAACAAACTGTTTAAATATTAGCAGAAAAAGGATAATTATTATATTGATTAGAACAAATAGGTACCTCTCTTTCTCAACCCACTTACAAAAAACGCTATATGCGTGACCACTTCAAAACAATGGTTAATGGTCTAACAATTATAATAATAATTATGATGTTCAAGAATATTTTAATCACGTAAAAAACATGAGCGACTAACATTAAAAAAATTAATAAACACCGTTTATGAATGCAATAAATATCTTTTCAAAATTATTTTTTTACACTTTTTTTAAATATTTCTTATATTCTTAGCGATTGATTTTAAAAACTACATATTAGAAATTAATGTGATGACATGGGCATCCGATAAGAAATAATTTTAATAAATTCTACCTCTGAGGAAAAAAAACGGACACAAAGTTTGTATGGGACAACATGATTCCTTGGTCTAATCTACTACAATTTATGCAAAAATCCATTTTAACAGTATTGATGGAAGACGTGTTGCATATTTTATTGAAATTCATCCCGTAACGGGGTTAAAAAGGGGTACAAAGTTGTTTCAATTTCAATTTCAATTTTTATTTGCATTCCACAATGTTATACAGGTGTAGGTAGGTTTTTTTAAATAACAGTTCATCGTGGACCCTGTCGGGCACGCAAAATTAGAAGAGAGGAAGACAATATTAAATATTATTAGATTAGAAAGAGGTTACTTATTTTATACTAAAATTAAATGAATTATTATTTTTTATATAATTGCTTAAATTTTATCATTTAGATATTCATTTATAGTATAATAGCTTTTATTTATTAGAAAGTGCTTTAATTGTTTTATAAATATTACATTACTTGATTCCTTTTTCATTGCTTCTGGAAGCCTGTTATATATATTAATAGACATAACAAGTGTACCAGAAGCATGCAGCTTAAGCCGGGAAGAAGTTTGCCGGTGTTTTGGCAGTGATTTGCTTTGAAGTTGATATCAATACATTTTCATCAGTCATTTTCTGATTCTTATGGTTTAAAATAAAGTGTTGATCTATCTATCTATCTTAAGGTTGGATAGCCGATTAAATGAAAAACACTCAATTCATGCATGATTAATATAATAAGAAATTCATTTCAAAAAGTTGGAGTGATCTCAGTGACCAAAGTTCGCGCCAGTTTTTTTACCTTCAATACCATCATGCTACGAACTACACTTAAACTGTAAAGTGGAGATCATAGCAGAAAGCTCCCAAAGGTTATCAAGTATATTGCTTAAGCTTCAATACAGTACCTAGAATATCTTAAAAAATTATAAAAGCATCAGTAACTTTAAATAAGATGAACAGTAATAAATGGTACAAGAACAAGAAGTTACAAGAAGAAGCGTAAAGAAATAGAAATGAAGAGAAAAAAGTATGTAGTATTATAGTAGAGGTAGCCGTTGCGCATGTGTATTTTAAAAATTTGATTCTAATGTATTTTGCTATCTTTAGCAGAATGACGGAGAATAACTTAAAGGTTCTGTACTGGCCTAAGGCAAACCAGTTTTAATTAGAATACAACATAAGTGGGTTCGGTGGTGACTCCGCAGTTATTGCCCTTGGCTGCAATCAACATGTACCCATCAATTCCCCAGGAAGAGCCCCAGGAATTCTTCAGGATCCAGAATAATTCACCGTCTCTTTGGCCGTAACCGACCAAAGTCACTTCGTGGTTGAGTCGGAGAGGGCTGCTGTAATTCAAAATAATATACAAGTAAATATTTTAGGACATATTACACAGCGTCAACTAGCCCCAAACTGAGCAAAGCTTGCATGGGAACCAGGTAACTAAAACGATACTCAGATACTTTTTTGTTTGTAAATAGAATACAACATAACATCCAGACACAAAAAATTCATCGATGTTCATCACACGAATGTTTGTTCTGGGTGAAAATCGAACCCACAACCTATAGTTCAGAAGGTAAGGTTACTACCAACTGAGGTATCGGGCCAAATAACACTGTCACACGTTTTTGTGAATATACGAGTACTAGATGATAAAGATGGTGACCATCTTTGCAAGATCCTTTATGTTTTTGAGTTTGTTATCTCATATCACCGTTATTTACAAACCGATCAGGAAAAACTCCTTTTTTTGAAAGGATACTTATGTACTTATAAATTGGTACCATATTTTTTTATCAAAATAGTTACAGTAGTTTGGGTTATGTTATAATGATATCATCCAAGTATTTGTCAGTAAGAAATTACGTTGATTGAAATCAGTTTAATCCCCTTTAAAAAAAATATTTATGATACAAGCACTCATTGAGTTTATAGTAGAAAACTACTTCCGAATTACGTCACACACAAATAGCTAAGTACAAAACATTTTTTTTATATCTTACCAGTCGTACTGATAGTAGATACCGCTGGAGTACTGAGTAAATTGTTCGGTGACATGAACCGACACTGACAAGGGACCATATTTTACCACTGCCAACTAAAAAGTAAAAAAAAATATGTTATTACCGGCCATAAAGACAGTTTAGTTATTCAAATTCACGTGAAGTTAGAATGCAACAGAGATTACCTTAGTTGCTTCATTACTGAATGGTGTAACATTAGTATATCCACGGATAGGGTACGTCGTCGTCATGTTTGCGATGTTACAGACACCATCCTAGGGCGAGAAATAAAATGTCAAGACAGTGTATAAATTATTAAAAATATGTAACATTAGACAATATTAATGATAGCTAGTACCTTATTCTTGTAAGGCCCATATTCTTCTTCAGTAGGAAGACCGTAATACATCATCCATTCGTAAGCAGCATCATCAGTGCCGCCTTCGCAGCCAGCAGCTCCATAATAGCTAAACGTTTAATAACAACCTTTTTGTAAATTCTTAAGCTCTCAGTTTATTTCTCATTAAATTCAACTATTGATTAGGCTATGGATTTGCGCAAAAGACGTTGATAAAATTTAAATAAGACTAATCACTTTTGAATCGGTTGACTAATGATACCATTCTTGAATAAAGATTAATAAGATAAAGCGCAAACATAAAACGTGACTTGAGGTGTCTACATAACGTACAAAATTGAATATTTACGTACCTCCAGACGCAGTCAACTAGAGCTTGATTGCTCAGACTCAAGAGTCTACCGCCGTTGATCCTGGCTAAAGCTCCTTCTACAGCAGATGTGGTACCAAAAGTCCAGCATGAGCCACAAGTTTCTTGATCTGAAATGTATTTTTTATAGAAAAGGTTTACATTCGAAACTTTTACAAAACAAACATCTTCGTACTTTTTAGACATATAAGATTACAAATTAAAATGGCTTTGATAAATTATTATTAATTATATTACCTACCTCCTTCTTCTCTTCTCGTATGTATAATTATTTTCTGTGTCAAGCGTCCAATAAGAAAATACTGTTCTAGAACATTCTGTGGGTGTTTTTATGGTAGTAAAAAACTCACTTTTAACAGGAGTGATGAGGCCAAGTAGCCTCAAGTCATACTCTTCAGGAAGCTCACTGACAGCATCTTTCAACATATTCGCATCGTAAGGGAAGGCAACATTGCCAGTTTTTCCTGGTGCGCGCTTCTTTAGACCTCTACTTCTTTCCAATTCTTGAGGAGTACGGTCTGAGAAATGGTTGATGGTCAGTTTATACCCTAGGTTCTTTTTGTTAATGGCTGACACTAGTCTATAAGGAACAAAACAAATATATTATTTTTGGGTAATAAAATCAAATCTATTTTCTATTATTCATTCTGTGCCAACCTACTTCATATTCTGCTTGAATATATCTTTCCTCATGTTATGTTCTTGTTCATGGGCATATTCACGCTGGAATTCAGCTATGAAACTGCAATAACACAAAATAAATTAACAAAACAGCCGGTAGGTAGTACGTGGTGGAATTAAAATTACCTTAATGCACTTCTAAAGAAATTTTTGGTCAAGAATAAGTAGAGTTAACATTGCAATAAAAAATGCAGTCTTATGTATTACGAATAAAAATAAACATAAGTAAAGCAAAACGGGATAAAACCGTTGTCCTGTGACATGAATATTATGTATATTTTAAGCCTCTCTTTGTGTTAGTATTTGTGTCTACAGTGGCAATAAATTGTTTTTTAAAGCAATAAGTTCTATTCTCACTTGAGGAAAACGCGATCCACGTGTTTCTTGTTATCAGGGTTAACGAACATCAATTTTTTCATGATTGCATCACTGTCAACGGTATGTTTTACTACACTTGGTTCAGTGCAAAAATCTGAAATTGTAAATTTACATTTGTTGATTTAATGCTCTATTTAGTTTAAGAGTATGAAATTTTCCATAACATTTCATTTTCCTTCTAATATAATAAACGCGAAAGTTTGCATGTATAGATGTTTGTTACTCTCAAACAGCTAGACAGATTTGGATAAAACTTGGAATCTAAATAGCTTATATAGTGGATTAACACATACGTTACTGTTTATCCGCGTGTAAAACCGTGGGGCACAGCTAGTACTTTATACTTATATGAAAAAATTGAAATATTGGATTTTAAAAAACTTACAGTCGTCAACATCAAAAACATCAGGGTCTACATATGTATTGAATTCAAAGAAGTCCCAGATTTCATGGACCGTGAGAGCTCCCAAAACAGAGTTAAATTCTTTTAATTCGTATCTGAAAAATATAACACCGTTTAATAAATTGTAAACATTTGAAATGAATAGTATGAAATAGGTAGACAGCTAAGTAAACTTTTTATTGAATTTTTATTGTATTGGATTTACAAATGGCGGGAAATAATAATTAGATGACCTTTACGCTAAAAGCGATCCGTTCACATAAGACCCTACATTTCTAAACCTATTAGACATATTTGCAAAATTTCCATTTTTAGCTTTTTTTATTTGATGTTGTTGATAAGCTTCAACTCTAGGATAATGGGTTTAACATTTTACCTGACTGGAATCCATGCAAATACTTCATCTTCTACTTCCTCAAATGCCGCCCAAATAGTTTTTCGCACTTCCCTTCCTGAATCTTGGCTGATGTACTCAAATTTGACAGTTTCCTTTTCTACAATAGTTTCGTTTCCTAAAACAAAGGTCAACTTGGTTGAGGTTGACGTCGAGTGCACAAGTTTTAGGTCTTGACACAATATATTTTTATAATTCCTAAGACAGAGAAAATAATTCATAATTGGCTTAAATATTGGACATATTATGATGCAATAAACTTTGCATGTATTTAAAAATTAAAAAAAAAAACAAATCATTTTAAAATCTTACCAACAGCTTCAAAGTCATCATCTTCCTCAATGGTTGGTAAGATAGATTCAGTGCTTAAGTCCCAGAAGCTACTCTCTGGAGACGCATTGCATACTATTTCGGGTTCTTCACCGTCGTCGGTCTCAGGATGGATCTGTTGAATGATTATCATCACGTCATTATGCTATTGGTTTTAAGGGTTAAATGTGAAATTTAGTGACAAAAATTTACTACTCATGACCACGATTGACTGTCTAAAGACTAAACCTTTTGATAAAAAAGCTAATTTGGGTCAGTTTTGAGATTTAAAGAAATTAATTTAATTTCTGGAATATGTCATGAATCATGCCCAGCGACCGATCTGCACTAAATAAAATAATAAACTAACAGTTTTATGATGATTCATGACATCCTGGCTAATACTTCATAATAACTGACGAACTACTGAAATAATTAATGGATAACTGACTTTCGAAGTGCACTTGACTTGAATTCTTTCCATACAAAGGTTGACTGGAAGAGATCGCTTTTAGCTATAAGTCCGCCCATTGTACTATAGCTTTAAGTTTCATTGTCTGTAACTGGTTTTTTTTTCTTCTGGTGTACAATAAAGAATTTTTGTATTGTATTGTATTGTATTGACGATATATTTACAGCAATTGAGTTAATTTTTTTGTTTAAAATCATGTTATTTCAAAACCCGTAATTATGTTAGTTTGTAAGGTATTCTTTAATATGAGCATGTTTATTTTAAAATAGGAGTTGCTAGAAATAAATAAATTATTATAATTATTTAAATCTAACTATTGTGTAAATACTTCTGAACTATGACCACTTACTTCATATCTATATCCGTCTTCGTCTTCACTGTCACTTTCAGATAAAATCGTGATAGATTTTACGGCGCCTCCATTATAGTCTATTCTAGAAGACTGGTTTGTTTTCCTAAAAACAGAGTTAACTATTTTCACTTAACACATGAGACTACTATATCATTTCATGGTTCGATGACTAATTACTTTAAAGTAAGAATGTAACCTTTTAACTCAAATTAATGTATAATTTTATTATTAGGTACCTTAGTAACTCCTGGTATATAAGGTAGTACCTACTTAAAAAAATAATAATATATGATAGTCTTTCGAAAGAGCTATTTCCACATGTAAGACGGTTGTGGGTTTCCGAGTTCGAGTCATGAGCTCATGAGTTTCATGGTGCTTCTTACTTATTATTTGGGATGTTTTATCTATGCCCATCTGCACTAAAGTGCAGCACTTAAGTTCTCACATATCCCGCTCTTACGCACCTACCTACTGCACCACATTTGGGTACGTTCTAGAGAGATAAGTTAGAATTTAAGCGCTATAACATTAGTGCAGGCGGGCAGTAGAGAATCAAGCAGACTTGAATCTTTATAATGTTGAATTTCCTCGAATCGGATCTTAAAGGAAATTTAATTTGGACACTTACCAAGCGGCAAAATCTTCTACCAAGTTAGATGTTAAGGATAATTTCGTTGCCTTTACTGTATACGTTTCGGGCCATGAGAGTCCCTCGGTTTCACTTTCCAACACCAGAAAGTCTTCATCTAGCACTAAACCAACATCAACGGTTAAAGGTAACATAAAAATGTAGTTTGTAAACTATCGTGAGTATGACACATTTTGTAAGATCGACTCAACAACTCACGTCAGTTAAAAAGTCGAAATTACTCCGAACCAGGTTTAGGACATATAGGATGTCCTTCTTCTGGGAGCCAGTTACCAAGGAAAGCTGCGGCGATTTTCGCGAGCTTCAGCACGTAAGTCATACCATTTAGGACATCGAATATGGCCGAAACCTGGTCGGAGTAATGTTGACTTTTGAATTGACGTGAGTTTAGCCGTTATTAATCTTACAATAAAGGCAAAAAAAAATACATTTAGCTAACCCTGAAGATATTTATAATAATTGATAATTTTAAGATTGAGCATTGCCATTCAACGTGCCAGAATAATGGGCACGTTGCCTACTGGTAGTGGTTTGTTTGATTAAGTTCCCTTTTTATTGTTTTATGTTTATTAAATAATATTATGCTAACCTTAATTAAACAGATGAAATATTAGATCAGTGGTTAGTTAGACCGATATTTCTTCGGCCAATTATATCACAAAGAGCGGGTAGGTTTTCAAAAGAACAGCGTTTGTCTTCACCACCTTCGAGGGCTATAGCGTCACTTTTTTGGTAGTAGCCCTGCCTTCTGAACTGTAAGTTGTGAGTTCGATTCCCACCCAGGACAAAAAAATGATGAACATCAATGTTTGTTCTGTGTCTAGGTATTATATTGTACTATATACAAAAAAATATTGTATTTGTTATCTGGTTCGCATAGTGCAAGCTATGCTTTGTTTGGGGCTAGATGGCGCTGTGTGAAATGTCCACAAATATTTATTTATTTATGAATACACTCTATCCGTGATTGAGGGCCCGTATTCCAGCAGTGGAAACGTCAGCTGATTATACGAATACGGTAGGAAGTAAAGATATATGTAATTAACAAATGGGTATAATTTAGTAATTAAAAAAGCGTAAAGACAAATATAAACTCACCACTGTAGCCCGCTACCAGCGAAAAACAAAATGTTGCTACAACGTACCGCAACATTTTGATAAGCTTTCTTCCACCTAAAGCCTAAAATGCAGGGTTTCAACCCACAACCTCAACATTATATATATTTTTGTTATCGTTAAATAAGGAAAATAAGCATATTTTTCATTGCTAATTAATTTTCAGTTTTACCATATACTAGGATTAGGTTTACATATTCAAAATGATTTGAATGATAGCATAGTATGGACATACCAACATCATGGATAGCGTGAGCTGTAGAATCCACATTATCTCTATTCCCGAGAAAGCGTTTGACCAATGAAAACGCAACAATACGACGTGATATTTGATATGATCCGCGTGATCGTTCATTGGTCAATCGCTATCTCGAGAAAAGGGGTATTTCGATTTCTACAGCTAATGCTGTGCGTGCAGAGAATGCAAAGAAATCAGTAAATGTAACTTAGTTTGCATTGTTTTGTCCTAAAACGACTTTATTATGCTTAAGAATGGAAAGCGTGCATATTTTCAGAAAAGAAAAAATATCGGGAGTCTTAACCTGACCTCTCAATTGACCACGGCTTTAATATTATAGAAACTGACGTGAGTAGTACCAATCACTGCAACTATTACACGGCTAACACTCACGAAATACAGTCGAATAACTCGACCGGTGTCGTTCAGCGCCGAGCCGCCACCACCGCCGCGCGTATTCCTTGAGGATAGGCATCTATATTGCCCGAACACCGGTCGAGTTATTCGACTATATTTCGTGAGTGTTAGCCGTGTAATAGTTGTAGTGATGACCTTATTTATTTTTATAACTTGAGGAAATTTCATGTCTATTTGTATTAAAGTTGACCTCATACCTAAGCAATGCATTTGGGTAATAAGTGCGAACTAAGGAGCTTCTTTAGTACAGGCGGGCTTTAACATCTCAACCAAGAGTGGAGGCTTAATTATTATATGAGGGCTAGTTTAAAAACCTCTTACAATTTCTTCTTTAAAGGTAATTTTGAGAATTTGTCTTTTTTTCCTTCCATCGCCTACCACGTTTAGCTTTTGTCATCCCGAGCATCGACTATGACGTAGTAAGGGCGTCACGGCATGACTGGTGTCAGTATACGGTGGGAGTATGTCCATATCTTTCTTTCATTTACCATAATAGTAATACATCATTAGTACGAACTTTTTAGTTAATTAGATAAAACTATTATGTTATATTTTCATAACTAGATCATTAAATTTGATACGCTGTTACTGTGTGTTGATTTAGAAGTGCTGAGTGATAACCTAATAAGCAATTACTAACACTAAACCTTGATTAATACCCTCATTAAATAGGTACCTAATGAAGAAATAACTTAATGCGATAAGGCCACCCTTTTTTCTACCATTCGCTGTAAGTTTTTTAAAGATGCATTGTTATGTATTAGTTGGTGTTCAATAAAGTATTATTGTAGGTATTGTATTGTGCTGTATTTTACCTACGTCAAACACCCGATTCAAGACTGATACTAGATTTTTTTATCACAACCCAATACCAACGGCATCCCCACTTGAAAACCTTAAATCTTTGTCATTATTTTTACTAGGTGGCAGGACTTATCTGCAAAATTCGTCTAGGTAGGTACCACTGCTTTGAGAGTTATTCTGCCGCCAAACAGTAGTAGTGTGCTAGCACATCTGTGTTCCAGTTTAAAGGGCACTGTAGCTAGTGAAATTTCTTATTACCTAACTGTGCGGATGTCTCAGGATGATGTGCGCAGTGCAGTGTCACGCGTAACTTTATTGTTTGGAGTTCCAAGTGACACTGTTCTGTTATGAGCAACCGTGTCGCTTAACATCAGGTGAACGGCTAGCTCGTCACATCATTCACTAACATAAAAAATAAATAATACTAAATTTCATTTATTGTTATTTTCACAGAATTAAATTATTTGTTTTTTAATATTTTAAACGATATACTTTTAAATTGGTCCCATAAAAATTGCATGAATTGATTCGTTTAAAAATCAAAACTAACTGGAAAAAATATTTCGTCCAGGAATTTCTCAGTATGAAATTTACCTATGAAATTGCCGTTTTGTCTGAAAAAAGTTAAAGTATTTTTTTTTCGAACTTATTTATTTCTTTTATTCAAAGTAATCACCCCTGCAATCAATGCATCTTTGCCAACGCTGTGGCAGTTTATGGATGTCCTTCTTGAAAAAATCAGCAGGACGGGAGACAACAAACTCTTCAAAGGCGTTTTGTACTGCCTCTCGGGAATTGAATTTTTTTCCCGCTAAAAAGTTGTCCAAATTTTGGAAAAAGTAATAGTCGGTAGGCGCAAGATCTGGTGAGTATGGCGGATGAGGGAGAGCTTCCAAACCCAACTCATGCAGCTTAGAGACGGTCTGTTGTGCAGTATGGGGTCGCGCGTTGTCGTGAAGTAGCAGTGGAGACGACCGATTGACCAAAGCTGGTTGCAGACGTGCGAGTTTCGCCATCATTGTGGTCAGTTCTTCAATGTACACATCTGCAGTAATGCTCTCGCCGTTTTGTAAAAAGCTATGATGAATCACACCAGCACTAGACCACCAAACTGTGACCATCACCTTTCTAGGGGTCATTTTTCGTTTTGCACATTGCTTTGGTACCGAACCAGGATCTAACCAACTTGCTGAGCGCTTTCGATTGTCAAAAAGAATCCATTTTTCGTCGTACGTAACAATTCGGTTCAAAATTCCTTCATTTCTGTGCCTGTTAAGCAGCGCAAGGCAAGTCTCGACGCGTACGTTGCGCTGGCGATCGTTAAGTTCGTGGGGCACCCATCTATCAAGCTTTTTTATCTTGCCAATCTGTCGCAAATGGACCAATATTGTTTTGATGCTAACATCAAAAGCTGCTGCCAGCTCAGCTGTAGATTGAGATTCATCAGCTTCCACAATCGCCTTTAATTCATCATTGTTGACCAAAGTTTCCGGACGACCACGAGGTTCATTTTTCAAGTCAAAATTCCCAGAACGGAACCGAGCAAACCAATAACGGGTTGTACGTTCGTTTGTACAGTTCTCTCCGTAAACGTCGTTGATGTTACGTGTCGTTTGTGCCGCGTTGGTGCCACGACGGAACTCATATTCCATAATTACAGGAAATTTCAAAGTATCCATTATGAGGAAAAATGTTGAAATGTAATGAAAATACAACGCTAATCAATAAACAAAAGACTTATATTGTAAATAGAATGTCATATTTTTAAAACAAAATTAATTTGAATTTAGAATTCATAGCCAATCAAAACTTTTTTTGTTTGAAAAAGTCTGTACTGCAATACGGCAATTTCATAGGTAAAGACCTATTAAATTAGTACAAGTGTTTAATGAAAGAATTACACTCAGAACAAAATATTATGTTCAACATCTTTGAATTGCTTAAAACAGTGATTCTTGCATACGAGTATCTCTTGATTATATGACCTAACTAACCTAATTGCACTTAACTGCACCGGGAGCAATTATCGATGTAGTGGAAACCATTTAATCTCCACCTAGATAATTTGCAAGATGAATCCAACCGGTTCAACTTCTTTCGTCGACGAAAGGAATTTAATTAGTATTTGAATCAAAATGGTGCAATCGATTGCACCATTTTGATTCATAGTAACGGGACCGACTCATTACGCAGTTGAACTAAGTGCATTAGAAGATCTAGGCCTTACTTTAATTATACTAAATCTCTTGCTATCAATAGTGCATTAGCTATTAAGGCCAAAAGTAATTTAAATATCGCTAATAAACATTGCATAGCAGCGGAATAATTGCTCGGTATTTGCTTTTGTTTTATCTAAGCTCATTTCTAACTCAATTGAAAGAAACAAGATTCCACTACCAGACTACTAGACGCTTGGCTAAGCGCCATCCTTTCGTGGTCAAAATACCACCCATTCGTACCAAGCGATTTGACTCAACGTTCTTAATTAGAACGGCTAAGGAATGGAATGCCCTGCCAGCGTCTGTGTTTCCGGAGAAATATGACCCGGGCGTGTTCAAGAGAAGAGTGAATAGGTATTTACTTGGCTAGCATGCTACACCTTCGATCGCATCGTCACTTCCTATCAGGTGAGAGCGTGGTCAAATGCTAGACAAGTTTGTAATAAAAATAAAACAGGACACTAAATACCTGAAAATACCTAAAAGTAAGAACTTACTATTTTTCTATCAGTTTATATGATGATTATATAATTATTAGGATTTAGGTATGTTTATTGCAAAAAATAATTATTATTTAGTTATTAGATTTCTTTTAAATAGTTGTACACCGCCGTCTGCTCCTTTGCATTTGATACTGTCCATCCAAAGTTTGTCTGGAAGAGATCGCTGTCAGTGATATGACCGCCCACTGTAACGCTACTTCGTAAGTATTATATTTATTCCTGTTTATCACAAGATTTGGGCATCTTTAGACGTAGGCATGAGTCAAATACAATCAATCATACACCAACAAGTGTAAAAAATCTGTGCTCTCAGTGGATCTCGTACAATTTGACTAGTTCTCAAAAACGGACCACGTCAGTTGGCGCGACCTAGCATATTGTGATTTTTTTGTTCCCAGAAATTAAGAGCCAGCTACGTGGTCGACGATTTCCATCACAAGGAGAGACTGTGGAGAACTACTAGAGTACGCCGAAAAACATATTTTTGAGGTCACCACGGAGCAGTGGCGTAAATGTTACAAAAATTGGTTTATTCGCACAGAAATAAAGTTTTTTCGTATAAACAAGTGCATGCTAACGGATAACCAAATCACAAAAGCGATAAATTCAGTTTTGACCATTTATAGTATTTTTTATATGAATTCTGGTAAAAATTAACACGAAATAGTAAAAATATCTATAGGCCTCCAATACAAACTCGGTTCAATGAATAGAACCTTAATTTTCTTGTTCATATCTATAATTATAGAGTAAGTTTAAAAAAATAAAATCCTTTGTGAAAATTGATGATATATCTAAAAATATATCCTAAAATATTTATTTTTTATTAGGTACAATACATACAAAATACATACAAAACGCCAAAAATAAACATGTAGAATAGAGAATTATAAATATGTGTGGACATTTCACACAGCGTCATTTAGCCCCAACCTAATAATTACATAATAAATAAGGTACATTGGGCTAGGTACTAAGTATATATATATATATATATATATATATATATACTAAGTACTGCAAATATCTTGAATTCTGGACCAAAATTTATTTATTTATTTATTGCTTAAATATATTTGGTGCTTAAGTATTAAGTGTTAAGGCAAACAGTAACTTATGAAGTAAGCTAAAGGTATTTAAGTATTTACAATGATAAGTAAAGTAACAAGTAATAGTAATAAGTAAGTAATAGTTATAGTAATAATAATCATGAGTAATAATAGTAGTATAAAAAGTAAATGGGTTGACAAGATAGTATTAATATGTTGTTTTATGAGATTGAAGCATTTTGTCATTAAAATAATCATCTAAAGAGTAATAAGATTTGTGAATTAATAATTTTTTCAGTGTGCTATGGAAAATTGTGTCTTTAGTTTCGGTTACGATATTTTTAGGTATTTTATTGTAAATCTTTATTAACATTGTAAAGGACGGCAAGCCTGCAAACATGCGGCCTGAACATGTGGCCCGCGAGCAAGGGCAATAATGGATAGAAATGGACGGGATGGACGCTGCCATTGTTCGCGGGCATAGCGATGCACGTGTTTGGGTTGCGGAGCGGCTTAGATCTAAGCTTTGTTATAGGAATAAGTTTATGTTATAGAGAACAATAGTCTATTTAGAACTAAATGTATAAGAACGAAACAATAAAGGGCAGTCAGCAGTCGCCAGTCAGCGTTGGCAGTCGTCAGTTGAGAGTCGAGCGTTGAGCATTGAACGAGAACGTGTTGTTTTATTTCATACAGTCCACTTATTTATTTGACCAGAATTGCGAGCACGATCGCCTCCACAAAATCTGGTCCTTGCAAGCCGAATCCCTGAACCATTGAACCGATCGTCATGGTATCGACAAGGAACCGGAAGAGCAAGAGCGACGCAGAAGAACGAAACGAACGACAACTGTGTCACGTGGAACAGGAACAACAACAAAGACTGTCAAAGGAGCCATCGGCTTCGCTTTCCACGACCGGGAGCGAAGATATGGCGGCCGGAACGTCACGTGGTATTTTTGACACGGCCACAACGCAAGAACGAGCAGAGCTGCGAGCACGATCGCCTCCGCAATCGCATCGGACAACGAATTCCACACTACAGCTGCGGCTAGCGGAATTAGAAGCGGCGGAGAAGCTCGCGGCAATTAAACGGCAAGAGCTTGCCATGGAAGCGGATCTCGTGAAGAAACGATTGGCCGCTCAAGTAGCCACGATCGAGGATAATCAAAGTCTGTGCGAGGTGCCAATCGCCGACGAACTCCAAAGAGTCGATGCCTGGCTCAAGAACACGTCCACAGTACGGGGGGAGCGCGACGAACCACCGCGCACCACGAACCAAGGAGAACGGAAAGCGCACTTTGATCGACGCGGACGATCTCCAACTCCGGACAGATCCAGAGGCATCGACACGCAGTTGGCGGAGGCGTTAGAGAAAATGGCACGACTACATCGCGGGTACAACTGTGATCTGCCCATCTTCAGCGGATCACCGAACGAGTGGCTACCTTTCAAAGCCGCTGTGCGGGACTCTACGAGCATTTACAAAATCCCGCCGATGGAGAACCTACTACGCCTGAGAAATTGCCTGAAAGGTGAAGCGCGTGACGCCGTGGCTGCGCTACTATACACGGCCACCGATCCAAACGTCATCATGCGCACTCTAGAGCAGAGTTTCGGAAGGCCGGAGGTGATTATCGACCGTGTGTTAGAAGATCTGAAGAAAATGCCTAAGCCCGGTCCATCCGCTACAGATCTCAATAGCTTCGCGATAAAAGTCCAGAACGTGGTGTGTGTCCTGCAGAACATAGATCGACGTGGATATCTGCACACGCCACAATTGTCACGAGAAGTCCTTGAAAAGCTAAGCCCGCATATCAAGAGTAAGTGGTGCGAATACGCGTATGAGCACTGCACGACGAACGAACCTGAGATAGTGATGTTGTCTCGCTTCCTAATGCGCGAGGCAGACATCGCGTTGCGTTTTACATACGCACCGACCACTAACGCGGTGGCAAATCGAGAAACGAAGAACGCGCCTGCGATACAAAGGAAAAAAAGCGTAGTGTACAACACGAACGAAGCGGAGGAAACGAACCGGTGTCCGAACTGCAACGACGCGCACGTGTTATTTAAGTGCCCTAGTTACCGAGCGTTGAACGTGGACCAAAGATGGAACGTGGTTCGCGATAAGGGCCTTTGTTTCAAGTGCGTGGAGAAGAAACATCGCCGTTTCCAATGTAAGGCGAAATTGTGCGGCGTGAACGGGTGTCGACGGCCTCACCATTCGTCACTACACGACGAGCAAAATGAGCGAAGCACTACCGAGCCAGCGAAGCAACAAGCGGAGTCGAAGACGGGCCACGACGCAGTTGTACTGTCAGTAGCATCTCACAACGCCACCGGCAATCGTGAGATTATGCTGAAAGTATGCCCTGTCGTCGTTTCCGGGCCCCGAGGAGAGGTAGCTACATATGCGTTGCTTGATGAAGGCGCAACGATTACCCTAATCGATGAAGATTTGGCGAGAAGCATCGGTGCAGATGGCCCCACTCAACCTCTACACATGAGTGGCGTGAACATGTCCCAAGAAGAGGTGACTAGCAGACTCATCAAGGTAGGCATACGGGGCAAGAAGGAGAGCGCAATGTACGAGCTGAAAGCGCGCACCATACGCGACCTGAGGCTTCGAGAACAGTTGGTGTCACGATCGCTTTTACAACACCGACATCTAAGAGACCTACTAGAGAGCGAGGTGTGCTACGATCTGGCACGCCCGCGCATTCTAGTAGGTACTGATCATTGGGAGATGATCGTTTCCCGAGAGCTACGCATCGGTGGCCCCGAGCAACCGGCCGCATCGAGAACACAACTCGGCTGGGTGGTGCACGGAACCGCACCGCGCAGCGCGATTTACAAAAGCGAGAGCGTGCTCCACGTGTACGCTCCCGATCAACGTGTGTGCGAGAGCGAGACGCACGATCGACGGCCACATGATCTAGTCAAAGCGTATTTTCGGGTTGACGCACTGGGTGTCACGCCTAAGCCACGTGTGAGCGACGCCAATGAACGGGCGAAGAAAACGATTGACGGTGGCTATGAAGTCGGCCTGCCATGGCGACACGATGACGTCACCTTATCGCCGAGCTACGCTAAAGCCGCGAACCATCTCAAGAATAATGAGAAAAAGTTGGACGCCTGCCCCGAGTTCGCCAGCGAGTATTCGACCCAGAACGAGAACTTACTCGCTAAGGGCTATGCGTCACCGTGTAGCGGCACAAAAATACAAGAGCTACTAGAAGTTCACAAAGTCGCTGGCTTCACGCTACGCGATTGGAACGTGAACGAAACGAACGTGCTGAGCGACGTGCCGAGTAACTTGCGAGCGAACGAGCCTACTCAACTGGGGGGAGCGGGCCTAGAAAGCAAAATACTCGGGCTCTACTGGAACGCGAAAGAAGATGAACTATGTTTCAACACGACAATGCACCGTGTAACGAGCGACGTGCGCAATCCAAACCGAGCATCCATGAAACGGGAAGCGCTAAGTGCGGTCATATCCATTTATGACCATTGGGTCATAAATGGATATGACCCAATGGTCGTCCTAAGTTTGTACACGACCCGCGCGAAAATAATCTTGAAACGTTTATGGCACCTACAAATAAAATGGGACGATCCGATTCCTGGAAAAGAGGCAGAGCACTTCGCCGCGTGGTTTAAACAACTCAACGAGATTATCAGCTTACGTCTACGTCGGAGCTACGAGCTGGAACGAAACAAAGGCGTAGAACTTCACGTCGTGTGCGATGCGAGCGAGCAGGCATACGCGACCTTAGCCTACTGGAGGACTACGCATCGAGACGAACGAGCGACCGTCACTTTGGTCACTGCTAAGGCGAAAGTGGTGCCGCGACGCATACAGATCATCCCGTGCCTCGAACTACAGGCATCGGTGATTAGAGCGAGACTCGCGGACACTGTAAAGAAGAAACATTCCATCGAAGTTGCGAGAACGATATATTGGACCGACTCAGCGACCGTCGTCCAATGTATCAAAATTGATGCGCGGTGTTATACGCCATTTGTCACGCATCGACCGGGCAAGATCGCGGAGCGCACTCATAGGGATGAGTGGCGGTGGCTATCGACGGAACACAACGTAGCCGGCGATGCGACTAGGCTCAACCGTATGCCAATCACTGCTGAGGACCGTTGCTTCTTACTGGATCCCGAAGAAGAGTGGCCGTTGCCACAAGTGCATATGGAAGGCCATGAAGTGCTGCATACGAACGAGCAGAACGAGCCAAGGCATCAATGGGTACCCGATCCGACCCGCTTATCGACGTTCGAGAGATTGGTTCGAGCAACAGCGTGTACGCTGGCATTTATCGACCTACGCCGGCGTCGAGCGACGCGCATAAAACTAGAACACATCGAGCGCGCTGAAAAGGTGATACAAGTGCGAGGTTGCATAAAATCATCGAACGCATCCAACGAGATGAAGTGGCCTGTGATCGTAGACGGACGTTATCCCGTTACCACACTCATCGTGCAAAAGGAACACCGTGCCGCCGGTCACGTGAATCGAGAGCGTGTGTGCGCTCTATATAGAGTACGAAATGCAAAGCTAAGTACTGCGTCGACGGGTGACCTACCGCGAGATGCGATGTGTACGCGAGTACTTGCCCATGCTGACACCGTGAGGAGAACTAACAAACCACGGAAGAGGGCTGCGGTTCGTCGACGTCATAATCGTCGACAATATAAGTCCACGGAACGTCTGGCCGGTATGGGTTATCGAGCGGACCTATTCGTCCCAGATGGCGGCGTGCGAGTTGTCGACGTCAGAACAAGAACGGGCACATTCCGGCGGCCGACCAGCGAGCTAGCCGTCTTGGTGAAGGAGGAGGCTGCGCAAGCTACGCCGGGGGGAGAGCTGTAAAGGACGGCAAGCCTGCAAACATGCGGCCTGAACATGTGGCCCGCGAGCAAGGGCAATAATGGATAGAAATGGACGGGATGGACGCTGCCATTGTTCGCGGGCATAGCGATGCACGTGTTTGGGTTGCGGAGCGGCTTAGATCTAAGCTTTGTTATAGGAATAAGTTTATGTTATAGAGAACAATAGTCTATTTAGAACTAAATGTATAAGAACGAAACAATAAAGGGCAGTCAGCAGTCGCCAGTCAGCGTTGGCAGTCGTCAGTTGAGAGTCGAGCGTTGAGCATTGAACGAGAACGTGTTGTTTTATTTCATACAGTCCACTTATTTATTTGACCAGAATTGCGAGCACGATCGCCTCCACAAAAAACATATAATGTGATCCTCTTTTATACATTTCTAGTTTGGACTCTGGTAGAATAAGTTTTTGTCTGCGCGGGTTTTGATTGAGTTCGTAAAAGTTAGGGTATTTTCTTACAAACATAGCGGCCGCTAATGTGTACAAACACGGTAGAGTAAGAATTTTGTGTTGTATGAAATGTGGCCTGCAGCTCTCTCGCTGTTTAATGTTTACTATTATGCGGACACATTTCTTCTGAATAGTGAAAAGTTGCCCGGCTTCTGTACAGTTTCCCCAAATCACTACTCCATAGCGTAACCACGCATATGCGTATGCGTAGTAAGCAAATATATAATGATTACTATGCATTGTTTATTTACGTTTGAACTTCCAGCTTGATATCCCATCACAAACTGCCGCAGTACCGCAGTCAAGCCATTATCTATGCAACCCCATGCATAATTCGGATCTAGTGGTGTCCGAGAATTCTATTAGCATTAGAAAGCTGTTCCATGACTTGATAACGAGCGGTTCGGCTGCAATGTACTCGGCTATGGTGTTTGTTACAGGAAAATACAATACTTGGTTCCTAACGAGTGTAACGTTTATAATAATGCGTATGTATTTTTTGATATAATTTAACTCATTACGGTAATGAGTGTTAGTATAAATAAATGCAATAGTATACTCTAAAAGCACTAAATAGCATTATTTAAAGAATCTGCTTAGAGTGTGTAATTTGATTTTTTTTCTTCCAAATCTCTGGCGTAGCTCGTAAAGAGGATTCAATTTTGTATTGTTTTCTATGTGTGTACAAAGTAAGTAAGTAAATATAAGTATTGTATCAGTTACCTGCTGGGCGATCACGTAAATCGATTGCAACAAAAAGAAACACAAAGTATGGATTTGACAGTTTAAGTACGCAGCTTATGTGCATAGTTAGTATGGAAATATAACCTGTTGCATTGCAATCAAAGTTTCGTGATCACCCCATACCCATAGTACACGCTTTGCTTAGTTTGGGGCTAGATGGCGCTGTATAAAATGTCCACAAATATTTATTTATGTATTTATTAATCTAGTAATACAATATAGAGTTCGCTATATATCTATCGAGTATTAGCTATAATAGTGTAGCGATTTGTCATTATTCTTTTGTTGAGACACTGCGAGCAATTTAAATATCTTTACACCACACGTTTAGTCTATTTAAACGAACTCGGCTGCGAGGTTCGGTACGCGAATGTAGATTTCATCTCGATCGGTCTACGAGTCGGTCTGTTTCCATTCCATGCGCTTAGATTGGCCAGTCTAGAGTATAGACTACACGAAATTCCCTATCTTAAGAAATACTCGGAATTTTAACGTTAATTGCATTTTAACTTCTGGTTCAAAATTATTTCTCAAAAAACATAGTTCACTCACTGAGAAATTATAACTATTTAATTGAAGGGTTGAGAATAAAAAGAGTTTAACTGTCAAATTGATAGTTTCGAGAAAATTGACTTTTAACTTCAACGGCGTTATTTTAATGTAGAGTGCTTATAAGGTAATAGAAAAGGTTTATAAGTAAGTTAGTAGTAAGTTTCAGTTGCTTAAAAATGTTTTAATTCTATTTTAAAATACTAATTCATACAATTACTGTAAACATATTGTTGGAAATCCTAAGTGGTTTTAGTTTTAAAAAAATAAGTTTACAATCAAGCTAAGAATATTTATTAAGATTTACTAAGAACCGACAATAATTAATAGCGTGATTTTATAAAACGTCCGTCGCCTCTGAGCGCTGCCCGAAAAGTGAGCCCGAGCCTTCTTCGTCGCTCGTATATATACTACGCCGCTTGCATCAGCTCCCGAAGTGAAAGTATTTTGTAACACGGCCGTTCCTGCTTGCGTGTTGTCCTCAACAGCTGCTTCATCTTCAAGCGGCACATTTTCGTTAACCTTCAACCGTTGTGTCTTCTTCTATAACACAACAAAACATGATTTTAGGACCTGATGTACAGGCATAACGTTGGTAACTGAAACCATTTCAAAATTAAAATGAAGTTGTTGCTCAATTCAAAGAAATTTCAATTTAGAGAAATTCAACAGGTACTTGTAATAAACATTGAAAACGGAGACTGCAAAACAACTGTGTTAGAAGCACAAGCGTGCACTCAAGTACAACCAACGCAGTTCTCATAACAATTTTATGAAAATATGTAAGAAGAAGTAATGGTTACAGGCGCATGTTAGCATTGTAAATAAAGAAAAATAAATGTATTGCGAATTTCAGAATTCCGGACTTCTAAACTTTGCCACACATTGTAATAGAAAACGGCAACTGTGTTACGTGACACTCACAAATCACGTCATACATTGCAAAAACGGTAACTGTATGACGTGACACTCACAAATCACGTCATACATTGCAAAAAACGGGAACTGTGTGACATGGCACTCACAAACCACGTCACACATTGCAAAAACGGCAACTGTATAACGTGACACCCACAAATCACGTCATACATTGCAAAAAACGGCAACTGTGTGAGATAACATTCATAAATCACTTTGCACATTGAAAAAAACGGCAACTGTATGACATGACACTCACAAATCACGTCATACAACTGTATGACATAGCACTCACAAACCACGTCATACATTGCAAAAACGGCAACTGTATGACATGGCACTCACAAACCACGTCATACATTGTAAAAACGGCAACTGTATGACGTGACACTCACAAATCACGTCATACATTGCAAAAACGGCAACTGTATGACATGGCACTCACAAACCACGTCATACATTGCAAAAACGGCAACTGTATGACATGGCAATCACAAGCCACTTCATACATTGCAAAAACGGCCACTGTATGACATGGCAATCACAAGCCACGTCATACATTGCAAAAACGGCAACTGTATGACATGGCAATCACAAGCCACGTCATACATTGCAAAAACGGCAACTATGTGGAGAGAATAATCTCGTCACATATTGCAAAAGGCAACTGCATGAAGAGGCATAGGCCACCTCACACATTGCAAATAGAGAGAAGGCAACTGTGCGAAATGATCACACATTGCAAACGACGCCACACAAAGTGCAGTCATCGCTGAGTCACATTGGTGAGACAGATATCCGCAGTGGAGAACGCAGAACAAGCCTCCAGCGTCCATTCGCCCCGCCAAAACACCATGTGATCGACGGCCGCTTGCGTTGTCTTGCCATAAGACCCGCCGAGAAGTTTCGGGTTACAGCGGTGGGTGGCAGCACATGCAGGACCTTGTAGGGCCCCCGCATGCCAGAGTCCAGCTTTCCCGTAGATTGTGACGACCTGTTCACGAACACAAAATCGCCAACGGTGAAGGTTCGTGACTGCTGACGACCCTTGTTGACATAAGCGTCTTGGAGTTGCTGGTCAGCGTCTGGTAGTGTGGACGCAGTATTATTCATCACCGCATCTTAATGGTACACCATTGCGAGTTCTGTTTTGAATGAATAACCGGGGATGTACCGTCTAAAGTAACAAAAACTAACTTAGTAGCATTAAAAATGTCTAACCTCTTTAGACATTGCTTGGCACTTACGTGTTAACAGAAACTTCTACCTTATGATCGCTCGGTCTCACCTGACCATTAGTAATCATTTGACCTTAGTAATCTATATCAGTTGTAAGAAATTCACATTTCTTAACGTTGATGGAAAATCCTGCCTCACTCAGTCTTTAGAATCACTATACTCGCGTTTTCGCTTGTTTTGTTGAACATAACCTTTGCGAAAAACACCACGAGCTCGAACGGGTGTAATCTCATTAGGTTTCATATAAATGGACAGAAAACTCACTAAATTCATAGCAGCTGCGCGAATTTAAGGATCAGTAACACCAGCGTGTAACTATCGCTACAATGAACTCGTCACTAAAATCGTTACAATGCGTAACATAACTATTGAGAGTCCTAAGTGGTCGAAAAAGAATTAAAATAAACGTAATAGAAAAATATACTTATATTGAGACGTGTTTTATTATACTGACATTAGAACTGTCATTCATTTCATTTCAATACAAACAATAAAGTTTTTACTAAAAACCTTCTTTAACATCCTCCCTTTTTGGGAAACTTTATTGCATTAAACCAATCATTTTAGATATAAGTACCATTCTTGGCTTATGTACTGGTTTTGTCAAAATATCAGTAACAATAGCAGACATGACAAAGTCATCAAACCGAGCCGGCGGTCGCAATCTCGATCTGTCTCGAAGAGTCCTTGTTTCAGGAGTTACTTCTTCGTGATCTTCATCATCAGAATTACTTAGAGATGGTTCAGGTGTAACATAGGATTCATTTGATTTTTCTTCATCATGACTAGTAATATCATTTGACGTCGTAGGCAAATTCGGGGTTGATTCACGCGCAACTGAAGCTTCAGTCAATGTTTGAGGCATATTTGAAAGAGCTTCATCTTGTACTTCATCCTCCCTTGCATCTAACATTGTATGATTTTCATTAGCCTTCGGGAAGTGAATCTCTATCTCAGTCGTAGGACTTTGTTCATCTGTTTCAGATACATCTGACTCTAATCCAATAGATCTGATGATCGATTCCTTAAATGCTACATCTCTTGACCTAATCAATGTTGGTTCTGATTTATCATTAAAGCCCAGTAACCGGTAACCATCATCACCATCATATCCAATGAGTATACATTTTTGAGCTTTCTTAGACAATTTAGTTCGCTTTTGCTTGGGGACATGGGCGTAACATTCAGTGCCAATTACTCTTAAATGTTTTATGGAAGGTTTCTTTCCAAACCATAACTCAAATGGTGACTTTCCTTTTATTGAAGTTGGTCCAGTTCTGTTTAGTATATAGGCAGATGTGTTGACAAGCTCTGACCAACAGGCAAGTGGGAGTTCTTCGTGAGCGTGCATCATAGTACGAGCAGCTTCAACCAAAGTTCTATTGTCTCTTTCACTGCACCCGTTTTGTTCTGGTGTATAAGGCATTGTAAAACGGTGTTGGATCCCATATGAATTTAATATTTTCTCAACAGCTTCGTTTTGGAATTCTCCTCCATTGTCGCTGAGAATTGTTTTTATAACATGACCAGCAGTCTTTGTTTCTTTTATCATCTGTAGCAGCTTATCCTTGACTTCAGACTTATGCATGATGAAGTAAACATGACGATATTTGCTGTAATCATCTTTAAACAGTACAAAATAGCGAAACTTTTTAAATGAATTTGGGAATGGACCACATACGTCAGTATGAATAATCTCTCCTGGTGCTTTAGCTCTTTCTCTTATTCCAAATTTATGTCTGTGTGTCTTACCATATACACATCCTGTGCATAATTCAGAATCTAGTTTCACTTTGATACCAAGTTCCTCTTCAATTAGTTGTTTCACATGTCTTTTATTCTGGTGAGCAAATCTTTCATGATACAGTTGTAGAGTGTTATCTGTTGACAATATGTTTAATTCTGGAGTTTGATTTCTTACAGCCTGTACTTTCAGCTTGTAGAGACCACCATTTTTGACTCTTGTGCCAATCAAATTAACTTTTCCATTAACTGTCAGTTGACAAAATTCTCTTTCAGATGTAAAGACACTCTTTTCTAATTTGTCTTGTGCAGCGAGTACAGAAAATAAGTTTTTCTTTATTGCAGGGACATACCACACATCACATAGTCTTATTTGTTCTTGTCTACCATGAACATCAGCTATCATTTCAACTGTTCCTTTACCAATAGCTTGAGTTGTAGAACCATTTGCAGTTGTCACAGTTTGTTTATAATTGAAGTTTTGAAAGCTTGAGAATATGTCATTTCGACCAGTGACATGACTTGTAGCACCGTTGTCAACATACCAACTGTCAAGATCTCCTTCAATAACATTAGCTGCTGCATTAGTCTCAACTTGCATTAGTGCCAGTGTCAGGTTTGTATGATTAGCTAAACTTGTTGATGGCTTAGGTGGTTTAGGAGGTTTACCGTCCGATATCCACTTTCGACATTGTTTAACTTTGTGTCCAAATAGCCCGCAATAGCCACACTTTTTCTTTGTTTTACTCATTTTATTGTTGTTTTGAACAACTAGTGCTTGTGCTTCAGTATTTCCTTCTTTAGTCGTTAAAGATCTTTCGTATGCGCAAATGTGTGCTGTCAAATTTTCAATGTTACGATCCTTTTTAGACATAAGCATCCAACTGGACTTGAACGGGAAGTAACTATCATCAGGTAAAGTTTCTAAAATCTTGCAGATGAGTAAAATCTCTGGAAGTTCATATTTAGCTTCATTACTTTGTAGTTCCACCTTTAATTCATGCCATATATTTTTCAGTTTGGATATATGCATAGACATGTCATGTGAGGGATCTTTACGATAACTGAAGAAACTGTAGCAAAGAGTATAGCTTTTATCCTCAGATGTACCATCAAACAGAGTGTGTAATTCATCCCATACCTGCTTTGCAGTAGATAATCTCATCACTTTTTGTAGAGTGGCATCTGACATATTCGCCATTAAAATAAGCATTGCTGCACTATCCGTCTCATTGTATACTTGTAGAGCTTTTCGATAAATAGCAATAGCTTCTGCAGATGCGGTTGTACCTGGTTGGGTAGGTTCCTTAAGTTTGCCGTTTATTGCATCCAAACCACCTGGAGTACCTCTTAACAGTAACAGTACCTTGCAGCGCCATGTTGACCAATTTTCTTTACCTTCTAAACGACCAATATCAATTTTGCAGCTTGCAGAAGAAGTCGACATTTTGACAGGCCTTGTTAGAATTTTTGTGAAAAATTGTTTTTATCTATTTTTATCACTCCTGTATGTTTATCACATTTATTTTTATAATTCTTTACGCTCTGCTACCATATTGAGAGTCCTAAGTGGTCGAAAAAGAATTAAAATAAACGTAATAGAAAAATATACTTATATTGAGACGTGTTTTATTATACTGACATTAGAACTGTCATTCATTTTTATTTCAATACAAACAATAAAGTTTTTACTAAAAACCTTCTTTAACAATAACAACAAACGTCTAGCGTATTCTGCATACGCGGGGTAGTTATCAGAATCAGTTTTCATAACATCAAATAAAATGTTCGCGATATCTACTCGAATAGGGCACAATGCCTTAAATTCACACTTGAAATTTGGCCAACTACGATCATTACTAACCCAATCGTATAGACACGACCACGCGTCACCTTTCAGACAATTACCTATACGTGCTAAACAATCACTGTCGTCCCATCTATTTAGTTTGCGCACATGATCAATTTGACCACAGAACGAATCAAAATCATGCAAAGACAGATCGAAATTTAACATAAATACATGGTTCTTACCGGCATGGCATCATAGCATTAACGAGATTTTCGGTTACTTCACTTATAACCATATCCGCGGTGGGCGGACGCGTGCTTGAACATGGCACGGACAGGTCCAGACTTGCAGGGTACGACTCGGCGCTCGACGGCGCAGTCAGCGGGCAGACGGCTCGCACGACGCGGCTGTCGCATCCGGTGCTGGCGCCGACCTGGCGCGCGATGTACTCGCAACAACACTTGCACTGTGTGTCCTGGAATCTTCCAAAACACCTAAGCGGCCTATGAAAGTTTGAAGCTGAGCTTCTAAACCAGGAATAGACGTTCGATCTCTCTTACGACTTTTACGTTTACTAGTCTCAGACATAGCTACAAATATGTTAAGCGGAAAATCTTTAAAATCACAACAGCAAAATCAAAGCAATATTTTAAATCAGAATAACCAAGTCAGAATTGAGTTAGATCCCACTTCTGATGTTGGAAATCCTAAGTGGTTTTAGTTTTAAAAAAATAAGTTTACAATCAAGCTAAGAATATTTATTAAGATTTACTAAGAACCGACAATAATTAATAGCGTGATTTTATAAAACGTCCGTCGCCTCTGAGCGCTGCCCGAAAAGTGAGCCCGAGCCTTCTTCGTCGCTCGTATATATACTACGCCGCTTGCATCAGCTCCCGAAGTGAAAGTATTTTGTAACAATATAATATAATAAAATATATACAATAATAATTTTATGCTAAGCGAACTGTATTCCTGTGACAGATAAACCGTTTTTAGACTCAAAATCTCGAGAGTTAAGCCTCATTTCGGTATTTTGAGAATGTACTATTGTAGATAATTTCGCGCTGAATCCAACGATACCCATAAGTCATTTTTGTGAAAAAAAAACAGTTAAACCCTTTTTGTTCTCACCCCTTCAATTATAACAGGTATGGTGAACAGTGAAGAATAAATTATTATAATGGTAGGACTCAATCACTCAAAATGTGGATTTTCAATAGTATTTTAACTTCGCTAGATATGGTATGTAAAATACTTATAGATAGATAGATCAACCCCATTATTGTACACCATAAGATAAGAATTTCACAAAAAGAATAACTTAATTAACTAATACTAGAACAATAGGCGGTCTTATCGCTTAGAGTGACCTGTTCCAGACAACCTTTGCATTGGTAATAAGGAAATCTGTAGCGTAGAGGTTCATGTTTCGGACTTATAAACGTTGGTTAAATTTAATCAATGCTTAAAGTATAATGTCAGTTGCGGACGTAAATGTCACGATTCTAAGCAATAATTAAATATAACTAGCTTTTTATAAGTATGGCTGAAAACGTAGCCTTCTATGTACTTATTTCGTGATGATAAAACAAGGAAAACTTAATTTAATTCTGTACATCATGAGCCTCTCTGGCTTAAATAGTAAACAGATAGTAGTCCTAACTCCTAACATTCTCACATCATTCTTTAAACAGTACTTCAACCTAACCGAAGCATTGATAAAAAATTCGGAGTTAACGTAACTTTAACAAATGCTTCCTTCCCTTTCTTATTTTCTCTTTAGCCATTTTAAGTTATATCAAAGTATTCCATCATCAGACATAAATCTTATTTCATTATAATGAAAGATGAATGAAAAATGTTCGCGAATAAGAGCCTAAAATTACAAAGGAAATAAAGACATTTTCACCATTGTAATTCAAACGGCGCGAGCTCGCAACCTTTCAGCGGAGGCGTGCCGATTATGTTTTATTATTGCCACCTCAATTACAGATTTCCTATTCAATTTATATAAACGGGAATTTGATCAAATATCCGAGTGAAATTTCACTTCTAAAAGGATTCGTGGAATTTCGTTGATGGGAAATATTTTTTAATTTCACGTTCATTTGCAATAGGCTGTTTAGCATTGTACGCATCCAATATTATTGTTTGTCTAAAAATGGAAGGATTTGAGTTTGAGGCCGTCGATAAAAGTGTTTACGTACCTTTTAAAGGAACTAATAGAGTATGGTGCTTTTGACCGCCTCTATGGTGTTTTGTTTGTTACTGTACCACCAGTAACAAATTTACAATTTGGCACAGGAAAAGCGCAAATACTTGTACTGAGTCTGGGTGTTGTGCGACCATAGTTTTCGTAGTTCATAGGTCCTTAGACACAGGGAAGTCCAAGTCCATGGAATCGGGCTACGTCCTCGTATCCAAGTAATTACTACCTATAATGTCACACAAGTAATAATAATAGTAAAAATATTTGTGAACATTTCACACAGTGTTATCTAGCTCCAAACAAAGCAAAGCTTGTACTATGGGAACCAGATAACTGATACAACACTTAGATACTTTTTTGTTTTGTAAATACATACGTAGAATATGTACAATATAATAAACAGACCCAGAAGAAACATCGATGTTCATCACACAAACATTTGTCCTGGGTGGGAATCGAACCCACGACCCATAGTTCAGAAAGCAGTGTTAGTACCAATTGAGCTATAACAATAGTAAAAATATTTGTGAACATTTCACTCAGTGCCATCTAGCCCCAAACTAACTTGTACTTTGGGAAGCAGATAACTGATACAACACTTAGATACTTTTTTGTTTTGTTCATACAAATAGAATACAATATAATAAACAGACCCAGAACAAACATCGATGTTCATCACATAAATATTTGTCCTGGGTGGGAATCGAACCCACAACCCACAGTTTAGAAATCAGGGTTGGTACTAACTGAACTATCAGGCCAGTCAAAGTCGTTGATACAAGGCCAGGTTGCTTCGATTTGAAAGTGCGTGGGCTAGGCTTCTACTGAATCAAACTCGCTCCACTCGACATAACTACTGACGATATGAAATTATTAATTGATAGATGACCTGCCTAATCTGAAACTTATAGGTTAGAAAGTGTATTGTTAAATTCTTCAGAAGGCATTTACTGAGCTTTTGGTACTAGTACTGCAGCTTGCCATAAATGCCAATTACCAAGCAAACCGATAATGTTATATGAAGAAATTAGACGGTAATTTTAAGCAACTCCCCTCATTTGGGGCATTTTTAATTTTCCTATACGTTAGTTTAAATTTAATAATACGCCGCGCATCGCAATAATGCTGCCAAGTATTATTACATCGGAGGAAGATATTTTCACAGCGTAAAGAGAAAATTATGAATATAGGTCGTAGGTAAAATATGGGGCTATAATGTTATTAAAGTCTTTACTTTAATATTTAGCTCAGTTGGTAGCAACCCTACTTTCTGAACTGGGCGTTGTGGTTCGATTTCCACCCAGGACAAACGTTTGTGTAATGAACATCGATGTTTGTTCTGTGTCTGGATATTATGTTGTATTCTATATATGTAGGTATTTACAAACAAATAGCATCTAAGTATTGTATCAGCTAGCTGGTTTCCATAGTACAAATTAGTATGGGGCTAGATGACGCTGTGTGAAATGTCCACAAGTATTAATTATTTATTTGATTTATTTTTAAGTTATGTGCGAAAATTGCACTAGCTCTCTCAACGGTGAAGTTAAACACTAAGATGTAACCAGTAGTTCAAGTATTACTAAATTTTGTATTCTATCCTATAAACGATTTGATATGAAAAAAGATATTAAAAAAATTCGAGAACTTGCTTCATTTACTTGGCCAGTGTAGTGAATTGCCTACAGTCATCCCAGCATTAAGAATGCTTGGCTGATGACGAAGTAACGACAACTTCAGTCAAATCTAGCCCTTTCCAATACAATCAGCGCGGAACGTGGGTTTGACGACCTCATAAAAGGAACTGTACAAAGGCCATTGAAACACTCATTGTGATTGCATTGTACACTGCCGCTACGTGATTTTGACAAACTCAAAAAAGTATCAACAAAAACTCCACCTTTTTGGTCAGAACAAAAATTCGTGGCACGAGACACATTGAACATCCTATTGTAACGTTTTACTACAGACATCTTAAAGTTAGATCTTAAACGCGCAACATAAAGCTCATTTTGGTCTGATACCAGTTCGATCAACTTTAAGGTTACATCACAAGCTGCTCATTGCAAATGTATCCGTAAAATAAAGCATCAGAGTTGGAGTTTGATTGGGATATTGTTAGTGATTTAAGCAAAGCGCACCCACGGGTTGTCACGCGCCGTATTGTCGGTAGGTATGCCGGCCGATCAGCAAAAACCGATGCATCGGTAAAAAGTCGGCCCGCGGCATCGACGTCAGAAGACCGGGCTTTAATAAATCGTTCAGTAAAATCAGATTCGAATGCTGTAAGAGGAATGCTGGCAGCCGTAATTTTGATCTATGTTTAAAACACTAGCTGGTGTTTTCTCGTGGGACAGTGTCGAGATAAATTTGAAATTGTTAAAGCGTGATGAGTCTATAAATGCGGTTCATTTGAAATATTTGCTGTTTGGAAACATCCTTAAAAGTTTAATGAGGTGATTTGGTGAGGTGCTTGTTCTTGCATTTACGCCTGCATGCTCAAAAGCAAACTATGTACCATAATTAATGTATTTAACTAGTTATAATTTCTCAGCGAGTGAACTATGTTCTTTGAGAAATAAAGAATCTTAAACCAGATTTGACATTTTGTGCTTAATAGCAATCCCATCTCATCATCAGCTCATACATTTCCACTGCTGAGATATGGCCCGTCACTCACACGGAAAGAGTGTACGCCATAACCCACGCTGCCCAATCACTAGGTGGTGGGACTTTTTTGCAGTTCGTCTAGGTAGGTATCACCGCTTTGCCCATTATTCTGCCGCCAAGCACACTACTGCTTGGTAAGCACTACTGTGTTCCGGTTTGAAGGGCACTGTAGCTAGTGAAATCACTGGGCAATTGAGACGTTTTAATCTGATGGTTGGTGGATGCCTCAGGTGGCCAAATTTTATGATTCTTGAACATTGCAGCTTCACGATGTTTTCATTCACCGTTGTAAGAGCGTGTGCTAATTCTGCACACAACTACAAGGGTCGAGTGAGATTTGAACCTGAGTGCGTCAGTTTAAAAGTCGCATGGACTACCGCTGAGCCACACTCGCTCCTCGTTCTGCCAATAGCAGCATATCACAATATGACCGTAACGCCTAGAACAGTTCATAACTTAACAACATTACGCCGCATGTTGCATTCTGAACTCAAGCAAATCGTTGCAAAATGAACTATTTTGCAAAAAAAATATGTTAAGGATTGACATGAAGCTAGTCGTTTGCCTGATGTTAAGCGACACGGCTGCCCATATCAGTAGCAGTATCACTCGGAACTCTGAATTATAGTTTCGCGTGACACTGCGCAGGTTATCTTGATACATCAGCACAGTTGAGATTGGGTCATAAAGTCTGATTTGCTTAGTATTTTCACTAGCTACAGTAGGGCACTGTAAAAATCAACACTTGACACTAACTCACAATTAACACACACACACTGTCAAACTGAAACAAAGTAGTGTTTACACACAGCAGTAACTTGGCCGCAGGATAACTGGCAAAGCGGTTGTGGTACGTGCTAGAAGAACTTATTGCGGAAAAGTCCTACCACCTAGTAAAATGTACAAAGAATCCCCGATATACTTGTATCATGCTAACGCAAGTTGAAAGGCCGCTGGTTTAAAATGCCCAGGGGCATAGAATAGAGATTAAATTGAATCAACGCGTTAAAATCCACTTGAATCCCGCTGCAGAAATTCCGAATATCGTTATGGGTGTTGGGAGACTTCGAGCAGTTTCCATGAATATTCAGACTCAAAGGATAGTTCGGAACCGCTTTTTCAATTTGTTATGTATAACCACTGCTTTTTAATTTAGACATTTCAGCAGGTAACTTGCATGTTTAAAAAAATAAATAAATATATTTGGACATTTCAAAGCTTGTACTATAGGAACCAGATAACTGATACAATTGTAATACTCTTTTTTATGTAGGTAAATACATACATAGAATACAATATAACACCTATTAGACTCAGAATAAACATCGATATTAATCACACAAATGTTTGTCCTGGGTGGGGATCGAACCCACAACCTCCAGTTCAGAAGGCAGAGTTACTACTAACTGAGCTATCGGATTAGTCTAATGTTTGTAGAGTTACTAAACTTTTTGTAACTATGTAGTATACATAGACAATAAAGCGCGGTGGTTTTTTAGTCAATGGTAGCATACGTTTACACAATGTCGTTTTACGAACAGCATAAAGAGTTTTCAAGTTTAAAGTTTTCAAAGATTGTATGATCTTTCAAAGAAACAAAACACTATGAGTTGCTGAATGTAAGGTAGTATATTCTATACAGATTTATACAATACAAATTTCATGTCAATGATGTATATATAAAAAGAGATAGAAATGGAATTAAGAGACACGGGTTAGAAGAAAAACAATTTAAGAAATTAATCGTAAAAAAAAACCTAAAAAATAATAGTGATTTTTTTAATCCATTCCTTGATGTTTGTTTACTACGATTACATGAAAATTCAAACTATAGGCACATATTATATATACTATACTGTAGGTAAGGTTTAAGGGAAAAAACCTAATGTATTTTGTATGAAAATTTGATGGTTCACCTACCTAAGTACTATTGATTATTCTGTGGCCCAAACTCCTCTACCGATCGTAGAGTATAAACGGTTGAACTGAAGATGATGACAGCTCTCACATGCAGTTTAATTTACGTTAATTACCGTTACCGCCCACCAGCCAACACGGATATTCTGTAGGGCAGTATTTTGATAATTTTAATTTAACATTATCATAAAGCGTGGGACGAGAACGTGCTAGGGATTAGCGCAAGTGCAACCGATTCTGAAAAAAGACATCTGGAGTTTAGGCGGGAAAACGAAAAAGAACGCGTCACCGCATTGTATTATTTTCTAAAACTTGTGTTATTTTCCAGAGTTAGTGCATAAAATTGGTAGCATTTTATTCGGTAAGTGCTGGATTACATGCATGACTCTGGGAAAGTGGTATAATGATGGTGAAACGTTTCTTTTCGTGTGGCTTCTAAAACTTCATAGTAGTATGTGGTAAAGTTGCCACTACTTTACTAGGAGTATGACTTGACTAGACAATGATACACACATATATAATTAACTTGAGAAACACTGGCTAAAATATACAAAAGTGTAAAGCCAAAACAAAAACAAAAATAAGACCCTTAAATTTAAGAAAATATCTTAGCATTAGATTTTTTCTTAAAATTTGCATCTGCAAAATGAAATACAACGAAAATTTTGTACCGGAATTAAATGCTCAACTGGCTGTATTTTATACATTAAAGGACGACTAAATTAAAATTCTTTGTTAAACGTATATTAAAGGCACCAAATTGGAATGGTTCGTGGACTGGTTTCGTAGTTAATTAAGAAGGCAATTTTCGGGTTATTTATGGACTATAAAGTATTATGGAGGTGGACCCGGGCTTATCGGCTTAGTCGGCGGAAATTGGTTGAATGCAAGATTAAAAATTCTGCACTTTATGTGGGAGTCACCGACTTTGGCGGATGAGGGTACCCATTTAAGGAAGGATGAGAATTTATTATATCGTGGTTGTACTGTGCATGCTGATATAAGTAAGGTAGGTTTAAACAAAACTTTGTCGCTTCATCTGTAGAGCTCTTGGACTAGTAATACTTACCAATCTAATTAATGTGTGTTTGTGTTTTTGGTCATTCTCACGTAACATAGATTATTGATCCTTTCAAAGAAGCTTAAACGTGTAGGTGTAATATTATTATAAAGTGAATCACATCACACTAATATTATAAAGGCAAAAGTTTGTATGTTTGTATGTGTGTATGTTTGTGTCCTTTCACGCTCAAACGGCTGAATGGATTTGGATGAAATTCGGTACCAAGACAGCTTAAACACTGAATTAACATATAAGCTTCATTTTATCCCCAAAAAATGAAATTTTCCTGTGGGTTGAACAAATAATTAAAATACTTTTAATCCACAGGTGAACCCGCGGGGCGCAACTAGTACTGAATAAATTCCCGGAAGTATCAGAATTGGTAATTTGTTCGTTACTTTTAGCCATGTCTTGATAGAATTAGTCTAATTCTATCAATGACTTAAAAATTAATTTCCATGTCTATAAAATTGATTTTCATTTTTTAAAATGAAAATCAATAGGCAATAAAGGCATTTTTCATTTTAGGTTAGGTTTTTGAGTTCAATAATTGTAATTACCTACAGACAGCTGCAGGTGTAGGTTTAGACTGTAGCTGCAGGTGCTTACTGTTATTATGCGCGTTTGTAAGTAAAGGCAATAAATAGTTTGTTCCTTAGTACGTTAACAAATACAAGCGAATGTAAAACAAAAACGCAATTCTGGTGATTGTATCGTAATAAAGTCAATTTGCAAAATATATTTCCTAAATACGGCCTGTTCATGCGCGTTTATGTATGAGATGGCATTCTACTCCTTAGCCATGCGCTGTAGACTAATCCGCGTTTTAATCATAATAGGCAGTCATGATATCATTCATTTTAGGTCAGGTTTTTGAATTCAAAAACTTACTTTAGCAAAAACATTTTTGCTTGAGTTTGGTTGATTCTTATAAAACTTGATCATTTTTATCTATTTCTTAATTATTTTCTTTACACCTAAAGAAAGTTTTACTAACTGCGTGCTTTTTTATCAAATCTAACAATAAAGTTTCACATGATACATTAACAGATAATA
This sequence comes from Ennomos fuscantarius, assembly GCA_905220475.3. Classification (NCBI taxonomy): domain Eukaryota; kingdom Metazoa; phylum Arthropoda; class Insecta; order Lepidoptera; family Geometridae; genus Ennomos; species Ennomos fuscantarius. The sequence continues at coordinate 13,092,557 of HG992027.1, forward strand.
ATCAATTCCTAAGAACAATAGTAAAGACAAGGAAGTATTGTTTAGGCTGTTGAATACAGTCACAACATTAGCTACAGTTACAGATTAGTTTATTGTTAAAGCCCTTGCCTACTTAATAAAAATTATCCAGCTTATTTTTTGCCTACAAATTAATATAAATAAGAAAATTCAGGACGGGAATCAAACCCACCGCCTCCGGGTAATGAGACGATCTGCTCAACATCACAGAGGCTGTTAAATTAAACTAAGGAAGTATATAACTTAAAGAATACATTACTTAATTTTTTAGTTTTAAGTACAATATGGGTATTTGTATTTTTAAGTTTTAAGTACAATATGGGTTTTTTCACCTGAAATAAAGACATTTTATTTTTTATTTATTATTATTTTATTAATTATCCATACTGTATTTTGTAGTTTATAATTAGCTCGTTAAAAAATACACCTTTCAACTCAATAAGCTCTTAGGAAATAAACTATTTAATTTTGATATCTCCAATTTGTACGCCTACTGGGCAAAACATGTAAAACTCTTATTTTGTAAGATCCTGCATGCATTATGTATGTAACGAACCAAATGTTTTTACAAATAAAGAATCTTTATGCAACCTTTCGGTATCCCTCAGTGACAAACAGCTTATGTGAGGTATCCCATTTATTGTAATGGAACAGGAAAGATTGTTAAGCCACTCGTATCTATGCTTGGTACCTCGAAGAATATCCTACGGAGTTCATAATTTAAACCCATTATTATGAAATTGGGGCGATTCGAGTCGCTTATAGGAATCTCTTTTTGAAGTAAAACTTCTTTACGCGCTCTTGACTTAGGGAGTAAGTTAACGAGGCCAACGGAAGTTGAAAGTTGTTGGTTAACGTACATCTCCATTGTCAACATAACAAAGATAAAAATTTGTATTATTATGGTAATCGTCATTTAACCGGACATATGTTAATATGTCCGGTTGTGTCCGGATTTAGAATTGTCAAGGTGGCTACATTAATATTAAACAATGCAAAAACATAGTTATACCGGCCAATAGATAGAGCTAAAAAAAAAGAAGTTTTACTTTAGTCGTGTGGTCTAAAGCACACTTGTTTTTTGTTAAAAGTATGTTAATATTAACACACATTTTAGCGGTATTTCGTTTTTATATCAATATGAAAATCCGTTGCATGTAAGTGTAAAAGGCTGCTTACTATAAAACAATGTGAAATGGTTCGAATGAGATTCCTGCGGATGATTTATTGATTTCTTTGATTATAATATGTCGGTATCAGTGATACTGACTGTGATTGAATATTTCGGGGCATAGTGTTTTAATGGATTAATAATAAATGGATAATATTTCAATTGAAATGTGAAATTTAGAGCAAACAGCATGTTATGGCGTGTTGGAGCTGTTTTAATGATACTAAATAAAGTGTTTAACATAGTAACAAAATTAATACAACTCATCGTTAAAGTTTATCAATCTGGGTCTTTAACCAATTTTTGTAGCTGGAAGTACTTTTCTGCAGAGATCGTCAACATGTAAGGTATAAAGTGTCGCTTTACCATATATTCTGTCACAGTAGTATGCAAGCACCATTGTGTTCCGGTTAGAATTTTGTACCTAGTAAAATTACTGGACAAATGAGACCGTATGACCTTATCTCATAATCATCACTAAGCTATTGATGTCTTAGGATGAAATGCACAGTGCAATGTCACGCGAATCTTTAACTGGCGACTCGACTCGACTGGCCTGATAGCTCAGTTGGTAGTAGCTCTGCCTTCTGAACTGTAGATTGTGGGTTCGATTCTAACATAACAACATCTCACACAACGCCATCTAGCCCCAAACTAAGCAAAGCTTGTGTTATGGGATTCTCACCCAGAACAAACATTTGCGTGTTGAACATAGGTGTTTGTTCCGTGTGTGGGTGTTATATTGTATTCTGTGTATGTATTTACAAACAAAAAGTAGGTAAGTATTGTATTAGCTATCTGGTTTCTATAGTAGGTAAGAGCTTTGCTAAGTTTGCAATGGGACTAGATGGGGTTGTGTAAAATGTCCACACCTTTTTTTTACTATTATGAGTCGATGGGCACCCGTGAGTCCCGTAACGTTTAACATCAGCCTAACAATAAGCTAGATTGACAAAATTTGATAAACCTTATCGCCTTTCTTTCTATTAGGTAAACATTGAGTAGAACTTGTTTAAATTTTAACAACTGTATAAACTACTCATATGCAAATAAGGTTACTTTTTAATAGTGTTAAAATAGCTTCTGGTCTCTCGGAAGGAATGCCAACACTTCTGATTGTATCACAGGCTGACAGTTTGAATGGTACAAGTAGCCAAAGAATGTCTTCTTATACCACGGTTTTAACTTTTTATCACCACTTTTTAAAAGGGGCCGCTGTTTGTTGATTTGAAGATATGATCTGGAGAGTTAGTAATTGAATTCGGATAAATGGTTCGAATGTCTTTGATCAGACTATCTCAGTAAATTGTTAAGTGCGGCGTGTTTGTAACATGCTTAGTAGAGTAGTTTGTGATGTCGGAATAGTTTGACTAATGTACCGAATACCGATGGAAAAAGTTTAAAACTTTGGCTACTGAGTAACACGAAGGTGGGAGTGACTTTTGTTTACCTTTTGTTTTTTTGTTTACTAGCTGGAAAGGATCTTACCCTGGTAGAAAATTAGTCAGAAATATTTTCAGCAAATATCGTAGTAGATATTCCTTATGCTATAGGTATATAGCATATAAGCATAAGGTCCTCTTGATCTGAAGAGGTCACCGTAGAGGTTGGATCTGTAACAGTAAACGTGCTATAATGCGTTTGCTTACGCCGTGTTAATACTTTTTTGACTCTCCTCTTAAAATGCTGCATGTTGTTGCCTTTTAAGTGAAGTTGTAACTTTATACACAGATAAACTTGTTGACTCAAAATAAGTCCCATAAAAGATAAGATAATGGCTATGCAAATTTTTGGATAAAAAGTATGACTGAATGACTTTTGTTCCCTGGATTTTAGCATGGGACGCTACTTTCGTCGACAATACCTTCTTGAGACACGTTAGGGCCGGCGCGCCGGCTAATTTGGCTGACGAGCTAAAACGGGACAAATATAGTAATCTCGGTAGCGGTTACATATTTGAGACCCTGGGTCCGTGGGGACCGAGAGCTCATCGCGTTTTGGCAAGTTTGTCAGACAGCCTAGCAGATGCGACGTGGTTAAAATGCTGGCACTAATTTGACACAACGAATCAGCATTGCAATTCAACGTGGCAATGCTGCCAGCATCTTGGGTACGCTACCTATCAAGTATAGTAGTCAAGTGTAGTAGGCTAAAACACTTTTTTTAACGCCTAACGATCACATACATAGATCCTGGATCCTAACTAGGATTCCCTGTGTCTACGGACCCAGGAAATACGAGGACCATGGTCCCACAACACCCAGACTCAGAACAAGTATTTGTGCTTCTTTTTTTCTGTGCACAAATACTTACCTATACTGCCGCGGGAATCGAACCCGCCGCCTCCGGGTTATGAGCCGACCTGCTCAACCACCACACCACAGAGGCTGTCATATGGACTGTCATCGTGGCTAGTATATAGTCCAAATGTTTTTTTTGCTGTAAGTAATAGCTGGTAGTATTTTGTAGTTATTGTTATATTATTTCAGTAATTAGTAAGTTAAAATAATAAAGGCATTTTGCCGGTAAAAAAAAAGTTAAACTTCATGTACAATTTAAAATATTAAGCACTAATAGCGCCATAAATAGCCAGCATGCACTAAATATGAATTTGTAATACTCCTTTACACTACATATATTTAACTTACTAGCTTAAAGCTGCATTATTATTCCTCATCACAATCTTGCATGACAAGCTTGACTCCTCTTCAAAGGGTAACATGCATCGTTGACGCTATTTATAAACGTTTCGCTTTTTTTCCACTCCTGCACTTTGCTCGATGCGCAAGCGCACCTGCTGCGATCCGCGCCGCTGATTGGCTGAAACGAGATGCACGAGTCAATAACATCTGAACCGTTTGAGGCCACCCTTAAGCTTGTTTCCTTAGGCCTTATCTTGTCCTTAATTGAGTTGTGATTCAGAGGTAGACCTTTGTTTAGTTCAAGTTCGGTGATACTGAAACGTAATCTGTGGTTAGGGGTCGATTGTGCACCTGTGACAGAAATATTTGGAGGATGAAGCAACTTTGTGGTGATTATTTCAAAGTATCCGGTGTAATTATGTTTTGTGTTTTCTTTGTTAATGCGGCATCCCTTTGTTATCAGGTACCTATATGCTTGTTGTTTATAAATATACCTACTTAACTTACTCATGTATTTTTAAAGATAATTAATATGAAATGTTTTTATTTAATACGAAATTTATTTATTTACTTATTTGTTCAATATCACACAATACAGAATGCAATCGGTACATCTACAAAATATCAACATAGTTATTATTATTCTTCTGAATTAGATTCCAAAACTATGTAGATATGCTTAATTGCATTATAATATATACTTACATACATGTATCTATATATTAGATAATAAGTTTAGAAATTAATGCAATTAAATCAGTTAATATATATATATTTAATAAGTACATTTTCAATTAATTAATCGATTTCGATTATTATAATTTTCTATTAATATCATTATATAATTATCTATTGTATACTGGATGTTGATTTGCATCCCCACAACATTTAGAGGTTGATCTACTGCACTTATAGAAAGAGAAAAAGAATAAGAATAATTGTTCAATAATAAAACAGTACGTTTGTGCGACCTCATTTAAAATAAAAGATAAGTCTTGTGAAAATAATAAAATCATCTATTCTCCGTTTCGTGGCTTTTTTGTGGCCGGCCTAATGCTGTTGGATTTTCTACCGACCTTTACAGGGTCATTTACCGGGATTCCCTTTTGCGCCACACTCACTCACACAAAGACATCCTACGTGCTCCTTGTGTTTCATCATAAACATGCAAATGTATAATTTAAATTACATTATTAGGTGATGCAGTGTATGCACTATGGAACCCTATAAATGTGTGGATGCAAAGGAACATCCGATAAAGATGTTTTTAAAGGAATGAAGCATTGGCACATTCATAACTGGAAAGTAAAATCAGTGGCGTAGCTACCGAAGAGCTGGTTGGGGCAATGCCCTAGTGCCCCCATACTCAGGGAGCCCTTCGGACTTTGACTTACAAACTATAAATTAAACTAGTGAACATTTCTCCCACATTAGGACCTGGAGTACGACGATTTTTTTTCACAATTACCAGCGGCATCTAGCGTCAAACTAAGCAAAGCTTGTGCTATGGAAACCAGATAACTGATACAATACTTAGATACATTTTGTTTGTAAATACAATATAACACCCAGACACAGAACAAACATCGATGCTCATCACACATATGTTTATCCTGGGTGGAATTCGAACCCACAACCTGCCGTTCAGAAGGCAAGGATACTACCAACTGAGCTATCAGGTCAGTCACGATTACGATAAATCTGGAGTACCTACTTCGAATTCAGAACACGAGGGAATACGAAACAAACGATTTTAAATAGTTTAGTTAGGGCCCTAGTTTATTTTTGCTGCAGGGCCTTTAGATTACCTAGCTACGGCACTGAGTAAAACATTGATCATGATCACTAGTGTTGGCGCCGACGACGATTGGATAGTCATGCGATGAAGTACTTATAGCCGCCGGCAAACGATACAAATTCATTAAAAAACTAATGAACGATGCACCGCTTGCTACGACTCCTTTTATTTCTTTAACAGATTGCTTCCGTTCATTTCAATATTTACAAACAAAACAGTCTAAAGTTGGACTATATTCCGTTGAATGCATTAGTCAATATATCTCAAGATCTCTTTAAAATATTCACATACAAATATCTTTGCTATAAGATTGATGTTTTGTAAAGTACGAATGTCTATTGTGTAGTATGGGTTTGTTCTAAATTTACTTTACAATGCTGGTTTTTATTTAGCCCAAAGACTAAGCATTGCCATTCAACGGGGCAATGCCGCCAGCATTTTGTGCACGTTGCCTACTGGTAGCGGCTTCTTACATTAAGTTTTGCTAATGCATATTTTTTAATTTTCATTTTATCTATTTAAAACAGTTTGTTCAGATAAACCCTTTACAAGCGTTTACTATGGCTACATTTACTTTTACTTTACTATGTCAAATTTTGACATATAAAAACTTCTTGAACGTTGAATTGTCGGGTTGCTTTGATATGGCTCACCTGATACGGCTGACTAGGCTGAAAAAAATTAATTTTGCTTTACGTACTTTCATATAGTATACCATAAATAAGCTAGCATTACTAAGATCATTATTAGGAAAATTTTATCCAGGAAAAAGTTGAGTTCACGCGATAGAACGGGTAAATTGTGAGCAGAATAAGAATAATATAGTTTTTTTTTGGCGGGAATGCGAAAAAGATTGCGTCACCACATTGTATTATTTTCCAAAACTTGTGTTATTTTCAGTTTACTTTTGTTATTATATTTGTGTTTTTGTTAGTGCATAAAATTGGTGGCATTCTATTCGTTAAGTGCTGGATTACAGTGAGTGTGGGTCAATGGTATAATGATGGTGAAACGTTTCTTTTCGTGTTGTTTCCAAAACTCCATAGAAGCTTCATATAAAGTTGCCACCACTTTACTAGGAGTATGACTTTGACTAGACTATGACTTGACTATGACTTGACTTGATGACTTCGACTGTGACTTAACACATATCTGCGTGAAATATCATTAACTTCATAAATTATCTATTACTCGACACTGGCTAAATACGCAAAAGTGTGGAAGCAAAAAAAAAAAAAGATGCATACACTGCTATGAGCTATAAGGTTAGCAAGGTTATATGTTAACCCAAAAGCAACTTATTTTAATTTTTTGTCGCTCTACTTGTACTATTATTTATTCTGTGGCTCACTATATTATATATCCTTATTTTTGCATTTGGCATTGATATTAAGCAAAATGTATACATAATCGAGAAGCCATACTAAAAGGTAAGCTATAACATATCATAACGGTCAAATAGCTACTTGAGACTTGAGAGACACTCAGAGATTGACAACCGATAACATTTCGGCTATGGACCGGTCATTTAACAAATGGACGGCCTCAGAAAAACTAATTGATTGTTGTGATAACTCACTTGACTAAGACAGCTAAGTTTCGAAGAACTTATTGAACTTTTAAGATTGAAGATATAATTTACATGTAACTTTCTATATATCGTATGACAGCCTCTGTGGTGTGGTGGTTGAGCAGGTCAGCTCATAGTCCTGAGGTGGCGGGTTCAATTCGAGCGGCAGGACAAGTATTAGTGCACTGACAAAAAAAGTGCAATTTTTTTTTGGCTCCGCACTTTTGTGTCCATCCAGTGTCAAGTAATTGATAATTTTTCATGTTAATTAATATTATATAATGTGTCAAGTCAAGTCAAGTCACAGTCCAAGTCATCAAGTAAAGTCATAGTCTAGTCTAGTCATCATACTCCTAGTAAAGTGGTGGCAACCTTACCAGAAGCTTCTATGGAGTTTTGGGAACAACTCGAAAAGAAACGTTTCACCATCATTATACCACTTTCCCACACTCATGCCTGTAATTCAGCACTTAATGTAGCGTTGGATGCCATACGGTTTAGAGGAGGACGGTGTACCTGCAGAGATCATATTTTGGGTGAGAAGGTTGGAACTAGAGGTTTACTTATTATGTGATTTATTGATATTTATTATGTGATTATACCATTTTCCCACACTCACGCCCGTAATCCAGCACTTAACGAATAGAATTACCAATTTTACACAAACAAATACAAATACTAATTTTATGCACTAACACTGAAATTAACACAAGTTTTGGAAAATAATACAATGCGGTGACGAAATCTTTTTCGCTTTCCCGCCAAAAACCGAGGGCGAATACTTGTTCTGAGGTGAAGCGGCCAGCGGGTCAGTGGCCAAGTTATTTGGGGAAAATCTATTGTTTTTTTCAGTCTAACTTATGAGCATGAGCTATCGACGCGACAATACTTAAGGCAAACAAAAAGAATAATGAAACTAATATTCGTAAATTCGTTAATATTTAGCGTTGTTTCTTTTGTTTCACGTCACACCAACATAGAACAGTGAACATTTTTCGAAGATTCATCACAAATTTTCTAGTTTTATACAATGTACTAACCGGTAATTAGAGAAGAAAACTAGGCTCAAACACTCACACGGTCCATTCTACTGCGGATGTCGGTTCGATCTAACGTGTGATTACTAATAATTATTGAGTATTAACTTTTTGCGTTACAAATGCTATTTTATAAATGTAGAGTAAGTACAACATGGACGTAGTAAGGACTTCCTTTCAAAGGTTATGTCTATAGATTATCTTTACTTATAGTAATTTACTCAAACGAGTTGTGACGTCAAAATCAAACATTGGCCATTCAAAATTTAGATTCGAATTCTAGCTTTTCTACGCTGTTACTATTGTTTTTTAAAAAAAAATGGTTTAAGCATTCAGCGAGGGCGTACGCCTTGGCGTCTATCAATAGAACGCCAAAAATGTATGGAAAATGAAAAGAACGCGACTAATGTTCTAGTCTTGAATTCGAATCTAAATTGTGAATGGCCAATGTTTGATGCGAAAATTAGGGAAAACGGGGGAAAGCTGGAAATTCCACGCAGCTAAGCCCCCAATGACTTTTCAAGTTATGTGCGGAATTTGCATTCAATCATAAAACGGTAAAAGAAAATCGTAAGGAAATCAGTTACTTATGTAAAAATCCAAAAAATCTGTGATTATGCAGTGTGAACACGAACTGAAAACGTATTGGGAAGATTACGATGACGATGGTGACAAATTTATTTGAAAGTAACTGTATTTATAATAATAATTAAATAATAACGCCCAACAATCACATAGATCTGGATTCTGAACTCTAACTAGAATTCCGTTAGAATAGTTAATAATAATATGTAATAATAACGCCCAACGATCACATACATAGGATTCCCTGTGTCTAGGGACCCAGAAACTACGAGGGCCATGGTCCCACAACACCCAGACTCAGAACAAGTATTTGCGCATATATTTTTCTATGCACAAATACTTGTCCTGCCGCGGGAATCAAACCCGCCGCCTCCAAGCTATGAGCCGACCTGCTCAACCACCACACCACAGACGCTGTCCTATATCCTTTGTCTGTGTACCTTTTCATATGACCTTTACCATAATCAAAATGCAATTTTTACAACAACGTGACCAAATATTAGTACCGACCGTAATAAAATTAGGAATTATGTACCATAACATTATGTCTGGATGGTAATGTAGCGGAACTAGTTTGATGGCGATGGAGAACTTAATGACATGAACGGTGGTGCACAGATTTGATAAAATTGAGTAGAATTTCTCAAAAATCATTAACCATAATTTACGAGGACTAAAACGCGCGCATGGTAAGTATGAACTATATAGATGATATATGTATCAGTATATCTATGATAAATCTAAGTAAAAAGCTGATTTATATAAAACGCTATGAAATTTCCATTCTATACTTTCCTCAAGCAATGGGCTAAGAACGTGTCGACGTTTACTGCAAATGTATATTGAACTAGAATCTAAAGGGAATACAGGATTAAAGTTGTTTGAAACTGACGTAGCAGAAATTACGAGAATTGCATCAGGAAACTGTCCTACATGGAACGTATTTATCTGATCCCTAGCTCCCAATACAATCTCGATGTTTGCAAGGAGAATTTTGCTGACCAGGTGCGACCTCGTCGCCAGAAGCCGAGTTACACAAAGGCACAAGTAGCCTTGAGACTTGCCCTAATAATGTAACGCGATCAACACAATGACCGAACGGTAGCTGCCGACATGATGTCTCCACTTACTCTAATCCTACTACTCATGTTATTGTCCTCTAAGACCAATTCTGCCAATGTAAAATAAATCTTGAAAGCTTGTCAATTAAGGTTACAATAGGCAAGCAGTCCAGCAGTCCTTAAATTATCTTTCTATTTAAACGGAACTTAAAATGGGTTTCGAGTTTGCCGCACAAAAAGTCACCCTCTTTTGTTAACTCTATGCTTCCATTTTATTTGATAAGGTTGCGACAGGTGATTTTACTTTTTTCAGCTGAATTGTGCGGACGCCCTGCTGCATTTAAATATAATGGTACAATGAAAAGGTTGAATTTGTCGTCATGCTTGTGTTCTGCTCTTTTTCCACGTTTTACCTTTTTCGGGTGAAAGGAGACGCGTTGGGCATAAAACGAAAATAAACACGTCGACGCAGTTTTCCGCCGGTAAACGATTGACGTTTCGGAACGGCCGTTTGGGCCATTCGGAACAACGAGGTTTTGTACGATTTGTGCAACAATTTTGAGCTACTGTTTGGATGTAGAATCGCTGGTAGTTGAATGGATTCGCTGTTGCTAGTAACAATTTATTTTGATTACAATATTTACCGATGTGAATGAAACAACAAAGAATGGTGAAATAGAGCTCGATGTTCTCACAGATGCAAACTCCTAACTACATAAAGTTCTCGGATCGCAAACTTACGCCCCAGTTGTGATGAATCGTGGGAACTTGTTGTTTCTCTAATATGCTCAAGTGATTCGCGGTACGGTAGTTGGACAAAGACAGGAACCTCGTCGTTTCCAGCGATTTGTAACGAATGTTCGCGTAGATATGCTTTTTCCGCGGAACCCGCAGTAGTAAACACTGTATCCCATCATTGTTCTAACAATCGCTTGGTGAACCGGTAAATAGGAGATCAGTGGGCCGTGAAATCTGTGAACAAATTATCTGTAATGACCAAACATATTCTTGCACGAAAAATGGCGAGAGTTCTACGCGCGGTTACCCGATTGTGAAGACAGATAGTTTGACTTTTACCATCGGAAACCAAGTATAAGATATTGCTAAGCATTTTATTGCAGAAGCTGCAGCAATTTATCACATCACACTAATATTATAAAGGCGAAAGTTTGTGTGTGTGTTTGTGTGTATGTTTGTTACTCCTTCACGCTCAAACGGCTCAATGAATTTAGATGAAATTCGGTACCAAGATAGCTTATACACTGGATTAACACATAGGCTACATTTTATTCCGGAAAAGTGAAATTTCCCGTGGGATGAGCAAATAATTAAAATACTTTTTATCCACGGGTAAAACCGCGGAGCGCAACTAGTCATAAAAATATTACAAAAAACGATTCTTGCAAAATCACTTTTGCCAAATGGATTGGTTCATTCACCGTTTCCTCTAAAATTTGTGCTAATTGACTTTAAGTGCTCTCAATAAACAGGTACATTGAACAGTTATTTATTTATGGTAGCTGCAAGTACAGATTACTCATATGTCTTACTTTAGGTATAAAGGTAGACAGTTAGGCATCAGCTGCTGTGAAGGTCGATAGAGGCCAACAGCATTAGCTCGTTCAAAAAAAAAATCAGCTGCTAAAGCGTGCGGTCACCTACATACTCTACATAGCTGACGCTAGTACGTTTTATTATCTCATATCACAAACAAACAACTTTTATTCTAAAACGAATACATAAATATTTAATTTTGTTTCCCATTCTTTTTTTTGGTTAAATATCTTATCTGAAAAACGAGTGAACTTAAAACCACACGACTGACGTAAACTTAGTTTGAATGGCTCCATTTATCGGCCGGTGTAACTTTTTTTTGTTTTTGTTTTAATTCCACACTTTTGTGTATTTAGCCTGTGTCAAGTAATTGATAATTTCTCAAGTCAGTCTAGTCTAGTCAAGTCATACTCCTAGTAAAGTGGTGGCAACTTTACCAGAAGCTTCTATGTAGTTTTGAAAACAACACGTAAAGAAACGTTTCACCATCATTATATTTGTTTAATGTAACTGTCGCCATTTTGTAAATTTTCATTTTACCGGACATACCAACATAATAATATAAATTTGAAGTAATTTTTAGCATTAAACATAATATCATTATCTGTAAAATAGGTCTTCCTTATCAAGTCATTATTTATTACTACGTAGCTCATGTGCAATGGAAATTTTGCTATTACCCACTTGATCACAACTTTGGGTTTTCAGTGCAAATAAATATATTCTACTAAAAATGTATCTAACCTGGCACATGACCTCAATATGCAAAGCGAGGCAAGCCATGGTTGGCATACCCCGAGATTATTGTGTATAGAGGTGTGCGTGCGTGAACATCAATGCAATGTGAGGATTAGAAACACAAAACAAAGACAGCTCACGTGTGCGTTGCCAGTAGGGTGTCCAGTCCGATAATAATATTGGGATATTTATTTTATTTTATTAAGGCACAAACAGTTTACAATATAAATGTACAATACTTTTTATATAGAAATACATACACCAATAAAGTTGCCACCAATAGAAACTCTATAAATACTAAAAGACGGTACTCGATACAAAGTTAACATAAACTCGATAATAATAAACCTACATAACAATATTAAAATAATACTTACAATACAATCAATATAGAGAAAAATAAAATACCCTAACTTACTTACTAAAATTATAAAAGAGACACTTGAGATTTAAACTTTAAAATGAATGCATTAGAAATATCACAACCAGAGAATTTCAAATTATATGATCTACCTACATGCTCTGGTTATAAAAGAGTTACAAGCGTAATTAGTATGAATGCAAACAAAATAGATTATTTATATGTAGAGATGATATTCTATATATTCGAGAATTGATTAAAACTTGAATGGCTACATATTTAAGGCTAATTTTATGAAATAGTATGTTTGTAGCTATCCTAATGCTCTACCACGAATTTATAGTTTATTTATAGATCACATTATCAGTCAAAAGACGTTCACTGCTGAAGAAATAAAACGCCACTTTAGACGCTTATAAGGAGTCTTGGTGATTGCAGATTTTAATATACAATGGAGAACGCTGCCCCTCATTTTCTGTACATTCCCTTAGCCAGTTCTTACGGCAAAAGGAATATCCAAACCAGTACCACACGGTAAATAGTATAAAATAGTGAAAAGAAGAGCTAAAAAAGACTGAAGCTCCATCTATCGGCCGCGTATAACTTTGTTTTTGCTTTTGGAAAATAATACAATGCGGTGACGCGATCTTTTTCGTTTTCCCCCCAAAACTATCAACTTTGTTTTTGCTTTGTTTAATGTTAATGTTCTTCGAAATCTTGACAATTTTAAATTGTCTTTTTACCGAACGTAACCAACATAACCAACATAATAATATTTTTTTTTGTAATTTTTCACTTAGTTATGTTGACAATGGAATAGACTACGTGAACCAAGAGCTTTCAACTTCCGTTCAACTCGTTACGCCTCACCAGTTTACTCCCAAAGTCAAGCGTAAGTAAAGAAGTTTTAATTCAAAAATATTATGCTACGAGATCTGATTTATTTATTTATTATCCGAAATAATGACCCGATTATACCAAGATCATGGTAGCTCTACCTTTGTATAGGAAGGGACCACGGGCTTATCCCTGACGCGAACTATAAAGGGACACAAACAAAAGCTTTTAGTTTGGACAAACACGGGATTTGATAACGTTTAATTTGCCTATTAATAGTAGAACAGACGAGTATGTAACGGTGAAAGAGCAGATATTGTGTCGTTTCCTTAAAACCTAACCATGTGTGTTGATCAAATACATTTGCAGCCTTATTAATAAACACGAACTAGCTTTAGACTAGTTACACCATCTTTTGTCTCTTTCGATCCAGCTAAATATTCCAGTAGCAAAAAAAGGACAAAAGCTGAAGTAACTAACCCGAGACTAATACCCGTTTATTAATAAGGCTGTTGGTGTTTTAGGATTGTTTACTGTAGGAAGTATAAATGTTTGTTTTAATTTTGGTACAGCTTTGACAAATGGTGATCGGTTGTTATGAATCGGCTAAATAATTTACTTAAAGGTGGTAAAACTTTTATGCAAAGTTCGTCTAGGTAGGTGCCACCGGTTTGCCAGTTATTTGCATGTTAGCCGCCAAGCACTACTGTATTTTGGTTAGAAGGGCACTGTAGGTAGTGAAATTAGTAGGCAAATAAGAGTTTATGACCTAATCTCACGGTCTTATAATCTTATTATTAGACTGTCCTGATGTGTCAGGATGACGTGCGCAGTGCAGTGTCACGCTGTATTTTGGTTAGAAGGGCACTGTAGCTAGTGAAATTAGTGGGCAAATAAGAGTTTATGACCTAATCTCACGGTCTTTTAATCTTATTATTAGACTGTGCTGATGTGTCAGGAAGACGTGCGCAGTGCAGTGTCACGCGAAACTCCATACTAAGTTATAGTACAAAGTAGATGGAATTACAAAATGCTTATTGTAAAATAATAGGAAGCCCATTTCAATATATGAGATTGAAAAAAAAAAGAAGTTATCTTTCTCACTACTGGTGCAAGCAATCCGGCACAATGCACAACAGAATCAGGCGAGTGACTAGCTCGTCATGTCACTCCATAACAAAAAAAAAAAGACACTAGTAAACTAGTACCATAATTTCAACTTTGTATATTCAGTAAAAGTTAATAGTTATGGAATGATTGCACTTGTAAGCCAGACTAGAAAATGGCCGTGGGAGAGTACTTGACGACCATCTTGCACCGTATGGGTAAGTATGTAGTGAAGCTCGAACCAGATGTTAACCCATTGCTATAATTAGATCACTGTCTCTGAGCTCTAAAAACTTAGTGATAACGTTTAATGTAGTGGTGTACTGTTTAGTATCTCAATTTTATTTAAAAAACGTTAAACTACCATGGCAACAAATTTTCTTAATTTTAAGCTAAAATAAATGAATGTACAATCCATCTAGCTCCAAACTAAGCAAAGCTTGTATGGGAACTAGCTGGGCGATCACGTAACTCGATTGAAACATATAGAAACACACATTTGTATGGATTTGACAGTTTGAATACGCAGCTTACGTGCATAGCTAGTATGGATATTTCTCCTGTTGCATTGCTATCAAAGTTTCGTGATTACCCCCCAGATAACTGATACAATACTTAGACACTTTTTACTTGTAAATTCATACATAGAATGCCATGTAATAATCAGTAACAGAATAAACAGCGATGCTCATCAGACAAACGTTTGTGGGAAATGGGAATCGAACTCACAACCCACAGTTCTGAAGGCAGGGTTGCTACCAACTAAACTATCGGGCCAGTTATGCTTCTTGTTGATTTTGTACAAATTTACCCAATAATTCAAGTTTAGCAGCCCCCTTCTTGCATGTTTCATTATTGGGGACACTTCTGAAATTGAGTAAAACATAACATAAACATAATCTACTATATAAAAATAAGTCGGGTTTTGCTTCCTGACGCTATAACTCCAGAACGTACGAACAGATTTCCACGGTTTTGCATTCGTTGGAAAGGTCTCGGGCTCCATGAGGTTTATAGCAAAGAAAATTCAGGAAAAATTCAAGACAAACCAACATTTTAAGTAGATGGCGCCGGTGCGTGATACATTGTTTTTCGTATGTTATAAAATGTTTGATAAATAAACGTCCACCCGAGCGAAGCCGGGACGGGCCGCTAGTTTGTTTCATAAAAAACATAATACAATCATTGTAACACTCTAACACTAGTAATAAGTACATCGTTGCGACCAAATTTCAGCAAGGCGTTTTAAAATTGTACTTTAAAGTTATTTTTCATTCGCGTGATACTTATCCTTTTACCATTGATTTAAACATTAAACCGAAGCTATGCCCTTCGCAAATATAGACCTAAATGCATTCAAAAGTTTATTTACGGTCAAGAATTGTATAGACTACATACTATTTTTGTCCCCAGTTGGTTTACTCGACTTCTTTGTGGATTATTTGTACCACGACCGGTACTACAGGTTCCTTTAGATGAAGAGCAGTGAGCTAACGCGGTAACAGTATACCATAAATAGTTAAGACTGGACCAGATATGTCTACATGCTCATCAGAATTTTAAGTAAATCATCGTTCGCGGATAGTCGTTCAGGTGAATTCCAATGTAGTTGTGTCATGGATATGCAACTTTTTTTTTTAAATATATATGAATATCTTATGGCACTAATTTTTGTAGTGGTAGTTGGTACATTGTTTATCGTAATATAATAATAATAACGTCCAACGATCACATACATAGATCCTGGACACTAAACAGGACTCCCTGTTTTTTTTTTTACTTCAAACTTGTCAAGCATTTGACCACGCTCTCACTGGATGGGAAGTGACGATGTGATCGAAAGTGTAGCATGCTAGCCAAGTAACTAGGGAGTTACCATGGTCCCACTACACCCAAACTCAGAATAAGTATTTGAGCCTTTTTTTTGTACACCAATAATTGCACTGCCGCGGGAGTCTAACCCGCCACCTCTGGGTTATGAGCCGACCTGCTCAACCACCACACCACAGAGGCTGTCAAATATGTAAGCCACATATGTATATGTTGTCAAAACTATTAACTACCTACGTAATTCATATGAATATTGTCCAATTTTCTTTTACGACAAACAAATTTTGAAGAGACATAAAGTTTCTTCAGCCTCATACTTCGACATTAACAAGAAAGTATATTTGGGAAAATTAATGATGAAGAAATAATTCTGTAAGCTGGTTTAGATACAGGTACAATTTTAATAAATAAGTTATTTTGTATGTTTTTTAAAGAAGGATTTGTGTAAATTCCCAATAAGATATTTAATCTAGTGATTTTGAATTGAATCCTAATTAAAATTCCATTCGCAATCCACTCGAAACATAGCTTGAGGATAAAATATTTCAAAAATGTTTAAGTCGGTAACTTGGTCGATATCGACGGGTGTCTGTATCTCCCTAAAGAATGCTTTAATTAAATTAATGACTGGCAATTTTGATAAACAAAATAAAAGTGTCGAAGCATTTTGACTTTAATGAGAATATATGGATCCGTTAAAATGGAGCTTATTCGGAATTGGGTGACTAATCAATTCAACGTCTTAATAAGTACATGCGTTTGATGACACTTCACACGTCTGATTGGAATTATAGATCTTTATGGCAGTGAATCGAAGTTTATTGGTAACATGTAACATATGGTGTTGTAGAGATTACCAAAAATCGCACTAGTAGAAATAATATGAATGAATTTTAGAAATAAGTAAATAAAAAATGTTTCAATTCACATCACGTAAGCCTTAATGCACCTTCTGTAATTCATAACTCCATTTTTACATTAATGATTAGTGATATAAGTACAAAAGGCTTGTTTCAACCAAAGCTTGTTTGTACCAAAACAAGAGATTGGACGTGGGAGGTTTGTTAAAGTTTCATCGTCAAAGTTGGATCGAGTTGGGATCGAGGTGAAATTATCTTAAGGGTGGCCTTCTATCCTTACTATTTTAAAGGTGAAAAATTGTTTATATGTTTATGTAACAAAATGTTTTTAGCAACAATCAATTCATAAACATCTGTCGACGCAAAAACAGTTGAACTGATTTGGATGAAATTTGTAACTAATGTTAAACAGCAGTTTTTTCATAAAAAATTATAATCATTTTAAATTAAATGTCAATACTTGAACTTTGAAATTCAGGTATGATAATAAAATTATTCTTTTATTTAATGTAACTCAGGATTAAATCAGTGTTTTTGTTTTATTTCTTTCTTTCCTTAAAAAATCACAGCTCTTAAAGACGAATAGGTGAAACTTACATCGAAACTTGCCAAAAATGAATTTACATTTATCTTTGTAAGAAAAAACGACATTCACTAAACATAAATATATATCTCTTAGTATAAATAAATAATTCATTTATTTACTATTTTAAATTAGAAACATTTACTCTATAGCTTAGAAAAAAACCGGCCAGACATGTATTACAGTCACAGTCACCGTTGGCTCCCCCCGTAGGTTAGGCTCCCCCGTAGGTTAGGCTCCCCCGTAGGTTAGGCTCCCCCGTAGGTTAGGCTCCCCCGTAGGTTAGGCTCCCCCGTAGGTTAGGCTCCCCCGTAGGTTAGGCTCCCCCGTAGGTTAGGCTCCCCCCGCAGGTCAGGCTCCTCCCATAGGTTAGTTCCCCCCTGTAAGTTAGCTAGAACGGTCGCGACTTTCAATAGGGTCCACTTTTCTAGTGGACGTAGCCTTCTCGATCCTCTTATCCCGGCGGTCCAACCGTAGGCTCGCACGCCGGCGGTACCTTTGAGCTAGTTGCCTCCCATTTTTGACGGCTGGGCACTTTAAGCTTCTGCCATCCCGCCCGGTGACGCTGTACAGGTCGGCAGAAACCAAAAGCATAAAAAAAAATTACTATTGGCAACGGTAGAACCAAAAATAGTTATCTGTGCTGTCGCGGCGGTATGTTTCAACCTTTAATTATCTTGGATAATTAATAAGTATCAATCTAAGTCGATCCCAGTACTATAAACAATTGATGTGCAATATTTCATCCAAAATAACCATTTTGGTGTCAACGAAATCGAACAAACCAGCCAACGTTTCTTGTATATTAGCAGGGATGAGAGAAAATGTTTTGTATACGCATTTTAATATTAATAACTTATAATTATAGACATGCAAATAAAGTCAAAATAAATATATTTTTATGATTTTTAATGATGATTTAAAAATAATATATATGTAAATTGGACCAGGTACTCAAATTTTAATCCAGGCTATTTAAAATGATGATAACAATCGAAAATAATATTATAAGTAGAATTAATAATTCGACGATAAAAAATAAATTAAATAACATTTGTTGTCTGTGTTTTTCCATTTTGTATTTATGAATAGTTTGTTGAGTGTTTTTAACATAAAAAGCAGATCTGTTAAAGCAGATAAGAAAATGTTTGAATCGATTTCAAGAGATATAAATGATGATGATCGTTTTATGCAAGTTGAAGAACCTTGATATTTGGCTCCCAAAATGTAAGTATTAATACTAAAACATAATAGGAATATAAAAAACGTAAGTTTAAAATATATTTTTTCAGAATTTTTTATACTTAAAGGTTAAATTTTATCATCCATAAATTTTGAAACAGATAATTTTAGAATTACATTTATAATTTTAGAATTTATTAGTATCTTTGTAAAAACTAGTTCTCTAATATTATCCATTACGAACATCGCCATTACCAACTTCTACAGATAATGTATAGCAGTGATAGAGGCTGTATCTCAGCGGTAGCCCATGTGAGTTCAAACCATCGCACGCAGGTTCAAATCCCGTATGGTCTTGTATCAAATTTTTTAAAGTTAGGTGTGGAATTATTTTGGGCATAAAATGGAACATTCAAATTAATTCTCAGAAGAGCACACTTATCGGAAGAGCTTATTTATCTTATTTAGTAATATCATATAAGATGTTCCATTTTCAGTTTGAGACTACCAGGTTTAAAGAAGTTGCCTTGATCCAAAATTAGAAATTATAAGGCAACAAAACCTTAAGAAAAAACGAGTATGCTTTATACCACACGACTGAAGTAATTTTTTTTTTAGTTTAGCTCCATCTATCAGCCCGTATAACTTTGTTTTTGCTTTGTTTAATATTAATGTCGCCAACTTGACAATTGTAAATTGTCATTTAATCGAACATACCAACATAATAATACAAATTTTTATTGATTTTTAGCTTTGTTGTTGACAATTGTTGACAATGGAGATCTATGTTAACCAACAACTTTCAACTTCCGTTCGCTTCGTTATGCATTTCACCAGCTAACTTCTCAAGTCAAACATGCGTAAAGAAGTTATACTTAAATAATATATATAAAATAAATGAATTCAGTGTTCAGTATAAATGAGTGTGCCGAGTACGCAACAGTGTTAACTTTTGTACAAACTAAAATAACGAAGAAGCAGCCCTAGCGTTCAATGCCCCAGATTACGGGTCTGACAGCATTAATTAAAATTTCGCATCGCATTTCGGCGCTGAGCAATCCCGTATTAAGAGCAATTGAGCTGATGAACTGAATTGGATACACTTGATCAGTTAAGACGGTTTAAATGGTGGTGGTGTAATGTAATTCAGTGAGCAAGCTTCCATATATTATTACTATTGACTCGCCCAATAGCTCAGTTGGTAATGCTGCCTTCTGAATTGTGGGTTGTGGGTTCGATTCCCACCCAGGACAAACATTTGTGTGATGAACGTAGGTGTTTGTTCTGTATCTGGGTGTTATATTGTATTCTATGTATATATTTACAAACAAAAATTATCTACGTATTGTATCACTTATCTGGTACCCATAGTACAAGCTTTACTTAGTTTGGGGCTAGATGGCGCTGTGTGAAATGTCCACAAAAAAAAATAGCATTGATACTTTTAGTTCTGGTCTTAGTGGTCTATGTCTGGTCTATGCATGGACGTTGGGTCTAAGATACTTATTATTTGTTCATTATTGTTTTATATTTTATGTGGTGTGTAAAAATGTAATGTTGAGTGATGGCCTGAAAAGAGTTGAATGCATTTCCTTTTTTCTTTTTTTCTTTCGTAGTGTAGATTATCTTGCAAACGAATAATCATTCATAATATTACCATAATAATAACAATTATGATTTCTGGTTAATGTATATAAAAATACAAATGAAAATGGCCTTTAACTTTATTTTAACTATTGAAAAACACAATTAGCAGTTAGAATTGTATAACGAATTTATTAATTAAGATTGACGCCACCGTTACATGGTTAATACTGCGGACAAAGCAATTTGGTTCGACATTTATCATGCGAACAGCCAAAGAGGGGAACGCTTTACCGGCGTCCGTATTTCCCGATAACTACAACCTGGGAGTCTTCAAATCGAGAGTGAACAGGTATCTTCTAGGCATGCGTGTTACATCCTAGACCGCATTGTTACTTACCATCAGGTGCGATAGTGGTCAAACGCAAGCCTATCTCACAATAAAAAAAAAAAACAACGAAGAAATTTTCCTCTATACCGTAACTGGTTACGAACTGGTTTCCTGCGTATCTGAAAGGGCTTACGTAAAACTCTGTCTTCTGAAAAGCGTGAGATGTGGTCATGGACGTCCATGACTGTGGCTCAGGAGGCAGTTTACAAAATGCAGTAGATTATGTACTGTAGTACAGAGATTCATAATGGGCGATGTCGTAAGAACGTAAGAGCATGTAGGTTGGTTTAATTTCTACACTGTACCATGTCACTGGGATTGTTTTTTCCAGAGTTCTCATGTTTGAGATTGACAATCAGTCTAAGGATAATTTAATATTATAAAAGTTGCAAATGTATAAATGAGTTAAATATAATATAGATAATATAAATAGAAGTTAAATATCATCATCAAAATATTATGTAAGTTTTAACCTAATTTAGTAATTTCGATTTTTTTCAATTTCGAATTTCACCGTTCCTTTGACCTCTAACTAAGGTCATATCTACGTTAATTAAATTTAAAAATATAAGTTTTCAACCCATGATATTAAAATTTACAACTCTCTCTTTCTCTCTCATTATACACTATCACAACTTCTTTAGATGTCGATTTATAAAAAACCCTTTCTTATAAACTGAGCTGTTAGAACTTTTTCTTACCACCATAAGATCATAGTGTTCACAACTTAACAATAAAAGTATTCCACTCTACTCTACTCTACTCTGATCTGTTCTCCTTTACTTTGCTCTGCTTTGCTCTTTTCTGATCTGCTCTGCTCTTCTTTATTCTATCCTATATAATACACTTCTACACTATAAAAAAGACAACCTACAAACTTTAGTCCTTAAGTCTAGCGGTTTGGGTACGTTCTCAGACTATCAGTTACTCAGAACAATGTTGTTTATTAATAAAACTACTAATTAGCATTCTAAATTAGTGTCACGAAAATTATAACTCGTTTAAGACTGTTAAAATTAAATTAACTAATTAAAATGAGTTAGGGTTAAAACATTGTCAAGCCTTATGTTGGATTAAATAAATAAATTGTTTCAGATGCAGTAATTACTACCATATGTTTCGGTTTTTAGACACATACTAATATAGGACAAATAATTGAGTCAAGGCTAGAGCTTGTCTAAATGCTATATTGTATGCTTTTCGTTTAACTAAAAACCAACGTCCTTACTTTTGTTGTTGTTTCGCTACATTTTTGGTTTGTGTGGAAGAGATCGCTTTAATCGATAAGATATTGTGACACTTAATTTTTAAGTTTGTGCTTGTTGATTTTTCCTGTAATGTGGTGTTTCAATAAAGAGTTTTATCTATTTATCTATTGATTTGCAACCCATAGTGGCAGTCATGAATACAGTTGCTGAGTTTTATTATTATATATACATATTTGTTTTTACACGGAAAATGAGCTTTCACAAAGTGTTCATCCAAGAATAATGTTGTACTTGAGTATATTGTTTAATTTCAAGCAAATGTTTACTAGAAGTAAGAATAACTGAAATAAGAATGACTAAAAGAGAGTCTTGTCTGGAAAATCTAATTAAGTACTAAGATTAATAATTAAAATAAAATATAACAAAATATGTCCTATATACGAGCAGAAAACATGTAAATTCTGGATTAATAAATATATTTAAACTTAAAATAAAAATATGTTCTCGTTTTAGTACCATCATATTCACACAAAAAATGATTTATTATTCGCTTAATTCGTGCAGCATTCGTAGTTCGACTTTGGCCGTGAACACATATTGTAGAAGTCTTGATGATGATTATATGTGAGTAAAATCATTGATGATACAATTAATAAATGATAGTAGGTAATAAATAAATAAATATTAGTGGACATTTCGCACAGCGCCATCTAGTCCCAAACTAAGCAAAGCTTGCACTATGAGATGACTGTTACAATACTTAGATACTTTTGTATTTAAATACATACATAGAATACAATATAACATAATATAACAACAATACCACCTCGAACTATAAAATTATTAATTATTAAATACAATTAATAATGGTTTATAATCGAAGTTTTCTAATATATACAAGTTATTCAGCGAATATAAATTATTTTATGCTCTTTTGCAAATAGGTTCAGTGTCAACTTAAGCATTATACTTTTTTTTTATTTTACTGAATGATTTGTCGAGCTAGCCGTTCACCTGATACTGCCAATATGTACGAAATTTGGTACATTCTAGTCTATAATTAATAATAAATAAATGTTATAATAGACATATGGATCATGGACAACATGTGGATCGGTATTCTTTTGGGAAAACCTGACCAAAAGGAGTGGAGCAAAACTCACAACTAACACCTACAAATTCCATAACAAATTCATAACTCACGCTTGAACACCCACATACAAGATAAGTAAGTGTCAAATTTAACTAAACACCTAAAATCGGACCCAAAACTAAACAGACAGATCCATAGCCGCGGTCACGACTGACCATTATTAGCATATTTATATCTCATAACTCAGTATTAAATTCCCAGATTATGCCTTGATGAGATTTGATACTAGATAATTTACATTTTAATCGAGCGAAGATCAGATGACGTTATTCAAGACGGCTCGTTGCCAGGATAAAGTGCGTTAAAGGCTAAAAACTCGACGTTATTGGGCTTAGTTCAATAAACACAGTGATATACGGATAATCTTCATTCTGTTAACACTTCATGCCAGAATTTGGATTAAACCTATTCTGGGAGCTTTTGGAACGGCTCCTATTGTCACCGTTGTAAGTCTCAGCGGGGTCAGGAGATTAAGCCGCATATAGAGCGTTGAAAATAAGCCTCTAACTCTGATTGTCGGCTCTCTTTTTCCAGCTACCCATAGGTACTCTTATTCTTGTGTATGTTTAAAGTGTGTTTATTTGTTCAGATAAAAAATAAAGCACACATTCATCTAAGAATATTATGTAGGATAACTACACTAATTCGTATTTAATAACTAAGATGCTAAACCCCGGATCTGATAGGATGACTGTGTCTTGCGATTCAGGTTCTTACTAAATGTGTGTAGTTTATTACTGTTTCATAGAGTAGGCAGATAATATTACACGCTTAAGTATCTATTTTGTGGTGCTTAATGTTCATGTAGTATTTACTAATGGTATAAATGAAACACCGAGCTTGTGATGTAAGAAACAACTGACTTTTTAGTGACCCACCCACATTATGAATAATATGCTTAAAATACCGTCAAGATCATATAGAACAAGTATGTAGACAGGTACTTTAGAAATCGCTTAATGCGATAAGTCTGCCCATAGTTCTACCATTATTTGTAAGTTTTTAAAGGTGCATTGTTTATTGCATTGGTGGTTGTTGTATTAGTTTTTGTTCAATAAACTATTATTGTATTGTATTGTATTGTATTGTATTGTATTGTATTGTATTGTATTGTATTGTATTGTATTGTATTGTATTGTATTGTATTGTATTGTATTGTATTGTATTGTATTGTATTGTATTGTATTGTATTGTATTGTATTGTATTGTATTGTATTGAATTGAATTGTATTGTACATTCTCATATAATAAAAGGATTTGTATTATACAATTGAGTCAAACAAAAATTAACTAAGCAGAGCAAATGAGTACCGAATGCATCAACGGGGGATCATGCCAACATCAACACCCAGTAGGTATAATAAATCAGTATCTATTAACAACAACAGTTTGTTGTTTATGAACATGAGTGAAACCGGGAGTAATGTATTGTCGTAAGCGTTCATTTTTCTTAGGTACTTACGTTTTTTCAATGCTGCCTACTGCTTATAATTAACGAGCTTCTGCCCGCAGCTTCGCCCGCGGCGTGGCCTATGAGAAAATAATTCAACCACGCATTTCACCCTCTTAAGGGTGGAATTTTGGAAGAATCCTTTCTTAGCGGATGCCTACGTCATAACCTGCATTCCAAATTTCAGCCCGATCCGTCCAGTGGTTTGGGCTGTGCGTTGATAGATCACTATGTCAGTCAGTCAGTCACCTTTGAGTTATATAAATACTTAATACTGGTTTGCAACGGCAAATTTTTGAAACAATTCAGTTATTTTTTGCTATTTTGTGAAATCATTTTTAGTACCTATAAAAATAAAAATAAATATGTGTGGACATTTCACACAGCGCCATCTAGCCCCAAACTAAGCAAAGCTTGTATTATGGGAACCAGATAACTGATACAATAGTTAGATACTTTTTGTTTGTAAATACATACATAGAATACTTTATAAACACCCAGACACAGAACAAACATCGTTGTTCATCACACAAATGTTTGTCCTGGGTGGGAATCGAACCCACGACCTGCAGATCAGAAGGCAGGGATACTACCAACTGAGCTATCGGGCTAGTCTAAAATATACGTTTGAATTCAATTTGTGTACATTTACATGTAGGATTATCCCACATAAGCACTTAATACGAGTATAATCTACGTATTTGATCTTTCGGAACGACTGATCGAAGCAACACGTGACCAAAATGCTGGTTTCTATTTAGCCCAAAGACTAAGCATTGCCATTCAACGGGGCAATGCCACCAGCATTTTGGGCACGTTGCCTACTGGTAGCGGCTTCTTAGATTAAGTTTTGCTAATGCATAGATTTAATTGTATTTTGGTTTTATTGTTGAAAAATTTATAATTTGTTTGAATAAATTGAGATGTTTTATCTAACATTTTAAAATCTACGTATTAATATTATGCTATACGACTCTATTTATGTCTAAATTCTTTAAAGAAGTGATTTACTATTAATAGGTCTTATAAAATTCTTCACTGAGTAACGACGTGTCAACAAAACGTTTTACGCGTGCTCGTGTGCTACGAATAAGGAATTCTAGTCGTGAAGCTAAATTAAGTCTGCCAACGAGTTTTGAATTAAATCAATGTGAAATCTTGAACATATCATCAGCAAACAAAAAGCAATCAAACTAAATGAAACTCGACAATTAACCATTCTTAACTGATTGGTTAAAGTTAAGCAACGTTCGCTGCAGTTGGATGGGTGACCGCTACAAACTGCTGGGGAGAGCACGCTAAGTCATCAATCATCAAGTCTTGATCTCGGCTATTGCCAATACAATAGTTGTGAAGCCATTATGTGGCATAAAATACTGACATCAGGGTCATTATTCCGTAACAGGATTTATTTTCTGAAGATTCGCTTATACATAGTGGATAATCAACCATTCAACATTTAAATCACAATATTTCCCACTAATTATAATAAATGCGAAAGATTCTCTATGTATGTTTGTTTCCTCTGCATGCAGCAATAACTGAACGGATTTGAATGAAATTCGGAATGGAGATAGCTTATACGCTGAACTGGCACAGGATACTTTTTATCCGTAAGAAAACCGCAAGGCATGGCATTAATGATTAATAAATTTTCATGTTGCAGGAGTACAGTTCCGCGTTCCGTAGATCTAGCCAGAGATAAAACGCAACATAGCTGGCGCACCTGAGCTTTATCGGTCATCGACCTCTGATAGAGAGAGGTGAAAGTTGCATTGCTTTGCTTATACAGTACCACCTTTGTTGTAACTATAACAGATACTATTGTCGACCTAAGCTACAAACTGAAATAATTTACACATACATAAGGTTCATCGCGATCTTCCACTTGACGTGGCGGTAAAACGAAAAAGATCGCGTCGCCGCATTGTATCATTTTCCAAAACTTGAGTTATTTTCAGTGTTAGAGCATAAAATTGGTGGCATTTTATTCGTTAAGTGCTGAATTACAGGCACGAGTGTGGAAAAGTGGTATAATGATGGTGAAACGTTTCTTTTCGTGTTGTTTCCAAAACTCCATAAAAACTTTTTTTTTTTTTACTTCAATCTAGCATTTGACCACGCTCTCACCTGATGGGAAGTGACGATGTGATCAAAGGTGTAGCATGCCAGCCAAGTAAAAAAAAAACTTAAAACTTCTGGTAAAGTTGCCATCACTTTACTAGGAGTATGACTTGACTAGACTAGACTATAACTTAACTTAATGGCTTGGACTGTGACTTGACTAGACTTAACACAATGTATAATATTAATTAACTTGATAAATTATCATTTACTTGACACTGGCTAAATACACAAAAGCGTGAAGTCAAAACAAAACAAAAATAAATCCTTCGTGTCTTCGAACAAAGATCCGAAAAGTATTGATACAGATATATATCATCAGAAGATCCCATATGTTTGTGGTATGCCCCTTAGTACGCCCGCATCTTTATTCAATTGGGACGTTATTCATTTATTTGTGTACGTCATGTGTGCTAATACTTTTATTGGGTTTGAGATATTTGACTCGACTGTTTAAATTAAACGTAATGTAAATTGTATTTTCTTTAACCTGTGTTCAAACATTCTTACTATAAGACTACGCGCAAGTCTTAAATAGTTTTAGTCTTAATTACTTTTTATGTCTGAATTCTCAATATGAAAGAATTTCTGTCAAGAAACTAATTATTTTAATAGAAAAAAGTTGTGTGATGAGGATGTTTATTGAAGAAAATTCACTAGATTATTAACAAAGTTAGTTAACGTACTGTAGGTGTCATAATTGATAATACTCATTTTAATTTAGTAGTATATACTTATTCAGAAAAAAAAGTACCTATCATGTTTAATTATGCAGTAGTTTCATACGGGTGCGGTTGTTACAAAAATTATAATATAGAAACGTAACCGCATTCGTTTCTGGTCTCATGACTTCTTGTGAATGTCAGAAGAGTTCCAATATGCGTTTTAATGCCCTCAAACGCCATTTATATTTTCACACACGATACAGAGACCGGGAGGAAGACATAATTAAAATTTGCAAACCAGGGCACCATCTGCGCCTCTGAGTTGCATTTTTTACTCAGTTTCGTGTACCCGTAATTTCTACTGTATAAATATAAAATTGCAGCCGTACCTAGCAACATCTCGTGATAATGCTTTTATCACGTCATCAACCTCGAATGCATTAGGGGAACTCAAACGAGGTAGTAATGCCAAAGGTGGAATATCATAAAGATATATAGCCTCAGTACTGGGCAAGTATATTGTAGACGAAATCGTCCAGAGGAGGCTTTCATTCACGGTTCAGCACTATTTTAGTTACTAACTACTATCGTAAATAATATTCTTAGATGTATAGTTAGTTCTGTGTATTTTAATTTTTATGTGAACTAAATAAACTCTGAAACTTTGAAAAAATTGCGAATTTTAGATATCTGTTAATAAAAACTATATTTCAATTGCCTGATATTTTTTTATGTTAAGGAATGATATGACGAGTTAGAAGTTTGCCTGATGTTAAGCGACACTACTGCCCATATCAGTTGCAGCCATATATCAGTGGCTCACAACCCAGAGGCGGCGGGATCAATTCCCTCGGCAGGACAAGTGTTTGTGCACAGATTTTTTTTTCGTAAAAACTTGTTTTAATTCTGGATGTTGTGGGACCATGGTCCTCGTATTTCCTGGGTCTCTAGACGCAGGGAATCCTAGTTGGGATTCAGGATTTATGTGATCGCTGGGCGTTATTATTATATTTATTTTTAAAGTGATATTAAACAATTCGACAGCCTCTGTGGTGTGGTAGTTGAGCAGGTTGGCTCATAACCCGAAGATGGTGGGTTCGATAGAAGTGTTTGTGCACAGAAAAGAAGCACTATAAAATACTTGTACTATGTTATGGGACCAAGGTCCTCCTACTTCCTGGGTCCCTAGACACAGGGAATCCCAGTTAGGGTCCAGGATCTATGTGTGTGAACATTGGGCGATATAATTATTATTATAATTGAGTACAATAATCTATGAAGCCAAGCTAAACTGATACTAATATGCTATACAAATTTTATTCATATAGTAAATTACATAAATGCAACACAAATACTGTGGTCGTATAACACTTAGATAGCCTTTCAGATTCACCCAAAAAATCGTCACTCCATCCCTTCGTAATAGGCCGGGGAAACTGATAAATTGTGCCCACTCCATTTACCTCAATAGACTAGAAGAGGCAGTATATAAATTGAGTGTTTGGATCAATATATTGAAGCTAGTGGAGTTAATAATGCAAGTAGGCAATGATGGTGGTAGAAACTGAGAGTGAAAGTGTGGGGGTGATTTTACCAATTTTCTGATCATTTGGTAATTTTACGTATAGGATCATTTATACACAGCCTTATACAAGATGGTATTTAATTCACTCTTTTCCTTAAATGTCTTAACTCAGACCTTGCTATAGAATATTAGTACAAGGTCTAATTAAAAAAATAATTGATTTTGTTTTAGTATTTAGTGCCTCTTAAAATAACTGCATGACAGAATGTAACCGAAATGTCTATTTAACGGTACACACAGCGCGGGCACTAGCTGAGTGCTTTGTAAATGTTTCCTAGGCAATAAAACACCTGCTTTGTTCAATGTCATAAGGCTTTTCTTTAGAATATAAATTTACAATAATGATAATACTTAGATTTAAGTTTTATTTCATAAGTACTTTTTTTATTTACGAGTAGTTATATGGGAGCATTATATAGCATGGACTGAATACATACATTAAAGGAAAAGAACGAATTAAATTCCACCTTGTATAATAATAATAATTGTGTGATGACCAAATAATTAAAATCCGCGGGTGACACCGCGGGGCGCAACAAATAATAATAACGCCCAACGATCACATACATAGATCCTGGATCCTAATTAGGATTCCTTGTATCTAGGGACCCAGGAACTACGAGGGCTATGGTCCCACAATATCCAATCACAGAACAAGTGATTGCACCTTTTTTTCTGTTCACAAATACTTGTCCTGTCGCAGCGAACCCACTACCTCTAGATTATGAGCCAAGCAACTCATGTTTTGCTCTAAGCAGCTATAAAATAAGTTACGTAATTATGTATTTGTTTATTTGTATTTTTGAGTACCTTTAGATTTAAGTTGATTTGTGATGAGGGCAAGGTATTCTTACATCAGATTTATTATTTATTTTATCACTCAATTTTTTTTTTCATCATCTTCGTGTAATGTTAGGTCTACTTTAAAGTCGTACAGCCTTATTATTAACGGGTATTAGACTTGGGTTAGTTACTTCAGCTTTTGTCAATTTTTTGCTACTGGAATATTTAGCTAGATCGAAAGAGATAAAAGATGGTGTAACTAATCCAAACCTATTTCGTGTTTATTAACAAGGATGTTAGTGTATTTCTAACAATAATCAAGCCCCACTTATCGACTAGTTCACGGTTGGCTCGGTTGCATGCCCCCACTTGCCATTTATCAGTCGCTATTTATCGTTACGACTTCGCGCGCTTTCTTGGAAGCTGCGCGTGCCGTAAGCTTTAGGTACTTTACTTTATCTTCTGTTAACTATAGAAGCAATAACTATTGCTAATGGAACCGATTAGAGCACATTAAATTGAAAATATCCGAGGGCACAGACAGAGTTTCCTAGAAAATAATATAGGAGACTTAAGGTTTGAAAATAATTACACAATTTATTGTTGTTCATTACAGAACAATTTATTCCTATTACTAATATTGTACATCTGTAAATGAGGCAGATTTTAATGCAGGAATTGTGTGCCAATTCATTTTTGCGATCTTTATAAAAATATTGCATATATAGTCTGTCCAAATAAAGAGCTCCAGAAAGGCAGATCATGTTCAATTGAAATGAATTTTGCTACAGACACCGTGGAATGTACATCAGCAAAATGTATACTATATATTATATTATATTTAATTAATATTATATGTCAATCGTATACTATGTTTGAGATCACGAAACACAGTCCTCAAAGTGGCTACGCTCTCTCTCTCATTGTTTTAAAAAAAATGTGCTTTAGGCAACACGATTGAAGTAAAATTTCTTTGGTTTAGCTCGGTCTATCAGCTGGTATAATTTTGGTTTTGCTTTGCTATGTTAACGTATATAACAATGTTAATGTCTCCATTTTGACAATTGTACATTTTAACTTTGTTATGTTGACAATGGAGATCTACGTGAACCAACTTCAACTTCCGTTCGTCTCGCATTCACCAGCTTACTCCCCAAGCCTAGCGAGCAGAAGTTCAAAAACTAATGTGAACTTCTATCACATGATCTTGTTTAAATCCTGTAGGTATATCTATTTACACTATCCGAGGCAAGGGCTATAAACATGGCCCGTATCTAAACAATGCGGACTCCTTGCATCTTGTTCACACGACGGTACACTCGAACACGTGTTGTTGTTCCCACCACATATTCATATGCATATCAGTACCAAAGCAGCACTATTTGTGTATCATTTACTGTAGTTAGTATTGGTTAAGGACATAAAGAGCAATTTTGAATAAATTCCAATCGGAATTAATATTAACACCGAATCAATAATGGCTTTGACCTTTAGGTTCAAGATACAAGCCACCATCCAGTATACGCAACTGACAACTTAGCCTTTTCAAACAGCTTAGTTATGGTACTTTGAATTACTGAGATAATCAAATTCTAGCTTTCGATAGATCTTCTACACTGTCTCCATGTCAATTACCACCAATATTCCAGATGACGTACAATATGCGGGCGCATTCTGTCTACATCCATTTATGTACAACCATCGACATGTCTCCGGTCAATATAAAGCAGTCTTATCACAAGGAAATAAGAATCACATTTAGGTTAAGCGAGAGAAACTTTTTGAAGCTGGTGTTCGCAGTGATTGGTGATTGTGGATCACGTTACTTGATAGTTTTTTGAGTCTCATTTGGATAAGAATTACCCTTGTAACTGATATTTTAAGTAGTGTATTAGGTAATGCTATAAGATATTCATACATGTGTTTGGTGTCATGAAAGTGTTTTCTTCTTGTGAGGTGTGAATGGTGTTCATATCAACAGGGTTATGTGAGAAACAACATTAGTGATTCACAGTTAAATTTGACCGTTATTTACAAATCTTAGTAATTGAAGACATAACAATCTAAGGATATACGAAACAGGATAAAGAAGCGTCTCTTGTTCGTTTGAAGACGTAAAATAAAAGTTTCCTAATACACGCAGATTAAAAAATGAAACAAGGACTTAACTCCGAAACTTCTTTGAAGGAAGGTGAAATCTCACTTTTTTTATGTTAAGGAATGACGTGACGAGCTAACCGTTCGCCTGATGTTAAACGACACGGCTGCCCATATCAGCTGCAGTGTCACTCGGAACTCTAAAGTATAAAGCTTCGCGTGACACTTCACTGCACTGCGCACGTCATCCTGAGACATCAGCACAATCTAGTAATAATATTACTAAACTGTGAGATCAGATCATAAAGTCTCATTTGCCCAGTAATTTCACTAGCTAGCGCACTACTGCTTGGCGGCAGAATAACTGGCAAAGCGGTGGTACCTACCTAGACGAACTTTGCAGTAAAGTCCTACCACCTAGTAAAATATTATATAACATAAATAAATAATATATATAACTTTTCTCCATAGGTTTCAAACGTTATAAACAATCCGTATTTAGTTTATAACGCTTTAGTTTATTTACTTACGACTATGTAGACAATAATACTCACCTCACCCAAGCTCTATTGTAATGAAATCACAGACCATTTGTTTGCAAAGTGTCGACTCCACGCTGCCGACTGAAGAGTTTACCTTGGAATCACTCTCGATTGCTGTGAACTGCAAATTTGCATAGCGGGTAGAACAGCGGCCAGTTGAGGTGAAACAAACGTTTTCAATATTCATAAATGCATATAGTTTGTCTATTAGAGCACAATTACAATGTTTTAGTGTAGCTTTAGTTGTTTTTTTTTGTTGTTTTGGTAAAGGAGTTATTTGTTTGTGGATTTTATTGATATGCAATATTTAATGATCTATTTATTTCATTCTATTTTCTAACCATTTATTGGAGGTATTTTAACTAGACTACTAATTTCAATAGAAACAAAATAATTTACTACATCCCACTAGAGAATTAAAACAAAGCTAAATTGATCTCTTTACAGTATTAGAACCAATCGAAAACGAATTAAATTGATACATTATACATCCAATTTTGTTTAAGTTAGCGTTCAAAGCTTGGACGAGACAAGCATGGACATGACTCGTCCAAGCATGGGCTGCTTGCGGAAGCTGGTTTGCTCATGGTGTATGCACAATTAGAAATATGTACTTATTTTTTTGTTACTGGTTGTATTGTCCTTCCTGTATTGTATTTATGTTCATGTTAATAATAACCTAAATTTATAAATTTAAAATAATTTAACAAAAAGCATGAACTCAGATGTCTGTGGTAATGCAGATAGAAAAAAAAAGAAAAGAATGGGCATGACCCGTCCAAGTATTGAACATATTACCTAAATAGATAGTTGTACCGACTTAAACCAAAGAAGACCTATGAATAAAATTTTAAATATGGAATCATATTTGAGACGCAAAAGATATCGCTTTGAATATCATACATCTTTCCGTTTCAAACCCCTTTGTGCCAGTCTCGCGTGAAATTCAAATATTTCCTTTAACCTCCTCTAGATATCAAACGCTGAGTATTGTCTATCGAAGAGGAAACAAGTGCAGCGAAGTTACCCATAGACAGTACATATGCTCCAGGCCACAAGGTAGGTAAGTAGGTAGGTTAGGTAGTGTCTCCAACATACTGGAAGCATCGTCCCGTTGAATTCCAATGCTGATTCGTTGTGCCAAATTAATGCCAGCATTAATTTGGTTACGCTTCGCACCGACAAGGCGCTCTGATAAACTTTGGAAAGGCGATGAGCTCCCAATCCCCACGGACTCCGTTGAAATTTAACTCATTTTAGGATTCCGAAAACTCATAGAAAACGTAACTCCTTCTTTCACAAAGTAATAGCTGAAGGTATGGAACTTAAATTGATTATCAAACGCATATAATGGTATCTGTAAAAAATATAAAAAATAAACAGAATTTACCTACGGATTGCTTACACTAATGAAATTTAGTGGTTAATTTCTGTAAGTTCGACAACATTAGTTCTATTTTATGCCGAAAATTTAATTAATTATTATCTATTAAAAATTAAGTACAAACAAACGGCTTTACCTTTGTCATTAAAAAAGCTGGAAGAAATATAATAAATGATAAGGCAACCCTAAAAGACGATCTAAAATCATGTGTCAATCCAATAAAGCAGAAAACTGAGGTGACTGTGGAAACTTGTTATAGGGGTTGAACCTTGTTATCTACAATGGTCAGGTTTCCAATTTACATTGAATAATAGTATTTAATGGGAGGACAAAGAGGATATTGTGAACAATAGGATTGTTTGTAAGGTAAAACTAGAAAGATCACTCATAATATATTCTAGTACACTCGAGTTCAAGTTGCGGTTTCATCTTTATAAAGGATCTAATTCTGCCATGAGATTGACTGCTCCGTGTATATTGGCAGCAATCCATTTTTTATCGTATGTCGGTATTAAAAAGAAGACTCTGATGAAAGTTTATTCCTTTGATGCAAGTTTATTCGTTACGGTATACACAGGTATGACATGCTACGCTGTATATTGAATACAATAATGAAAATGAAAAAATGAAATGAAATGAAAATTTATTGGCAAAAAAATAGTTAAAACAATCATAAAAGGGTGGAGCACCTGTTTCCCGTACTAGGCTCAAGACCCGTGACACAGGAACCAGGACTCTTCCGTCGGAGACATATAATAAGTGCAACATTGATTAATAATAACAAAGGTTTTAAATTAACGTTGCCTAATATTTATTCTGTTATAACAGAAGATAATACTTATATAATTAAATATATGTATGCATAAAACCGGTTTTATGGTGCAAATATGTGGTGAGTGAGGGTGTGTGGAGTGTGTGCGCGGAGTGTGAGATGTGTGTGGAGTGTGAGGTGTATGTGGAGTGTGAGAATGTGTATGTGATTTGTGAGAGTGTGCGTGGAGAATTGTAATAAGTACTTACATCACGTCAAAAAGTACTAAAACACTTTAAGAAATTGAAGAAGTTAACTCAAAGAAATACCTTTTCTTTAGTAATGTAGGTTAAAAACTCTCTATGTAACCGAACGAACGAGGGACGATAGTTGGATAACTCAATTTACGTGAGTTATTTCGAGTGAGACGAGTCTCTAGTTCACGGCCGGATGATGTCCAGTTCAGATAAATTGCCAATTTCAACATCCGACATTTATTATTACCGCCATTTTACACACGGGCTCAGTATAAGTTCATTTTACCATAAAGGCGACATTATTTGTTGTTATCAATTCAATTTCCGGTCTGGTCAAATCTCTTTCTTTTAGAACGGACTAACGCTGTTGGTCTTTACGTAAAATATCACCGAGCGGATGGTCGAACCTTGATTTAGTCTGGCCTTGATTATGTTGGCTATAGTAATTGAAGGGGTGAGAACAAGAAGGGTTTAACTAATTTTTTTCACAAAATGACTTATGGGTATCGTTGGATTCAGCGTGAAATTATCTACAATAATACATTCTCAAAATACTGAAATTAGGTTTATATCTCAAGATTTTGAGTCTAAAAACGGTTTATCACAGGAATACAGTTCGCTTAGCATAAAAACATTATTATATTTATTTTATGATATTATATTTTTACAGTAATTGTGTGAATTAGTACTATATTTAGTATTTTAAAATAGAATCATAACATTTTTAAGCAACTGAAACCTACATAAACCTTTCTATTACCTAATAAGCACTCTACATTAAAATGAAGCCGTTGAAGTTTAAAGTCAATTTTCTCGAAACTATCAATTTGACAGTTAAACCCTTTTTATTCTCAACCCTTCAATTGTTAACAGTTTTTTCAGTTACTATACATAGGTCGTCACTCAATCAAATCACTGAGTGGTCTTGTCTTCTACAATTTATGGTTTGCGTTCTCCACTAATATCCAAAATAGAAACGTCTTCTCCAACAAATGTCGTATCGGCTTACTGTATGCCATTGCCACTTCAGCACAGATCTATGTACATACAGATACATACTAATTTCAATAAACTGCATGCATTATTACCTGCAAGTATAGTTAAACCTTCGTTACTTTCGCCATTACCTCATCGTAGTAGCAATTTAAGCTGTGCCACAACGTTCACCGTGTTTAATGACGGCAGCCTTGTCCCAATCCGGACACGCAATCACCAATTACGGTAATGATAGGTACGACACACCCAACCACCCAGTTAATCTATTATACTGTACCGAATTACGACCTATATTGCGGCTTGTCGGAATAATCAGTCTAATGCTAGAATAGGCTATTTGACTACTATATTTTTATTACATACATAAATAATATACCTCAAAAAATAGATAACTGTGAAAACAAAACTTGAATATCTCAAAAAATGACTAAGTTACAGGCATTTTAAAATACAGAAATAGAAAGAGACAACTCAAACACGCAGTGACGTCAGTTACCAGTCCTCACAGTAACTTATTACTAAGCTGTGGTAGCTCTACATACAATCTTTTTGGCATGTGACGTCACAAGCCATGCCTTCATAGTAGCTGTGAGGAAGCTCAACACGATCTCTGTTTTGCGAGAAAGGGACAGGCGATGAAACTTTAAAAGCGTACTACTCCGTGATTAATTTACCGATTTTACTTATTTTTACAATGATTACATTCATTTTTAACCTACTTTATGAAAATAATATTTACTTGTTCATTTTTAATAGTAGTCAAATAGCCTATTCTCTAAGATGCGAATTTTCGCAAACGTAGAATAGCGATGTATTTTGTGTTGCGATAATAAGTTAGTTAATCAAATAATATTTGGTGTAAAGTAAGTGACATACCACCATGTATTTATTATCTGTCTGACTACAAAACCGTGAGATTTGATGATAATAATTACAAATATAATTTAAAAAAAACGAAACGATCGTAATTGAAACGATCGGTACGAATTTTCGCAAACGTAAAATAGTTATGTATTTTGTGTTGAAATAATAAATTAGTTAATCAATCAATATTTGGTGTAAAGTAAGTGATATACTATATAAGTGATTTATTATCTGCTTGGTAATGATATCGTGAGATTTAATACAACATAAAATACAAAAATAATAAAAAAAAAAACGAAACAATGGTCTTGTTTTCAATCTTACTCTGTTAACTCTGATGTTATTATTATAATCTAAAGCTCATCACCTCATTATGCTGCAATATAGAGCGCGGCAAAGGCAAAGTGCTAATATAGCCCCAATAAAAATAAATGGTCTAAATCTCAGTCACAACAAACAAAAAACTTAAAATACGTTTTAAATTAAAATGCAAGGCAGATTCAAAGCAAGCAATAAAACGAGACGACATCTTCAAAGGATTATGTTCTGAAGATGGGACATCACATTTGAACATACTCCGGAATACACATTATTAAGATTCTTTGTGCGTCCCATGCTCTAACGTTGACGCCTTTGAAATATACACTTTGTTAGGGGTGGTTAAGGTAGAAAATGGTACATTATTTATTGTCTTTCTTACGATACGGTAAGCCTTTCAATTTCCGACAATGTTCAGTATGCGAAAATTGTTTTCGACCTTTGTACGTGTGACTTCTTCGTCAGCCTTTATTGTTGAGGACGTAGGTGCCACGGAATTCACTTTTATTTGTTATTGGTGTTTACCGAAGTTATAAGTCGGCGTGTGACAGAGGGCAATAAATAGAACCAATACTTTTAGTTTTATTTTATTTTATTCTCAGAAGAAAACTTACAGATCATACCGAACGCACTAATACAGAAAACTAATTAAACGATTTTACAAATATTTTAAAGAATAGCTGATACAATATATTACAATAGAAAGACCTGCACAAATTGTATAGAGAGAACAAAGCTTTTTTTTGATACATATATTATGAAATGTTTTCCATAATTAATAATAATAACGCTCAACGATTACATACATAGGTCCTGGATCCTAACTAGGATTCCCTGTGTCGAGAGACTCGGGAAATAAGAGGACCATGACCATGACCAATTAAATTAGTATTTTATTATCATTGAAATTCTCATTGTGTCCATGTCCTCATCAATCTTGGGCCCATTAGTGCGATTAGATAAAATATGCTCATTAAACAAAATCTATATCTGAACCACCCACTCCATGCACCGGTAGATTCGATCGACTCCCGGAATGATTTCAATGGGTACAGATTAGATCTGTAAAAATATATCATACACAAGTGTACAGCGAGACTTAAAATCAATCTTCCCTTATATTACCGACATGTAGAAAACAAAATAGAAACAGTTGAATTCGAAAATGAGTGATATACCTAACAGTCAAAGAAATCCTGGCTTTAGTTTCGATGGTCAGGCAAGGTTTCAGAATATCATAAGAAGCCCACCGTGTCATTGGATTACTATAATTCCATTTCAAGCTCAATTCCAGGAAGTCTATCCAAAATATATTTGCAATTATTTGCCAACTTTTCTAAAGTAAATAAATTTCAGAGTTATTATAATAAAACCTTGTAAAAATCAGTTGCAAAGAAGTAGCATTTCGCCTAGTCATTATAATAGATAAATATAATATATAATATATTATAGATAAATTATCAATAAAAACGTGAATAAATAAATACCGAATATTGTTGTATTTACCAACAGTTAGAATGATATTCTAACTGTTGACGCAGTCATTTGTTTGTATAAATATCAGCGAAATATGCAAACGTATATTTATACAGGTATAAATATAAAGTGACATCTTAAAAACATTTTATAAGTACTCTTTACATTCGAATAGTAACACAATTTCAATTTCAGGCAGCCTTTGTGGTGTGGTGGTTGAGCAGGTTGGCGCATAGCCCGGAGGCGGCGGGTTCGATTCCCGTAAGTAAGTACTTTTTCACAAAAAAAAACATAGTGCTAAATACTGTTCTGAGTCTGGGTGTTGTGGGATATGGTCCTCATAGTTCCGGGGCACCTAGACACATAATCCTAGTTAGGGTCCAGGATCTATATATATGATCGTTGGGCGTTGTTATGATTGTTATAATAGGCTATTTGACTACTATATTTTTATTACATACATAAATAACATACCTCAAAAAATAGATAACTGTGAAAACAAAACTTGAATATCTCAAAAAATGACTAAGTTACAGGCATTTTAAAATACAGAAATAGAAAGAGACAACTCAAACACGCAGTGGCGTGGCCAGCTGTGGTAGCTCTACATACAATCTTTTTGGCATGTGACGTCACAAGCCATGCCTTCATAGTAGCTGTGAGGAAGCTCAACACGATCTCTGTTTTGCGAGAAAGGGACAGGCGATGAAACTTTAAAAGCGTACTACTCCGTGATTAATTTACCGATTTTACTTATTTTTACAATGATTACATTCATTTTTAACCTACTTTATGAAAATATTATTTACTGGTTCATTTTTAATAGTAGTCAAATAGCCTATTCTACTACACTATCCATTTTAGTCATTTTTATGTCCACGAGTCTCCCGAATAAACCGTCCGCCGATAAATCGGTTTTGTTAGATTAAACGCACTCGCATCGATCATTCGACGTTAACTGTTCCCGACTTTGATGTTTTCGATACCGATATTAATTGACGAGTGCTATCGAACGATCGTAAATCTACTCTGAAATTGACGCGAGTTGAAAAGGTACCTAGAATACGTCGGCGCTGTTCAGAGATCTCATTTATTGTAAGGCACCTCATATTTTATAGAAAGGAAATTACGAAAAAGGTACAATCCCTAAAAGGGATCGCGCTACTTATGTTATAGATAAGTGCCCTTATGGGATCACGCGAATGTAAGAGGTCTTTTTATAGCATTATCAAGAAGAAGATTATCAGCAGCCTGGTCGGATCCATTACTGGACATATTCCTCGTTTCATTACTTTAATACATGTACTAACATAGTCCCTAAACATTTTAGCGCCCAGCGGGACTTAAACCCGTGCCTCTATACGCAAATAGATATAAAGTCATTCATATTCCCGATATTTAAATGTATAGTCTCCAACATTGTAAGAAAAAGGAAAAAAAGGTCCCTTCCGTATTGATTCTAGAAAAAAAAAATACAACATACAAATATGTAAATTGTGTATATTGAATAATAATATATAAATAGTATATTTAAAAAGCGGATACAGGAGTCTGTCCTAAATGAAAAAAGAACCGTACCTTCCAACTCACCGGAACAGACGCTCTGCCAACTGAGCTAGGTTATGGCTACATATAGTGCATTTTTTTAATGTTTTGGCTCCACACTATTGTGTATTTAGCCAGTGTCAAGTAATTAATAATTTATCAAGTTAATGATATTTCACGCAAATATGTGTCAAGTCACAGTCGAAGTCATCAAGTCACTTCATAGTCAAGTCATAGTCATATGGTGCATTATGGTTTATATATACTTTAAAATCTATCCCATGACTTAGTAAATACATAGTTATCAAAGTTTTTACTCAGTGTGCCAAAATTGCTTGTATTGAAAAAATAAATCAGAGATCGAACTAGTAGTAGTAGAGACCACAGATAAAACGATGTGACAGATTAAATTACAAGACTACACCAGAGGCAGAACACTACATTAACTTATCTAGCAGAACCTAACAGACTAGCCCTCTTGGGAAATTATAATACTGTCTACAAAACCAGGAGAAAAATAACAGGAACTAAAGCAACAGGCATACAGCCTTTTTCATATCGCTGCTCTATAAAATAAAGATATCAAGCTGATTTGATTGAGGCAAGTGTTATAAGGCTAAAGCAAGTGCGGTTTTATTGCGTAGTGATTTTTAATATACTTGTTAAAGAGCTTGTTGATCAAATTAAGTTTATTTTGGTAGGTAATATTGTTTTAAGGTGATTGATTTTGTAGGTCATAATGAAATGGCTTTCATTTTTGATTCAATGTTTTTTTCTCTAATCTATTGATCCGATAAGTAATTAGAATCATCAAGTTATTACATTATAGAACATGCCTAAACCATCATTTCGTACGTGCGATTTTTTTTTGAATATAATGAATGAATATAAAATATATATATATATATTATGAAAGAGTTAACTACTCTTTCTTTGTAAAAAAATTATTGTGATTTAGACCACACGACTGAAGTAAAACTTCTTTAGCTCCATCGCTCTTGCCTCTACAGTAATATACGAATCTTTCAATGTTCACGTAGAGAGGGAGATATTTCCGTTAGCCTCACCAGCTTACCCCCAAGTCAAGCTTTCCTAAAGAAGTTTTACTTCAAAAAATATTTTTGGCTTTTATGCTAATTAACACACACTCGTGCTGAAACGCGAAAGTCATCTGTGTTTATGTATCAATTGCGACTCACTAAACCAAACCGTGTCGCGCTTGGAGCATTGTGATATATTTCTCTATTTTTTTTATTCGGCGTGGGATGGTGAATAGGCATTCGCTTTGTGTTTCAACAAATACCGCTCGACTATAGGCAATACTGTGATTTGGCTCTATTATTCATCTCGGCAATATTGGAATAGCCGTGTATAGTGGACCGGTGACTTTATTGCCATTTTACGTGCGCATGTATAAGCGAAAAAAAAATGCCTTGTTTGACTGGCCTGATAGTTCAGTTGGTAGTTACCCTTATGAACTGTACGTTACGTACACACCCATAACATTATACACATAAATACATTACAACTTATATAACATTACACATACACACGTCATTATTGCCGGAAGAATTATATTTCTGAACATGGGCCTAAAAAACGCCAATTTGGAGGTTTATCAGAGCTTGCCATGATCACTACGCTTGGTAGACGTTATGTGTTGGGGACACCATAATTATTAAAGTTTATTAAATACGACTGGAATGTATTACACATAGACTTCAGATATTACCAACAATAACAGTTCAAATGCAAGACAGAAATTTTAGAAATTGCGGGTGTGAAAAACAGTTTTTATGATTATGATCTATCACCATATCAACGACAAGTTAACGATTTTAGTAAATATTATATATATAATTTTATAAATAAAATAAGCATTTTATTTACTGAGAATCAATTCGTAGCTTTAAAGTAAAATTGCTGAATAATAAAAAACAAAAATAATGAAATATTCCGATATATCTGAAAGAGCCTTCCCAATCTACGATTTAAGTAGGTTTTCCAGCCAAATTATAAACACAAATTTACAAAATATAATCAGTAAAAATGCGAAATTTGTGGTAAGTTTTCGGTGAAACGTGTATTAATTCGGGTTAGTATGTTTTGTAACGTCACATTCACTACTGAATAAGACATAAAGCTTCACACTTAATAATTTGCACTTAATTAAAGAGGTACATGATCACAAACTTCTAGACTTCGTGGAATATATTGTGGCGCGATATGTGCACTTATTTGGCTCTTACTTGCCAATTGTGTTTTGTTTGACGTTATTTGACCTATCTTTTCCTCTCAGGCGGTGTGTACTTGATTAAAACTAACTGCTTATTCCTTTT
This sequence comes from Ennomos fuscantarius, assembly GCA_905220475.3. Lineage (NCBI taxonomy): Eukaryota > Metazoa > Arthropoda > Insecta > Lepidoptera > Geometridae > Ennomos > Ennomos fuscantarius. The sequence continues at coordinate 13,135,003 of HG992027.1, forward strand.
ATAGAACCTAAATGCCAGAAAGACCTATCACAGAATACTCTTAGTAGGTAACTCTAACAAAAATCGAGGTTCAAACTTTTGATCGACCGTCGGTATTTACTTTAATTCAATAATTCACTATAGCTGCAATCTTAGATTGTTGCACCTTGCCTTCACTTCAGGCAGCTGCGCAGGCGTAGATTAGCAATGGCGATATCGGCTTGCGCGGGTTTGATCTTAGGAATGGACTACATTGGCCAATTTGTTTAATATTTTATGCAATTTTAGTCTTTTCTGGTCACCTGCAACTTTAAAATTCAAGGACTGTTACTATTTTAACGATATTATTTTAGTTTGATGTTAAAAAAAAACTCAACTCAGGGTAAATACTGCTTTCATCGCCAGTGAAAATCATAATTAAAAGTGCGTGTCGATTACGTATAGAAGTAGAAGGTTTCAGCAACTCAAAACTACGCTTCATGATTCAAATTTAGCTGACTTGGTAAGATGCTGGTGGAGGAAAATATTCAAAACCGCCCCAAAATGCAGATAAATCTCTATTTTTATGTATGGCATAAGCATATCGGAAATAACTGTTTCAACTTTTATTGAGCATTGGAGGGGTTATGGATAGAAATGTATGATAGGTAATTTACATAAGCAATGCCAATTCAATAACGTTGCGCGTGGGCGGGGATAGCAGTGTATTGAAAAACTTTTTATACGTGGAAACAGTATATATATTATCATATATATTATCATTATCATGTAATGTACCTAACAGTAATAAATATCTTATAATAATAATAATACATTATGTCTATATATATAAAATTCAAAGTCCTGACTGACTGACTGAATGACTGACTTATATATCAACGCACAGCCTAAACCGTAGGTCTTAGAGACTTGAAATTTGGAGGGTGTGTTCTTTGTAAAGTGTAGGCATCCACTAAGAAAGGGTTTTTCGAAATTCACCCTTAAGAGGGTGAAATGGGTGGTTGAAATATTTTCCTATAGGCCACCCAGGCGAAGCCGCGGGCAGACGCTAGTCTAATATAATGGATAATAATTAAACTCTTCTATGCATGCCTGTGTGTAATGCGCTTAACCGAAAGTTGTTTATTTACGCGGTCACCAGGGCGTGGTCGCTCACGAGATACCCCGAAGGAGTCATGCCAGGTTGCTACTAAACGACATCGGTGGTTCAGCCACAATATTCAAGAATTATTTATGGCTTACAATACGCTTTTTCAATCTACTATAAACTACTTTTCTTTACGACATTTATATATGTATTTTGGTTCAAAATGGTTTTTGATTCACTATTATATATTATGTGTAGTGCATTATAATTATGTCTTTTATATGTTATTAGCTCTGCCCTGCGGTTTCGCCCGCGGTTAGTAAGTGGCCTGTGTTAATCCACTTTATAAGCTATCTATAATCCAAAGATTACCATTTTGGTATGGAACGCTAGAAATGATTTAAAAATCTATTTTAATTTAGCTAATTAATGTTGATGTTAATTTATCTGTGCTCCAAATTTCAGTAATGTTCAGTAGTTTTTGGCGTCCCAGGGGAACATACTTTCGGAATAAAAAGTATTCTATGTATTAATCCAGGTCATAAACTATCAGTGTAACAAGTGTATCAGAGTAACATATATTCATCCATATATCCATACTCACAAACTTTCACATTTATAATATCACTTGTCGTGTATATAGGTGAGTAGTATTCTTGAGTTGTTGTTTGTGGTATTTCTGTCAAAGGAATATTATTTGTTGTGTATTTTACTAAATGTCGTTTGATCAAGTGTTGATATTTCGAGTGTATAATCGATGTTTTGTATTTCGGACTTATGTCATTACTACATTATTAGCATTTTTTTTGTTTTGGCTCCACACTTTTGTGTATTTAGCCAGTGTCAAGTAATCAATAATTTATCAAGTTAATGATATTTCACGCAAATGTGTGTCAAGTCACAGTCGAATGCATCAAATCAAGTCATAGGCCAGTCAAAGTCATACTCCTAGTAAAGTGGTGGCAACTTTACTTGAAGCTTCTATGGAGTTTTGGAAACAACACGAAAAGAAACGTTTCACCATTATTATAACATTTTCCCACACTCATGCCTGTAATCCAGCACTTAACGAATAGAATGCGACCAATTTTATAGTCTAACACTGAAAATAACACTAGTTTTGGAAAATAATACAATGCGGTGATGCAATCTTTTTCGCATTCCCGCCAAAACTCTTATTAGCTTTTATACCCTTGACAAATTTTACGGGCTATTTGGTTTAATTAGAGTGTGAATGAATGATTTTGATTTATTTGTGTTTGTAGAGTGTTATGTATGAGTTATTTGTGTTTCCTTCCTATTAAAAGTTATAAAATGAAATCCATTTATATTAAAACAGAAAAAAAGCAGGGAAAATACTAATAATAGGTACTCATCACACTGTTACACTATTCACACCATTATTATAAATATAAAAGTTTGCGTCTTGAATATTTAGAATGGAGTTAACTGGTAGATACCTACCCTACATACGTTGGTTTAATATATATGACGGCGGCTACGTCCAGTTATAAACTCTATGCGCAGCGGGCAGTACCGTAATTTACCCTGTGGAAGCATTTAAATTTATTACAGTGGCAACACCGGCAACTGTCGTCGCTGCCCCACCCATCTGGCTATATAAAGGGATCGCTCGGTGTACTACGATCATTCTTGTTCCAGACACGGCGCGGTGTGGACATGCTGAAGGCCTATAGTTATATAGGTTGCAACCTACGCAGAACCCGTTCTGCTTACATATATAATAATGATAATATTTGTGGACAGCTCACACAACGCCACCTAGCCCCAAACAAAGCAAAGCTTGTACTATGGGAACCAGATAACTGATACAATACTTAGATAATTTTTGTTTGTAAATACATACATATATCGGATGACGGGTTGTGCGTAGGTTGCAACATATATAACTATAGGCCTTCAGCGTGCGCACCGGGCCGCGTCCGCAGCAAGAATGATTTGTAGTACACCGAGCGGTCCCTTTTTATAGCCAGATAGGTGGATGAGCGATGACAGATACCTGTGTTGCCACTGTAGTAAACTGTGGCAGGGGGTATGTGGGAGATGGAGACGCACTGCATTAACCATCTCGCCCCGGCTTTGTTACCATCCCTGCCCTACCATTTGTTCTCACCGTACTAAACACTTTATAAACGCTATATATTTTATTGTCGCAACGTTGATTATGCCGCCCATACATTACAGAGTACAGAGAAAGAAACAATGACACCGGACCATTGGAGCACGCAAGCTGATCTACATGAGAACAAGATATGACCGTTGTAATAACGGGTCATTTACACACAAACGATCACATTATGTCAGTTTTTAAAACAGTTTGTTAACATCTGCTTTCTAAGCCTGATAGTGGCAAAGAAACACGATCTGTAAGTCCTAAAATAAACTAGGTTTAGATGTGGGAACCAAACAACTAGTGACATCCGAAATTACTTTTTCGAAATAATTTATTGTGCACGCATAAAGACCACAATTAAACTATTTTTAAATAATCATAATCATGATCGAATTATTCGTAAAAAATATACAAGTAAAAAAATAAAATAGTAAATAAAGTATTACGAATAACTACGTCAATGTAGTCATTAATTTAGAACTCTTCATAGGATATACTGTGTCATAATTGAAGGGTGAGAACAAAAAGGGTTTAACTGATTTTTCACAAAATGACTTATGGGTATCATAGGATTCAGCGTGAAATTATTTACGATAATACATCCTCAAAATACTGAAATGAGGTTTAAATCTCGAGATTTTGAGTCTAAAAACGGTTTATCTGTCACAGGAATACAGTTCGCTTAGCACAAAAACATTATTATATTTATTTTGTTATATTATATTTTTACAGTATATGAATTAGTACTATATTTACTATTTATAATAGAATTAAAACATTTTCAAGCAACTGAAACGTACATAAACCTTTTCTATAACCTTATAAGCACTCTACATTCAAATGACGCCATTGAAGTTTAAAGTCAATTTTTTCGAAACTGTCAATTTGACAGTTAAACCCTTTTTATTCTCAACCCTACAATTGTAAAAATGTCAATAAAAATATAAGACAAGGTCGAATAAAAATAAAATATATGAATATTGTTAACTAATTCAATACATATCATTCCAATAGAAGTGAAAGTTTTTATTCCGTAAAAGTAAAATTATATGGAACCATCTTCACTTTTTTAAAGTATTTTGATCCATTCTTATTCCCTAGTGTGACATCACGAGCAAGTCGTTTCAGACCCGATTCTTACAAACCTTCGGCTATATCACTATTGTGTAATCTCTGGTATAAAGCTATGAATGGATAGCCATTTAGTCAGGCCATTAAGTGTTCGATGCTATAAACGACAAAAAGCTCAATGGCTGAGCTAAATTGCCACGTCGAGGTAATATATTCCAGAATAGTTCAGCTATTGGAAATTTAAAATTCTTTTGGATATATATAGTGTTAAAATTAGGAAATGTTTAGGATCGATGAAATATCTTATCACCTTTTTGTTAATAGTTCAACTTTGACCTTAATAAACTTGCTTAATGAGTTGCCGGTTCAACCGCTTTTTTTAATGTCCCATTGATATTTTGGGTGTTGACCACACCCAACGGTTAGACCGTTTTCGCTATTCTTAACCTATAACAATGGCCATTTAAAATTTATGATGTTATTTTTTATGATGTTAAAGTTTATTATTGTATTATAAGGTCTTTATATACCTCTTTACAGAAATAAAAAATTGCGGTTACCATTGTGGTTGATTCCCCACAGAGTTTTGTGGTCTCAGAATAAAAAAAATTGAATCAAACTACGTTTATCTGTGAGCTAATCTAGATTAGCTAAATTAATTAAAATAATTTATATTAATCTAGATTCGATAAAAGTAGTTCTATAATAGTTCTAAAGTAGTGTCTAGATTAGCTCACAGATAAAAATAGTTTGATCCAGAGTAGATTAAGGCCAAAAAATCAGGCCTAGACCTGATGTTCAAAGTAGGTAAGCTCAAAATTGCGCATCGAGTTATAGAGAGAGAGCTCAGGGTTTCCCTGCAAGATATTACCCGTAATGAGAAAATACGCATGAGACCGATATACCGAGCTCTTAGAATTGGCAAGTTGAAATGACAATGGGAAACATTGCTCGCAGCACTGAAAACTTATGGGGAAGGAAATTTGAGTGATCACGAACCGGTAGACATAGAGTATAGGCCAGCGCTCTACGTAGACCGACGACCTGATAATAGCCGCGAAGAGCTATTGGATGCAAGAGGCTAGCAGTCACTGAAGTGGTGCTCTATGGAATGGGAGAGGCCTATATTTAGCGTTGGGCGTCTTCGAGATGATGGTGGTGATGTATCTAAAATGAACTTCCGCGAAGTCACGCCTGATTAATAATATTAATAATAATAACGCCCAAAGATCACATACATAGATCCTGGACCCTAACTAGGATTCCCTGTGTCTAGGGACCCAGGAACTACGAAGACCATAGTCCCACAACACCCAGACTCAGGACAAGTATTTGCGCTTTTTTTTTCTGTGCACAAATACTTGTCCTGCCGCGGGAATCGAACCCGCAGCCTCCGGGTTATGAGCCGACCTGCTCAACCACCACACCACGGAGGCTGACAACTGACGGAGGATTCTATCAATGGTGACGGTTGTTCTCTTAAAAACAATTGTATGCAATATTGTTAGTTCTTAATGTTCAGTATATAATGCAGACCGCTTGCTTAAAAGTTGAATAAAATTTTCAGTGATTTAAATTAATTGTGTAATAAATCTTCACTAAACAGAATAGCTATGTGTATGATACATTATCTTTACATATAGGCTGGATACTGTAAAGGTAAATATGAATTAAATACAAGAAGGATTGTGACTTGTTCAAAATGTTATGAGTCACAAATGACATGACATTGTTTAGAATATTCCCTGAAAAGCCAGCAAATAATAATATAATAAATCGTCTTCTAAATTGCTTAAATGATACGACATCTGTTATAGCCCACTAACAGTTACTAATGGCAGCGGTCCGGTTGGAATACCACCAGAAATGGACATCACCATTCATGGGGGCGTGGATGTATTAGGTTAACTACTGTGTGGGCGCGTAATCTGGCGCATACGGATAGAAACACCAGTATGGAGGCTTCGAAAGAATTACCCAATTAAAAAAATAAGGAAAAAACCTTCTGAGTTAGTCTAGTGATAGTGATATTGAACCATAGTGTAGTGAGTGTTACACAAAAAGACTCATGAACAATGTGTCTTCCCCTTTATAGAGATATTAAGAAAAGTGTTAATGAACACATTCTTATGATTAGTTTAGCAGTTTGAGTCAAATTTAAATTACTTATTAGCCGTAGTAATGGCTAGATTATAATTTTAATGATGTACTATTTAAGGTTAAGTACATTACAACAAAAAAAAAATGAAAAAATAATTCTAGCTCTTTGAAAACATCTCTGAACGAAAGGCTGTCTGAGAAAAGTTGTCCGAGAAATGCCATTAATTTGCATAGCAATTTGCAAAACATTGATAACAATAAAAAGCGTGCGACATGTCGTACGAATAACATTCCTTGAGTTATATTAGTGTAAACTACTAAATAGATTAAAAATCAGCAATCAAAAGTGGCTAGTTATGTTATATTATTAAAAATATGGATCTGGAAGAGATTATTAAAATAAAAATAGGAGTAAATTAATCAATAACTTAACAAAAAAAGAACCACTATTAAGTGTCAAATATTAGTAGAAAAACTGATTCTCTTTTTTTGGTATAGATCCTTTAGAAGCTTGAAGACCGCAACATACTAGAAGACATGGCAGAACTTGGTTGAGAAGAACCTAAAAGGACTGCGTTTTAGCATCTACTTCATAGATTTTTCGTCAAAGTAGTAGGCCCCCATCAGAATGGTGTAGGTATATCATGTAGTCTATAATAAAATAACACTTATAGCAACATTGTTTACTGGCTTTAAATGTATATGTATATTATAAGTTTCTTTCACACTACCTACCCAAATAACGGAACTATCAACAAATAATTCAGATTAAAGATGTTAGATTGTCTAAAATGGTCATTAGATAAGTTGTTATGGAAAGCTAAAATAATCTAATTTACGGCTTTGAATCACCTTTTGAGCGCAACAATAACTGATTTGAATGTAAATTGATGTGAATCCACTCAAAATACTTAGTGCTAAAATATAGCCTTTAATAATTATAAAAATACTATGATTTTATGAATTAAATTATAACTGTAACCAAGGCATAACTGGACAACATGCGGAAAAGTACCTAAAACAGCTATAAAACACAAAAGGAAAACCAATAAGCTAAATTACTTAAAAACTTTAATACCCCCTCATACTAATAACTTCTCCTCAAACAAGCTCCGAACTTCACAAAACTTTACTCAATAAATCATGCATTTACTCAAAAAACAACAATAATAATTACGTTAAGACAACTTGAGCGCTTGTTAATGGATTTTCGAGTGCATTCCCAATATTTTCTCTTTACGAGCTCCCTTACGAGTTTTCTTGCTAGTCATTTAGGTAAATATACTCAGCTAAGGTAGGATCAGTTTTTTTAAGTATTTTAAGTATAAAACTTGGTAACTATAAGCGTTGAATTCTAAAAATCATAAGATGTTTCTTTTGTCAACAATATAGAAATATTTTTCTCTCTTCGAAAACCCTGATATTTAAAATTTTGCAGGTAGAAACCTTGCAGGTGAATATCGGAGTTTTCACACTGATTTAAAACCAAAATTTTCATAATACTTTTGTGATTCAGTTTTATTATAATCTTCCCATATTACTTCAACCAGTGGTAGAATGCTAAAAAAAGCCATGGATTCGCATGTAATGGAAGCAAACCAGACAATCCACTTAGTTAGATCGTAAAAAGCGATCGTCACACTTGCATGGCGTGGGAGACCGACTGCTTTGTTCTAGCATGATGTAGAGCCACAGAAAACGCATTAGCTATATTAAGAAACAGTGCAATTAGGATAGGGTAGGGTAAGACTACCTTCTACCTATACTACCTATTTGATTTTGACTAGCCCTATAGCCCAGTTGGAAGTAACTCGGCCTTCTGAACTGCAGGTGTGATGAAGTGTTTTTTGAAGTAAAGCTTCTTTATGAACGCTTGACTTGAAGTTGTTGGTTCACGTAGATCTCCATAGTCAACATAACAAATTTAAATATTTGTGTTATTATGTTGGTATATCCATAAAATTACAATTTACAATTGTGAATGGCAACATTAACATTAAACAAAGCAAAAACAAAGTTATACCGGCCAATAGATGGAGCTAAACTAAAAAAGTTTTACTTCAGTCGTGTGGTCTAAAGCACACTTTTTTAGTTCTCGCTAGTTCTGTTTTCAAGCTGGGTTTTTTTTTAAATCTGAATTTCCACAGACTCCTGGGTCCGTGCTTTTTGTTAGATTATTTTTTGTATTTATGAATTAAGCCTATTATTAACATGAACATATATATATATATATATATATATATATATATATATATATATATCGTCGTTGGAGAGCGAGAAGTCACTAAGTGACATTTTTAGCCAAAATGAGTTGATGATGTCATAGTGTTTTTAAACCCATTATCTACCTTATGGAAAGATAAAAAGAGCTGTTTTTGTAGTATTTCAGATAATACAACAATGTTAGAAATACATAACTGCTTGTTAAGCAAAAATTTAGTCTATTAAAATTAACTAATGGTACTTGAGTAATTAATGACAATCGTTTCGCAAATTATAGATTACTGAGCACTGCTCCTCAAAGTCACTTAGTTACTTTTTGCATACAATATATTTGACGCGACCCACTAATAAGGGCTTTTAGTTATTTCTGGCAGAGAAAAAACTTTGAACAAAATGTGATTCTGTGGTCCGGATAAAGTCACTAAAAGATCTTGAGTACTTAATATCAAGGTAATCGAACGTTTTTTGGTCTTTACGTGCTCTAAAATCTCACTAAAGTACTTTAATTAAAGCAAAACCACTTGTACTGCGAATTAGTTATAATTTTTAAGACTGTTTACCTATGGTGGTTTGGGTAGATACGCCCACGCTACCCCCTACGCCCGCGCCCACACTCGCGCTTCTGTCATTCTATCGTTGGCTTGATCAGTCGCTCGTGCTCGCTGCCGCCAGAAGGACGTTATTTTGGTCGCCAAAGTTTGTATTTGTGGAACGAGTATTGCATGATGAAAAAAGGTCTCATTATATACTGTCACTACTGCCAGAAACTTCCAAAAAAAATGCTGTAAGTACCTACTTCTACATAATTACCTACTTTGAACGTCCCTTATATTTTATTTTACATAAGTTGCTATTAAGTGCCTAACCCGCTTACTCGTAATTATAATTTGTATTCTTATGACTCGTATTCTTGCATTTAACAAAAATAAAATTGATTTCTTAGTACATTATTACTATTCATATAAACATTTCATGATAAACCAAAAGGTAAAGGTAGGTAGTAGGTAGGTGAGTAGGTCTTCAATTATGTCGCACCTAAGCTAGATACCTAATTTATCAACTAACACTAGGATGACACGAGGATTCCCTGTGTCTAGTCTGTTAATGTCTGTTTCAGGTGTGTTAAAAAGGCAAAATAGTATAGGTTGGTAGTTAGGTACCTATCTACTTAAATGTGCCAAATACATCATACAAGTTACATCATGTAGTTGGTACAAATCTATTGATACAGCTTGCAAGCTGTAACAGTAGATTTGTACCAACTACATGTTCAAAGTTGTACAAATCTACTGTTACAGCTTGTACCCATAAGCTGTAACAGTAGATTTGTACCTATGATGATATTTACCTAACAACAGGAGTTCCTATCTAACGTCTGCCGAAACATGCAATTAATTCATTAATTATTATTTTATTAAACCTGACGTTTCTAATTGCAAGGCAAAAGCCTCCCTTGTCTCATGCCATTACAATACCAAAAAGGTCACCTACTTATTATGTAGTTTAAAAGTTAGGTAGGTATATTATCCAGATAAATTTGATAACTAAGTAGTTAAATTCCTATTTTGTGTTGGCAGCGCAGTGCATAGCTTATGTTACTGAGAATTCACAGTAAATCCACAGGAATGTCACTGGAGTACGTACGAAAGTAGGTATTAGGTTAGTACGTAAGTTTTAGTTAGGTATTTAGCAGAAGTTTTTAAGATTACAAAGTCTGGAAAAGATTTTTCATAATATTCAAATCTTTTTACATTACTTCCTTGGGCAATTACTTAAACTAATTGTAATGCAATAAATATCAGAGTTTTTTAAAAGATCTACAGAAATCACTTTTATTAAACACTTTAATATATATTTCATACTTAGATCACAACTTCGCGCATAGTAGGAATATATTGCATTTCTTTAAAAACCATAAAAATGCAATATTTTTCCTACAATTAGATGTAAAAACTACTTGCTTGCTTGGTGCAGTGCAGTGCGTGCTTTTAAGAGCGGTAGGTATAACTTTAAAATCCCACAGCCTCAATTAAAAATAATAATATAGGTTGGCCATTAATAAAAATATTAAAACATTTTAGAAATCTAATTTTGATCAAAAAACTGCACTGTCTATTGAAAAATCTGCATGTTTTCATTGGGTCGTCTTCTTTTTCATCTTTGCCAACGGATAGTATTATTATAATTATGTACCTATCTATTCTGTTTATTCGTTTCAGGAAACAGAAAAAACACGTGATCATCAACAAGTACCTGAAGATGAATCAGTTCATACAGAAGAGGTACAAAATTTTGAATCAACACTGAGTCCATGCCTTAATCAGAGTAATCATGACCGGGATGTTTCACAGAGTGAAGTAATGAAACGGCAACCTCCAACGCATCAAACTGACGTCGTTGATCCTAAAGGCGCAATATCGTCATTTAAAACGACATCTACAAAGGTCGTTCCCAATAATGATGATGATTCGACTAATCTTCAAGAAGAACAGCGATTGATGCCGTTGACGATAATTCCATGGGTTTCTAAAAATGTACAGCAAATGTTATCGCCAAGTGACCAAACACCAAAGCAATACGTAGATTTAGATTGCGTACAATTCAATGTGTATTCACCATTTTCAAGGAATTTGGCCGGGTGTTCAGAGCCACCTTCAGTCTTGCCAGAGTTTAACGATTTGGAATCGCAAGGACCAAGATCAGCATGCTTGCCATTGCGAACCTCACCGGAATTAGAATATGCCATCCCCTCTATCACATCAGATGAGTTTAATATTTACCACCCCCGACCACCAAGTTCTATTTTAGACGAACCTTCAAGCACTGATGATCGCACCTATATATCATCCGAAACATCATGGGTACCAGATTCCGACGAAGGCTGTACCCCTAGAAAGTTTTCACGCAAAGTGCTTTGTAGGATTCCGGATTCAGATGTCACATGTAGTTCTTCAGGTAACGCTTCGAAAGCATCCAGTCCATCGCTGATAAGAAATGACCCGATTTTAGACATGGCTCCTTCGATAGAAAATGCTGTCACAAGTTCAACACAAGTGGATGAGCCCCCCGCAATAATAAAAGACCGTGACAGCCGTTGGAAGAAGTCTGATCCATCAAAATGGAAGAAAAACATTAACAAGAACAATAAACATAGCTGTAACCCCTATCAAAATGCATCTGGAAAGACTATGCCTGGCAAAAAACCTAAACCAGTAGCTTGTATGGATAGTGGTTGCCGATTTAAATGTAATGAGTTTAGAGAAGAAGACAGAGTGACCCTTTGCAAATCTTATTGGTCGTTAACAAATTTTAAAGAGCAGAAACAGTTTGTATTGCGACACGTGAAACAGCGAAAACCTAAAAGACACCTTAACGCTGTAAAAACAAAAAATCGCACCATGTCAAGGGAATACTATTTTTTTAAACATGATGCGGAAATTAGAGTGTGCAGTAAGTTTTTCATGGCTACGCTGTGTATATCAAATGGTCCAATTAATAAAGCCTTTAAGAATGTTAACGAGTTTGGTGAATTTGTTGGGATAGATAATCGTGGGAAAAAAGAGCCCCATAATAAAAGTAAACCAGAAGATTTAAATTTCTTGCGCGACCACATTGAAAGCTTTCCAACAATGGAATCGCACTATTGCAGAAAGTCATCAAAACGTTTGTACTTGGACCAAAAACTTTCCATCGCCAAAATGTATCAGATGTACCAGAAAGCATGCAGCGCCCAGAACAAAATTCCACTGTCACATAGTAAATACAAAACAACATTTGGAACTGAATACAATTATTCTTTCTTTAGTCCAAAAAAAGATCAGTGTTCGCTATGCTACAAGTATAAAAAAGATCCAATAAAATATGATGCTCCGTATAAAGAACATCAAGAACGAAAATCATCAGCTGACGAAGCTAAAAGACGTGATAAAGAAAGATCGCAAAATGACGCTACATTTTTATCAGTTACTGCAGACCTTCAAAGTGTTTTGCAAATACCCAGCGGAGATGTAGGAGAGTTATATTATACACGAAAATTGTGTGTGTACAATTTTACGATCTATGAATCCAAATCACCCAATAAAGGGTTTTGCTTTATGTGGAACGAAACCAATGGGAAACGGGGAAGTTCCGAGATTGCCACTTGTTTATATAAGTGGATAAATATGATCCCGATAAGTATTAAAGAGGTTTCAGTTTTTTCCGACACCTGTTCAGGGCAAAACCGAAACCAATTTATTGCAGCATTTTTTCTGAATTTGATTCAGACGTCGCACCTGGAAGTAATTGAACAGAAATATTTGGAGTCTGGACACACCATGATGGAGGTTGATTCAATGCATTCTGCTATAGAATCTGAAAGAAAGAGAACTTCTATCTTCTCGATGAATGATTGGAAGAATGTGGCAAAGCGAGCCCGATCTAGTAGACATAGAAAGAACGCACCACCTTATGAAGTTTATGAGTTAAAATATAAGGACATAATTGACACCAAAGAGTTAGCTACTAGATTGATTTCGAACAAAACCATGTCTCGGGATGGTAAGAAGGTACAGTGGCTTAAAGTTAAATGTTTGAGATACGAAAAAACTAGTCCTGGCGTAATAAAATTCAGATACGGCTATGATGGTGAGTACTCAATACTAGACACTGCAAAAAAAACAAGAAGTAAGAAAGGTCCGTGTGTCCTGGGTACATCTGGTGAGATAATAATGCCTAAAGCGTATACGTCAATCTTACCAATTACACAATCAAAGAAGAAAGATCTGATAAATCTTTGCCGAACGGACATCATTCCGGTTGAGTTCCATTCATGGTTTCAATCTTTACCAGTTAACAACCAAAAGGATAAGCTTCCAGAACCTGATGCCTTTGAAAATAGTACTGATGAAGAAGTTTCTTAAAGATTAGATGAGCAGATGTGATGATTAAAATATGATGTTGTTGTTTGAAAAGCTTAGATGAATAAGATTTTGCTTACAAACGATGACATGTTAAGTTTCCTGATTTAAAAAAATATATTGTGTAATTTTAGGTGTTTTTATTGGTAAATAACTGCTTGCTTGATTTAGTATGTGTGAGTTTTTCTAAGTAGTTAATTGTGTTTTGTGGTTTATATGGAAAACATTTTTTTGCATACTGCACTGTTTTTAAAATAAATAACTGTTTTTTGCTTGTTAATTATGATTTTTTTTTGTTTTTCCTACCTATAAAAAATAGCCACCAATTGCTTACTATCTAAAAAGCAAGCTGTACCCAGAAATAATTAAGTAAAAAAAAATTAACTAACTCAAACAGTTTTTTTGAGCATGCTAGAATTCACTATCTTAATTTTTATTTCTTTTATTAGAAACGTTAAAAATATTTAATTATTTTATTGTATATTAGGGTGCAGGGTAAAAATATCAAAATATTGTTCAAAGAAACCATTTTTGTAACCATGTGCGTTGATGAGCTATGCCGATTATAAAAAGCTAAAAACTTTAAAACGCAATTATCTACAAACTAACTTTTTTCACTTAATGAATTCTCGCTCTCCAACGACGATATATATATATATATATATATATATATGACGGCGGCTACGTCCAGTTATAAACTCTATGCACAGCGATCGAGCACCGTAATTTACCCTGTGGTGGCATTAAACTTATTACAGTGGCAGCACCGGCAACTGTCATGGCGCCCCTACCTGTCTGGCTATATAAAGGGATCGATTGGTGTGCTACGGATCATTCTTGTTCCAGACACGGCGCGGTGTGGACATGCTGAAGGCCTATAGTTATATAGGTTGCAACCTACCCGCATAACCCGTTTCTGCCCACATCAGAAGTGGGATGCCCATCTCCACATCACATTAAGCAATGCAAAACGTGACGTGACGTGAATGATGACGTGACGGCGGATGACACGAATATCAAAGTTATTTGCAGGGTTAACCCGGACCAGTGAAAAAAAAGAGAATAAAAGTTATGGTAAAAAAAGTGATGATTCGTGACAGAAAAAAAAGAGAAAAAAAAGGGTAAGAAAAAGAAAAAAAATAAAAATAAAAATGATGACAAGAAAAATGCGTCCGAATGCTAAAGGGATAATCTATCCGGTCTAGCACTAATGGTCCATAAAAAAATGTGGGTTGCTAAAGGGATCTCTATCCGGTCTAGCATTAATTGGTCCATTAAAAAAATGTAGGAATGATGATTTTTGGTTGCTAAAGGGATATCTATCCGGTTAGCATTATTCGGTCCATTTTTTATAAATGAAGGTTTACTAATGGTCCTGAAGGGTTAACCCTGACGATGACTGGAAGGTTAAAATACTTTTGACTAATCAAATTGAAAACTAATGTTATGACTTTGACTTAGACTCCAAGTTTAACTCCATTTAATTGTCAGGATGAACGAGCAATTACACTGATACTTATGTCCCTCACCAGGTACAAAGTGAAGCTAAGCGTACGAGGACGTACGCACGTCAGTATGGCCGTGACGGCGGCTACGTCCAGTTATAAACTCTATGCACAGCGATCGAGCACCGTAATTTACCCTGTGGTGGCATTAAACTTATTACAGTGGCAGCACCGGCAACTGTCATGGCGCCCCTACCTGTCTGGCTATATAAAGGGATCGATTGGTGTGCTACGGATCATTCTTGTTCCAGACACGGCGCGGTGTGGACATGCTGAAGGCCTATACCTATATAGGTTGCAACCTACCCACAACACGTTCCTGCCCACATATATATATATATATATATACAGGATGGATAATACAGCCAATAACAAAAAGATACATAAACACTTGGTTCGTTTTGACCCTTTCCATTCTAACCTAGCCATTTGTGGTGATGGCAATAAGGTGGCAAATGGTACCATAGTTTTGCTAATGGTCCACATAATGACACCCACGATATATGCCGTAGAAGCTAAAATGAGTCTTATGCAGTAGAAGGCCTAGGACTACAGTCACGGTCATATCATTGTATGTTTTGTTAGCAAAACACTAGATAAAATATATGAGTGATGAAACCTTTACCTTGTGAAACATAAGTACAAATGTCACTCTTAATAAAAGCATCATGAACAACACGATATGTGAATTTCAAACTATTTGAGTGTGAGGTTATTTTCTTGCACCAATTTTTGAGATTTACTTTTGTGAAATATCTACCTTTTTTAAGTTTTTGTTTTTATTAATTTAATAGCATCGATTGTCGGTACAAAAATAATTTGAACTGCTGCTGCGACACGACGAGCTATGGACACGCTATTATATGGTTTTGCTTTTACTTGTTAAAAGATAACATCTTAAAAACTCATTTCCGTTTGTGCCGAAACTGTGTCTAATTTATCGCAAATCACGGCCTTGATTGAAACAGAATTGAAACAAATTACAATACTAATCTTATACAAGATCGGACAATCGACCGCCTTTGTCTGTGTCATGAGAACATGAACAATGTGTTGTGATTAGACATTAATGGGTTTAGTAATTATGTGATTGTCTGCGAAATAGATTTTATCAAAGCCTTTTGGGAAATGATCATGAGTGAATTTATAGTTATGACACACCCATGTCAAAACAAAGATTTAGTGATAAGAGCTCCGTTAGAGTAGTTTGTTTAAGCTGTTTAACTTTGCCGTAGATTTATAATGAGTTTTGTTTTTTATAAAAAATAATCAATAATAGCCTTGACGGCTTGACGATAACCGTTTACAATAAGAATACAAGAATACTTTATAAAACAACTATTAAATAATAAAACACATAACACAGTTAAAAGGAATATACTTATTTGTT
Source organism: Ennomos fuscantarius (assembly GCA_905220475.3). Classification (NCBI taxonomy): domain Eukaryota; kingdom Metazoa; phylum Arthropoda; class Insecta; order Lepidoptera; family Geometridae; genus Ennomos; species Ennomos fuscantarius. Next base: position 13,151,390 of record HG992027.1, read on the forward strand.
TCCGTTCATGGGCTGCGCAGGTCATGTGGCGCTGAACTCCATACTTGTAAATAAAGAGGTAGTAACCTCTTTATTTTTTGAAGAAGTTCAAAGGACTTGTATGTTTAAAAGTTTTTTTTTAAGGAGAAAAATGCCCTCCCATTTCCCAACCACCTCGGGGGTGGCGGCAGGGGGTATGAAACTCAAACTCAAACCCACTAACCCGGACCCGCCGCCAGGTTATGAGCCGATCTGATCAACTACCACACCACAGAGGCTGCCAAATCAATCAATTATCGGTTAATGCCGTTCAGGTAACCCTTTCCGGCACATTCAGTTCATACATTTACATATAGGTATTCGATTGTTGACTCCTGGCTGTGCCGATAAAAACATTTTGCGGATCAAGCCGGACGGCATTGTTCTCGAACATTTATTTATTTCATGGAAAACAAACAGCTTTAAGCAATATATTACAGCACAAAATTTGTTATAAAACAAGCCTTAACAGTTTTCACAAATGGAACAGAGCTACATTCCAGTTTATATATAATTAAACTAAATAAGTGCAGACTATTGAAATATTTACCATTTAAGTGGTGCGATTATAACATTGAATTGATATTTAAATAAGTAAGTACTATATACCTTTAACAAAGTTTTAAGATAGAAAGGGGGGGGGGGGGGGGGGGTAAGAAAAGGCAAATCCACATCAATCTATAGAACCTGAGCAAAGAGTAAACTATAAGTCATCAAAAAAAGTAGATGTTACATAGTTTTTGAAGAAATTGGATTTCGCTGTAAATAGTCAACATTCTTAGAATAGTTGGAATTAAAGTTTTTACATACACGAATAAAGAAATAATTCTGTCTATAATTAGTCAAACATGTATCCACATGAAGCATGACATAGTTCCGTCTGGAGACAGCACGAGTAGGTACCTGGAGTTTGATCTTCGAAAGAAGATCGCAACACTCCATTTTGTTCAGAACTAGATTATGGAGGAACGTCAGGTCAGCCACCTCGCGGCGCAGAGACAAACGAAGCAGATGGTGGTGCTTACAACTTACGTCATAGTCTGGTAACTTTAACCTGTGTCTGAAATTAACAAAACGCAAAAATTTTCTTTGGATTTTCTCTATTTTGTCAATATAACACTCGTAACGAGGGTTCCACACTTGGGATGCATAGTCTAATTGACTTCTCACCAGAGAACAATACAAGATTTTTAGAGACTTGATAATTTTGTAGTCTTTGGTGATCCGAAAGATAAAGCCTAGGGTTTTAGTTGCTTTAGATGTTATACTCTCAACATGTTAATCTAAAAGAAGCTTCGAGTCCAGGATTACACCCAGGTCTCTAACGTAGTCGGTTTTTTATTACACATATTATATTGTTATTACTATTATTCAATTTTAACAGCCTCTGTGGTGTAGTGGTTGAGCAGGTCGGCTCATAACCCGGTGGTGGCGGGTCCGATTCCCGCGGCAGGACAAGTATATGTGCACTGAAAAAAAGCAAGAAGCTCTGTTCTGGGTGTTGTGGGACCATGGTCCTCGTAGTTCCTGAGTCCGTAGACAGAGGGCAGAGGGAGTCCTAGTTAGGGTCCAGGATTTATTTATGTGATCATTGGACGTTATTATTATTATTATTACCAACACGTGTACAATTTTGCCTCCCAGCCCGCTGTGTGTAATGCTTCAATGCCCAAGTGTGTAGTGCTTCTACCTTGATGAAGAATAAACAGGAGTGTCTGGAGACTTAATTAGCTCCGTGTAGACAGTAGACGTGTCGGCAGTAATTGTACGTCACGGATAGCTGACGCTAGAAGCCTTTGACCCGAGTTTAATGTGTTTTAAGTAGTAGTAAGTACGCTTAAGTCAATTAATTTTGAGTGCAGGTTAATCGGGACCATCTTGTGACTAACCATAAAGGCTAGCCTAAGGATTATCTACAAGAAAGCTTTTGAAAGTTTGCTTAAATATCATAGAAAAATAACGTTATGACATTTGAAAATTCTAAATTTAAATAAGGATTTGTTTGAACATGAACATCATGCCTGTCTATTTGGCACAACGAATCAACGTTGCAATTCAACGTGGCAATGCTGCCAGCATGTTGAGTACGCTACCTACCGATAGTGAGCTGGAGCATTTGGACTATGTCGCCGCTAGTAAATAATAAAATACTTGTGGACATTACATACAGTACCTAGTACCAAACCACCCAAACTAAGCAAAGCTTGTAATATGGGAACCAGATAATTGATAGAATATTTATTATAATTCTTTTTTTATAAATCTAAATACGACTGACTGACTGACTGATATAGTGATCTATCAACGCACAGCCCAAACCACTGGACGGATCGGGCTGAAATTTGGCATGCAGGTAGATGTTATGACGTAGACGTCCGCTAAGAAAGGATTTTTGGAAATTCTACCCTTAAGAGGGTGAAATGGGTGGTTGAATTATTTTCCGATAGGCCACGCCGCGGGCGAAGCTGCGGGCAGAAGCTCGTACATACATAGAATACAATATAACACCCGGACATAGAACAAACTCGATGTTCATCACACAAACATTTGTCGTGGGTGATAAACGAACTTACAACCATTTTCAACCATTTTCATTTTCAACAGTTTGGAAGGCAGGGTTATTAACAACTATACTATCGGTCTAGTTCAAATAGATGTCCGAATTTTTTTTTGTTTTAACTGTCATATTATTGTAGAAGTTAGTTAAACCAATAAAGGTACTCAGGCCGTTTAATTTTTAATGAGTGGTGTATTGTCTAATTTCTTTAGACAGAAAATTAATTGCGCCATGTTTTCTAAGCGTTTTTGTTTTTTGACAAATAATAGAATCGTTGAGTTAAACAATAGAAACAAAAAGCAAATACATGACTGTCGTAATAATTGGGAATAATGACACGATTGTAATTATAAAGCACACGAGCTTCTGCCCGCAGCTTCGTCCGCGGCGTGGCCTATGGGAAAATAATTTCACCACCCATTTCACCCTCTTAGGAGTAGAATTTCGAAAAATCCTTAGCATATGCCTACGTCATAACATCTACCTGCATGCCAAATTTCGGCCCGATCCGTCCAGTGGTTTGGGCTGTGCGTTGTCAGTCAGCCAGTCAGTCAACCACCTTTGAGTTATATATTGGTCTTTACCTATGAAATTGCCGTTTTGTTCGAAAAAAGTTAATGTATTTTTTTTTCAAACTTATTTATTTCTTTTATTCAAAGTAATCACCCCTGCAATCAATGCATCTTTGCCAACGCTGTGGCAGTTTATGGATGCCCTTCTTGAAAAAATCAGCAGGACGGGAGACAACAAACTCTTCAAAGGCGTTTTGTACTGCCTCTCGGGAATTGAATTTTTTTCCCGCTGAAAAGTTGTCCAAATTTTGGAAAAAGTAATAGTCGGTAGGCGCAAGATCTGGTGAGTATGGCGGATGAGGGAGAGCTTCCAAACCCAACTCATGCAGCTTAGAGACGGTCTGTTGTACAGTATGGGGTCGCGCGTTGTCGTGAAGTAGCAGTGGAGACGACCGATTGACCAAAGCTGGTTGCAGACGTGCGAGTTTCGCCATCATTGTGGTCAGTTCTTCAATGTACACATCTGCAGTAATGCTCTCGCCGTTTTGTAAAAAGCTATGATGAATCACACCAGCACTAGACCACCAAACTGTGACCATCACCTTTCTAGGGGTCATTTTTCGTTTTGCACATTGCTTTGGTACCGAACCAGGATCTAACCAACTTGCTGAGCGCTTTCGATTGTCAAAAAGAATCCAATTTTCGTCGCACGTAACAATTCGGTTCAAAATTCCTTCATTTCTGTGCCTGTTAAGCAGCGCAAGGCAAGTCTCGACGCGTACGTTGCGCTAGCGATCGTTAAGTTCGTGGGGCACCCATCTATCAAGCTTTTTTATCTTGCCAATCTGTCGCAAATGGACCAATATTGTTTTGATGCTAACATCAAAAGCTGCTGCCAGCTCAGCTGTAGATTGAGATTCATCAGCTTCCACAATCGCCTTTAATTCATCATTGTTAACCAAAGTTTCTGGACGACCACGAGGTTCATTTTTCAAGTCAAAATTCCCAGAACGGAACCGAGCAAACCAATAACGGGTTGTACGTTCGTTTGTACAGTTCTCTCCGTAAACGTCGTTGATGTTACGTGCCGTTTGTGCCGCGTTGGTGCCACGACGGAACTCATATTCCATAATTACACGAAATTTCAAAGTATCCATTATGAGGAAAAATGTTGAAATGTAATGAAAATACAACGCTAATCAATAAACAAAAGACTTATATTGTAAATAGAATGTCATATTTTTAAAACAAAATTAATTTGAATTTAGAATTCATAACCAATCAAAACTTTTTTTTGTTTGAAAAAGTCTGTACTGCACAACGGCAATTTCATAGGTAAAGACCTATTATATTTAAGATTAAAACACGACAATAATAAATATTTAACAAACTAAATACCCACTCATTTAACACTTTTAGTTGAATGAGTGCACTATAATTACTTCGCAATTAATTAATACGTCATTCTCGTTGTGGCAAATGTGGCGAATGATCGCAAAATGGAAAACGAAAATGTATCTTTCATTTCCGTTTCAACCAATTGAAAGTGTGGCAGCGATCAGAGGGGACGGATAAACAACATCGAAACAATTAAAACAAGGTTAAATTAAATAGATCTTTAGTGCTCTCAGTTCCTTGTCTCGTGTAAGCAAGCGGTTAGCCGTCAGGTATTAGCGATGAAATATTTAAAATACTTGTACACATTTCACACAGTGCCTTCTAGCCCCAAACTAAGCAAAGATTGTAATGTGGGAACTAGATAACTGATACAATATTTGAATACTTTTTTTTGTATATATACATAGAATACATCCAGACAACAACAAACATCGACGTGAATCCAACAAATGTTTGTTCTGGGTAAGAATTGAACCCACAACTCATAGTTCAGAAGGCAGGGTTACTAATAACTGAGCTATCGAGCCAGTCAAGTTAAGTGTCAGATGATTAAGGTGCCCGAAGGCTTCTATAACTTGACTGAACTGTTGTCTTACGACGGGACTGAGGCGACTTTGCGTGCCCTCCAAAGCACGGAAGGGCTTAGTTGTAGGTAAATACCACTTTATGTATCGTGGCGACCGTTGAATCTAAGTAGGACTTCAGCGAACCGATCGGTTGAAATCGGAAGCTTTGCTATGAGCGTTAAGCATTCAGTCAAAACAAATGAGAACACAAAAATATCTCTCTCTTTGGTAACGTACAAAGCTGACACAATTCAGTAACTGAGGTTGTTGTTTGCAGCCTCAGTTGTATGCTGAGCCGGGACCTATTCCGGACATCGCGCAGTATCGCATATTATTGTGTATGATATTGTATATATACTTCTATTGTCTTTGTATTTATATTACCTATGCGATATTATGCGTCAGGAATTAAGTTTATTTCGTTTCATTTCATTTCAATGCAATTCATTTTAAAAAAAGAGTACAACCGACTTCAATTCCACTGCATTTGCTTATCACAAAAATAAGAAATAAAAAAAGAATTGTCAAAATCAGTTCATCCACTCGAAAGTTTTGAGGTATTGTTACATAAAAAAAAAACAACAGTCGAATTGAGAATCTCCTCCTTTTCTAAAGTCGATTGAATGTTAGATATGATTTACAATTTATTTTAAACTTAAACTGAAAAAGTTGAAGCTGTGAAACAATGACACCCATAACATGACAACCTAAAATTTTATCACTTAATAAACTTGATAAAATATAATATAGAACTAACAAAAATTGTGTATAAAAGAAAATTATTATTGTAAGAATAAAATATTAAAACAATTAAATTGTGCTTAGGTTATTGTTGCATATTTTAAAACGTGCCTTTATAAAATATACATGTAACATACAATTGTATAAATACATAAATTATGTAAAATAATCAAGAAAATACGCTATGACGTCACTAATTTTATATCATTAGGCAATTTGTTAACGATCTTTGCGTGGGCCGACATAAGTACAAAATTTAAAACAATAAAAATATATTTCATTTCTAAATTACTGTTGTTTACAAAGATAAATTAAAACTGTAATTAATTGCTAAGGTGAGGTCACATTTTAACAACGTGAAAGAGTTCTAATGGGCCATTAAGAGTGCACTAAGCACCCATCCACTTGGTCTATGTTTGGGACGGTTTCACACTCATTAACTTGTTGTTATTTATTATTTAACATGCAGATGTAATTAGAAATAAATTTGTAACAAGAAACCCAAGCAACGGGCGCTTTGCCATGTCACCTTTTACCTTTTTTATAGCGTTGTTTAGGGTATTAATGACAGCTTAGTTCCAGTATCGAATGCTTTCGAAGATCTTGATACAGATAACGTTTATTTCACTATAATTCTCAATAAAAAAGATGGAAGACTAATTAGGTACAAAATATAGTGTAAAACTTAACACGCTAGCAGTAAACTCGGTTCGTCGAAGTGATAAAAGTAATAGCTGTTAAAAAGGCTTTTGGATGTTCTTTATGTAAAGTAGGCTTTACGTCATGAAATAAAAAAGTGTCGTGTAAAAATCTAGTTGAAATATCCATAATGAATCATAAAAATGTCATTATAGTCATCTAAAGTCTCTTTAATGTCGTCTCGTCTCGTCTTACAAAAGTCTCTTTAATGCAAATGAAACAAAACCTGATAAAGTAAATTATTGAAAGTACAGTATATAATTTAATCAAAGCATTAAAAACGATCTCCTGTAATATCATCAACTTAACTTTTTTTTATAAATACACTAGTTGTGACTCGCGGTTTCACCCGCGGATAAAAAGTATTTTAATTATTCGCTCATCCTATGGGAAAATTTCACTTTTCCGGGATAAAATGTAGCCTATATGTTAATCCAGTATATCTTGGTACCGAATTTCACCCAAATCCATTCAGCCGTTTGAGCGTGAAAGAGTAACAAACATACACACATACAAACTTTCGCCTTTATAATATTAGTGTGATAACTTATAGTTAAATATGAACTTATAACATATCTGGCAATGTTTTATCTGTATAATAATTTTTATGTTAGTTATTAGAAATTTAATTTAAACTTATGATTTAAATTTTAACACGGACTTTAATATCAAAAATGCATACATACTTAATTTGTGTGTTTAAACTTTGTAATCCATTAGTTATTGTTAACATTTACCCTTTTTAACAGATACTAATAATCTTAATGATAGGCTCACGTTAACGTATCCTGGTGATCGTTTGTTACTATTATTGGAGTTCTACTATCATTTCCAAGGAATAGCTTGGAATAAAAAACCCGATCGTTTTGTGGCTACGTATTGCTGCTAAAAGTAGCGATCTCATCGTCATAGAAAAGATGGAGAGGAAAAAGTCACTACGACGAAGTCAATTGCGTCGGTCGTTGGTATAACCAAATTCGCACCACACTAGAGTCCGCGCAAGATATGTATACGCGAAATGATCGCGTTGCTGTCGAATTATCTACAACGAAGTGTGTTCGATAGTTAGACGTATTTTATTACAGAACGAGCTTCAGCCCGCAGCTTCGCCCGCGGCGTGGCCTACGGGAAAATAATTCAACCACCCATTTCACATCATGTTCGAAAAATCCTTTCTTAGCAGATGCCTACGTCATAACATCTACCTGCATGCCAAATTTCAGCCCGATCCATCCAGTGGTTTGGGCTGTGCGTTGATAGATCACTATGTCAGTCAGTCAATCAGTCAACCTTTGAGTTATATATATTTAGACAAAAAAAAATCGAATATATATTTTTTATTTATCGATAATGAAGTGCAAATTGGTGATTTTGACCGCGCGCTGACTTAGCGGGGACTCTAGACGTGAAAGTCACATGACGCTGAGGATAGACCGTGGCGGCGTAAAATTGTCAGAGTCAAAATGATAATAGGGGGTCCCGAGTTCACGACCCTCAGCACTGAGGAAAATGAAGCAAAGAGGACGCATGCGTTAATTATTGTTCTCATTTGTACCAAAATTTTGAACAGAGTTTACATTTAATTGCATCTAACTGAACTCCTTAGAGAAACCACTCGATTTATCGAGTTCCCAAGTAAAGTTCCTAAAGCCAAGAGTAGGAGTCCTAGTCCCAGCGTGATATCTACAGATAAATTGTCGAAATGTAACATTATTTTATTGATTGTGAAAGGAATTATGAACAAAGCCATGTTGAATTTAATTAATTTAATACAAAGGGCATGAAAGGCATGAAAGCTGTGATCATGTCTATCTTCAATTTATATCGAAACGATAATAATCCATATTAATATAGATTGTTAATTTAAATTACCTCTGTTCGTTTGTTTATTACAGAAATGGTTTTATAAATATTGAAAACCAAATTCATTGTTATTAAGTATCAATTTTCCCAAGTCTAGTTTTTTAACAACTATCCTATAAAATATATTACAAAAACACTGTATGAAATAAAGACAAACAGCTGAATCGAGGACCTCCTTATTTTTAACCGATTTCAAAAAAAGAGGAGGTTCTAAATTCGGCTGCATTTTTTTTTGCCTCATAACGTTTGACTGGATGAACTGATTTTGATGATTCTTTTTTATTTAAAAGCTGGTGTTTCCCGTGTTGTCTCAATTTGGTTCAGTTCTGACAATGGCATCATGAAAAAAACCATATAAGTCTGCAGTCGGTTTTTAAACTTTGCGTTTTATTATTCGAAATCGGTTGAAAAGCGGTTTTATCGAATCACCACAAATACAGGCTATTCGGCGTTTTATATGAAAAGCTAGTGATGTATCCGCTAACAGTATTATGCTAAACGAATGAATGAATAGTATCCGTTTCTTGATTGGACCTCACGCGATGCTGTACATTAAAGTTGTTATTTACAACACTATTATATTTTTCACAATGATCACGTATTCCTCGATAAATATATTATAATATAGCATTCCGTATATCTTAACGAGAAGGTATTATCATTTATTCAGTGATTTATATCTGTTATTATTTATGTGTCGAGTTAAGATCGTGCGGAGTGAGTCAAACCACCTGGTGACGCTGCAAAGGTCGGTAGAGACCAACAGCATTAGATCATTAAAAAAAAAAGAGCGAGTCCAAAACAAAAGAGTGGAAACATCATCGGCCTTATTGCGTTTACTTAACGGCCTTCTCCATTACGAAGAAGGGAGAATGGGGGGGGGGGGGGGGAAGAAATTTGTGGTCACAATCACCATGCTTGTCAGACGAATTGCAGATTGCAGTAGATTGATCATTTGCGACTCGCATCGAGCAGATTGAAGCGATAAATTGAGTGACGGCCATTTTTTTTAAACGCCCAACGATCACTTACATAGATCATGGACCCTAACTAGAATTCCCTGTGTCTAGGGACCCAGGAACTACGAGGACCATGGTCCCACAACACCCAGACTCAGAACAAGTAATTACGGTTTTTTTCTGTGCTCAAATACTTGTCCTGCCGCGGGAATCGAACCCGCCGCCTCCGGGTTATGAGCCAACCTGCTCAACCACCACTCCACAGAGGCTGTCCAAGAGGATTGCATGGTAGTAGTTTGAAAACATTAGTGGTTGAATTTATATCTTATTCAAAACCTGAACTAGTAAACTTCGCCAACCACAATGCACATTAATGGCAATCGACCGAAGCGTTTTAACATTTTCCCTCTATATTACAAAGTTTTAAAAACCACATCGACTATTAGTGGTTTTATTAGTTTAAAAGACGTGGTTAAAGAGAAAAAGGTTAAATGAACCAGACTGTAGTGGTTTTGTACCCTGTCAAAGTAAGATTATACCAAGTCCTTTTCTAATATATGAAATATGCTGCAGGTATGCTATTACGATATAGTTCTATCTTACATTGTACGTAGTTTATAAGCGATGCGGTTTTCTTAACGCGACTCGCCTTCGATTTTAAGCTTGCAAAGATTCGGTTTTTGTACTCTATCTATATGTAAAAAATGTTAAGGTAATGTCTGTACATTGGTTAAACATAAAAATTGAAAGATAATAATAATAATAACGACCAACGATCCCATACATAGGTCCTGGACACTAACTAGGATTCCCTGTGTCTAGGAACCCAGGAACTACGAGGACCGTGGTCCTACAGCACCCAGACTCAGCACAAGCACTTGCGGTTTTTTTTTTCTGTGCACAAATACTTGTCCTGCCGCGGGCATGGAACCCGCCACCTCCGGGTTATGAACCAACCTGCTCAACCAACACACCACGTTATTATTATCATTATTTTTATTTCTCGACCTGGTTTCAAGCAGATTGGATACTCTTCCTCAAGGGATGAGTTCACGCAGAAAGATTGATCTTGACACACTATTACAACAGTCGGAAATATATTAATTTAAGCATACAACAGTAACAATCGCCAATATATTAATTTAAGTATACAACAGTAACAGTTGTGGAAATATAATAGGTCTTTACCTATGAAATTGCCGTATTGCAGTACAGACTTTTTCAAACAAAAAAAGTTTTGATTAGCTATGAATTCTAAATTCAAATTAATTTTGTTTTAAAAATATGACATTCTATTTACAATATAAGTCTTTTGTTTATTGATTAGCGTTGTATTTTCATTACATTTCAACATTTTTCCTCATAATGGATACTTTGAAATTTCGTGTAATTATGGAATATGAGTTCCGTCGTGGCACCAACGCGGCACAAACGACACGTAACATCAACGACGTTTACGGAGAGAACTGTACAAACGAACGTACAACCCGTTATTGGTTTGCTCGGTTCCGTTCTGGAAATTTTGACTTGAAAAATGAACCTCGTGGTCGTCCAGAAACTTTGGTCAACAATGATGAATTAAAGGCGATTGTGGAAGCTGATGAATCTCAATCTACAGCTGAGCTGGCAGCAGCTTTTGATGTTAGCATCAAAACAATATTGGTCCATTTGCGACAGATTGGCAAGATAAAAAAGCTTGATAGATGGGTGCCCCACGAACTTAACGATCGCCAGCGCAACGTACGCGTCGAGACTTGCCTTGCGCTGCTTAACAGGCACAGAAATGAAGGAATTTTGAACCGAATTGTTACGTGCGACGAAAAGTGGATTTTTTTTGACAATCGAAAGCGCTCAGCAAGTTGGTTAGATCCTGGTTCGGTACCAAAGCAATGTGCAAAACGAAAAATGACCCCTAGAAAGGTGATGGTCACAGTTTGGTGGTCTAGTGCTGGTGTGATTCATCATAGCTTTTACAAAACGGCGAGAGCATTACTGCAGATGTGTACATTGAAGAACTGACCACAATGATGGCGAAACTCGCACGTCTGCAACCAGCTTTGGTCAATCGGTCGTCTCTACTGCTACTTCACGACAACGCGCGACCCCATACTGCACAACAGACCGTCTCTAAGCTGCATGAGTTGGGTTTGGAAGCTCTCCCTCATCCGCCATACTCACCAGATCTTGCGCCTACCGACTATTACTTTTTCCAAAATTTGGACAACTTTTTAGCGGGAAAAAAATTCAATTCCCAAGAGGCAGTACAAAACGCCTTTGAAGAGTTTGTTGTCTCCCGTCCTGCTGATTTTTTCAAGAAGGGCATCCATAAACTGCCACAGCGTTGGCAAAGATGCATTGATTGCAGGGGTGATTACTTTGAATAAAAGAAATAAATAAGTTCGAAAAAAAAAAATACTTTAACTTTTTTCAAACAAAACGGCAATTTCATAGGTAAAGACCTAATATTAATTTAAGCAAACAACAGTGAAATTCAGAAATATATTGATTCAAGCAAGAAATACATTAAATACATACATAACAGTGACAGTAAGAAATACATTAATTTTAGCATACAACAGTAATAGTCGGAAATATATTAATTTAAGTATACAACATTTATTAGGTTTATTAGGTGGTAGGACTTTGTTGCAAAGTTCGTCTAGGTAGGTACCACCGCATTGCCAGTTATTCTGCCGCCAAGCAGTAGTGTGCAAGCACTACTGTGTTCCGGTTTGAAGGGCACTGTAGCTAGTGAAATTACTGGGCAATTGAGACTTTATGATCTGATCTCACAGTCAAGTAATCTTATTACCAGACTGTGTTGATGTCTCAGGATGATGTGCGCAGTGCAGTGTCGCTTGAAACTCTATGTTTTAGGGTTCCGAGTGACACTGTTCTGTTATGGGCGGCCGTGGCGCTTAACATCAGGTGAACGACTAGCTCGTCACATCATTCAATAACATAAAAAAAAAACAACAGTAACAGTCGTCAATATATTAAATTAAGTATACAACAGGAACTGAGTTGGATATATTAATTTAAGCACGTGTAATTACCAATATTTTGTACAACTTAGCATAAATTTTGGCTAGCATGCTACACCTTCGACCGCATCGTCACTTCCCATCAGGTGAGAGCGTGGTCAAATGCTAGCCAAGTTTGAAATAAAAAAAAAATTTAGTGAAAATCTTAACAAAACTCAGAGCAAAAGCCAGATTTATAATAATAAGATGAAATGGTCTCTCCTTTCCGCTAATGGAGCCATCGGCTTAAGGCCGATTGTTTTGTTGAGTCTTACCAGTTAAATTGTTAAATTGTGCTCCGTTGCTATTTTTGGAGCCGAGTTAACTAATTGATGTAAGTGAACGATTCATTAATGATCTCATGTGGTGACGAGTCCTATATCTGTGCATGGTGCTGATAGGATCGATACATTTTATTTAATTTTTTCAGAGCTGAGCCCAGTTTAGAGAAATAGCATACGACTATACTGCTGAGTTAGGATGTAAGAATTTTTTTATCTATGATATAAATTTATATGTACATAACCTACATAGGACATACATTAGTGTTTGAACCAAAGATATGAACATCTTTCTGCTTGTCGCTTACACAACCAGGGTTGTTATTTATTTATTTAGATACAAAAAATCTTACAGTAGAAAAACAAACGCTTTTTTTGGACCGTAGTTGAAGTTCACAGTTGATTTAATTTATAAATAAATAAAACCGAATTGGATATAAAGTATAGGTGCTTATATAAATATGACCGTTATTTCAATGCCTAATAAATTAAGAAAATAAAAGTAGATACTCAAATATTTTAATTAAATGTTCAAAGCATCAGATTCAAAATGTTTCGAATATGAATACTTTGATAGTCAATTCGACTTTACTTGCATGGGATATTTGACGCTATAAAATCATCGGTATCAAAAAGAGTAAAATCAGACAATTCTCAATATTTAAGGCAACTTAGAGAAATCTCTTACAACCAAATTAAACTTTCTGGTCAGGTGATCTGACATAGTGCATCGCCTTAGCCTAAGCTGTCTAGTACATAAAATACCCTACTTACTAAAGTCGCTACTTTAGTCGCTATTTAGCTAATTTAGCAATACAGCTCGCTATTTGGCATGCACTAGAAACACTTCACATCCATACTTAACGACTGTTATTACGTTAATGATAAGATAATTAGATGTTCAAGCAGCTCACCATGCACCAGAAAATTATTAAAGACATTAGTTTTAATGCATGGGAAAAACTTAGGTGCCAATAGAAAAACTTGACTTATTCAATATTAGTTTTATTACATAACTGTGATCTTACTACCAAAAGGACGATTTTTTTTGTGGACAATAAAAACATTATTTTTCGTTTATTAGAAAACCAAGTTTGATAACTGATTATATACACCGTGGGATTAATTCGATTATTTAACGTACTCGGTCCATGTTATAAATGTTTCTAACTACATATAAAAAGTATGTTTAAAATAATACCTAAAATTACGTACTTAATATCAAATTAGTCTAAATTCAAATTCTTAACAAAAGTCCTAAGACATGGAAGAATTTACCTCTCGGGGAGCGTGGGGAGGGCAATGCAGGTGTTTCAGACCTGCAAAACGTTTTCCCGATCGGTGTGTAACGAAAAAAAGACATTATGACACCGAATTATTTTTTAAGACATCATACAATAAATATTGTATATTTATTTTTGTGATTGAATACTGTAAAATCATTCTATAGCATAGACTGAACTCAAATAATTGACAGCTTCTTAGGTGTGGTGGTTGAACAGGTCGGTTCATAACCCGGCATCATATACGAGCATAGAGAAAAAAAGCAAACACTTGTTCTGTGTCTGGATGTTGCGGGACCATGGTTCTTATAGTTCCCGGGTCCCTATATAGATACAGGGAATCTTAGTTAGGGTCCAGGATCTATGTGTGTGATCATTGAGCGTAATTTGTTATTTATATACATTTCAGGTGTATAGCACAGAATATAAATATCGCAGAGGAGAGAGACTTATTAGGAAACGGCCTATTAGACCGCTCTAATATAGAGTCCCTGTATATACTTAAAATGTGGTTGAGTCCCTGTAAATTGGTATAAGGTATGTGTAGAGCCTGCAATATAAAAAGTACACGAAATTTCTTACTGTTTTCATTACTGTGGCACAATAAACTCTCCTTTCTACAAATTACTATCAGATTGGTTCTGTAGATTCTAATACGCTCTGTATTAATCCTATGATCTAAGTAGATACGTATTTATATAGAACGATTTCTTTTTTGTTTCTTAAAACAAGTGAAAGTTTTAGATCAGGATTTAAATGTTTTGTTGTGTTTGCTGAGCAAATACACAAATCAATTTTTTCTACACATTTGTGTAAGCTTACTTTTCAAACATATGTTACTGCTAAGCGTCCAAAGCGACTTTGAACGAGTTATTTCTGTTTATTAATTTTTAACAAGCTGCTAGCTATAAGCTTTTTTATGTACAAATAGGATGTATTATATATTATTGCTTATAGATCCAGTATTGTGGTGGCCGAGCAGATCGGCTCCAAGCCCAGAGGTGGCGGGTTCGATTCTCGCAGCGGGACAAATATTTGTGCATAGAAAAAAAAGCGCAAATACTTGTTCTGTATCTGGGTGTTGTGGGACTATGGTCGTCGTATTTCCTGGGTCCCTGGATACAGGGAATTCTAGTTAGGGTATATGATCTATGTATCTAAATCATTGGGCGCTATTATTATTGTTAACATCTACACTACTTGAATAAAAATGGAAGACCATTAAAAATCACATCATACTCGTTCCAAGTATCTGCACGAGAAAATAGTTTTAAACTGTTTTCTGTTTTTTTTTTAATCATAGTAATTCTAACATTTGACCACAATCTCAATTTTAAACGAAAATTTTATAACCTAATAAAAAAGAAGTGTTCATTTCTACATACTTTACAACAAAAAGAAACGCCTAAAGATTTATTTGTTCACGATTCACATCAATCGAATGTAGACCGGAAAATGAGTTAGCCGGAGTGGTTGAATGAGCTCTAGACCATGTCAAGGCCTAGATCCAAATCTAGGTGTTATTGACAGCTTGAAGCTATTATATTTTTAACTTATATAAGGTTGATACATTTTAAAAATTTGCTAAATATGATTTTTTTTAAATATAAAACTAATAACGATTCAGTATTTACAGCTAATATTATAATTATGTTATAATTCAAAACAGAAAATAAAATCATATAAATATTCCTCCGTAACAAATCGCTTAAATAGTTTTTACAAACAATTTATTAAACTGACAATAATCATATTTTCTAAAAATTTATAAAATGGACTATAATATATTTTAAACTGACTAAAATTTCATCGCATTACAATTCAGGTCAGTACCTGAATTGTAATGCGATGGAATTTTAGTTTTCAAAATTAATGTAATATATATGAGAGTGTATATTTTTAATTTAAATAAGGATTTGAAAATTTTCAATATTATAGTATTTGGAAATATATAGTCCACTATAAAGTGCAACGCCCTCACAGGGGTCATACAATGGAATATTTGAAACTTAGTCTAAGTAATGTAACATTCTATGAAGGCATGTGATAAATAAATAAAGAGGTATATTATATTTTGGACGCCTAAAATTTACTCGTACTCATAATTTTCAATTTTTAATTTTTTTAATTTTCGTCTTCATAATTTTGCCAGTACGTATTTTTACGCCCAAACGGATTTTTATATCAAGAAGCTGGTTATTTGGGATATATCTTATCATCATCATTATGATCACCACCATCACCACCACTACCGTCATCACTACAATCATCATCATCATCATCATCACAATCATGATCATCAATCGTAAGTTTTATTATGTACTTTACTGAAATGTATAAGTACGTTCATGGGTATTTATAATATTATTATTTACTATATTTATGAGTATAATAACAAAAACCCTCTAGCATTTTCTAGATTTATGTTTATACTAAGAAAGTCAGTTAGAAAATGAATGTTTCTTAGATCAACATCATCTCTATCGAACGGAGGTTTAAAATAATATCTACTTAAATTGTTTAAAATAAAGGAAAATTATATTATGCACAAGTTTCAAAAACGAAATGTAAAATACACACTCCAAGTAAAATCCTTTCAATCATCTTCCTATATAGAAAGTTAAATGTAGGCCCAGGCTAATTCATTTTCTCGCTGGCAATTCTAAGTTATTTCTCGATCGCTGAGCGCTATTTCTGCCTTTGTAACCACTAAGCATTTTACCCTAACGTTTTATTAATTCTACAGTTTAATTCTTACTGGAAGTCGTATAACTAAACCAGCTTATTTATTACCTTACTTTTGGTAGCTAATAGCCTATTAGATAAGCTTCAAAATGACGTGTCCTACTGCATAAATTTCGAATACACTTTCAAAACGTAATTGAACTACATTCGTTTAAATTATTACCGTCGGTTTCCGTTCAATGTTTTCAATTACGAACTTATTAATTTTAATTGTACCGCTTTGCATATTAATCCAGTTTCTCTCGTGTCTAGTAAATATACTTTCACAACGTTTCGTTGCAGTTGGTGTATTAATGGAGCAAGTACTGGGACAAGTTGTTGCCACGCCTAACTCGCGGTGCGAACTACGATTTCTCTTGCACTGAAGTTTAATTATTATATAGTCTATCTTTATTATATAGTCTATGCATTGAAGCACTCATTAGAATAGACTTCGATTCGTGTAAGACTAGATTTTAAGATATGTTTTAGAATAGAGCAAATATTAATGCAGCTTTTTGAAGTGAAAACTTCTTTAGGCGCGTTGAGGACTTTTTGGGTGAACAAAAATCATGGAATTCGCGTCATCGTCACCCAACGCTTTCCATGAGCTATATGTGTACTGTGTATATATGTGTACTTTTTGGGTGAACAAAAAGCGTGAACTCGCGTCATCGTCACCAAACGCTTCCCATTAGCTGTATGTAACAAGTTACTTAGTTTTCAATTCTATCTGCAGTCTCCAAAGACTGTCCCGCACATTTTTAGGCCAGTTTTGAGACTGTATCTTAGGTTAAGATACTAAAGATGTTCTTATCATTAAAATGTAAGTTACAAGGTGCATGCATCAATACATATAAAATCGTGATTCGCAGGCTTCAAACTACTTACACGTGAACATTACGCATACCATTATAGTATCTATATCTTGGTAAATGTATTATCTAAAGATTCTAAAGACTTGTTATTTCTATCACCAAATTTAGGAGTCTCAATAGTAAACAAATTTTTGTTAACAGCTACGGTTTATGAATAACCTAAAATACCTTTTCCTGCAACGTTAATAACAAAGTTGCTCGATGGCTGTGGATCAGCAAGATGTATTTAATGAAGAAAGTAACAGGCCGTTTGTGGAGCAAATTTACTTTCTTTTAAGTAATAAATGGGGTTTCCTCTGTAATATAAAAAAATGCTAAGTTTTAGAAAGGGAAAATATTGGTTAAGCTTTCATACAACGTAAAGGTCTAGTGAAATTTTGAAGTTTGACTTTGGGGTTTGACTTACTCTTTAAGAACAAGCTGTAACGTTAGTTATGAAAATACTTAAACTTAAATATTAATATTTATGTTGTGTGTGTGTTTCTGTGTGTGCATATATTAATATAATAATCATAAAACCATCAAGTTGATTTAATAAATCCGAGGTTTGAGGTATCTATTTAGTATTTACCTACAAAGAAAACCTTAACTTGTTTATGCAAGGTAGCAAATAAGCACATCTGGCTATGGCTCTCTTGATGAGAAGGTGTCACTGTAGACATGTTCAATAACTTTTAAATGCGTCATAGATCCATATTAAATAATTTTAGTATATCTGCATTTTAGTCTTTCTGTATTTTAGGCATTTTGTATTTTAGTATTTCTACATTTAACACGTTCTGCCCTCATAATGGATTTTTATCGCAACCTCTCCTTGATACAACTGTCTAATACTAATAATAAGGTGTTACTCTCAGTCTATGTTCAAAGTCCACATTTTACTCGCACCTGCCACCTATTGCGATACTAAATTATCGTTTGCTGGCTAAGATCTAGTCGTGACTGGAATGTGCCTAGGCGATTGCGTCCGGCTGATCTGTTAAGTATTGTATTTTATCGTAGGCAAATTATACCTATAAATATGCGATGTGTTGAATCCGTCTTTTGTTTTGGTGCCATTGAAAACGGTGCTACCAAAACAATAGCGCCTAAAATGTTTAGGAACCAGCGAGATATAAACGCGTTTCCTCCAACTCGTTATGAGATAAAGACTAGATTGAAACATATACTTGAATATTTTTAATAGAAAGAAAGAAGAAAGAAATAGAGTACATTTTATTCAAGACTTCACACAACATTACATTTTTAAAAGATAGGCAATTACTACAAGACTAATCAGACGAAAAAAGAGAAACTAAAATATATAATGTTGCGTGACGTCATGATGTAGGTCCCGACTCAGCAAGGTCGCAAGAACTTAATAACTGATTTTCGGAACCCATATTCATGACATCACGAACCTCAGGACACAAATAAATAATATAAATACAAAAACAATAACAACGAAATAAACAAAAAAGATAGAACTAATAAAGCATCATAGGTATGTACCAATGAATATAAAATAAGAAAGCTTACTAAATACAATAAAAGTGAGGAGCCAAAACAACAAAAAAGAATTGGCGATACGAGAAATACGAGAAACACAACACACCTTGTCGTAACAACAGTCTGGATTAATTGTAAACTGCAATCGAACCAAATAAATAAAGAAATATTTATGGATATTTCACACAACGCCATCTAGCCCCGAACTAAGCAAAGCTTGTACTATGGAAACCAGATAACTGATAAAACACTTAGATACGTTTGTTTTTAAAGATGTATGTGTAAGTACATAGAATACAATAATTATATTGCATACTAGCTTCTGCCCGCGGCTGCACCCGCATGGCCTATAAGAAAATAATTCATCCACCCATTTCACCCTCTTAAGGGTAGAATTTCGAAAAATCCGTTCTTAGTGGATACCTACACTTTACAAACAACGCACCCTTCAAATTTCAAGTCTCTCTGAGCAGTAGTTTAGGCTGTGCGTTGAGATATAAGTCAGTCAGGACTTTGAATTTCATATGTATAAATTAATCCAGACACAGAACAAAGTACAAACATACAGATGTTTGTGGGTGGGAATAGAACCCATAACCTGCAGCTCAGAAAGCAGAGTTCCTACCAACTGAGCTATTCAATCGTTTTAATTGCTCAAAGCGATTACCACGATTTGCCCTTCCAATCCAGCAAAAGAAACCATTGTAATCATCGCCCACTGTAATCAATTAATCATCAATTTTGACAGTTAATTTACGATGTCTATTTCTATGACAACACGTAATATTCACTTTAAGGGGACATTTAAAAGCCGATGGCGGGCTGCGGCGAGTCGTTAGTATTCAGAATGGCTATACAGGCTGATATCAGACGTTGCATTTGGACAAAGAGTTACGGGCTTACGGGCGTATAGGTCGGCACGACCGCTTTTGACTAACCTCGGACAATGAAAGGTGACCGGTATATTTAGATTATCAACTGGTTTTATTTTATTGCGATTTTGTTACAAAATTAGTTTTACGGAAATGCTTGAACCAATTTCATCATCATTCATTATCTAAGGATGTAGAATTATGACTGACCCGATAGCACAGTTGGTAGTAGCTCTGCCTTCTGAACTGTAGGTGATGGTTTCGATTCCCACCAGAACAAACATTTGTGTGATGAAAATTGATGTTTGTTCTATGCCTGAGTGTTTTATTGTATTCTATGTATCAGGTTCCCATAGTACAAGCTTTGCTTAGTTTGGCATTCTGGGAAAAAAAATTACCTAAATGTGCTTTTATGCGTTCATGTTGTAGCAATATTAACTTGCTCCATCAAACTACTGGAAAATGTTCTATTGCATAGCTCTGATCCGCTTTCAACTGTACTTAAGCTCTACATCTTGTTATCCAAGATCAATAGTTACTCAAGTAACGCGTTTCTGTTCTATGTAGGCGTGAACTCTCTTATCAATGTAGTCCATCAAAACATTCAACGGCTCTGGCTGTTACCACATGCGCTTGCCAAGTGTTCATTTGGCGCCATGATTTAGCATATATAAACGTCATATTAACGAGATCGAAGATATTGAGAGACATCGTTTGCAGGATTCTATTAATTTATCAGGTACTCCTTAACAGGCAACTTTCCTTTAATCTTTTAACTAACTACTATACAATATAACAAATACAAATAGCTACACTACCTAATACAAAAAACAGGCCACACGACTGAAGTAAAACTTCTTTAGCTTAGCTCCATCTATCGACGGTATAACTTTGTAAATACTACAATGATTTAATAACTAATACTAAAAACTACCTACTACTACTAAAAAAAAAAACATTTGGACTATACACTGGCCGCAATGACCTATAGACAGTCTAAATGCTCCAGCCCACTACCAGAAGGTAGCGTACCCAACATGCTGGCAGCATTGCTCCGTTGAATTGCAATGCTTATTTGTTGTGCCAAATAAGTGCCAGCAATAATAATAACCAATAACTTTGTTGTTTGTTTAATGTTAATGTCACCATCTTGATAATTTAAATTTTCATGTTACCGGATATACTAACATAATAATACAATTTTTTAACTTTGTTATGTGGACAATGGAGATCTACGTGAACCAACTTCAACTTTCGTTCGCCTCGCATTCACCAGCTTAGATACTCCCCAAGTCAAGCGTGCGTAAAGAAGTTTTACTTCAAAGTATTTGGATTATATACTAGCCGCGCTGACTTAGACAGTCCAAATACACCAGATATATTGATTGCAGCTTAGCACTAAGAATAAAGCGGTATAAAATGTCACTACACCGCAGATCGCAATACCATATAGGAGCGTTTTCGCATTTTCCGATATCGACATGCAGGTATAAAATAGCGGCATTCTAATATAGTCGCCGTTGTCTGAAAAATATAAAATTTCGTATCGATAACAACGAATGCGAAATATGTTAGGATTAAGACATACATATTGAAAGTTATCGAAAGAACCGGCGGCTTAGCGGTCGAAATGGTATTGGCTGGTAGTGAAGATCTTTAGTAAACTAGCAGGAGGAATCTTGGATGAAAGAAGTATAAAACCGTACTGTTTTTGGATGTTTTCAGTAACAACCAATATTATAATTAAAACGTAAAATATAATAATAGCTAAGATTGTTACAAAAGTTTTGGATATTGCCATCGTTTTGAGCTGGGAAGCCGTAATGTACCATATAGGTACATTTGGGCTTCTTAAGAATAAAACTAAATGTTCTTAAGAGCACCAAATGTAGATACCTAGCTATATATCAAATGTTACAACATCCCAACTCGATACGATGCCGACATCTAAAAGTCTAACAATCTTGATCTGCTCACTGCTCACTCGTTTCCCACCTATTCGTATATTGCAAAAAGAGTTCAGAAGAAAAATCGTCGCATTTTACGATACAAAATGGAGGTAGAACGACAACCCTGTAGCAAATGAGATCAAATGTTATCAGCGCTCGATTTGTATCCTTTCACTGGCAACCGGACAATGGCGCGTGCTTGGGCGTGCTCAAGGGTGAGTGAGGCACCTAGGTACAGGCATGAACAAAAGTGTTGCTCAGATTCAACCAAGATAGACATTGTAAATACTCACATTTTAGTGTGCAATTTTTTTTGTTGTAGCTTGTTGTGATTGGAAAAGCTAAAGTACACTATTTAGTAGCAGTGTTATCAATGACTGATATAGGTAAACAGATCTTTAAGAAAAATAACAACAAAAAGTGCATCTCTAGAATTCAGTAGATCTACGCCACGAACGACCACCATAAAACTAGAAACTTGCCTCGTTACTTTTCTATGACTTTGTCATGATATTTTACTTCACCGAAAACTCAAGTACATTGCAGGATTCGAACCCATGACCCACGATACTTATTATATTAATTAGGTTGTAGAAACTAATTTTTCTTAAATGTATAGCGAGTTTTTATGGAGTAATTACCATGTAATTTTATGCTACGAATACCTACCAATGCTTTACATTACTTATTGAATGATATGAAGAGTCATCATCATTATCAGCTTAAGGACGTCTACTGCTGAACACAGGCTACCCCCATAGAGCGCCACTTTGAGCGACTGTTTGCTTCTTGCATCTATCAGCTCCCCGAAATTTTGAACAGATCATCGGCCTAGTTGGAGGCCGGCCTGCACTACGTCTTCCAGTTTGTGGTCACCACTGGATAACCTTTCCTTTCCTTTTTTGAGAGATGTTACAAATAAAATTATAATCACAAATCAAGACAATAATAAAATTGCATTGTTTTACCTTTTGAAACTCAGTGTACCGGGTATCGTGATTCGTGACCCGCCACACCCGGTAACTACCGGCATAGATTGCCGATCAGCAGTGTGCCAGTTACTGTCATTCTATCATGCCTGACATTTAGAGTGGCTGGTTCTTAAACTTGGGCTATTAATAAAGGAAACAATCTCTCGAACTTAGCCTTTTAGACGTTCATGAATAAGTTGACAAAGTGTACAAGACTTACAGTAAATAGCAGCTAGAATATGATTCAAACTTAATGGGTGTGAAGTGCGCTGCAACTTCAGCACTTTCAGCTACCCGCGCACATGTAATCTTTGCAACTACGCGGCATTTAGGGCCGACTTCAGAGCCGCTATTAAGTTTGAATCAAGCTCTACAGAAAAAGGCTCAGTCATCTATCGCTCATATCGCTCTCTATAGCTCAAGTCTAGATTTCATTCATTCACAACTGAGCGTATTTCTGTGATACGTGCCTAAGTATTGGTAATTTCTCTTGGCACACATTGTATTCTAAGCAAAATATTGTTGATATGTGCAAATATATTCAATCAAAAATAAAACAATCGCTTATGGGATCTGATTGAATTTATTAATTATAATTAAATTTTCTGCATCGGCATGATTTGTTTTGGCAAATAAACCTCTTTATTAGCTACCTACTCCGTGTAAAAAAGTAACGAAATAGTACATACGGGTAGATACTTAAATACTTGTATTATTCTTAAGGTGACTGACCGACATACGAGTAGTGATCTATCAACGCACAGCCCAAACCACTGCACGGATCGGGCTGAAATTTGGCATGCAGGTAGATGTTATGACGTAGGCATCCGCTAAGAAAGGATTTTTTGAAATTCCACCCTTAAGAGGGTGAAATGGGTGGTTGAATTATTTTCCCATAGGCCACGCCGCGGGCGAAGCTGCGGGCAGAAGCTCGTAATACATAAAGTCAATGATGGAAAATGCCTTGAAACATAATCAAGATACGAAAAATAGCCATGAATTAATAAAGTTCAAGTATATATTTTCTGTAGACATACTGACTGCAAATAAAACTGACAGGATAAATGAAACGGACAAGTTCATTTTCACTGTTTATTTTATAAACAAATTAATTTAGAAACAATGTCATAACATTTCTGACTTGGCGAAGACTTTAAAATACATTCAACATTATTAGCGCAAAACTTATAAAGCTCTTATACTAATATCACAGATAATTAACATTAATTAAATTTATGAAAATCACTAAAGTATTTCAATATACAATATCTGTTAATAGTCTTATAATTACTTAATTATTTACATAATATATTGTATTACTTTAATTTTTGTCAAATTGATTCTGAATTTACCATCAACGATATATTTTCTTTATAAAACCCATGGTAATTTTGTTATTTAATTAAATCATTTTAAAATAAATATTGGATAAGAAGAAAACACATGCTTACAATGAGGGATTCATAATAATATAATATATTCATAATATTTGGAAAAGAGTTATAAATATGAATTAACGCTGAATAATAATTTATAAATAGCACACATGAAGCTAACATATTTTACATAATCTAATTCACGCAAAGCTATCGGGTAAATTCATAAGATCATAATAACGCTCATTGGTCACATACATAGATCCAGCGCCCTAACTAGGATTCCCTGTATCTAGGGACCCAGGAACTACGACGACCATGCCACTACGCACAGACTCAGAACAAATATTTGCGCTTTTTTGTGCACTTGACCTGTCGCGGGGATCGAACACGCCGGCTATGAGCCGACTTGCTCAACCACCACACCACAGAGGCTGTCATTTGTATGGTTCTGTTTAAATCTGTGATAATCGTTGTCCACGTAACATCGAACAATGTCGGTATTCACACTCATATTATTTTAATACAATGAACCACATTAATATACATGCCACCGGTTGCGGCTCGGATCACAGCTATCTTGCTATCTTGGACAGAATTTGAAATGGGGGAACAGGAAACAATGCAGGGATAAAAACCTGGAACAAGAAATGTTGGAATTTATTTTATACATCCAATGCGATGAACGACTGCAACATCAGATATCAATTGTAGTTTTTTACTGTGCCAAATACCCACCGTTGTCTCGGTTGGTGAGAAAGGGCTTGCGAGCAATTAAATATGGATCAGACTATTGTATTATGCTTGATCTATAAACAGCGGCGCCTCCTCGTACTTTGGCTTTCTATTCTTTGTTCTCCTTGGTTTTGGATTGAAAAAACAATAGAAGTCGAATGCACGAGACGTGGGCCGTTTACAGATTATCAGTTAATTTTGTTGTGTAATAGTCGCACCGTTAATCTAAGCCTAAGGGCTATTGTCAATGGTAGTGTTTTTGCTTCCAAGTTCAAGAGATGTTGCGTAGTCTCGGGAATCAAAAAACAAAAAGCATACCTACTCATTTTATACAAATGATGAATGTAAGTACTAGTATCAACGACGAATGTATCAACTACTAATGGCTGAAATGTTTTGACTTGTATTCTATGTTAGTTAAGTACCTGTATCTATTTAATAGTTAGACCAAAACACGGATATGTCACATTTAATTTAGAAATCGTTGTCACATCTAGACAGCAGATCACAGTGATCATTGATTTGATCGTAGAGTATCGTGTGACAAATTAGTAATATTGTGCATTATGTGGTTTAGAAACTAACGGACAAAGTGTTATTCGTTGTAAATCAAATAAGATACCTTTTAAGATATATATATATCTGAATATTGTATTATTATAATGGTTATTATATAAATATTATGAAAAGAGGAATCAGAAAGCTTACCTAGTAGGATCATATCTAGTGTCAAAGCCAGGTGCATTAACGACATTCCACTCGTCTTTCACCTTCGAGTAGCTGAACGAGATTTGATCTCTGAACGTGTCTGGCGGGAGCAGCTTCATCTGTTCTAGGTGAGAATGAAACTCAGGAACCAGGGTCAAGTTCTTCTTCATCAAATGTTCTGAAAGAAATATAGTAACGTTTAGAGAGTTCTTTATCTAAATCTTATTCTTTCTTAACAATCAAGATGTAATATTTCAAATAAACTCACCGATTTTGTAAGATAACTAACGGCTTAACTCACGTCGGTTACAAAGTCGAATATACTCCAACTAGGTTTCGGACGTGTTCGATGTCCTTCTTTTGGGAGCCAGTTACTAACGCAAGCCGCTGAAGAACGAGAGTTACGTGCTGACGCTCGCGAAAGCCGCTTAAGTTTAGCCGTTAGTTATCTTACAAAATGTGTCGTACTCATGAAATTTTTCTAACTAAAACTCACCAATGATAAATCCCATAGAAACGTCATCTGGTAAACGTATGCCTTCACAAATACTGATGAATCTTCCACCACTGAAACAATAAATATTATCAGTTAATATGAAGCCTCATTTATGGCTTGAGAGTGAAAGTCATTAAACTTTTACGAAAGCTTTACCCACCTCGCAACAGGTAACATTTTGAGCGCCAAACTTCTGCTGATGCAAAATCCGGCGCCACCGGTAGCAAACCAAAACGAAAACATCAACTGCAACAAAATTAAAAGTTAATAGGTTTTAATCTTTGTGTCTGCTAACATAAGACTCAATTTTACATCATATGTTTTAATACCTTACTAGTCGGTTTCTTGAATATTTTGACGGGTTCGTAAACAGATGTCCGTCCTAAATACCAGTCCTCTTGATGGTTGTACTTTTGCAGTACGCTAACCAACCGCGGAATATTGACGTAGTTGTCATCGTCAAAATGACAAAACCACCTGCAGAAGAAAAATATACGCTTGATATGGCACAAAAATTTGCAGTAAGACTTACTAATCGGTTAGACATAACGCACTGCAAAACAATGGACTTATGAATGAAAACTATGCCTCTGATACGTTTTGATTAAATAAATCATCAAAATGAAGATAATCAGGTAAAATCAAAATAAAAACGTTAAAATTGAAAGAAAAATGGTTATAAAACTGCAATCATTGATGCCAACTTAACCAACCGTTTAAACGATCTGCTCAAACCAGTATGAGAGAACACAAAAAGTTTATCGACGACTGAAGACGGTAATGTTAAAGAAACTACTGAACGCAATAATTGCAGTAACATTTCACATGAAATTAGACCTTATGCCACGTTATTTTAAAGAGAAAAAGATTCCGGTGACGAGTTCATACGTAGTGTTTAAAAAGGAGCGGTAGTCGAGTTGCAGGTGCCAATAATTAGTGCTGCAGCATAATTTAGTGCCATTACGTTCAACGCAAATAACAGTAGGCGAGGTACTCGCGACCTCGAGTCATCCGTAACCACATACTGCGTGCGCGCAGATTAATAACGACTTACTGCACTCTTGGCGTACGACAAACGAGCACTGCGGCCAATTCATAATCTGTATCAGGTTTCTGCATATCGAGTTCGCATTTGTGAAACTGGATCGGTCATAAGACAGCTGCTTAATTGCACACCGGAGCTATTTATTATTGAGTAAGCGATTATTTTAATCACCAAGAGTCCGATTAAGTTGGGACTGTAAATCATTTTGATAGAACATAATTTTTGAGATAAAATGAAAGGCAGTTACTGTCCTTCGTAATACTGTAAACAGAGTACCTAGAAGAATTTGCGATGACAACTTCTTCTATATTTGGTAATGGTAATAGTAATAGTAATGATAGATATATATATTAACATATAATATTAATATTATAAATATTATTTATTGTATATATATTTATCATCATCATCATCAGCCTACAATAGTCCACTGCTGGACATATGCCTCTCCCAAAGCACGCCACTGAGCCCGGTCTTCGGCTCTACTCTTCCAGTTACTGCCAGCTACCTTGCGTATATCATCGCTCCATCTTGCCGCAGGGCGTCCTACACTACGTCTGCCGATTCGCGGTCTCCACTCTAGAACACGTCTACCCCAACGGTTATCGGTTCTTCGGCAGATGTGACCAGCCCACTGCCACTTCAGCTTGCTAATTCGCTGAGCTATGTCGATAACTTTAGTTCTCTGGCGAATGACTTCGTTTCGGATCCGATCCCGCAGAGAAACACCGAGCATAGCTCGCTCCATAGCTCGCTGAGCGACCTTAAATTTGTGGACTAGTCCTACCGTGAGTGTCCACGTTTCGGCTCCGTAGGTCATGACTGGTAGGACGCACTGGTTAAAGACTTTCGTCTTGAGACATTGCGGTATGGACGATGAAAAGACATGACGAAGTTTCCCAAATGCTGCCCAGCCTAGCTGTATTCTTCTGCTGGATTCACTCTCGAAATTGTTTTTCCCTAGTTGGAGCGTCTGCCCTAGGTAAACGTACTTTTTAACAATTTCAAGAGCTACTCCATTTATAGCAATCGGTCCCGGAACAACGTGCTCGTTGAACATGACCTTGGTTTTATCCAAGTTCATCCGTAGACCGATGCGTAAAGACGAATCAGCTAGGCTGTCCAGCATCCGTTGCAGATCCTCCAGCGATTCAGCCATTATGACGATGTCGTCTGCAAATCGCAAGTGAGAGATGTACTCGCCATTTATATTGATGCCACAACCCTTCCAGTCCAGCGTCTTAAACATATCCTCCAAAGCGTTTGTGAACAATTTCGGGGATATCACATCCCCTTGCCTCACTCCGCGACGCAAGTGGATATGTTCAGACGGCTGGTTTTGCAATTGGACGGTCATCGTTGCGGCATCATATAGGCATCTCATCACTTCGTCACATATATTTATATATAATAAATAATATTTATAATTATAATAATAAATTATAATCACACTAATATTATAAAGGCGAAAGTTTGTATGTGTGTATGTTTGTTTCTCCTTCACGCTCAAACGGCTGAATGGATTTGAATGAAATTTGGTACCAAGATAGTTTATACACTGGATTAACATAAAGGCTACATTTTATCCCGGAAAAGTGAAATTTTCCTGTGAGATGAGCAAATAATTAAAATACTTTTTATCCGCGGGTGAAACCGCACAACAAATAATAATAACGCCCAATGATAACATACATAGAGATCCTGAACCCTAACTAGGATTCCATGTGTCTAGGGACCCAGGAACTTCAAGGACCATGGTACCACAACACTAATATTCAGAAGAAGTATTTGTGCTTTTTTCTCTGTGTACAAATAATTTTCCTGCCGCGAGGATCGAACCCGCCACCTCCGAGTTATGAGCCGACCTGTTCAAATACCACACCACAGAGGCTTTGAATGATAATATAAAAGTTTATCAATTTAAGTTCTTTTAATGTTTATTCTGTCTACTCGTGACCACGAGCGATGTAACATGGTCAAAACGACGAAATTATACTGAGTTATAATTATTCATATTAATATAATCAGGTATTTCTTAATGAATAATTTACTACGATAAAAAAGTTAGAATTACTCTTCCTCGTCATTTTAAAAGAAACAGATGAAGTACCGGGAATCTATACTAGATTTCTGTGAGGAAATTATTACTTTAATGTTTTATTAAAACCTATAGCTTATAATTTTGTCGAGTAAGTGCTTTAGCCAGACTTTATCGCTAACATCCACCAACGGGTCATAATCCTCTTACACTCCACCTGGGGCCGATTAAAAGAACGCTTCGACCTAACTGACCGAATATTTTTAGAGCTAATAAAGAATCGGATCGAGCCTTGTAAGAGAACTTTATTGCGCTATCTAAATGTAATATGCACAAATGAAAATATTACAGGTAAAACATTTTGCCGTCATATTTTGCAAACCTTGAGAAAATCATTCCAAGGTATTCTATTTTAATACCAATAAGTGAGATTTTACATCACAACTTTTTATGAGAAACGCCATAGAATTTGGTTACGTAAATACAGCAACAATTACCCCGCACCGTGACAAATTACTATCAATAATGTTAATAATAGTTTTTTTTGCTACGTTAGAAAGCTTTCATAATTACCGGAACATCAAGTTTCACTTTTTTATTACAACTTAGTTTATTCGGTAACCTGATCTCTCGGTTTGGGGTGCAGGTCTAAACACAGTTTCTGTGGGAAGAAAACAAGAAATCTCCAATAAAAACATTCGACGGTATACCTGTGTAAACGCGTGAAAATTATTGTAAGTCAGGAATAATATTGAACTTGCTCTTCAAAAACCATTAACGTTTGTTGTGTATATTTGAACACTGCGGCTGGTGGGCTGCTGTCTACAGGTTAAAAAATCCTTCGATACGCAAACGGTTTGGTGGAAAGTACCTTAGTACAATAAACTTGATGCGGGAATTCGACTGGTCCAATTTCAATGGTGCTGCAAGCTCTCACGGCTTTTGAAAAGCTTTGGTACTATTTCATGCAGATAACGGCAATTTCGCTCGTTTTCTGAAAATGCTTAGAGTCAGGAATATGAACGTTTTGGAAATTGCTTCTCACATATATGAATCTACGCGTTATTTACAAATTTCTTTAGACATGATTGTTCCACCTGTACATATATAAAAGATGCCGTGAGGATTTGAAAATATATACTGTGGGAGTTAAAAGCTATTATACTCCCCAAAATTACCCATTTCGAGAATTTCATGAGAAAATATAAAATCATTAGAAACGTTAAACAAAAATGAAAGTACACATTTGAACAGACGAGCTTTTAAAAACAGAAGTTAAGAGCACCTTGTTTTGAATGAAAACAAAAACTTTTAGGCACCGATTAGCCGCCCGACAAGGTTTGTAGTTTCAACTATGTATGTTATTTGTTTTTGGTACGATATTTCTCGACCAAATATACTTCAATATTCTATTTGCTTTTTTAATATTTTTAAGATAAATAGTCTGTATTTATATTTGTGGTTCAGAGTAATTTAAATTACTATTATTCGTCCCCTCCACGGCAAACTTGCGAATCCACATTTTACTATTTTTTCAGAAAAGCAACAAAACTACTACTTTACTATGGTATAATTTAAAAAAGATTTCCGATCTTATTTACTGCTGTCGTATTTCCTAAACTATAACAGCCTTATTAATAAACACGAACTAGCTTTAGACTAGTTACACCATCTTTTGTCTCTTTCGATCCAGTTAAATATTCCAGTAGCAAAAAAAGGACAAAAGCTGAAGTCCGATTAATTAATCCGAGACTAATACCCGTTTATTAATAAGGCTGTAAGAGCTAGAAATACAAGGATGTTCCACAATGTGTATAGCCTTCTTAGCTGTTGGCCTAAAACAAACTCATTTTCACAAAAAATACAGATTAGCAAGTTTACCTTGGAGGGGACGTATTAATTACCCTATCTTAGATCACATCATTGATTAATATCTGGCGACGCAATGATCAAAAGATTTGCCTAAAAAATAATAATAAAGGCAAAATATTAGATAGATAGATAGATAGGTAGATAAAACTCTTTATTGAAACACTAGATTACAGGAACAATTTACAAGCACAAACTTAAAAATTGTCACAATGGGCGGTCTTATCGCTTAAAGCGATCTCTTCCAGACAATCCAAAAATGTGGTGAAACAACAATAAAAATATTAAGGCAAACCTAATGGTCAGAGTTTTCATTTTAGTTTTGTTTGTTTTGAAGGAGTTCTAGACATCTCGTGCTTCAGTACTCTATCCTGCATGGTGTTCAAAGTGGAGTTAGACTGTATTGTGCATATTCTAAATTATAAATATTAGATTGATAAATGGTACTAAAGTGTGTTTGTGGTATTTTTGGTAAGTTATTACTTATTATACTGCACACACTGGTAACAAGATCTGTAACTAGTCTTTTCGTCTCTTGCATGTTCTTCATGCTGCGAGGACTCCAAGGAAAATTAACAATCAGATACCGATTCTGTCGGCGAGGTCGATGTACCCCCCCTAGCTTAGCTAGAACGGTCGCGACTTTAAATAGGGTTCACTCTTCCAGTGGAGTGTAGTCTTCTCGATCTCGCTCGAACCCCACGGGTGCCCTTGAGCTAGTTGCCTCCCACTTTTGACGGCTGGGCGCCTTAAGCGCCTGCCCTCTTACCCGGTGACGCTGTACAGGTGGGTAGAGACCAACAGCATTAGCCCGTTAAAAAAAACCAAGGAAAATTATGGCTCATGGGAACAAGTTAAAATACATACTCATTTTGTGTAACAAAATCAGTCATTTAGTATCAGCTGTCTAGTCCCAATAGTATAAGCTTTGCTTGGTTTGCGACTAGGTGACGCTGTTTGAAATGTCCACAGTTAGTCTTATTATTATTGAAATAATATAAACTTTGTTATGACGTGGTTACTGGTGGTAAGAGGAGGCAAAGGCGCGGTCACTGCGTTCAGATCCAAGAAGAAAGAGAATCATTATCTATCTAAATATATATAACTCAAAGGTAACTGATTGACTGACTAATATAGTGATCTATCAACGCACAGCCCAAACCACTGGACGGATTGGGCTGAAATTTGGAATGCAGTTAGATGTTATGAAGTAGGCATCCGCTAAGAAAGGAGTTTTCGAAATTCCACCCTTAAGAAGGTGAAATCGGTGGTTCAATTATTTTCCCATAGGCCACGCCGCGGGCGAAGCTGCGGGCAGAAGCTCGTTATTATATAAAATTTTAGTAAATTTAATTGTTATTATACTAGAAGAGATTATCTAGGGACCCAGAGATGAGTAATCTCTTCTAATATAGTAACTATAATTTCTGCAACGTTAGCATTCTGTGCCGCCACTCAGGTGAACGACTAGCTCGTCACAACATTCATTAACATAAAAAAAAAAAAAAAAACTTTTATTAGGGGTTTGATTCTCTCTCAGAAGTTGGTATGCAAAGCTATATGGTTTTCCCATACATATTCAAATTTCGATTAACAATAATAATAATAGGTCCGATTAATTCTCGACATCAATCATTTCGTAGCATTGATTGCGATATAATTGTTGTTAAGCGTCATTAGTCCATAATGGTTGAATACGTAATATGACAATTAGAACTCTCATAATCACTCAACCAAATAACAAAACGTGTCAAGCTTAGAATATTGACATTGGCAGACTCTGTGGTGTGGTGGTTGAGCAGGTCGACTCATAGCCCGAAGGCGGCGGGTTCGATTCCCGCTACAGGACAAGTATTTGTGCCCAGAAAATAAAGACGCAAATGATTGTTCTATTTCCGGGTGTTATGGGTCCGTGGTCCTCGTAGTTTGGGTCACTAGACACAGAGAATCCTAGTTAGGGTCTAGGTTCTATGTATGTGATCGTTGGGTGTTATTATTATTATTTAAATTCTAACCGCATATGAATTAAACATAATTTGCGAAAACCAGCTTATAATATTGAAGTAAAATAATTTCATCCCTAGTTTTCAATTATGATTATTTATATAACTGAAAATAATAGGTCTTTACCTATGAAATTGCCGTATTGCAGTACAGATTTTTTCAAACAAAAAAAAGTTTTGATTGGCTATGAATTCTAAATTCAAATTAATTTTGTTTTAAAAATATGACATTCTATTTACAATATAAGTCTTTTGTTTATTGATTAGCGTTGTATTTTCATTACATTTCAACATTTTTCCTCATAATGGATACTTTGAAATTTCGTGTAAATATGGAATATGAGTTCCGTCGTGGCACCAACGCGGCACAAACGACACGTAACATCAACGACGTTTACGGAGAGAACTGTACAAACGAACGTACAACCCGTTATTGGTTTGCTCGGTTCCGTTCTGGGAATTTTGACTTGAAAAATGAACCTCGTGGTCGTCCGGAAACTTTGGTCACAATGATGAATTAAAGGCGATTGTGGAAGCTGATGAATCTCAATCTACACCTGAGCTGGCAGCAGCTTTTGATGTTAGCATCAAAACATTATTGGTCCATTTGGACAGATTGGCAAGATAAAAAAGCTTGATAGATGGGTGCCCCACGAACTTAACGATCGCCAGCGCAACGTACGCGTCGATACTTGCCTTGCGCTGCTTAACAGGCACAGAAATGAAGGAATTTTGAACCGAATTGTTACGTGCGACGAAAAATGGATTCTTTTTGACAATCGAAAGCGCTCAGCAAGTTGGTTAGATCCTGGTTCGGTACCAAAGCAATGTGCAAAACGAAAAATGACCCCTAGAAAGGTGATGGTCACAGTTTGGTGGTCTAGTGCTGGTGTGATTCATCATAGCTTTTTACAAAACGGCGAGAGCATTACTGCAGATGTGTACATTGAAGAACTGACCACAATGATGGCGAAACTCGCACGTCTGCAACCAGCTTTGGTCAATCGGTCGTCTCCACTGCTACTTCACGACAACGCGCGACCCCATACTGCACAACAGACCGTCTCTAAGCTGCATGAGTTGGGTTTGGAAGCTCTCTCTCATCCGCCATACTCATCAGATCTTGCGCCTACCGACTATTACTTTTTCCAAAATTTGGACAACTTTTTAGCGGGAAAAAAATTCAATTCCCGAGAGGCAGTACAAAACGCCTTTGAAGAGTTTGTTGTCTCCCGTCCTGCTGATTTTTTCAAGAAAGGCATCCATAAACTGCCACAGCGTTGGCAAAGATGCATTGATTGCAGGGGTGATTACTTTGAATAAAAGAAATAAATAAGTTCGAAAAAAAAAATACTTTAACTTTTTTCAAAGAAAACGGCAATTTCATAGGTAAAGACCTAAGGTTACTATTGTTACAGCATTTTTAACTGACCTCAAAAAAGGAGGTAGTCAATCCCACCGTTTATTGACGTTTTTTACCTCAGAACTTTCGACTATGAAAACCAATTTTTATTAAAACCGATTTGACTGGCCCGATAGCTCAGTTGGTAGTAGCCCTGCCTTCTGAACTGTGGGTTGTGGGTTCGATTCCCACTCAGGACAAACATTTGTGTGATGAACATAGGTGTTTGTTCTGTGTCTGGGTGTCATATTTGTATTCTATGTATGTATTTACAAACAACAAAAAAAAGTATCTAAGTATTGTATCAGTTATCTGGATCCCATAGCACAAGCTTTGCTTAGTTTGGGGCTAGAAGGCGTTGTGTGAGATGTCCACACATATTATTATTAATATTAATATTAATTAATGATTTTGACGATTATTTTTATTTAAAAGCTGGTGCTTCCCGTGTGGTCCCATTTGTTCCAGTTCTAATAATGGCATCCATGAGAAAACGATATAAGTCCAAAGTCGGTATTTACGCTTTGCATTTGTTATACACCAACCAATATATAAGCAATCAATATCCTCAACAATGTTGGATAAAAATGTTAAGCTAAAAATAGCCCTACGTTTTATATTCACAATAGCAGGTTTATGACGAGACATGCGTGTGATGGTTCAAAAGTGGATACGATGTACGTGATTCACGATTACTCGTGCATTGACAAACGTTACTAGATGCATAGTAATATTCCTTTTACAAAACATGTAACTAGAGAATCATTTAAAAAAAATTATCATAATATATATACTAAAATTTACTAGGTGGTAGAAATTTTCTGCAAAGTTCGTCTAGGTAGGTACCACCGCTTTGCCATTTATTCTGCCGCCAAGCAGTAGTGTGCAAGCACTACTGTGTTCCGGTTTGAAGGGCAATGTAGCTAGTGGAATTACTGGGCAAATGAGACTTTATGATCTGATCTCACAGTCCAGTAATCTTATAACCAGACTGTGCTGATGTCTCAGGATGATGTGCGTAGTGCAGCAGTCATGCGAAACTTTACATGTTGGAGTTTCGAGTGACACTGTTCTGTTATGGGCGGCCGTGTCGCTTAACATCAGGTGAACGACTAGCTCGTCATATCATTCAATAACATTAAAAAAAAAACGATGCTCAGTCATCGATCGGTGCTCAAGCAGAGATTTCATTCATAAAGTGATCAATTAATGAATGAAATCTCTGCTTGAGCACCGATCGATGACTGAGCATCTATCTGTAATACGAACCTAAAATTGACTAGGTGGTAAAAAAATTCTGCAAAGTTCGTCTAGGTAGGCACCACTGCTTTGCAAGTTATTCTGCCGCCAAGCAGTAGCACGCAAGCACTACTGTGTTATGGTTTAAAGGGCACTGTAGCTAGTGAAATTACTGGGCTAATGAGATTTTATGACCTGATCTCACAGTCTAGTAATCTTATTAGTCTAGTAATCTTATTACTAGATTGTGCTGATGTCTCAGAATGACGTGCGCAGTGCAGTGTCACGTGAAACTCTATACTTTAGAGTTTCGAGTGACACTGCAAATGATACGAGCAGCCGTGTCGCTTACGATCAGGCGAAAGGTTAGCACGTAACGTCATTCCTTAACATTAAAAAAATTAGACTACTCCGAAGTTCTCACTTATTCCTCTATGACATACCGAAATGCAACGCTTCATCATAGAGAAATAAGTGCAAACTTAGGAGATGAATAAGAATAAGTATAAATATCTGTGGACATTTCACACAGCGCCATCTAGCTCCAAACTAAGCAAAGCTTGCACTGGGAAGCAGATAATTGATACAATACTTGGATACTTTTTATTGGTAAATAAATACACAGAATACAATATAACACCCAGACACGGAACAAACATCGATATTCATCACA
This sequence comes from Ennomos fuscantarius, assembly GCA_905220475.3. NCBI lineage: Eukaryota > Metazoa > Arthropoda > Insecta > Lepidoptera > Geometridae > Ennomos > Ennomos fuscantarius. The sequence goes on from HG992027.1 coordinate 13,187,756, forward strand.
CCAATGTTTATCCTGGGTGGGAATTGAACCCACAACCCACAGTTCAGAAGGCAGGGTTATTAACAACTGAGCTATCGGGCCAGTCAGTCAAGATGGGCAGTGTTTGATCACTCACCTGACAAAAACCGTTTATGTATTCAAAGGTACGCTTGTCTAGTAAACAATCCAGTTGTAGTATTGCCATTATTTATTTTGTAGTATCAGTGACATATTAGCAGGGTCATGATATTGTAAAGTCTATCATAAAAATACTCGTAACAGGTACTAGGTGCACCGTAGCTTAATTTTTAAATTACCCGTTTGCCCGCGGAAAATCTTAATTTTCCGGGAATAACTATCCAATATCAATTTCGAAAGTGTAATCAATCTGTGTGCAAATTGTGAAATCTGTCTAAATAAATGCACAAATCAGTTCTGCCGCTTTGGCGTGAAAGCCACAAACAACATTTCACTTTTTTCATAATGTATGTAGGGCGTCCCACGGCCATGCCACATGGAGGAAAATAACTGTAAATATTGTTGATAGGAAATTTTAATGATAGGAAACTTTTGTAATAGAATCTCATGGTTTTCTTTTTATATGAAATGCTATGTTGCTTAAGAAAATAGCTTTGTGATTGACTTTCGACATTATCATACAATTTTATTATTTTGTCTATACTTTCTAAATTATACTGTATTATCCAAAAAATTTAATGTAATCTTGTGTGATGTCCCGAATAAATGTCTTTTCTTTCTTTCTTTCTTTCAAAATATATATGTTTTTTTCACTTTGGAGTGTTCGATTACCGGTTCGGGATACGGCCAGGTGATGTAAAAAATCTTCGAACGCAGTGGACGTTATTTTTGAAAACTAAGTGAAGTTTTCTTTCTGTAAAATTTCCTATCTACAAAATTTCAAATACTAAGGACCGTTATTATAGAACGATGCACAGTGATCGTTCGGTGCTCAAGCATAGATTTTATTCATAAAGTGGTCAATTAGTGAATGAAATCTGTGCTTGAGCACCGATCGATGACTGAGCATCGTTCTGTAATACGGACCTTAGTGAAGTGGGACTAGACTAAAATAATCTCATTCTGTAAAACAAGTGTTGGATAAATGGTTACTCACTTCTTGGAACTGTCAAGGAAATGGTCGTATTCCACAGACATTTTGCAGCAGAGGTGTTTGCGCTGATGCGACGCTGAACAATTGGTGTTTACCATGTGCCCATCTGCAAACAAACAACATTTGTTACAATGTAATAAGGTGCAAAATTGAATATCAAAAGCTTATCTGTTTTAGTTTGAAGTTTGGTTGTTTTGAAAGTGTGGATAAAATATGTGGTAGAAGATAGATATTAGTTACAGTTTTTTGACCAATACCTACTGTTTTGACAATATGCAACCTTTGTGTTTCTATATCTCTACACTAGAAGTGAATACGTACTATGTATGGTTTTACCTACTTATTACTACTACTTTATTTTATTTGTGTCAATTGACATATTATTTTATTAATTTAAATTAAATAACTTATACTGCAAAAATTTTTATTGCAAACCATTTTACATTGATTATGAATATTTGTATAGCAAATAAACATGTGTGGACTATTATAATAAATATACCGGAGACTTTCTAATGTATTTAACGCTTTGATTTGATTTGAACATTTCAACTTACTTGTCTGATTCTGATGCTGTCGATTTTCTGTGTCCGTAAAAAACCATGTCTGGAACAAAGAAATTTAATATTAAAATAAATAAAAAAAAGTAAGGAGTAAACCTCACGCTTTGAAGATTCTGGTATATACTATCACACCCCGCTCTGTGTATAATATAAAACCACATATCGGAATAATACCCAAGAGTGAAGTATCCGATATGAAAAACTTTGCGTTTTGTTTATAAAAAATATTTGAAAGTGACTCCTAAATTAACTTTACGTTTTCGTTAACACATATCTATTGTGTTTAAATGACTCATAAATTAATCTTGTTCTGTAAGGAATGAACTACTAGTGTTTGTGTGAAAAAAAACGTTTTGACAAACATCGAGGGATAAGTACATAAGGGATAAGGGAAAATAAGGATAAGGGATAAAGGGAGATATAAGGGATATATAAGGAAGAAGGTAAGGGAAGGGATCCTTTTTGCACAGATATACAGATCCGTAAAAATAGATAGATACAAACATTCAACAACACTAATTTATCCATAGAAACTGCATATAAGAAAATTGTTTCTAGTTATCTTGAACTGCGATCCCATTAATTGAAGGGTTGAGAATAAAAAGGATTTAACTGACAAATTGACAGTTTCGAGAAAATTTACTTTAAACGTCAACGGCGTCATTTTAATGTAGAGTGCTTATAAGGTAATAGAAAAGGTTTATGTAAGTTTCAGTTGCTTGAAAATGTTTTAATTCTATTTTTAAATACTAAATATAGTACTTATTCATACAATTACTGTAAAAATATAATATAATAAAATAAATATAATAATGTTTATATGCTAAGCGAACTGTATTCCTGTGACAGATAAACCGTTTTTAGACTCAAAAACTTGAGATTTAAGCCTCATTTTGGTATTTTGAGAATGTATTATTGAAGATAATTTCACGCTGAATCCAACAATACCCATAAGTCTTTTTGTGAAAAAAAATCAGATAAATCCTTTTTGTTCTCACCCCTTCAATTATGATCTGATAAGAGATTACAATAAGACCGCGCCATTGTGACACTTAGTTATAAGATTCAATTTAGTTTCTCTTTTTTCATGTGATTTTTTTTTATGTTTTGGCTCCACACCTCCGTGTATTTAGCCAGTGTCAAGTAATTGATAATTTATCAAGTTAATGATATTTCACGCAAATATGTGTCAAGTCACAGTCGAAGTCATCAAATCAAGTCATAGTCTAGTCAAAGTCATACTCCTAGTAAAGTGGTGGCAACTTTACTTGAAGCTTCTATGGAGTTTTGGAAACAACACGAAAAGAAACGTTTCACCATCATTATACCATTTTCCCACACTCACGCCTGTAATACTGCACTTAACATAAACTAAAACTATTAACTTAAATTTTATGCACTAACGCTGAAAATAACACAAGTTTTGGAAAATAATACAATGCGGTGACGCAATCTTTTTCGCTTTCCCGCCAAAACTCTGTCTATTTTTTGCAATGTTGTGTGATGTCTTCAATATATGTATTTTCTTTCATTATTTCTTATTTCAGTGTACCGATTGTTCCAGTAATATGGTGTTTTCAATAAAACATGTATAGATAGGCCATTCCTGTGTTCTCACAAAATCGTATAACTTCTTAAAAGAGGAATCATTTGAGATAATTGCTACCTGTAACATAACGTATTGGCGCTCCTGGGCCCTCAGGAAATACAATGCCGGGTCGTTCATTAGATAACGTTAATAATGAGCCCTTGGATGTGGGTGATAGAATGCCTGGGATGTTATAACACGCCGAGGAAACTCCCATGGAGGTATCGTGTAGAAATGAAGGTTTAAAAAGGTATTTTATTATAAAAAACGTGTGGTGGTTTTGACCACATGGCTGAAGTAAAACTTCTTTAGCTCCATCTATCGGCCGGCATTACTTTGTTTTTGCTTTGTTTTATGTTAATGTCGCCATCTTGACAATTGTAAATTGTCATTTTACCGGACATACAAACAATAATACAAATTTTAAGTAATTTTTAGCTTTGTTATGTTGACAATGGAGATCTATTTGAACCAACAACTTTCAACTTCCGTTTGCTTCGTTACGCATTCACCATCTTACTCTCCGAGTCAAGTGTGTGTAAAGAAGTTTGACTTCAATAGTTCCTAAAAATTCACACCCATAATCAGCCATAATCACAAACGCTTGGTACCATGGTGCCAAATGCTTGGAACAAACCCGACTTTGTTTTATATAATTATATAGATTATTATTATCGTGTCATAAACCAAATACAGGCTGAGGACTAAATCTTTACTTCTAAGAAACAAGCTCAGGTTAAAAAAAATTGATAAGCTCCGCTTGTAGAAATGCGATATCCGGAAACGAGCCAGTCCGTCAACTCAGTATGTAAACACGATATTGCCACACAAGATCTGATAAGACTTGTTTATTGAGACTTTGAGACTTGAGAAGTATAAGCGACGAATATCGCAGTATTTTTTTTACGAAATATTAATCTGAGAACGTTTTAAGATTACCATAATATTAAGATTAGTTATCTTGATGATTTTTGTCACATTTGTAATTATTATGAACTTTTTGCAAGTCAAACGCGTCAAAAGAGCGTGTGTGGATCAGCGGTAGCCCGTGCAACTTTCAAAACGATTCTACCAGGTTCAAATCCCGCTTGAACCTGCATCAATGACTTCTAAGTTATGTGCGGTGGGTATTTGCACTCGCTTTTACAACGGTGAAGGAAAACGTTGTGATAAAATACGCAGGTGATCGAAATTTGTGATTATTTTTTTAAACATGTTAAAAAAGAATCACAACTTCGAGTATGTACATGTGTCATCCACCAACCCGCACTTAGCCGGCGTGGTCGATTATGGCATACACTCTCTCCATGCGAGACTAGGTATATTATCAGTGGGAACGCATTAGTTTGAAAATGGAGCCAATAATATGCGTTCAAAAATTGTCAAGCAAAGAAAAAAAGACGCATTAATATCGATTTTTTAACATTCGTTATTGATACATAACAAATGTTAAAAAATCGCAAAACACAAATTGCAAACAAAAAATGTTAACTTTTTGTTGTAAAACTCATAGGCGGCTTACAAAAAATACCCCATTATATTTTTTACATTTATGAAAAACGAGTCATCATTTTGAAGTAAAACTTCTTTACGCACGCTTGACTTGAGGAGTTGAGATGAGGTGAGATGAACGGAAGTTGAGAAAAATTTATGAATATATCTCCCTCTTGGAGATATATACTTATATCTCCCTCTCTACGAGACGATAGAAAGAGAGAGTTACATTTTGTATATTACTGTAGGGACAAGAGACGTGGAGCTAAAGTTTTACTTCAGTCTGTGTAGTCTAAAGCACACTCGTTTTTTGAATTAAACTTTTTCTCATATTTAACACATGCGGGTCCAAACAAGTAAGCAAGAGTAATGTGCGCACAAGCATAAAATGCCAACCATTATTAAATCATGGGAGCCAGTTTTCGACACAAAAGGGCGCGATTGGCCGTGGACCAGTCACGTGGCGCGCGCGCGCCTCTATGCCACGCGCTGCGCTCGCGCACGGTCCGAAGCTTAGCACAATAGTGTGGATTTACATTGATCTAGCAACTTGATTCATAATACATAAAGTTAAGATTTTTGTTTACAAATGGTGGGATGCGTTTTGTAGTAGATAACGTTTACCATGTCATGCGAGTCATTCTCATTTTGTTTGTTTGTATGAATACGCGACGAGCTAGTCATTTGCCTGATGTTGAGCGTCACGGCAGCCCATTATAGCTGCAGTGCCATTCAGAAAACTCCTTCTTCCTTTAGACGTTTAAGTTATTAATATGAAGATTTTTTATAATATAAGTGTGGGTTAGTATTGTGTGAAACATATTTTAAGTACTTTTAATTTTACGTACATAGCTCTAGGGAAGTAATACATACTAGTATTTATTATAGCGACTGATGCAAAGTTTTCTTCTTTTAATCCGTTATCTATGACACGAGTTTTTAAGTCTATAGTAGTTGCGTTAAGCTATGAAATCACAAAATTTAACGCAGACATTGGTGTTGTTTCATTTACCCCTTTCAAATACGGAGTCAGTGAAACACACTATGCTCAGATGTTTAGAAATAGTCACATAATCACTGTCATTCATATAGATGTTCTATTCAGTTTTATGTGGTTAAACTCTTCGAATTCTGACGTTTGAAATGAAGCTCACCCACCGTATTAGGTACCCACTTACCAACTCCAACCATAAATAAACCATGCTACTACCCTAAAGTTGTTGCCGTGAAAAGTTCTAATACTCATAAAAATATTTGATCCAGCAGATATCCCAGCACAAATCATCCACGATTGTAGTTGGTCCTTCGAATAGCATTAAAGGTTGATTATGCACGCTCCAGATTCAGGAAACCAGCCGGGCAGTCCGGCATCGCACGACTTGCCAACGAGCGGCCCTTTCTGTTTACTCAGAGGAATACGGAAATGATTGAACAGTTTCTATTTGAATTTCTAATTGGTTAATGGTTCAATTCCGTATTGTGATTTGTCATTTTGTTAGGAAAATATCACGGTTCAGAGATAAATTAAATTTTGGGTTGAATTTTACGGTTTATTTTGGTGATTGTGTCTATTAATTAGATTCCCAAAAGGGATAATTATGTTGGATGCAAGATCAATAAAATGCCATATTATAATATGAAATTAATATAATTATGGTTAAAATCCGTTGCTAATAAATATAATTTATTTCGATCATGATATTTTAATCAGCTAATTAGTTACACATATTTGCAAATAACGTTTTTTATACCTACTCATTAATTAAATGTTAAAGATTTTTATATTCATGATTATTATTGATTTATGTGTGAATGAAAAATTAATAAAATTTATAAATTATTTCGCCTATACGTCAGACTAAATTATAGAAAAGATGGGGAGTAAAATCTAAAAATTTTTTGATATCTCTAATCGCAAATTGCTTAGCGTACTGAAAACACACTAGGGGTAGGACTTTACTGCAAAGTTTGTCTAGGTAGGTTACTACCACCACTTTTACCAGTTACTCTGCCAAGCAGTTGTGCACAAACACCACTGTGTTCCGCTTTGAAGTGCACTGTAGCTAGTGATTACTAGGCAAGTGAGACTTATGACCTAATGTCCATATGACCTACAGTCTAGTCATCTTCTTATTAGTCTTCTCTAGACTTGATTTACCTAGACTTGTCTAGAGATCTTATTACAGTCTAGTAATCTTGAAGACGGCTGATGTCTCAGAATGACGTACGCAATGCAATGACACGCGAAACTGTACTTTGAGTTCCGAGTGACATTGCAACTGATATGGGCCGCCGTTTTGCTTAACATCAGGTAAACGACTAGCTCGTCATGTCATTCCTTAACATTAAAAAACACTAACTGAATCAACCAGATAGGTAAATTTATAGACCAAATGAACCCGTAAAAAATGTTCACTATAAATAACCCAAGACATTAAAAATTCACAAATATACTATCATAAACGAGACTATTCATCTACATTATATATGTAAGTCATGTATGAAATATGTTAACTGGACAACAAGATATATGAACAACAAAATTAAATGTTACCTCTAAGAGCCATAACGCCAGGACACCTTATTAAAATCACTAATTTATTCATCCAAAAAAGTCGCCAAGTTAATAACGTCCACTGATAAAAAGATAGCAGCAAAAGAACGTGTTTTGCGATTCTAATCTCAAGATGAATAAATTCACAGAAATGTTTTCATACATTTACGTTTTTGTCCCAAAAATCTCGAACATAAGAGTTCTTTGGAGACATTTTATTGAAAATGCTATAAACGGTTTTCGTTGCAGCTCGGTTGCAGTTGTATTAAAGTCCATGGGGATATAAAATTGAGATGTTCTTTTGTCGGTGATTACAAGGCTAATGGCAATATTGACCTATAAGACACACAAGCCCCGCTGCGCCCGTTCTAGTGCATTTATTGAGATTTATCACCAACGGTATTGAAACTTTAAGCTGCGGGATGTCTTTTTATAGCTCGTTTCTTTGTTACTCTCAGATTTTAGTCAAAAGAATCATACTAATAAATTTTATTGAATTACTGTTATAAAATTTGGAAAGGTCAAATGGATATAATCGGAGATTTAAGTGTTTTAAAAAAATAAAAATTCCTGATAATTTAGAATAATGGTTATATTTTAAATTGTTTTAATTTGACATTTTCTTGAACTTGAGACAATGTCACCCATAGCCCAAAAACACTCTGGCCACGAAAACAAATGAACTATCATTCTCTAGAAACAACACAGAATAACTAAGGAGGTACTTATTATAGTTGCTTTGGCTTGGTTTTATGAAAAATAAGTAGCTAACTACGTACACTAATTAACTATAACTAGAGTTTAATTTTTGACCGTTTTTTGACATTTCTAAGCAGTCGTTTTTCTTGTATCACGTAAACTAATAACGTGACTCACTAGTCGTTTAACTAATGTTTTTTTTTGTTTGGTTTTGGCTCCACACTTTTGTGTATTTAGCCAGTGTCAAGTTAATGAATAGACTAGACTATGACTTGATGAAAGTGGTGGCAACTTTACCAGAAGCTTCTATGGAGTTTTGGAAACAACACGAAAAGAAACGTTTCACCATCATTATACCCACTTTCCCACACTCATGCCTGTAATTCAGCACTTAACGAATAAAATTTTTTAGCCACCATTTTTATGCACTAACACTGAAAATAACACAAGTTTTGGAAAATAATACAATGCGGAGACGCGATCTTTTTCGTTTTCCCGCCAAAACTCCTAATGTTAAACATCAAGGCCGCCAATGACAGTTGCAATGACACTAAGAACTCACTAAGTAGGTACCTACAAAGTTTCTATAGGTACTATCAGGTAAGGTTTGAGACTGTAGACAGTTATAACCTAAACTTGTGATCCAAGAACAAATCCAAGTTGTACAAGGCCAGGCTCTGTTGTTTCTACCGTGTTATTGTTATCATTTAATTTCATCTCCTTCCAACGAATTTCAACAATGGTTATCGCTTAAGTTAGTTATTCCACAGAGCAAATATCATTAAGATGCATCGTTAAAGCCTTGTTTGCTATTGTTCTTTGTATTTGTATCTCGTTATCGCAAACTTTTCAATTTGTTCTTCCTATAATCGCCTGCGTTTATTTAAACAAAGCTTCTATCTAAAATGAGGTATATTAGCGTCAGCTGTTATCATTTCTTAAGACTGGCCTCGTTTCATACTATTAAACATGTCTTTAATTTTGAAAACTAATCTGTCGTATTTCTTACCTGCTGCCTCGCCAATTGGAACCATGTTTTCAATATGATCGGCAACCTAGTGTATTGATAATGTTTTGTTGTTTTAACACTTATAAATATATCGTCCAAAGTGATGTTCTTACTGAGTCCACTATCATCAATGGTCGTTTTAGTCACAGGCTCTATAGATAAGTTAGGCACTTGCACTCCCGTGCGGGTTTCTTGGAAGGTTAACGCAACACCTCCTTGGTACACTAACAGGCTGCAGTAGCCCAGTGCAACCAGCGCAGCTGCAGCTTTGAGCATCCTACGGCCTCCCATGCCAGGGTTTACTGGCGCCAAAGCGCCGATAATTTCGCGAAAGTCCCACCACGTTCTCACTCATCTGTTGAACTTTTGATATCGAAACACTTGACAGATAGCGGACAAATATTGAAACTTAGATGGACAGTACCGCAGCCGCAGAGAACGGTTACAAACTAAATAAGAAATGTAGCGCTGCGCAGGCGGCAATCATACGCCCGCGCACCCGCGCCTTTGCCCCACCACGTGGTGCGAGCGTGAGGTTGGATGGTGCCAGCTCGCTCGCTCTGCTAGGTCTACCTGCGCGTGCGCCTGTCTGCCGCCTGCACTGCCGGCAGCGCCGCCCTGTCAAAGGTTCAAGTAATTGTTGCATACAACATCGGAAACTATCTTGGATGTAGCTGTTCAATTTTATGCACAACGGTGTCGACACGCTTTTTAACTTCGTAAATTTTTGAAACGTTTACTTCATCTTGTTTTTTGATTCTTTGCGTAGTATATGACTAATGCAATGACGTAAAACTATGTACAATAACTTCGTTTACTCAAGTTTGAATATTAATGTTTAACAGCCTTATTAATAAACGGGTATAAGTCTCGGATTAGTTACTTCAGCTTTTGTGCTTTTTTTGCTACTGGAATATTTAGCTGGATCGAAAGAGACAAAAGATGGTGTAACTAGTCTAAAGCTAGGTCGTGTTTATTAATAAGGCTGTAAATGTTCAATGCTTTGATTAAGTCAAGGAGTTTTTGAAACAATATCGTCATCAGCCCAACTCGTTCCCACTGGACATGGGCCTTTTCTCACACATCACAAAGAAAGTGCACGCCATAATCCTAAATAATGACGAAGTACAAGTATGCAATCAACACGTCATATTCTTGAATTTTGTGATTCTTCAGCATGCCGGATTCCTTACGAAGTTTTCCTTCACCATTGTAACAGCGAGTGCAAAACCCGCACATAACTTGTAAAGTCATTGGTTCAGGAACGAGTAGATAGTCGCACGTTTACTGCTAAGCCATACTTGCTCGAACATTCTAGTCTATTTCTTATTTAAAAGTTATTCCACTTCAGGTGAGAACTTTTTGTCATTCAAAAGGTCATAGACATTGCCTTTTCAACCAGTGTGATAATATTATAATAATAATAACGCCCAACGATCACATATAGATCCTGGGCCCTAACTAGGATTTCCTGTGTCTAGGGATCCATAAACTTCGAGGAACATGGTCCCGCAACACCCAGACTCAGAAAAAGTATTTGCGCTTTTTTTCGATATACATAAGTATTATTTTTTCTCCAAGCGTAATGGAACGTGTCCGCTGGGTAGTCCTAAATGTATGCCAAAATAGCCTGCAAACATTTTGCAATGCATGCAAGTTGACTGTTGTTGACACGATACAAATTTAGCTGACGTCACTGCAATTAGAGATTGCTGATCCATGAAATTTGATCTATTATTACAAGCAGTCAATCAAATCGCACAATATGAATATATTTATTGTATTTTAATATACATTTATGTAACAGTGCACCTATACACATTCACACCTATACACATTCACACCTATACACACCTATTCACATTTCCACAGCGTTACTTGGAATATAATTGGTAGTAACCAATTCCAAAGGAAATTAAATTATTAATCATCATAAAACGAATAATTTCGGTAGACAGGATTTTATTTAAATGTTAATGAATGATGTGACAAGCAAGTCGTTCACCTGATGTTAACCGACGCGGTCGCCCATAACAGAACAGTGTCACTTGGAAGTCTAACGGTCTGGTAATAAGATTACTCGACAGTGAGATCAGTCATAAAGTCTCAATTGCCCAGTAATTTCACTAGCTACAATGCCCTTCAAATCAAAACACAGTAGCGCTTGCATACTACTGCTTGGTGGCAGAATAACTGGCAAAGCAGTGGTAGGTTAATTTTACTAAAATTCGTCTAGACGAATTTTAGTAAAACATAATCACGTTGGCACTTAAATAACACCGGCTTATTTATTTCTCTTTTATGGAGTCACCTTAGCTCGCCATATGATATTAGCACCAATTGACCACCCAAAAAAAAAGTGTATATTTCATGTATGAGTTGCCAGGCATTTGGGCCTAGCTCCCGTGGGTCCAGGGTCCTGTTTATTTGTAGGTGGTGCGTACTACCACAGAATAAGTAATAGTTTTATTAGAGTAACACCATACCCATTTTTTACGTTTAAGCTTACAAAGACAGATATCGTCTGCACATGTCATGCAGACGGTATGATATCTCCCCTTTCGAAAATTCTAATGACAAGGTATGCGAGGGTCAACTCAACAGTAAGCCTAATCCAGGTGAGCATTGTCAAACATACCATAAAATATATATAATATAAATTATTTAGGTGTCGTTGCTGGAATTTGAGACATTCTTATCATATTCAATGCCCGGTCCCTTTTACTTGAGGTATTAAGATTAATCTGGTATACAATACTACTAATATTAGAAATGCGATGGTTTGCATGTATGGGTTTGTTACTCTTTCACGCTCAAACGGCTGGACGGATTTGAATAAAATTTGGAATATGGTAGCTTATATAGTGAATTCACACACTTTTTATATGCGGGTGAAACGGATACACTTTGATTTATTTCATCATCGACCATTCCCACTAATATTACAAATGCTAAAGTTTATATTTATAGATATTTGTAGCCTTGTCACGCTAAAACAGCTGGACGTATTTAGATAAAATTTGGAAGATAAGGTAGCTTATATAGTGGACTATCCATGAGTGAAACAGCGGGGCACAGCTAGTATGTAATATTTAGAATTTTAAATTTTAGAGCTTTTAGTATTCAATTTGAATGTTTAAATAGGAAGCAAGCAATACTAAATTGCAAAGCGGTTTTAGTTAGCTGACATAAAGAGTATGAAGAGTAAGTAAGCATTACAGAAGGCAATTTAAGATAACGTTGTAAAATGTACGTGTAGAGTTAAATTGTCTTGCCTCAAATTACCCAGTCGTATAGCGTTTATTGGTAATCGGAATCGCCAATTTAACTATATAACTGTGAAGTCATTATTACTAAGCCCTAAAACGTTTTGCCAGTTTATGACTTTATTTTTTTCGGTTAAACATGATTAGTACGTATTATTTTTACATTATAAATACAAAATAGCTTTTATGGTTATAAAATTGATAGATTGTTTAATACACGCATTTTTATGATTTACAATGCTGTTTCATATTCAAGAAGTAATTGTAAGTAAATCTTGTTGTACCTAATTAATTTGAAGTGAATGACTACGTATCGCTAATAACCAAACAAACTTCCGAGAGAGCAGATGTGAATCTTACAAAACAATTGTAGGTACGCGTTTTTACTAGATGTTTTAAAATTGTACGCCTAAGGCAAGTAAGGGCTTAATTACGGTGACTGCGCCACAGGTATGCTTTTTATGTCTGTCATTTGGCAACTGCAGATTTAACTTGTCTACGAGCTAAGCCCCCCCTTTTATTATAGCTGTTAATTGTTTTACATTATTGTTTTCTATAATAAACTGTCATATAGCTTGTGCCAGAAACGTTCAGGACTCCACAAGATTTTTTTGGAATAAATTTCTTTAAACGCTTGGCTTGGAAAGTAAGCTGGTGAATGCGAGGTGAACGGAAGTTGAAATTGGTTCACGTAGATCTACATTTTCAACATAACATAGTAAAAAAATTGTATTATAATGTTGCTTTGTCCGGTAAAATAACCATTTACAATTGTCAAGATGGTGACATTAACATTAAACAAAGTTATACTAGCCGATAGATGGAGTTAAACTAAAGCAGCTTTATTAATAAACGGGTATTAGTCTCGGATTAGTTACTTCAGCTTTTGTCCTTTTTTTGCTGCTGGAATATTTAGCTGGGATGAAAGAGACAAAAGATGGTGTAACTAGTCTAAAGCTAGTTCGTGTTTATTAATAAGGCTGAAGAAGTTTTACTTAAGTCGTGTGGTCTAAAGAACATTAATTTTTTTTTAACATTACCCGTTGTTGATTACAAAAGCGTAAATGTAAAGTTGCGTGAGTAATACACACATACATTATCTATAAGAAGACGTAGAGTATGGAAAGCTATTGTACCTTAGTTCAAAATAGTCAATCGTTAAAACGCAAAATGTAACAAGTATGCGGCAAGCTAGCAATCGTAACTAGAGACTAATTACGTTGGACTAGTCAAGTGCCGTAATTTGGTATCAACGAGCAAAGCTGTTATTAGCTGGCCTGCAGATTATAAGTTTGGTGCTGAACTCTGGGAATTAGAAAATATAAATTAGATGCAAACGACAACCTTGACAAGGTAGGTAAAGTAATATTAGAATAGCTACTCATAAATTATGTAAACCACAAGGTTATTAATCTATAAAGTTATGTTTTTGAAACATAAGAAAATTTTGCTCTTATAGCGGTAAAAAAACATCACGAATAAACCGATATATCCAAGAACAACAAAATTTGAAGACATAAGTACCTATACTTAGCATGTGCTATCTGCTACTATTACCACACTATATTATATTATTTAGAGCTTGTTTCAGAATGTGCTACTAAAGATGTCAGTTGTTAACCATCACGTAAGAAGAAAAGATGATAAAACTTTCGGTTAGAATTTTTTTTTTATAAAAATTGAATTTTTAATTTTTTTTAAACTTTATTTTAGCTTTTCAGCACAATTCACATTCCTTGTTTATCATCTGACTGCCTAATCGTATATTGACACGAGCTTCTGCCCGCAATTTCGCGGCGTGGCCTATGGGCAAATAATTCAACCACCCATTTCACCCTCTTAAGGGTGAAATTTCGATGTTACGTCATAACATCTACCTGCATGCCAAATTTCAGCCCGATCCGTCCAGTGGTTTGGGCTGTGCGTTGATAGATCACTATGTCAGTCAGTCACTCAGTCAGTCAGTACATAAAATAGGAAATGGAAGATAAAAATTAACCGGTTACTCAGCACTCTCAGGACGACTGTCAAAATGGGTTCCCAATCCCAGCTTTTAATTGAATGTCATTTCCAAACTAATGGGGCGAAGATCAATCGGCTTGCTTTGAAAGCTTAATTATGTTTATTCGAAACCATTAATTCAGACCAGTTCAGTTAATCGATCCATGTTGAGTAGTTAAGTAAATTCGAAAGTTTTCGGAGTGATATCACGGACATTTTGTTAAATACTTTAACAGAAGCCGGCATAGAGAAAATAATGACATTTTTCTTTCCAATGCTCATAAAAGTTTCAATTTAAAAGGTGTTTTTGATAAAACGCATTATATGATAACATAATTAAAGCTAATAAAAGTTGAAAAGAGTTAAATATCGAAGCGGATGCCAGCATAGAAAGTCCGTAATCAGTTTAAATTCCGCTCGATGGATCGAGTTTGCTTGCAACGTATCGAATTTGGTAGGAACCCAATTAAGCCAAGTGACTGTGCAATAATCGATGATTCGGTGTTACCAGAAAACAGACAGATTGAATGTAAAATGGTGTAAAAGCCTTTGCCCGTTCTCATACCAAGAGCAATATAAGTAAATTAAAATGTACGCTACAGAAAACTAGTTTTATTCGTTAAAATTACGATGTACTTAACCAAAGACTACAGTGTTATATTTTATTTTGTTCGATTCTGTCCCAAGTCAAACATTTGAGTGATGAACATTTTATTGTATTCTATGTATGTATTTACAAAAAAAAAATCTAAGTATTGTATCAGTTATCTGGTTCCCATAGTACAAGCTTTGCTTAGTTTGGGGCTAGATGGCGCTGTGTGAAATGTGTACAAATATTTATTTTTATTATTTTTTTAGTTTCGTGACAAATTAGTTCACACTTATTATTCAAAAAATCGCAGTATTAATACAAATCGCAGGACCGATCAGAATCAGATAAAACAAACAAAAAAAAATTATTCGAAATGGGTATTTTTAGAGATTCTCAAGCTGGCAACCCTAAAATATTTAAAGACCAGGTGCATCCAAGGAACTGCTCAGACAGACCCGCCGCTGCGGAACTAATGGAGCATGTCAATCAATTTAATTAATCTTTAAAATTTATTCAGTTTTCTTTTTACTTACTCACTGTGGATAAGTATCATCATCTCCAATTTATGCTATCCATTGTAATATTTGTTACATAAACTTGCCATCATTATTATTACTATTCTTATTTAAAAAAAATACTAATAACGCGCAACGATCACATAGATCCTGGATCCTAACTAGAATTCTCCGTGTCTAGGGACCCAGGAACTACGAGGACCATCCCACAACACCCAGACTCAGAACAAGTATTTGTGCTTTTTTTTCTGTGCACAAATACCTATCCTGCCGCGGGAATTGAACCCGCCGCCTCCAGATTATGAGCCGACCTGCCCAACCACCTCACCACAGAGGTCAAATTTAGATTTTAGAATGGGTTTATATTCAAGGTGCAGTTTTACACGCTATCTACTCGTTTGCTCGCGGGAAATTTTAGCTTTAGTATATTAATGAACTATGTGCAAAATTTCAAACGTTTCACTTTTCTAAGCTATTAGTAAGGAGTATTAAACTACTTGAAGAACCTATAGATGGTCACGAGTAAATTGTACGCACACTTAAATCTACAGTATTCCAAACGGACCCAATACCCTTCTAAGATTGTGCCGATTATAAATCGTCCTTTTAGTCCCTTTATGGACCTAAGTGACGATCCGAGGCTCTATTTTACCTTAGAGGTGTTAATGTAGAGCTTCCCTGAGGCTTCTGAGCGTTATTAATGTCCTATTGATGTGTCGTTTGCCATAGGTAGGAAGATCGATCTTCTCTAAAGTCAATTTATTGGTGATTTTAAGTAACGGAGCCTTCAGGGTTGTATTGCTGAATCTGCTCAGTCGTGAAGAGTGCTAAGACGAGATTTAATTCACAAAATCATCAAATATTGAATGATATCTCTACTTGAGCATCAAGCAACGACTGAGCATAGATCTGTAATACGGGCCTCTGAGGTCCGTATTACAGAACAATGCTCAGTCATCGATCAGTGCTCAAGCAGAGATTTTATTCATAAAGTGATCAAATATTGAACGATATCTCTACTTGAGTATAGATCTGTAATACGGCTCTCTGTGTGCTACAATGATCTTGACTTAAAAAATGCATATTACTAACCATATTTTATAGCTAACTTTTTAATAACTTTTTAATTTTTTTGGAGCAATTTTTTTGTAGCACTTTAGTTTTGTTCTCGTGATCAAAATGGATAACACGTTAGTAGTATATATGAAAAATTGAAAATACAGCTTTTGCTGCTGCAGTCCCAAAAAAAACAATTATATTGAATTAACTTTATCCTCTGGATTTAGTTTCAATATTTTTGATTTTATTCGACTATATCTCGTGAGCGTTAGCCGTGTTCTAGTTGTAGTTATTTATGAATGCTATTAGTTTAATTTTAACTACATTTAATTCACCCGGGAGACGTTAAGTTTATATAACCTTATTTCAGAAATGTAATTTTAGATATTCCTTAAAATAAAGATAAAATACGAATGGACGTTACTAATAATGATAATTATAATAGAGACTAATAACGCCCAACAATCACATACATAGATTATGGATCCTAACTAGGATTCCCTGTGTCTAGGAACTACGAATCATGGTTCCACAACACCCAGACACAGAACAAGTGCCAAGCACTTGCTCCCCAAGCGCTTGTTCACAAATACTTATCCTGTCACGGGAAAAGAACCCGCCGCCTGCGGTACATGAGTCGACCTGCTCAACCACGGCACCAGAAATTCAGAGTATAACTGAGGAATTCGTACTTAGTGTTTTCTCTTATTTTATCTTTGCTTATTTCAAATTTGATAGAGAGAGAGAGAAAAAATACCACAGTATACATAATAGTACTTATATATAAAGTTGAATCTACAAAAGCCAACACATATTTGCCTAACATGCATAATTCTAAGGACAATACCCCCAATAACCCCCCCCCCATACCATTGAATGTGGTCAATGTGGTTGATAGATGACGTCAGAAGCTGGGAATTCCGATCTAGAGAGGACATACGATCTATTTGCAGCTATTATTGGGGCATCGTTTTTCGCGTTTTAGAAACATCTCATATACTTTGTTCAGTGTGATGAGTATTTTAAAGCAGATAAAATATGTACTCCCACTCATAAAAGGACGAGATATTTATATGAAATATGCGTGGATCAACTGAAATAATAATAATAACATCTCACACAACGCGATCTAGCCCCAAACTAAGCAAAGCTTGTATTATGGGAACCAGATAACTGATACAATACTTGGATACTTTTTGTTTTATAAATACATACATAGAATACAATATAACACCCAGAACAAACACCTATGTTCTTCACACAAATGTTTGACCTGGGTGGGAATCGAACCCACAACCCACAGTTCAGAAGGCAAAGCAACTACCATCTGAGCTATCGGGCCAGTCAAAAATAAAATGCTAATATCATGTTATACCAAGAGTTCGAAATGCTGAAAATCGCGAACAATGGACGAAACGCCACAGGCAGCTGTACGAAAAAAAAGGGAAAAAGTAATGCCCATCAGTACTAAAATCTATTAAAATACAATTTAGCTAAGCAATATTTCCTCCGGGTCCTAGCATGCGTTTGATGTATTAGTGTCAATTTAGCAAATCAAATATAACATTTTACGTTTGTCAAACGCGAGTTTGACAAACGTAAAATGAACCGGGGGCGAACATAGGAGCTGCCCAATTTTAGAATAGAAGGGCAATAAATAGCACGTCTCTGCTAGGTAGATCTTAAACCTGGTCAAAACCGCGGGAACCAGTTAAATGAAAGATATCTAAGGCCTCTATAGATGCAGGCCCTTGCAAAGTCAAAATCAAAATCAAATAATTTATTGCAAATAGGCTATTTTTAGATAGATATATAGAAAATTCTTTATTGCACAAACAACAACAATTTATGGTACATAGGCGAACTTAATGCTATAGAGCATTATCTTTCAGTTAACCCTGGTGTAATGTGGAAGGCATAATGTTAAGTAATGTTAAATTTTTAGCAATATTACAAGTCAATATTAGGTACTTAAAATCAAGTTGTTGTACCAAGGATGTAAAATTACATAGTGCTTATTGTCAAATATTATATAAAGCCAGCACATTGGGTAATATATAAGTTCTCTTTTCTACTGCTGGTGCAAGCAATCCGGCACAATAAAGAACAAAAGTCTGATCCGAAGCCTCGATTGCACCTGTAAAGAAGAAGCTACAAGAAAATTTACAAGTAAGTACATTTCTTAATTTTTTGTTCTACTATTTTTACAATAATGCATCTTGCGCGGCTAATGTTTCATGGTTTCAGCAATGGATGATGAACATGATGATGAAAATGATGATAATAATAGCTTTAAAAACTATACATATATTTTAAAACCTATTATATTACATAGGAGCATGAAACATTAGATGTTAGAAGCATTAATGTTAGAATGGCAATATTGTCGCTTGTCGACGGAACATACGAGACAAGCAATATCTTGCTATGTAAATAACTTTTGACAAAGAACTAAAGTAACTAAAACGGATCGTAAAAGTTTAGACGAAATGTGCCACTGATTTCTGTACACTATACATTTAAAAGCTACAGTAGGTTATATAAAGCCCTTTATCCTGCCGATTTCCATAAATTAATATTAATATTATATATATTTAAAGTAAAACTTCTTTACGCATGCCTGACTTGAGGAGTAAGCTTTTGACGTCTGTCAAGTCTTGTTTATGTATTTGTGGTAGTAATATTTGTCTCGTGGCTGCATTGGTCTCATATTGTAAGTTGCAACTTTTTGAATAATTCTAATTTGATCATATTTTAGACTAGTGATAACACAGCTTCTCTAAGGACAGCTCTGAAATCCAAAAAATTAGTCCGATTCAGCAGGTGATACAGCCTTATTAATAAACGGGTATTAGTCTCGGGTTAGTTACTTCAGCTTTTGTCCTTTTTTTGCTACTGGAATATTTAGCTGGATCGAAAGAGACAAAAGATGGTGTAACTAATCCAAAGCTATTTCGTGTTTATTAATAAGGCTGATAGTGAATAATATAGTTTTGTCTACAGCCAGATGTTCTTAGTCTTTAAGTGAAGCACTGTATCTTTGTAAAATAAAGAATTTATTATAGCTTAAATCCGTTAGCTACATTTTATTTCATCAATTCTTACCTATCACTTTATAATTTATCCCATGTTCTCCGTAAAGTTAATAGACTGTTAGCTTTGTTTATTATTCCCCGAGACACTTAAATCGTTTAACGATTCATAAAGACTTAAAAGCGCTTTTAGTCACTACGTGTGTTAAGCTATTAAAATTATGTAATCGATGCAATTATGTCGTAAATTAATTGTGATGACGGTTGATATTTTTTTATTTCTAAAGTCATAAAAAATAACTAAATATTTATGAACTAGTTTATCCAGCACAATGTAAAAAAAAGAATGTATATTCTAAATACGTGTATGAGACAATGTTTTAGTGACCTTTGTGTAATAATGTAAAACAGGTTTATATCAGAACCACATAACTACATAAATTATACACATAATGTCTTGCTTTTATATAAAAAAATACGTATTCACAAAATTATATATTAAATAATAATGAAACTATAATTAAAGGTACAATTCTCCTTGGAAAAAGGGGTGCGAATAGTGTGACTGATTGGGATATCCAAGAGTAGAGATAAAAGAAAGAGGGAGACAGAGAAAGAGTACAATATCCCCTATTGTGTGTGTGTGAATGAAAGAGAGAGAATCCATTTGTATCCAAAAGCCCCTTCCAGATGTTCTACAATCATTGAAACATAACCCATATCAACTCACAGGTCTGCAAACAACATTAGACACGCCCCGGTTTGCCGAAGACAAAATATTTGGCCAAGGTGAGGATGTATTCTGTATTATACTTGGTAGGAATACAACGATCAGACGCTGGAAACACAATAGATATGATTGTGTGGTTGAGTTTAATGCGAATCGTAGGAACTCTTGTGCTCTATTATAGCGTATATTGCAATTTCATATTTGACAGTATTGCTTCTAATAATTATATAATTAAACCAAGAGTGGTTAGCAAGTTGTAATGGGAGTGTGCAGGCGACATCACTCACTGAACCGACAACCGATGGGGAAGAATCGTTCTTAAATAATAATAATAATAACGCCCAACGATCACATACATAGATCCTGGACCCTGACTAGGATTCCCTGTGTCTAGGGACCCAGGAACTACGAGGACCATGGTCCCACAACACCCAGACTCAGAACAAGTATTTGCACTTTTTTTTTCTGTGCACAAATACTTGTCCTGCCGCGGGAATCGAACCCGCTACCTCCGGGTTATGAGCCGACCTGCTCAACCACCACACCATAGAGGCTGTCAACATTTAAATAAACATTAAAAAAATTAAAACATTTAAATAGCGACCATAAGCCGGAAGACTCAGCGAAAACCAGTCCCCCGCTAGGTGGACCGAAATAACTGGTCGATCCCACGGGGACCCATTGGAAGCTGGAAGCAATATGCTCATAGTGGCGCTCTATGGGAGGGAGAGCTATGTTCAGCAGTAGACGTCTTCAGGCCGATATTTAAAAAGGTAGATCGAAGTACACTAGTTTTAATTCTATACTTGCCTTCTGCAACTAGACCAAAATGTTCCTTATTGTCCTTGATTGCTCTAGAGTAGAATGGTGAAAGGTTAGGAAGTTTAAACTGATTTTTATGCGATGCAAAACGTAATTTTAGTTAAATAAGTACGTGCTCGTACATAGTTAAATAATGTTTTTGTCGTCAAGATAGTACATGATAATGGTCAGTTAATAATAATATTGCCGTTTTACTTTGGACTCATTACATTTTTATGATACTCGTACACAATGTTAAAAGACTAAAATTAAGCGCGTTTCGTCTAGCTCTACTAGATTCTTCAGATCTTCCTATCAGATTTAAGCAAAGCATTGCATCAGATTTAAGCAAATCTTGTCTTCATGTATAGCTTAAATTTCTGTGTGCGCTGTGTGTAATCTATGTAATAACCTTTTTAGTGTTTTTAGCTAACAAAACGTCAAAAGGGAGTGACCACCTGCTGACGTGCTGACAAGTCCACGCGTAAACTCGCCCTAATTGGGTAAAATACCGCGAGATCAGCATCCGTCGGCTCACTGTGAAATTCAACTGTGTCACTGTCGTAATTTGTTTCCATCGGCGGACAATGGCCTTTGTTATGGAGGATGGCTTCACCGGGCTTGTGATCGAGCACCACCAAGACAAGCTAATGCAAGTACCAGTTGTTTTAAAAGAAGAAATGGGGTAAACAGTAAATACGGCTATCCTAAAGCAAAACCAGCAGGTGACCATAATGACACAGCTATAAACATTAAAATAATGAAGATAGAAGTAGTTGACTTATATCATCACTCGCTATTCCATTTCGATCTCGTATACTGCGCGGGTGCTAATTTGTAGGTAGCAACAAAACCTATTCAACTGAACAGAACCATCCAGACATTAAAACGTGATGCAATAAATAGAATTTAAAACTATTCAAAAATCTTTAAGTGAATACTTGGTGGGTTTATAGACAGGGCTTCCTTGTACTGACATCACCATCACAGATAACGCACCAGTTTCTATACCAGAAGGCCGTGGGTGGTAATGAAATTAGGAGCCAGTCATTGTTGCATTAAATTCCACTTAAATTATATAATGAGATACCAAATTGCTCACCAACCGAGATTAATTGCGTGATTCGAAAGTTGTGAAGGTAAAAAAGATGGTTGGCCATTCGCGTAACTAATTTTTGATTGTTTCACACTTTCATTGCGCTTGTACTTTCGTGTCATCGCAAATCTTTTCAATGCCTTTATGGGAGGAAATTACTACTGACAATTTTGGACAGTTTCGAAAAAGTGTCCGTTTCAATAATTCGGCATGGAGCCATGGGTTATCGAAGGTATTCATCATACAAAAATGGCTTTATTTTTTTTGTTTCTTCATAGAGGTCATGTATAAGTAGATTTTGCCGACGGAGAAGTTAGCACTAAAAATAAATACCTACAGAAAACGGTAATAATTGTAATATTGTGAAGTTTTATGCACGCTTTTTCTTCTAAAAAGGTGTATTATTATTGCAGTAGAAAGCAATTTTATTCACATTCTCATCAAATCGTTAACACTTTCACGGCATGCCCAAGCAGAGCGGTCAAAACGTTCATTATTAATTAAGCTCGATAAATCGGATCATATCGACTGTAATTGGATTTTGTAATCCGATCAACGACTATCATGGCAACCTAATTCGTATTATCGATATATTTTTTTATTTAGAATACGACAAGTTAGATATCAGATATTAGAAATAGTTGATACCAAGGGTGGGTACCTGCATAATAATTATACCAACTTTGTATCTATACACAAAGAGTCAACGTTTTTCTACCCCAAATGTCTATTCCACTTCAATATATTTTGTTGTGTTGTTTACACAGAGAGAAGTTATGTTTTAAGATTTTCTTTCGTTTGAATTTTTGCAACATCTTTTTAGCTGTTACAACATAGCGTGAAAAATTTATGACCTCGAAATTGCGAAGAAGAAAAGTTAGTTTAATCAAAATATAAAACTAATATTTTCGAAAATATCTAAACCTATAGATTATAATGTATTCAACAATTGACACCAAAAACAAAAGATTTTGTTAGGATATAGAAGTTGAAAACCATTTTCCTGTGACAAAAATGACTGACATTAAAAACCGAGCCCAAAGTTACGTCTATTATTCGGGCATAGTGTATTTACTAACTAAAGTCATTGACTTACTAAAGAGTATTCAATATTTCATCCTATCACATATCACTTATATTGTATACAATCTGGGAGTCTTCAAGTCAAGAGTGAACCGGTATAATCTAGACAAACATGCATCATCGTAGTCTGCATCGTTACTTTCCATCAAGTGAGACAGTGGTCAAATGCTTTGTATATAAGCGATTTAAAGGAAACGATTAAGGCAAGATCCTGTAATAAAGCACGAGTTAATTACACAATTTAAAAATTCATCATTAGTACCGTCAGTTCGACCTAGTACTATTATGAACTTCTAGAGAAAATACTCGTTAAATAGCCAGTCGCAATCCTACCCACAGATTATAAAACGAAAGTATTTAAGTGCTTCCTAACAAATAGTAACAAAGTCTCTGACAGTTATTACTTCTCAGAGTTCTTTGAAATTGTTTAACTTGTGAAACTAAAAGGGTTATTTAGCTCTAGAGCGCTTCACGATTGTAGAGATGGAGCTTACTTACTTTTAACAACTATTACATTAGTTTAGAAAGAATTTAAAGAAACAATTGTTGACGGATCAACATAATTTACACCAGACCACTGCTGGACGTAAACGTTAACGTCGTTGCCGGGTCATAATTATTAGAATTAAAAAAAAAACACCTTAAAAGAACTTTAGTTTTAAAACTGTGATTTTGACACATGTTGTAAGATTAATTAATGAGTTTAGCTGTTATTAATCTTACAAAATAAAAAAAGGACATAAAAGTGATGTAAGTGTAAGTTAGGAAAGTTAGGAAAGAAAAAAAAGTTAGGAAGAAAAAAAAAGTTAGGTATGATAGAGAAGAGAAGAAGATCGGAGAGAAAACAAAAAGACGGAGTACATCAAAGATCAGAGAGAAAACAATAAGACGAAGTGCATCAAAGATCGGAGAGAAAACAAAAAAGATGAAGTACAAAGAAGATCGTCG
Source organism: Ennomos fuscantarius (assembly GCA_905220475.3). NCBI lineage: Eukaryota > Metazoa > Arthropoda > Insecta > Lepidoptera > Geometridae > Ennomos > Ennomos fuscantarius. The sequence continues at coordinate 13,211,897 of HG992027.1, forward strand.
TCGAAGAGAAAAGAAGAGGATTGAATAGAACTAGTGCAAGTACGCTGACGTATGTTCTCTTCTGCTAGGGCTCACGACTGCAAAAATATTTATGTAATCTTCTGAAAAACAATTTTGAGTGCTTCTGTCAATAATTCAGGTCTCTGGCATGGCATGGCACGAATATGTGCGGATAGTCCTTTAGTATAGCATTAGTTGAAAGCCGTATCCCCGATCCCATCTAATTGCGGAAGCGTAGTAATGGGGATCGCACACGCCACGCGCCTGCCGTGGGAACAACGTGCGTTTATTAATGACTATATTTAAGCTGAGCCACTTCAGGGAGATCCCGCTCCGGATATTGTTCACAATGCGTCAAAAACCTTCATTTAATAATAATTAACGCAAGCTCCGCAAGTTTAGATGACTAACGCAATGCAATGGTGTGTATAGCGCTTCGCCATTGATGCGCCAGCTCTTGTCCTATGCTCAGACAAGCCAAAGCTAAGTTCAAAGCCAAAGCCTAAGTCTAAGCCAAGCTAAGTCCAGCCAGCTCTATCTGCCCGTCTTTATAATTATGCCGTTTCTGCATGCCGACTCAAACCATTCCATAGACATGGCAACTTTAGTCTATAATGCCGATAATGGTTAATTGTAACGTGAGAATATTCTCTGGAGTGGTGAAGTGATATTTGACGGGGTATTCTCTTTGTTCAAGAGAATCTCCCCAAGATCTTTCTCAAATATGCACGCGTGATTTATTTTGTGGAGCTGGAAACATAATTGTTGGCATATAATACATTACTGCTTACACTCCCTACCGTTTCAGTAGGCAATGATAAGCAAAGCTGTAAAAATGTTGCATCAATCTGCTATATTCGCTTCAGTTTTAAATTGATAAATATAAGTAGCATTATGTTTACCGCGTTATCTACCGGCTCCATTAACCGCAAATTCCGGTACAATGCTAATCAGAAAAAACATCCTATTTCAAGTAAAATTATAATAACATTGAGATATTAATCGACAGTTTTTTTAATCTGGTGTCGATTCTGTGTCACATTCTCTAAAACTAAGGTAAACTTAAAGTATGGCGGTACTTTTCTGATAAAAGAGAAATGAAAAAGACGGAAACATGTTAATTTCGTTTAGCTTTAGAGTATTTGACACAGAATCGACTACACTGTTTACTGTACTAAAAAAAACAAACGTAGACACTATAAATGTATATTTATATGCAAGCATGCCCATATCTTGGTACGATATTGCTTTGCTTTTACAGGCAAGAAAGTGGTCAAATGATTTGCTAACCTAAAAAAAATCTTTGGCTTCGAAATATATACTCATCTTTCAATTTTGTTAGTTCGTCAGTTCTAATTCAAATTATAATCAAACGTCTAGAGCAACAAGCTTTATCTCCACATCAAAATCTAAAACATGATGATTATCAACAAATCAATTCCAGTTGTTTGAATCCAGTATTACAAACATTTTATGCATGACTGCCGCGCGTGTCAAAACTTTTATCGTGTGCACTGAACCTCATATAAAGGCAGTGCCTAACCGAGTGGTCTGTTATTATCTGATGCCACAACATCAATTCTCCTTTTTAATTTGATGAATTGAATCGTTCTGCGATCAGTATGGCGTGAAACACGCTCCAATTTCAAAGAAATCATCAGTGTTTAATGCTTGCTGTGGTTTCTTGAGTAACGATTAAGTTATTGTTTTTTCAATCTCTCCGTTCATGGAACTGACTGAAGTTTCTAACCAAACATAAAATAATTGTAAGCAGCATTCAAACTTAGGAGTTTGTTTGATGCTTAACGCTGTTGTTTCTTGTGTAGCTATTTAGTGATAATTTTTTCAATTGCTGTACCTCTCTGTTCGTGGAACTGACTAAAGTTTCTAACCAAATTGTAAAAATATATTTAAGCAGCATTCAAACTTAGGAGTTTGTTAGATGCTTAATGCTGTGGTTTCTTGTGTAGCTATTTAGTAATATTTATTACAATTGCTGTACCTCTCCGTTTGTGGAACTGAATTAATTTTCTAACCAAATAGTAAAAATAATTTTAAGCAGCATCCAAACTTAGGAGTTTGTTAGATGCTTAACGCTGTGGTTTCTTGTGTAGCTATTTAGTGATATTTTTTTCAATTGCTGTACCTCTCCGTTTGTCGTCCTTAGTTTAAGCAAGACCTGTACTATGAGAACCAGGTAACTGATATAATACTTAGACACTTTATCAATACATATATAGAATGCAATATTATCACATTGGTAAGGTGTATCTACAAAAATAGAAATACATAAATTAAATAAAAATGAAACTATTATGTCTTTGTCTATTATCTGGGACATTTAAAAAAAGTCAAATGCGAACCATTTTACAGTAAATATGGACATTACACAAAATAATTTTTTTTTAAGTTTTGGCTCCACACTTTTGTGTATTTAGCCAGTGTCAAGTAATTGATAATATATCAAGTTATATTTCACGCAAATATGTGTCAAGTCATAGTCGAAGTCATCAAGTCAAGTCATAGTCTAGTCAAAGTCATACTCCCAGTAATGTGGTGGCAACTTTACCAGAAGCTTCTATGGAGTTTTGGAGACAACACGAAAAGAAACGTTTTACCATCATTATACCACTTTCCCACACTCATGCCTGTAATTCAGCACTTAACGAATAAAATGCCACCAATTTTATGCACCAACACTGAAAATAACACAAGTTTTGGAAAATAATAATATGCGGTGACGCAATCTTTTTCGCTTTCCCGCCAAAACTCTTTTTTTAAATTTGTAGACATTTTACACAGCGCCATCTAGCACCAAACTAAGCAAGACTTGTACAATGGGAACCAGATAACTGATACAATACTTAGACACTATTTGTTTATCAATACATACATAGATTGCAATATTATCACATGTCTATTATCTGGGACATTAAAAAAAAGTCAAATGCGAACCATTTTACAGTAAATATGGACATTACACTAAATAGTTTTAGCATTTCATTTATAAAAGGGCCCCAGAGAAACTTTTTAAAATTGTATTTCCAGATCACTTTCAACCTTCCATTGGGTAATAGCAGCGGCGCGACGCGACGCCTGCACCGGACACCACCAATCTCGCCATTGGCGTAACTGTCCGTGTAATGTGCCCCTTAATCCTTTAATGGACCGCATCCGATGGGAAACCGCATGTTTCTGAAAATATTGGTGCGTTCGTTATATTTTATGGCATGAACCCGGCCTTCTGAGCTGTGGGTTCGATTCTCACCCAGGACAAACATTTGTGTGATGAACATAGGTGTTTATTCTGTGTCTGGGTCTTTTATTGTATTCTATGTACATATTTACTAAACAAAAATGTTCTAAGTATTGTATCAGTTATCTAGTTCCAATAGTATAAGCTTTGCTTAGTTTGGGGCTAGATGGCGTTGTTTGAGATGTCCACAATTTTTTAATGACAAACATAAAGGAATATGTTTACTTAGTTTTGAAGAATTCTTTTGTGAAAGTATTTGTTCCTCGATCTATATAATCCTAATATTTTTACATCAGTATTTACATCGCCGTAGACTACATCGTTAATAGTCAAACGCAAGTATTTTTTATTGTGAAAAAGATATAAGTGTGTTGCAATAAAGAGATAAATCCGTTGAAATATTTTTATCAGCAATTGACCTTGCGCGCTATTTGCGTACGACATAATAATGAGTCCAAATTATGTCCAAATTATTGTCAAATAAGTCACGACGTAATGGTTTAATTATCACACTTCTCACTAATATTATAAAGTCGAAAGTTTGTATGTGTGTATGTTTGTTACGCCTTCACGCTCCAACGGCTGAATGGATTTGGGTGAAATTCGGTACCAAGATAGCTTATACACTAGATTAACATATAGGTTGCATTTTATCCCGAAAAAGTGAAATTCTCCCGTGAGATGAGCGAATAATTAAGATACTTTTTATCTGCTGGTGAAACTGCGGGGCGCAACTAGTCTGACATAAGTATTTGGGATTTTCACCACCTCAGACTTCGAATTGCTTTGAGAAAATGTTACAATAGTGTTGATGGCTTTAGGAACAAAACACGGAGGCTTTAGGGTCGGCCATCATAGGGGCAAAATGGGTTGGCATTTCATAGATAATAACTGCACAGAAAATTATATAAGGTGTACCAATCTGCTAGTTAACACTATTTTATCGGTCTTAGTAATTTATTATCGTTCCACTTTCTACTTTGCTTTAGAGCATTAGCTTCATCTGCTTATTTTTATCAGCAATTCTCATGTCAATTGCATTAAGAAATTCTATTTCAAATCATTAAAGTCTTTCAGAGGATTTAAGATTAATATGACAGGAGTGTGACAGCTGTCACGTTCTCCTTTAGATTAAATCATGTGTGCTTAATTTGGTTATATCGATATGTCGTGGGCGTCATGGCTCTTTATTGGTACTTTTATTTTTATCTTGGAGCCCATTTTGAGTGGTCGTGAAAAGGGGATTAGTAATAGCATATTTTGAATTCGGTGAGCCGAGGTAGCCTAGCGGTAACTCATGCGCCTTTCAAATCACCGCACCCTAGTTCGAATCTCACTCAGTCTCACTCGAGTCATGCGTAGTTTGCGGTCGTTCTTACAACTGTGAAGGAATATACTAGGTGGTAGGACTTTACTGCAAAGTTCGTCAAAGTCAAAGTCAAAGTCAAAGTCAAAGTCAAAAGATTTATTGCAAATAGGCTAATTTTAGCACTTTTACAAGTCAAAATTATACTAGGTACTTAAAATGAAGTTATTTCACTAAGCATATAAAATTACAAAGTGCTTATTGTCAAATAATATAGCAAGCCCATTACAATATATGAGTTTGAAAAAAAAGCAGTTCTCTTTCTCACTACTGGTGCAAGCAATCCGGCACAATGCAGAATTGAAAACTTTGATCCGAAGCTTCGATTACAACTGTAAAGAAGAAGCTACAAGAAACTTTACAGTGATGTATTTTTTTTTTGTCTTCTTTCTACTGTCTTTTACAATGTATATAATTCATTACAATTGAGATAATGAATATGTTACAAAAATAACCACCACGTCACACCGGTGCAAGAAAAATACCGTGATTATCTTATTATAAACATTACAAATAGAAACTGAATTTATAGATAGGAATAGGCAATAGGCAAAGTACCTAAGCTTTCATACCGTTAAGCTTGGGATATTCAGGCCAAGCTTTTTTGTCCGACACATAATCATTTATTGTGTAATAGGCTTTTTTCATTAAGTTTGACTTTATGAATAATTTAAATTTACGCATTGACAATTGTTCGATACCGTCGGGCAACTTGTTATAAAAGCGTATACAGTTTCCCATAAATGAACCATTAACTTTCTGCAGTCTGAATCTTGGAACTTTCAATTTATTTTTGTTCCTAGTATTAAAGTTATGAATATAGGTAGATACTACCGCTTTGCCAGTTATTCTGCCGCAAAGCAGTAGTGCGCAAGCACTGCTGTGTTCCGGTTTGAAGGGCACTGTAGCTAGTGAAATTACTGGGCAAATGAGACTTTATGATCTGATCTCACAGTTTAGTAATCTTATTACTAGATTGTGCTGATGTCTCAGGATGATGTGCGCAGTGCAGTGTCACGCGAAACTGTATACTTTAGAGTTCCGAGTGACACTGCAGCTGATATGGGCAGCCGTGCCGTTTAACATCAGGCGAACGGCTAGCTCGTCACGTCATTACTTAACATAAAAAAAAAAATACATCCAGACGTATCATTCGCTAATCTATACTTGGCCAGCGTGGTAGATTGTATCCTACTGTCTATCCTGATAGAGAACGCTCGTGTTCCCCCGCCAGGTGACGCTGCAAAGGAGGTAGAGACCAACAGCATTAGTCAGTTGAAAAAAAGACCGTGTCGTAACAATGGGAACGTTTTAGGATAATGAAAACGATGATATACTTGGTACCAATGGTATTATAGAAATCTTGATATATTTTTATTTCCCGATAGTAGACCAAAGACTACGAAGGACATGGAAATTTAGTGAAACATAATAGATATTTAACTATAACCACAGATATGTGATTGAGAGTTAGTTATTTGCCACCTTATTTATTTTATTCCAATCTTCTCGTGTAGGCAAGCGGTCAGCTCTGATGTTAAAGGTACTCAAAGGCTTCTGACTTGTTTATTTTACGACGATAGCTCTCCGAAGTGGGTAGCGCATAGTTTTAAATACCAGTTGTGGCGGTCACCCATCCAAGCGGTCACCGTAGCGAACTTTGCTTAATCTGTTAATTATTCAGAATAAAAACTATTTAAATTAATGAAATTTTTATTTCGTCGATTTTCAAAATACATTGCTCTACTGCGTCATTGAAAGCTCGTTAACAATTTTTATCGGACATTATTACCATTTCACTAAACGTTCAACGAACAACCATATTAGTACAGCTTGCGTAAAATACATAAAAATCACGCGCTCGAACTTTCTAAACCCAATAGCGGCGATCGAGTCGAAAGGTTGGAAACAATGCGATGTGGGTTATAAAATTATATGGGTATGGTCACTTTTAAATTGCGATCGTAGAGAGAGGCGACATTAACTGGGACTGCCTGTGGAGTGACCCGTATCTTTAGGGGGACCATGAGCCCACATTATTCCTCGCTTTTCACACTAATATTATAAAGGCGAAAGTTTGTATGTATGTGTGTTTGTGTGTATGAGTGTATGTTTGTTACTCCTTCACGCTCAAACGGCTGAATGGATTTGGATGAAATTCAGTACCAAGACAGCTATACCAGTAGACAGTACCAGATTAACATATAGGCTACATTTTATCCCGTAAAAGTGAAATGTTCCCGTGGGATAAGCAAATAATTAAAATACTTTTATCCGCGGGTGAAACCGCGGGGTGCAACTAGTAATTACTAAAATACAAACCTGAACAATTATATTCGCTTTTTAAAATGAGCCTTGTGTTTTATCCCATTTTGTTCTTAAAATGGTGTCACTGTACTGTCTACAGTGTATCCCGGGGCAAATCAATTAGATGTGTACACAGCAGGCCATCTTGCCCTGGTTTTGGAGTCCGGGATAGAATGAATTAACTTATTTATACATACCTTAAACACACCCTGTAAATGTAAGTAAGGACTCAATGAATAAAGCTATTTATATCACGGTCAGAGATATAGTTATGCTTTTTAGTAGGCATTAATTAAACATGTGTTTAGTCAGGATTATTATATTTCATGTGAAATGAAATTGAAGTGTTTTTATCCATTATGTGGTTATTCCTTGAATTTGGTGAATGTACTAAAAGTATTTTCATATTTTTTTATAATATATTATAGAACGGTCCACTCTTCATTGCCAACACCTGTGACACCAGGACGTGCCGATAAACCTGCGCTCCGTTACTTTAAAGACTATCTGGGCTGTCTTAGGTAAACGCTTCCGGTAATAATAATGCACAAAAACCATCAAACGGCCCCTTCAAATGAGAATTATAATATACCTTCTACACGTCTAACGTTATGCGGCCTTTAAAAGTCTTAATAAAAAATAAGAACAAAATAAACGAAAATTTCGTGAAAATAAAGTCACTTGATTTTGGAGTTCCAGAAATCCAGACCTTCGACCTTCGTGTTGCCAATTAAGCAATACCTATAACAAAATACGCTGAAATCTCACAAGTCCCTTGTCCCAGCGCTCATTAGTTTTTGTCTGATGGGCAAGCATGTTGAATCACTAACATTCTAGGCCTTGAAATGCTCCACCCATATTTCGCCTGCAAAAAACACTCTTAGCTTCGACTTTGGAATCTCTAAATTGGAAGTATCTGGTCATGAAAAAAAGAAAGAACTATTCTTATTGGTTGGTTTAAACCAGTCCTACGCTTATTGGCCTATGGCTATGTACCTACAGCTAAATAGGTTGATATAAATATAGGTTATTAATGTGTGAGTGAATAAATCTCATCAAAGAATAAGTGAGGTTTTAATGAAATATTAAAAATCATTCGTATTTTATATGCAGTTCACGGTGCATACAAAATGATTTTTATAGAGTTCTTCAGTTCCCACAGAAGTAATAAGGTTATATAAATTCTGGTGACATGAATATTTATTTGGTTTTTATAAGAGACATTATTATTAAATGGTTGAATGAAACAGAAAGCAATTACGTACAAAATCAGATAAAACGCAAGCACCTAAAAATCACTACATTGACTGGCCCGAGCTCAAATGGGCACATCGATACAGCCCTTCTGTTTCGTCGGGATGTTACGATTAACTGTTTTATTATATCAGTGATTTGCTTTTTGGTAACTAAATGTAAAAAAAAGTATTTATTTATTTATATACATTTTACTATCAAAAAAGTTTTTAAATTTTTTACTCCATAGCTTCCACATTTCTATGTTATTTATCTATTTTCCTCCCTAGAAAAGGAATTTTCTTTTATTCCATTTTGTACGATTTCCTGATGGTTATTCGGAATTTCTATTCCAATGACATGTCTCGATATTTTCCCGTTGGTAAATTCTTTGATTATTCATAGACTAATAATGACCCAAAACATGTGATAATGTGTTATGCATGCCCAATAAATAAACAAATTTATTGAAATTTGTTAATAAATTGATGAAAAAGAAACACCGTGAAATCTAATACGTAAAAACAAATTATTTACTTCTGACATTTCCCAACCAGACACAGTTAATTTGGGACTTTAGGACATGTTTAGTTAAATTAGAAATGCAAATTTAGTAATTTGGCCGGAAAAGTTTATGGTCAGTCAGTCAAATATTTGGATAACCTATTACTCAATAGAAACTGAAGCTTTTGAAACGTGAATAAGTGAATAGGTTCTATAATAATCTAACTATGAATTTTTAGACGTTTCGGTACTTAGCTGAAATTCTCTTACCCGTGTTTGCCATACCACGACTGCTAGACATAAATAAATTTCTTTTTAGGCTAATTTTGTGCTTTTAATTTGAAATATCCGCTGATAGCCTATTAGGAGTACATATGAGGGCTTGTGTTCTGTATGTGCCTTTCAATAAGTGGCAGGACTTTTTTGCAAAGTTCATCTAGGTAGGTACCACCACTTTGACAGTGATTCCGCCGCCAAGCAGTAGTGAAAAAGCACTGCTGTATTCTGGTTGGAAGGGCGCTGAAAAGTGGAATTACTGATCAAATGAGACTTTATGATCAGAGTTGACAATTTAGAAATTTTATTATTTTTACGCAGTGCAGCGATATTAGAGTTTGGAGTGACACTGCAATCTGCCATGGGCGACTTAAGGTGCTTAACACCTTGCAGATTGCACCAGGCAAACAACTAGCTCGCCACGTCAACATTTACATAAAAAAACAAACATCCAAAACCCGCAGAGCAGCTCGTTGCCGAAAACGAAGGCGCGTTAAGCTAAATTCTCACAAAAAAAAAGTGTCCGGATAACTGTTTTAGACACTTGAATTTTGCCGGGCACCTACAAAAGCCCTATTATAGTAGCGGCGAATGTCTCCCGTGTAATCGAGAGATGTATGAAGTCATTGATTTTACTTAGTAGTAATAAAATTTAATTACCAATGCCCGGTTCCCTTTGAGTCAGCTAATCCGTTATTTATTGGAAGGTACTCGTGCGACGCTCACTAAACCTTTCAGTACTAAATTATGGGGAGGTTATGTTCGGTTGTTGGGAGAAACGCGTGGAATGCGGAATTAGATTAAACTGATTATCCAAACACAAGGATTTATCTGCATGAGCCTTTTAATGGATTAATTACTATTTGCCTGGCCTATAATGCCCTGATAGCTCAGTTGTTAGTAGCGCTGCCTTCTACTGTGGGTTGTGGGTTCGATTCCCACCCAGGACAAATATTTGTGTTATGAACATAAGTATTTGTTCTGTATCTGAGTGTTATATTGTACTGTATGTATGTATTTACATACAAGTCAAGTCAAGTCACAGTCCAAGTCATCAAGTCAAGTCACAGTCCAAGTAAAGTAGTGGCAACTTTACCGGAAACTTCTATGGAGTTTTGGAAACAACACTAAAAGTAACGTTTCACCATCATTATGCCACTCATGCCTGTAGTCCAGCACTTAACGAATAAAATGGCACCAATTTTATGCACTAACACTGAAAATAACAAGTTTTGGAAAATAATAAAATGCGGTGACCCGATCTTTTTCGTTTTCCCGCCAAAACTTTTTCCCCGGGTTTTCATATTTTTTTTTTTTATGTTTTGGTTTCACACATTTGTGTATTTAGCCAGTGTCAAATAATTGACAATTTATCAAGTTAATGATATTTCACGCAAATATATGTCAAGTCCTAGTCGAAGTCATCAATTCAAGTCAAAGTTATACTCCTAGTAAAGTGGTGACAACTTTACTTGAAGCTTTTATGGAGTTTTGGAAACAACACGAAAAGAAACGTTTCACCATCATTATACCATTTTCCCACACTCACGCCTGTAAGAATGCTACCAATTTTATGCACTAACACTGAAAATAACACAAGTTTTGGAAAATAATACAATGCGGTGACGCAATCTTTTTCGCTTTCCCGCCAAAATTCCGTTTTCATATTTGTTAAATGTTGTCCAAATGTTTTGACCAAATACTGAGCGTTCATTGGCTGCCTGTTGATCATCGGTTGTCTCGACCAATGAGGGTACGATATTTGGCATGGCAACATGACAAATACCATACGCTCATTGGCTAAGATGAAGTCGTCTCAACACAATTTGACAAACGTACGAAAAGCCGGAGGCTAGGGATATAAGTGCGAACTAAGGAGCTGAGAACAAATTCGCTAATTTGAACACCTTCCGTTGTACGGACGAACTTTTCAAAGAATGTTCTTTTTCACCCAGGCATAAGACACAAGACGCATATGCCAGAAGTTTCAAATATCAAGATGTCCCGGAACAGAAACTGGCTTTCGAAAACACCTCGTGGGATACATAAACGATTATTAACTCAGCTCGACTAATTAATCTTACAGGCTGCTATTTTCTCATCAAATAATCAGCCATCTAAGTACCATAATATGATTAATCGTGCATTAATCACGCTCTAGTTAGAGCGTAATCATAGACAGTTTATATACAAATTACCCCTACATACACTATGAACTTAATCCTTGATAAAACTATCACGTTATTTGCATTAAATATTAAAATTTTACCAGCAGAGTAGTATGTATATGTATGTGATAGTTGGGCGTTATTATTATTTTTATAATGTTCCCATTAATTATTATTATTATCACATACATTCTTCGTGGAAGTTGCAAATTTTTCTAAAGAATGACAATAATGACGCCCAACCATCACATACATATACATACTAAACAAAAGTTACCAGTGCAGATTTTAATCATAATTGGTTCAGCCGCTTTGCCTTATAATCCGCATGACAAAGAAATGTATATACGACGTTTCTATTGTCACACAACCAGATGAGACGTGCAGTTAAGTAAAAGACATTATTTAATACAAAAATATCTTTTTTTATCACTCTCATTCTCCGATACTGCATGAAAAGATGTGCACACAAGATCATCTTCGAAATAAAACTGAGTAAGATTAATAATAATAATAATATCACCCAACGATCACATACATAGATCCTAGACTCTTACTATCATTCCCTGTATCTAGGGATCCAAAAACTACAAGGACTATGGTCCCAAAACACTCAGAATAGAGCTTCTTGCTTTTTTCTGTGCACCAATACTTATCCTGCCGCGGGAATCGAACCCCGCCTCCGGGCTATGAGCCGACCTGCTCAACCACCACACAAAGCTGTCAAAGATTGAAAACTAGTTTGCCAATGTGTGTATGAGACTAGGTAGTTAATCAAAGGCGCTCAGCACAAAGGTGATTAACAATGTCATGGATTTTCTGGAATATAATACTTAATGCGTTATAGATTGGTAGTAATTAAACTTATATTAAGAATGGGTATACATTTGGATACAGAATGTACTTGTTGTATCAGTTTCAGATATTTAAACGAGGTTTTTAAAACAATTGTATTTTGCGATAGCTATTTAGATGTCAGTAATCTTGGTTTTTTATCAGGCACTAAGCTTCATCCATTTGCATTTATAATATAACGAGCTTCTGCCCGCAGTTTCGCCCACGGCATGGCCTATGGGAAAATAATTCAATCACCCATGTCACCCTCTTAAAGGTGGAATTTCGAAAAATCCTTTCTTAACGGATGCCTACGTCATAACATCTACCTGCATGCCAAATTTTAGCCCGATCTGTCCAGTGGTTTGAGCTGTGCGTTGATAGATCACTATGTCAGTCAGTCAATCAGTCAGTCACCTTTGAGTTATATATGTTTAGAAGAAGATATCATAGTAGGAAATAGGATACTGGTCTTTATTTATACTAAGTAGGTACTTAGTATAAACAAAGACCAGTATCAGCGTAGGTACGCTAGACTGGCTATAGACTAAAGTGATTTTCAACATGTTGGTACTAATTGCTAAGTGGCTTAGTGAGTGTATGTAACGGAACAGAAGTCCCGTAACGTCACAAATATAGTAAAGATTAAATATTGGATAAATATACTAACGAAATCAAGTAAAATGATTCCACGATAAGCTCAAGGTCACAGGACGCTAGAAAACTATATATGAAATATATGCAGAAACAATTCACTCAGATTTATGGACATCTACAAATACTAGAATAATTAAATCAATAAGAAATGTATCAAAATAAATTAGATTAGTTTAACACTAATTCCATTCAAACAGTTGATTAATGCATTTAAGTAATTAAATGAACAATAAACAAAACATAATAAATAAGTTCCATTCATATAATATTACCGGAGCATTAAAGTATCTATGTCTTGAAACGGAAATTACTACGAAAACAAAAAATAGCGAAACCATTAATAAAACTACTTCGTAATAAAGAAAAGTACTTAAAACTGCCAAATACTTAAACAAATGTACGTCGCGGAATGTGAATTAGACCTTTGTCGCAATAACTTCCCATCCGTCTGCAAAATAATATAATCTGTGACAAAAATGTATCGGCTAGAAGGGCAAGAAACACCGGAGATAGCGATAAAGCCGCGAAATGTCGGGTGGAGCGTGAGAGTGAGAAGAGAAGAGCCAGAATTGTACACGTTAGAAGGAGATGATGAGATTAGTTGGAGAGGAATTTGGATAGTTAGCGGGAAGCCATGGCGGGGGTCAGGAGAGTAGGGCGCGTTGAAAAAGAAAACAAATAGGATTTTTACGGTTGCTTGTACTCGGTGCATCGAGTTATTCGCATAATCTTCGTAATTACGAATATTTAGTTATTAACTTGTGAAATTTGTGATTTCTTGCGGATAAAACGGGTGATTGTGCGTTCGTCGTAGGAGTAGATCGGATCGGAGCATATTTTTAGGTTAAGTCCTCGGAGCGCGGGTTAATTTGCATAATTTCAACAATTTTCTGATTTGGTTATTAACTCGAGTTATTAACTGTTTAGGTGCATTAGTGAGCTAGATGTCCTCTCTCGTTTCTTAAGAGTGGTGTTAGTAAGTGAAATTGGTGTTTTGTGATAATACAAGTGGGGTCAGTCATCGGTAAGTCGAGGTACACGCCACGGTAAATCATTATAAATAAAATACTAAAATATAAACATTCCAAATGATCCAAGTAATTTACATAGTGAAAACGTAATTATAATAAATAATTTCTAGTAAAATAGTATAATGTTGTAACAAATAATATCTGAATGAATACTATTCAAAACAAATAATATCAAATTAAATCATAATCTTTATGAAATGTCATGCTTACTCAGAGTAATTATTTATGCATATGTCGGCAGAAACGGGTTGTGGGTAGGTTGCAACCTATATAACTATAGGCCTTCAGCATGTCCACACCGCGCCGTGTCTGGAACAAGAATGATCCGTAGCACACCAATCGATCCCTTTATATAGCCAGACAGGTAGGGCCGCCATGACAGTTGCCGGTGCTGCCCCTGTAATACATTTAATGCCACCACAGGGTAAATTACAGTGCTCGATCGCTGTGCATAGAGTTTATAACTGGACGTAGCCGCCGTCACGGCCATACTGACGTGCGTACGTCCTCGTACGCTTAGCTTCACTATGTACCTGGTGAGGGACATCAGTGTTATTGCTCGTTCATCCTGACAATTAAATTGAGTTAAACTTGGAGTCTAAGTCAAAGTCAAAACATTAGTTTTCAATTTGATTAGTCAAAAGTATTTTAACCTTCCAATCATCGTCAGGGTTAACCCATCGACAACCCAGTTCAGGACCATCAATATACCTTCATTTATAAAATAATGGACTGAATAATGCTAACCGGATAGATATCCCTTTAACACCCAAAAATCATCATTACTACTTTTTTTATGGACCAATTCGTGCTAGACCGGATAGATATCCCTTTAGCAACCTACATTTTTTGTGGACCAATTAGTGCTAGACCGGATAGATATCCCTTTAGCAACCAAAATACATCATTCCTACATTTTTTCACTTTTTTTTTACTTTTTTCTTACCCTTTTTTTTTCTCTCACGAATCATTACTTTTTTTACCATAACTTTCATTCTCTTTTTTTTCACTGGTCTGGGTTAACCCTGCAACTAAAATTGATATTAGTGTCACCCGCCGTCACGTTACCATATTTTCGGCGTTACTTGAAGAGTGATGTGTAAATGGGCAATCCCACTTCTGATGTGGGCAGGAATGTGTTTCTGCGTAGATACGTTGCAACCTATATAACAATAGGCCTTCAGCATGTCCACACCGCGCCGTGTCTGGAACAAGAATGATCCGTAGCACACCAATCGATCCCTTTATATAGCCAGACAGGTAGGGCCGCCATGACAGTTGCCGGTGCTGCCCCTGTAATACATTTAATGCCACCACAGGGTAAATTACAGTGATACTTTTCTGACTACAAGCGTGGTCCGCCAGCGAAACCACTGTCCTTGTTCGACAAGCCCATTCCCTGGGCTTCGTCTACCAAATACCTGGGGGTTACCCTTGACACCAAACTCAACTTCAAGGACCATATTAAGCGAGTGCGCGATAGGGCTGCCTTTGTCTTAGGCCGCCTCCACCCTCTCATCTGCAAGCGTAGTAAGCTGTCCCTTAGAAATAAGGTGACGCTTTACAAAACTTGCGTTCGCCCCATTATGACCTACGCATCTGTCGCGTTTGCTCATACTCCCTCAGTACATCTGGATCGACTTCAGGTGATCCAGAACCGCTTTGTCCGCAAGGTGGTCGGGGCTCGCTGGTACCAGCGAAACTCCGACCTCCACTGCGATCTCGAACTCCCATCCATCCGTCAATTTATGAAGGATGCATCCCGCCGCTATTTTGATGCGGCACCTCATCACCCCAACCCTCTCGTAGTCAGAGCTTCAAACTACTGTACAGACACGACAGACTCGCCACCCCGTCGTCGCCGCCCGAGACACGTCTTGAGCGACCCGGATGATCCTATAGCAGCCGTAGTATCGGCTGCGCTAGGATCACCGGACCAGTCTAGCCCTTCTGGCTCAGGTACCGCTTTCGGCACCGGTATAGGATACCAGCGTAACACAATCAGACACCGACCCCGCCGGCGAGGTCGACGTACCCCCCGTAGGTTAGCTAGAACGGTCGCGACTTTCAATAGGGTCCACTCTTCCAGTGGACGTAGCCTTCTCGATCCTCTTATCCCGGCAACGGCCCAAGCCGAGGCTCGCACCCCAGGGGTGCCCTTGAGCTAGTTGCCTCCCACTTTTGACGGCTGGGCGCCCTAAGCGCCCGCCCTCCCGCCCGGTGACGCTGTAAAGGTCGATAGAGACCAACAGCATTAGCTCGTTCAAAAAAAAAAAAAAAAAAATAAATTACAGTGCTCGATCGCTGTGCATAGAGTTTATAACTGGACGTAGCCGCCGTCACATACATACATAGCTTATTATTATTATAATTCTGGTAACAAATAATTATTATTAATCAGATGGGTTTGTATCTGTGTTATCAAATCTGAAGGTTGGAACTTGGTTAAGATCTGGTTTCACTAAACCTAATATGCTCCATAAAGTGGGCTATATCTACTGACTACTTTGATAAAGTCTGTTTGCACATTGGGTCTTGCGGAGCCGTACCCTGAGGTTTCTCTATGCTGTACAGATTAGAGAGCTTCTTCTTCATTTGTGTAATTGATGGATTTTATCATGGATTTTATATAATATAAATCTACCTGCGATAGTATTCTGGATCTGAACTCGGGGACAACCTAAGATGGTTTAACCTGACCAAATCAATCTAATTAAAGATTGTTTTAAATTCAACATACGTCTAATAAACGACTGGTTATGTCATGAATTATCATATGGATATAAGTAAATATCCTGATAATCTTGTAATCTAGCTGGGTATGGCTTGATTACCTATATAAAATAACTAATGGCTGGTAATGCCATGATATTATCATATGGATATAAGTAAATATCCTGATAATCTTGTAATCTAGCTGGGTATGGCTTGATTACCTATATAAAATAACTAATGGCTGGTAATACCATGATATTTCATAAGGATATAAATAAATGTCCTAAAAATCTTGTAATCTAGCTAGGTATGGCTTGATTATCTATATAAAATCTATACTCAAATAATCTAATCACAAACTCGAATCGTTTATTATACAAATAACCAACATTATTAACTTGAATAAACACCAACAGGTAATTATTCCATGTCAGATTCTAATATAACGGTTATGTCTTTATCGCGTCTAGGCGTAGGTATCGTGATAGGAATAGGTAGGACGGGGAGGGGGGATTAGGGCCTCTCTGGTAACGAATTCAGTAATTACCTAAGAGTCCCACAAAGAAATTTATTTTGATAAAAGAATATGTCCCCTTTCTTAATATAGTGCACTGCCATCTGCAGTTTTAAAGCACTTATCAGTGGGGAGTATCCAGTCAGGTGACGAATCTCACATTCTTGGGGCGGGGAGGAGCTCCTAGAACAGAATTATAGCAGAAAATGACATGCTGTAGTTTTGCTGATAAGTGCAACCAAACTATATTTAATGTAAACTCAGAAAGCATGAGAAGAATGTTATAAGGAATAACTTAGGTCTTAGTTAGGTCTCATATATAACTCAAATCACTTACGAAAACAATACGTTGGTTCCTACTCAAGTTCTATTATCGTTATGCCACTATTTAGTATCTATGGGGAGTCGCTTACAGTTACAATTATATAATACTTAAATACCCACTACTTCTAGCGAAATTTATCATAGTGTATAGTATTCTACAAATCAAACCCTTTTTTTCATTTCATACCCATATTGAGGGAGTTGTGAAAATATGTAATCCACCATTTTGTGGCAGCGGCTACCTTGGTCCGATTTCCATAACACATAGCTAAGAACACTCCCAACTAATTCATCTTTAAAACAAAAAAAAACAATTTCAAAATCAGTTCATCCGTTCGGGAGCTACAATGCCACAGACAAATACACACAAAGACACGTCAAACTTATAACAACCTGGCGTTTTTACGTCGAGGGTCAAAAATATTTTTTTATATGCGATTCATGTTGCTATTTCACCACTTTAACCTCCAAAATACGCAGTAATAACGACACTGCTATATATACCAAATTGAAAGCCTTCCGCAAAGCATCTATCTATATAATTAGTAGGCATGAAGGCATGTATAAGGCAATATTAATAGTAGACTTACTCGCAACTATGTCGCGGTTTGCTTTCACAAGTAGCTCTGATTAATGATAGTGCTATACAACACGATTTGTCAATAGGAGCAGAGTAACTAGTAACAGATCCACACAAAGATAAGTATAGCGTTAGCAGAAATCTTGAGGTAAAAAACAAATGGACTAGTAGTACCTAATGTAAACGGGTATCCTCGACTTACCGGTCTTACTCAAGATAGATTGAAAAACGAGTGTGTTTTAGACCACACGATTGAAATAAAACTTCTTTAGTTTAGCTCCATCTATCGGCCGGTATAACTTTGTTTTTGCTTTGTTTAATGTTAATGTCACACTAAGTCTAACACACAATCTAGACAATTGTAAATTGTCATCTTACTGGACATACCAACATAATACTACACATTTTTAACTTTGTTGTTGACAATGGAGATCTACGTGAATCAAATTCAAGTTCCATTGGCCTCGCATTCACCAGCTTACTCCCTAAGTCAAGCGTGCGTAAAGAAGTTTTACTTCAAAAATGTTTTGCTTCGAAGCTATGCAAACCAAGGTTTGAAGCTATGCTTTATTATAAATTACTCGGTACTCTACACATCATACAATCTGGCACACGGTAATTGTCAGGTCAATCAGTCAAATATCATCGTATGGGGCGTTCAGCAAATTGTATCGTTTGGAGGCGTGTTCCGTCTTCAATCCAGCAGATCAAGGTGACAGATTGAGTGGTGGATTGCATGTTATGTAGAAGGCTTTAATCGGAATAAATATTAATTATTAACTTTTGGTAAACGCGTCGATATAGCTTTTTGAAGTCCTGAGCGATAATAGAGCGTGATAAATCACACTTATAAAGGCGAAAGTTTGTACCTATGTGTGTATGTTAGTAACTCTTTCACGCTCAAACGGCTAAATGGATTTGGATGAAATTCGGTACCAAGATAGCTTATACACTGAATTAACATATAGGCTACATTTTATCCCGGAAAAGTAATTTTTTTCCCTGGGATGAGGAAATAATGAAAATACTTTTTATCTGCGGGTGAAACCGCGGGGCGCAACTAGTACATTGTAATAGAGCGGTACCAGGATTTGGATTAGCAGTTTTTTTAGTGATAGTTTAATAGCGTTATTAGTAGTCAAGTGGATTGATCGCCTATGGTAGAAACAAGGGAAGAGTAATGGTGTACAGAAATCGGATGACACAATGTGATACGAGCAGTTCTGTATGAATAATTGTAATCTATGTTTAGAATAATAGTTTTTATAACGCCTTGAAAAAATAACAGACTAACGCAGGAAATACCTAACTAGTTCTAAGTATATTTGAATAAACACAATCAACATAAAGATAGAAAATAGAGATTCAATTATGCTAATGATTGTAATATTGTCTATGATTATCAAGTTTATAGACCATTGTGCAGGTTGGTCCGATCTAATAATCTTGCCCATTAAGAAATGACATAACAATATGAAACATAACGATATGAATTTATGCTCACGGATTTTATGTTTGGTGTTTAAACTACCTACTATTTTGGGATGCAATTATACATTTGAAATGGCTAAACGACTATAAACGACCGATTGTATGTAAGACAAGGTTTGTTTAGGTATGTTTTATGAGTGCATAAAACATACCATATATAATGAGTGCATTAGAAAGGTTTCGGAACTAAGATTGAACTTAGCTGCTTTGGGAATTCGAATGTGCTTTGTGACTTCTATAAAACCACAAAGCGAATAATAGTACTTAATTCATTAAATAAAAGACATTCAGTGAAGGTTCTTATCAATTCTGATGAGCACGCACTTTGTTTCTATATTATTGAAATCATACGCAAAACTGGTAAGTATCTACTTATACTTATATATAGATATTTAGATCAGCTTTGTAAAATGTTTGGTTTGATTTAACACGTTAGTTAAGTTAGACATTCACATTTTTTTATAAAGCATTAAATTATCAAACAAACATTGGGATATTGGAGTTTTGGCGGGAAAACGAAAAAAGTCGCGTCACCGCATGGTATTATTTTCAAAACTTGTGTTATTTTCAGTGTTAATGCATAAAATTAGTGGCATTTTATTCGTTAAGTGCTGGATTACAGGCATGAGTGTGGGAAAATGGTTTAATGATGGTGAAACGTTTATTTTCGTGCTGTTTCCAAAACTTCATCGTAGCTTCTGGTAACGTTGCCACCAATTTACTAGGAGTATGAAGTCATACTCTTAGTAAAGTGATCCAAGTCATCAAGTCAAGTCATAGTCAAGTCACTTGACACATATATATGTAATATTTATTATCTTGCGACTTTACTTGACAAACACTGGCTAAATACACAAAAGTGTCGAGCCAAAACCAGTGGGATATATATAGTTAACTATATTATATTAATATACGATATAGTCATACCTACTTGTAAATAATACTTCTTCTAAATTTCAAACCTATTTATACAACTCCAGGCGTTCAAGTTCCCACACAATTCCTTACATAGCAATGTTGCATTCACTTTAACGTTTCACATTTCTAGCAGGCGCTTAGTAATAAAAGTTTAATGTTGGCTTTCAATTTATAAAATTGTAGTTATATTCTTTTTATTACAGACTACAGTGGTAACTTATAATGAAAGCAAGATATTCGAAATAGTAAAAACTGATCTATGTAACTTTCTAGTGTTTCTGCGTAAGTCGTGCAGGGCGTATTACAAACAAAGTACTTTACAAGTTTATATAGTACCTAAAATCTAATTGACCATACACTAAGAAATGAAAAAATAGTGTGCATACTCTATAAAAGTGATATCCTGCTTGTTTGTTTGTGTTGTCTTTCACGTCAAAACGGCAAATTCAATTTCTATGAAATTTTGCAAACATATCATAAAATACCTAAACTGAGATGAACATTTATGAAGCGTTATCACACTAATATTATAAAGGCGAAAATTTGTATGTGTGTATGTTTGTTACTCCTTCACACTCAAACGGCTGAATGGATTTGGATGAAGTTCGGTGTCAAGATAGCTTATACACTGGATTAAGATATAGGCTACAATTTATCCCGGAAAAGTGAAATGTTCCCATGGGATGAGCAAATAATTAAAATACTTTTTATCCGCGGGTGAAACCGCGGGGCACAGCTAGTTATTATCTAACTTTTAGTTACGGCTGACCTTAATGTGCTTTATCTTATACTTAGATATTTCAAAATACCGCAATCTAGCTAGCCGACATAGCAATACTGAACATTTTATTTTCTCTCGTTCAGTACGAAATGCATTTTATTTTTACGTCATTGCGTCACTAACTGACTAAGCTTGCTTTCCCGGGATTTTTCACTGCTCCCGTTACCCGTTTTTAGACGCGATTAACTTACTTCAACTGCAGTGCTAGTTTCCTTCAACTAAGTTATTGCTAAGTTCTCAATTCTAGCGCTTAAGTGGTAAGTAAGTAACGTAATTTGCTTTTAAGTGAAATATGTTTTACTTTCCATCCAGCTTAATTGTAGAGTACGTTTAAGTTACGTTTTTCTTTATTTTACCAAATCAATACATTGGTTAAACGCAAGTTTGCTTAAAAATTTAAGGTATTTTAAATATCGCTATTGTATATGTTTCTACGTGTGAATGAGAAAGAAATCTACAGAGTACTTGGTTACAAAGTTATTTAGTGCCGTTATGAATGGCGTAGTACTTATCATAATATCTATCGGCCCGAGTTAATATAATTTTGATCGAACTTCCCTTGGTAAGTTCGTTTGATCATCAATAATTAGTTTATATTGGGCTGCTTCAGAAGTAACAAAACAAGAAATACCAATGTAATCAAGCACTGCTTTTTTTACCTCTATAATAATGTGAATGGGTGAGGAATAGAGCTTTCAAGGGGAGAGTGGAAAGGATCCTTCTAGACGAATACATTGTTTTCTGTGGTCAAGCTCATCGAATAAAAATTATTAAGTTGGTACATAACTTAATGGAAGGAAAGAGCCTAATGATAGTTTAATTTAAAAAAAAACTTAGTTTATAAATTGTTTCAAAAATGTTCATGCCAGTTCCATCTCACTTATCTATTCTATATACTTACCTACAAATGAAGAATATATTACGAGTCTCTTTATTTATAAGATTTTCTAGCTCTTTTGATTGATTGATTTCGATACACTTTACCCAACTTTATTTTTGGTGGTAGATTATTTATGTGTAAAGTAGACGTTTAAATTGTTGCACAATCTCTTAAACATTTCAAAAATCTACGGTATTTATAGGGCAATGGTTTTTCAATAATATTATGTATTGTACAAAAACATCATAACTCCCACATTCAAAAAGCTAGCTGCCAAAAGTTGGACGCTCTCACTAGGATCAGGCAGTACTTTGCACCTGAACAGCTTCTTAATTTGTACCAAGCTCAAGTTCGATCGTGCATGGAGTACTGCTGCCACCTATGGGATGGGTCTGCTAAATACCAGCTGGAAGCCTTAGACTCTATTGAAAAGCTAGCTAAGATGCTCATAGGTAGCGATTTGTTTGAGGCCCGACTGCAAAGCCTCGACTGCAGTCGATTTGCAAAGCAAATTTGCCAGTCTATCGGTCTTCTATCGAGTGCATTTCCGAGAGTACGCATTGGAGTTGCATAACCTGATCCCGCCATCACCGTTCCACTATCGGACAACCAAATGTACAGACAAAGCGATTTGGCTCCACGTTTAACAGCCAAAGAGTGGAACGCTTTACCGGCATCCGTATTTCCCGAAAACTACAACCTTGGAGTCTTCAAATCAAGAGTGAACAGGTATATTCTAGACAAGCGTGTTATATCCTAGACAACATCGTCACTTACCATCAAGTGGGATAGTGATCAAACGCAAATCTATCAAACAACAAAAAAAGTCAAGGAAACTATAATAATTCCACGTTTCAACGCCTCTCTAATCACATTATTCAAAGGCACCCCTGCCCCATGGGCGCCATTTGTACGAAACAAAAAAGCGGCAAAAATCGCCCGCGGAAGGCCCTCGGACGAATATTCAAAACAATCTTCTCCTCTATCGGGATTAAGGAAAAAAAATATTTTCCCTCAAAAAATAATGGGAGCAGCCACTGAGACTAATAAGAACACGGTATAAGTCGATAAACTGTTATAAGTTGAAAATGAAGTAACATAAGGGATCTTACCTTTTTATAAGTAAGTATATAGGCCAGTACATACTTAGTTAGTTTCTATTTTCGGAGTAGATAGATTTATACGGCCTAATTTGTACCTGCTCCCCCTTCCTTTAGTTCACGTGCCAATAGAATTAGCATGGCTTACGAGTTGTTTTCGTAACGTACGTTTAACCCATATTGTGTTCGAGTTCTTGACGTCACGTAGCGTCCTCGATTTTTCTATCAAGCCAGGGGCGTCGGATCGCATCGGGCCCCGGCAGCCAGCGAATGCACCGCGCATGCGTCGAAATTGCGCCAATTTCGCGAGCAGCGGCCTCTAGCGGCGGCTCCAGTCCACTCGGCGCCCGCGGGAGGGATGGTGCATCGCGCTCGCCAGAAACAATTGAACGAAATGACAAAAATTTGAAAATGGTATAGTTCGGAAGTGCAGCGCGGACGGATACGACGTACTACATGCCTTCTCGAGTGTAACCTGCCAGTGTTGTGTTTAGGTTAAGTTGTGGGGATAGGTGCATATATTTTATTAGTTTGAAATATGTTGCGTATTGTGTAGGCATGTGTCGTGTTGACGCGGTTGCAGTGTCCGTCGCGGTCCCATTCAAGTGCCAGCTCGTTTAACCTTGACACGTTTTCCCGCGCTAGTGCCCCAACCTTGTGTTCAGTTGCACTCTATCTTGACTTTTACCGAAAAGCGAGCGAAATTCTAAACACTATTCAAGACTTGAACTTGTGTGACATTCACATGTTTTTTAATCAAAATGCTATATATCTTTAAAAATAGAACATTGACTATGAAATAGTTGCTTGTTTGGTTGCAAATATAGTAAAAATGGAACGATTGTGACACCAGCAGAGCAGAAGACCAGAGCATTCAAGATGAAAATCCTGAAAGGTGAGGCTAATAGTTTACGTAACAATATCATTGGTATATAGGATTATATTTACCTGCTTTAAGGCAATTTGCTTAAGATTCAATCCCAATTTAAGTTTTTATCTCCATCGACACGACTTTACAGTGCTATAAAAAATTGTGGTATTGGATAGAGCAATTTCGTCAAATCATTGTTTTAAGAGCAAAAGAAGAAAAAAGGTGCTACCTACATTTTCGTACGCAATGAAGTTCGGAAGCTTCAGAGGAGAAAAAAAAGGAAAGAGTTTATTAATAAAATAATAATTAATAAACTCTTTCCTCAGGATTCAAACTATCTCCAGTGTTGTCATGTTCGTGAAACAGACCGAGAGAAAGAGTTAGAGAGTGAGAGAAGAGAGAGAGAAAAGAGAGAGAAAAGAGTCCTGAATATTAGCGTGAATTTCACATTCTTATATTATTTCTACATTTTAATATATTTTTAATAATTAATTTATGCTTACAAATAATAGTAATCTAATTTCTAATTAATAATATTTAAAATTATTTAAATATCATCTGGTATCAAATGACCACTTAAAATTCAGCACCATTATAAAAAACCCCTATATTACAACAAAAATAATAGGTCTTTACCTATGAAATTGCCGTATTGCAGTACAGACTTTTTCAAACAAAAAAAAGTTTTGATTGGCTATGAATTCTAAATTCAAATTAATTTTGTTTTTAAAATATGACATTCTATTTACAATATAAGTCTTTTGTTTATTGATTAGCGTTGTATTTTCATTACATTTCAACATTTTTCCTCATAATGGATACTTTGAAATTTCGTGTAATTATGGAATATGAGTTCCGTCGTGGCACCAACGCGGCACAAACGACACGTAACAGCAACGACGTTTACGGAGAGAACTGTACAAACGAACGTACAACCCGTTATTGGTTTGCTCGGTTCCGTTCTGGGAATTTTGACTTGAAAAATGAACCTCGTGGTCGTCCGGAAACTTTGGTCAACAATGATGAATTAAAGGCGATTGTGGAAGCTGATGAATCTCAATCTACAGCTGAGCTGGCAGCAGCTTTTGATGTTAGCATCAAAACAATATTGGTCCATTTGCGACAGATTGGCAAGATAAAAAAGCTTGATAGATGGGTGCCCCACGAACTTAACGATCGCCAGCGCAACGTACGCGTCGAGACTTGCCTTGCGCTGCTTAACAGGCACAGAAATGAAGGAATTTTGAACCGAATTGTTACGTGCGACGAAAAATGGATTCTTTTTGACAATCGAAAGCGCTCAGCAAGTTGGTTAGATCCTGGTTCGGTACCAAAGAAATGTGCAAAACGAAAAATGACCCCTAGAAAGGTGATGGTCACAGTTTGGTGGTCTAGTGCTGGTGTGATTCATCATAGCTTTTTACAAAACGGCGAGAGCATTACTGCAGATGTGTACATTGAAGAACTGACCACTATGATGGCGAAACTAGCACGTCTGCAACCAGCTTTTGTCAATCGGTCGTCTCCACTGCTACTTAACGACAACGCGCGACCCCATACTGCACAACAGACCGTCTCTAAGCTGCATGAGTTGGGTTTGGAAGCTCTCCCTCATCCGCCATACTCACCAGATCTTGCGCCTACCGAGTATTACTTTTTCCAAAATTTGGGCAACTTTTTAGCGGGAAAAAAATTCAATTCCCGAGAGGCAGTACAAAACGCCTTTGAAGAGTTTGTTGTCTCCCGTCCTGCTGATTTTTTCAAGAAGGGCATCCATAAACTGCCACAGCGTTGGCAAAGATGCATTGATTGCAGGGGTGATTACTTTGAATAAAAGAAATAAATAAGTTCGAAAAAAAAATACTTTAACTTTTTTCAAACAAAACGGCAATTTCATAGGTAAAGACTAATATATCCTCATATATTTATAAATTTATGGATACAATTTACATATAAACATAATACTAAACTAGACCTAAAAACTAAACTAAAAAACCTATAGTAACCCGTTGGTGGAAAAGTGCCCAGAATGCTGGCAAAATTAGTAAGTTGAATGGCAATGCTTATTTTTTGTGCAAAATAAAAGCCAGCATTCTGGCTGTTGCAGCATGTGATGCCTCCATCAAACGCTTTGCCAAAAGTACATATGGGTGCATTGGGACAAAAAAAATGTGGTAAAGGAAAACAGCGCGAAGAAACCGGCATATTCAAGAAATATCAAAATTCATTTAGTGATTAAAAAAACCACACAAATGTTTAACTATCTTTTTGTATTGGTAAACACACGTTTGATGTCTGTCTAAGCCTTGTTTATGTATTTGTGGTAGCACGGTTAGTGTTTGTGTTTAGTGTGCTACTTCTTGTTTGTGTTTTAAAAATGTTTTAAATTTGTTGATTCTCTGAAGTTCGTGATGTCACGACTATGGGTTTCACCTGAAAATCAGTAATTTAAGGTCATTTGACCTTAATCTCATGCTGAGTCGGGACCTGGTCATAACACATGACACAACGTTACATTGTTTTTTATTCGTCTCTTCTCTAAATTATACTGTACGAGCTTCTGCCCGCAGCTTCGCCCGCGGCGTGGCCTATGGGAAAATAATTCAACCACCCATTTCACCGTCTTAAGGGTGGAATTTCGAAAAATCCTTTCTTAGCGGATGCCTACGTCATAACATCTACCTGCATGCCGATCTGTCCAGCGGTTTGGGCTGTGCGTTGATAAATCACTATGTCAGTCAGTCAATCAGTCAGTCACCTATTATACCGTATTTCTCCTATATTATATCTCTATATCTACTATATACTGTATCTCCTGAATAAAGGTCTTTTATTTCTTCTTTCTTTTTTTCTTGACACATGTGTGTCATCCACCAACACACAATTGGTTAGTGTGGTGAACTTAGGTTGCACTCTCGAAAGTAATCGGCCGATAACGACCCGATATCAAAAATGTGAT
Organism: Ennomos fuscantarius; assembly: GCA_905220475.3. Taxonomy (NCBI): domain Eukaryota; kingdom Metazoa; phylum Arthropoda; class Insecta; order Lepidoptera; family Geometridae; genus Ennomos; species Ennomos fuscantarius. Next base: position 13,238,662 of record HG992027.1, read on the forward strand.
ACACAACAACAATATTTTTGTTAGCATTTTCTGTATGTTTAAATGTCGTAAAAGTCTAAATAAACATTAAAAACTAACACCTTTTAACCTTCCATAACCTTGAAATTAACACGTCTGGCAATTAAAAACGACGTACATGGCAACCTTGGCCGAAATAACAGCCTACTTTAAAAGCCTGATTATTCTCAAAGGGGCCTTACATCCACGAACATACGAAAAGTAGGTAATAAAGAGAAAAGTATTAATATTTCTACCGAAAAGAATCAAAAAACTTGAATCTTAGTTTGTGGCTTCTGCGGTAATTTCACCACAATCTCGCCAATTTTGTGTTCTGTTGTAGAGCACCAAACGAAGAAGATGGTTAGGTAATTTAATACATTTGGCTTATGAAAATGAGTATTATGATTTACACAAACAAATATAAAATAAATACAAAAATATAAAAACACTAAATTAAATCTTATCTACCAACATGTATCAACTAAACAATATAAGCATCTACACATACAAAGAACGTTGAGATCAAGATCATTGGCCGATGATTTTGATATAAACAATAATGACAATGACATCGTACCCAGCTCCTACATTTAAAAAGGTTTTTAAAGATACATTAACAGACTAGACTAGACTATAAAATCAGAGGTTACAGGTCAAAACCCCTGTATGTCTAGGGCTACGAACCCGAAGGCACCTTGTGGTCACCTTTACAATGAACGACCTTTAAAAGACTATTGTGAATTCCAAATATATATTAAAAGCTTTGATAGATATATTTTTTTCTGAAATTGTATATATATCTAGCATTCTGGGAACTTTCCCCTAGACCACCGATTTATTTTAAATTTTTAGTTTTCATTTATTTTAAGTTCTTATGTATAGTTTATTTTTTTTTAAGGTCTAGTATAGTTTTGTATTAACGATTATTGAAATAAAAATATATGACTTCGTTGTTATCTAGTGATATGTACGTGGACTGAATGACCACATATATCTTTTGCTGTAACCAAAATTGAGTTTAATGCTAGCCAAAGAAATAATTTTTTAAGTGAGCTAGTCATGCGGCGGGATAATAAAAAAGCGTCTTCACGCCACATTATTTTCCCGCTTTCCCGTGGTAGCTCTTAATTTTCCGGGATAAATATATTTTATTTGTTGAACGGGATACTTTTTGTAGTTTAAGCATACTTTGTAATCATCCAAAACACATCAAATATTGATTACGCTAAGCCGGCGATCTGATACTGATATAAAAATCATACATCGAAATACTATTTCAACAATGCATATAACGCAGTAAACAAGTTTGTGTAGAATGAAACGTAAAACAATATCAAATAAAGAACCCACTTTTGATTTTTAATTAAATTGAAAGAAAATCTCGAGTTATAAGAGCACCTTGAGATTTGTTGTAGTACCTCATTCAAAGCCATCATCTGCTGAGTTCTCTGAAGTCTGGAACATTAGTAAAGTTTCAAGCAAATTAGAATCGTCTGCGAACCTTGAACCAATAGCTGCCTATTGCCTAGACAGTTAAGAAAATATTTAGACACTTTGGGGACCTACTCTCTGTATGAATCAATTTAGACCATCGATTTATCATTTATTTTAGTCTTGAACCAAGCTTAAAAGTTGATGAATTGAATTGATGAAGCTGATTGTTTTATTTACGCCCGTTTCGAATTATTACTGTGATTTATTATAGTAAACCGCATATTCATGGATTCTGATATAAGTCATCTTACTATAAAATCGTTTTTAAAGTACGCATCCAACAACTTTTGTTACTTTAGAAATTATTAATCGACTTAAAATGCTGGAGGTTTTTACTATAAAATCATTTTTATAGTAAAGTTCTGTAAATCTAAAACTGTATTGCAAAAAAGCATTTTGAGTTGATTAATGAGAAACTGTTTCATTTATATCTTCTAGACAAGCTTGCCATATTTTAGACCACGTTATGGCTTAACATCAGGCGTACAGTGGTCAACCCTTATGTTGACTCGATTTTTGGTAACTGTGTCTTTAGATATTTGACGTTGGTAGGGCCCCTTAACCATTTACCATTCACATCTCGTAGCTAAAGTCGTAAGTATTATATTTCGCCTACGGCTACGAATGTCTACGAATGTAGCGTTAGTATATCGTCCACATTCTAAACGAAACTTTTATATATATTTTTAAATAATATAATATCTATATTATATATTTTATATTATATATATTATATATATGTATATTATTATCTTTAACACGTGAAAATATACAAGTTTGAAAAAAAAGCATTATACAACGTTATGAATGGGCGGTCTTATCTTTGATAGCGATTTCTTCTAAACAGTTTTTGGAGTTTTAGACTTCTTTCCCGAATTTCTAGATTACATAGGTCCGTATTACGGAATGGTGTTCAGTTATCGATCATTGCTCAAGCAGAAATTTCATTCACTAATTGATCACTTTATGAATGAAATCTCTGCTTGAACACCGATCGATGACTGAGCATCGTTCTGTAATACGGACCTATGTAATCTAGGAATTCTGTATAAAGTCTAAAACTCCAAAATATGTCTAGAAGAAATCGCTATCAAAGATAAGACCGCCACAAATACCAATGTTAATCTCCTAAGCGATTTTCAGATCATTTTTACGAACGTTTTACTATTTTTGTGTTTATAGATTTAGTACTTGTAGGTAATTTTAGGTGCAATACAATAATAGCTTCTTTTCAATACTTAAATGTAGACAATACCCACTAAACAAAACAACGGGGCTGTATATATACCTACTTACTAGACGCACTTACCGAATTCCTTCCATTTCTCCAGATAAACCTGCCAAGGCCACTACAGCATATAAAAAGTACCTACACAGTTACCCCACCTTAGGCAAGGAACATAAATTGTACGTAAATACATTCTTACTTTTGTTTGTGCCGATGTCAAACAGCTCCAATTTTATTAGGGAGGGTCTATCCCTCTCGATTACTTGAGATAGGTAGATGTGACCCAGAAAAGTTTGTGACTGATGAAGACTTTGTCATTATAGTGATTGGTTTGTTTGAATGATGATGGTGTATATACACTTGTAAATATATGTAAGTAAGGGAGTTATGGCGGGAAAACGAGAAAGATCGCTGCACCGCATTATATTATTTTCCAAAACTCGTGTTATTTTCAGTGTTAGTGCATTAAATTGGTGGTTTTTTATACGTTAAGTGTTGCACATTAAGTGAGAAATTGGTGTAATAATAGCGAAACGTTCCTTTTCGTATTGTTTCCAAAACTGCATAGAAGCTTCTAGTAAAGTTGCCATCACTTTACTAGGAATATGACTTAACATGACACACATGTGCGTGAAATATCATTAACTTCAGAAATTATCAATTACTAGACACTTTTTTTTTACTTAAAACGTGTCATTTGTCCACTCATTCACGTGATGGGAAGTGACGATGCTAGCCAAGTAAACACTGGCTAAATACACAAAAGTGTGGATGGCTCCACGCAAACATAAAAAAGTAGGTCACCGCTGTTAACTTATTATTTAAGCAAAATCTTTTTAATTAAGCATGTTGTGTATTAAAATATATATGATTTATAGCTGTATCGTCTGCTTTGTCAACTGATTAATCACGGCTTTGAATCCGCAACTACTATCCTTCTAAAACCAGGACATGTTTTATTTATGTTACCGTGACAAGTGATATCATTTCAATTGCCCTTTATTTTTACATCCAAATTACGGGATAAGTATTGATTTAAATTTATACTTTTATGTGTATTAGTCGTGTGATGCAAGAAATCGGTGTATAAAATTTCATCAAAATCATTTTAGCTGTTTCGACAAGTACACCATACAAAAAATGGAAACAAAATTTCACATTTGTATAAAGGAGAGTATTTTTTATTTACATTTTTTTAGGGACTTTGTTTCGTCCATGACTATATTAGGACCATAAGTAGGTGTGCGCTTTATACTCACTTAACTAATGCACAAAAACTATACAATACATAACTGACAAACGGTAATTTTTGTTACATTGTGTATCAGTCTGTATACAGCAGTCTACCCGCGTTGAATGTTTGCGTGGATAAAATAATTTATCTAGGTGATTAAGTTTAAAATAGAATAAATCGTTTCCCAAAAGCAATCTGAACACAAGTAAAAAGAAGGGTTTGTAAAAACCTTATCCTGAGTGACTGAGTGATAACGTAGTCCAAACTACTTTGCACTTAGCTTCGTAATGATTTATTAATAATAATAATAATGCTCAACGATCACATACATAGATCCTTTGTTGAACATACACAGATTTATTAAAGCAACGTAAGAGATACTAGATCCTGTGACAGAGGTACGCCTAGTGCGGGATCTAGGGCTCCGTAAAATGTAATTATACAGGGAGTAACAAAAACCCTGTTATATCCGCGAGCTGCGTATCCAGTGTCAACTCAAGGTTGTAGTAATACTAGTTCTATTTCAATACGAGACATACAAAACTTACGTGTGCTTTTTATTAAAACCTTTTATGCCGTTACTAAAAATGTTTACGACCTCAGATATTGACAACATAGGTACTTGCACCACCGACGCAGCCTGCTGCCTGTTGCCCGCACCCCGCACCGCCCGCCATGGTACGCTAAGTCTATTCAACCGCATACCTACTGCGACGGAACTAGAAGCTATTCCACAGATTACTTTTTATGCGTTTTTCATACGATTATGTGCCCTATACCACATACCACAACGTTGTAGGATTGCGAGACCGTAACTTAATGACGTAAAAGATCTCTTTGACCAATAGTGGTAGGCACACAAGTGCTGCGCGCCTTTCTGCCACACTCTAAACAATCGAATTCACGTGTGATTTTGTATTGTCAAGAAACAAGATAGGTACGTAATTTTTAGCTCTTAAAAGAGCTTTCAAAAACACATCTGCCGGTAGGCGATTTTCATGTTCAGTCAATCAATCAAAATGCTGATTTGGCGGCCCCGAAGATGTTGTTCAATGTGCCGACCTTGGACTTCGATACATTTTTGACAACGTGTCACAATACTTCCGCGTACACGTTGCAGTATCAACGCGTCCGATTTTATGCTTTCAAATGCAGCAACTATGCGTGAGCGCATTTCGCCTTCGTTGTCGCAGGTCTTTTTAAAGACCGACTCTTTCACGTGACCCCAGAGATAAAAATCAAGAGGCGTGAGATCTGGCGAACGCGCTGGCCACGGTGTAGTGGAGCCTCGTCCGATCCATCTTTCTCCGTATTCTTGAGTGAGGTAATCCCTAACATTGCGAGCGAAATGCGGTGGAGCGCCGTCGTGCTGGAACCACATCGTTCTCATAAGAGACAAGTTTAGGTCGTCGAGTTCGTCACTAAGTTCGTTGCGTAAAAACTGCAGATAATTAGCTCCATTCATGGTATTGTTCAAGAAATGAGGCCCAATAATCCTATCACCGAGTATGCCAGCCCAAACGTTTATTCGCCAACGATGCTGAAAATGGCTCTCTCTTATTGCCAGGGGATTTTCCACAGCCCATACGTGCTCATTATGGCAGTTAAAAACGCCAGTTCTGACGAACGAGCATTCGTCGGTAAATAAAATACGACTCAAAAACTCTGCGTCATCTGTCACTCGGTCGAGAAGCCACTGACAAAATGCCACTCTGGGCTCATAATCACTGGGCAACAATGATTGCACTCGTTGATAATGAAACGGATGCTGACCGTCTTCCTTCAATGTCCTCCATACACGCATGTGATTAATTCCAATTTCTCTTGCCATGCTGCGTGTGCTACGTGTTGGGTCTTGCACAAACATATCGAGCACCTGTTCTTCAGCGTCATGTAATACTCGTGGTCTTCCAGCATCAAATCTTTGCTGATCACGGCCCGTTACACTACCGGTGTTGTAAACACGTAAGTGCAATCGCTGGAATGCCATTAATGACGGTAACTCAATTCCACGCGGAATAGAAAAATTATGCTCGTATTCTCTACGTGCTGCCGCATAATTATTGTGACTTCTACCAAGGCACATTAACATATTGTAGTATTCGTCGTTAGAATACGACATCACACTCGACACTAAATTCGCGACGGTCAAACTGGAAACGACTAAATTGCATGAGAGAGCACGTGCGACTGAGTGTAAGCCGCGGGCCGCGCCGCGCCTATGCCGAGTGATACCGCGCCGCCCGCGCACCCCATTTCCCCGTAGGCACACAGGTGCAGGAGCGGCATCCTACAAAAGAGCCGACAAAGGCGGCCCCCGTTTGTCGGTTCCGCGTTTACTTTTACCTTAGTTACTTAGCTATTTAAAAATAGGCACGGCTTGTGGCACAAACATTTTTGGGAAATGGTATTATTTTTTTGTATTTAGATACTGCGTGTAACTTCAGATACGTATAACTTAGGTATTGTTAGATATTTTTATATGACTACTTGTAATGATCTGTACACATACTTCATTTATTTAACAGGGTTTTTGTTACTCCCTGTATACTCAAGTTTTAAAATGTGATACATTATTCATCCTGGACCCTAACTAGGATTCCCTGTGTCTAGGGACCCAGGAACTACGAGGACCGTGGTAATGATTTAATGTTTTTATCATTTATAGCTAATTTGGTGTGCATGTGCATTGTATTTTAAAGGTATTTGGTAGGTGTCTTACTACTAAACCCCTAGTCCATAATGAGGAAGAGATTTTTTAAAGTTCAACTTCGGGTTGGGTCAAACTATGTGTTAATTGTATGAAGAAACTCGGATAAAAATGAAGAGTTATTATAAAATGTACTTTAAAATACTTCAATGTAAACAAACAAGAAAAACAAAGTATAAGAATAGGGATTAAATCCGGTAAAAGACACAAGATTCCATGAATTTTTGATTGGAACTAGAAATGCGCCGAGAACAAATTTTATCGAGTGACCGAGTACCAAGTATATACTCGGGTTTAATTTTGTCAAACCGAGTATTCGGCCGATATACCTAGTGGTTTAGTTTTAAATTTAAACTTTAAACCAACTGCAGTCACCTTAATTTCACACTGAGAAATACTATATTTTGGAGCCTAATGGCCTTGTTAGGGACGATGGTAAAAGACCCGACGGAAAGACTTTAATTCCTTGGAAGTTGGGGCGGCTTTTGGTGTGGGACGCTACATGTGTTGACACCCTTGCGCCGTCACATCTTCCTGGAACACAAGATAAGGCTGGCGCGGCGGCGAATTCTGCTGAGCAGCTAAAAAGGCGCAAATATAGTAATCTTGATAGCGGTTTTATATTTGCGCCTTTTGCAGTTGAGACACTGGGGCCTTAGGGACCGAGTACTCACCAAATTTTTAAAGATCTTTCGAATCGTCTGGTTGAAGCCACGCGTGACCAAAATACTGGCCTCTACTTCGGCCAAAGATTGAGCATTGCCATTCAACGTGGGCATAATGGGCACGTTGCCTACTGGTAGTGGTTTGTTTGATTAAGTTCCCTTTTTATTGTTTTATGTTTATTAAATAATATTATGTTGTATGTTACAATACTTACTAAGAAATACTTGGATGATATTTTAATCATATATAATTTCCAGTTATTAATATTTAAAACCAAACTACTTGGTAACTTGGTCAAGTACTCGGCTTGACAAACTTAAAACCGAGTATACTCGGTACTCGGTTACTCGATAAAAGTTGTACTCGGCGCATCTCTAATTGGAACGATCCAGAGCTCTGCCATGCTGTCGCAGCAAACTTTACGGATTACGAACAGAACATTCTCAGTTCTGTGTCAGTGATTACGTTGATGCTATCGACCGAAGCTTGCAGTGTAAGACAGAGACTTAAGTTTTACGGAAACTTATAAAGTATTTTTTTTTTGAGTCCCGTTTTCAAAGGGTAATAACGGAATCCTTTTACAAAGCCTCCTGGTGTCTATCTGTTAGTACTTCCGATATGACCCAAAAGATGGATTTTATACCTGAATAATAAATGGATTGGTGATATTTTGGAAATACCCCAGATGATCTTCTCATCAGCGTTCTTTTTTTTAATAACATAGACAGACAAAGAAGCTCACTGCCCGTCTGATGGTGAGCAGTTACCGTCGCCTATAGACACCTGCAACACCAGGGGTGCTGCCGATACGTTGCCTACCTTTTAAGACTATTTATTTGCCTACCTTTTAGCCCGTCGTTTGTGTGTGTCATCGAGTGCCCTATGTTGTAGCTGTAGCAGAAATAGCTTAGAAGATAGCTCTTCTTCTTCTTCTTGAAATATCTCATAAACTAAAGGTACTGTCTAAAAACATGTAGAATAAAATACATGCAATATCGAGGGAGCTTCTCCAATATTTTGCATATTTATTGATGAACGGCGATATTAACTCTCAATTTTGTTGCCTTTGAGGCTTTGTTTTAAAAATTCCTTTAGATGGCTCATGTTCATGCAAACATTAGTTCTAGAGTTTACCGAAACTGTCATACCTTTCTTCTTTCTCGTATAGGTCAGATTGAGCGCTGATAACCCACCCGCCCAAATTTTTTGACGGCTTGTATTTTGATACCGAACGTTCCTGAATTCTTGCTAGTCAAGCTACGTTAGTCAAAATCAAAGTTAAAGTCAAAAGATTTATTGCAAATAGGCTATTTTTAGCACTTTTACATGTCAGAATTATATTAGGTAAGTTACTGTGAAATGTTATCAGCGCATGTAAGTATATACCAAACAAAATACCAACTTCAAAAAGGAGGAGGTTTTATGTTCGACTCTACTGTGTACTTTTTTACTATGTTCACCAATGTCTCCGTGATTTCTGGACAATTTTTTTTATATCTAGTACAAATAAAATCGCGGTATTCCCATGTAATTTGGTGAAGATTGATGAAGATCTCGGGAGATAGACAATGGAATTCCTCAATTCCAACTACTCTTTAGTATATAAACTTCAATGAAAACAACTCCAAATAGAATTGCCTATTGCCCTACCTATTCTACTAATTGAAATCAATTGCAAATCAATAAGCAATGACATGGAATCAAATGCCAAATCATTAATTATCCTTTACCTCTACACACAATGAAACGAAGTGGAGCGGAGGTACGCTATGAAGGTAAGTACTATTCGTTTTGACTAAATCAAAGAGAACAAATAAGCAAACATAATAATAATGATACGCCCTGGGAAGGGTTTCTTAGCTCATTCCGCTCTGCTCAACTCCTTTCCACGCCGGTGTGTGATGGGCTTTAGCAATGTAGTCTTTGTTAAACACATTTAAACGAGGACCCAGTTCAAACATTTTATTTCAAACATTTGAAATGATTGCGCGGGCATTGTTACGTGACGTCACGGTTACGTTGCCAAATATCTACGTTTACGTAAATGTTGGTGGACAAAGGGAAAATGTCCTCGTGTACGTTTAGAGCGAAATTTTATAGCGATTCGTATTATAATTGGCTGTTGGATTTTACGGCTGTTCTGTTGGAGTTTCAACCCAGATTAAATTCAAATAATACTTTTTAACAATAAAAAAGTATGTTTCGCTTTTTGAAATTCCGATTTTTTCTACATTTTGAATACTTAGTACTTACGTGCACTGAATTTTTCTCTGCACTATAATAATACAATCAATTAAATTTTAACTGATTGAGCCTATAATTTATGAACACAACTAAAAGTGAAAAAATCTAGAAAACTGCAGATCACAAAGTTCCGATATTTAATTAAAACTAAAAAGAAGAACAACCCCATCTCAATTTAAACAAATTATTTTTCTTGCCCTTTTTTATGCCGTTACTAGTGAAGCTGCATCACTACTTCTGTAAGATTAATTTATAACCCATTTGTTATGTAAATATACTGTGTAATCAAAAATAACAAAATAATATCAACATGGACGTCTTGCAGAGCAGATTTTAAAAGGAGTATTATGACAGTATGATTTCACTAGGTGGCAGGACTTTTCTGCAAAGTTCGTCTAGTTACCACCGCTTTGCCAGTTATTCTGCCACCAAGCAGTAGTGTGCAAGCACTTCTGTGTTTCAGTTTGAAGGGCAAAGTAGCTAGTAAAATTACTGGGAAATTGAGACTTTATGATTTGATCTCACAGTCGAGTAATATTATTACCAGACTGTGCTGATATCTCAGAATGATGTGCGCAGTGCAGTGTCGTGCGAAACTTTATATTTTACAGAATATAAAAATAGTATGGTATTTGTGAAATTGGACTTAACTATGTAATACTGTTACTATTCTGATCCAATAATTATTTTATTGTGAAGTTACTTTTTGTTGTTGTTGGACGACTATTTGTTTATTTATCAAGGAGAATAATATAGCCGATAAGTAATAACATAATAAGAAAAAAATTCTGAATGCCAATGGTACTTATATATTCATATTCAATTAATGTATGCATAATTATTATTATTAGAATAAGTTGACAAGTAATCTGATGATCTGCCTTGTGTAACATAAAAAGTTATATGGCCAATAAATAATATTCTATTCTATTCTGACCTTTTCCCATTAAGAAGACCGCAGGCTTGTTTGCTCTACTATAGCTTAAAAAAGTCAAGAAACAAAAGACAACGGAGGGCCAGTAATCTCTCTTCTCAATTAATGGGACCCCGGGAAGCTGATAACCTTGGGCGTTAATTCAAGGGACTCCGCAAAAGCAGCCATACTCAACCCGGGTTTTTATCCGGTTACTGGACCCGGTTTCACCCGGTTAATAATGTATTCGCCGCGATTATACCTGGCTTGCGGTCGGGCTACGAAATGGCCCAATACATTGTTAAGTGCCTTGGGTCATGTAACTTATTTGAGGGGTAAATTGAATTAAATTTTGTTTACGTGGAGATTAATTTAAGTGATTTGTTAGTGTACCAATATAATTCCTTCAAACGGAACGGAAACGGATATATCGAATGAAAATGGTGTAAGGTATCTACAGATAGAAATAATATCTTACCTAAAAATAATTATAGATTTGAATAGAAATATCTTTTATCATAATAATAATAATGCCCAACGATCACATACATAGATCCTTGACCCTAACTAGGATTACCTGTATCTAGAAACCCAGGAACTATGAGGACCATGATCCTACAACACCCAGACTCAGAACAAGTATTTGCGCTTTTTTTAGTTTAAGTTTTTGTTAGTTTTTGGAAACTATTACTTGCATAAACGTAACAAACTAATTGCAGTAAATGGTTTAAAATGTATAAGTTTAGAGAAAAACTGCGGTTTACTCTAAAAATTCAAATAGATTTAACTTTTTATGAATGGAGTCGTTACTCTCTTACATTGTCCCATCACATTTATCAGACGGCAAAATTCCAATAAGAATCTTGCAAAAAACCAAGTAAATGAATACAATCGTATTCTTTTACCCTGTGAGAAATCATAAGCTATTCATAAATGGTAATTTTATTTCCCCCGCTGTCATTGTTTCAGTCATTTTCTCGCAGGCCAAGTCGGGGGAATTCACCGCACAGTTATTTCGTTAGGAGTTGGCAAAGAGTGACGCCTTGTGTCAAAATAAAGTAGCCAAAGTGAATGTAATAAGAATTGATGACAGTGGCTTTAATACAGAAAATAATATTACCACGGTTTGGTTAACGTTGCCCCAAAAATAATACTGGTTGAAATAACGTATTTAGTTAGCTATTTAACACGTTTTGGCAAAAATAATTTTTTGATAACTGATTAGCTCAGGTGTGACCTCGAGAAGTTCATCTGAAACACAAAATGAAATCAGAATATGTAGTGTAATCTCGCTAGAATAAAGTATATTTTCTATACATATAAAATTTAAAGTACTGACTGACTAACTTATATATCAACGCACAGCCTAAACCGCTGGTCCTAGAGACTTGAAATTCGTAGAGTGTGTTTTTTGTGAAGTGTAGGTATCCACTAAGAAAGGGTTTTTCGAAATTTCACCCCTAAGAGGGTGAAATGGGTGGTTGAATTATCTATGAAAAATGTTCTTTTTCGCTTCCTATAGGCTTCGCGGTCGAAGCCGCGGGTAGACGCTTGTTAACTATACTGGGCAATGCGGCCAGCATGTTAGGTACACTACCGACCGATAGTGGGCTGAAGCATTTGGACTGTCTGTGTAATCGCGGCCAGTATATAGTCCAAATGCTTTTTTTTGTAATAGGTAGTGTTTAGGAGTAGTTTGTATTATACCATTGCAGTATTTAGTTGAACGAATAGCAGCGCTTTACAAGTAATAAAAAAAACAAAATCATGTATTTAAAAATAAAAAAAATCTAGGCGCATAAATGTTAGCTATGTATCTATGACACAGATATTAGCTATGTATATATAGGGCTAGCCAATTATAATGCAATAATTGCAAGTAATGTATATATTTTTTGCGTTCCTGTTCACGTACATCTGAAAACCCCTTACACTAACAATAAAACATAACAGACGTCGCGTGTTCGTAATCACGCAGAAATACTCCGTACTTAAGCTCCGCACATAAATTATACCGCATTTTCCGGATCAGTATCGCACAGCGGCTTTTTATCCGCACTGATCCGGGTAACGGATGACTAGGTAAGATATTTTTATTTGCTCATCTCTAAATATCCCCTGTAAGAAGAAAGTTAGAATATATAGATGCTTCTAAAATACATTTCATGTTTTGTTTTTTGTAAGATACGTGTTTAAAATTAATTATCCTAATGTAAAGGAAAAAATAGAATCATAATAGAATCAGTCTGTTGTTTACGCTAAGTATAATAATAATAATATAATAATAATATGTGTGGACATCTCACACAACGCCATCTAGCCCCAAACTAAGCAAAGCTTGTGCTATGGGAACCAGATAACTGATACAATACTTAGATACTTTTTTGTTTGTAAATACATACATAGAATACAATATGACACCCAGACACAGAACAAACACCTATGTTCATCACACAAACGTTTGCCCTGAGTGGGAATCGAACCCACAACCCACAGTTCAGAAGGCAGGGCTACTACCAACTGAGCTATCGGGCCAGTCACTGATATCAATCATACATCTCTGTATCAATCAAATATTATAAAAGAGTATACATAATTTTTTTAGGATGTGTCCTAAAAATGTAATCTGCTACAAACCGTCTAATCTATTAATACTTCACCAAGATAGTTACAAAATAATAACAAGTGGAGGAACAATCAATTTCCTCAGATCCTTATTTTTCTAGCGTGCCACCCGCACTGCCTTTCAGAGACCCCCGACTTGGAACTAAGTAAAAACTATTTCAACACAAATAATTGTGTCAGACCGATCATATTTCAACTGTGTCCGGTTGATATAAAAAAAATGACGCGACTACCGATAGAAGTGAAAACTAAGTGATTTGTGGCGTATAGCTCATGGAAAGCGTGCGGTGATGATGACACGAGTTTCACGCTGTTTGTGCCCAATAAGTACTACACATATATATACACAGTATACATAATATAGCTAATGGAAAGCATTCGGTGACGATGACGCGAGTTCCATGATATTTGTTCACCCAAAAAATGCTCAGAGCGCCTAAAGAAGTTTTTACTTCAAAAACTTATACACATAAAGTATCACAAACATTATCATTGATTTTTAAATTATTATTGTGTACAGAGTAGTTTGATTAAGCCCCGAGGATCAATGCAAATATTTACACAATATTCAATCCGAATAAAACACGTTCCGTTATTCAATTTTGTTGAAAATATTGCAATTTCGTAACTAAGTTTGTTTTAACTTTGGCTGGGATTAATTGAAAAAGGAACCAATCAATGTGCCCTTATTTTAGCTTCCAAAGTAGACAGTAAATGCTAAAGGTGAGTTAAAAGGTCAAGTTAAAATTACAACGGGCTACATGTTGTACTTTAGAAAGGGGAGATTTAAAAATAAATTGACGTGTATATTATATAGATATATACACTGAATAAATGTCTTTTCTTTCTTAGATATAAGACTTTATTTTTAGTGACTAAAAACGTACAGCCCTGCAAACTATACTAAATCTAGTGACTTTATATTGAATATATATTATATTTATCTCACTTTTCTATTATAGTTTGGGAAAACTGTACTAAGAAAAACAATCGAAAAGTATACCGATATGGATCACCATATTGAGTTAAACAAAAGAGTTTCAAGTGGCATTGCTGCTGCAGCATCGTTTATGGCCCTGGCCATGAACCAGGAAACCATGTTACGACCACTGTTTTAAACAGTTGAACAAGTAAGCGTAAGTCGGTCCAAGTGTTAAAATGTCCACTTTCACACAATGTTGAACCAATGATGTGTTTTTTTTAAATTTTTTTTTCAAACTTGTCTTGAATTTGACCACGCTTTTACCTAATGGGAAGTGACGATACGATCGAAGGTGTATCATGTTAGCCAAGTAAATACCTATTCACTCTTCTCTTGAACACGCCCGACTCATATTTCGCCGGAAACACAGACGCTGCCAGCGCATTGGCATGTGTAAATGATTCTAAAAAGACCACTGGAACACTGAATAGTGTACATGACGTCATAATAATCAGCGTTTTTAACAGACTTTAAAAAAAGAGGAGGTTCTTAATTCGACTGTATTTTTTAAAACAGCCTTAGAACTTTTGGGCGGGGTGATTCGATTTTGATGATTCTTTTGAAAGCTGGTGCTTTTCGTGTGGACCCATTTCAATATGGTCCAATTCTGACGATTGAAAAACTCATATAGGTTATACCATGTAAGTGTGATTTTTGTTTTTCTCGCTTTGCGTTTGTTATAAATCATTTTGTTCACAAATCAAGACAAACGTCAGCATCACCAGAAATAACATTCCAAATAGCCGCATCCATTAATATCACTCCGGGCGTCATTTGTTTGGATTACCCCGTGCTTCAGACGGATTCCCCTGTGCCTCGGATGGATTCCCCTGGACGTGACAAGAGATGGAAGGGTTAAAGTAATCGGATAATTCAATCTGGGAGTTTCGGGTAATAGTCAGGGCTATTTGGAGAGAAACGTCTGAAATACAAAAAAAAAATCGAAAATTGGAATCGAAAAAGAGAACGTATTGTGTCAATTTCCCAAGTAGGTATGTTCTATACTACATTTGACAGTTTCTGTGGTATGGTGGTTGAGCAGGTCGGCTCATAACCCGGAGGTGGTGGGTTTGATTTTCACGGCAAGACAAGTATTTGTGTACAGAATAAAAAATCGAAAATACTTGTTCTGAGTCTGGGTGTTGTGGGACTGTGGTCATCGTAGTTCCTTAGTCCCTAGATACTAGTCCCTAGGAATCCCTAGTTAAGGATCTATGTATGTCATCATTGGGCGTTAATTATATAATTTACTAGATGGTAGGACTTTACTGCAAAGTTCGTCTAGGTAGGTACCACCGCTTTGCCAGTTATTCTGCCGCCAAGCAGTAGTGCGCAAGCAATGTAGCTAGTGAAATTACTGGGCAAATGAGACTTTATGATCTGATCTCACAGTTTAGTAATCTTATTACTAGATTGTGCTGATGTCTCTGGATGACGTGCGCAGTGCAGTGTCACGCAAACCTCTATACTTTAGAGTACCGAGTGACACTGCAGCTGATATGGGCAGCCGTGTCGTTTAACATCAGGCGAACGGCTAGCTCGTCACGTCATTCCTGAACATTAAAAAAAATAAATATATATATATATATATATGTATGCTCTTGGACGAAAGAAAAGTGTATGCTACATTGTTAAAGGCAAATTATACCTTTAAGAACACAACGTATACTCAATACTGTAAACACACCTCGCGGCTTAACCCACTATTTATCTTTTTCCCACGGAAACTTTTAATATTCCAGGATTCCATGTTGATCTCGGTAGTGTAAGCGATTTGTGTGCAAAATTTTGTTTAAATCCGTTCAGCGGTTTTTGCGTGAAAGCCGAACAAACAAATAAATAGACACTAAATAGATAGAAATTAGATTCACTATTATACGTAGAAAAAAAATAGAAAAAGAAAAGAAAGATATTCGGTTTAACCACACAATATTTGAATTTAATCAGCAGTTTAAGACTTGTGCCTAAAACTGCTGATTTCTATATTTAAACTCACGATTAAAGTATGTATATTATGTATAAACCTTGTTTATATATTTGTATTTGTGATAGTACGGCTAATATTTTGACTTAACGTTAAAAGGAAATGAAAACATACTTTCAGAATTTCGCCTCCGTGTAGATAAAGCTTCGAGTCTGTATTAATACAGACCGAAGTTTGTTTAAACAAGTTTCAAGCCTATTTATACAACCTTTCTTTATTATCTGGGCTCACGTAAGCCGCAAGATAATTCCAATTTGAGACCGCACCTGGGTTTGTGTAAGTGAGGCTAAATTGCCTCATTCGTTTCGCGGTACAAATTCATCATGGCAGTATGGGTGACGATATTGCGACGGTATTACTTATTCAGGGGACTCCATTTTCATTTCATACTCCGGTCTGAAATGGGGTAAATTCTTTTTGAGGAAGATTTAATCTAGGACAATGTCGGAGGGTGCCAACGGTTTCCGTCTTTTCAGTGTTGCTTTGAAGTTTCTAGTCAAACTCTAATGTAACGTTTACATAAATAAGGAACGAGACAAGATATTCTTTGATATCTTAAAATGCATCGTACCTTACCATGTGGAATTGTGATAAAACGCTTACTTATAGTACCTATTACTAAAATAATTAACCAAGTTTTATATTCAATAATTAAATAACTTTATTTATTAAATGTTTGATACCTCAGAAATGTCAACTGGGTGAACCGATTTTGATGATTCTTTTTTATTTGAAAGCTGGTGCTTCCCGTGTGGTTCCATTTCAATTTTATCAAGATCTGATGTTGTTTTTGAGTTATTCTTAAAAATGTGTATTCCGACTTCAATTACATTGATGATGTTCTCAATTTTTTCCCGTTCGTGATTATAATTTTTCCTTTACCAATTGTTCTGAGAATTTATCAGTTTACTAATCTTTCACTAGATTGTGTATCACGCAATTTTGGTTTTGGGAGTTACGTAATTTTAAAGTTCTAAGTAAAACTGCAAATGATAGGGTAGGGGAAGTCATGTCATTCAGTAATACAAAAAAAAATTATATTAACGACTATGGTTGTAATCATTGGGCATAATTTATTTGTTACTTTCTCAATTTATGAAGGCATAAAAGCTATGTCGCTAAGGAATTATTAATTTCTCCTCTTTTAAAAGATTCGTGCTTCTGTTGGTAATTTGCTTAGGCAAAGCCTCTATCTCTCGGGGGCAATGCTTGTTATTCGCCAACTGTGGTCTACGTTGTGATCGTTGAGCATTATTTATTTACATAATATGCCAAATACATTTCATAAAATAACGCTATAGTTGCAATAAAGGCCAACCTACACCATCTACTCCAGCAGCATGTTACCAAGGGAATCCAATAACGTAATCCGACCCACATATCAATAATAATATGCAATAACCATAATCGCTTCACATTAAAACGCCCAAGCACTCCATATCACAGCAAAAGGGAGCAATTGGAAGCGAAGGGAGCAATCAGGAGCGTAGGGAGTGATTGTCAGAATCCTCTGCGGAATTATACAAATTTCCGTCTCCAAGCCCTCGAAGTATCCGTACGAAAAGTGTTGGAGAAGTGACGTCATGAATATAGAATGCCATCAGACGAGGCGGTAATCTAAATAAACCGCCCTCAAGATTGCTGCAGTGAAAATGTATGGGTTACCGCGAATTTGGTGACTTCTTATCTGCGACATGTGTCCACATCTACGTCCTACAAATGGAAATTTACGAGAATTCGCATGAGCTCTTTGTATTATACCATTATCTCGGAAATTTGAGAAGATATTTGAGTTCTCTCTGTACTCACCCTTGAATTTCGGTTACTTTAGGCACTCGTAGGTCATGAGCTTCAAACTCCATTCAAAAGTTTTTGCCCTTAGATAACTTAGCCTCTGCGTGGTATCAAGATTTCGATTAGGTAGATAATTTTTTTTTGTACTAATGAATGATGTGACAAGCTAGTCGTTCACCTGGGGGTAATCACGAAACTTTGGAATGCAACAGGAGAAATTTCCATACTAACCATGCACATAAACTTCGTATTTAAACTGTCACATCCATACAAATTTGAGTTTCTATTAGTTGCAATCGAGTTACGTGATCGCCCAGCTGATGTTATGACATGGCCACTCATAACAGAACAGTGGTGCCGATTCTGTGTCGCATTCTCTAAAACTAAAGTAAACTCAAAGTATGGCGGTACTCTTCTGATAAAGGGGAAATGAAAAAGACGGAAATATGTTAATGTCGTTTAGCTTTAGAGTATGCGACACAAAATCGACACCACTGTCACCCTTCCCAAGTTCACACGTATCCCTCTATGATACACCTATGCAAGTATGCAATGTACTTGGGCATATCACAGAGGAATAAATGCGAACTTAGAAGCTGTCAAACTTTAGTAAAGACGGGCATAAAATTAGTAACTAAGTTCAAGTTTGATGGTTAGGAAAGAGCAAAATTGACAAGTTAATGACACAAATACAAATACAAAAACTCTATTGTATACCACACAATTTATGTTACATAATAACTTATTGTGGGTATTACAATGGGCGGCCTTACATCTAAAAACGATGTCTTCCAGGCAACATTCGGATGGATAGTATTAGATGAATTAGAAGTAAACGATGGTAGACAATGCGGTCATTTTTATTTTATTTTATGAACATTTTGTTTAAATATTCTCTCACAGTATCTAGTCTAGATATATATATATATAGACCTATTGCTCGCCCACTCCTGGATCTGATGGCAAAGTTTAGACGTCTAGAAACAAACTTTAATCCGCCTTACCAAGTTCTTGAAGCTTTCACCGTGTTTATAAAACTTTATCCCTGTTCTATATATATACCTGTGGGTTTCATACCGCGAGTATACTTGTCTGAAGTGAAGTCTGAATAAATAAAAGTTAATATTTTTTTATTCAATTATAGATAAAGATAACGATATATATGGAGTAAAAAGTGCACCTAGCCACTTCTATCATAGATAAAAAGATACATCCTTTATTATACACACAAAATAATAAGTTTTACAAAAATGCAGCTATGATCCTTTGCTTGTTATATATATATATATATATACTCTTTTGTGTCGAGAACAGGCAAAACAAAAATCAATATACCTAAAACTCTTTAAAAATAGAAAACAAATAAAATACAAGTATTTCAGTATATAATAAGGTTGATCGACCGGCAACATGCTGGATACATATATACCTTCGATAGGCTTGCATTTGACCACTGTCTCACTTGATGGTAAAAACGTTGTAACTTGATGGTAAACGTGGTCACCAATATATTTAAATGAACATATAAAATTCAAAATCCTGACTGACTGACTTATATATCAACGCACAGCTTAAACCGCTGGTCCTAGAGACTTGAAATTAGGCGGGTGTGTTCTTGTAAGAAAGGGTGTTTCGAAATTCCGCACCTAAAAGGGTGAAATGGGTAGTTGAAATTGTCTATGAATTTTTTTAGAGTGAGAGCGTTAATAATATTTGTTTCGACAGAAAAATATGCCATTTGTGACCTATAGGAATATAGGCCACGCGGGCGAAGCTGCGGGCAGAAGCTAGTATAGCATATAGACTGCTTAGAAGATACTGGTTCACTCTTGCCTTGAAAATTCCCAGATTATATTTTTCATGAAACATAGACGCTGGTAAGTGGTTCCATTCCTTTCAATGTTGAAGCGAATTGCACATATTTATATGACGTAGCATGTGCAGAAACTAATTAATTTAAGAGCAGGTAGGCAAAAGTCTATTCTATTTGTTAAGTGAGTTTGCCTTCACACGTATACCGATATAACCCCTGTATCCTTTCATAACTTAATGAAAACAAATTGAGCTCAAGCCTAGTTCAATAAAGAATGTTAGTGAAGTTCCTGTTGAGGAGGCGCTTAACTAGGCTGGTATTCCCCTTGGAGATATTCAGGCGAATAACAGAGGATCATGAACGTTTATACCTTGATCCTTAAGTTCGAGAACAACGCTTAAGCTTCGCAAATTGCGCGCTGGGGACGGGTTAAACTAGATTACTGGAGAAATAGAGCAATAGTGAATCTTTTCGTCTGCTTTGTAAGTTTCATATGAAAGTCTATCTAGTTTTGACTCAAGGACCACATTTGCAAGTTTTTTTTTTGAGGCATTTTATTGTGCTTTTTTAAAACAATATAAACGAAAAAATAATGTTCACCATTTGTTGAAATGTAATTTCAATTGGCAGCTGTCATAGATTGCGATGGTTTAAGTCCAAACCAATGATTCCAAACATAAGAGATACACGATCTTAAGGTAACGTATATGCTAAGAACTTTGACGAATCAATGGATACAAATCCTGACTTTTCTTAGAATGGGAGCATCTCGTCCTGCAGGTGACGTAAGGAGTCAAAAGAAAATGTTCTACGATCACCAAGAAGTTTATTTCAACCTCCATCTAAGCACCAAAGTGGCATTTTATGACGGAAACGGCTTAGTAATTAAGCAGTAGACACCTTCAAGCTGTTGACGTACTCCTCTTGCTACAAAGAAAGAAGAAAAAAGAAAATCATGTTTATAACTCAATAATCATATTGCTATAATATTGACAGCCTCTGTGGTGTGGTGGTTGGGCAGGTCGGCTCATAGCCCGGAAGCGGCGGGTTCAATTCCCACGGCAGGACAAGTATTTGTGCAAAGAAAAAAAAAGATCAAATACATGTTCTAGTCTGGGTGTTGTGGAACCATGTTCTTCGTTGTTTCTGGGTCCCTACACACAGGGAATCCTAGTTAGGATCCAGGATTTATGTATGTGATCGTTGGACATAATTATTATTATTATATTATTATTAAAATGATTGTCAGTGTGTTTTGAGTAGCCGAGGAGTTGATTTACTAAGGCTAAGAACCATACAATTAAATGTTAATTAGCACACTTGCCCATCTCTACTGGCATCGCGGGCTCCTTTTTTGTAGTGTCAAAATAATGAGGATAAAAAATGATAGATTCCAACTCATAAATCAAGTTCTTTAATACCTAAAAAGATCCAACTCCATAAATAGCATCAGACATACGAGTGTAAGTCATTTCGTAGAGATTATTTTTCCCTGATATATTTATGGCATACGAAGAAAATGCGTTGTGGATACCCTGGGGCAAAGGTGAGGATCCATGCCGTATATTATAGTAATTTATTCCGTTATATTACTAGACGGATAGTGAAAGCAGGAAATGAGAAAATACAATAGGTGAATTGGATGTACTTCTAACTTTTTATGCTTATGTATATCTATCTTTTGTTTTTCTGTTTCGTGTCCTATCTGTTATTTTGTTTGTAGTTATAAAGAAAATCACTAAACATTTTAGGATTTATCAAATTATAATTTTGACTTACATTGACGTTTTGACCAACTTAGATAGGCCGTGGTCTCGAGGTGACTAGAATTAAAGAAAAATTAAGGATTTGTTGTGCATTAGGCTATTAGTTTTTTTTTAAACTAAAAATATTCCTTCTATAAAGTATTTAAACTTTTATTAGGACGTACATAAAAAAAATTAACCCAAATTTCCCAATGTTAATATGCAAGCAATTAATATCTTAAATAGACAAGCTTTAAAAAATGTTTGTTCTATACACAATATCCTCAAATTTTATGTTTGCTTCTGACATCATATTATGCTTCCTGCATTGCGCAAATGCGCATCCTCTACCCAAAGCGTCAGAATCATAATCTGCAGTGGTGAGCCCTAGATCATGTACATCTTTCTGCGCAACGCCTGATGTACCAACGACTTTAAATAAAGTAAACATAGAGTTCTGTTTTACAAAGAATACTTGCCAAAAATTACACATGTAAAAATATTGAATTCAATATCCAAATAGCATTAAATTTAGCATTAACATTTACGCAGGGACATATTACAAGCAAACTCTCGCAATATACAGTTTCATTTGAAGAATTTGGGCAATATATTCTGCTATTTCGAGATTGCCCTCGCGTGGCAGCGTCGGATTATTCAAATTTCATGCTATTCGGTCGCCGGTACTTTGCGTTGTTTTAATACTCAAGCGTGGTATGCGAGTCTTTGTCACAATATAAAGTAATAACAGTAAGCAACGCTTAGTTTTGGTCAGTTAAAAAAACTGTTGATAATTTTCTTAAAACTGTAGAATTTCATGAGATAACGTTATATAGTATGAGATGAAGTGCTTTTATTTGCACTTTCATATTAATTTATTAAATTTGCTTTAAACCATGATTATATAAAATTTTAGAAAGCCAAGACCCATCCCTGCGTAGAGTCACCTTCAAATGAAATCTGTTCTAACACATTACTACTTATGTACATATTATGTGTATAAATTTAACCGGTTTTTGTACTTTAATTTTAGACCCAGCCATGGATTTAAATATGTAAATACGGCCTGCTACATTTTCTCTGTCCACGGAGATCTGTCATTTACACATGCCGTGCGGTAGGCCACGTGGCCTGTCACGCCCTTCTATTTATTCAAATCATCACTTTTAATAGCTTTTATAGAGGTGGATTAGAGTTCAAATCTGAAAAAAACAGTCCTCGTAGCTTTGGTAATACTAAAGCTAAAAGATCATGTGATTGCGATGTTCTTACTTAAAATATTGATATCCTTTAGCAGATTCTTTAGGGATGTTATAATGATATGTAGAATTATTGTAGATAGAAACATTAGTAAAATCAGTAACAATCAAAATCCTGGATGGTGAAGCAAGTTGTTTGTTGGTATGAGTAATTTTTTTTTATATTATGGTATTATGTAACGAGCTAACGTTTTGCCTGATGCTAAGCCACGCGGCTGCCCATATCATTGCAGTGTCACTCGGAACTATAAAGTATAAAGTTTTGCACGACACTGCAATGCGCACGTAATTTTTCATATTTGTAATATTACTCGAAGTGATTTGAAATTGACTTACTGCTTGTAATATTTACATTAAAACACGGAATGAGGCTCCTCGTGTTAGTATCGTGTCACGTGCTGAGTGCGAGCTTGGATTGTTTGCAAAAATAACAGATTTAAAGCGAAAATATTTTCACTCGGGTATTTTTACTCTGACGACGTGAAATAATGATATCTGCAGCTGCTGTTAAAATGTGTAGGTAACGGGTACAATCTGCGGGTAAAAAAATGCTTTTAACATAGCAACACTTTTTTGTTAGAATCGGTGGGTACCTGAGTTACGATAAATATACAAGGTGGAATTTAATTCATTCTTTTCTTTTATTGTATGTATTCAGTCTATGCTATAGAATGCTCCCATATAACTAAATAAAAAAAGTACTTATGAAATAAAACTTAAATCTGGGTATTATTAAATTTAAATTCTAAAGAAAAGCCTTGCGACATTGAACAAAGCAGGTGTTTTATTGCCTACGAAACATTTACAAAGTACTCAGCTGGTGGCTGCGCTGTGTGTACCGTTAAATAGACATTTCGGCTGTCATGCAGTTATTTTAAAAGGCACTAAATACTAAAACAAAATATTCTTTTTTTTAATTGGAGCTTGTACGAACCTTCTGTAACATTGTCTGAGTATATATATTTAAGGAAAAGAGTGAATTAAATGCCACCGTGTATATTATAATGTTGTTACATTTACACTATATGCTTTTTTATACTGTTGTTATAAACACTATATGACCACTATATATGCTTTTTTCATATTGTTACTTTCGAATCGTACATCATAAGCCATGTAGAGTCAATTTGGTACTGCCATAAAACAGATCGCTTTACAGTGCATCGTAAATCCGATGATTTTATGTGACATGCCACCGTTCTAATGGATCGTATGCAGTGAACGCAAATACGGGTGTGTTTACTAGCCACCAACTGTATATAGGTACGGGTACGTGCTAAATAACTGCCGGTTTGAATGAAACCTGAAATAAAGTTGAAAACTAGAAATGGGGACGATACGTAGAATAGACAATTGCAGATTTACGTAGAATATACAAAATAGAGAATAGATTGCATTCGATTTCGTAATCAGAAAATGTTCGTTTTTTTTTTGTAACAACACATTATCATGGAAGAAAAAACAAGCGTAAATATAGCAGCTAAAAAGGCGCGAATATAGTAATCTTGATAGCGGTTTTATATTTGCGCCTTTTGCAGTTGAGACACTGTTGCTTTGGGAACCGAGTGCTCACCAAATTTTTAAAGCCCTTTCGAAACGTCTGGTTGAAGCCACACGCGACCAAAATGCTGGCCTCTACTTCGGCCAAAGATTGAGCATTGCCATTCAACGTTGCAATGCTGCCAGCATAATGGGCACGTTGCCTACTGGTAGTGCTTTGTTTGATTAAGTTCTCTTGTATTGTTTAAATTAAATAATATTATGTTGTAAGCGTAAATTATATTTTTAATCGTTTTCCATGTTGTTATATGCGCTAGGAAAGAGGTTTTCAGTGGCACCCATAGACTAGCAAAAGGTAAATGTCCAACACAACTCACCCATTGTGTTCAATGTACACTTAACACTAACTTGGACTTTGCACTTCGGAGAGTATGGAATCGCAAAACTTTGTTCCCCCATGCCCATGTCCTGTTGTGCGTCGTGTTGTGCGATATAATCCACACAACACGACGCACGGAAACATGGTGGGCATTCCTTCAATCCGCACAAAGCGTTTCACTTAAACATTTAATGCGCGGACGGCAAAGGAATGGACAACTTACCAGCGTCTTTGTTTCGTGAAAATTTGATCTGGAAGTTTTCAAGGCAAGTATGTACCAGCATGTTCTAGGCAAGAATGGTCCGTTGCCGACGCGTTGTCACTTACCAGGTAAATTGCAAGCCTTCAAATGTAAAAAATAAATAAACATTAGGTGCGCATCCTCAATGGTCTTGAACTTGTTTCATGTAAAGGAGACCTCTCAACTTAAAACAAGCTTTTACAGTAAGTCAACACAATTTATTTAGTCCAGCTTGAATTCGCTTATTTCAGTCCTCAAAGAACAGCAAAGGTAATTTTATTTTGGGCCTTAAAAGCCCATTGTAAGGCAGAGCCCCGTTATTTATTACAACCGGCGGGTGCGATAAGCACAGAAGGAAAAACCTTTGTAATCTTAATAAAATGTTACCTACCTTTGTTTCAGCTGAAGCATTAGAAAGTACGCTTTTTCTTTTTATATTGTCAAAAGTTTCAAAACCATGACAACCTAATTTTTTTTGAGTCGGAAAGGCCTTATGAATTCACCATCTTTTATTAGAATGTGAATAATAATAATAATGCCCAACGATCACATACTACTTTTACTAGGTGGTAGGACTTTTCTGCAAAGTACCGCCACGTTGCTAGTAATTCAGCCGCCAAGCAATACTGTGTTCCGGTTTGAAGGGCACTGTATCTAGTGAAATTACTGGGAAAATGGACTTTATGACCTGATTTCACAGTCTAGTAATCTTACTAGATAGTGCTTGTGTCTCAGGATGACGTGCGCAGTGCAGTGTCACGCGAAACTTTATACTTTAGAGTTCCGAGTGACACTACAACTAATATGGGCAGCCGTTTCGCTTAACATCAGGTGAACGGCTTACTTGTCACATCATTCAATATGATAAAAAAAACATACATAGATGCTGGGAGGAACTACGAGGACCATGGCCCACAACACTCAGACTCAGAACAAGTATTTGCGCTTTTTTTTCAGAGCACAAATACATGTCCTGACGCGGGAATCGAACCCGCCGCCTACAGGCTATGTGCCGACCTGCTCAACCACCGCACCACAGAGACTTTTTGCATGAACAATGGTGAATTCCGCACAAAATTAACAGAAACGCACGTTGACAAAGCCTACAGATTATCATGAGAAAACGGAGTCACGAATGGACGTGCCGTGGAGTTTGTTGTACCTTATCATCCGCAGTTTCACCGGCATCTTCTAGTAGTTTTGAGTTCATTACCCAAAATGCATGAAACATACCACTAATACACAGTTGCTGTGAGCACTCTTTGAAATTCAACCGAGAACAAATTTATAGGCAGGCTATACAGAACTTATCAACCAGTGTCTTGTCATTAATTAGTTATTTGGCGCATCGTTTGATAGACTGTAGAACAGCTTACTGGTATTTAATTATTATTGTGTTTTTTTGGCGGGAAAGCGAAAAAGATTGCGTCACCGCATTGTATTATTTTCCAAAACTTGTGTTATTTTCAGTGTAAGTGCATAAAATCGGTGGCATTCTATTCGTTAAGTGCTGGATTACAGGTGTGAGTGTGGGAAAATGGTATAATGATGCTGAAACGTTTCTTTTCGCGTTGTTTCCAAAACTCCATAGAAGCTTCAAGTAAAGTTGCCACCACTTTACTAGGAGTATGACTTTGACTAGACTATGACTTGACTTGATGACTTCGACTAAAAGTTACTGCAAGCAAAAACATTTAGTACTGTAGATTTTGTTTTTTGCCAATTCTCCTTGTAATTTTTCAACAGATCGTTGGTTAATTTTTCTATCTGCAGGGTTATCGTAAAACAGTTTACATTCATAACTTATTCAACCCATTATACATCTAATCTTACCGTAGCTATATCGACTAAGTGAACCCATTATTAAACAAAACGTCGAACCCTAAACCTTCGTCAAACTGTGGAAACAATGTCAGCCTATTTTGAAACATTTCTCGAGTTATTGGCGGCATCAGATTCGCACTGCCTTATTGGAAACTTGTCAAATGTAGGTGCGCCGGAAATGTCGGGTTGGCGACGTCTACCACGATCCGAAGCGAAGTGAGAATTCATCCAAGTGGGACCGATGCCGTTACATTCTCGCAAAAATTGTGTTACATTTACAGACAGAATTTATTAGGAAAACGTCTCAGGTTCTTATTAGTTAGATGGCGTGATTTGGAAAGTAATCAGTTAGCTCTTTAAAACTAACCAAAGAACTAAATAATTAACTATTAAAATAAACTTACCTGTAAGGGAAATTCAATAGTAATTATACGAGCTGGTTCTTTCGAAAGATTACCTATCAGTTCTGATATATAAGAGGGTAAAAAAGTTCTTAAAAAAAGAGTTTTATCCAACTTCAATCCTAATGAGAACGTCATCAATGTAGTCGAAATTGAAATACACATTATCAAGGTCAACTCAAAATCTAATCGCGAGATCTTGATAAAATTTAAATGGGACCACATGAGAGGTACCAGCTTTCAAATAAAAAAGAATCATCAAAATCGGTTCACCCATTCGAAAGTTCTCAGGTAACAATGATAAAAAAATAGTAGCATTGAGAACCTCCTCTTTTGTTTTAAATCGGTTGAATAGATAAGGTAAAGTATTTAAAGCGCTTACCACACGGCACCGCGCACCGCCGTGGCAGGCGGTGAGGCAGATATCACATTGCATTGGTCTCTTAGTTATCTGTGGATACTTAATACACGTACACCGCCCGACCGCGCGTTCGATCGGTTCCATAGAGTAACATCGGTTCTCTCGCCGCCACCGCCCCTCCGCGCGGAGGCCAGCGTGGACGGGCGGCACTTCACACACGGAGCGCCGCGTAACCGCGCGGAACATGCTACAGATAGAAAAAAAAGGCATTTTATGTCAAAAAGTTACATCCATCCGCGCGGGCAGGTGCGTAAACCGCCTCACCGAGCGGGGTACCGCTACAAAATCCGCTTAACCGCTTCCGCAAACCGCGGCGGCGCGCGGTGCCGTGTTATAACGGCCTAAGATATTTTATCTAAAAAAAGCTTAGATTTCCACCGATCGACTAAGCACATTTCTGTAATACGCACGTCCCCAAAATGACTTTTATAAAACAAACTAGCTTGTAAGAAAAAATTGATTGCTTAAAGGTATGCGGGTTAATGCGAGTTCCACAAAACTCGCCATTACAAAACCTTTTCAAAGTACGAGTATTTGTGCTAGGTTTACGTGCACGTCCCCTTAAGGCCTGTATTTTATAACTAATTCAAATGCTAATGCTTAACCTGCCATAATTTCTTCGTGTTTCTCTTTTACACTCGTGAAAAAACGGCTGTAGATACAGTGACTAAAATCTAAAAAATGAAATCTACCTTCTTCCAGAAGCAAAAAGGTAGATTTTATTTCGTGTAGAAACGCTGTTTTTTAACACTAACTATGGCAGTTTAAGCACTAGCATTTGAATAAGTTATAAAAATACAGGCCTTACGGCGACGTGCACGCAAACCTAGCGAAATATATACCTACTTGTCATTTTGTGTAGAAATACGAAATGAAATCTACCTTGTTGCTTCTGGAAGAAGGTAGATTTCATTTTTTAGATTTTAGTCACTGTATTTAAAGCTTAAAAATTAAAAAAAAATTTAATTTAAAAATTCTAAATTTAACATTTGGTACCTCGATGACGGTTCTTTAGGCGGGAGTGCATCAGAAGTTTTGGATGACCTTAAATCAATCATTCATCGCTTCAGCTGCGTGGGCTTAACTCTTAATTTTAATAAATGTGAAATTTTTATTCCAGATCATATTCCAGATCAAATTCGCTCATCCATAATTGACAAATTTAACTCGTTATGCCCTAACATTTTAGTTCAAACAAAAACCTCGCTCACTTTACTTGGTGCCCCAATTTTTTTGGAAGCAATCCCGCCTTTAGTGATGTCAAAAATTGAAAACTTTAATGACGTTTCCGGTCGTCTTTTTGAAATTAAACCTCACATGGCTATTTATATTCTTCGGCTTTGTCTTTTTACCCCAAAATTTATGTATTTATTACGGAGTTGCCCTATGTGGTATTTCCAGTCAATTGTTGATTTGGTCGATTCGACTCTAAAAGACACTGTCACTAAAATTCTAAATCTTCATTTTGATAGTCGTGCTTGGGCACAAGCAACTCTCCCCATTTCTTTCGGTGGCCTAGGCATCCGACGTTCATCTAGCGTGGCACTCCCGGCCTTCTTGGCTTCTTGTCATGGCTCGCAAACCCTCATCGGCATGATTCTCAAAACTCCTATTGCCGATGTTCGGGTGGCTGGCCAGACAGAAGCTTTGTCGGCCTGGTGCGCTTCTTGTCAAGGCGTCAGTGTTCCTACTGAAATGGGGAGACAGAGTGCGTGGGACATTCCACTCATAAAATTAACCCATTCGGCTTTATTGGATCAGGTGACAGATGATGCAGATCGAGCACGTCTCCTAGCTTCATCGGAAGTAGAGTCAGGTCACTGGCTCCGTGCTCTTCCCTCCGACAATTTGGCGACTGTATTAGACCCCAGCAGCTTACGTGTAGCCGTGGGTTTACGTTTGGGGGTTAAGCTGTGCGAGCCTCATCACTGCCAATGTGGGCAAGGCGTGGACCGACTCGGACGACATGGGCTCTCATGTGTGAAGAGTGCCGGCCGGCTATTTCGTCATTGGGCGATCAATGATTTAGTCAGGCGGGCACTCTCCACAGCATCCGTGCCCTCTACGCTGGAGCCGACTGGGTTGGTGAGAGACGACGGCAAGAGACCGGATGGTGCCACC
This sequence comes from Ennomos fuscantarius, assembly GCA_905220475.3. Lineage (NCBI taxonomy): Eukaryota > Metazoa > Arthropoda > Insecta > Lepidoptera > Geometridae > Ennomos > Ennomos fuscantarius. Next base: position 13,268,240 of record HG992027.1, read on the forward strand.
TTAGTCCCGTGGTGTCTTGGACGCACACTTGTCTGGGACGCCACGTGTGTGGATACCTTGGCACCTTCTCACGTCTCCAGCACGGCTCAAAGCGTCGGGGCCGCGGCGGAACAGGCGCAAATAAAAAAACGGCGCAAATACGCACAGGTCAGCGCAAATCACGAGTTTGTGGCGCTGGCCGTAGAAACATTAGGCCCGTGGTCGTCCGACACAAAAAAATTTATTAAACAAGTTTCGACTCGTTTGGTTCTCGCCTCGGGGGATCCCAGAGCTGGCACATACTTCGCTCAGAAGCTAAGTCTTCTAATTCAGCGAGGTAATGCTGCCAGTATTCTGGGAACCCTACCGCGCGGTGGTGAGTTGGATAGCGTATTTATTTTGTAAATAATGTTTTATTAGTTTTAACTTTTTATTTATAGAGTGCCTGTAAATATTAATGTTTATAGTGACTTTATGTATAAATATTTACATTTTAAATACGGAAAGTGAAATTTAAAGCTGTTTTCAACGTTGAGTAAAAAATACATTAATAAACACATACACCAAAACATTCGTAGTATTCGTAGAATTGGCAGATTAGCATAATTATAGATACTTCCTTGGCAAAGTATCGCTCAGTTAGTTTGCTTTGCGTTTTGAACTGTAGGTTATGAGTTTGATTCCCACCTAAAATATACATTTTGCATAGGTAACAAAATTATATTATGTGTTTTTCTGTGCTAAGTATTTTATCAGTTATCTATGTTTACCACAGTACTAGCTTGGGGCTAGATAGCGCATGTGTAAAATTTCCACAACTATTATTTTACTTACTTGTTTAAATACAAAATTAAAATTTTAATTTATCTGATTTATACTTCTTGACCTGGATCTGGAGACCAGATCCAGATCATAAACATAGTGATTGATTGAGTAGAATCGGTGATACAATATTGGTTTGAAACACCTGCTTGTTCTTACTAATCTTGAAGGGTGGAATAACAAAATATAACTCCCGGGGCTTTGCCATCATCTCTTAGCGCGATTCAATTTAACTTTTTCTTTTCTCTAGGTCGTAGGACTTTTCTGCAAAGTTCGTCTAGGAAGGCACCACCGGTGTGCCAGTTAGTCACAAAATAACTAGCACAGCGGTAGGGCAAGCACTACTGTGTGAGCAATCGAGACTTTATGATTTGATCTCACAGTCGAGTAATCTTATTATACTATATACTAGACTACTATTACTAGACTGTGCTGATGTCTCAGGATGATGTGCACAGTGAATTGTCACGCAATACTTTATAATTTGGAGTTCCGAGTGACACTGTGCTGTTATGGACGACCGTGTTACTTAAAATCAGGTGAACGATGAACATGATTCATGAACATAAAAAAGACCTAAATTAATCATTACAATACTATTTGCGACTCACTTTAGTCGCAAATTGAATCCCCCTGTACCTAATTAATCACCTTGAGAATCGCCATGTAACAATATATCTAAATACATACCTTCCATATAGACACCAAATGCTCAGCAAATAAGGATTCGGATCAACTTAAGTGAAGGACCTTTCCTCTAGAATTGGAATTGACAAACCAAGTCACATGAAATCAAATAACATTCACATTTTGACACGTAATATCTGAATAGATTTCCTCGCCAGCGGCACCTATTTCTGAATGAGATATCACCCCGCCATCGCTCAAGCTTGACGCGGGTTCCTAAATACGCAACTGTGATAATATTGTTCGCTAGCCGTTATTATGACGATGATACGTATTGGTTTGCAATGCGTGAATAGTTCCGTTATCTTTGACGCTTTTCACATGAAGATGAGGGTGAATGTTACGTAGTTTCTGAGTAGGTTATTTATTGCGTGCGCAACCCACGAATCATATGATGATATTTATAACACCGGCTTCGCATAAATTCTGTAGATATACTAAAAAAATTAAAACAACTGGGCAACATTTTCCTCCGTTTTGTTCTGGTGATCTATAAATCGGCGATCTTTTAGTATTATCTCGTAATTTATTGGCAAGTTTCAACGTGAATGTTAAAACTCTAAATCAAGTTTAAAAAGAACTAAATAAGTCCACTTTTCTATCCACTTTTAAGGAGTAGACTCGATGCCATCTTCTTTGTTTCCTGAAACTGGGTATAAACCTGGGTGTCTTCAAGCCCAGAGTCAATTGGTACATCTATAGTAGATGTATGTAGATGTAGATTTTCGTGCTCCATCTTTAGCTTACCATTGGCAACATGGTCGTCATATATGTAAATCTATTATATTAAAAACAAAATCCTTATATTGCAATCTATAACAGACAGTTATTTCCTTTCGCAGTTTAACTATCTTGTGCGAACAAAGCTGCAGAAACGCCGTGATTAATTGATTATTTTCCGCTCGTCGCCGTTCCTTTGGCGGTTCGGAAGCTTCACTCGACTTGTCGTCTCAACAATGTTTTTATAATTTATTACTGTCAATTTATACTCGTATGCTGTTTGATTTTTATTAGAAAAGGAAAGATTAAATGTATTGTTATTAAGTTTTAGTTGGAATTATCCAAATTTAAACAAAAATAGCCGCATGCACTTGATGTTACTTAATAGCTCGCACGGTCCCACAAGTCTAATAAGTGGCCTTGGTGAGCAAGGTCCATATAAGTCCATATAAGGTACCATATATAGGCGCAAAAAAGGCCCAAAAAGGTCTACTAGGGAGCGAGTTGGCTGACTGCTAACGTGGCGCCTTCTCGCCCCACCACGGCGGAAAACTGCTCAGGGAGGAGCGTCACGGACGGTTTTTAGTGAGTTCGAGTCCCACATACCCGCCGCCGCCACCACACCCGTGGTGGCAGGAAAAAGCGCGTGCATTTTCTCCCATAAAAAAAGCTAAATTGAAAACTTAAATTTTACTTTTACATATTATGTACGAGCTGCACCCGTGGCGTGGCCTACGGGAAAATAATTCAACCACCCATTTCAACTTCTTAAGGGTGGAATTTCGAAAAACCCTTTCTTAGCGGATGCCTACGTCATAACATCTACCTGCATGCCAAATTTCAACCCGATCCGTTCAGTGGTTTGGGCTGTGCGTTGATAGATCACTATGTGAGTCAGTCAATCAGTCAGTCACCTTTGAGTTATATATATTTAGATTACCATGGAGTAAAATGTAAATGTAACATATACAAGCCGAATGGTATTTATAGAACACCACCTACTTTCGTCATTGATATTTTAGTAGGAATAAAGCAGAAGCACCCACTTAAGACAAAGCGATACTTGCTCATGAGAGTCAATATTCGTTTTCCTAGAAATGTATTGTGGAAAACTTTTTTCATCTCTTACACAAAAGGTCACGGCACCCGTGCGTGGGCTTTACTTTCCTTTCTACAGTTTTTTTACATTGAAAGAGTTGTCGAAAGATCTGTCTGCTTGTCCAAGTGTGTAGACATCTTACGTAAACGGGCTTTTAATTTATATATATTTTCAAGGTCGTTCAATACCAAAGATGAAAGCCTGAAAGGGCGTCATTTAGATAAGCTCAACAAGATTGATGGCAGTTTCACTCCAAAATACCGCTATTCACTCAGAATCCCTAGCGGATAAAACTTTCGTAGTTCACGTAACTTGGGCGATTTTGTTTATTTTAATATTCAATATTCGGTGAAGTGGCTGTGGAAGTACGACCGTCGTGGGAATATTATTTCGAGAGAAACGTAAATGGATTTCTAGCGTTAGCAAAAGCTGACGTGTTGTAAGGGTACGATGACGTGAAGCGAGTTATCGTAAAAAGTATAATCCAAAAACTGTCTCCCATATCTGCGGAAAAACACACTGTAACGGAACAGAAGTCCCGTAACGTCACAAATATAGTAAAGATTAAATATTGAATAAATATACTAATGAAATAAAGTAAAATAATCCCATAATAAGTTCAAGGTCACAGGACGCTAGAAAACTATATATAAAATATATGCAGAAACAATTCACTTAGATTTATGAACATCTACAAATACTAGAATAGTTAAATCAATAAGAAATGTATCAAAATAAATTAGATTAGTTTTACACTAATTCCATTCAAACAGTTGATTAATGCATTTAAGTAATTAAATGAACAATAAACAAAACATAATAAATAAGTTCCATTCACATAATATTACCGGAGCATTAAAGTATCTATGTCTTGAAACGGAAATTGCTACGAAAACGAAAAATAGCGAAACCATTAATAAAACTACTTCGTAATAAAGAAAAGTACTTAAAACTGCCAAATACTTAAACAAATGTACGTCGCGGAATGTGAATTAGACCTTTGTCGCAATAACTTCCCATCCGTCTGCAAAATAATATAATCTGTGACAAAAATGTATCGGCTAGAAGGGCAAGAAACACCGGAGATAGCAATAAAGCCGCGAAATGTCGGGTGGAGCGTGAGAGTGAGAAGAGAAGAGCCAGAATTGTACACGTTAGAAGGAGATGATGAGAATAGTTGGAAAGGAACTTGGATAGTTAGCGGGAAGCCATGGCGGGGGTCAGGAGAGTAGGTCGCGTTGAAAGAAAACAAATAGGATTTTTACGGTTGCTTGTACTCGGTGCATCGAGTTATTCGCATAATCTTCGTAATTACGAATATTTAGTCATTAACGTGTGAAATTTGTGATCTCTTCGAATAGAAGGATGATTGTGCGTTCGTCGTAGGAGTAGATCGGATCGGAGCATATTTTTAGGTTAAGTACTCGGAGCGCGGGTTAATTTGCATATTTTCAATAATTCACTGATTTGGTTATTAACTCCAGATATTGTGATCCCTTAATGTTTTAGGTGCGTTAAAGAGCTAGATGTCCTCTCTCGTTTTTTAAGAGTGGTGTTAGTAAGTGAAATTGGTGTTTTGTGATAATACAAGTGGGGTCAGTCATCGGTAAGTCGAGGTACACGCCATGGTAAATCATTATAAATAAAATATTAAAATATAAACATTCCAAATGATCCAAGTAATTTACATAGTGAAAACGTAATTATAATAAATAATTTCCAGTAAAATAGTATAATGTTGTAACAAATAAAATCTGAATGAATACTATTCAAAACAAATAATATCAAATTAAATCATAATCTTTATGAAATGTCATGCTTACTCAGAGTAATTATTTATGCATACATACATAGCTTATTATTATTATAATTCTGGTAACAAATAATTATTATTAATCAGATGGGTTTGTATCTGTGTTATCAAATCTGAAGGTTGGAACTTGGTTAAGATCTGGTTTCACTAAACCTAATATGCTCCATAAAGTGGGCTATATCTACTGACTACTTTGATAAAGTCTGTTTGCACATTGGGTCTTGCGGAGCCGTACCCAGAGGTTTCTCTATGCTGTACAGATTAGAGAGCTTCTTCTTCATTTGTGTAATTGATGGATTTTATCATGGATTTTATGTAATATAAATCTACCTGCGATAGTATTCTGGATCTGAACTCGGGGACAACCTAAGATGGCTTAACCTGACCAAATCAATCTAATTAAAGATTGTTTTAAATTCAACAAACATCTAATAAATGACTGGTAATGTCATGAATTATCATATGGATATAAGTAAATATCCTGATAATCTTGTAATCTAGCTGGGTATGGCTTGATTACTTATATATGAAGTAACTAATGGCTGGTAATGTCATGTATCATATGGATATAAATAAATATCCTGATAATCTTGTAATCTAGCTGGGTATGGCTTGATTGCTTATATAAAAGTAACTAATGACTGGTAATGTCATAAATTATCATATGGATATAAGTAAATGTCCTGATAATCTTGTAATCTAGCTGGGTATGGCTTGATTACCTATATAAAATAACTAATGGCTGGTGATGTCATGATATTTCATAAGGATATAAATAAATGTCCTAAAAATCTTGTAATCTAGCTAGGTATGGCTTGATTAACTATATAAAATCTATACTGAAATAATCTAATCATAAACCCGGATCGTTTTAATATATAAATAAACCATAAATATTATTAACTTGAATAAACACCAACGGGTAATTATTCCATGTCTAATTCTAATATAATGGTTATGTCTAATCGCGTCTAGGCGAAGGTATCGTGATAGGAATAGGTAGGTCGGGGAGGGGGGATTAGGGCCTCTCTGGTAACGAATTCAGTAATTACCAAAGAGTCCCACAAGGAAATCTGTTTTGATAAAAGAATATGTCCTCTTTCTTACTATAGTGCACTGCCATCTGCAGTTTTAAAGCACTTATCAGTGGGGAGTATCCAGTCAGGTGACGAATCTCACATTCTTGGGGCGGGGAGGAGCTCCTTGAACAGAATTATAGCAGAAAATGACATGCTGTAGTTTTGCTGATAAGTGCAACCTATATTTAATATATATTTAATGTAAACTCAGAAAGCATGAGATGAATGTTATAAGAAATAACTTAGGTCTAACTTAGGTCTCAAATATAACTCAGTTTACTTACGAAAACAATACGTTGGTTCCTACTGAAGTTCTATTATCGTTATGCCACTATTTAGTATCTATGGGGAGTCGCTTACAGTTACATAATACTTAAATACCTACTTACTATTTATAGCAATACCATAATACTTGTATACTAGATAAATAAATAGATACCTATATTCTTAATATACTTATAAACACTAAACCGGTTAGCTAGGTCGCCTTAGGAATTGTCTCACTACCTTTAAAGAACTAGGGTTACTACAAAATCACAACGTACGGTCCTACTACATTATTAGACGATCACATATCACTTGGCCATATTTACATCATCACCTATAACACTTCTAACGTTCATAGACTTCTTAATAACTCTAACGTTTATATACCATTATATACCATGATATACTTTATTATACTTATAGCTCAATTAGGGTTAGGCCGGTTAGGGTATACGGTAAAGGGCTCCTTCAGGGGGGGCGTTACAATATGTGTTGCCGTGACAAGGATATTATTTTATTAGTATCTAGATAATTTACGTATAAAGAGGTGTTATAGTTAAAGGTTTGAGTTACAGTAGCGGTATCTAATATCTATTAGTTACCGCACAATTTGTTGCACGTGAAAACGGAGAGGTTTTGAGACAATATTATAGCGGGTTTACTTTGCATTTCATCTAATAACACAACGTAAACAATAGTAGATTCGCAAGTAATAATAATGCGTTCGGCTTAGCACACAGAATAATTGATAGTACGCTGCCTAAAAAGAATTTCGCGCGACACGCGACTCGGTGCCATGCGACGTTGCCATTCCGCTTACACTTAGTTTACTTCAACGGCAAATAAAAGCGGGTTGCTATGCTAGCTCGCAGTACGATGGGTAGCTTCGTTCCTAGAAAGGCGAGACGCGCGGGCGGCGCCTGCGCGGCGCGCGGGCTGCGACGGCGCGGCGCCGCGGATCAGTCCCGGCAAACCGAACGAGCCGTTATAGTATTACTTAGCGGGAATAGGTGAATATACACCACATTTTAGAGATGCTCAATATTAATGATAAACGTATTTCATCTTTCTTATGAAACATTAGAAAATATGTAGGTATAGGTTTGCTAGGTCTTAAAACTGAATAGACGGATAGGCCGACTAGTTTAGCCGGACGGTTGCGTGAAATGGCCGGATACATTTATTATTAATGTAAAAGTAGGCTAGTTTGAATCCATAATTACGATTTTGTTGGTAAATAAATAACAAATAACCAATATAATAATAAATAAATATAATCTAACTAAATTTTCTAAATCTCGTAACGAATAATGACATAACTTCAAAATATTAATTGAGTATCTATTACGATTCTAAAACTCATAGTAAATCATATTTAAAGAAAAAGAAAATTTAGGTACTCGAAGCACGAGCGGGATCCGAACCCGTGCCTACCCGTCAACTTGCGATACGTGTACATAGGTATTGCCGAACTCTTAAATCGAGTATTAAGATTGTGAACAATAACCCTATTCAAACTTTATACTTGCTACCTAAACTAATTTTGTTACGCATGTTACGCGGATAGGTGATACTTTGTCTTGATTATAGGTACCTACCTAGGTCGTGTTTAGTTATGAACGCGTCGGTACTATTTAGCTAAAAATAGTTAAAAACGTTTCAAATAATTTAAGTAATCTAATTCAGTAGTCAAATATATCAAAATACAATTTAGTGTTTACATTAATATACATGCATAGTACATCTACCTAAATATTCTCCAAGCTGTTATTCCGGCTAGAAATTATTGCGTGATTTTAGTACGTACTCGTAGTTCATTCGGTATATCTAGGAAAATAAATTATACAATAAAAACAAAAACGACGGAATCGAACCTGTGACCAAGTTTCATACCTCTTAGTTGCGGGCACAGCGTGACCGCTGTGCCGCTAAGCTGCGAGCGCTCGTCGCTCGTACAAGTACGTAGATCGGACATATATTACAATAAATACAGATATATGAATAGATACACTTCTTGGATCATAAAAACATTAAATATATTATTTTAATAAATATTTTAACCTTGTAACAGACAATTAATAAAACTATTGTTTGCTAAAACTAAAACTATGATAAAGTACTAGAGCCATCTAATGACTAGTAGGTGAAGTTTGTTCTGTACGGAAAATTACGCTATTCAAATTAAAGATAAAACTTGTAATATTTAGAAAAACACATTAACAATTACTTAATGTTTCTTTAGTTTTACAAAATGGGGGTTGTATCAGAAAATAAGTAATAAAAGAATTACGAATTGTGCTTGATAAGGTTCAAATTAGTTAGTGCGCCATCTACTGGTAATGTCCAGAACCTTTTAGATAAAGTTGGATGAAGTCGATACGTCTGAATATATCCACGGCTTAGTCAAGTTCATTAACCTATATCCGAAGTAAATAAAAGAAAAAGATTCGTAAATTAAATCGCTATGTAGTAGGTAATTGTAAAATAATGTCATACGATTTTACTAAACAAAATGTTGGTTTAATATTGCGTTTACGCTAATCGATTATAAAGTATTGATTGTAGTAGGATTTTATCAGATTATTTAGTGGTACCTAGGATTCAGGCAGAATATAGATAGATCTAAATAATATTAATATCTATTCTTTATTAATGGGATTATGTTTTATATCGAATTAATGTTAGTTATCTGCATCGTCAAACATCAATATCGAAATTACGCAACTAAGTAGTGCTTACATAAAATAATCTAGATGGCGGTGTACTGCCTTAAAACACGCAAGCGTTTTTTTACCGATTAACAGCGGGACTCGCTACTCAGTAGAAACGAAAGTTTTGCGATTTTGTACTTTAAACCCAATGACTTGAGGTTTAGATTCCGTTTAGTTGTATATTAGGCTATAACATATGCGATGACATATAACGCGTAAACGCGCGAATTCTGAAATACGAACGTACTAGAATTGGTAATCTCACTATATTTGCGTAAACAATAATAATTGATAATTGTAATATGATGACATGTTTAATGGTATTCAGTCACTTAAATAAAATTCAATTTGCTTTAATTCAATTAGGCATAATGCAATTAAATTACAGTTTTAATTCAATGAACAATACGATTTAATTATAATTAAATTCAATTAGAATAATTATTTATTGGGATTGATTAACGGTTACATTTTAAACGACAAGTTTTACGTATAAGTATACATTTTGTAGGTAAGAATTATTATTTACCTTTCGAATTCTCTTTCGGGGGTTGTTGCGTTTTATTCCTAGGCAAATAATAAATAAATAAGTGTTCACTACTTTAGACGTCACGATTAATTATATTACTTCGCGCCATTTCGGTTTCGTTGTCCGGCAAGCCGTACATTACGTAGGTACGTACCTGGTAGGAGATATAAGTATATTCTCTGGTTAGGCATTATCAAATCAACTCAACGGTACGCGGTGGTACTTGCACACTACTACTTGGTGACAGAGTGTACAATTTATAGTATGTTAAGTCTTAATAACGGAGGCGTGTATACCGAGTGCGGTTAGGAATAAATTTATTGATTCTAGTAATGATGATTATAAATACATACTATTATGTATACTCGTTCATGTTATATTTTAAAGCATTGAAAATTGTAGTTATTATTATTTATAGTCAAGTGGTCGAATATAATATAAATATAAACAAGCACTTGTTGAAAGGATAGGACTTTAAACGTTTATTGAAACTTAGTTCGGTTTTAAATACTCAGGAATACTTTTATAAATAAATATATAGAATTTGTGTATGATCCTTGGCAAAAGTATCTTTTACTAATAAAATACCTCTTACCGAAACAAATATGGGAACTCGTCGTTCTTTCATTAACTTATCTACTAAATGTCGGGTTTAGGAGCGACTTAACGGTAGCGCGTTAGTGCAGAGGAAGCGTGTGGGTCAGACTTTGTTTGAGGGTTGGTTAGCCGAGTTGTGTTTTATGTACTTTAGTACAAATGGTCAGAAGATTCCTTAGTCTTCTAGCGTTGTTAAGTACTCAGTTTATCGGTAGGCGTAATATAAACGGTGCATGTACATGTACAACGGAATAGCTTGATAGCTCGGTGGTTACGATAAGTAAAGATTACTACCAGACTAGATAGTTCCCGAGAGCTGCAAATATAATTACTATAGGCAAACTAAACGGAGTATCAGTTAGTTCGGAAACGGAGATTGCCGTTTGGTTGATGAAGTTATTATAAGATGGACATAGCATGGAAATCATTATGTTAGCGCGAAACTAGGTAATGTAATAGATATGGGTTTAGGTAGATGGGATATATTGTATTGTAATAGATATTATTAAATGGTGTGCGTATACTAAATGATATAGTGTAGTAGGGTTGTTAAGTTCTTGCTGCGCGAAAATAAATTAGATAAATAAATCAAATAAATAAATGAATAAAATAAATTAAATATATTAATTAAATCAAATAAATAAATAAATAAAACAAATAAAATAAAGTAAAACAAAATAAAATAAAATAAAATAACATAAAATAAAATAAAATAAAATAAAATAAAATAAAATAAAATAAAATAAAATAAAATAAAATAACATAAAATAAAATAAAATAACATAAAATAAAATCTATATATATATATATATATATCATATATGATCTATTACGATGATGATTACTTTTGATTAAGATCATATTTATGGTCTATTATGATGATGATTACTTTTGATTAAAATTACATATATGGTCTATTATGATGATGATTACTTTTGATTAAGATTACATTTATGGTCTATTATGATGTTGGTACTATTAAGATTATGGTTATGGTCTATTATGATGATGACTAATTAAGTTTATGTTTATGGTCTGTTATGATGATGATGATGATTCTGGTTAACATCGTATTTATGGTCTATTATGATGATGATTACTTTTGATTAAGAGTACAGTTATGGTCTATTATGATGATGATTACTTTTGATTAAGATTACATTTATGGTCTATTATGATGTTGGTACTATTAAGATTATGTATATGGTCTGTTGCAATGATGATGATGTTAAGATCATGTTTATGGTCTATTACTATGATAATTAATCAAGATTATGTTTATGGTCTATTATGATGATAATTACTTTTGATTTAGAGTACAGTTATGGTCTATTACGATGAAGATTAATCAAGATTATGTTTATGGTCTATTACGATGATAATTAATCAAGATAATGTTTATGGTCTTTTATGATGATGACTACTTGTGATTAAGAGTAACTTTATGGTCTATTATGATGATGACAAATTAAGATTATGTTTATGGTCTGTTATGATGATGATGATTATTCTGGTTAAGATCATATTTGTGGTCTATTACGATGAAAATTAATCAAGATTATGTTTAGGGTCTATTTTGATGATGACTACTTTGATTAAGTGTACATTTATGGTCTATTATGATGAGGATTTATTAAAGTTATGTTTATGGTCTGTTATGATGATGATGATAATCCTGGTTAATATGATAATCATGGATGATGATGATGATGATTACACGGTTTAAGTGTTGGTTATATATAGTTATGATGATGATGATGATGATAGATAGGTAAAACTCTATCGAAACGTCATAAAATTAAAAGTCTGGGGGTTGCTTAAATAATTAGAATTTTGAAGTACCTAGGTAGTTTTGATGAGGTCAGGTCAAAATAAGGTTAGTTACCGGGGAATTTACAGTTTATAAGCTAGCATGGGTTTTGTCCTACATAATTGTTTCAAATCATTTTAGTTGAGAGTAATAAGTAAACTTTCTTAAAAATTCTAGAAACTTTTAATAACGTTTTGCGCCATAAACAGTGAACGCAATGCGAATAAAAATAGAATCTTAAAACTTAGTTACATTCGTTTCCATTATTAGAAGAATACTTAAATGCATTCATCGACTTTAAATAACGTATAATGTGTAAGAGTTTGACCTCCGGTTTATTACGGCTAAGGATATTTAAGAATTTTGTAATAAAATCAGTAACTTGTTGAATGAAATTAATTCAAATCTAAAGCGACGGGAAATAATTGAATTAAGAATTGTTGAACAATAATAATAATACTAAATTATTATATTAAATTATTAATAGCATAAAATAAGATAGTGTAAACTGTTAGGTGCCCTTTAATATTGTATAAATATAAATGAATCAAAGACTTTTGTAACTCCATAAGATAATACAAAGTGATAAATTTGACATCGTGTTATATCATACATCAATAATAAAACTAAAATTTAGATAAATTTAAACATAAATAAATTAAATGAACAGAGGGTTAATTATTGTTTTCTTAATCAGTAACTTTTATAAATCTTGCATAAATCTTTGAAATTGAGAATAAATCGGGACGTGTATTTATTTTAATTGAGTGTAGTAATATTGTAATAAATATTATGAGCAAATAATTTTAATAGCCTTTCACCTAAATTGGGAATTGCTAGACTGTTGAGATAGTATGCTAGAGGTCGGGAGGACTCCGTTTATGTAGTCGGGGTGTCGAATGTGGATGGAAATGTTGTTTTGCTAATGGAAGGTTTGAACGAATGAATTTAGGACCATGTGAATGAAAGGTTTGGTCCTATGATTGAGGTAATAATAGTCAACGAGGGTCTTAGTGGTTTGGCAAGGCCTAGGGTTGAAGGGGTTTGCTGACGATTGGTTTCAGACATAATACACTTCACAATCGGTTTCTTGTAAGGGAAAGCTTTGGAGTTAGGTTAAAGTCATCAGCTTAGCATTAGATAATGCACTTATAAGGAACCCTACTGCACAAGAAGCTAAGATCTGAACTACTTACACTGCACATACTCCGAAAAAAGAATGAAGTTTGAGATTGGGATTGTTCCGAGTAGTTGTTTGGGTTCATACACGATTGCTAATTTTAGCTTTATTATTAGATTTTGTGGGGAGCAGACGAAACAAACTGAATAGTTGTAAGATAGAACTTAGGAGGTTTGATTGTCAGCTTGCTACTAGGGCTGCCTGCCTCACAACCAGGTCCCCAGCAGGGTCTAGTAATATACACGGTTAAAAATGTCGATTGGTTATAATCCAGGTAATATAAGCTTGGGATGTTGCACAATTTTGTGGTTCATTTTTGGTTCGGTTTAAATCCACTACACATGTAGGCTCACCTACAGCAGGAACCACACATGTTTGAAGTCAAACCGTTAGCAAATTATAAATTGCTTAAAAATAGGTTGGGATTAAGAGGGAACTATAAAATATCACATTACAACCTATATTTGTGAGTTATTTGAATTTTTGGTTAAAAATTTTACTTCGGTTATACATTTAGACACCTGCGTAAAATTTGGGGGTTGGATGTAACGGAACAGAAGTCCCGTAACGTCACAAATATAGTAAAGATTAAATATTGAATAAATATACTAATGAAATAAAGTAAAATAATCCCATAATAAGTTCAAGGTCACAGGACGCTAGAAAACTATATATAAAATATATGCAGAAACAATTCACTTAGATTTATGAACATCTACAAATACTAGATAGTTAAATCAATAAGAAATGTATCAAAATAAATTAGATTAGTTTTACACTAATTCCATTCAAACAGTTGATTAATGCATTTAAGTAATTAAATGAACAATAAACAAAACATAATAAATAAGTTCCATTCACATAATATTACCGGAGCATTAAAGTATCTATGTCTTGAAACGGAAATTGCTACGAAAACGAAAAATAGCGAAACCATTAATAAAACTACTTCGTAATAAAGAAAAGTACTTAAAACTGCCAAATACTTAAACAAATGTACGTCGCGGAATGTGAATTAGACCTTTGTCGCAATAACTTCCCATCCGTCTGCAAAATAATATAATCTGTGACAAAAATGTATCGGCTAGAAGGGCAAGAAACACCGGAGATAGCAATAAAGCCGCGAAATGTCGGGTGGAGCGTGAGAGTGAGAAGAGAAGAGCCAGAATTGTACACGTTAGAAGGAGATGATGAGAATAGTTGGAAAGGAACTTGGATAGTTAGCGGGAAGCCATGGCGGGGGTCAGGAGAGTAGGTCGCGTTGAAAGAAAACAACTAGGATTTTTACGGTTGCTTGTACTCGGTGCATCGAGTTATTCGCATAATCTTCGTAATTACGAATATTTAGTCATTAACGTGTGAAATTTGTGATCTCTTCGAATAGAAGGATGATTGTGCGTTCGTCGTAGGAGTAGATCGGATCGGAGCATATTTTTAGGTTAAGTACTCGGAGCGCGGGTTAATTTGCATATTTTCAATAATTCACTGATTTGGTTATTAACTCCAGATATTGTGATCCCTTAATGTTTTAGGTGCGTTAAAGAGCTAGATGTCCTCTCTCGTTTTTTAAGAGTGGTGTTAGTAAGTGAAATTGGTGTTTTGTGATAATACAAGTGGGGTCAGTCATCGGTAAGTCGAGGTACACGCCATGGTAAATCATTATAAATAAAATATTAAAATATAAACATTCCAAATGATCCAAGTAATTTACATAGTGAAAACGTAATTATAATAAATAATTTCCAGTAAAATAGTATAATGTTGTAACAAATAAAATCTGAATGAATACTATTCAAAACAAATAATATCAAATTAAATCATAATCTTTATGAAATGTCATGCTTACTCAGAGTAATTATTTATGCATACATACATAGCTTATTATTATTATAATTCTGGTAACAAATAATTATTATTAATCAGATGGGTTTGTATCTGTGTTATCAAATCTGAAGGTTGGAACTTGGTTAAGATCTGGTTTCACTAAACCTAATATGCTCCATAAAGTGGGCTATATCTACTGACTACTTTGATAAAGTCTGTTTGCACATTGGGTCTTGCGGAGCCGTACCCAGAGGTTTCTCTATGCTGTACAGATTAGAGAGCTTCTTCTTCATTTGTGTAATTGATGGATTTTATCATGGATTTTATGTAATATAAATCTACCTGCGATAGTATTCTGGATCTGAACTCGGGGACAACCTAAGATGGCTTAACCTGACCAAATCAATCTAATTAAAGATTGTTTTAAATTCAACAAACATCTAATAAATGACTGGTAATGTCATGAATTATCATATGGATATAAGTAAATATCCTGATAATCTTGTAATCTAGCTGGGTATGGCTTGATTACTTATATATGAAGTAACTAATGGCTGGTAATGTCATGTATCATATGGATATAAATAAATATCCTGATAATCTTGTAATCTAGCTGGGTATGGCTTGATTGCTTATATAAAAGTAACTAATGACTGGTAATGTCATAAATTATCATATGGATATAAGTAAATGTCCTGATAATCTTGTAATCTAGCTGGGTATGGCTTGATTACCTATATAAAATAACTAATGGCTGGTGATGTCATGATATTTCATAAGGATATAAATAAATGTCCTAAAAATCTTGTAATCTAGCTAGGTATGGCTTGATTAACTATATAAAATCTATACTGAAATAATCTAATCATAAACCCGGATCGTTTTAATATATAAATAAACCATAAATATTATTAACTTGAATAAACACCAACGGGTAATTATTCCATGTCTAATTCTAATATAATGGTTATGTCTAATCGCGTCTAGGCGAAGGTATCGTGATAGGAATAGGTAGGTCGGGGAGGGGGGATTAGGGCCTCTCTGGTAACGAATTCAGTAATTACCAAAGAGTCCCACAAGGAAATCTGTTTTGATAAAAGAATATGTCCTCTTTCTTACTATAGTGCACTGCCATCTGCAGTTTTAAAGCACTTATCAGTGGGGAGTATCCAGTCAGGTGACGAATCTCACATTCTTGGGGCGGGGAGGAGCTCCTTGAACAGAATTATAGCAGAAAATGACATGCTGTAGTTTTGCTGATAAGTGCAACCTATATTTAATATATATTTAATGTAAACTCAGAAAGCATGAGATGAATGTTATAAGAAATAACTTAGGTCTAACTTAGGTCTCAAATATAACTCAGTTTACTTACGAAAACAATACGTTGGTTCCTACTGAAGTTCTATTATCGTTATGCCACTATTTAGTATCTATGGGGAGTCGCTTACAGTTACATAATACTTAAATACCTACTTACTATTTATAGCAATACCATAATACTTGTATACTAGATAAATAAATAGATACCTATATTCTTAATATACTTATAAACACTAAACCGGTTAGCTAGGTCGCCTTAGGAATTGTCTCACTACCTTTAAAGAACTAGGGTTACTACAAAATCACAACGTACGGTCCTACTACATTATTAGACGATCACATATCACTTGGCCATATTTACATCATCACCTATAACACTTCTAACGTTCATAGACTTCTTAATAACTCTAACGTTTATATACCATTATATACCATGATATACTTTATTATACTTATAGCTCAATTAGGGTTAGGCCGGTTAGGGTATACGGTAAAGGGCTCCTTTAGGGGGGCGTTACAACACGTCAGACAAACGAAATTAAATGTAAACACGATCAGGGACTTTGTTTACGTACGTTTCTAATCAACTAGTGTAACCAACGCTACCTCTCATGTTTGCAGTGGACGTTATTACACATTGTGCAAACACTAATAAGAAAAATGTGTTGTTTCAGATATTGCCCTGGGAATCGGATTTTTAATCGCCTTCGTCACGTTCGTGGATTGTGACGTCATCACTGAAGTTCCTAAATCCGTGTATCAAAGGGATAGTCCAAAAGTACCTGAACCGGAGCTGTTGCCGGTACTGCTCGGAAACGATACGAGATGTAGAATATCAGAGTATCAGTGTTCGAATAAAAAATGTATACCGGTAAACCGATTTTGCGACGGCAGCAACGACTGCGGGGACTCTTCGGATGAACCGAGACATTGTACACGTGAGTAGAATCTTTGTTTTCCTTTTGGAAGTGGAACGAAACCTGAATCCAAAATATACTGGAACCCGAGATTTAAGCTAAGGACTATTGGATTTTGTAAGTGACATAAATATGTAGCTCCTTCAGCTTCGGAGAACAACAGTTTTTTACCGTAAAATTACAGTTTGAATATATTGATAGATTTTTACACAATTTCCTTGAAGAAAGGATTTTGCTACAGAATTTAACAATAGCAAATTTTCACAAAAGCTAAAAGTAAAATCCAACGTACCAAATATTTTCTTAATCCATTTCATCCTCGTTTCCTACATGACGCGGCAACAGCTGAGAGTCGAGGTGAGGATATATTTCATCCTTTTTGCTCCGGCTGGCTTCAGCCCGGGCTGGAAATAAAATACCTTCCCTCAAACAAATATTTGTAATTTATGCTTGGACTTTCTCTTTGTTGGATAGATTTAATGCGTTTCTTTTAACCAGTTTTAAATGGGTTCTTAATAAAAATCGTATTTTTTTTAATGGCTACTAGTAACTTTTTTATGTATCATAGTGTTTTTCCTTGTTGTATTAAAATGTGATTTGATTAAAACTAACGTTCACGACCGATGATGATGTAAAGGTTGTTCGAGACCTACAGTAATTGCCAGTTCAAAAATACTTAATTATTTGAGCACGAAGAATAGTTACGAATATAATTATTATGATCACGAGACGGAATACGAGTTAACAATATTGAAATAGGTTTGGGATATTTGAGTAAATCATTCATTTGGAGAAATCGTCAGTGGTTAGTTTGTACCGAGTATCAAGTACCGAATTTCTGCTGTACTGACCGCAAATTGGACACTATTCCTGGAAAATTCGAAACCGAACATGTTTATCTATCAACTTTTTCGCAGAATGACAATGCAGTTCAGCCCGTTACTCAGCAAAAAAAGAAATGTAATTTTGTTCCGTAACTCTCATGATCGCGTAATGGAAATTTATTCCCGCTCTTTGATTTTAACTTCGCCGTTGCTAATGATTTATAACGCTGGCGGTTCATTTCTGAAGTTTTTATGACCTTCGTGATTAATTTTATGACTATATGTAAACCACCACGTTTAAGTAAATTAGTTTTTACACTTTACTGTAAAGAAATAATTGCTTGTAGAAAAAAACTAGGGTAAAGTACAACTGATAAATTACGAGGAGCTAAAAGCGCTACGAGTAACATTTCTTTCAATGGATATTTTCTGATATGAAATAAGAATCCAACAGCTATCTGATCTTTAAATACTCACCTTTCACCTTTTTATCTACCGGTGTGGTAACCTCAAACAGTAATCATCCTTTTCAATTCTATTATTGAAGAAAGTTGACAATGTTTGGAATGTATCGGCGTATTTGTTCGAGTGTCAATATTTTCTTCACATCAATTTTATTTACGTCTGCAGCAAGAATTGGGCCAGATAAGTTTATGTCAGCGATATTTGATTGAGTAGGCTTATACGGCTTTCGAGTTTAGTGAAAGGCTTCAGTTCAGTATCGATTTGTTCCGTCAAAATGTCACTATTTGTATTACTAATAAATATTATACTTAGATACAAAATTTTATGCGTTTTATGTATGTTTGTTTGACGATTACACAGCTGAATAGGTTTTAATAAATCAGACTTGTCTATACTTTTACCCTCAAATAATAATTAGGATAATTTTACATCTCGAAAAATCGTGTGATTCTTGTGGGATAGTCTGATAATTTTTAACGTGGGTAAATCACAAGGTATAGGCCAACTTTCACTATACACTGAATAATAATAGAAATAGGAATTATGTCTAGTGGTGTGCTTTTGCGTTTGTGATTTATCTAATTTTGATCCATATAAGTATAACAATAATGACTATAATGATATAATATAATGATAATCTTACATCATTACCATAATTAGTAAGTTTCACGGCTAATCTCACGTCTATTCAAAGTTGAAATACTTCGATCAGGTTTTCTATTATGCAGTTGAATGTTTCCGAAACTTGCTCGAAGTAGGTATTACGTACTGACACTTGCGAAGCCCGCGCCCGTCGTCGCAGCTTGCGTTAGTGAGATTGGTTCCAAGAAAAAAGACGTCGAATATGTCCGAAAACTGATGAGAGTAATTATCACTGTAAATAAACATAAGTTTAGCCATGTTATTCTCCAATACGAATCATACTCATGGTAGTTTTCAAACTAAAATCATCACTGATGTTGTTAAGGTAGTAAAACCGGTTCTATCGTAAAAATGTTTTTCTACCTTGTTCGTAACAAGAACAAGTTACAATTAGAACTATTTCGTATATCGCCTTAAGCCAAAAGAGACAAACAAGCGTTAGTGAGCTGACGCGGCACAATTCGTTAGATTGTCTGGGACGATGCCAACAACAAAATGCAATTTAAAGGCGAAGGTATACCAGAAAAATAAAGGCTTAGATTGACAGAACTGCTATACTGCTGTGATAAATGGTTGATAAAGAGTTCTGAACAAACATTCTTTGGTGGACGTTTTTGGAATGTGCTATAATGAATGGGAGTAAAGCGTCATCTAATTATCTAAAAGTTGATTCAATACATTTTTTATCTCGTACTTAATAAATATGTTTTTATCTAAAGCTATCTGTAGTGGTAAAATTTTATGAATTCAAAGGAAATATTAAATCAAGAATTTTATGACAAGACAAGAAAAAAATTAAGCCAAAAAACGGTGCCATTTCATGTAATGACAGTAATGTTTCATTGATTAAAAAAAACTAATATAAAAATAACGGTGGATGAATTATTTTTAACCATCATGGCTAACTCAGGCTTTGCCTTAAGCAAGTGACTAACTTTAATTTCATGTAATGGCTTATTTAGACAGCCTCTGTGGTGTGGTGGTGGAGCAGCTGGGATCATAGTCCGTAAGCGGCTGGTTCGGTTCCTGTGGCAGGACAAGTGCACGGACAAAAGGGCAAATAATTATTCTGTGTCTAGGCGTCGGGATCAAACTCGACTAGATACAGGGGACTGTATCCAGGCAACCAGGAACTACGTATGTTAGTTAGTAGTTGTTATTTGATCCCACAACGCTAGTGATCCTAGTTAGTGTCCACGATCTATGTGAGCGTTAAGCGTTATTATTATTATTATTTTTTTAAATAACCTGGTTTTGTCATGAAATGCCAATTTTCATAATCACTACAACTATTACACGGCTAACACTCACTAGATACAGTCGAATAACTCGACCGGTGTTCGGGCAATATAGATGCCCATCCTCAAGGACTACGTGTGGCGGCGGTGGTGGCTCGGCGCTGACTGAGTTATTCGACTGTATTTCGTGAGTGTTAGCCGTGTAATAGTTGTAGTGATGAGTACTACTCACGTCAGTTTCTGTGATATTATAATTTTCATAATGTCCAATTTTAACGATCAGTACTCGATACTAGATAGTTACTGGAAGTTATATTATTTTAGAACCACTGGGTCTTTCTACATTAGTCCAAAACCATCCATATACATTTCCAAACATAGTAGTTAACAAAAGCACCTGAACTCACAGCTCACCTCTAGCTCATTGTAACAATGTTAAAGCAACAAGACCACAGAACAGCTCATAAATATGAAGTTTCAAAGTGAACACGTTACGGACCGAGTTGAAATTAGTTCCTATTTCCTCTTCATAAACTGTGGGGGAAAGCATAACAAGCTCACCGTAATGTTATCTAATAAAACACTGGCAAAGTTATTGCCATTTTTGTGGATTTTACGTGACATTTCTATGCTTTATCTGTATTCGATTCCCCGTTCATAATTAGAACGGCTAAGTCTGTGTTTCCGGCGAAATGTGACCGGGGCGTGTTCAAGAGAAGAGTGAATAGGTATTTAATTGGCTAGCATGCTACACCTTCGATTGCAGCGTCACTTCTCATCAGGTGAGTGCGTGGTCAAATGCTAGAAAAGTTTGTAGTAAAAAAAATTAAAAATTACAGACACTATTCAATATTTGTTAGGCCATCCTATTTACCTGCCTTCTTAGCATGGCTGACTTACTGACCTATAAGTGCACAAATAAATTTGAACCTAAAATTCAGGTGACCAAATTAATCAAAAATATTCTGTTTCCTCTCGGAGACAGGAAATGGAACAAAGGTTGTCCGAAATACACAATTAATAAATTAATAAACAATTTTAATCAGACTGCCTAGTATACTAGTTATGCTTGAAGTTTCCCGTAGTTTCTACCCGTTTCCTTCGGGAGTTTTACAAAAAGTATCCCATTTTGATCTAGGTAAAGAAATTCGTGTGTAAAATTTTGAAAGTTGCAAAACCAGTAGTGTAAAGGCTAATTATTTGACACCCTACTAACTAAGCCAGACAACACTGAATTTTCTACTAGATTATTTTTTCTATATAGAGTTTGCTTGCGTGGTCCAACTCGTCTGTCTTCTCATGGATTCCACTTAGTAAGTGTAGACATATTATTGACCGAAACAAAATAGCCCGTTTCATGGGCCATGTTATTCTGCTTTCCTCACAATCAACCCAATTCAACGTTACGTTATCCTTCCCAAACAGCTGTATTTCAATTAAACCTTTTAAACTCCCGCGGGCTCTTGGGCACTACAAATAAAGATGGAGCACGGAACTAGCCAGACAGAAACAGTTTCAAAGAACAATGAATACTGTAATTGTGTTTGGAACACGAAAGCACTCCCAATTCGATTCAGCTTCCATTCTATTCTCATTCGACGATATAGATTCGAAGCTGAGATAAGTGCATTAAAATAGTGGACGGTTTTGAAGCTAACTTTGTCATTGGTATCGAAATTGGCCTTTTGTGTAGAGTAAGCGATGCGCAGAGACTGAATTATTAAACAGTGCCGTGTTTCTTAAATGAGGTATAGTGGTTGTGTTTAGTGGATTAAGAATTACTTGTAAAATAGATAGTTTATAATAAAATAACAATTATAACAGAATGAAACAAGAAAATGTATACATCGTTAGAGTAGGTACTAATTAAAATCGGGGTGAGTTGGCCGGACTGCAGTCGCGGCCAACTCCAGTAGTGGTTAAACGCAAATCTATCAAAAGAAAAAAAAATAGTGCAAAGTAAACGCTCTTATCACAGCAGCTATAAAAAATGGTTGTCTGTAAAGTCCGTTTACGGACAATAATTTCACGTGGTAACGTCATCTTAAGAAAACACTTAGGCCGATCGTGCCTCTCTATTGCTTGTTTCACGCTTTCGCTTGCACGCTCGGCTCAGGATTTCATTGCTTTCATTGATTTATAAAACGTTATTACTGCAAAAATTACGAGTATACTGCACCCTAGTTCGACCCTGTATTATATATGCCTGCCTTGTCTGGAGTAGCACTTGTAATTTAATAAAAATAACCACAGATTCTACAAAACAAAGCTTTTAAATATGCTCCAAAAAATAATTAAATAATAAATAAAGAAATAATAACGCCCAATGATCACGTACATAGATCCGAAACCTTCACTGGGATTCCCTGTATCTAGGGACCCAGGAACTACGATGCATATTGCCACAACACTCAGACACATAACAAGTATTCACTCTTTTTTTTCTATGCAAAAATTCTTGTCCTGTCACGGGAATCGAAACCGCCACCTCTGGGTTATGGAACCAACCTGCTCAACCGGTACACCACACAGGCTGTCAACCATAAACCTTTTCGTTCAAACCGCTATAAACCTTTTCGTTCAAACCGCTTTACAAGTGCGTTAATTTGTGGGTGAAATGGTTTGTACAAATCATCAAGGTGCCTTCAGAAGACACATAATATGGTTTCATCATCATCACTAGCCTGTGTTAGTCCACTGCTGGACATAGGCCTCTCCGAAGGTACGCCATTGAGCCCGATCTTCGACTCTTCTCATCCAATTAATGCCAGTCTTTTAAACAAAATGGCTTATACCAGCTCAATTTTAAGTATGTTGTTTCTAATAAAGTGTTTATTTCAAACTAACTGAAAATTCCCTCTCACAAATTACAAAATAGCTGCCGCATCGTTTTCTAAGCCGCCCCAAAATCTATACATCTCTTATCCTTACAAACTCCCTAAGAATTTATTTCCTTTGGCTGGTGTTATTAAATTTGGCCGGCTGACGAGACCTCAATCACAATGCCCTGCTTTAAGTTGCCCTTAATGGTTTGAGATAGATTGCTAATAAGATCATGTGGTTCGTTAATTTATTTGAGCCTCAGTATTTTCTGTGGTGAATTTATGACGGAAATATTTCATTTTGAAAGATTTTTGAAGTAAAACTTCTTTATGCATGCTTGACTTGGGAAGTAAGCTGATGACGCGAACGGAAATTGAAGGTGGTTGGTTCACGTAGATCTCCATTTTCAAAATAAAAAGTTAAAAAATACTTAAAATTTGTATTATTATGTTAATATGTCCGGTAAAATGACATTTGCAATTGTCAAGTTGGCGACATCAACATTAAACAAAGCAAAAACAAAGTTACAGTCGTATGGACATTCATTTTTATTATCTTGTTTTAATGTATTCTTGTATTTGTATTTTTGATATTATGTATGATACGACTCGATTCATGCGTTCGTTCTTGCCGTACACCTGCAAAATGTGGAATGAGCTCCCGCCAGCGGTCTTTCCACAGAGTTACAACATGGAGTACTTCAAAAGGAGGGTTAAAAGAGTCCTACAGGGTAAGCAATGCATTGGTGGCGCCTCCTCCGGTGTTACAGATGTCCATAGGCTAAGGTGACCACTTCCCATCAGGTGGGCCGTATGCTTGTTTGCTCACTTTAACATAAAAAAAAAAGAAAAAAAAAAAGTAGTTTGGTGGAAATAAGTTGTGACTGAAAGATAAGAAAGAAAGAAAATACATTTATTGGAGACTGCGTGGTGTTAACCCATTATTGTTTATGCTAATGGCATCATTGACAGCGTCTGTGGTGTGGTCGTTGAGAAGATATAATAATAATGAAATATAATAATAATAATATGTGTGGACATCTCACTTTAGCCCCAAACTAAGCAAAGCTTGTACTATGGGAACCAGATAACTGATACAATGTTTAGATAATTTTGTTTGTAAATACATACATAGAATATAATATAACACCCAGACACAGAACAAACGCCTATGTTCATCACACAAATGTTTGTCCTAGGTGGGAATCGAACCCACAACCCACAGTTTAGAAGACAGGGCTACTACCAACCGAGCTATCGGGCCAGTCAAACTCATCATCAAATCAGCTCATAATCTGAAAGCAGCGGCTTTGATTTCCGCGCTAAGTCAAGTATTTCTGCACAGACGTGTTCTGCAGCTGGGTGCTGTGGCACCATATAGCGATCGTAGTTCATGGGTCCTTAGATACAGGAACACTTAGTTAGGATCTATGTGTGTGATCGTTGGACGTTATTATTATTAACTAGTTGCGCCCCTCGGATACAAAGTATTTTAATTATTTACTCATCCCACAGGAAAATTTCCCTTTTCCGGGATAAAATGTAGCCTATATGTAAATCTAGTGTATAAGCTATCTTGGTACCGAATTTCATACAAACGCATTCAGCCGTTTGAGCATGAAGGAGTAACAAACATACACACAAACACACATACACACACACAAACTTTCGCCTTTATAATATTAGTGTGATAGTGTGATGTGATTATTAGTTTTAATAGGCGACTTCAGCTTACAAAACAATTTACACTCTTAGTATAAATTTACAACTTAGACACTAACGCTAAGTTCTACAAAATAAAATGTATTATTATGTCAATAAAGAAATTTCAAAATCAAATCAAATCAATGACTAGGACAGCATTTAATAGTCTGATCCTTTTTCTTCTTAGATGCAAGTAAATCGTCTAAACCAGATTATTTAATATTGTATTCAAGATTTTTTGCTCAGCCGTTAGTTTTATCATCCAAAAAAAACAATTCACTCAAATTAATCGCAATTTACAAGTAGGAATTCATTAAACAAAATCACCACATAAATAATACTAAAAGCTCACACAACTTGGCATTCCGAATCTCTGCCTTACTTAAATAACGTCGATTTTATTCACCGCCTACTTATTTCACGGTTCCTAAGCAATTATTTGGAGTTTCACTAAACGTAGCTTACGGCGACAACAATACAACAAATTGAAACTTCTAAAATTAGAATCTGTGAAAATCCCTCGTCGAATTGTCAGCTCTTCAATCCACGAAAAGTCCGTCCATTACACAATGACAAGATTAAAAATGTCCAACTCAATTATCCCTATTTCTGGCGAGTCCACTTTGTGGTGGAAAAAGTGCGCAAACAGGGACATAAAAGGGTCTCGAGTTTATAAAATATACACATGGTAAAGCTACTGTTTGTGTTTCGCTGAAGATTTTCATGAGTAGTAGGTATCTTTTTTGTGCAATTATGTATACGGTCTGATGAGAAGACGTCACTATAGCCTATGGTCATCTGTAACACCTAACGTACCACGGATGCATTGCTGACCCTGTGGTAATACTATTTTGACCTTTGTCTTTCATGTTGTCAGCCTTGGGGGGTGATTACGGTACTTTGGCTGCAATGCAACAGGAGGAATTCCATTCATAATTTGAAAATTTAATTTAACTATGCACATAAAATGCGTACTGAAACTGTGAAATCCATAAAAATTGTGTTTCTATTCATTGCAATCAAGATACGTAATCACCTGGCTGGTATTGAGATTTTCAAGCCACTTAGATGCTTCTATTATAGCTTAAATTATATATAAGTGGCAATGCTTACATATTGGGCATGCTGACATGCCCAATATGTGTACACTGCCTATGAGATGAAATATTTGCCCTTAGAGCAGCAATTTCAGTAGAATCCAGTCGTTTTATTTTATTTGTTTTTGTATAATTTTATCATACATATCATTATACCAACTGTAATAAGTTATAAATATTGTAAAGCACAGTAGAAAAAAAAGTCACTGTAAAGTTTCTTGTAGCTTTTTCTTTACAGATGTAATCGAAGCGAGTTTTCTATTCTGCATTGTGCCAGATTGCTTGCACCAGTAGTGAGAAAGAGAACTTTTTTTTCAATGTAATGGGCTAGCTATATAATATTTGACAATTAGCACTTTGTAATTCTATGTGCTTAGTACAATAACTTAATTTTAAGTAAGTACCTAGTATAATTTTGACTTGTAAAATAGCCTATTTGCAATAAAATCTGTTGACTTTGATACATTTAAAATATACCGCTTTTTAATATTTTCAACACCGTCATTTTTTTTTCTGCAATTAATACAGTAAATCAATAAATATATAAAATAAATATATAATAAATCACTAGTACTACGGCTACAGTTCAGGTGCGATGAAAATAAGGGTACTTGACTTCAGACTGGCTTGCTGGCATGTACACTATGATGAAATGCAGCCTACGGCGGATTGAATCCACCATTATTAAGTTTTAATGACGTCGACCACAATGCTCAGCCCTCAGGCGATAAAACAAAGGATAATGACCTTTATGTCACTGGTAATAAGATAAATAACCGCAATCGCAAACTGCCGCTGTAATCTCTAGACGTTGGAATTAAATACCTAAGTATGAATGAAGATGGAAATGAAATCCAATGCAGATGTGGCTTATAATAATAAATTCACGTTGTCGGTCTGCTTTTATGAAATTAGAGGCTGAAAATAAGGATAAAGTTTTTATTATTAAAGTGAAATTAGTTAAGTTTTTGTTTATTTTTTCTAGGGGTCATTTTTCGTTTTGCACATTGCTTTGGTACCGAACCAGGATCTAACCAACTTGCTGAGCGCTTTCGATTGTCACAAAGAATCCATTTTTCGTCGCACGTAACAATTCGGTTCAAAATTCCTTCATTTCTGTGCCTGTTAAGCAGCGCAAGACAAGTCTCGACGCGTACGTTGCGCTGGCGATCGT
Organism: Ennomos fuscantarius; assembly: GCA_905220475.3. Classification (NCBI taxonomy): domain Eukaryota; kingdom Metazoa; phylum Arthropoda; class Insecta; order Lepidoptera; family Geometridae; genus Ennomos; species Ennomos fuscantarius. The sequence goes on from HG992027.1 coordinate 13,295,563, forward strand.
TAAGTTCGTGGGGCACCCATCTATCAAGCTTTTTTATCTTGCCAATCTGTCGCAAATGGACCAATATTGTTTTGATGCTAACATCAAAAGCTGCTGCCAGCTCAGCTGTAGATTGAGATTCATCAGCTTCCACAATCGCCTTTAATTCATCATTGTTGACCAAAGTTTCCGGACGACCACGAGGTTCATTTTTCAAGTCAAAATTCCCAGAACGGAACCGAGCAAACCAATAACGGGTTGTACGTTCGTTTGTACAGTTCTCTCCGTAAACGTCGTTGATGTTACGTGTCGTTTGTGCCGCGTTGGTGCCACGACGGAACTCATATTCCATAATTACACGAAATTTCAAAGTATCCATTATGAGGAAAAATGTTGAAATGTAATGAAAATACAACGCTAATCAATAAACAAAAGACTTATATTGTAAATACAATGTCATATTTTTAAAACAATATTAATTTAAATTTAGAATTCATAGCCAATCAAAACTTTTTTTGTTTGAAAAAGTCTGTACTGCAATACGGCAATTTCATAGGTAAAGACCTATTATTTTTAGTATTTTATTTTATTTGGTATTTTTATATATATTTTAAGCACAATATGGGTTATCTTGCCTGAAATAAAGACATTTTTTTATATATAAAGATTAGGTACTTTGCTAGTTACAGTTACTTTATAGAATAAGCAGGAATTATAATAATAATAATATGTGTGGACATCTCACACAACGCCAGCCCCAAACTAAGCAAAGCTTGTACTATGGGAACTAGATAACTGATACAATACGTAGATACCTTTTTTTTTTGTAAAATACATACATAGAATACAATATAACACCCAGATACAGAACAAACACCTATGTTAATCACACAAATGTTTGTTCTGGGTGGGAATCGAACCCACAACCCATAGTTCAGAAGGCAGGGTTACTACCAACTGAGCTATCGGGCCAGTCGTTTATTATATTAAAAGACCGCTCATTGCATAGGTAACGGCTAGCGTTCTTCTTACGTGACGCGACTTATAAGTTTATCCTCTATCACATAAATTGGTCACCAATAAACTCCATCTACCAAGTTTCCAACCAAACACCGCCTCGAGAGTCACAAGTTCACAGGACTACTTCGCATAAAACCGCTGGGCATTAAATTTGAATTTGTAATGAAGCGAGTTCAAAACTGCTACCAACACGAGATGCTAAAGTTAGCGTTAAACGTTAATTAGTCTGAGAATTATATTAGTGGGCCAATTTAGTCTAGTTAAATCTAGTTATATGGATGCTAAAGTATTTACTAACTCTGATAGCCCAGCGAATATAATACGTATCAATTTGATGAGAGAGAGAGAGAGAGAGAGAAAGAGAGAGAGAGACAGGGAGAGCGAGAGTGAGAGAGAGTAGCTCAATTCTCTGTATCTAAGCAATTTCAACGTAGTTTTAGTCTTGGCAGTCTCGGCTGGTGTCAGTGAAACATTTTTTTAGACAAACACATACATAGATTCTCCAGAATCAGGTACTGGTTGAGCAAATTGGCTCATAACCCGAAGGTGGCGGGTTCGATTTCCGAGGCAGTACAAGTATTTGTGCACAGAAAAAAGCGCAAATACTTGTTCTGTGTCTGGGTGTTGTAGGACCATGGTCCTCGTAGTTCCATGCTACTACCTATACGTGATGTAATCAATAAGCTACGATTAAAAATCGTCGTCAATGAAGATGAAGCCACTCCTTATCTTGTACTAGAGAAGAAAAGAGAGAGGCAAAATGGATTAATGGATGACGATCAAGGGGGGCAGTGCACTCGCGTTCGCCGTTTCATCCATTCAACCTTTCCCCTTAGATTTTTCCCTCTTCCTTCCCTATTCTCTTGAACAGGGGTAGGGCGAAAAATAAATTAACCCAAGCGTAGTCGGGTCGGATCACCTAGTTCTTCTGTATGGTTTTTTTTTATACATTTTAAGGCAACATAAAAGTTTTAATTTATTATGTCCAGAAGCTGCTCTAAGGTTGATTTTCGAACAACCGCCAGCCTCTGTGGTGTGATGGTTAAACAGGTCGGATCATAATCCAGAGGCAGTACGTTCGAATCCCGCGACCAGACAAGTATTCGTGCAAAGAAAAAAAGCGCAAATACTAGTTGTAAGTCTGAGTGTTGTGGGACCATGGTCCTCGTAGTTTCTGGGTCCCTAGACACAGGGAATCCTAGTTAAGGTCCAGGATCTATGTATGCGATCGTTGTTATTATTATTAACTTGCATAAATTAATAAACCCACATTGTTCATCGTCCAACATTATCATCATCATCTTTCACAGTTTCTTTGATTAGATATTAAAACACAATACAACACAAGCATGCTATAAAAGGACATTTTATTTTCATTCAATCGAAAAAACAGTCTTTTTTCAATATAAATTCCGAACAACACGAGGAAACGTTTCTCCATTTTGCATTACTTTTTTATTGTCAATATAAGTGACAGCTTTCGAAGTTGGAAAAATCACAGTAAAAATAAAAATACAAGAGTTTTTAAGAGGCCCAAAACTACGTAGAACGAATCTGGAGGTCATTTTGTCCCTTAGTCCCGTACCTAGTTTGATTTTGAAAGGAACTTCATGAAAATTGCCTGATTCAATAAAATAATGATAAAGAAACATAGCGCAGCAAACAACGCAACAGAATACAAAGAAGTCTGAAGCCTCTTTGATTCCGCACAAGGGTGAGGGGACACCTACGTCGCTTTGTGCCGGAGATAAGAAAGAATACTTTACATTGTGGGATTATTTTATGAAGACTTGGTTAGTTCACTCATGTCAACAAATAAACCAAATTTTATGCAGGGTTTCTTTTACATTATTAACATACAAACACATGCTCATTAGCATATTCACAGGTTGTTCTTGTTACCTTTTGTTATATTATCTTGGTAGTAAAGAATTTTGAATTCTAAGTATTGTAAATATAAACGACTAAAGTACTGCATTAACAATGGTTCAGTGCTTTGAGTGTATATTTCTATATTATGCAAGAAATCCTAATGTATACATAGGGTTGTCAAAAGTTGTAATTTATGACAAAATAAAAAAAGATATATTGATTACGGCTTGCATATAAAATTTTCATTCACGGTCATTTGGTGCATCTCAGCGGTAAATTTAGTAAAAGTAGTAATAATTATAAAAAGTTGTTTTTTTTAATTAATTAAATTGTGTTCATTTTTTATTTAGCCATAGCCGCGCGTTGGCAACCCTATTCTCATGCATGAATATCTCGTTAGAAATGCGAGTAATTTTGTTTTCTGGCGCACCTTTTGATGTACATAATGGGTTGGAAAGGTCGCTTGAATGAGATGCCTTATAACGCATGAATTCACCAAGTATTCCCCTTTGATGGAACCATGCCGTGTATCCATTGTACGTGTTTTATTTTATATAAACCGTTCAAATGCTTTTAACATAACAACAATTTTTGAAAGCATAATTTTTAATTACTGTATGCGCCCCGCGGTTTCACTCGGCTGGAGAACATTTTCTGATTTTCCGCTTAACTTTCTTAGAATTTTCTTTCATAAGATCCTTCTTCTAGCAATAATACGTAAAAAAAGGATTGGCGAAAACGTTTCATCCATTTGCTCATGATGTGATGACCAAGAGAAATGGAGGTTCATTTTTATATTTACACATTGTGGATCCAAAAACCGCAATACTGTTTACCAATATTTTAATTGGTACTTGGACTCACAGACCAACTAGAGTTTGACTCACGTCATTGAAATGTCAAAGTCAACCGAGCGAATTGATGTTCGGATGAATTGGTCCAAAAAACTAGATTGGAAAAGTTTCTTTGTGAGAGTTTTGGCGGGAATGCGAAAAAGATTGCATCGCCGCATTGTATTATTTTCCAAAACTTGTGTAATTTTCAGTGTTAGTGCATAAAATTGGTGGCATTCTATTCGTTAAGTGCTGGATTACAGGCGTGAGTGTGGGAAAATGGTATAATGATGGTGAAACGTTTCATTTCGTGTTGTTTCCAAAACTCCATAGAAGCTTCTGGTAAAGTTGCCACCACTTTACTAGGAGTATGACTTTGACTAGACTATGACTTGACTTGATGACTTCGACTGTGACTTGACACATATTTGCGTGAAATATCATGAACTTGATAAATTATTAATTACTTGACACTGGCTAAATACACAATAGTGTGGAGCCAAAACATAAAAAAAAAAAGTTTCTTTGTATTTTGGTCGTGAGCTCTTTAGAATTAAACTACTCGTAGCTGCATTTTCGACGTTAAAAATTACCACTTGAATCAATGTTGAAACTACACTACGTATTGTTCGTAAACGGTACTCATATTTTTGGGTCACAATTATAAATTTCTAATACATTCGTACAAAATACGAGAACGTTTTTCCCCGACTGTTTTCATTATAATTTTGAATCTAATAGACAGGGCCTGATTAACCCTTAGGCTAATTAGGCTGCAGCCTAGGGCGCTAGGATTGGGTAGGCGCGCTGAAATCGCATCTTCATATCGCACCTTTAATAATAAAGTGAATCAAGTCAAAAAATTGGGATTCGCCGATTTTGTAGTAAAACGATTTCTATGCTCCTAAAGAATAGGTACAGTTTAACAGCCGCTGCATTCACGGCTATACGAGCGAGATAAAGGAACGTTCGTCTCTTTTTGATTGACTCGTCGATCCCTTCCGAAATCACAAAACGAACCAATCAGAAATGCTCCAGCAGTGATTAAACTGAGACGTGTGCTTGAGTGGAATAATTCAAAATAAATCATTTTATCAATTTTTCTTTTTTTTTCTAAAATTTTCATTTAATGGTAAACAGCATTATATATTAAAACACCTTGTTTCATACTATGTTTTTACTAACAAAATGCATTAAATACTAGTGTTGCATTTGTTGCAATATTTTTATTTACATAAAGACTGTACTAATAAGTATTGTGTCATGAAGCATGATTAAAACTTGACGAAATTTTTAATCAAAAAAAGATCTGCATCACAAAAAATGTTTAATTCTTATTTCAAACCTCAATATTTTAGCAAATATTAATAATTCTAATTATTTTGAAGTCCATTTATGTCCCACCATCATTTTGACAAAACTTTAAAGACATTTTACTTTTTAAAGTGCTCCAAAAATCGAAATATTCGCTGAAACATAGTCAGCGGTAGACTTGTGAAACTTTAAACGTGATTTCCCAACAATCATGAATTTTGAGTTGATTCACTTTATTTTTAAAGGTGCGATATGTACTATTAATCTAGCATCATTGCATCTACCCTACATATTTCAACTAGACCGAGACAAAACACTAAAACTAAAAGCGCTGTGAACTGAAAAAGCTTGGAACTCCCTGATTTTTTCACACTAGTAAGTGAAGTCAAAACTAATATACTACTTTTTAGGCCGACCGTAACACATAAACCTGGCGAGGGTGCTTTCTCATAATTAGCCTAGGGCGGTCAAAAATCTTGATAAGTCGCTGCTAATAGACCATTATCTCGTCAAGATACATTTGATGATCAAGGGCCTAATATTAAACTTTTCGCGTAACTTAACGGTACTCGTACGTTTTAGTAAAGACACTCATAATGGCTCAAAGAAACCTGTTTCAATAAGATTCCTCATAATTTATTCGGCAAATATTCCTTTTGAGTCGTATTTATATTGTGGCAGAAATGCTTGAGCGTTAATAGAGCACCAACGCTTCACTGAAATAATTATTCATCATTGTAATTGCCGGGTGTTTGTTTAATGTACCTAATTGCTCTCAGCGTAGCTAACTAGTATTTCGTTAAGGCAACATTATTATTTAGAAGGCTGTTCGTGACTTTATCTGATTGCGTCTTTTTAAAGTACTGGTCAGTCTTTGGTATTAAGTTTATTGACCACCTGAAAATGGCCTAAATTTATTACGTTATAAAAGTTGGTTACACATAGTGACGTTCTAAAAGTTGGTTTAGACGAACAAGAAAGGTAGATTCAGGCATAAAAAGATTAGAACCTTTTTCTTGATCACACCCATCCAAGTGCTTTGATGACCGCGGAAATTATTACTTAATTAGGTCTACGCTACAAGTCTGCTTCATAAACTGTTTCCAAAAGAGCATTCACAGAGTACCGACTATTTTTTTTCGAGGCTCTGTCTTTGAGCATGCGCTACGTAATGCGCTACAAGGTGCTACGAGGTGCTACGAAGGCTATATAATTTATGTAGTGCTAACATTTTTTGATTAAAATTAAAAAAAGTTATTATTCTTAGATTGTGGAATTCAATATTTAATGTTCTATCATTTTACAGCGTTAATTTTTTTACTTATAACGTTTGAAGAACTAAATTAAAATTACCAAATCTCAACGCCAGCATCTAAATATCTACAATTAAAGCGTAATCTTGACCTATATATTACAGCACAAAAATACAAATAAGGACCGTTATAAATATAATTAAATCTTGTTAAAAAGCACCTTGTTCCATTTATATACCACTTGATTTGCTTCAGGAAATGAGATCTGTTTCCTCTCCCGTTGTTTTTCCGTAACAATAAACATCCCAGATTGATTCTATCTCAAACATTGGAGTCAATTCGTATCCTCATTTACTAGAAGCGTTCTCTTTAATTAGCTTGGCACGTGACGACAAAACTGAGCTTTTCACACACTATTCGTCGTCAGTGTCTGAGCTCTACACTAATCAAATTTAAAAACGTCATACACTTACACTATAATATGATAATCCTAAGATGAATTTTACAAATGATTTTCGAAGTAATAGGACTTTTTTGTTAGTTGATTGGGAATTGGGTTTCCTAGGCATCACCCTTTTTATCGCAAAATTGTAATATGTGTTATCGTAAAGCTTAATCACACTAATATTATAAAGGCGAAAGTTTGTGTGTGTGTTTGTGTGTATGTGTGTATGTTTGTTACCCCTGCACGCACAAACGGTTTAATGGATTTGTATGAATTTCGGTACCAAGATAGCTTGTACACTGGATTAACATATATGCTACATTTTATCCCGGAAAAATGAAATTTTCCCGTTGGGATGAGCAAATAATTAAAATACTTTTTATCCGCGGGTAAAACCGCGGGGCGCAACTAGTCATTTATATAAGAGAAAAAAAATTAATTACTGGAGGCTATAAAATATGACAACCCAAGCAAAGATAGAAACTAGACTCGCTCCGCAATATAACCAATTTCCAGCGAGAACTCATAATTTTTCAACCTAAAAGTATACTATAATGATTCATGTAGTGTAAGCTATTTGTGTGATTTTTTTTTATAGAAATCCGTTCATTCGATTCAGTGCAAAAGCCAATATCTCGAAGGTGTTAAAAATATCACAGTGTTTTTAAAAAGAACTCTGGATCCGCTTCTATTTGAGTCATTATTATTCATCATCATTATTATATTAATAATAAGTCATTTATATTCTTACGAGCTTCTGCCCGCAGCTTCGCCCGCGGCGTGGCTTATGGGAAAATAATTTAACCACCCATTTCACCCTCTTAAGGGTGGAATTTTGAAAAATCCTTTCTTAGCGGATGCCTACGTCATAACATCTACCTACATGCCAAATTTTAGCCCGATCCGGCCAGTGGTTTGGGCTGTGCGTTGATAGATCACTATGTCAATCAGTCAGTCAGCCACCTTTGAGTTATATATATTTAGATAAATGGAGATAGGGAAATCGGAAATATAGAAAAAAGAAGATGCATTTGTTAAGGGCAGAAAGAGTTAGTATTTTGCTAAAAACAATCGTGGGCCAATCGTGGCGTGACTGCACTTATTACATAGTAGAATGAATGAGAGAGATTGAATGCGTTGGATCAACTGACCTATTTTCTGGATGTTTCCGTAGACTTGGCAACTGATATCTTGTTCGAAAGTTTACGTACTGGTTACATAATTATTTTTGTACAAAAGAGGTTGTATAGGTAGACAAATCGAGGGAGGGAGAATCCATGTTTCCTCAATCAAAACGTAACTTGGATCAGATGTAGTCAGACCCATTTACATACGCGCACGTGGTTTAGTAAAACTGGATAGTGAATCAAGTAAAGTGTACATTTTATAGTAACTAACTATATTATATTATACACTTAGACGTAATTTAAACACTCAGACACCATCCATTTTCAAAAAAAGAATCATATAATTTTTTAATAATTTCCAACAATAAGAAACAACACTATAGGAGTTTTGGCGGGAAAACGAAAAAGATCGTGTCACCGCATTGTATTATTTTCCAAAACTTGTGTTATTTTCAGTGTTAGTGCATAAAATTGGTGGCATTTTATTGGTTAAGTGCTGGATTACAGGCATGAGTATGGGAAAGTGGTATAGTGATGGTGAAACGTATCTTTTCGTGTTGTTTCCAAAACTCCATAGATAGCTTCTGGTAAAGTGGCCAACACTTTACTAGGAGTATGACTTGACTAGACTAGACTATGACTTGACTTGATGACTTGACTTGACATACATATATATTACTTAACTCGAAAAATATCAATTACTTGACACTGGCTAAATACACAAAAGTGAAGCCATACCAAAACAAAAAAAAACAACACTATACAATAAAAAAATTGTATTGCATTGCATTTAAATGTACAGTATTATTATTTTATTTAAAACTTTATCAGTATATAAGAGGACTGAAAGATCTTTTGTCTACCAAATTTATTAATACAAAAAAAGGAGTAAGCAAGTTTTAAACAATTGTTATCTCCGGGGTGATCATTACACTTTGATTGCAATGCAACAGATTACATTTCATTCCTGATTCGATAATTTCCATAGTAACTATGTACATAAGCTACGTATTGGAACTGTCGAATTAGTGTTTCTGTTGGTTTGCAACCAATAGAAACTGAATTTTGTATGGATTTGACAGTTTCAATACATTAATTGTGTGCAGAGTGTTACTATGGACATTTTCAACCCCATACATAACAATAGTTTAAAACTTGTTTACTCTATTTTTTGTTTCCTTATTTATGTGAATACTATAACTTTTCATTTTTATGAGTATCGTTAAAAGGAAGGTGTAAAATAAGCGCCTTAACTTTTTTCCGACTTCGTGCTAATCGTTAATTTTGTGTAGGTATAAATATTATATGTGTTAATTATGTATACGGTAAAATATGTCAATAGAGTATATGAAAAAATGGGTATTTTTAAATATAGATAAAAACATTTATTACTTTTTTACAACTCGGAGCTAAAATGGTTGCCTACATAAAAGTATCTTTTAGTAATCATTCAGGCAACCTTTTTTTAAGTTAAGTACCTACTTAATTTCACAGTAACATTGATGTTAAAAGCTTCAGTTTCTATAAAACCTAAATTATATAGATACAGAGAAAAACTACAAACTAAACCAAACTAAACTACACATCCAAACCAAGCCTAGCCCCCATAACTAAAACTATTCCTTTTTCAAACACAAAAAAATATTTCATATAAAGATCCTCAGGTACCCAATCAAATCGGAAACACAATATCGATATCCATCACTAAGTTGATTGTGGCTCCGGTAAGAATGAAGATACCGCTTGGCGCAGCGAGCTAACTTCGATGCCTGCTAAACTCAGACACGGCGTATATATAGTTCAAATCAATGTCCTAATCAATGTTTACAATCTAGTAGTTTCTACTGACTGCGATTTATATTCAATACTAGCTGACCCACACTTCCCACGGGCTAATTAATATTACGCCTTGACTTTCCTTCTCCACCCCCAACCCCCTTCCGCCTCCATACGTCTTTTCTTTTTCCCTTTTCCTTGTTTCACTATCCATCTCCATCCTTTCTTTATTTTTTTATCCCTACACTGAGGATTATAATTATTAACACTATTTATGAAATATCACGACGGGAGCCTTTTAAAATATCCCTGTTAGGAAAAGCTTATAAATAACGAGCTTCTGCTCGCAGCTTCGCCCGCGGCGTGACCTATGGGAGATTAATTCAACTACCCATTTCACCCTCTTAAGGGGTTTGGGCTGTGCGTTGATAGATCACTATATTAGTCAGTCAATCGGTCAGTCACCTTTGAGTTATATATATTTAGATAAACGGATAACTAAAAAAATAATATTTCACGTTAAAATAAATGCATGAAACTACGTGTTTTGAACGCTAACGGACAACGTAGAGAGACAGATGGACAGACAGTTTTAAAATGTAAAACATTTACCTTGTTTAAACTTTAAAAGAGTATTACGGTAGCAAAACAAAATACTTAAGCTACACGATTTGTGATCTTTAGGTCTAATACATTATATATAAATATATATAACTCAAAGGTGCCTGACTTATTAACTTATATAGTGATCTATCAACGCACAGCCCAAACCACTGGACGGATCGGGCTGAAATTTTGCATGCAGGTAGATGTTATGACGTAGGCATCCGCCAAGAAAGGATTTTTCGAAATTCCACCCTTAAGAGGGTGAAATGGGTGGTTGAATTGTTTTCCCATAGGACACGCCGCGGGCGAAACTGCGGGCAGAAGCTCATTACACTTATAGAACTTCAGCCGCTATCTGCAAATTTTTCAAATAATACTTTACTCACTCACAAGGATTTAATGTAAAGTCATGACTTTTGTTGAAGTCGTTCCGTGATCACAGTCATGACTGACATGGGGGGTGATCATAGAACTTTGATTGCAATACAATTAGAGAAATTTCATACCTGATTTGAACATTTCCATAGTAATATAATGCTATTATAATATATAATAGTAATTCCATAGCATTTCTATATACATAAACTACGCGTTGAAACTGTTAAATCTTTAAAAAATTCTGTTTTATCGGTTGCAATCAAGTTGATGGTTGCCTAGCTGATTTTATTGAAATGTTAGGTAAGGTTGAAGCATCGCGGTGCTGCGTAGGTCCCTTCATTATCTACCACGCAGCCTACGTAAATTACAGATCACCGCAGCTTGCTTTGTTTTGATCCAACCTTTAATCTGTAATCGATATTCGACAATTTTCTTAGTAATCAATTATTATATGATTTCAGATTACAAACATTTGAACAAAAGTTCAGATTCAGATATTTATAAATAACAATCAACTAGGATAGAATATATAGGAAATAACAATCAACCCGTGACAACAACGCAGGACTATTCTATTTTTTATGCCACAAAACCAATCCGTTGCAGTAAAATATAAAAAAGAATAAATCAAAACGGGTATCATCGTTTGCAGCAAACAGTTTGGCATGGAGCCAGTGCAGGGTTAAGAAAGGAGTCATTCTTTAATTCTCATAATCCCACTTAATTCTGAAGTCTGCCCTAGACGGCCAAAATTCCGGAGTTAATGCTGAAGTTAGTTGCAGACTATTACGTATATTATATCATTTTTGGAACGCCAAAATTCTATTTTCACTCTTTGCATCTCAAATACTTTTATTAGTCTGACTTTTTTAAATTAGAAAGTACTTTATTTTAACTAATATAAAGTGCAATTATACCAAATGCTACTAAATGAAAGTACCTACTACAAAAATATTTCTACTGCCTACTGGCCGCGCTAACGTGGTAATTATTCCAAAAGGTCCAAAAATTTGATTTGCACTTAATAATACAAGCACTAGGATTTAAAATACAAGAGCTTATCTTAAGCGCACGCAATAGAAGTGTCCTTTATAATTTCAGAAATTGTAAACTAAAATTAGCAGTTTTACCATTTTTTTTTCTAGAATTTATTATTAACTTTTACATTAAATGGTATTTATATCATATTATTTTCTGACATAGATTAAATGAAAATTAAAAACTATGCATTAGCAAAACTTTATCTAAGAAGCCGCTACCAGTAGGCAACGTGCCCAAAATGCTGGCGGCATTGCCCCGTTGAATGGCAATGCTTAATCTATTTTTTTTTTTTTTTTTTTTTTTCTATTTTTTTCTTTTACGGCTATAAAACCATACTAATTCAAATAATTCAAATGTTGAATTAAAAACTGTCCATAGGCAAAAATACATTTTCTAGGTATTTATATAGCTACTTACACCTTCATGTCTCTGAAGAATAAAAAGAAAATGCTATCGGAAATCGCTGAAGCGTAACCTTTCCGTCGAGCCTTCATGGAACAAGGCGGTATGACTGCGCATTATTTTTCGTTAGTCACTATCCATTAGTTGGGAAAGGTTACATTAGTGAGGTTTTAACGAACCCTCGTACAGCTTTACGGTTTGATTAGACCATTTGGGTAGCTTTTAGTTTTTATATAGGCTACCAATCACTGGTTAAAGTCTATTTCGGGATTAAACATAGTCTATCTTGCTTACTGTTAATTATCAATTCATAATGAACTAAAATAGCAAGTTGTGGCAAGTAATTTGCTAGTCATGTTTACCACAGAACTGATAACCGTTGGAGTACACGTGAATTTGAATGGAAACCACGACTTGGCAAACCTAATTCAAACGTCTTTCATTAGTATAGACATAATAGATATATAATACTAATACAGTATCATGTCATCTGTGATAATTATATAGTGTTAGGTTAATTGGAACTATCTTGGTTAAGTATGTCATACTAATTTGTTATTAATTTAATGTATATTCTTATAAACGATTGAACGAAAGAGATAATTTACTTTTATTAGATATTGATTTGACTTTCTACTTTTAAAACAAGTGGCGTGGTATTTCTCGTTAAGACCACGCTCGTTCGAACGAACGCTCTCTCGGTGGTTAGCACTCAAAAGGTGATCAAATGGAAAGAGTAGCTTATGCAAAATGTATCAGGTAAATATATTTTTATAATTGCTTAAATAAATGGCTGTGCAAAGTTGCTCAATAAATAGTGATTCGTGCTTTGTAATACTGAAGTGTTATTTTTCACTGGAACCCTTTAATAGTTAACTAGATACGTAGAACATAATAGTTCAACAGTTGTTTTCGAGAGTGAATTTTTTTAATTTCTATGAAAAAAAATTCTATTTGGAAGAAAAATAATTGCCTTAGGAGTACCGTCATTTGTTCCAAGGTTGCGCCGAATGCCCAACCACGCAAAATCATTGACTTTTTTCCATCGCGCAGACAATTAAATTCACTTACGTTGGTATAATATTTCATTCTTATAAAGCTTACATGTGTTACCCATAACGTTCCTCGAGATGTCTACATGCCAATTTTACGCAAACCAACATAGATACCCACTTCCTAACGCTATAAATTGATTCGACCAAACTTGAACGCACGACGTGACGTAACGTAACTTGTTATACGTTTTACCACGTGTCAACGCATTGTGCGGATACGTACCACTTTTCTTGAGCATTTACGATCGTCCATTCCCGTCAGTTATGGGATCCTATAAACCTCGGAACATAGGGAATGTAAACAGTAACTTAGTACACAACTTCTGTTATATAATACCCAGAAATAAAATATTTATACCTGTCTTTTATTAGGTTTATAAAAATTATTTAATAAAAGCTTCTATGGAGTTTTGGAACTCCATAGAAGCTTCAAGTAAAGTTGCCACCACTTTACTAGGAGTATGACTTTGACTAGACTATGACTTGACTATGACTTGACACATATTTGCGTGAAATATCATTAACTTGATATATTATCAATTTCTTGACATTGGCAAAATACACAAAAGTGTGGAGCCAAAACGCGGCCGCGGCCGTGCTCGCTGAGTGGAATAAAGTGACAATGAGGATAAGTTTGTTATCCTCTACCTGGGGAGAAGTTGTCTACCGGCCGTGCTAGGCCTGCAGAGTGATATTCAATCTATGAGTCCAGTCAATAGATCCCAATGGATTGAAGTATAATAAATATTCAGAATCATATTATAGACATAACAAACGTCGCAAAGTTATTCAGCATAGTTTATTTCTCAAATAATTTCTCTCCTTGTTACTTTTATTGGTAGAGACCATTATTTTTAGTTCCAATTCATCCCACCTCGACTTATAGTAGGTGTACGAGTATATACGTAATAATTCAAGTAGTCTCTACGAGTAGGAACTTTTATAATGTAGCGTCGTAACTTAGTGGTAAACTCTTTTTCAGATTTTGAAATTTAAAGCATTTTTTTTTAACGGGCAGATGATGATCTCTACCGATCTTTACAGCGTCACCAGGCGGGAAGATTTCGCTCATTACGATCGCTCAAATATAGGGCTATCCCTAAATTTTACGGGTTTTGTTTTTTAGATTAGCTTAGCTGATAATAGTATCAGCTAAGCTAATCTAAAAAACAAAAAGCTAAGCTAAGCTAAGCTAAGCTAAGTTAAAAAAAAATGCTTTAAATTTCAAAATTTACTTTCATCTGTTCCAGTGTTGGTATGTGCTTACATCGTATTTTTCATCGAATCTTGACGAAACTTTATACATGGGTTCTACAAGTTCTTTTTGAGCGATGTATTTCCTCTGAAAAGAGGAAAGTTTGCTGTGGCGCCATTTACCGACCGATTTTGAAAATAATTGCCAGAAATATTGAGTAATATATTTTAAACAAGTATTTGAAATGTGTACTCACATAATTTGCTTAAAATATCTATATCGGTTCAGAGGTTGTGAAGATAAAAATAAGGCCGTGAAGTTTGAGTTTGGCAACACAATTGTTTTTGCAAAAAAGTTTGTTCTCACGAGGCCTACGTAATAAAAATACATACATACTTATACATGCACATACATACACACATTATACATACATACATTACATACATACATACATACAAACAATGACCTTTATAAAATTGATATAAATAATAACTGTTCAGTAACTGACAATAGACAACTCGCACCTTTAAAAATAAAGTGAATCAACTCAAAATTCATGATTGTTGGGAAATCACGTTTAAAGTTTCACAAGTCTACCGCTGACTATGTTTCAGCGAATATTTCGATTTTTGGAGCACTTTAAAAAGTAAAATGTCTTTAAAGTTTTGTCAAAATGATGGTGGGACATAAATGGACTTCAAAATAATTAGAATTATTAATATTTGCTAAAATATTGAGGTTTGAAATAAGAATTAAACATTTTTTGTGATGCAGATCTTTTTTTGATTAAAAATTTCGTCAAGTTTTAATCATGCTTCATGACACAATACTTATTAGTACAGTCTTTATGTAAATAAAAATATTGCAACAAATGCAACACTAGTATTTAATGCATTTTGTTAGTAAAAACATAGTATGAAACAAGGTGTTTTAATATATAATGCTGTTTACCATTAAATGAAAATTTTAGAAAAAAAAAGAAAAATTGATAAAATGATTTATTTTGAATTATTCCACTCAAGCACACGTCTCAGTTTAATCACTGCTGGAGCATTTCTGATTGGTTCGTTTTGTGATTTCGGAAGGGATCGACGAGTCAATCAAAAAGAGACGAACGTTCCTTTATCTCGCTCGTATAGCCGTGAATGCAGCGGCTGTTAAACTGTACCTATTCTTTAGGAGCATAGAAATCGTTTTACTACAAAATCGGCGAATCCCAATTTTTTGACTTGATTCACTTTATTATTAAAGGTGCGAACTGTCATCTGTATGCTTGGTTTTGGTTTTTACGGTAAAACGGCTGTAACGATTTGAAAGAAATTTTGCAAATAGATTGTGTTACAGATCTGCATAGAATACTTTCATCCTGGAAAAATAAGAATTCCCGTGGGAAACGTATAAACTACAGGACAGTTCTTAAGAGACGATTTTTTTATTGTTTGATAGGCTCGCGTTTGACCACTTTCGCACCTGATGGTAAGTGACGATGCGGTCTAGGATGTAACACGCTTGCACCCTTGCACACGCGGTGTGTAACACGCTTGCCTAGAAGATGCCTGTTGATGATTGTTTGAATTGAATTGAATTAATTTTTATTAAATCATTATTTTAAATTGAATCAATGATTGGCGATAAAGTTCATATTTGTTTGTATCTCAATCACTGCATTGCACTGAACCTTAAGTTAGAAAACGGTAACATTTCCTGAAGAATTTTACAGTTTACGACACGACGCGGTCTATTAAAACGCTTTCAGGCAGTATTTTTATGGCCTCAAGTTATTTCACTCTATTTTTTATTGTTTGGTAAAAGAATGTGAAGGAAATGATTTGGTTTGTTTTAATTTTACGGGAATGAGAGTTCTTGAAGTTGGCTATCACAATTACGATAATAATTGTGATAGCACTTAATATATTATGTACTACATTTGTGGTTCCATTAGATAGATAAAACTCTTTATTGAAATACTACGTTAGAGGAATAATATAAAAGCACAAACGTAAAAATTAAGCGTCACAATGGGCGGTCTTATCGCTTAAAGCGATCTCTTCCAGAAAACCCAACAATTTGTTGATTTTTTGTAGATATTTCACACAGCGTCATCTTACAACGCTTGTACTATGAGAACCAGATAACTGATACAATACTTAGATACTTTATAATTACATACACAGAATACAATATAACACCCAGACACAGAACAAACATCGATGTTCATCACACAAATGTTTGTATTGGGTGGGAATTGAACTCACAACCTACAGTTGAGAAGAAAAGGCTAACCAACCGAGCTATCAGCGGCCATCGCCCAGACTCAGAACAAATTATTATTATTATAGAATTATTCTGTCTCAACTGAAAAAGCTTATTTTTAGTATTTTTTTTATAAATACAGGTAGGTTATAGATACAGCCATGTAATGCTACTTTGGCGTATAGCGGTAGAAAATTACTAGAGATGCTTTGCAGTTTCATCCGAAAACTACCTGATTACCTGCGTACATCTCCACAATTTTCTGGTATAAAAATCATTCTTTGTCAATCCCGAACCTTAGCAATCCGTATGCGAATTTCATCCAAATTGGTTTACCTATTTTAGCGTTAAAGCTACACCTACAAACAAGCAGTTAATAGGAATAAAGATTTCCTCTAGGAAATTTAATTTGTACCATTCAGATATAACCACTATTCCAATATTTCACGGAAATGGCACGAAGCCAAATATTTCACAGCTCTTTTTCCACTTTGATAATGTAGCGTAGACACCGAAAGGCTTATTGACGAGTATTCGATGTTATAAAAGTATACGCATAGTATAGCTACGGTAGCTGCCTGTCTCTCTCTAACTTGTAGCTCTCTCGTTGGACTTCCAGTTAAGTGTTTTTAAGTGAAAACTTGTTTAGGTGGCGCGTTGAGCACTTTTTGTGTGAACTAAAATCATGGCATTCGCGTCATCGTCACCGAACGCTTTCCATGAGCTATATGTATACTGTGTATATATGTGTACTTTTTAGGTGAACAAAAACCGTGAAACTCGCGTCATCGTCACCGCACGCTTCCCATGAACTATATGTCATAAGTTACTTAGTTTTTACTTAGATTCCACCACACATTTTTTTGTTTATTATATATTTTCCCAAATGTTGATTTAAAAGACGGACAAACAATTATACAGTGTATTGTACCACTTTACAACAAGAAATTGTTAAACCTCAAAATTGGCGAATCGATTTACCACATATTGCACTTTGAACTGTGTTCTGCCGCTCCAAAGGTATCCAGGCCATTGCAGGCCGTGTCTATACCCAGTAATCTGATAGGCGCGTCCGTACGGAAGGATCGAAAGAACGCTTTGTAGCGCGCTCCATCGCGCATCCCGTACTAATTCAATTAGCATCGCAACCGGTGAGCCGGCAATGTATGCTATACGTGCTACGTACGCTAATGTGTGTAATGTAGCTTTAATGGACGATGGAGCCAAGTTAGCGCTTATGTGCGCATAGTGGGTTAAATTGTCCGGTCGTTAGTGTTACATCTGTTTACGTAATGATACGTTCAGAATGTTCTATGGGTGGGTGCTTGTGTAGATATGCTATGGTGGCTAGATTTTGTGCATTTTGTTTATGTACTTATTCACAAAACAAATTACAATCGTAAGAAAATATGATCTCAGAACAATGAATAAATAAAAATATTGTTAAGACTATGTTCAATCAGGGTCACTCTATTTTGCATGTACATGGCCCACGCGTCTGGTGGGCAACTGAGGTGGAAGGTTGCCCACCCACTAGAGCAGAGGCCCGAAAGGGCCTACTGCCGGGGCGAGATGGTTAATGCAGTGCGTCTCCATCTCGCCCCATTCCGGCGGCGGTCGGATCACGGGGGGGTTTTAGTGGGTTCGAGTCCTACATACCCCCTGCCACCATCCCCGTGGTGGCAAGGAAGTGCGAGGAAATTTCTTCCCATCAAAAAAAAGGGTCACTCTATTTATTAAAATTGTTTTTGAAGTAAAACTTCTTTACTCACGCTTGACTTTGGGAGGAAGCTGGTGAATGCGAGACGAGGCGAACGGAAATTGAACGTTGTTGGTTAACGTAGATCTCCATTGCTAACATAACAATGTTAAGTTTAGTTTTAAGTAAAAATTACGTAAAATTTGTATTATTATGTTGGTATGTCCGGTAAAATAACAATTCACAATAATTGTCAAGATGGTGACATTAACATTAAACAAAGTTATACCGGCTGATACAGATGGAGCCAAAGAAGTTTTACTTCAGACGTGTGGTCTAAAGCACTCGTTTTTTTAATTAAATATAAACAAAATAAAGGAGATTCCTGACTCTGTAGACCAAACCACTGGTAGCTTGGGCCCTGCTCGCTCACTCTAGGTTAAACTGTTTTTTTTTTAATGTTACGTTAAATTAAAGTAATATATAATAATAAAAATACATTTAAGATATATGTGACATTCTCTTAATATTATTTTGTTGAGCAGATTCATTTTTACTGTGGTGGTGTGAATTCACTTAGCATAGACAAAGTTCGGAGTCAAGTACGAAAAATGATGGAGTGCTTTTAAAACTAAGTTGAGTGTTAGAATCCTTTTTGTTTATTACTTGTTGATTAAGTTGTTGAAACTTTCTTGGCAGTAAATAACTATTAGGCAACGGAACTTTGTACGAGCTTGTTCTATGAATAATTATTAGAAAGTTAGTCGCTTTGTTACATAATAAAATTTAAATTACAGTACTTAGATATAAAAATAAAATAAAAAATTAAGTATCGATATTCACAACCCGGTATAAATATTACTATTTCTACACCAACACTTGTTTTGTAAATAAGTTTATTATTTTGGGCCTTCATGCCGTGACTTTATTCTAATAGGAAAAATAGAAATCTACTCTATAACCGGTAATATATCAAAAATTTCTCTTACAACTGGATAACCATATAAAACTTAGTAGGTATTCCAACGGAAACAAACAAAATTTATTGAAAACCGGAAACCGAAATATGAAAAAACGTTGGATCAGTTTTTCTTTTACCAGTGCTAAGACGATATACACAAATATTTAAATAATAGTCTTAGCACTGGTACGAACAATATAAATATAACACGATATAAATAGTATATTTAATTATAAATATATACTGACGAATAATCATAAGTTTAATAGGTATTCCTTGTTTTATTTACTACATACTCGTAATTGTTTAAATTTTGTTGACGCTTTCTTCCCCATCCTTTATTTTGATATATATAATTTTTTATAAGTAAACCAGCTAGGCCATCATGTAACTTGATTGCAACAAATGGAAATAAATAAATTTACGGATTTCACAGTTTCAATATGCAGTTTATGTGTATAGTTACAACAAAAATTTTCGAATTCAGAATGAAATTTCTCCTGTTGAATTGCAATCAAAGTTCCGTAATCACTCTCCAGGTCTTTATAAAACGTCTATAACGCTTTTACCAATAAGAATCATTTCAGGTATTTCCTCTTGGCGGAAGTCGCGACTAGTAAAGTCTGGATCTACCAATAGATAGCAACGTAGCTAACATATAACATTTATGTAACATTGTGGTGAAAGCAAAAATTTGATTAAATTTTAGTATTGCGTAGCTGAAAATGTGGGGGTAGATGAAAGGGGTGCGCGACAGCCATCTTTTCATACGGTACCCTCTTTTTTGATTTTGGATGAAACTTTTTACCGAATGTAAAATTAATCCATATAGATTTTCACAAATATGTCATTGTTTTTTTTATTATCTGTAATACGTATATTTAGCTACTACTGTGTATATCGCATGGTTCCAGTTTGATATATTCTCGTCAAATCTTAGCAACGTCCCTTTAAAATGAAGCGACGGCATCTGCGACCCTTTTAGTTATACATGGATGGATTACTTGGGATAAGCTGAATAAATGTGCTCGCCGGATCAGATGTGATACATCTACGTCTAGACTTTACATAAGTCTGGGATATTATTAGATAGTCGGTCTGAGTTGAGTCGGCAGTCGGGAATCAAGAGTCGCGGTAAATTAGGTGGTTGAATTTTTAAACGTTAAATAGGTAAAATACACATTCTTATTTAGGAAAGGTAAGTACTAGATTTTATATTAGGATCACAAACTTTTTTGAAAGGATAGACAGGAATAACTTTTTAATTTATTATTATGAACAGCCTCGAGTGTGCTAAGTTAATACAAATAATTATAAGGTATACGTACTGAGTTATATTAACAGAAAGCTCTAAATATAGCCATAAATAAAATGCGACCTGTAAAGGAAAACAGCCGAAATAATTTTCGCCCAAGCTGAAACGGAGTCGCTTCGCGCTCACTCGGTCAATAAAATGATCATGTGTATATATCTCTCTCCGTACTTTTACTCCACGTAATGGCTTGATTGTCCTTGGTAAAACTGGATAAATAAATAATGAATAAATATTTAATATTTGTACACATTTCACACAGCGCCATCTAGTCCCAAACTAAGCAAAGCTTGTACTATGGGAACCAGATACTTACAAAACTGATACAATACTTAAATACTTTTTTGTAAATATATACATAGAATGTAACACCCAGACACAGAACAAACATCGATGTAAATCACACAAATGTTTGTCTTAGGTAGGAATCGAACCCACAACCCACAGTTCAGAAGGCTACCAACTAAGCTATATAAGCTCTTGGGAACATAATCATAAACTGTCGTCACTTCCACGCGTATATGCAAAGTTGCGGGCAACAACTAGGCAATACCACAAACTCCATAAAGTGGTTTGTACAAGCAATGAAATGAAAATCTTGTTTGTGTTCCCGTCATGAAATTACGAAGTTTTATACTATTTCTTCTTATAGTATTAAGTACTTAGTCAATAGATTTACACGGCTGTTTGTCGTCCTGGCTTTATTAGCACAAATTAACCAAATTCCGTTTTCGTGACTGTTTTGTCCGGAACTAAGTCGCACAGCTATTTAACGATCCAGAATAGAGGCTATCAAGTAAGAACGTTCTATAAAATGTCAAGGATTTACTGCAAAATACCTTATCGAGTGCCGGCTATGTTGGTGGCGATAGGCGAAGCGTTTTCGTAGCGAGGGCTTACAGTTTAACTGGGAAAACTTTCAAATCGATTATTTTTCACCTAATTTTGCGGTTTGAAATGTTTTCCATTATTATGTGCGGTAAAAAATTTACAAGATTCAAATATAAAAATATGCGGTGAATTACTCGACTGAGAGATTAGATCATAAAGTCTCAATTGCCCAGTAATTTCACTAGCTACATTGCCCTTCAAACCGGAACACAGTAGTACTTGCACACTTCTGCTTGGCGGCAGAATAACTGGCAAAGCGGTGGTACCTACCTAGACGAACTTTGCAACAAAACCCTACCACCTAGTACTAGGTTTCTTTAATAATTTTAATAAGTTTCTTTGGTAATTTCGTAGTATATAATTATAATCACTGATTTTTCGTTAAGGAATAAAAATTAATTTAGGGAATAGATCTACCACAGTATTCTACCTTTTTCAATTATCGCTAATCGCTATAAATGTGGCTAAGCTCAACCGTCTTCAACTTCAACATTCCAACAGCAAAAAGGTGAAACACTTTTTCTATTTAACACTTTCTTTGTTTACTTCGCTAAGTAAATTTACCAGTTTACCTACAAACTGGTATATTTACTTACATAATGATCTTTTCTAGGAATTTTCGAGATCTTTTCGAAATTGAAACAAATGAATAAGCGCGATAATTACGCCCAATCCGTTATAAAACATCATGGAACCATCATTATCATCATCAAATTTGCCTCTTGGGCTAATTCATAGCATGTAGCTAAGAACAAAGGTTTTTATGAATTTAAAGAGAAATAAGATTCGACGCAGAATATCCACTAGCAGCTATAACTAATATATAATAATAAGTAAGAAGTATATTTATATCCAAATAAGCATACAACAGTCAACCTAAGTTGGTTAGCTATTAATACTAGTGAAATAACATTAAATACATGTAATTATACATTAACATAACTTGAAGAAGTAAGTTTCCTGCGCTTACGTCAAACTCAGCTTCTAACCAAATTATTTCCCCAAAATATAAACGGGCGTTGGAAGCATCATTTCATTTCACTATAATATTCGAAGATTTGCCCTTAATTTGTACGAGTTGGTGAACTTTATTACAAGTTAAATTGAAATTCGTAAGAACGCCCGCACCTCCTGTGACTGAACCAAGAAAAACTTAGTATTTACATCGAAACACAAAGTTTTTGGGTAATATTTCTGGCGCAGTGTTGGTAAAATGGTTCCTTATTTTTACTTGATTGAATAAAGGAACAAAAATGTATTTTATAGTAAAATGCGTAGTTTCCTGTTTGATTTGGTAGTTTTACAGTTTCATACGAAAGGAGTTCAAAAGAATTTAACCTAGGCAGTATATAGGCTTGGCAGGCGATGGTCTTCTTCTGCGAGTACGTGATGGCGCAGAAGGAGACCGCGCAGCGGGTCAGAGAGGAGGCCGCTGGAGCTGACCTGCTCCGGCGCAGACGAGCGGGAGAGAGGAGGAGGCGTTACGCGCACCTCCTCCCTCCCCCGTAGCAGGGCCACTGGTGGAGAGTCGGGGGACTCTCCGCCGGCTTGCACGGCCCCACACGTCTGGTGGGTGACCTTGGTGAGCAAGGTCACCCATCCATTGGTGCGAGGAGGCCGGAAAGGGTCTGCCGCTGGGGGCGAGTTGGCTGGACTGCAGTCGCGACCCCTTCTCGCCCTGGTACGGCGGACGAGGGCTCACGGGGGTTTTAGTGGGTTCGAGTCCCACATACCCCCTGATACCACCCCCGTGGTGGCACAGAAGTGCGAGGGCATATCCCCCCTCAAAAAAAAAAGGCTATATACAAGGCTGTATACCATTTTTGCCACCCCGCAATAATTCTCTGTACATAAATAAATTCGATCTTATCGAGGCTCAAGACATTTCCACCATCGGACATATTATAAACTTAGGTCTGTATTTCTACATGGTAACCATATTGATGGAATTAGTTGCTATCAGTTATGCTTACAGTTAAAAGCAGATAGATATAAATGTCAATAGTAAGACTTTATTACACATGATGCATGTGTTCAAAGTAAATGAAAACGGTGCATTCGGAAGTATGTTACAGTAGAAGACCGGGCTCAGTGGCGTGCTTTGGGAGAGGCCTATGTCCAGCAGTGGACTATTGTAGGCTGATGATGATGATTCTTAAAAGTTACTAATATTTCTAGCATTATTAAGAGATGAAGATTTTTCTACATTGGCGACATTTTGTTATTCTACAAATAAATACAACTGTTTACAAATACAAACTAAGCAAACAACAATAATACAATTAATTATTCAGAATCACTTTTCTAATAGGCAAACGCCATTATAAAGTGATTGTATTTTTCGACGAAGCTTGTTTGCTAATGTTCTCGTTTCACCTTACATGGTG
Organism: Ennomos fuscantarius; assembly: GCA_905220475.3. Classification (NCBI taxonomy): domain Eukaryota; kingdom Metazoa; phylum Arthropoda; class Insecta; order Lepidoptera; family Geometridae; genus Ennomos; species Ennomos fuscantarius. The sequence goes on from HG992027.1 coordinate 13,319,362, forward strand.
ATTTGGCTCTTTTGCTTGGCTGTGCATACATTTGCATATTACAAGCTTGCAAGCCATGGTACTCGTTTGGGTTTTTTGTTTTGCCAACATGGCTAATTTCTACTTTTAATTAAATCGCTTATGATTGCTTCTAATTTGATTTAAAAAAATAACACGATGATATTTTAGGGTTATACAAGGTGGAATTTAATTCGTTATTTTCCCTTAATATATGTATCCAGTCCATGCTATAGAATGCTCCCTATAACTAAATAAAAAAAGTGCTTATGAAATAAAACTTAAATCTATGTATTATCAAATTTAAATTTTAAAGAAAAGCCTTGTGACATTGAAAAAAACAGGTGTTTTATTGCCTACGAAACATTTACAAAGCACTCAGCCCGATGCCCGCACTGTGTATGCCGTTCAATCGATATTTCGGCTCTCATGCAGTTATTTTAGGAGGCACTAAATACTAAAACAAAACTTTTTTTAAATTGGACCTTGTACAAATATTCTATAGCATGGTCTGAGAACATACATTTAAGGAAAAGAGTGAATTAAATGCCACCGTATAACTACCTATTTTAATAAACGTAACCTTTATGGTATCGCTTTGTTGTCCTTCTGTATGTAGGTATTATAATAATAGTGCTTCCCATTTACATGACAATTTGAAATTAAGCATGTAAATAATAAAAATATTATAGCATAGTTAAATAACAAATCCAAATCCTCACGTAATCACCTGGATCTGAGATTTAAAAAATGTGGCTCGAGTTTTGATGAGAATTTTCAACTCATCAATTCAACAGTCATTCACACCAAATCTAGTCCTCATATTCTCTCATCGCCAAACGAGTTTAACCTCGATACCGGTATCCGATATCGGCTAAAAGATAGGAGTACAATACACGTTGCAAAACTACCCGTATAAAGTTGTTTCGGTTTACTGATCCCGGTTCGTAAACATAAAACTTTGCGAATCATAACGTAACAAAGTTACGATACGGGAGTTATTGTTTCGAACGGAATACCATTAATAAAGTCGATGCTTTGGTAATAATCAATTGAAATAGATATCAATATTTTTGGGGTTCCGGGAAGGTCTTAAAGTAAGGTCAAAGGCTTTTGAATTCAAAATGATAAAAGAATCTGTGCAGCTCCGCTATATTGGTGTTTTAGGAGGTTAACACTAGATCTCCTTTTACCATACTGTATTAAGTATCAGCAAAAGTATCAATTCTAGTAGTAGACCCACATAACTAATAAATAATAAATATATTTATTTTATATTATATGTTACCTTTTTGAATTACGACATAGTTCATGTTTGTATCAAAGTTATTTGATTGTCATGATAAAGTCGGCAAAACAGACTTTTGACACTCATGAAAGCAAATATGGACTCTCCAAGGTGACGAACCCTTTCATTCTCCGAATGTATAGATAGATAGGTAGATAGATGAACTCTTTATTGTACACACCAAGTAATAAAAAATACAAAGAAAAAAAAATCAATCACATAAAGTGTAACAATGGGCATTATTTGTATATTAATAGCAAAAAAAGTAGTTAAATTAACAACTACTTTAATTAAAAAAATTGTAGCACCTTGCCACAATAGCAGATGATTGCGACACATCCCACAATAAACAATACTGTGAGTGACGAATAATGAAACCTCTTTGCAAATAAGTAAATAAAAAATTTGCCAGGCAAGGACAACCAGCGCACCCTCGCTGGGTAAACACTATTACCGGCCGGCCGTAAAACCGCCACGATAAGATGAATAGGAACGAAAACCGTAAAAATAGATCCAGTGTTTTGCTTATCGCATGGAACCGTATTGGTAAAGGCTTAGCTGTAAAAGATATTGAATACTATATTTTTGGGGGTTTGTGAAAGTATAACGTAATAAATATACCAGTATGACATTTAGAACCTGTAACGGTTGAAAGTGTAGAGTAATATGAAATAGCACACATTTTAAAGCACCGCTTGATAATACTATTATAGGAACATCCAATATACCTAATACCATGTTTTTTTCAATCAGTTGTTTATTGAAAATGGTAAAAACAATTGACGTTGGCTTTTTGAAGACTTTTTTAAGCAAATAATAAACTAAAGAAACCATAATTCTTCGATTTATTTGTTCAGGCTTCAGCCCAGGTCCCAAAACACGTTTTATTTAATAAAATTAAAACATAAAAAAAACGTTAAGTAAAAGTGTATATTTTTTCCATGACAATTTTTCAATGACATAATACATGCAACTTTTTAATTGTCTTCTAAAACGAGGTCCGAACATAGTTTAAAATAATGATTATAAATATGTCTAGGAAAACAAAATCCAAGTGTTACAAGAAGTAAAGATAGTGAAACTTTGTCACTGAAACATAAATACTACGAGTACCGTAGAAACAATACTTGATGCAATAGGGAAAACTGAAACGATGAGGGTAACAGAGGGTAACACACACAACAATCATAGTGTTGCATGTTGCATGCATCAAGAGCGTCTGCAAACATGCGAGTTCCCGCGAGTAAACGGAATCGGCACCGAACCACATGAAAATCGATATACCGCTTGATTTTGAAGCTCGATTTAAAATTATGTGAGTCCCTGGGGCTTGGATTCCAGGAATATGAATTTAATGCTCTTTGTGGTTTCTATTTTGATTCACAATGTTGTTGTGGTACAGACGATAGCAATATATAATATTGTTGTATAGCCGTTAGATATTTCTGTCTGTTTTCATGTATAGTGTACAATAAAGAATGTTTTTATTGTATTGTATTGTAATGAATTATCGTTTAGCTAATTTACGATTGGGTATCGAATAAGTTCGATGGGATGCCGTAAGAAGATCTAACGGCACCGTAGCTCTCTAATTTGATAATTTCTACTGAATTAAATTATAATATACTCCTCTAATGCTTTTCAATTTTACACTGAATATTATTCCAGGTTTCTACCAACAAACCTGCAACTTCTCCAAAAAGTGCCCGACCATCTATAAGTTTGAACTAGTATAACGATTACGAATGTGTGCGATAACTAAGCGGTTAAGGCGCCCGTAACATGCGTAAGCAATAATTCCGCCCGGTAAAACTTGCCGTAAAAGTGTGGAGTAATCAAAGTGCCTCATTGTCCGAAAGTTGTACCGTCAAGAAGTAACACGCTCGTATCGTGAATATACGTATGTTAAAAACAAAAGAAACCAACGAGCACAATGCTGTCCTACACAAAATGTAGAAACAAAGGACTTGACGCGATTTCGGAACTATTTTTCAGTGCCTTAACTTTTTTGCTGTCGATTTTAATTCTATGCTAGCTTTATTTTTCTGGTTAATACGATCGGTACACATTCCAGTTACAGCTTTAAAAACAACGTTAGTTCCAATTTTCGCATTCGATCCTAATTTAACGGAATTTTCCCGTCTATGCCACTCAGACAGCCCCGACGTACGGGAACCAAAATCTAGAAGTCCCCCCATCAGTATGAAAAATGAAAATAGAACTTTCAAAATGAATAACAGCTTCGTCTGTGATCTATGACGACGAGATGTATAGATTTTTTATTTCCATCTCCTTGTTTAAGATATTAGAGTAGCTCACCACTCACACATTATTACACAGTATTTATACTAAAAATTTCCGTTAGTCTCAAAAAACGCGAATATTTTAGTATACATATTTTAATAGTATAATAGTATTTATGCTAAAATATTTCCGTTAGTCTCAAATAACGGGAATATTTTAGTATAAATACTAGAGGTACTTAATCAGGCACTTATTTGATTGCGTTAATCCCGAGCAGCCGCTTTCATGTAGGTACTGTTTATATTGCTGTAACGTGATTTGATTTTCTGCTGTTTTGCAGTTGCTGTTTTGAAGTTTATCCACTGTGCTTGCCAAAGCTTTGTCTATCTCAGCAGATTTATATCTCGTTCCGTGTGCGGTTTTACAGAAAATCCGAAAAATTTTTTTTTTTTGTAAGTCTGGTGTTGCTACAGTGATTTAGTATAATTTACACATATTATCTTCTATCGATCTGGATTTAACGATTTATGAACAACTGAATCACAGTTTTGTTTTTATTATTAAATTATATGCAACATTTTGTTAACTTATCACTACTTTAATTTTGTAAAACATGCAGAAAGCTTTTGCGTATTTGAAATGGGGACTTGAAGCCGTCGCCCTCTTTTCTACGTTCTGTTAGCGCTGAAACGCATCAGCGTGTAGTCTTTTTGCTTTCAAATGGCATAAACCGCAAACGCACACAGAGATGGCACAAAACAAGAATAGACGATAAAGATACATATCCGGTTCAAAACTTGTAAATAGCTACTTACATAGCTAATACATTCAATTTTTATTTTAACTGGCCCAATGATGTATTGCAGAAATTTTTAAATAAACCGTGCTTACGTACTTTTATATTGAACTTTTCAAAAATCTGAAATTATTAACATATAATTATTAATCAAATAATCTCATATTTTTAAATTAGGTCGGTACATTAAAATGATTTGCGTTTACTATTTTTAATTTTTGACAAATATTTTGTTTTATGTAGGAAAAATTCTACGCAAATTTTATTCTATCTGACATTTTCCGCAATTGTGACTACGTAGTTGTCATTTGTCACAATGTAGTTGTCCGTTTCGGTAGTTTTAATTTCGTGTAGTTGTCAATTTGCATTTGTCATTGAGTGGGCTTACACACACAGAATCAGTCAGCGGACATGCGGTGGCAGTCAGTCTCTTGTAATTCTTTAAGAGACAACATGTGTCTTTACGCGTAAAATTCTTTTTACCCTATCTATAGGCTTAATCCCTTAGTTTGCTCACACATCATGTATTGGTAACTACCAAGTCCCAGACACATACTCAGTCGTCCAAGTGGCGCGTGTGTACCGAAGTATCATGCAGCAATCAAAGAGAGAGCTTTTAGTGTGGATTCCAAAAGTTAGGCTTTGTCTCGTAGTTTGAATAGCGAGTGTTTGTAGACATTGGATTTGTGGATGCTTTTGAAATTGCGATGGAAGTATTGAGGTTGGCGAAGAACTGCTGAAGTTATTTATAAAGTTGTTTGCGGTTAACAACACTTTTACGTTTTGGCTCCACTTTTTTGTGTATTTAGCCAGTGTCAAGTAATTGATAATTTATCAAGTTATCGATATTTCTTTTCTCTTCAAGTCACAGTCGAAGTCATAAAGTCAAGTCATAGTCAAGTCAGTCTAGTCGGTCATACTCCTAGTAAAGTGGTGGCAACTTTACTTAAAGCTTCTATGGAGTTTTGGAAACAACACGAAAATAAACGTTTCACCATCATTATACCATTTTCCCACACTCACGCCTGTAATCCAGCACTTGACGAATAAAATGCCACTAATTTTATGCACTAACACTGAAAATAACACAAGTTTTGGAAAATAATACAATGCGGTGACGCAATCTTTTTCGCTTTCCCGCCAAAACTTTTAACAACACTTTATAACGAGTGATATTCTATGGTGTAGTAGTAGTACAGAGAAGGTTTAATGTTCTCGTTGTCTCTAAAGTCTGCAATAAAATTAGAATAGTAATAAATTTACGAAGGGCATTGCATGTTGTCATAATTTGCTTGTTATGTTTTGGAAGATTAGAAACTTGACATACTAAGACTATTGCAGAGTTACCTAGACTGAATATACATTTTTAAACAATAATAGGTAATGCAATAACCAAAATATGATCCAAATCTATGGTAATGGTTCTGTTGTTCTGTGTAGTACTTACCAGCTGAATATACGCAATTTTTTTTATTGCTTTCAGCGGAATTACACTTGATATTTCTGTAGCAATTATTGTAAATAAGACTAAATACGTACTTAATAGATTATTATACAGAACATCATTTAGACTTGGTAGGTCCAAATGCATCGTAGAGTTTTAAAAAGTACACATTACCTATACCTTAGATACATTTGAACACATTTGGAATGGAATTCTATAGGTCGTTGGTCTAACAACACCACTTATTAATAATAATTATATATTAATTATACCAGCATAATGCAGTTAATAAACATTATATTGTGTAAGAGAGCCCTAATTCATTATTAAATAAAAAAGTTAAGTAAATTAAATGAAAGCATACAGAGAAGGTAACGTTCAGGAATTAATGTGAACGTAGAACGTAAATAGCACGGCCAATTTGCAACCACACGGCTTGTGCAGTTCCAATCCGCTCATTAGACTCCCCTTGTGCCGCGTCACGAACCGATGCCGAAATAACTGCTGTCGAGTCAGGCGCGGAATTGAAATAACCGGAAATAAAGATTTTTGCTGTTTGAATTATGCAGGAAACAGTGGCTGAATTCGTAGCTTGCTTATTTCTTTACAAATAATTTACTGACCTTTTAGAATGAATGTTTTCACAATACTTTATTATTATTTTAAGACAATTTGAGGATCATAATCTATTATTATTTAGGTTGTTTAGTGTATACGTGGTAACGCAAGTATTTTTCATAGAAATGTTTACTTGAAAGGTGAATGATTGGGAGGGTATTGTTGGATCAAATAGCATCAATATTACGTATTATACAATCTGTGATATTAAATGGTATTAATAATAAATATTTGTGATAACCAATTTACCAGCGTAATTTCTTTTCCCTTAACACTTCCATCTGAAATTGCTTACAGTTGGGACAAAATAATGTGATAATTTGAATCGATTCACTAATGTGATAAAGATCTGTTGGTGTGTTTGAAAATCATCACTCTTCCTTAGTTGATAAAGAGGCTTTTTGCATAATATACCTTGTGTGTTTGGTATACTTGATGGTGTTGCGGGTGTTGACAGGTAATAGTTACCAGCTTATTTACCTTCATTGTAAATTATATGTAGTGGTTTATAGGAATAGTCAGCGTATAAATATGTGTACCTAATCAATATTATTGATAGTGAACTGCAGTCCAATCTAGAGTCCTACCTATTTATTGTTTTGGCAATCAACATAAAAGCACGCTTCTCTTTCAAAGCGACGAACTTTCTTCACACTCAACATTATCTTTCTTTATAATACGTGGTGCATCTCACTGTAACAGGAAACTTTTCCGCAATACAGGTTGTTTGTTAGAGACGGGAAGTAAACGTTTTTCTTATTTATGGTTTGAATTGTTACGGCTATGGGACCATATTTTGCAGTTACAACCTTATGCGTCACGCCACGGTGTTACTGGAAGGAAGTGTCACGGTCTTGAAATATTGAGGTGTAGTTTGCTTCTTTTCATACACTCTTCCCTTGTTACTTTGGCCATCATTATACTCGAAAAGCCTCAGTTTTCGATCATAAATCCATTTTTATACAGTACGCTGCGGTAATACAATGCGGTGACGCAATCTTTTTCGCTTTCCCGCCAAAACTCCCGCTGACAATTGACTAGTGGAGACTAGTACGTTTTTTTTGTAACATAGACAGACAAACAAGCAGAAATACGTTAAAAAAAATAAAATTTATTAATATTCATTTTTTTTTTAACATTTTGAAATACGTGTGGCATTAATATTAGAGCGTACAAATAAGATGAAAACTGTTTTTAGTATTTAATCAACTTTATCCGCCGCCATCAAATAAGTTATAAAGATTTAAAATAATTGCTGATCTTCGGTGTTATTACACCCGTGGAAATTATAATTGTATATATTATTTGTATATAATTGTAAAAAATATAACTAATTTAGAAACTAAATTTAAATGTATCTTGGCCAAATAAAGGCTCTTTTATTTAAAAAAATTTACACTCGTAGAAAAGTGATTCTGCGATCGATACGCAAACGTTATTTTAAAGATTCTAATCTGTTTCGATAATTTCTCATTTACTGAACGATAATGAATAAGAGAATTTAGTATCTGGATAGTTAGTTGAATGTTAATTGAATGAATTAGAATGTTATTGAAAGAATATCTTTAAAGTTGAAATTTATTTTCATAAATTTTGCTGGAAAAATACCTGACCAATAAATCTTTTTGCCAACAGGCTGCAACAGAACCTACTATGGCGACATCGGCAGAACTTACGAGGTGGAGCTACATAGACCACGGGAAGACCTGGTTCCATATGTGTGTCTGCTCACCATCACAGCAGCGGGTGGGATCCATGGAGACTTGGTGCAGGTTAGTGATAAAATTCATCAAATGTTTTACATTAATGAAATTTTACCAAATAGTGTTGAATACGGAGAGCTGAAGAGTAAAATTTGAATGAACATTTTTGAATTATTATTCAGTTAGCATTGACATAACCCTAAAATATGCAATATTAGACTTCTAAACTAAAGCAAATATATAGGAAGGTATTTTTAATGGAAATAGAAGCATATCGATGTAATGATTACTAAAATTATTCCCTAAATAGCATTTAAATATTGATTAATACTATTTTGAAAACATTAAATTATATAAAAAAAATGGAGTCTAAATGACTTAGACGTAGAAACACTTGAATGATATTATCATCTATATAGGTATATTTTTATCAGTTATTTTGATTTAAAAATCAAACTATTAAACTGATTTTGATAAAATTTCTATATAATCTAAAAGTAGGTATACTATAAGGTATAAGTACTTTTAGATTAGAAATTTAATAATTAAAAATCATTAAAATAATTATTTTTATAAACGAAGGATGTACAAATATTTAAAAAAAAATTGAGAACATACATAACGAATTGAGAACCCCCTCCATTATTAGAATTAGTTGAAAAATAATTAAAATTTATCCCCAAAAAAGAACCTGCGTGTTGAATTATTGTATGTAGTAATGGAATACTTTGGTACTGAAGTACCAGGCTAACATTAATTACATAGAGGTCTTTACGTGGTCCATGGCGATCCAATAATCATCGTTTTTAGAGTTATCATTATTGATGAACCAACTATGCTATCAAATCAAATCATTTATTTTGTGATAAAACAGATGTTACAATAAAAATATGAAGTCCATACTGCGATCAGCTGCAACGGCATACAAAATTACAAATAAGCTGAAGCTTTTTATATGAAAGTGTCACTTATAGCATTATTAAATACTCATATAACCAAATTACATCACAGATCAAAGTCAATAAGTAATAAATAGGTCCATTTAATTGTATTATATTAATGTCAATTACTTAGCAAAAATATCATATCATTGACCAAGTTGATAGATGTTAGATCAGATTTTTTAAGAACCCGATAGAAAACTTATTTTCGATAGTAGATTTAAATAATGGATTATAAATAATGTAAACGCAAGGCTTAGCCACTCTCAAGTTCCTATTCATTAAAGTCGTACACAAAGCAAATTAGAGGTAACTTTGAAAAGAGAAACAAGCGAGAAAAAAGAAAAGTTCGATAAGTAATGGGAGCCTTCTAATTACATGCAAATTAAAGGGTGGTAAGCTACTCTTGGAGAAATTAAAACCGGAGCTAAATAAACGGCCAACGGAAACAAAGCGTTACGGAAAATGTTAGTTAGTGAGAGTGCGGGATACTTATGTGATCCAGTGTCGTGTTTTTCACGGTTTTTATGTTTGTTGCAGGGTATAAAGTTATACAAATGTATTTTAATAAAAAAAATTGAGTCTATTTTCCTTCCTTTTGAATGATAAGCCATTACAACTTGATGAACCTGAAAGTACCTCCCGGTTGTTAGTTAACCAAAATGAACAGTTTAAGCGTGGTTTAAGCTATGTATGACATATATCCTGAGTTATACGAGAGAAACGTAAATCAGGACGCCCAATGAGGGTTTATGATGTACAATTTAGTTAAAGATAAATAGTTTGGATTCTTGATTAATTGCAATACAATTATCAAATTGATATACGTCTCATATTAATAATCTTACTTATGAGAGATAGATAAATAAATGAATATTTATGGACATTTCATACAGTGCCATCTACATTAGCGTATCAGTTATTAACCAGATAACTGATACAATACTTAAATACTTTTTGTTTGTAAATATATACATAGAACACAATATAACACCTAGACACAGAACAAACATCGATGTTCATCACACAATTGCTTGTCCTAGATGTGAATCGAACCCACAACCTACAGCTCAGGATGCAGGGTTACTACCAACTGAGCTATCGGACCAGTCAAAAAACGTTTACTTCGAACGCCTTGCAAACGATATAAAAAAACGTTTGCAAGGCGTCCTTTTGTTAATTAGCTTCTTTGTTTCGTTTCAATATATAATATTTCTTAAAAGAAATATCTTTGAAGTCCATTAATAAAGTCACGAAGAAAATAGCCTCGGCCGTTTCGAGGAATCGTGGCGGGGTAAATTGAAATGTAAATCAATTTTATGTTCAAAGTGTTTGTCATAGGTTTTATAAATATTTAGGTCGTATTTATTTAAAGTGTACCTACCTACTGGTTTAATTTCAAAGACAAACTTACTATTTTTTAATACTTATTGATTCTTGGCACGTTATTGAACGGTAAACATTCAAAGGTAAATAACCGACACCTAATTTATAAGGAGCTTTAATATTAGGTATGTCCAAAATGTAAACTACGTGGTCCTTATCACATTAAATATAAGGCTCAAAACAGTGAAAAATAATGGTTTTCTTACGCGTCTACCCCTTCACTGAAACATGGGGTTCGCAAGTTATTGTAACTATAGCTCAAGGGTATGTTCGGAACGACTTCCATGACAGAACATTTTTCATGCCGGAACGTTCCGCCCGCCGGGGTTATATTACCTAGCCTTCATATTTTTGGACTGGCTTGATGTCTGCGCATAAAGTTAAGGAAATTTTGTAAGAGCAATTTTAAGACGGACGTTGAAAGAGCTAAATATGCACGTTTAGCTCTTTCATCGTTCTACACACGTAAAGTCCGGCCCAGTGGTCCAAACAGCTGAGTCAAGCCGTGCAGACACTGCTAAGGAGTAATACCTAACCTAATAAAATTAATGTTTGGTAAATTATGATTCATTTGATATCGTTAACTAATTCGCAGTTGCTAAGCAATAATAGTATCGTTGTACTTATAAAATAGGAACTAATTTAAAATGATCTTTTATTACTGAATAGCATTAAATATTGCATAACACATACATTAAAAAAACTTACATTGCATCGTGTCACTTAAATAACCTTAATTTACCTCACCTGACCGTTTCTGGTGCAAATGTGCTCATAACGCTTCTCGCATTGCCACGCTGGATGGCAATGGTAAATTTTTGCACTAGGAACGACCCGGACCGGAGTCATCTGACCTATCGACCAGCCTACGCTCTACATCTGCCACCAAGCTCTTTGCTTCGGGTGGCTCCCCAGAACGACTATACATATACATATACTTATACGTAACTTAAACGTATAGTACTAAATATGTTTGAGCATATATTAAATCTAATAAATAACAGGTATTTTTAGTTACATTATTCTCAAATATTAATCGATACATATAAAACTAGTTGCCCCCGCGGTTACACCCGCGGATAAAATGTATTTTAATTATTTGCTCATCCCACGGGAACATTTTACTTTTCCGGGATAAAATGTAGCCTATATGTTACTCCAGTGTATAAGCTACCTTGGTATTGAATTTCATTCAAATCCATTCAGCCGTTTGAGCGTGAAGGAGTAACAAACATACACACATACAAACTTTCGCCTTTATAATATTAGTGTTATTCAGAGTCCTGGCTGGCTGACTGACTGACTTATATATCAACGCACAGCCTAAACTGCTGGTCCTAGAGACTTGAAATTTGGAGAGTGTGTTCTTTGTAAGGTGTAGGTATCCACTAAAGAAAGGGTTTTTCGAAATTCCACCCCTAAGAGGGTGAAATGGGTGGTTGGATTATTTTCCTATAGGCCACGCAGGCGAAGCCGCGGGTAGGAGCTAGTAATCTATGATTATATAATATCACTGTTTTACTTACTTATATAGGTTTTTCATTTATTTTTATACTACATTCCTCTTTCGTCGGATCCGTCTCACCGAGCGGTCGTGTCCACTGGTTCAAGCAAAAATTTTAGACAAAATATCTTTAGTGACGAATTTGAGCCTTACTCCAGGGAAATAAGCAACATCGAAAACCCAGAAATTATTGGTGAGTGCAGACAGAACTAACACACTCTCAGTTTTACCTCAATACTTTCTTGGTGAGACCCCGCCCTCTCAACATCGTATTCAAGATAAAACGGGACACCCTGACCCTCCCGGCTGCTCGCGCGCAAGTAAAGCCACGCCCACTGCTGACGTCTTTGAATCGTGAGTACACGCACACTGACACATAATCTGGGAAACGCAATAACTAAATAGGCCTACATTGCGTGCCGTCGGCAAAATGTTGGGCATAACATTACACTCACCTCCTGCTTCTAAGCTAAGTACCCCTCAGCAATCAGCATCGGAGTCCGACAATGATATAAAGAAGCAGAGGGCCGTGGTTGTGTCTGAATCGTTAGAAAAAAAGATTACACAAAAACCAACCACTCGCCAACAGAAAAGGCGACGTATGGATGATGATGACCAAAAGTGTGAGTGCGCATCTGTCAGAGATGACATTCGTAAAATGATGACGGAAATGATGGCTAAACAAGATGATAGGATGGACAGGATTGAAAATCGTATAAAGGATTTGAAAACCCAAAGTGGGAATGACACGAAAGACATTAAGACCCGTGTTGACCAAGTCCAGAGCTCAAATGATCACATAGAAAACAGCATTGATTTCTTGACTAACCAAATAAAAGTATTTGAAAGTAAAATTGACGGCCTTGACTCCCAGCGAAAGCAAATTGAGCAACAAGTATTGCAATTAGATGAAAAATTTGAAAATATGGAGCGGTTTTCTCTTAAGACTGTAATCGAAATAAGGAACGTACCTAAAGTACCTAAAGAGTCAAAAGATAATTTACTCCACACACTACAAACTCTAACCAGAGTATTGGATGTCACAATTCAGAGTTATGAAGTGAAGGATATGTATCGCCTGCCAGGAAAGCGTGACTCATCTACCTCAACAGTCGTGGTGGAGTTTACCAACACATGGTCCAGGAATATATTTCTAGGCGCGGTTAAACATTATAAAAAAACAAAATCTGACCAGCTAAACAGCAAGCATCTGGGCTTCGTTGGGCAAGCTTCCCCAGTTTACATATCAGAAAGACTAACATCAAAGGCAAAACGGCTTTATTTCTTGGCCCGGGACTTTGCCAAAGCCGAAGAATACGCACACTGCTGGGTCGCAAACGGTAAGGTGTTCTTGCGACAGAGGGATGGCGCGCCTTTCATTGTTATAAAAAACGAAGAGCACCTGCACTCACTCCGAAAGAAGCAACCTATGCAAACTACTTGACTATTGTGGTATTTGATTATATTTACAACTTACTGTTCTTCGATCACTAGGTATGTTTTCCACAACAATAATGTTACACGTAATTACACAAAACCACCACATAAACTTCACAAACTCGTGCCATTTTTATATATTAACATAATCACAATAATAACATACACAATGAAACTGATTCTGTGGGACAACAAGCCCGTTTCTTGCGCCGTGCAAATTATAACTAGCTATGGTTTCGTAATAAACGCACACAAAGAGGTCTCAAACCTGTTATCAAAGGTATTATACGTCTTAATGTATCCCGTAGAAAGTGAAATTGTTTACTTGCAGTTAATATGTGGAACTGCAATAAAAATTAGCTTAAGCCCTAGCGTTATCTGTAGAAATACTTCGTGTAAAACACTAATAGGTCAAATTATGTACTATTTGTATTATAAATATACTGCAATGCTTACTAGAATTATTGTATATATTAAAATTAATTTCAATTTACACTCTAAGAACTATAAACTGTCTATAATAATATTAAAAATGTATAATGTCACGCTATCGTTAATTTTAATTACATGTAAAATTATTGCATGCGTCGGAAATTATAATATTGTATTGGATATTAATTACGTTGTCAGTAATTACTATCTAAAAACTCAACTTATTATGCTATTTAAATTTTTGTCTATATATAAAATCAACTTATATGAAGAAATAATTTACTCTAAAAAAATTACATCAATAATTATATTAGTATATTATGTTACGAAGTACAATCATAAACAAATTGTGTTTAAATCAAGAAACAGCCAAAAACACTTAGATATTGCATTTTTTTTCGTTCTCTTTTCAAAGGACACTACAATCTTACAACCACTTATTTTTTATATATGTACACTGTATACACTATCGTATTAAGTTGGAAATATTTATACCATGTTCCAGTAAATGCTGTTCAATATGTTGTTTTAAAACTTTTACACTAAAGTCGCACGCAATCAAGGTTACTACATATTCAATGTACTACTTGCTCAACTCAATATATTATAAAATCATATATGGATAGTATATCTATACTGATAAATAATGTTGATAAAATAAGCTGTTCACAATCGCAAACTTGCGAACCTGAACAATGTAAGACACTTATTCAACAACATGACAATAAACTTAAAATCCTAACGCAAAATATTAGGAGTGTCTCCTGTAATATACCTGAATTTAAAGTATTACTATCTAGAATTGAAATTGACATCGACGTTCTGATATTAACTGAGTGTTGGCTCGCGTCAACCCCTAACATCCCACAGTTAGCTGGGTATAATTTACACAATCTACACAACATAACAACCAAAACGATGGTCTCATTACATACTTTAGAGTTGGCTTAAACTGCGAAACTTACGAACCTAAAATCAAAGATGCCTCCTGTTTAATAAGCATAATAGATAATTATATAATTATAATAGCAATATATCGCTCCCCTTCATTTCATAACATCATTCCTTTCTTAAACTCACTAGATGAGATATTAACTACGTATCGAACCTACAAGAATGTCATTATAACGGGTGATCTTAACTTAAATATAATTTCTGAACCCACTGATTGTAACGCTACTGAATACCTCGATTTAACAGCTATGCACGGCTTACTGCCAGCCCATATGCTGCCCACACGTGGAAATAGCTGTTTGGATCACTTTATGTTACGATCATCTTTTGCATGCCAAACATTAGTAATTGAAAATTCTGTAACTGATCATTTTACCATTTTTTTATCCTTAGACATCAAACAAAAAAACCTTAATACTCCTAAAACTTTTACTAAAACAGACTATCTAAGCATAAACAACTGCATAAAATCCACAGACTTTTCCAACATCTATTTAAGTGACAACTGTAACACTGGTACAGACGATTTTATAAAAATTATATCAAATATAATTTTTTGCAACACAATAACCTCAATTATACCGCGAAGAAGGGCTGCCAGAAAACCTTGGATCACTATAGGACTGATCCGATGCATGAGAAATCGAGATCGCATGCACATGAAGGTCCGAAATCAACCTAATAATACCATTCTACAAAAAACTTACAAACGATATCGGAACTTCTGCAAAACAATACTTAAAAAAGCAAAAACAAACTACGAAAGAGATCAACTTACTTCCGCCTCTAAAACCAATAATATTAAAAAAACTTGGCGAATTATTAACGAGATCACTAATTATAAAACAACACCTAAATTGTCACAAAAGCTTCTTGAGGTAAGCGACTCCCCTTCAACTTCGGTTGACAAGGTCAATGACTTTTTCGCAAATATCGGTCGATCAATAGCACAGTGCATTAGCACTGACAAAAACGACGCGGCCCTGACATTGACTAAACAAGTCGCTAATTCAATGGTAATGTTTGATACTGACAAATTAGAAATTATCTCTATAATGGGCTCATTAAAATCAGACTCCTCAATAGGATGGGATAATATACCGTCTAATGTATTAATACAAAACAAAGAAATTCTCGCTCCAGTCATATCTCACTTAATAAATATCTCTCTGCGCACGGGTTGTTTTCCTAAGGCCCTTAAACATGCCATTATTATACCTATTCATAAATCTGGTGATAAAAAACTCATTGGGAACTACCGGCCCATATCCATACTTACATCACTATCAAAAATCTTTGAGAAAGTTATTAATAAGAGACTCGTTAAATATCTTGAAATACACAATTTACTATCTCCCAATCAACATGGTTTTCGTAGAGGCAAATCTACCTCTGAAGCAGTTCTTAAACTGACAGACTTCATTACCAAAAATCTTGATGTAAAAAAGAAAACCCTAGCTATCTTTCTTGATTTAGCCAAAGCTTTTGATAGCGTATCTATTACACTCCTGCTTAAGAAGTTAGAAAGGCTAGGAATCAGAGGCACTCAGCACAAACTGATCGCAGACTACATGAGTGACAGGTCACAAAGTGTTAAAGTCGGTGACCATATTAGTAGCCCTTTGCCCATGACCTACGGCGTCCCACAAGGAAGCATATTAGGCCCAACACTGTTTCTCGTGTATATTAACGACCTCTGTGAACTGTCAATGAGACAATGTAGTATATTAACGTACGCTGATGACACGGCCGTCATGGTCCAAGGAGATAGCTGGGAAGAAACCTATGAACTAGCACAGTCTGCTTTTAATGAGATTTCATCATGGCTTAGAAATAACCTACTCAGCCTTAACGTTGATAAAACTAAATACATAACCTTTGGTATTCGTGAACCACCGTGCAACGATAGACTCTCACTAGTTAGTCATAATACAGGAACATGTTCAAATACAACATCTTCATGTGACTGTTCTGTCTTAGAAAAAGTAAACACGATTAAATATCTGGGTATCATTATTGATGACAGACTTTCCTTTGTACCCCACATAACTCAACTTACGAACCGAATACGAAAGCTCACAGCGGTTTTCAAAAGTATCCGAGACAGTGCTGACTGGGAAGTAATACGACTACTGTACTATGCAATCTGTCAGTCTATCACCACATACTGCATAACATCCTGGGGAGGTGCGTATAAAACACACATGTTGCCACTCGAAAGAGCGCAACGAAGTTTACTCAAATGTAGTACAAAGCAACCCTACATATACCCTACGATTAACCTGTACCGTGACTGTCAAGTTCTCTCAGTCAGGCAGCTTTTTATCCAACATGTTGTCCTTCATCAACACACCCTGGTTAAATTTACTCAACCAACTAAGAAAAAACGTACGTCACATAATGTATGTACTGTTCCTCACGTTAGAACAGCATTTGCTGGAAAATTTATGAAATTCCTTGGGCCTTTTCTCTATAACAAACTAAATACAGATAATAACATTAAATCCCTCAGTGTGTTTGAATTAAAAAAAACTCTGTTCACTAAGCTAAATGGCATGAGCTATGTAGAAACTGAAAATTTACTTGTAGCATTAAAATAACCAAAAAATAAAAATATATTGTTATTACGTATACATACCATATTATCTTTACTATATCGTATCTATTAATTATTAATTTTTATATATGTATTACACACACCACACACACACACACACACACACACACACACCCACACACACACACACACACACACACACACACACACACACACCACGTCATTTCTCACATTCGCAAATCTTGGTTAGATTAGTATTCTAGCATGCGAATATTAATCTAAAAATTAGTGCGTATTTATTTTTTATCTTAACTTAATCTTTAATTTAAAAAATATTTGTAATTTATATAAATATTTGTAACCTAGCTTAGGCATTTCCCATATTATTTCCGGCGAAAGAGGCCTGGACCGCATAATACGGGCTCTGAGCCTAGTGTGGGGACCCAGGTTTTTCTAACCTAATGTAATGTACTTATTTGCCTTTATCCAAATAAATGTGTTTTTCATTTTTTTTCATTTCATTTTTCACATAAATAATATTCTTATGCATAACTGAATAGCACAGTACCAGTAGCCTTCCATGTCTTTATAAGCTATAAACAATTAAAAATGTCCACTGGTTGACTCAGACCTTCT
This sequence comes from Ennomos fuscantarius, assembly GCA_905220475.3. NCBI lineage: Eukaryota > Metazoa > Arthropoda > Insecta > Lepidoptera > Geometridae > Ennomos > Ennomos fuscantarius. Next base: position 13,337,299 of record HG992027.1, read on the forward strand.
CAAGAGAAGGCAAATTCTGCGGCTGAATACAAAAATACTACAAAATAAATAAAAAACAGTCAATTTTATAAGTTTTTCCGCACCGACTAAAATCGGATTAAATCAATAGCTAACCTAATTACTGGAAAGTAATCTTCTTATCGCGCTCCGTTGCGTCTACAATTTCCATTTTTGGTCGGCTCACGTGGTTCTTTTAGAATGATTGGGTGGTGGCAGACGGGATACATTTTGTAGATTGTTGCTTGAACCTGTTAGTTTGAGTGACATTACTGGAATCATAATTATATAATAGAAAGGGTCACGACCAAAAATTTTTACAATTTGACTTTGTTTCACTTCTACATAGGTATTAGTTGAGAAACAGGGATATACACACATCCTCTCATTTACACTAACATAGCCTCACGCCATGGACACACATTTACACACGTCTCCGTATTTACCATACCCAGTAACTCAATCTTAACATGGCTTGCACATGTATATTAAAGGAACGTAAGAGGCTAGATCCTGCGACACAGGTACGCTTAGTGCGGATCTAGGACTCCACAAAATGTAATATTATACTTAAGTTGTACTATGTAATATATCCTTCTTAAATATGTTTCTTGTCCTTGTGCTAAATAAATATATCGATACAAATATGATGTGTAAATCATTGCAATGAACAGCTCGCAGTAAGAGATGATAAAAAGACTTTTGATGTAAAACTTCTTTACACACGCTTGACTTGGGGAGTAAGCCGGTGAATGCGAAGCGAACGGAACTTGAAGTTGGTTCACGCAGATCTTTTTTATAAAAATAAAAAGTTAAAATTTTTTAAAATATGTTGGTGTGTCCGTTAAAATGACAATTCACAACGTCAATATGGTAAAATTAATAAAGCAAATTACCAAAGCAAAAACAAAGTTATACCGGCTGACAGATGGAGCTAAACTAAAGAAGTTTTACTTCAGACATGTGGTCTAAAAGCACACTGGTTTTTATTGTAAAACTCAGGATAAGCAATGCACTGGTGACGTGTAAAAAAAAACTATAGCTTTCACCATTATTATCGGCTGGAAGACGACTCCTTAACATAGGCCTTCCTAGTAAAGCGCCACTTTGGCCAGCTACTTGTTTTTTGCATCTATCGGCTCTCCGCAGTTTTGGTTCTAACGTCACGCGTCAGTCCGCCTAAGTGAGGGCAGCCCCACGAAACGGAACAATGGAAGGGTAGACCAGCGCCTAGGCCAGCTACTTCCCCTCCGTCTTTAGTAACTGTGGTTTTACTGGTCGACAATTACTGTTGTATGTTGGCGTTTTACGAAGATAAATTCTAGACTTGTGCGAATTGAACATTTTGCACGGAACTTCGGATTATAACAACTTAAAATAATAGGTCTTTACCTATGAAATTGCCGTATTGCAGTACAGACTTTTTCAAACAAAAAAAAGTTTTGATTGGCTATGAATTCTAAATTCAAATTAATTTTGTTTTAAAAATATGACATTCTATTTACAATATAAGTCTTTTGTTTATTGATTAGCGTTGTATTTTCATTACATTTCAACATTTTTCCTCATAATGGATACTTTGAAATTTCGTGTAATTATGGAATATGAGTTCCGTCGTGGCACCAACGCGGCACAAACGACACGTAACATCAACGACGTTTACGGAGAGAACTGTACAAACGAACGTACAACCCGTTATTGGTTTGCTCGGTTCCGTTCTGGGAATTTTGACTTGAAAAATGAACCTCGTGGTCGTCCGGAAACTTTGGTCAACAATGATGAATTAAAGGCGATTGTGGAAGCTGGTGAATCTCAATCTACAGCTGCGCTGGCAGCAGCTTTTTATGTTAGCATCAAAACAATATTGGTCCATTTGCGACAGATTGGCACGATAAAAAAGCTTGATAGATGGGTGCCCCACGAACTTAACGATCGCCAGCGCAACGTATGCGTCGAGACTTGCCTTGCGCTGCTTAACAGGCACAGAAATGAAGGAATTTTGAACTGAATTGTTACGTGCGACGAAAAATGGATTCTTTTTGACAATCGAAAGCGCTCAGCAAGTTGGTTAGATCCTGGTTCGGTACCAAAGCAATGTGCAAAACGAAAAATGACCCCTAGAAAGGTGATGGTCACAGTTTGGTGGTCTAGTGCTGGTGTGATTCATCATAGCTTTTTACAAAACGGCGAGAGCATTACTGCAGATTTGTACATTAAAGAACTGACCACAATGATGGCGAAACTCGCACGTCTGCAACCAGCTTTGGTCAATCGGTCGTCTCCACTGCTACTTCACGACAACGCGCGACCCCATACTGCACAACAGACCGTCTCTAAGCTGCATGAGTTGGGTTTGGAAGCTCTCCCTCATCCGCCATACTCACCAGATCTTGCGCCTACCGACTATTACTTTTTCCAAAATTTGGACAACTTTTTAGCGGGAAAAAAATTCAATTCCCGAGAGGCAGTACAAAACGCCTTTGAAGAGTTTATTGTCTCCCGTCCTGCTGATTTTTTCAAGAAGGGCATCCATAAACTGCCACAACGTTGGCAAAGATGCATTGATTGCAGGGGTGATTACTTTGAATAAAAGAAATAAATAAGTTCGAAAAAAAATACTTTAACTTTTTTCAAACAAAACGGCAATTTCATAGGTAAAGACCTAATATATTAATAATAAGAACCTTTCTATGTACATTTTAAGTTGTAATAACCGTTTACGTCCCTTCCTTCAATTGTGGGATGGAACTTCGAATGGGACCGTTCAGTCATATAAAAAATCAGCAGTAAAACGTTTAGTGCCAACCGAGTATAAGCCACATTTAGTTACCCGACTTTACTGCAGTACGCAGCAGGTTTGCGTGCCCCAAATTGCGCTTCAGGAACATGACAACTAAAATAGGTCAGCCGTGAAGTCCACGCGATGACCGGAAAGCATCTTTGTTACTTCCATTCAATGAGTTTGACTGCGGTATCAGGATTTCGGTAAATAGGTACCTATTTTTATTTATCATAATCCCCACTTCATTTTAAAGTGTTTTTTTTTTTTTTTTTTTGTTTTGGCTTCACACGTTTATGTATTTAGCCAGTGTCAAGATATTTTCTCAAGATAATTAATATTTATATTATGTGACAATAAGCACTTTGTAATTTTATATACTTAGTGAAATAACTTAATTTTAAGTACCTAATATAATTTTGACTTGTAAAAGTGCTAAAATTAGCCTATTTGCAATAAATCTTTTGACTTTGACTTATATGTATATGCTACAAGTCAAATTTCATCATTTCAATATCATTAACTTGAGAAATTATCTACTACTTGACACTGGATAAATACACAAAAGTGCGGAGCCAAAACATCAAAAAAAAAGTCGCCTCAGTCTTTTTATATGATTAAAAAAAAATTCGCCACAGTACCCGTTTCTTTTATATCTCGCTTTTAAAGAAAAAGAAAACATCTAGTCGTTGTCAGCAACAGATGGGGTAAGATTAAATCGACTAAAATAGTGTTGAGAATGACTTAAACACCTAGTAAGTTTAGGTAAGGTATACTTTCAGTTTCAGCATTTATGATCGCATCGGCGTACATCAAGCTACGCGGAAAGAACGAATACATAGAACTACAGCCGGTGACCCCGATTTTTACACATCAAATGAATGTTGAGAATAAACCTGGATATTTAAATATATATAACTCAAAGGTGACTGACTGACTGACTGACATAGTGATCTATCAATGCACAGCCAAAACCACTTGACGGATCGGGCTGAAATTTGGCGTGCAGGTAGATGTTATGACGTAGGCATCCGCTAAGAAAGGATTTTTTGAAATTCCACTCTTAAGAGGGTTTTTTTTACTTCAAACTTGTCTAGCATTTGACCACGCTCTCACCTGATGGGAAGTGACGATGCGATCTAAGGTGTAGCATGCTAGCCAAGTAAATACCTATTCACTCTTCTCTTGAACACGCCCGGGTCATATTTAGCCGGAAATACAGACGCTGGCAGGGCATTCCATTCTTTAGCCGTTCTAATTAAAAACGTTGAGTCAAATCGCTTGGTACGAATGGGTGGTAATTCGACCACGAAAGGATGACCGAGCGTCTAGTAGTCCGGTAGTGGAATGGTGATGGGAGTATGAGATCATGCAGTTCTTGAGCGCATTCGCCATGGTGTAATCTGTAAAAGACCGACAGACTTGCCACCTTACGTCGATGTGCTAGGCTCTGGAGCCTTTCATCAACCAAAAGGTGAAATGGGTGGTTGCATTATATACTATGGTATATAATGCAACCACCCACGCTGTAGGCGAAGCTGCGGGTAGAAGCTCGTTTTTCTAATATCATCATACACAGGGATAAAAAGTAAGGTTTAAAAATGAAAAAAATCGTCAAACGTAATAACATTTCAGCTAGTATTATGATTGTAATAGTATACTTTTTAACAGACAGACAAAAGTAAGTACTTTAGAAATAACTTATCTTGTAATGGTAAATTTTAAAGCTTATTGTATTTCTTGTTATCGACAATGATTAAATCTTAAAACTTGTTCTTTACATTCACCCTGATTCAGTTAAATAAATTCAATGACGACATTAATTTTAGCCTTCAAAGAAAGGGCCAAATTCTGCAAGCAGTCTATTTTAAACTGAACAAACAATGGAAGATTGAAAAGAAATATTTATTCTTACAAAGCTGTTATTAACGCGGAATATCCGTGGAAATTATATTTCTGTGTTCATAAGACGGTCGAAAGGCTTTCATGTTACAATTTCTCCAGTTTTTTGCGATTTCAAAGTTTCACGTGATTTATAAATTGAAGGAAGTTTGTAAGTAAATATACTTTGGTGATCAATTTTCGAGGCAAAGTAAGAGACTTATTTTTATGAAATATTTGTTAAGTTTCAAAATAAGGACTTATTTAAAAATGTGACAGCTCCTATTTCCATCTTTATTGATACACAGGTAAGTACAGTTTTATTATACACCCTATGTAACTACATTATAGTTTCACATTGATTTTTCTATCTTATTCACAAGATTTTCCTGCTATAATCCGTTGTTTGATAAGGATTTTTTTAAAGGATAGATATAAATTGTAAAAACAGAAGCTTTCAGTGACAACAGATTTAGAAATAAATAAAATGGTGATATTTGTGACAACCGATCATAACCCAGAGTCGCCGGATTCGATTTCCGCGGCAGAACTAGGTGTTGTGAGATCATGGTTCTCGTGATTCCTTGGTCCCTAGACACAGGGAAACCTAGTTAGAGTCTAATATCTTTGCATGTGATCGTTGGGTGTTATTTATGTATTTTAGGTGCCTCCAAAAGGGAAGTTGATTAATATATCTGTATTTTAAACATACTTTCGTTGATTAACATAATTATTTATATTAAAAATAAAAGTAAAGATTATGTTTTAGAATTGTGTTTTAAGGTTTAATGATTTGTTAAATTAATATGGCAAAAGCTGGTATTAATCTAAACTTCATTAAATAAAGTAAACTGCATTCTATAATTTCTATAATATAATAAACTTTCAGTAAATTTCCAGAAAACCTTACCTCATGTGATAGGTCATTTATTCTTCTTCACTTAACTGTAAAACATATAACATGCTTTACAAATGTTGTCTGGTCAAATGCTTACGTAAAAGACTGAGCATTTTCAGCCGGATGTAGCTAAGGACAATGTAAACCAAAAACCCGCAATGTCACCGAGAGTTTTCCATCTCATAATTTAACATCATTTTTGGGTCCGACGCCTCGGCAAATGGAGCAGACCTCCGAGGGATGAAACGATGTCTCCCTTTACTTTATAGTCGCATTTCGCATATAAATACCTAAACTATTAGAACTTAGAGGGAGAGTGGTTAGTTAATATTAGGTCTTTACCTATGAAATTGCCGTTTTGTTTGAAAAAAGTTAAAGTATTTTTTTTTCGAACTTATTTATTTCTTTTATTCAAAGTAATCACCCCTGCAATCAATGCATCTTTGCCAACGCTGTGGCAGTTTATGGATGCCCTTCTTGAAAAAATCAGCAGGACGGGAGACAACAAACTCTTCAAAGGCGTTTTGTACTGCCTCTCGGGAGTTGAATTTTTTTCCCGCTAAAAAGTTGTCCAAATTTTGGAAAAAGTAATAGTCGGTAGGCGCAAGATCTGGTGAGTATGGCGGATGAGGGAGAACTTCCAAACCCAACTCATGCAGCTTAGAGACGGTCTGTTATGCAGTATGGGGTCGCGCGTTGTCGTGAAGTAGCAGTGGAGACGACCGATTGACCAAAGCTGGTTGCAGACGTGCGAGTTTCGCCATCATTGTGATCAGTTCTTCAATGTACACATCTGCAGTAATGCTCTCGCCGTTTTGTAAAAAGCTATGATGAATCACACCAGCACTAGACCACCAAACTGTGACCATCACCTTTCTAGGGGTCATTTTTCATTTTGCACATTGCTTTGGTACCGAACCAGGATCTAACCAACTTGCTGAGCGCTTTCGATTGTCAAAAAGAATCCATTTTTTGTCGCACGTAACAATTCGGTTCAAAATTCCTTCATTTCTGTGCCTGTTAAGCAGCGCAAGGCAAGTCTCGACGCGTACGTTGCGCTGGCGATCGTTAAGTTCGTGGGGCACCCATCTATCAAGCTTTTTTATCTTGCCAATCTGTCGCAAATGGACCAATATTGTTTTGATGCTAACATCAAAAGCTGCTGCCAGCTCAGCTGTAGATTGAGATTCATCAGCTTCCACAATCGCCTTTAATTCATCATTGTTGACCAAAGTTTCCGGACGACCACGAGGTTCATTTTTCAAGTCAAAATTCCCAGAACGGAACCGAGAAAACCAATAACGGGTTGTACGTTCGTTTGTACAGTTCTCTCCGTAAACGTCGTTGATGTTACGTGTCGTTTGTGCCACGTTGGTGCCACGACGGAACTCATATTCCATAATTACACGAAATTTCAAAGTATCCATTATGAGGAAAAATGTTGAAATGTAATGAAAATACAACGCTAATCAATAAACAAAAGACTTATATTGTAAATAGAATGTCATATTTTTAAAACAAAATTAATTTGAATTTAGAATTCATAGGCAATCAAAACTTTTTTTGTTTGAAAAAGTCTGTACTGCAATACGGCAATTTCATAGGTAAAGACCTATTATTTTTACAAAAAAGTAAGCTTGTATAAGTATACAAAGTAGTAAAAAACTGGGCCGATAGCTCAGTTGGTAGTCACCTTGCCTTCTGGACTTTGGGTTGTGGGTTCGATCCCCACCCAGTAGAAACATTTGTGTGATGAACATCGATGTTTGTTCTGTGTCTGAGTGTTATATTGTATTCTATGTATATATTTACAAACAAAAATAATATCTAAATATTGTATCAGTTATCTGGTTCCCATAGTACAAGCTTTGCTTAGTTTGGGACTAGATGGCGCTGTGTGAAATGTCCACAGATATTTATTTATTTATTTAAAAAGGAAAAGTTTTAGTCTTAGTTATGGTGAACTTTTGGAAGTGGCGACTATGTGGAGAGCACAAACCATAATATAGCATAATAAATACTATAATACACCAAAAATTGATGATGATTGTTATTTTTAGTTTTTCATAAGCTTACTATTTCATTTGGAAAGTATTTTAAGAAAAGCAATTCTTAGTTATAGGGTCAAAACAACATGTTTTTTTTGGGCAATACGTTCATTAGGCTTTTTGTAAACCTCTTCAAAGTTTCTAAAATGTTTTGGTGCTGTAATAGTCTTCGAAATATATCTCTAATCTAATATAAATCTAATGTTCCTTCGTATTATAAATTTTCAAACTATAAAGAAAACGGTCCAGGCTTTTCACACCTTTTCCTTTGCAGTTTGCTCTGTATAATACCGAATGCACCGAAACAATAATAATTATCTTGAAGATAACTAAACATAGAACTGGTTCTAGCTTTAGTTTTGATCATCACACTGTTTGTTGCATTAACCTTTTCACAATTCACGGGCATGATGATATATGAACACCCACAAATTTATAGTCATGTTTTTGAGAATACGTCTCACAAGTTTATAGCTACAACCAATAAAAGAAATTGTTTGTCTTCCTTCGAATGTTCAGTAGATGTTTCACTAACTTATGAGACACTTTCGTAGATTGTTTTGTCAGTTTAGAAAATATGGTGAAACTAATTTATAGCTACCATTTACGTAGAGATAAACAGGTGAACTTCGTGGTGGAAGTAAATCAATTAATTCCGTTCAGTATTCAAATAATCAAAATGGCAAATCTTTTTTTACGTACCAATAACGAATTTATGGATTAATCAGTTTGAAATCTTAAAATCAACTTTACGAACAAGCAATACATACAACCCAAAAATCCAAAGTTCCAAATTTTCACATTTTACTTATTCTGACGTTTTTATACCAGTTTTCATCCAGAAATTGGATAATATATTTTATAGAACGTAAATTTGCTTTTACGCTAGCTTCATCGCATCTTTATTGTACCCTAATAAAAATCCAGCTTCTTTGTGCTAAAGTCTGTTCACGTTTCCTGCAAATACTTCTAAAAGTCACATGTCTTTTGATACTTCCGAAAGTCTTTCTAATAACTATTTATTGACGAAACTACGCCACCTTTACATTTAGGCTAGTCTACATTTATTAGATTTATTGAAAAACAGTACGATTTTTCTTCTCTCTCTTCGTATTGAACCTTTACTCCATTTCTTTGTACTATCCGTATTTTATTTAGTGTTGTTGTTTTCGAATGTCTCTCAAATATCACGGAAAAGGTAATATTTTCTTGTTTATGTTTTATGACGTGAATGTAATTTGATAAGGGATTTATGTCCTAACTTCTGCTCGATGAGTCTTTTTATTTCCATCTATTTTCCTCATTAAAACATCAGTATGTTGAAGAAGCTGAAATAGAATTTCACAAAGGCTATTAATGCTCTGGCTCTGACAAAGCCAGCCGGATCCGAGCTGTATTTAATTATTCACCACTACATTTCAGGGGGTTTAAATTAGATGCAAAAGCATCGTCTATTTAAAGACCTAAACAGTGTGGTATTGTGTAGGCAAAAATATCGTATGTAAAGTGCTAAATATTGCTCTTATAAAATAAGTTGCTAAAAGACTTATCCCAGTAACTACTTCAAATTAAATGGGTTATCCCCTCCAGCTCTGCCTAAATAGTGGGGAGAATGCATAAAATTATTGTGCAGTGGGGGAAAAGAGGAATAGAAAATAATTTTCCTCCTTTCCTCCACCGCACAATAATTTTACGCATTTTCTGGAGGAGCAAGAAAGTAATTAGGTGCTTTTAATTCTGTATTGGGCATTCCAGATTTAAACCACGTATTACTGTCCCAGGCTTTAACAAATATATTTTTATTCCGTAATAAGCATGGGGGCTCTAGGTATCTGCTTTATCTAAATATATATATAACTCAAAGGTGACTGACTGACTGACTGACATAGTGATCTATCAACGCACAGCCCAAACCACTAGGCTAGGCTGAAATTTGGCATGCAGGTAGATGTTATGACGTAAGCATCCGCTAAGAAAGGACTTTTCGAAATTCCACCCTTAAAAGAATGAAATGCGGGCAAAGCTGCGGACAGAAGCTCGTTGGTATATAATAGAAGTCAGTATTGACAATATCTAGTAAGAACTGATCATTGCTTATATAAAAAAATACCCGGTCCACAAAAATACACCTTAACCAAAGCAAAGTTTCCTAGAAAACGACATCGTTAAGTTAACTTTCCCATGACGATGTTGCACCAAGTTATGGAACAAGCCCACTTGCGAGAGATTGCGTTCAAACTCTCGAAACCTTTAAAGTTTCAAACGCTTTGCTTCGATGTCAAAGCGTCATTTACGATGTTCGCAATCACGTTACAAAGTTTATGTTCGACTACTCTGTTTATACGTCGTTGAAAAATATTCTAAAACGAGTGGTAGAAATATTTTGCTAGTACTAAGGTCATGCCCAGTTGTAGTGACAACACATTCATCGATAACTCATGTTTAATAATAAATACTGACCTATAACACTTTTTAAACTTTCGCAACTTGAACTCATATTGTAAAGATAAAACGGGTCTATTCGCGCACAAAAATTATCAAAACATAATTTTGACTAACCTCGACGTTATGTTTTGATAATTTTTGTGCGCGAATAGACCCGTTTTATCTTTACAATAGAAATACCTACCTGTCACGTACTGTTACCTCAAGTAACAAGCACATGTAACAAGTAATCTATTTACATCTTCATGTTTGAAACTGATCTCAATTTTGTGCATTGAACCTGTATTGAACAAAATTATGGTCCAAAATTTCAATGGCAATTGTTTTTATAGAAGTTATTGCTTTTATAAATTAATCTCTAAAATTCAACTTACTCAGGCGTGACCTCGTTGAAGTTTTTTTATTTCAGAGCACCACTAAAATCTTACAATTTAATTTAGTCATTATCTCGTCTTCTATTATATGCAGTTTTCACTGAAACACAGCAGGCGTAAGCTTCCAGAGCCTTAAATTTAAAAATTCCAGCACTGCAGCGCTTTACATTAAAGTCGAAACCACATTTTAAAAGATGCAGCTACCGGAGCTTGCCAGAGCTCAGATTAGGCAAATCTCGGGCATAAATTTGCAGGATCTGAAATGCTGAGATACGTAGACAACTAGTACACATTTCGTACCGTTTTATTGCAAAGTGTAGCCATATTGTGGTGGCAATCTCTAAATAATGGCTCGTCGCTAAGTAAATGCATTACATAGAAAAATTTCAAGGGGATTATTGTCAATTTATTTGAAATTAAATGTTGTGCTTGCAGCAATGTCAAGACATACAGCCACTAATGCTTATAAATACAAAACATACACATCGCCAAAAAAAATTGTTCTTTTTATTCTGGCATTTTGTAAAATAGAGAAAGGTATGGATAGTAATCTGTCAGTCTACCACGCTTCGCTGATAAATGTGAAGGACATGACTCAAAGTGAAAAGAAATGACTGTTCCGAATGTTCAACTTCTTGTTCTGACTACTGCGCTTGACTACGCATACGTGGTATGACAAATGTCTTATAACAAACCAACCTTCTTCTTCTCTTCATTTAATGGCCTGCTATCGCTTTTTAGCGATAATTCTGCGTCAAGTGAGGAATTTTGTACGGTTATCAAAATCTTATTATGTCAGTCAAAATGGCACAGTGAAATGGTGGATATTTTACTAAAAGCTCTAGGAAGCCTTGAATAGAAAACGAAAATGCATGGTTTTAAAACTTAGAACCATTTGCCAACACTATTGCACGTTCACCAACACTTAATGGATAATAAATAATCCACCATTATACACATTAAAATTCAAAAATACACGGGTAATGGAAAAAAGTTCAAAAATCACAACCGCCATTTTTGGATTCATTTCAACGACCGTATAACAAACCATATTATCAAAGTATTTACACCTCGTAAAGTCAAATTCAGCTTCTATAGGTACGCAAAGAAAAAAAAACCTACGCTCCTTGAAAATATAAAAATAGACCTAGCCTTTTAACACAGCGGGCGAGTAACAAAATCCTCAAATCTTACGAAAAATTATGAAGAAGATCGCAGTTGAAGGACCCAGGTTAACGTCATAATTTAGTTTTAGCGTTCGCTTTGTGAGGAAAATCTTGTTGAGCTAAGTTACTCAAGCACAGGAGGAATCCTTTGAGTAGCCAGATAAAAGGAAACTGAAGAGAGCAAACAAGTCCGTAATAATATAAAGGACTACTTCAATACGAGAGTATCTATTTTAGTGTCAGCAAATAGATGCCCAATATCTTTGGAATATATGTCTTGCGAAAATTATCCTTTTTGGAGGACTCAGCTGGAGCATAATGTATGAAAGTTTTCGAGCGGTCGTGAGTGAATTTGATTTACGAAGTGCTTTTTGCTGCCTGTTGTTATATTTTCTTTTTTACTTACTTTTTATTTTCTTTGTTACTCCTTCACGCTCCTTCACGCTGAATGGATTTGGATGAAATTCGGTACCAAGATAGCTTATACACTAGACTACATATAGGCTACATTTTATCCCGGAAAAGTGAAATCTTCCCTTGGGATGAGTAAATAATAAAAATACTTTTTGTAATTATTTGGGGCGCAACTAGTTTACTATAAAAAACATAATTAAATACTTACATGATAAATTTTTTGTTTACTTGATTGCTTAATTTAAAGTTTAAATCTTAATATAGGCATAATACCTACAGACTTACAGCTTAGACTCATTTTTGTTAATATAAAATTGTTATTTTAACAAAAATAATCCTAATTCTTCACAATCATATAGATAACATAACACAAAATTATAAAAGGAATTATCTCCAGTGTTAATTTTTCCTGATACAACACAAGGAAATATGTCTTCAAAAATAAGGACTCAATATCCCCGCAAAGATTCTCTTGCGCTACAAAATAAAAACTGTGAAGTCTTTAGCTCCTACCATACCCAGATATGAAATATAACTTTTTTTGTATAATCACCAACCGGTCTTCATCTTCTTCACCTGAACTGTTTCATTAACTCGAAATATTTTTTTACATATTTTTACTACGCTTATGTTTGTACCATAGTCATGCATGTGACAATGTGATATGATTTGACCTAGCTCTTTGACATAGTCTGGAAAGCCAGTGCAATTTCCCCAGTGTAGTCGTAAGCTGGTTTATCGTCGTGTACAATCCACGTTGACCCAGTAGCTCCCTGATTGATCACCCGTAATATGCCATTCACTGCAGACTCCACTCTGGAAAACAAGATATTTTTATGAGTATTAAGAATTATGACTTATTTTATAGCTATTTGGAAAAGGTGAAATGATTGGAATTGAATAAAAATTTAGTACTTCGAGGTTTTGTACAAGATGCACGTTTCTGTTTTATTGGTATTGTAAAAATGAATACGGTATTCGAGTTTTTTTTTTTGGTATGGCTCCACATTTTTGTGTATTTAGCCAGTGTCAAGTAATTGATAATTTCTCAAGTAATATATATATGTCAAGTCAAGTCACAGTCCAAGTCATCAAGTCAAGTCATAGTCTAGTCCAATCAAGTCATACCCCTAGTAAAGCGGTGACAACTTTACCTGAAACTTCTATGGAGTTTTGGAAACAACACGAAAAACCACGTTTTATCATCATTATACCACTTTCCCACACTCATGCCTGTTGTCCAGCACTTATGAATAAAATGCCACCAATTTTATGCACTTACACTGAAAATAACACAAGTTATGGAAAATAATACAATGCGGTGACGCGATCTTTTTCGTTTTCCCGCCAAAACTTCCTATTCGAGTATTATGAATTAAATTGTATATTTAATCAGAGCATCAACTCTAATTCGATTTAGACATAGTGAATTTAGACATAGTGAATTTTTAGGTACTTCTTTTCAATTTCTCAATGCTCTACTCACCTTTGTCTTTCACTGGCCCTCGACGAAACCGAACTTTTGGGGTTGCTTCTCTGCAGAATAGCCGTATCTGTAGGTCCTAAACACACACTCAAGATTCGCACTCTGTTCTTGCTGTAGAGAACTTCTGTCTGAAACGTAGAGATGTACATACAAATATGATTTTTTATAATCACACTATAATATTATGAAGGCGAAATTTGTATGTGTGTATGTTTGTCACACGCTCTTCTCTTCACGCTCAAACGGCTGAATTGCTTTGAATGAAATTCGGTACCATTATATAGATTATAATCTATAAGCAGTGCACAGTTATTGCTTCTTATTGTCTATCACACTTCACACTAATATTATAAAGGCAAAAGTTTGTAATGTGTGTATGTGTGTATGTTTGTTACTTCTTCACGCTCAAACGGCTCAATTAATTTGGATGAAATTCGGCACCAAGACAGCTTATACACTGGATTAACATATAGGCTACATATTATTCGGAAAAGTGAAATGTTCTCGTGGGACGAGCAAATAATTAAGATATTTTTTATCGACGGGTGAAACCGCGGGACGCAACTAGTATACACATAAAATAATGAATGATTAAAGTTAAAACTTCTTTAGGCGCGTTGAGCACTTTTGTGTGTGAACAAAAATTATGGAACTCGCGTGATCGTCACCGAACGCTTTCCATGAGCTATATGTGTACAGTAATTATATGTTTACTTTTTAGGTGATTGAAAAGCGTGAAACTCGCGTCATCATCACCGCATTTCTTATGAGCTATATGTCACAAGTTACTTAGATTTCACTTCTTTCGGCACTCCCCAAAAACTGCCCTGCACGTTTGTTTCTTAACGATATCATCGCGCGGTGCATTGTGAGAGATTTTAATGATAGAAAAACTGATTTAGTAAAATGAAACTATGTATTATCAATGTAGATTTGGTTTACATTTTGGCCTCGTTTGTGCGTAATGAGTCTATGTAGCCAAGTGAGTCGATCCATTAACGGGCCCACGAGTCTCTTACTTATAATATGTAGACCCGAATGAATGGAGTATAATTAATAAATAATATTGATATTTTTATTTACGAGGTGTTTACTATGGGAAAGTATGAAGTGTAAAGAAGTAGCTCAAAAAACATCCCATATAATTAACAAACGCTAAGTGTAATAAACCAGCTTCAGACTTATATGGTTTTCTCATGGATTCCAGTGTCAGTACTGGACCAAACTAGACCTTGGAAATGGGACCACACCGAAAGCACCACCTTTCAAATAAAAAAGCATCACCGATATCGGTTCACCCAGTCGAAAATTCTGAGGTAAACATACATAAAAAAACGGACGAATTGAGAATTTTCTCTTTTTTTTTTAAATTGGTTGTAACTAGGTATCGGCTTAGAGAATTTAGCCATATTGTCAGGAACACTTCTGTTGATAAATAATAATTTAGAGTTGGCTTATCATATTATCTTATTTAGTTGTTTTTTTTTAAACACGGAAAATTGCCTTTATTTTCTAAATACTACAATGATTGAATAACTAATATTAAAAACTACCTACTACTACTACTACAAAAAAAAACATTTGGATTATATACTGGCCGCGATGACCTATAGACACTCCAAATGCTCCAGCCCACTACCAGTAGGTAGCGTACCCAACATGCTGGCAGCATTGCTCCGGTTGAATTGAATTTAGTTGTTGGCTCTCGTTACAAAAATTATGTAATACACGCTGAACTAAAAACACTTGTATGTTTCCAAAAATTTGCACTGTCTACATCCACATCTTTTTCTCTACTCCAAAGTTCTAATATCTGTACGTCAGCTTCAAAAGAACATTAAGGCGATGAACACACTTTACGGGGGTATATTTTCTTATTATCACGGGGTAATATCCTTTCATTTGAACTTCCGGCTCTTACCGGAGTGTAATTACATTTATCTGGAGAGCAAAGTAGATTTTTGGCTTTAAAAATGTACGAACTGAGATAAAGACGAGATAATTTTGTGCCCCTTGTGGATTTCGCTTTTCGAGAATCGCAATTAAGTTTTAATTTCTTTTACGAACCTATTAAGAACATGGAGTTACCAGTACTTGCTAAAAATGTTACGCAAACTTCTGCGTAACTTCACAAATGTGTGGTGTCGGAATAATATAAATAAAACCGGATAATTTTGACTGGCCCGATAGCTCAGTTGAGAGTAACCCTACCTTCTGGGCTGGGTTGTGGATTTGATCCACAGATAAAGGGGGATCTATAGTTCGATCCCATCCAGGACCAACATTTTGTGTGATGAACATCGATGTTTGTTCTGTGTCTGGATGTTATATTCTATGTATGTATTCTCAACAAAAATTATTACCAGTGAACTAGTTCACATAGTACAAGCTTTGCTTAGTTTGGGGTAAATTAGCGATATTTCTATTTTTATTATATATATACTACTAAATATAGAATTGATATGGTGATACCAAACCTTTAATTTTGTAATTTTGAACGTGTCGTTATCATCACTGTTGTGATTACAATGAAACGATCGAGCTTGACACTTGACGAGCGAAACAACTGATTTATTAAGTCGTACCTTCCAGTACAACATATACACAACACTGACGACATTTTTATATTTTTTATTTTTTATTGACTGGCCCGATAGCTCAGTTGGTAGTAAGCCTGCCTTCTGAACTGTGGGTTGTGGGTTCGATTCCCACTCAGGACAAACATTTGTGTGATGAACATAGGTGTCTGTTCTGTGTCTGGGTGTTATATTGTATTCTATGTATGCATTTACAAACAAAAAGTATCTAAGTATTTTACAGTTATCTGGTTCCCATAATACAAGCTTTGTTTAGTTTGGGGCTAGATGGCGCTGTGTAAAATGTCCACAAATATTTATTTATTTATTATTTATTTATATACCGTAGTAAGAACGAGTGCAAATAAAAAAAACGTAGAATAATAAGAAAGCTTGAATTTTACTCACCCCCATAGAAGTACTGAATTGCAACACAGCTGTCTTGGTGGCAGCGTACACTGGTAAGTGTGTGCCGATGTTCAGAGCCAGAAGCGAGGATATGTTGACTACTGTACCTCCAGCACCACCATTGTCAACGCCCATCACCTCTATACCCTTTAATGTGCTGTTCACCGTTGCAGTCTGAAGAAAGAAAATTATGTGCTTGAGAGTATAATTTTTGTTTGTCTCTAGCTTGTCTGTATAATTTTTGTCAGCACTTGTGAAACTTGACGTGCTAAAAATAGCCTATTTGCAATAAAATCCTTTGATTTTGATTTGACTCTCACTTTGTGTTTGTATTTTGGACTATGACTTTGACTTTGACTTTGACTAAGGCTAAGACTTTGACTAAGGCTAAGACTTTGACTAAGACGTTGACTAAGACTTTGACTAAGACTTTGACTAAGACTTTGACTAAGACTTTGACTTTAGACAAAAGTAAAACACTTGTTAGCTTCGTTTGAATACCTAGATTAATAATTGGAATGGGTAAGGCAAGACGGGAAAACCTGAATCAGCCTCACGGTCTAATACCATTGTAATCGATAAATTAATTGAACCAAGTTAAATTCGACTTGTAAAGGAACTGAAGTACATATACCACAAAATTAAGTGAATGTGGACTGGACTGTAAAATAATCAAGAAACAAAACATAGGTAGCATTATCATGTACATTAAAATAGTTCCATTTTATCTCGTTCACAGTATTCTCTGCGGCACGAGACAAGGGCTTAAAGAGCTTTGCGGTTAAGTTTTAAGTGCAAGATGTAAGACTCATCCGAGAAAACGGAAGATGAGGTACCTAGGGGATTTCTCTAGGGGATGAAATAATGCCTGTCTTATTGTAATCGAAATTGAGAAGCTTCATTAAATATGCTTTTTCATAAGGCCATGCTGCATCTGATATAAGAAATAAATGATTTACATTGATCTTAAATATCATGCTTTGAAATTATCATATTAGTTGCGCATCGGGATTTTATTCGCGGATAAAAAATAGCTATGTGTGTGTAAACTATCTATATTCCAAATTTCATCCAAATCCATTCAGCCGTTTCAGTATGAAAGAGTAATTACCATTCATAAATACAAACTTTCACGGTTAGAAGTAAGATATTGCGATTTTTTTTTTATGTTAGGTGCACTTATTTTTGACCACTATTAGGAAATAATTCAGCTTGTAGATAACTTCTTTTCCGATTTTGATAATTTTCTCAATGACAACTTTCCTTTCGAGAGTTTTGACGGTAAAACGAGAAAGATCGCGTCACCGCATTGTATTATTTTCCAAAACTTGAGTTACTTACAGTGTTAGTGCATAAAATTGGTGGTGTTTTATTCGTCAAGTGCTCTATTACAGGCATGAGTGTGGAAAACTGGTATAATAAAAGAAACGTTTATTCTCGTGTTGTTTCCAAAACTTCATAGAAGTTTGTAGTAAAGTGGCCACCACTTTACTAGGAGTATGACTTAGGCTAGACTATAACTTGACTTGATGACTTGGACTGTGACTTGACTATATCTACGTAAAACATAATTACTAGATAAATTATAATTTATCAAGTCATAATTAAGTGATAATAATTATCCATTACTTGTCACTGGCTAAATACACTAAAGTGTAGAGCCAAAACATTTAAAAAAATCTTCTCCCATCTTCACCTTGCTTTATTTTTGGTATTACTTAACTTAGTGATAATTGAATTAATTTTAATATTCTTCAAACTACTATGCGAAGCCGCTGTATGAACCTAGTGTAACAAGTCAAGAAGAGACGAAGAGGGCGTGGCCACTCGCCGCGTCATCAGACTTGGCGAGGCCTCGAGCGAGGAGCAGGCGCATCGGCTCGTTCACTTTATTTCGAACGGTCGAAGCGTGCGGACTAGCTACGGAGCTAATTCTTGTTGCGTTTAATTTTGTAAATTTTGATTTGAATGCAATATAAAATTAATATCATTTAATAATTGTTTTTTTTTTAGTTAAATTCACTTCTGGTCGATAACATCAGAAGTGGGATAGTGCTCCATTGCCTATTTTCCCGCTTTTGGTGCGCCTGACCGACATTAAAAACAGTTTTTATAATTTTTCTACGATTTATAGTTTGTGCTTGTATTCATTGCTTAAGTGCAAGTGTTAGCTTAGCATAATGTCCGAAGATAATCCTCGTTCGCGTAAAAGAAAGCGTGATACAAACAAGGAGGTGCTTGATGCTATCCTTGCTAGATTAAATACGCTTGAAGATCGTTTTACCGCCGCTCCACCGCCGTCCGAACCTTCTACTTCACAGCCTGCGTTGGTACCCCCTGCGCATACGCCACTACCTACTTTGCCTGCACTAACAAGTAACGACATGCGTGACGATGAGTCAACAGCGGGGCGAGTCTCGGCGTCTACAGCGCGAGAAAGTACTTCAACGGGCGAGGATACAACTGGAAGAATCGTGGAGGCCATCACTTCGCTAATTAAAGTAAGGTCTCATAATTACTTTGTCTCCAACTTTGACCCGCATGTACACAATATCGATGTTTGGTGCGAGGAAGTGGATCGCGCTATGGAGATTAACGGATGGGACGATAGTGAGTGCTTGTCGCGAATAGGGAGTTGCTTGAAAGGTGATGCGCGCGTATGGCTAAACGAGTGGTCCAGTACCGATCGTTCATGGTCCAGTTTTAAACGTGATTTTAAAGCATTGTGCCCACGAAACATCGACATTGCGTCCATTCTATACGAAGTGATGTCCACAGATTCTAAAAGTTTTGTAACCTATGCCGAATACGCTAGACGATCTTTGTTGAAGTTAGCTCTTGTCAGGGGTCTACCGGATGAATTAATTGTTGCTATAGTTCTCAGGGGTATTACGGCTCATACTACTCATTAAGGCTGCCGCTACAAACGCTAAATTACAGCCGAATGATCTAGTGCAATTTCTTTCGATGTATGTTAAGCCTAAAAACGAGTTTCGATCTACCCGCGACTATTTTCATGCAGCGCATTCTAACGATTCTAATGTAGCAAAACGCGATGAAGGTAGAAAAGTGAATAATAGCATTAGATGTCACTTTTGCGGGGTATTGGGGCATAAACAATACACTTGTTGATTGTAACAGTGCGAAGAGACAACGCCTGAATAGTAACTCGGGTTCAACCACACAATCATCACCAATGCTTGCATTACCTCCGGTTAAGACGTGTACATTCTGCAAAAAGGATGGACATACGAGTGATCATTGTTTTGTGAAACAGCGTTCAGAAGCATCTAAAGTACACCCGCATAACGTCAATTTCTGCCGAAAAATTGATGATTCTGTTTCACCAAACAAGGATGTCACAAGTGCGGTCATTGAAGGCATACCGGTTGATATCTTGATAGATAGCGGATCTTGTATATCATTAGTACCAAATTCAGTGCTGAAGCATTTTAAAGCTAGCCAAAAACCTACGTATCGAGTTTTGCGTGGCATAGGGAGTGAACTCGTTGAAAGCACTTCATTTGTTACGTTAGTCATTGAACTTCCGCATATATCTGTTAAAGCTGACTTATACGTGGTACCTGATCGGTGTATTGGTACTTCAATCATTATAGGTACTGACATATTAGATCGAGAGGGCATTACCTATATCCGACAAAATGGTATTCAAGTTTTGACACGCACAGTTGTACCCACAACCATGAATAATATTCAAGCTACCCTCAGCAACATAAATACACCGCAACAAGGTGAAGAGATAGAACAGTTTTGGCCGATTATCAGTAATTATTGGAGTCCGTTTATAGCTGGCACAGCCTCGTCAACATTCATTACGGGTAGTATGAAAATTGCGTTAACTAGCGAGATAGAGTATCTTGGGCGGGTTATTAGCAAAGGTCAGGTTAGGCCGAGCCCACACAAGGTCCAGGCCCTAGTCGGTTCCCCTAAACCCCGCAATGTTCAGCAAGATTTCCAGTACACTTTTGAATATAGGAGAGGTACTCTTATGTCGCATGCCGACTACCTCAGTAAGAACCCCGTTGATGTCAGTCATATACGAAATCCTGAAAATTGGGCGATGCAAGCTCGATCTGGGGATGGAGAAACGCTAGATCCGATGTCACCTTTGCAATTGCTCATTAGTAGCGACTCGTCTACACCTGACATACGTGCAGAAAAATTAGATTCCTGCAGACTTTACAAAGTGCTGAAGCGACTTCACAGCCGTTACGAGTTGGAGTCGCTGGCCGGCTCATATTGGAAATGTACTGAGGCCGCTGCTGAAAACATGGTAATGGCAGGAGTGTGGACTCCCGAGACCTATGCTGCATTTTTTGAATGTGAGTGGTTTTTTGTCATTCTAAATGTAACATATGAAATGATTTATTGTTAATTTTCTGTTTATTTTTCACGTCGCGATATTGAGTGTGATTCTCTATCGGACGGCAGATGGGCTTCCCTCTGGGTTCCCATATTCACGACGGTATCGAGTGTGATTCTCTACCGGTCGGCAGATGGATTGTATCCATATTCACGACGGTATCGAGTGTGATTCTCTACCGGTCGGCAGATGGATTGTATCCATATTCACGACGGTATCGAGTGTGATTCTCTACCGGTCGGCAGATGGATTGTATCCATATTCACGACGGTATCGAGTGTGATTCTCTACCGGTCGGCAGATGGATTGTATCCATATTCACGACGGTATCGAGTGTGATTCTCTACCGGTCGGCAGATGGATTGTATCCATATTCACGACGGTATCGAGTGTGATTCTCTACCGGTCGGCAGATGGATTGTATCCATGTTCACGACGGTATCGAGTGTGATTCTCTACCGGTCGGCAGATGGGTTTCCCATATTCACGTTGGTATTGAGTGTGATTCTCTACCACGGCAGGACAGTTGTCTGTAACAGACACTGTCACGGTATACTAGTCAATGCCGGTTTGGTTTGGTTTGATTTTGTATGGTTTGGTGTGAATGAGGGCCCTCGCGAGAATGATGAATGTTGTATTCTAAATTCGAAATGAATGTGATAACGAGTGTATCCTGAGTGACTCCATGCTGGAAGACGAATTTTGAATGTTTGATTTTTATTTTCAAAAAGGCAGTTTGTTCACTAGGTACAGTGAACAATACATTTTTAACGTGTACTTTTGTGTGTGTTGACAGCTAATTCTGATCTGATGGCTGAGAATGACGCTGGCTCCAGCTCTGAACTATCCAGAGTTGCGGTCGAGGACGGCCGCCCGTCAGGAGAGGCCGTGTAACAAGTCAAGAAGAGACGAAGAGGGCGTGGCCACCCGCCGCGTCATCAGACTTGGCGAGGCCTCGAGCGAGGAGCAGGCGCATCGGCTCGTTCACTTTATTTCGAACGGTCGAAGCGTGCGGACTAGCTACGGAGCTAATTCTTGTTGCGTTTAATTTTGTAAATTTTGATTTGAATGCAATATAAAATTAATATCATTTAATAATTGTTTTTTTTTAGTTAAATTCACTTCTGGTCGATAACACTAGTTTATAGATAAAAGTCAACCCATCTTGCAACAACGACAAACTCGGTCGACGTAATAAGCACAATCGATAGAAGGATATTGGCCTAGTTATACTTATTCAAACTTTCTGCTTTCAACTGAACTCGGATTAGCAATACTCGAGAACGCTCGCAATGTTTTCAATCGGAACCTGTGAAAACATCGCCATAACATTCAAACTTTATCGGAATGCTCACAAAAGTTGCCTACGAGTTGCGACGATGAGTGCAAATAGTAGATGTAGTATAAAAAAGCTGCGAAGCAATTTCACATTACTTTCCGATAGAACAGACCCTTACTATTTTAATTAAGATGGTGTCGATTCTGTGTCGCATTCTCTAAAACTAAAATAAACTTGAAGTATGGCGGTACTCTTCTGATAAAGGGGAAATGAAAAAGACGGAAATATGTTATTTTGGTTTAGCTTTAGAGAATGCGACACAGAATCGACACCAGTTTTTGTTTTGTCTATTTTATTATATTGGTATTTTCATCAAGTATTTTAATCACTTTTCTATTACACATTTTATTCTGGGTTTTTTGTAAGGTGCTACCACCGTTTTTACATCATACTAGTTGCTCCCCGCTGTTTCACCCGCGGATAAAAGATATTTTAATTATTTGCTCATCCAACGAGAAAATTTCACTTTTCTGGGATGAAATGGAACCTATGTGTTAATCCAGTGTATAAGCTATCTTGGTACCGAATTTTATCCAAATCCATTCAGCCGTTTGAGCGTGAAAGAGTACCAAACACGCTTACAAACTTTCGCTTTTATAACATTAGTGTGATTAGGATATTTTTAATATATATTTAGTAAAAGTACCAAAAAAGCGAAAATTATTTCGGATTTCATGAATATAATTATATAATACTTTTATTTCACTGCCTTTGTGGAGTGGTGGTTAAGCAGATCGGCTCATAACCCGGAGGGGACGGGTTCGATTCCCATGGAAAGATAAGTATTTGTGCACCAAAAAAAGCGCAAATACATTATCTGTGTCTGGGTATTGTGGGACCATTGTCCTCGTAGTTCCTGGTTTTCCAAAGCATCACCCAAAAACTACACTGCATATTTGTTTTTTAATTTCTCTATACTTTTTGTTGGAGTACACATCTTCTGGCGATGCATCAAAGCCAACGAGTGTTTCTAACTCGAACACAGGATTAAAGGCAGAACCAATTACATTCTGTAATCGTATTCAGGACACGACGTTGCGTTGTGTAATCGAATAATGTTCGTAAAATTCGATAACGTGACATAGGTTGGCTCGTCACGCGACTGAAGCTTCGAGTTTATCTACTCTGTTTTTTATGTCTTATTATTGTCAATCACACTTCACATTATCATACTTCACACTAATATTATAAAGGCGAAAGTTTGTATGTGTGTATGTTTGTTACTTCTTCACGCTCAAACGGCTGAATGGATTTGGATGAAATTCGGTACCAAAATAGCTTATACACTGGATTAACATATAGGCTACATTTTATCCCGGAAAAGTGAAATTTTCTCGTGGGATGAACAACTAATTAAAATACTTTTTATCCGCGGGTGAATCCGCGGGGCGCAACTAGTTTTTTTTTCTCAAGTTTAAAACCAGTATTTTTTAAAGTGATTTCTATACCTAAACAAAAAAAAAAACTAATCAAAAATAACAAAGGAACATAAAAGTGGAATTCTTGCAGAGCAGATTTTAAAAGGATAATTTAGAGTATTATGACAGTATGATTTCACTAGGTTGCAGGACTTTTCTGCAAAGTTCGTCTAGTTACCACCGCTTTGCCAGTTATTTTGCCGCCAAGCAGTAGTGTGCAAGCACTACTGTGTTCCGGTTGAAAGGCACTGTAGCTAGTGAAATTACTGGGCAAATGAGACTTTATGATCTGATCTCACAGTCGAGTAATATTATTACCAGACTGCTGATGTCTCAGGATGATGTGCGCAGTGCAGTGTCGCGTGTAACTTTATATTTTAGAGTTCCGAGTTTCATTGTTCTGCTATGGGCGGCCGTGTCGCTTAGCATCTGTTGAACGACTAGCTCGTCAAATCAATCACTAACATAAAAAAACAATAAATAAAAAATATCATCAGCTACGCATTTCAGATCAAAGCATGCTGCTGAGTCTGATTTTCGGCTTTTCTATTTCATATTACTTCCATTCTATACCAACTATACAAAATAGAGCCTGAAATACGAAACAATACTCACAAAATTGACATCGACCATTCGTTTGTAAGAGCACTCAACAACACTCAGTATAGCCGCGTTGTTTATAACCACGTCCAACCGCCGATACTTGTCTAAGACTTGCTTGTAAGCCGCAAAAAGTTGTTCTTCGTCGGAAACATCGCATTTTATGAACTTGGCTCTTAGAGCTCCGAACTTGTGGGTTAGTTCGTGCTCTAGAGAAGCGCCCTCTCTGTCCAAAATGTCGAGGAACGCCACATGCTGAAAACATAAATTCTCTGTTTGTGAAATTTGTTGCTACTTGCGGAATAGACACAGTTTACGATATCAATTGAAGGGGTGAGAACAAAAGGGATTTAACTGATTTTTTTCACAAAATGACTTATGGGTATCGTTGGATTCAGCGTGAAATTATCTTCAATAATACATTCTCAAAATACCGAAATGATGCTTAAATCTCGAGATTTGAGTCTAAAAACGGTTTAACTGTCACAGGAATACAGCTCGCTTAGCATATAAACATTATTATATATATTTAATTATATTATATTTTTACAGTAATTTTATGAATTAGTACTATATTTAGTATTTAAAATAGAATTAAAACATTTTCAAGCAACTGAAACTTACATAAACCTTTTCTATTACCTTATAAACACTCTACATTAAAATGACGCCATTGACGTTTAAAGTCAATTTTCTCGAAACTGTCAATTTGTCAGTTAAACCCTTTTTATTCTCAACCCTTCAATTGTAAGTGGGTATACGATAGGTCAAAGAAGTCACCATTGACTTTGGCTTTCTCTTTGTTGACTGACCCGATAGCTCAGTTGGTAGCGTCTCTGCCTTCTGGACTGTAGGTTGTGGGTTTGATTCCCAGGACAAACACTTGTGAGTTGAACATAGAAGTTTGTTCTGTGTTTGAGTAGGTATATCATATTGTATTTCTATGTATGTATTTATAAACAAAAAAGTATCTAAGTATTGCATCAGTTATCTGATTCTCATAGTGCAAGCTTTGCTTAGTTTGGAACTAGATGGCGTTGTGTGAAATGTCCACAAAATTATTGACATTGACTGTTAAAAATTTTAAATTAAAAGTTTTGTGTCACATCGCGTACGTTTTTAGATTGCAATAGAAAACAAGAATCACTCCTGAACTTGCTGCCTGATCTTTAATTTTACTTATTCTATTGCTGTTAGTCACTGTACCCACATTAGATTTTCGCTTTACCTAATCTAGCCCGAGGCTGTTCTTACTAAGTTAGCCACGCCATGATGTATGCTCAACACTCCTCCAGTATAAATTTACTCTACGGTCTAACCTGCTAGGTTAATTAATCTCCGAGTAACCGGGATCATACTGACCAGCACCATAAATCGTAAATTTTCATCATTACTACAAAAGTTTAAAATCATGGAAATAAAGATAGATCAACACTTTATTGTCCACCGTAAAAAAGTTACAATTTTTTAGTATAGTTTTCTATAGAAAGCGTTTCTATTTAAAGTGTTTTTTTTAGTTTTTTTTTAAACTATTATTTATTTTTTACTTTTTGGTTTGGTTTATAAAAGCGTGAGTTTTATTAATTTTTATCTAATTAGTGTATGTTTTGTCATTGGTCCTAGATAAAATTTACAAAGTTTGAATGAAATCAGGCCGTTTAAAGTGGGTCAAAATCTCGCTCAAAGAAGCGTGTAAAAGGAAAAACATAATGAACTAATACTAGTACAATAGGTACATCTTCATTACACGATTGATAAATTAATAATATTTAATTAAGTGGCAAAGGTAATACGCAGAGAATTGTAATTACAGGAGGAAAACAGGTGCAACTTAAACTGGCGATAGAGTAAAGTGAAATTAGTTTTGAACAATAGTTGTAACAACCTCCCAACCAAATTGGTTATATTGCGCACAATACAAACTTGATTATACCAGATTGTTGTTTAGGTCGTTAATGGAGGCAACTGAGATGTTAATGAAACAAAGGTTATTAGAGTAGATATACCTACTCATTTAATAATATTTATATATAAGAATTTATTTACATATAATTAGCAAACTATGCATATGTCGCTTTAAGCAACGAAACTCTCTGCAAGGTTGTCAAGCCAAGTTAGATCGATAGATGCAGCGATACAAAAATGTGCAACCATTTTGGCTATGCTATGTTTGTATGTTAATAATTTTAACATTAATATAATGTCAATAAATAATAAATACGTTTTAATTTCTTTGCCAAGCTAATTATTATGACTACTGAATGTCCAAAGATAAATATAAAAATAGTTTAAAACTCTTAAAGTTATATTTCTGTTACTTTTTGTCTTTACTTATATTAAAGCAGTAGCTATAATTATGAATAATTATCACAAATTCAGCTTGCCTGTATAAAATCATAGATAAGATTTCTGCAGAATACAAGCAAAAAATGTAGATTCCAAGATAAATGGCATCGCTGAAAGGCTAACGTACTAAGAACGAGCATTATACCCTCGCATTTTCCGAAAGCAGCGCTCGGACCACCCCTGCGCCGACACCCGCTGCGCCTCCCGTCACTAAAACCACTTTGTCTTCTATATTCACCGATTTCTTTACAAAACTTGCCATAATTTCATTATACAGAAACTGTATTAACTAAGAAATAAAAGATAACAAAACAGTACCGACTGAAACAATGCCTTTATCGAACTAATTCAACACGTTTTAGATATCCAACTATCAGTAGATAAGAACGCCCATTGGGTTTGCGATTGATTTTAAGACTGTATTATCTTAGAAGTGACTGAGATTTGTGAGAGAAATTGCTGGACATATTTGTTAAAGGTTAAGGTTGATTGAACTTAGTAAACTGATAGTAATGTTTATAAATAAACCAATCGTAATTATAAGTAGTAATTAAATTGTAATTCAATCATCGTCACCACCAAAGGTCACTTGCATTGCTTACACTGTTAAGTAACAGTGTAAACAGTGCATTGGTGACGCCTCCTCCGGTGTTACAGATGTCCATAGGCTACGGTGACCACTTCCCTTCATGTGTGCCGTCTGCTTGTTTGCTCCCTTTAGCATAAAAAATGTATCAAAAGTTTATCTGCAAAGCCATATCTATACTTTATAATTTGTAATGTTTTATTTTTATTTTAAAAGATGCAGAGAAGCAATAATACAAAGGTAGTAAATACGTAATTTATGAATACGGAAGTGAAGCAAACAATCAAACTGCAAATACTAAATCAAGTACTAACAATAGCATACTTTTCATCACGGAAAGATTCCGTTGGATAACGGGTACATAGCGGGAAAAAACTACTTTATAACTTTCAGGAAACCTACACTTGGTATTAAATTCCTCACGTCTTCTATGTGCATTCGAAATTGACACACTTAGTTAATACTTTAATTAAATTACTCGCATGAACTCTGCTCTCACGTAAACCCACCTTTGCGGTTTTGCACTGGTACAGTAGCGACTGTTTCGCATGCCAGTGGAGTACCTTTTGTTCCATTTTATTATTTTCCAAGTTTTCAGCGCTAGTTATACCTGAGCATACAGTGCGACTGAAATACTGCTCATTACATTCTATTCTATTCATTATAACGATGACCGTTTAGTGCGGCTTTAGTTAAACTAACCACTAATCCGAAATGATAATAATAATAATAATAATATAATATGTGCGAACATCTCACACAACGCCATCTAGCCCCAAACTAAGCAAAGCTCGTATTATGGGTACCAGATAACTGATACAATACTTAAATGCTTTTTGTTTGTAAATATATACGTATAATACAATATAACACCCAGACGCAGAACAAACACCTATGTTCATCACCCACATACCCACAACCCACAGTTCAGAAGGCAGGGTTACTACCAACTGAGCTATCGGGCCAGTCAAACATGATGACAATGACTTTTCAAATTATGCGCGGAAACTATTGCACTGGTGACGACTCAAAGTACAATCGAAATGCTGTGTTGTTATTTCATTATTTTACAATATCGTAAACAACGATTTCAGGCTATATAAAGTTACTTCCATAAATACCTACTTTATTACCATAGATAGATACCATACCATAGATCTACTGTTAGCGACGCGCTCAAGAAGGCTGTAATATATCTTAGGTTTTTATTTTTTGTATTCCCTTTTTAAGTTTTTGTCATATTTATTCGGTGTCAAAAAGTTAAAGCTAGCAGGCGGCCAATTTTCTGTGATATATTTGTTTTATATTTTTTACCCTTTCATTCGATGTATATAAGTTCAGTTTAAAACTTTATCTTTTTCTTGTCGCTTCCGTGATCCTCATCTCCAACCAAGTCGCTATTTTATAATTTATCATTAGCCAAGTTCTAACCTAGAATCATATCAACATTTAGCATACTCTAGACAAGTGTTGACTTTAGTTTTGTAAGTGTTTCCGTAACCATGGAATTTATTTTTATCAATAGTTAGATGTCAGCGCTGAAAGCTTCAATAAACTTTAGAAACTATTGTAATCTATCATGCACTACTAAACGCCTAAGAGAGGTAGAAATCAAAGGATATATTAACTTAGCAACGCACAATATCTTCCTACGTTGCAGTTAAAATGCATGTGTATGTTTGATCAAAATTTTCCGTGGCACATGTTAATAAAGCGGGTATACGTGTGAGGCAGAAATAATTAAAATGAAAAGTCAGCATACTGTATAAAAGTTTACTTACTTTTTAAGCACGCTATTGTAAAATTAACTGGCTGCATGGAATGGAATAAACGTGGTTTAAACTTTAGTTACCTGTGAAGTACAAGCAACTATAAACTTCGCTTGTAAATTCCTTGTTTGCGGTCGTTGTGATGCTAAGTAAAATTTTGAACTCTGTTACGTTTGAATAAAAGCTTCGATTCTTTTATTTATGTATACGAACGACTTAACGAGCTCTACGTACTGTGCAGCAGTAGTGCAACTTTAAATTATTAAGTTTTTCGTGACAATAACTAGCGCTAATTCCCGTCTGTACTAAAGTTTGGCAGCTTCTTAGTTCGCACTTATATATTTCTACTAGCTTCTGCCCGTGGCTTCGCCCGCGTGGCCTATAGGATAAAAACCAACCACCCATTTCACTCTCTTAGGGATGGAATTTCGAAAAATTCTTTCTTAGTTGATATCTACACTTTACAAAGAACACACATATACGAATTATCGCAGAAAACTCTTACCACCTTTTACGAATTCTTAAAACCCTCACTTTAAAGTGTATTTTGCTGTAAAATTAGCACGCTATTTTTCTTTCATTACATCAAAACATGGACTTAAAAACGTATCTGTATCCTACGAAACGTCCTTACTAACCTTTTAACACCGTTTCATAACCCCTGTCTATCACTTCCTGCATATTTTCCCTCCAAACCGGCCGCATAAGGCAGCTATTAGAGGTTATTGTTGGCAGTGAATGGTCGCATCACTTGACGCCGCTTTGGTTGCTTCCCCGTCGCCCTCGGAATGAGCTGCCCGAGGGCTCCAAGTACACTCTACACACCTACATCTATAGGTAGATCTTAGATCTAAGTACGACCGATATGCCTATATCTGTAAAACATGGGTATGTATCTGTATCTCGAAGGGCTTTGACGGCCATTTTTGATATCGGCTTTGATGTCTAAGTGAAAAGGCACTTTTGGTATAGCTGCTAATTTTTGGGATTATAAAAGGTTAAGGCGTTGTACATCGTGAGATCTTGTATGTAAAGTGACTTTATTTTTTCAAATAAAAACTGCAATTATATAACAACTACTACTAAACACTACTTAAAATTTGTATTTACGTTGGTATTTTCGGGTAAAATGTTAAGTTTAAGTAAGTGTTGTCAAGACGGTGTCACTAACATTAAACAAAGCAAAAATAAAGTTATACGGCCGATAGATAGAGCTAAAGAAGTTTTAGTTCAGTCGTGTAGTCTAAAAAACGGTTAACGACTGAGTTTAGTTGTGTAATACGGGCCAAATAATGTCATATATGAGTATATGCAAGTAATATCACCACTTTCAAAATAGATACAGCGCTAGCAAATAAAATGAAAACAAAGACAAATAAAACTGCCAGATACACCTAACAGCGGGCGGTCGTCCGCAAACAAATCTCGTAGCCGAGGGTGTAGTAATTGCGGTGCTACCGTTAAATAAAAATGTAACGTCGACAGATTTTTTTAAAGTAACTTTTTTACGCACGCTTGACTTGGGGAGTAAGCTGGCGAGGCGAACGGATGTTGAAAATTGTTGGTTAACGTAGATCTCTATTGTCAACAAACAAAGTTAAAAAAAAAAGTATTATATTGGTATGTCCGCTAAAATGACAGTTCACAATCGTCAATATGGCGACATTAACATTAAACAAATCAAAAACAATGTTAGTTGGCCGATAGATAGAGCTTAAACTAAAGAAGTTTTACTTCAGTCGTGTGGTCTAACGTATACTCGCTTTTTCTGAGATTTTTAAAGAATGGGAATGAAATGAAGAATTTTAAATACATAAATAATATGGGCTGCTTAAATTAACTAAGGTATTTTCTGTTTTGTGTATATCGCAGCAATTTTAACTAACGTTGTAACCTAACCTTTTTGAGGCGTTTTTAAGTAAGGCTGTTTTTAAAGTGTTTTCAATAAAAAAAATCTCTAATCATTTGTATGTCTTTATAGGCTTAGAATACAATACACTTGTAAATTTATTAGGCTAACTTTTCTTCCATTTCAATTTTTTTTCAATCAGCACTATAACTTATATCAAGGTTAACTTGAATGCTACATAGCATTTTGCTCGCCGATACCCATAGGTACAAGTACCCACTTGTTTTATTCATAAAGAATTATCTATCTGTCTACATTCACCCTAAAGGCACATAGTTGATACTGATCAAATACAAATTTTATGCCATGATCCAGGATGCCAGGTGAAACGAAAGAAAAATATGATAATTTTATTGGAAATCACTAGAGTAATAAATAAATAAATATCTGTGGACATTTCACACAGCGCCATCTAGTCCCAAACCAAGCTAAAGTAATTAATTACTTATCACCTCAATTGATCAAACCCTTGGCTTTTAAGATAAATACGGGTGAAACTGCGAAGTAGATAAAAAAAAATCATTTTTATTATAAGCCGTTTCTCAGTAGGCCTAGTAAGGGTGTTTCTAGCCGGAAGTACCGTACACTTCACTGACAAGTAGATACGTAAACACAAAAACGCATCGCCCTCTGAAAACGCCCCGGGCACTCCCTGTTTGAGAGGCTTAAGGAAAGCCAAGTTTGGTGGCGTTGAACTTTTAAGTAAAATAAACCACAAATGAAAGTGAAGGCATGTTTGAAATAGAATGAAGTAGAAAATTGATTACCTAATAGAATAATAATAAACCTTTACATAATTCAATGATGTTTGATTTTTATATAATAGCTGACCTATCCCGGCTTTGCGCGGGTTTTATTTGTTTTACGACATTTAATCTTGTCAAAGAAAAATGGGATTGGAAAGAGAAAAATAAAATAGAATTTTAAAAATGTAGAAATAAACTAAACTGAAATGAACTGTGGCTACTTATAAGCAAAATAAAGGTTTGCTTGTAGTAGTTAGTTGCCGCAGTTTGCCAGGTTCTCAATCAAAAAAGTAATTTAAAGCATGTTAGGTATTTAGGACATCGAAATTTGACATGAATGAAAACGCAACGCTTTCTCACTATCACCACAATATGTATAAATTCTCTGACAACCTCGGTGGTGTGGTGGTTGAGCAGGTCGGCTCATAAACGGAGGTGGTGGGGTCGATTCTCGCGACAGGACAAGTATTTTTGCACAGAAAAAAAAGCGTAAATACTTGTTCTGAGTCTGGGTATTGTGGGACCATGGTCCTCGTAGTTCCTGGGTTCCTAGACACAGGGAATCCTAGTTAGGGTCTAGGATCTATGCATGTGATCATTGGGCGTTATTATTATTATTATTATTCTCTAAAAGGAAGGTTGTAACAGTGAAATTCTGATGCAGAAATAATTCTCATGATAATTATATCTATAATTCTACATAACTATTTATAGGTCCTGCAAATACGCGTATGTTGATACGTCTTTGCAAGACTTATAAATGATTATGTAGATACAAAGTCAAACAAAAAAAGCAATATCTAAGAATTATCTAGGGCTGCAAGTGGCCAAACTAAATGGGCAACCACGAGAAAAAACAACTTTGGTCACAGATCACGTTTCCTTCACACTCGTTCTCGTGAGCCGCTTGCGGCCTAACGAACAGAAACACTACAAAAAATACCATTTTCTACCACAGATCATTGGTGTTGCCGAGTATGTACTCGCTCTCGCGGGCTGTAATAACGATACAGGAATGTTTTATGTTATATTATAAAGACGAAAGTTTGTATGTGTGTTTGTGTGTATGTTACTCTTTCACGCTTAAACGGCTGAATGGATTTGGATGAAATTCGGTACCAAGATAGTTTACACACTGGATTAACATATAGGCTACATGTTATCCTGGAAAAGTGAAATTTTCCCGTGGGATGAGCAAATATATAAAATACTTTTTATCCGTGGGTGAGATCGCGAGGCACAACTAGTATGTTATATGAATTAGTTGGTTAATCACAAAGTTGAGTGGTGCAACTAGAACCATTATTTTTCCGGAATGGATAGTATTCAATTTGTTAAGACGTGCAACCGCCGTTAATTTTATTAACTGCCATACAATTTACGGAGTTAACTATCAGGTAAATAAATATTTTATTTTTAATTTTTCTTTTCAGAAAACTCATTTGTCACCAATATTATGGGCGTGCACAAAAAATAACTAGTCCACCATCTTGACAGATCTCCATATTGGATTTAAAATCACGTCAATTTGCTTCCAAAATGTCATCTTAATCGGTTGGGCATAAAACTACTTTAAAATTCAGTTTGACAAGATTTGACTCGAACATACACCTATACATACTAACATACAAACATTGTAAGTTAAATAAAAGCTTACAATAAACGAATTTCACTCTGTATTCCAAGAACCTATATAATTACAATCCAGCTGCAGTTAGAACAGCTGAAAACAACCGCAAGCTGCCTTGTTTTGGTAGCTGCAGCAAATTGCGCGAGACACATCGCCGACAACTGAGTATGAATTATGAACAATTTCTGCAGCCCTATTTCCATATAAAACTAAAAAATATTACCATTGTTATTAGGCATTATGGTTTAGCACTAAAGAGCTGTTTTTTTGGTTCACACTTTTGTGTATTTAGCCGGCGTCAAGTAATTGATAATTTATCAAGTTAATGATATTTCACGCAAATATGTGTTAAGTCACAGTCGAAGTCATCAAGTCATAGTCAAGTCAAAGTCATACTCCTAGTAAAGTGGTGTCACTTGGCACGTGGTTTACATGAAGCTTCTATGGAGTCGAAACAACACGAAAAGAAACGTTTCACCATCATTATACCATTTTCCCACACTCACGCCTGTAACCCAGCATTTAACAAATAGAATGCCAGCAATTTATTGCACTAACACTGAAAATAACTTTGAAAAATAATTCAATGCGACGATGTGATCTTTTTCGTTTCCCCGCCAAAATCCCAAAATTAGATGCTAATTCCATCAGCTCTGTACATCGGTACTTTTTTGTAGAATCTAGATTATATGTTTATTCCAAAATAAGATATAGGTATTGCAAAGGCTTTATAGCATATCGTTGTAAAATAATATATTTAAAGTGCTAAAAATTGCATGAAGCAATACTTAATAATTTATACGGTTGAGCGGCGCAAGATCAATATCGGCCATAACATAATATGATTTTATTGTGGCTACAAAGCCGTCCATTATATTTGAACAGTTCCTAACTACCAATTCCATAAATTATTTACATACTTCCTTATTCAGAGTATAGTGTTTACATAGTGTAAGGTTTTAAGTACCTACTTCCCTACTTTACAAAGTTTACAGTTTACATAATGCTCGTATAGTACTTTGCTCAAGGAAGAGCAAACGTAACCATTCCAAATTGAGCATTTCGCACATTCACAAGCAAGTCTTGAGCAGACAATGTAACTGTGTGTGCGCCCACAATGCAAAACTACATATACACTTGTTAGCTAACTATTCGTTAGAGGGTCGACTCAAAGTGACAGCGTGTTTATTTACTTAATTATTCACTAAATACATAATTACTTCGCAAAACAAAGAGAAGAAAATTTTATAGAAAGAAATAAAAAACACTTTATTTGCACAAACTGTAACAGTAACAAACATTACATGATTACAACTAAAAGGAAAAAAAAAGACAACTTAGTTCACTGTTTTGATTTAAAAGTTGCTTATAGCTATAACTTACTCTTTGCTGTGTACAGTGCTGTACAAAACGGTCTGGGTCAGCATGTGGCGTGGACGAGTCCAGGGCGCTGATTTTCAGCCCAGAAGAGCCTTAAGTGTAAAGAGGCTAAAGACCTTAAGTGACTAAGAACTTGTTTTTTAGATTATCAAGTTAGTTATTTATTATTAGAATTGAAATAGATATAATTTAGTTCCTAGGAACTAATTAAAACCAAAATAGTCTTTAATACACGATTAGTTGTCGTAGTATAGCCTGCACGAGTATTTCTAATGCGTCATACTTACGTCAAAGGTACGTCGCATCGGAAGTCCTACTTAAACCGGAGATCCAGTAACTGTAAGAACTTAATTCAGTTTGTAAACATAAATCAAAGTTCTCGTAAAGTATATTTACTGAGCTCCATCGGAATTATTTGGTTTCAACTTCTGCTAGGATCGGTAATTCTTACAAAACTTTACATTTTTACGGTTTTCGACTCAAAGCATTTTCGTGTTTTTCGAGCATCTAAAATCAAAAGTTAAATTTTACGACAGAGCTGACAGAAAAAATGTACTCCGTAAAAATCCTTTAATTTGAACGTTAAGTTTATTCACATAAATTTACAGAAGAAATATTTTAAAGTCAAATCTTTTTGTTTAGTCAAAGAAATTGATGAAAACTCTCATCAATTTTCATCCATCGAATAAGAAACTGCAATGACTGAATATAATTCCTACTGAGAGAAAAGAGACGAGTATCTGAATTTTGTATTATCTTTTATTCCATTGTCTACCTATAGCATATTAATTTTGGATCTACTAGATCAAAGCTTGGCCTTCACGTTCCGTATACAGCAAACATCAGCTATGACTATTAATGAGTTCCAGCGCCGTGGTTATTACATTTCTGAGCGATATGATTGCCAATATTGGTTCGCAGTCGCACAATTTGAATTACCTTTATGTAACTTGTACTATAGGTATTCCTCTGGCTTTGAATGGTACAAGGTAATCTGTCATATTATTAAATAAATAAATAAATATCTGTGGACATTTTACACAGCACCATCTAGCCCCAAACTAAGCAAATCTTGTACTATGGGAACCACATAACTAATACAATACTTATATATTTTTGTTTATAAATACATACATAGAATACAATTTAACAACAAGACATGGAAAAAACACCTATGTTCATCACACATATGTTTGTCTTGGGTGGGAATCGAACCCACAACGCACAGTTCAGAAGGCAGGATTACTACCAACTGAGCTATCGAGCCTTACATATCATTGCAAGGTATTGAGTATGTCTTATATCTTAGAAAGACATTTTATCCTTACTTCTACCACATTAATTCGTGATCTATTCGTTTCTGAAATGAGAATTATAATGCAGACTCAACTTAAATTGCAATCACAAATTATATTAATTTAATTTCAATTCTTCGATACCAGGTGTGCTGACGATGCATTGCGAATCTTTAAGGATTCTATTGATAACCATTTTTTCTACTCCATGTTACGTAGGTACGTATTTGTGGAGCATTCACGATTATTTGATTTTATGATTATATTAGATACCTACTCTTAATCCATCACAACGGTTGGCTTACACATGCATACGTTTCATTTCGTTAAAGCAGTAATATCAGTCGTACAGATACAAAGAGAATCGATACCAGTCAATAAAGCAGCTGTGGCAGATATCACCGAATATTGCATCGCTCGGCCGACCAATATCTGAAATATTCATAACACCCTTGGCTGGTATTGGATTCAAGGTCCCAACGGAAAATTTTGTTCACAGGATCCTTCTCTTGGTTTCATCAAACTGCATCATGCGATTCCTTTCTTTAACAACATAACAGTTGCTAAAGAAAGTAAGAATAAAGTAAAGTAAGAAAGTAAAGAATTTCACAGTTAGTAAAGGCATTTCTTTTAATACTTCAAAACCACCAAAACTCTTCAATGCTTACAGAATCCATGTAAAGGCAAAATCGTGTAATGCGGTCATTTGTCTATGTAGTCATTTGCATATTTGGTCATTTTACATCTACAGCCAGAAAGCGTCCACTGCTAAATATAGGCTTCTCCCGTAAAATGTCATTTTGGATGTAAATAGGGAGGATTTGCCATAATCACCTCGTTTGGTAAGCTTTGTGATCGCAGAAGATTTTCATGTACAAAGGAGAATTCTGCTGCCTGGATATTCTCTTAGTCGGCTCTTACATAACCAACGGGAAGAGATGGGTTCGGGTCTGTTCTTTTACTAATGGAAAAAACGGTCATTTATTTGATTGGTCAGGTGGAAATTTGCTTTTAGTATATGCGTCAAAAAATAACAACAATTTTCCCCCAAGGCAACTTTGGGCTTTCTTCTCACGTGCCTTATCACATAAGTGATAGAGTACAATTTTGAATGGTCCGCTTGAACCACGAAACTTCATTGGAGTAAGAGCGTGGCTATATCCACGCCACGGTAACTTTACATAAAATTGAGCATGTAATGCCCACTACGATTTACCACGCTATATTTTTGTGCATAAATTGAAACCCCGCACATGCTTCCTACACCCCTTTTAAATTTCATCATAGACCATATATATCAGTGGAGATTGTTTCCTACTTTGAGTGAAAGCATATAACAGTACAATACAAATACAATAACGGTAGCAGGAGTACTCCGGATATTTTAGTTATTTTGTTCAACCCCTACTAGGATCCCTAACTAGGATTCCC
This sequence comes from Ennomos fuscantarius, assembly GCA_905220475.3. NCBI lineage: Eukaryota > Metazoa > Arthropoda > Insecta > Lepidoptera > Geometridae > Ennomos > Ennomos fuscantarius. Next base: position 13,374,604 of record HG992027.1, read on the forward strand.
TGTGTCTAGCCAGGAACTACGAGGACCATGGTCCTACAACACCTAGACACAGACAAGTATTTGCGCTTATTTCCTGTGCCATCCTGCCGCGGAAATCGAACCCGCCGCCTCCGGGCCATGAGCCGACCTGCTCAACCACCACACTATAGAGGCTGTCATGTCATGTCATAATTTTACTTTATTCTCTATCTCTTCCAATTTCTACACTTTGTTCAATAAATAACGTATAATAAAAGCAACATACCTAAAAATTTCGTACAACAAAGCGATTCAAGGTTATTTTTATTAAATTTGCATTCACTGTTAGCTACTTTGCCGATTTTAATGAAAGGAAATGACTTTTCCTGCCTTTTAGAGTATTAGTTTCATCATTTCCACCTGCAGTAAATTTCAACGTAGAAATATTCTTTATCTTCTATAATTATGTCGGTTGGTTGGCCGGACCAATCCAACTATTTTTTGTTTACTTAAAATGTTTATCCTAAAGTCCTTAGTAAGAATAAGGTTTATATGGAAAGAAAAACTGGAAGAACCTCTCTGCTATGCGAACAAAGTAACTGGCAATAACAATTTAATTAAAATACTTCAAAATATTAATGGAAAAACAAATAACCGGTTCCTATTATAAACCACAGGTAGTATAGGTCACTATACCAATATTTAAATTGCAAAAGAATTCTCTAGCAAAGCTAGGAATCCCAACGGAGCAGTATCCTTTCCACTATATCCATAGGTACAGTGCAGAGATGCAATTTGAGGGTGCAAATTGCGTTTTCCGCGTTGCCTACTTCCATTTCGGTCAACTACCCTCGGGAGTTCACAGAACTAGAACGAAAATTCGAATTCAAACGAGAAAAGTTCGAACGATTTTTAATAGTTATACAACTGTGAGATTCGATGGCAGTTATTCGATTGAAGAAAAGCTATAAAGTAAATTCAGATTTTAATTTTTTTTTTAAGATTTGGCTTTACACTTTTGTGTATTTAGCCAGTGTCAAGTAATTGATAATTTATCAAGTTTTCGATATTTCACGCAAATATGTGTCAAGTCACAGTCGAAGTCATCAAGTCAAGTCCTATGACTTGACCAGTCAAAGTCATACTCCTAGTAACGTGGTGGCAACTTTACTTGAAGCTTCTATGGAGTTTTGGCAACAACACGAAAATAAACGTTTCACCATCATTATATCATTTTCCCACACTCACGCCTGTAATCCAGCACTTAACGAATAGAATGCCACCAATTTTATGCACTAACACTGAAAATAAACACAAGTTTTGTAAAATAATAGAATGCGGTGACGCAATCTTTTTCGCTTTCCCGCCAAAACTTTTTTTTAACAGTTATACAACTATGAGATTCGATGGCAGTTATTGGATTGAAGAAAAGCTATAAAGTAAATTCGGATTTTAAATTATCTTTGATGTTATTTGGAAGACTTGTTATGGTTTATACGCCCCTTATTAATATACATCGTGTAGCGGAGGAATATTATTTAGTGTTTTGTTTCTCTCTATTGAGTTTGAAATAAGCAAAGGTAAAACAAAACACGGGTAGCTATTTCGATATTATGCAGTGTTTTTTTAGTAAATAGGTATACCTTCTTATTACAAAAACATATATGTTTAGAAGAGCAACGTTGTCTGTTTGATTTAATTTATAACAAAGCAATAAGTATACAACAACATTTATTACAACTACAACAACTAGGTAAAGAAATTCACTAATTAGTTGTGCCTCATTAATAAATAAATAATAATTAAACTATTCAATTTATATGACAATTGTTTTTTAAAGAGTGCCTGTATATACTAATGTTTCTGTTGAATAAAGTAATTATTAGGTACCTTGCATTGCCTAATTAACAATTATTTATACATTGTGATAAGTAAATACTCATTAGGGACCACATGGCAATAAAAACGCAAAAGACGTGACACACTCTCAGCTCACTAAGCCGCGATATTCCAACCTCAGCCTTTATTGCCTCATCGTCTGTAATGATTCCATTCCGAAACTCGAAATCAAACACGCAAGCAAATTCGCAATAAACTCATTACATTTCAATCTCTGCAAATTGCATGAATAGGAAGCTACTTTCTATCGCAACTTAGTAGCGCTAGCGATGGGCTCTCTTTCGTATACTACATGATGCATAGCGCCACCGATATGTTGGTACCAATCATAGTGGTTCATTACAAATAGGGAATAATTGCAAGACTGTATTATCAAGTAATTTTTTAACGTTACGAAGAGAGTTCTTGAAGTCAACGACTTTGCAGATGGTATACCAAGTTTATCTGTACACACTCATTTTCTATAGTGATACATACTTATTAAAGCATTTAGTAAATATCATTGCAATTCAACGGGGCAATGCTACCAGCGTGTTGGTTACGCTTCCTATCGGTTATTTTATTAGCTCCAAGCCACCAGTAGTTACCCAACCTTATTAGAATTTCTAAAATAGGTAATTTGTGTCCAAATGTTTTCTGCAGTAGTTGGTGTAGTTAGTATTTAATATTATTGTAGTTAGTTTAAAAATAAAAAATCTTTGTCATTTAAAAATTTCAATTTTTGTTATGTCATAAAAATTTCGCCGTTTGGGAGAATACATTGACGTACTGTTTTACCCACCTACGATTTTATTCGGTCATTTGATTGGTTTTTCATTCGTAACACGTGAACTTTTGGCCCGTCATGCTGAAATTTCGCATTTTATGAAAATAAATTGCCTTCGTTGGTGAATTTATTTGACTATAAATACAGAGCATCTTTTAACATTAAATCGAGCTATAGTCACCTACAGCTCTCTTTAATGTTTAATGAACGCCAATTAATATATACATATATAATAGGTCTTTACCTATGAAATTGCCGTATTGCAGTACAGACTTTTTCAAACAAAAAAAAGTTTTGAATTGCTATGAATTCTAAATTCAAATTAATTTTGTTTTAAAAATATGACATTCTATTTACAATATAAGTCTTTTGTTTATTGATTAGCGTTGTATTTTCATTACATTTCAACATTTTTCCTCATAATGGATACTTTGAAATTTCGTGTAATTATGGAATATGAGTTCCGTCGTGGCACCAACGCGGCACAAACGACACGTAACATCAACGACGTTTACGGAGAGAACTGTACAAACGAACGTACAGCCCGTTATTGGTTTGCTCGGTTCCGTTCTGGGAATTTTGACTTGAAAAATGAACCTCGTGGTCGTCCGGAAACTTTGGTCAACAATGATGAATTAAAGGCGATTGTGGAAGCTGATGAATCTCAATCTACAGCTGAGCTGGCAGCAGCTTTTGATGTTAGCATCAAAACAATATTGGTCCATTTGCGACAGATTGGAAAGATAAAAAAGCTTGATAGGTGGGTGCCCCACGAACTTAACGATCGCCAGCGCAACGTACGCGTCGAGACTTGCCTTGCGCTGCTTAACAGGCACAGAAATGAAGGAATTTTGAACCGAATTGTTACGTGCGACGAAAAATGGATTCTTTTTGACAATCGAAAGCGCTCAGCAAGTTGGTTAGATCCTGGTTCGGTACCAAAGCAATGTGCAAAACGAAAAATGACCCCTAGAAAGGTGATGGTCACAGTTTGGTGGTCTAGTGCTGGTGTGATTCATCATAGCTTTTTACAAAACGGCGAGAGCATTACTGCAGATGTGTACATTGAAGAACTGACCACAATGATGGCGAAACTCGCACGTCTGCAACCAGCTTTGGTCAATCGGTCGTCTCCACTGCTACTTCACGACAACGCGCGACCCCATACTGCACAACAGACCGTCTCTAAGCTGCATGAGTTGGGTTTGGAAGCTCTCCCTCATCCGCCATACTCACCAGATCTTGCGCCTACCGACTATTACTTTTTCCAAAATTTGGACAACTTTTTAGCGGGAAAAAAATTCAATTCCCGAGAGGCAGTACAAAACGCCTTTGAAGAGTTTGTTGTCTCCCGTCCTGCTGATTTTTTCAAGAAGGGCATCCATAAACTGCCACAGCGTTGGCAAAGATGCATTGATTGCAGGGGTGATTACTTTGAATAAAAGAAATAAATAAGTTCGAAAAAAAAATACTTTAACTTTTTTCAAACAAAACGGCAATTTCATAGGTAAAGACCTAATATTATATAAATAAATAAATAAATAGTTATTTATAATAAATACTTCAAAACCAGATTACAATAAAGTTAGAAACTAATCTCATATTTAAATTAATTCAGATGAAAAAAGGGGTCTCAATTATTTAAAAAATAATTGTCAATAAATACAACGAAAATACTAGGTTACAATTATTAACAATTAATAATGCTTTCCGAAATGACTAATGGCTAAATATATAAGTATTATGGTACTGTGCGTAAAAACAGTAAATACAAACTTAATTACGTTTTGCGCTATTCACCAATTACTCATACAAAGCCCATTAAATCGCTTATTTACTCTTCGTGTCTTTCCAAATATTTTTCATCATTCCGATTATATACAAAAAAATGTCAAAACCTACCAAATCAAATAAAAATCCAAAAGCCACAAATGTCTAACTCGGTCCCACTCCAACCCAACACAGTTGCCATTTGAAACGCTATCAAATTAACTGCAAGGTCTTTAACTTTAATTGATCCATATAAAGTGGTTTCCAATTTAATTGAACCATTCAGGGAGTCTGCCGCTTTCTGATTAGCTCAGACAATGTTGGTTTTACATTTTGTAGGTACTGAATTAACATAATTCTTACTTTGTGAATTATTAACAAACAGTGGCTCTATGCTGTAGACCTCGCAAACATATCTTTGCATAGCTTACAAAAACTGTTTACAAAATTAAGTAACAGTATCTAGTGTTTCTTGTTTCGTTTTGTATTAAGAATGACCTTCTGCGGGGTCACGCCTTAGTCCTATTTTTAACGTATTGGCTCCATGATTTTGAAAAATGTAAACTAAATCGACAAAATAATTCCACATTGATTTCTCGAGAATCGGTTGAGAAATGCCACCTGTAAAGGAGAACAACCGGACATCAGCTGGACATACGAAATCATTTTTGCCCAAGCTGAAACGAGAACGCTTCTACGTCTATTCTATTTAAAACTAATTTCCACCAGTTGAAGTGTTAAAAATAGTATATTTTCGCTAATTGACCTTGATCTTGACCTTACTGCATTTCAGCTGTTATGGGTGTCCGTATCGCTTAAAATCAGATGAATGACTACCTCGACATGTCATTAACTAACATTTAAAATAAACTACGTAAACCTTTGTTTATGAAACAAATTGTAATTCGTTTTTTTTTTGTTCCAGGTCTTATTTGATAGCTTTACCCTCGGGCGGTTCACGTCCTTCACCGAAGACGGCTGCCCGGACGGCTACATGCAGATCCAGGAGGCCAGCAGACCCCAAGTTGGAGGCTCCTGGTGTGGCACCTCCTGGGGACCTTCCATTTACTACAGCGAGACCAAGTCAATTACCTTGATCGTACGACTGCTGCATTTGTCAAAGGAACAGAATAACTACAATTTTGATTTTCGAATGGCCTATAAAGTACTAAGGAGAGATTATGCAACAGTGCGATATGGTGGGACTCCTCCTTCAGGTAATTTTTTTACTTCAACATGGCTAAGTAATGGATTTTTAAGGCTAGAGTGAGCTACGAGACATCTGTGAAATGCATGTGTGATGAATAGTTAAGAAAGAATAGTGACTCATACAAGAGAGTCAACAATAAAATTGTAGTCAAAGTTATGCAATAGTGGGAAACGCATTAACATCACTACTTATACAAGCTATAGCCTATATTTACCAAAATGCCTATCATAAACCTTTTTTTGAACGGACTAACGCTGATGGAGTTGTTCTCTACTAATTTTGACAGCATCACTGAGCGAACAATCAGAAACGCTGCATTGCAGTTAATATAAAATAGAGATTCTTTTTAAACCTTTTAAAAACTGGCTGAAAGCGAGAGCATTTTAAAATCCTATTTAAAGTTTGGCCTTTTTAGCTCTAGACAGGCCGACCCTTATTACGATTTTTTGTACATTTGTAAGGTCTACACGTACGTTGAGCATAACAAGACAATTCCAATCAACCTGTTTCTGAGTCACGTATACTTACCTAATATTTCCAGAGCAGTGTTCCAATGTCGAACTAAGAGCAAAGCTCACCTTTTCCCTAGCAACACGAATGAAATCCGCACGAAAGTATTTTCTCCCATGTTTCCGCGCCGATACGCCCAATAACCATTTCTTATTGCAGAACGTCCTTATTTCAAGATGAGGCCGTTACCGTACCCCGTAAACATATCACGCAGCGAGGACACAAACGTCGCAAGGCCTACAAAAACTCCGGATTATTACCTCGGGGATTTGATCTCTGGAACGTATTGCTCGAGGATATTCAGTGACTGTGATCGTAAAAACTGCAGGCTACAATCTCCAAATTTCCCTGGCGTTTATCCGAGAAACTTGACGTGTTACTACGCAGTGCGGCAGCATGAAGTACCACAAGGGAAACATGCTCTGATCGTTGTGAAACAACCGAATGGACAGCTGGTCTCCATACGCAGCCAGAAGGCATTATACGCTGCGCAACAAGAAAGAGGAAACAATGGGCGAGAGCTGAAATTTTGGCAACAATGCGACGAAGTTCAAGACTATGTCACGGTGTATGACGGGTATACAACAAGGGACCCGGTCGTTTTGAGGTTTTGCGGAGGCGGAGTGTCCGTGCCGGAAGCGATATCTAGTGGGCCAGAGCTGTTGGTAGAATTCACGACCTCACCTTTTGGAACATTTTTGCAACCTGCTACCTCACAGTCTCTACACGGCTTTCAATTAGAAGTAGAGGTAAGAAAGAGCTAATAATAACATTCTTATAACATTTACAGCTACCACATCTTGTAATAAATTTAAATCCCCTGGATTTCTCTGGATATCCAGCTGGCCTAGTTTTTATCTTTTTATCTGCAGATGTCTGTTGGAGCTAATTTATGCAGCTTTCGAAGTTTACTTGCCAAGCTGGGAAGTTTTTTGTTGAATAAGGGTAGTCGTTAGTGTATTTAAATCCGTGCAGGCAAACAAGTCTAGATACGATGGAAACTTTATTAATATTGCCATTTCTAGTTTTCCACTCCATCTAAGTCCATGAAAACTTCGAAGCCAACTTTGCGACTTATTTTAACTTTTAAAGCGTACATACCTTATACGTTACGTTGTCTGGGAGAGATCGCTTTAAGCGATAAGACCACCCATTGTAACAGTTAATTCTTAAGTTTGTACCTGTGAATTGTTCCTGTAATGTGGTGTTTCAATAAAGAGTTTTATCTATCTATGTATACGTATTAAGTAGTCTAGTAACGTTAAATAATAGTATAATTATGTAAATTGTAAACATTACCAAAACCAACTATATTATTGCAAAATTTGAGTCAAGACTGCAATTGATTTTACAATTTTCTTTACCGTTTATTAAAATTGTGTTAAGAATATTTAAGAGAGAATTACATTAGTTTGCCATTTCCAATGAGTGACTTAAAAAAGCCAATCTGGAACGTAGCCAAATTTCAATTACGCGATATACAGTTTTTTGCCCATTATTTTTGATGAAAAATTTAATTAGACAAAAGTGCAGTAACTTCCACTATTGAAGAGTTAAAAGTGGAACATATTCAGGAATAGGAGAGTATAGAAGAACTGATGAGTTCGTCTCAAAAGCATTAGTTAAAGCACTTGGGCTTTCATTAATGTGATTCCATTAGCTCAGCTCTTGAGTGCTGAAGTGTACTTAATACGTGCAAGTCTGTAACTGGGGAATCCAATTACGAAACATTAGTATACCCTGTTTCATTTACTTAATTTTAGAGAGCCGATGTTGGTTTAGCAAGATAGGGGTCTGTTTTATGTTGCGATTGGGATGACAATGCCGAACATGTCCAAACCTTAGGTGGACCTGCTAGACCGTCACGGAGCTGATTACAATCGTAGAAACACAAATTCGTATGGATTGGACAGTTTCATTAATATTAATAAGATGTGTGGACATCTCACACAACACCATCTAAGCAAAGCTTGTACTATGGGAACCAGATAACTGATACAATACTTAGATACTTTTTGTTTGTAAATACATACATAGAATACAATATAACACCCAAACACAGAACAAACACCTATGTTCATCACACAAATGTTTGTCCTGAGTGAGAATCGAACCCACAACCCATAGTTCAGAAGACAGGACTACTATCAACTGAACTATCGGACCAGTCAATTAAGTACGTAGTTTATGTACAAATTTAATATGTAAATTTTCAAATTAGTAATGTAATTTATACTGTAGCAATGCAATCAATGTTCCGTGATAACGTAATATATAGTGGTGAAAAGTGTCAAGTTTATCAATAAGCAAGTCTTTAAAGTAGCTCATTGAAAAGTTCTGATATAAGACAAATTTATGATCGTATCTTATTATATGTTATAAGATAAAATTATTTGTTTTCTGATGGACAGACAATATGCAACAAAAGCGGTTATTTATTGTGATTGCCTCCTCTTATGTACATCAATAATTGATATCTATGTCGAAAGTAATTTTGTCTCATTTAGCAAACGTAGGGGCTTTGTGTGTAAACCTGGCAGATGCAGCGTTTATGCTAATATGCTAGTCCTAATCGTTTGTCGAAATTAGGTTAATGTAGTTCATATATCATCGTGAAGTGTTATTTAAAGTGTTTCGTTCTCCATGAACAACAATAAATCAAGTAGTGCCCTGAGCCTTCGCTTGGGCCTCTGCCAAAGTGTAATTAGTAACGTAGGCCCGCACGGACAGTATAATGGAGCAAGTGTACTCCACCCACATTGTTTTAACTTATGGAATTAGGCCGACCGTTCCTCGCTCCCCTTATACATCCTTGCGCAATTTAGCTATTTTCAGCTTAAGGCCTTATCCGGATTAAGTCGTTTTTTAATTAAAACATGACCAGGTAAATTTTACTTTGAAACGGGAAAGTCATGGAGAATGAGAAGAGTCTGAAGATGCGAATTTCTGTAACCATGATTAATGATTTTATTGAATTTTAGGTCAGGTTCGTTGATCAACAGTCGCCGACTTACGCTAAGAATAAACGGGCGTGCGAATTTTGGATCAGGGGAACAGGGAAGGGGGTCCTTGAACACCCACAACACTCCCTCCCCCCAAACACGACTTGCCTTTATCATATGCAAGGAATTGACACCTCCGGGCCCTCAGGGAGGAACATAATTTACAGGAGACCGTCGTTCTCAGCGCCGAGATTCCGAGTGTGGTTTTCTGTGTTGAAGTTTTATGTGACTAACGCGTTAAATCCCAACTTGCCCGAGGACGAATACTGCGGCAGCCATTTGAATATATGGGACGGACCGATGAGGATATCGCCCGGTTGCAGCGATATATTTTGGTAAGTTCTCAGTGTATTTTCCAAGCGATTTACTCGTACATAATCGGCTTGGAGATTTGGCTGGACTTGGTTGAGCACATTGTATTTTCTGTTGATTTTATAGACTTAATCTAAGATTTCCAACTGTTCACAAACTTTGAAACATTTCAAAGTTAGAGCACAAATTGTGTTATAAGCTTCTGATTTGGATTTTTATGTTCACAGACTTGCTTTCATTAGAGTTCTAGTTGAATCTCTCGATTTTTTATAGCTCAGTCTTTTGATGTGTGATGTATCTTATATAAGTGGAAAAAGCGATGTTAATGGGCATAATTTGTGGATGGACGGAATGTTACAGAATACTTAACTATTATTACCTAGTTATCTTACTGTACCTAATTATTTGCTTTCCAGTTTCTTATGCTATCGTTTATTGGAAGTGAAAGTCTTCACTTTTAATATACAAGAGCATGAAAAGAAATTGTTTTTGTTAGCTGCTTCACTGTGACGGTATCATCAACAACTAACAAAAATACTTGGATAGATTCTGTATTATCTTAATCTTTTCTAAAATGAACTAATAACTGGTAACACCAACCTAAGTTACCTACATTTTTACCCATGTAAACCCATGTTGTAGGAAACTGACATTATTATTCCAGTGACAAGGACCGCTCCGTCCAAATGTCAAGAGCCACCTCACCACAGTCAGTGATTGTGGGCCGACCTCCCACAAACGCGACCTTAGTAGCCAGGTTCTGTCGAGAACGAGCGCCAAGGACTTGTGAACACGCACTATTGAAGAGGTCCAGGGCTTGTGCCAAGACTGAGAGCTTTCTATCTAAGGGAGACTCGTTGACGCTGGAACTAAAGTTGACACAAGGAACTGCTTTAAAGTAAGTTACACAGAGTAAATTTAATTTCAAGGTAACCACATACGCTTTTGTATCATTGAAAAGGAGTCTTTAAATGTTGCCACATATTTAATATACTTTACCTATTAACAGAGACCGTGCGTTGGCATGTTATTATTTTTAGGAACTATAATATTTTTTAGATACTTTACGTTTAGTTTCTCTTTTGAAATCCATGTCACAATAAGCCTCATGGTTTTCAAATCAAAGGAAATTATTATACTACCCATACATCTTACAACAATGGGTAACCTTAATACAATAACAATAATAAGAGTTCCTTTACTGGCTGAATAGGACCAAATTAACGACAAACAGTTGAAAATGGCAACATTACCAATAAAATTACAAAATATTTTGAATTCTCTTACAGGCCAGTATTCTTCAAAGCACTCTACGAATTCGTTGATCTTCATCAAGATGGCGAGCCGTGGGGCCGAGGGTCCTGCTCCAGAAGATTTTCTTCCAGATCTTTCCCTGAAGCACCACCTGACCCACCCGTCACCTTCTCTTCTCCTCGAGACGTGTTCTTGTATGGGAGAGGGGGTAATCGAAATATAAGGTCAGTAAAATGAAAAGCTAATTTGAATCGTATTAGCTTATCAATATTTGTAAATAAGGATACCTGGGTATTTAATCAAACCAAACCAAAAGTATACCACATTTATCACTGTCAAATATTGTCAAAGATTAATGCTGCACAAAGCGCACTTGGCTGAAATACCTAAGGGTTATTTTTTCGGTGTGGTTTCTTTCTCATGACTAGTTAAATGCAAAAAGTCTGATTATAAAAGACCAATTCAAGCTATTTTCCTTTTTTATCTCACTGACACACACAACACCCCAACATACGCACTATTTCTCCTATTTTTTTAAACAAAACCTATTTTTAAACATTCCAGCTGCACCTACCGTTTCGAAGCAAACCCTGGAGAAGTGATCCGAATCCGAGTTTGGGGTATCCGCAGTGGCGGCCGACTGTGCCGTTCAGTTCATTCTGCTCACTCCCCCTGGTACAGATGTGCTGGAGACCCGACCGCTGCCGTGAGGATCTTTGACCGACCCTGGGTGGATATAGATACGGGCGTGCCAAGGGACTGCTTGTGCAGGTTGGTACAACTGCCATAAGGTAAATAACTGAATATAAATTCAGTCCTAGCGAAGTGTCCATGTGAATAAATCAGTACCAGGGAAGTAGGGATACTCTTATACTTACAAGTTTATATGCTTTTTTTAATGCATCATTGGATTCACGATTTAAAGATAGGTTTTTTTTGTTTACGTTTTTATAATGGAAGATAGGAAAACCTCCTTTATCGGCACACTCATTAAATATTTCTCCTAAGTACGGTGCGATTAATGTGACAATGCCGCAATATGCCTAAATTTGAGAAAGTTTGGTACGCTCCCATCAACGCACACTAAAATAATTGCACAAGATTCATTAGACGATGAATTTAATGACTGAGTAGTAACTACAGATATATCTTGGTCTCGATAATAACAATTTTCCATGTTATTTCTAATGTTGTCTTCCACGCCACTATTGATTTTCATAGTAAAGGGCTACGTAGTAAGCTAGTAAGGGACAAAAGTTTAAAAAAAAAAAAATTAAAAAAAAAAAAAAAAAAAAAAAAAAAATAAACTGTTTAAATATCCGGAAAATATACACTCATGAATTTAATCGAATTTCTGAGAACACATTAAGTCATATAGCATGTTACTACTTTTATAAATACCAGGTGGAGCCCAGTGATTAAATTTGGCTTTAACACCTCCTTCACATGGCTTTAATTTGATCATCACTGAGTGGTAAATCAATAATAATAATAAATCAAAAATACAAATCGGTCTTCTATATTTTGAGAAAACTGTTTCATTCAGTTGGTAGTAATACATATTTACACATTAATTATGAAAGCTAGCGGCTGTTAATTGCAGAAGTCAAGTGAAATCTACTTTTCAGCTTCTGTTGATGAAGAAATTACTTAAAAGTAATCTTAACTTCTACATTATTTCATTCCAGTGACGTTGGGGACTACGAATTCACATCCTCATCGACAGTAGCCGAGCTAAAGTTCAACGTTGTCAACATGTCTGCATCTGACGACTTTCGTTCTTTCGGCTTCGAGGCTTCTGTCGAGTTTGTAAGACTGGAAGACAACTGTAGAGAGCCGCATAGAGTTGTGGGAGCTAGCGGCGAGCTCAGGCTGGCTTCTAGTTCTGCGATGGCTGATTCGGTAAAAATTTCACTATCTTGTTAACTAAACTTCTTGTTAACGTTGCGTGTATGAGTTTCTGTCTTGGACTTAGTTCCTCGAAAGTCTCCGTTTTGGGCAACGCATATAGCATATAGCATTAGGTAGATAACTATATTTTATCGCACGAAACCCAGAACATCTAGTGAAGTAAAAGTCAAACCCCAATATAACAAACGAAAGTGTTCAATTTTAGTAGAAGTATCTGAGACCTAAAGTTGAGTGGAATGGTATTTTGGCATTACAGATGTTACTAATTCAGTTTTTAGAAAAAAAAAACATGTTTGCTCTTAGATTTGAAACTAACAGCGTTATTTAGTTTATTTTATGAATGCATATGTCTACCTATTTCAGGACCGTTGCGACCGACGTCCATGGCTAATAGACCCGTCTCCAGGCCGTTACCTCTACATTCAAATAAAGGGAAGCATAATCAAAGAGCCTGAGCTGGATAACTTTACCCTACTCAATAATATCACAGTTGCTCCGGATCTGAGGCATCTGTGCAGAACATCGAACAGGATAGCAGTGTTTGCTGGTGGATTGAGCCCAATTTTTATATGTCCGAGTCCACCTAATGAGGTGAGATGTGCTTCGTTATATAGACAAATTTTTCGCTCTCTAGAATACTCCATCCAGCTCACATATCACAGCATGCTGGCAGCAGTTCACAGTTAAATTGTAATGCTGATTAACTAATCAATGCCAATCAACCAAATCAGTGCCAACATACAGCCTAGTTTTAGTGACGTCATTGTTTCTTTCAGGATGAAGAAGTAGTAGAAATTTTCTCAGACGGCTGGACCAAAGAAGCGGATCCTTTAGCTCGACATGTTCTAGCACCCGCTCCTTCCTCAGATCGATTCGACCTAGACTGGCCACGGTCACTGGCTTTAGAACTCATTGCCGCTGAAAGTGGCAGCTATTATATCACCTGGTTGGAACTTTCTAGAAGGTGAGTAGAGGTTCTGAATACATGCGTTATATATTATAGTACTATATTAAGATTTGAATATTTGACTATATTTGTTTATGTCATCGTTTGGTGTTATTATTATTTCAGGCACCCGAACGTCCGCGGTGGAGTATACGCATTGTCAGGAGAATGCGAATATCGGTGTACGTCACTAGACGCGTGCATATCAGCTTCACTGTGGTGCGACGGTATAGCGCAGTGTCCTAATGGAGAGGACGAGCGTTTGGCGCAGTGTTCCGCACTGTTGCGGGTGCCTGCGCAATACGCTGCTATGCTGATTGCGCTGTCTATTCTCGCCGCTGCTGCTATAGTAAGTTTTCTTTTCACATCTGAGTAGCTTTTAACTTTGACTATTATGGTTATTTGACTACGCATAGAACAGCCTGACAGCCAGCCATCTACTTGAGTCTAAATGGCTTTGTAACTAGGTGGTAGGACTTTACTGCAAAGTTCGTCTAGGTAGGTACCACCGCTTTGCCAGTTATTCTGCCGCCAAGCAGTAGTGCGCAAGCACTGCTGTGTTCCGGTTTGAAGGGCATTGTAGCTAGTGAAATCACTGGGCAAATAAGACTATGAAAAGTCTAGTAATCTTATCACTAGACTGTGCTGATGTCTGAGGATGGCGTGCGCGTTGCAGTGTCACGCAAAACTCTATTCTTTAGAGCTCTGATTGACACTGCGACTGATATGGGCAGCCGTTTCACTTAACATCAGGCGAACGAATAGATCATCATGTCATTCCTTAACAGAAAAATAAATCTTTAACACTTTGGGGTTAGCCTAGCGAGATTGATCAAATGTCCTACCATCAAGCTGTGATTTTAATACTTTGTTTTATAACTGGGATTTCAATCTTATTATAGAATTCAAATTTAAATAGCAAGTTGATTTCTTTATATCACGAAAAGATTAGAGAACATTCCATTCCATTTTCAGTCTTCTACTGATACTATGCATTAAATTTCGATTAAAGCTCCGGTAGACTAACTATAAAGAGTTAAATATTAAGATTTGTTTTTCTTCAATTGCAGATAGCGGTCACTCGCTCTTGCCGCCGGCGTCGCTCGGCTCTTCAACAGCGGCTTAAGAGCATGTCCTCAGATACTGCGATATTTGATGAAAAAGAAGTGATTTGCTGACCAAGCGAGGACTCCGTGCGATACGTGGAAATCGACCGCGTCACCACTGTGTGACTGGTTTCCAGTACGGAGTCCTATTTAGGTATTTCAATATATACACATCTGTGGTATTGCCACTTTAGAGACGGCTATGTCGATTTTTGACCTAGTTGGTCACTTTGAAAGTAAAGTGACAGTCAATCAAGTCGATTAATTTGTTGAAATGTTTCAAATTTAGCAAAAAAAGCAAAGAATTATAATTATAATGTTGAATCAACTTTTTATTGGTCAGGTACTTACTTTGACCTAAATCTGAAACGTTTCAACTTTTTGAGTGATTACATTATCGATACCTACTGGTAAATGATTCGATTTTATCACACACTTTGGCATAAATACGGTTCCCTAAAATGATACAATGTCTAAAATTGTAAATAATTAATTAATGAAGTAGAAATTAGAGAAAATTATATTTCGGACCAAGTGCAGTCGATCGGTGGTCAAAAGTTGACCATTTAAATCGCTTTTGAATAACATTTTTATAGCTTGTTACTGTTAAAATAAAAATGAAAAGATTTAAAAAATAAAATTCATAGTTTGATTTTCTTCTATACATTGCTGTCATCTCATACTGTTTTTGATGTTATTTAAAAACTTACGTATTTCTTTAGATTTTATAACATCATTAATTGGTGGTAGTTTATTAAAAAGCCTGAGCATTTTATACGCACAAATATAAGCATTATTATAATAATAAATGAAGTAGATATAGGCGCATGCAACCGATCGACTCAAGGCACGTAGGTGACTTGATTTTTAATACAATTATAACTATAAAATGTTTCTGTTGTAAAAATTTGTAAATAATAGTTTAAATAAAACTGTAGTTTCCTTCTCAAGGTTCGTAAAATAGGTAGGTATAGTAAATATATTAAAATATGCGGCAATAATTTCTGTTATGGTGTTATTTGATTGATGGATTTGGTGTGTTACAAATTGTGTTCGAATACAATTATTATTATTAAATCGTATACGTGATATTTAACTAAAACTGCCATTTTATAAAAATATTGAATGTTGAGAAAAATTACGTAAAATAATACCCGTGCGTGAATATAAAATATAGAAATATTCAAAGATTTTTATTTATTTAATTGATATAAACTAAAAAACAATTCTATAAAAATGTATTCATGTTGTTTACTTTTAATATACCTACTTTATTATTAGGTAGGTATATAAAGAATGCAGAAAACTAGAAACTTTTAACAATCCTAATAATTTATAGTGAAATTGTTGTAAATAGATAGAAACTATTCATATCTTAGAAATGTATTGAAGTGATATGCATTTGTTTCCCAAGGAAATTATTGAAGTTTATTGTATCGAGTTAACTATTAGTCAAATATTAGATTAAATTAATTTCGCCCACGTGAAATACCAGAAGAAAATATTTACAAAGAATTGACAAAGTTAATTTAAGATTCCGTTTAGACTTCCAATTGTCATAAATTTAAGTCATAATTTTATTGGGTCAAATTAACTTGATCAATCCTTTTTCCAACGCTATTTAATACCAACTGAAATCGTTAATGATCTAAATTAATGGAATTTGGAGACAAAAATGAAATTGTACGTTTAAGGTTTAAAAATATTGATCCTGGAAGAATAGAAAATTTTAGCCATTAAATTTAGATAGGAACAGTGAAATAAAGTAATATTTATAAATCTCAAAGTGTTCTTTATCGTTTAAATTGTTTTAAGTGGTAATGTTACAAGAATTAGATGTACAGGGTGTATGGTAACTGGAGTTTACAACATAAAGGTCAATTGTAAATAAACAAATAAGCACTTACATACATAGTAAAAATAAAAATAAAAATTGACTGCCTCTGTGGTGTGGTGGATGAGCAGGTCGGCTCATAACACGGAGGTGGCAGGTTCGATTCAAGTATTGGTGCACAGAAAAAAAAAGCGCTAATACTGGTTCTGAGTCTGGGTGCTGTGAGACCATGGTCTTCGTACCTGGGTCTCTAGACACAGGGAATCCTAGTTCAGGGTCCAGGATCTATCTATCAGCGCCATCTAGTCCTAAACTAAGCGAAGCTTCCTACTTATTATTACGCAATCCAGCCTTGACTCTACTGTACTATTTGTGTTAATCCTTAGTAAATTTTACCAACCGCGTCTAAATACTAACAGACTTATAAAACAGAGTTAATTTAATAAATGCTTAAATATTTTTGTCGATTTCGCGCAGACGTGAAATGTCGCGAGCAAAAATGATAACGCAATATACATTTAGGTAACTTTTAAAATCAAGTACCGCAATTAAACTTTGCAGCCTTAATCTAAATCATCAGTGGCTTATAATTGATTAAACAGAGTTAATTTAATAAATTGATGAATGAAAAATTGATTGAATAATAATTGAAAGTCAATAATTCAAAATGTTACAAGAATAATCTAATGTATAACTGCGATAAATAAATATAAATAACTAACACTAACATAACACTAACATAACTATAAATAACTATAAAAATATTGTATTTGCATGAGGTGACACCTGAGTCAACAGAATTATAATTTTAATTTAAAGATGTAGTACAAGTATTGTGCGTTCAATTTTAAGAGGTTTGCCATGCAGTCCCGGTTGGCGAATCGGACCACGCCATCTCTTCCCATGGATGCCGTAAAAGTCGACTAAGGGAATATCCAGGGAATAAGCAGCAGAATAATTAAGACCGTACCATTCCGCCCGCTGCTGACACGGACAAAATGTAATAATAATACCATACCGGATAAAGATGCTCCAATAAAAAAAAAATAATAAAGTGAGCTAGTGAAATTACTGGGCAAATGAGACTTTATGATCTGATCTCACAGTTTAGTAATCTTATTACTAGATTGTGCTGATGTCTCAGGTTGACGTGCGCAGTGCAGTGTCACGCGAAACTCTATACTTTAGAGTTCCGAGTGACACTGCAGCTAATATGGGCAGCCGTGTCGTTTAACATCAGGCGAACGGCTAGCTCGTCACGTCATTCCTTAACATAAAAAAAAAAATTAAAAAAAATAAGCCACAGTCCACCCGCATGGATTCTAGCCCACCCGACTATATATAATAACTAGTTGCGCCCCGCGGTTTCACTCGCGGATAAAAAGTATTTTAATTACTTGCTCATCACACGGGGAAATTTCACTTTTCCGGGATAAAATGTAGCCTATATGTTAACCTAGTGCATAAGTTATCTTGGTACCGAATTTCATTCAAATCTATTCAGCCGTTTGAGCGTGAAGAAGTAACAAACGTACACACGTACACACAAACACACATACAAACTTTCGCCTTTATAATATTAGTGTGATTATGTAGGTATATAGCACCAACCGTCGAACACACGTTATAACACGGCTATTGCAGTTTTGGCGGGAAAACGTAAAAGATTGCGTCACCGCATTGTATTATTTTCCAAAACTTGTGTTATTTTCAGTGTTAGTGCATAAAATTGGTGGCATTCTATTTGTTAAGTGCTGGATTACAGGCACGCCTGCGTGAGTGTGGGAAAATGGTATAATGATGGTGAAACGTTTCTTTTCGTGTTGTTTCCAAAACTCCATAGAAGCTTAAAGTAAAGTTGCCACCACTTTACTAGGAGTATGACTTGACTTAATGACTTCGACTATGACTTGACACATATTTGCGTGAAATATCATTAACTTGATAAATTATCAATTACTTGACACTGGCTAAATACACAAAAGTGTGGAGCCAAAACATAAAAAAACGCGGCTATTATTCTCCTTGGTAAATTAAAATCTTCTGCAATCACCAAACTGCCTGCCAAGCATGGTGATTACGGCTGATATAAAATATGATAAGGCTACGATAACTTATGTTCAGCTGTGAACGTCTATCGGCTGATGATTTATGATGATTATGTAAAAAGATTTTAATATTTTAATTTATATAGATTTTAATATTTGATGCGTAAAGGCAAGTAAGAAAAAATATGGATATAATATGTGTATAATAGGTATCTTACAAACAATAAGCATCCAATTTTATTTTGAAACGAGCTTCTGCCCGCAGCTTCGCCCGCGGCGTGGCCTATGTGCCACCAATGCTATGTGCCACCAATTTCACCTTCTTAAGGGTAGAACTTCGAAAAATCCTTATCAAATGCCTACGTCATAACTTCTACCTGCATGCCAAATTTCAGCCCGATCCGTCCAGTGGTTTGGGCTGTGCGTTGATAGATCACTATGTCAGTCAATCACCTTTGAATTATATTTAGATTTATTATTTTACAACCATGTTTAAACACCAATAAAAGCAAATGGGGTTTTTAGGTATTCTATCAGATATCTATTTCCCATAATAGGTACTTACATGCTTGCTTAGTTCAACGCTAGATGGCGCTATGTGAAATGTCAACAAATGTCTGTTTATTTTATTTATATTTCAGTCTTTTATCACATCGATAAAACACTATCGTTACGCTTTGTTGATGTATGATTACATACTGTATGGTGACGCTGTAAAGGTCGGTAGAGCCTAACAGCATTATCCCGTTTAAAAAAAGCATTCTGTTTGGACATCTGTTCAAAATATTAGCCTCGATTATATGCAAAAAAAAGTACATTTGCTATATAGGTATTATTTATGCCTTTATTTTGTGAATACTCCACAACCTAACAACCTGTACAGTAAGTTTGTAAAGTAAATTATAGATGTTAAGAAATTATTAGTCGAAATGGAGTAGCGCGTTTGTATAGTCTTCCAATAATGTACGGGGGCCGGATTTCATTTCCCCTGTTAAGCTGCTACTTACCTAGTTGCGCTGGTTTCTCTGAAATACAATCGGTGCATAACAAATGGCACCTTTAGCTTACAATTGAAGGGTTGAGAATAAAAAGGGTTTAGCTGTAAAATTGATAGTTTCGAGATAATCGACTTTAAACGTCAACGGCGTCATTTTAATGTAGAGTGCTTATAAGGTAATAGAAAAGGTTTATGTAAGTTTCAGTTGCTTGAAAATATTTTGATTCTATTTTAAAATACTAAATATGATACTAATTCATACAATTACTGTAAAAATATAATCTAATATAATAATAGGTCTTTACCTATGAAATTGCCGTTTTGCAGTACAGACTTTTTCAAACAAAAAAAAGTTTTGATTGGCTATGAATTCTAAATTCAAATTAATTTTGTTTTAAAAATATGACATTCTATTTACAATATACGTCTTTTGTTTATTGATTAGCGTTGTATTTTCATTACATTTCAACATTTTTCCTCATAATGGATACTTTGAAATTTCGTGTAATTATGGAATATGAGTTCCGTCGTGGCACCAACGCGGCACAAACGACACGTAACATCAACGACGTTTACGGAGAGAACTGTACAAACGAACGTACAAACCGTTATTGGTTTGCTCGGTTCCGTTCTGAGAATTTTGACTTGAAAAATGAACCTCGTGGTCGTCCGGAAACTTTGGTCAACAATGATGAATTAAAGGCGATTGTGGAAGCTGATGAATCTCAATCTACAGCTGAGCTGGCAGCAGCTTTTGATGTTAGCATCAAAACAATATTGGTCCATTTGCGACAGATTGGCAAGATAAAAAAGCTTGATAGATGGGTGCCCCACGAACTTAACGATCGCCAGCGCACCGTACGCGTCGAGACTTGCCTTGCGCTGCTTAACAGGCACAGAAATGAAGGAATTTTGAACCGAATTGTTACGTGCGACGAAAAATGGATTCTTTTTGACAATCGAAAGCGCTCAGCAAGTTGGTTAGATCCTGGTTCGGTACCAAAGCAATGTGCAAAACGAAAAATGACCCCTAGAAAGGTGATGGTCACAGTTTGGTGGTCTAGTGCTGGTGTGATTCATCATAGCTTTTTACAAAACGGCGAGAGCATTACTGCAGATGTGTACATTGAAGAACTGACCACAATGATGGCGAAACTCGCACGTCTGCAACCAGCTTTGGTCAATCGGTCGTCTCCACTGCTACTTCACGACAACGCGCGACCCCATACTGCACAACAGACCGTCTCTAAGCTGCATGAGTTGGGTTTGGAAGCTCTCCCTCATCCGCCATACTCACCAGATCTTGCGCCTACCGACTATTACTTTTTCCAAAATTTGGACAACTTTTTAGCGGGAAAAAAATTCAATTCCCGAGAGGCAGTACAAAACGCCTTTGAAGAGTTTGTTGTCTCTCGTCCTGCTGATTTTTTGAAGAAGGGCATCCATAAACTGCCACAGCGTTGGCAAATATGCATTGATTGCAGGGGTGATTACTTTGAATAAAAGAAATAAATAAGTTCGAAAAAAAAAAATACTTTAACTTTTTTCAAACAAAACGGCAATTTCATAGGTAAAGACCTAATATATATATATTAATGTTTTTATGCTAAGTGAACTGTATTCCTGTGGCAGATAAACCGTTTTTAGACTGAAAATCTCATTCATTAATCTCATTTAAGCCTCATATCGGTATTTTGAGAATGTATTATTGTAGATAATTTCACGCTGACCCAACGATACCCATAAGTAATTTTGTGAAAAAAATCAATTAACCCTTTTTGTTCTCACCCCTTCAATTGTAATAATAAATCACTAGTAAATATAATTATGAGCGAGTGTATAAGCAGTAGTAAGCGACTTTTAAATCGCTGCTTGGAATCTGGAAATCGATTTGACTGCTAGTTGACTGGCCTGCATAGCTCAGTTGGTAGTAGTCTCCTTGAACTGTAAGTTGTGGGTTTGATTCCCACCTAGGACAAACATTTTTGAGATGAATGTTCCGTGTCTGGATGTTATATTGTATTCTATACATATATGTTATATTGTTTTTACAAACAAAAAAATATCTATAACTATTCTATCAGTTATCTAGTTTCCATATAACAAGCTTTGCTTAGTTTGGGACTAGATGGCACTGTGTGAAATGTCAATGTCAAATGTCAACGAATATTTATTTATTTAGTTATGAACATGTTTGTTAAATTATTTATGAAATAACAAGGACTGGGTGGAGAGTATTACGAGATAATTTTTGTGTTCATAATTTAGTTTCAGGCTCTATGAAATTGGTTGATTAAAATATATAGTCTGGATAATTATTATAATTTCTTCAATTATATAATTATGTATTCCTGCATCAAAATGGTGTACATTCTATCTTTTTGCATATTCGTATGTCTTCTTACATTTAAGTATCTATTCAATTTATAAGTATTAAATTTATATACTACAACAAGTTAGATGAATTCCTATTCATTAAAAATCACCTTTACTGTATTTGAGAGAAACCATTGCAAAATTAATGAAAACATACTAAAAGTAACGGATACATTATAAAAATTAAAGGAAGTTGTAAAGATTAAAATAATTACCGCATCAGGTATTATCCTGGAAGACAATAATGATGGATTATAGCAGTGATAACATTATTTCGTTCATACAAGATTACGAGAAGATATGATAATAAGGAGTTTTTAAAATATAAAATATTTACTGCATGATTTACATTTTTTATTCCCCTGTCCCGTAAATAACATTTTTACTTTGAATACTATCGTGAGTATGACACATTTTGTAATGCCCTGCCAGCGTCTGTTTCGGCGAAATATGACCCGGGCGTGTTCAAGAGAAGAGTGAATAGGTATTTACTTGGCTAGTATGCTACACCTTCGGTCGCATCGTCGCTTCCCATCAGGTGAGAGCGTGGTCAAATGCTAGACAAGTTTGAAATAAAAAAGTAAAAAAAACGTTCGTCAGCACGAATTATGTGCTGACGCTCGTAAAAGCCGCCGCGGCTTGCATTAATAACTGGCTCTCAGAAGAAGTACATCGAATATGTCCGAAACCTGGTCGGAGTAATTTTGAATTTTTAATCGTCGTGAGTTTAGCCGTCATTAATCATATAAAACGCAAATAACATAACCATAAATAAATATATAAAATAATACACGTTAAACTACATTATATTGTTTAATCGTATCAAGTTATTAGTAAAAAAATGTTAACAAAATCTTAATTGAAATTAATTTTATGTAAACGATTACAAAAGTTATTTACTTACATTCCCATGTTAAAAAAACGGTTAAGTGATTAGTAAAATCATTATGAACATTTTTGAATGAAATGTTTTTTGCTCATAAATTATGTATTTACTAATACTTATCTACAGTAAAATAAAATATGTTTCGCTTTTGTATATATTTCAGACTTTCATGATAATTAGATCCACTTAAACAAGATTCAAAAGAATTAGCGTTTGAATCTTGTTTGAATGCCGCCGTGCCGCTACTAAAGCTATTTTGATTCTAAGCAGGTGAATGACAATGTATTTTAGAATAAAAGTATTCGTGTCGAGAGTGTCATTTACCTTTTATACCGACTTCAAAATAGAAAGAGGTTTTCAATTCGATTGTATGTTTTTATAGATATTTGTTACATCATATTTCCGTCATTTATTACACGATATGGATTTTTTTAACTTTTTTATAGAGATATAGATATATTTCCGATTTGTCTCATAGAAGTTTTATCGAAATCAGTTTAGGCGTTTGGTTTTTAAATCAAAATAACCGTAAATATACGTTGATGAATTTATTATTCAAGAATTGAGTACTAATAGTGATTGAAATCTTTTTTTAAATTTAAGGATATTGTTTCATGTTTGTAATGTTTTATTTTTTAAGGGGAACGTTCCTTTATTTTTAAACTAACTACTACAATAATAAAAAGTACTGCTAAATGCTACTAGCTACACTACCTACTACAAAAAACATTTGGACATACCAGCCACAACTACCTATCAAAATGCTCCAGCCCACTACCAATAGGTAGCGTACATAATATGCTGGCAGCATTGCCCCGTTGAATTGCAATACTGATTCGTTGTACCAGCATTTTGGTCACGCGTCGCATCGACCAGGCTATGATAAACATTGGAAAACGCGATGAGTTCTCGGTCCCCACGAAACCAGGGCCTCAACACCAAGCTGCTCAAATATGTAAACACTACCGAAGTTATATCGTCGTTGCGCGTGCAAAAGTCGCTATGTGTTATTTAGTTATTGATAATTTCTCGAGATTTAATTAATATATAACGTGTACATATGGAACTTCTGATATATGAATAACACAAAGCTAGATTTCGTTACTCTTTAAATATTGCATTTATGAAATAGCTTTGTATTGAAACAACGATTAAAACTGCATCTAAAACGGAAAATAACTAAATAGCACATAGCAACTTTTGCACGCGCAATGACGAAATGTTCTATATATTTATTATTATGTTAATTTAGACACATTCATTGTACGGTTTCTTAGCTTCCAATCATCTTTTGTTTATCTTAGCTAAACACTCCTTCGCTCAAGATCTCGTATGCTTTTGTGACGTTTGCTGTGATGTCTTTCGCTGGCCTCTCAGAGGTGATAAGCCAGGTACTGCCACTCTCACCTTTCTTGTAGGCTTCCATCAACCCTCGGATAGCTGATTCTGGTCTGCAAAGGAAATAAAACTACATCACCAAAGGACCAAAGTTATTTAAACGAGCCGGCTAAGAGCACTTTCCATCAGGTGAGATAAAGGTCAAATGCTTTGACTAAACCTAAACAGTAAAATAACAATTATCACCTTCGTTATCATTTTGAATGTTTAGAATATTCAAATCTAATACAAAATTATGAACTAAACCCGGCCGCATACCTGTCTTTCAGTTCGTCCAAAACTTGTTATAGATACAAAAGTGCCCATGCCTACTTAGCTTTGGCACTAACATAGATATTTTTTCAAATAGGTAAGTAATGACGTGAATTTGTTAAATTGTTCGTATTTTTTTTAACTTGGCAACACTGACTGGTCGGTGATTGCGTGAGAAGGAGAGTTAAACTTACGACGTATATTGAAGAATGAGAACGAACTGTAGTTTAAAAGGTCCTGGTTTTATTCACAATAGTAATGTTGAATACTTACTCTTGCATTGGTAGCACTCCAATCGAGTTGCTCAGCATCAGGTCAGTCTCCTCATCAAAGGCGGCCATTTTAGCAGGACTGAACAAGCTTGTGTTTGTGCAGCCAAAACACAAAGTCAGCACGCGGACACTGGAGCGGGAGTAGTGAAGCTCTGACTATAATTTAAAAGGTATAAAATTCTTTGAGTTTACATAATTAAATTCATATTACATATAACATAAATTAGTATTTCTCTATGCTACAGTGCTAAATACAAAAAGTAAACAGTATACATCTAAATTTACCATCCGTTTTCCCTTATTATGTTTCCTATAGTTGAGAAAATTCTGGTATATTTTGTGTGTAATTAGAATTGTACAAAATAACCTTATTTTAATACGTACATGGACATTTGTTATAATCAACTAAGTTGTTTTACTCTTGTTTGCACCACCAAACAAATCAAACTGTAAAACGGCTGGAAAGATTTGGATGAAATTTGAATACCTATAGTGGATTTACACATACGCTGTTTTTATCCGTGGGTGAAATCACGGGGCGCAGTTAGTATTATCTATAATGGAAAACATTTCTTGTTATTCTTGATGAATTCAACCAAATTCAATCACAACCCACCAACACGAAATTTTGTTTGAAAACGTAAAAGAACACAGGATGTGTCGTGTGTTTTGATTTAGTCGAGTATATCAGAGCAATATGATGAATTTACAGGTGAAATAATGATTATAGCTTTAATAAGGATAATAGCCCTTAAAATAGCTTGTAACTGGCTACTTACTCCAAGACAGGTGCTGAACTGCAAAACGGCACTTTTGGTCGCTCCGTACACTGGAAGTAGCGTGGGTTGCATGAGTCCTACGATCGACGAAATATTCACAATAGTTCCTCCTTTACCGCTGTGGTCTTTCCTCATTATATCGTACGCTTTGAACGAGCTCGTGATTAGGGCTGACTGCAATAATAACATTGGCTAAATTAGTTTTATATTTGGGTCATCTTTAGAAATAAAACTTCTTTACGCACGCTTGACTTGAGGAGTAAGCTAGTGAATGCAAGGCGAACGTAAATTGAAGTTGGTTCACGTATTAGATCTCCATTGTCAACATAACAAAAAAGATAAAAATTCACAGGTTGTCAAAATAGCGACATTAACATTAAAAGCCAAAACAAAGTTATACCGGCCGATAGATGAAGTTAAACTAAACAAGTTTTATTTCAATCGTGTGGTGTGGAGCAATCTAGTTTTATTTTTGTAATTATATGAGGCAAAAACTTTTTATATCACAACATCAGCTGGATGACACCCATTGCTGAACACATAGGCCTCCATAGAGCGCCACTTTGAGCGGCTTCTTGCCTCCTGCACCCATCGGCTCCCTGCGGCATTGACCAGCTGGGTGATCACGTAACTCGATTGCAACAGATAAAAACACAAATTTGTATGGATTTGACAGTTTCAATACGCAGTTTATGTGCATAGTTTGTATGGAAATTTCTCCTGTTGCATTGCAATCAAAGTTTCGTGATCACTCCCCAGATCGTCGGTCCACCAGTAGGGGGTCAGCATACTCTACGTCTGCCCTCATCGGTAGTCAGTTCTACAAGAGACGTCGGCTGCCCAACGCCACTTTAAATTGCTAATTCTAAGAGTTCTGCATTGGTCACTTTAGTTCTACTGTGGATGTCCTCATTTTGGATCTTATCTCACAAAGAAACACCGAACATAGCTCGTTACGTACTTTGAGCTTACTAATGTCGACGAATCTAATGTCGTAATGGGACGCCTACACCAGAATCCATAATCACCACGCACCTAGTAGGTGTCTTGGTCATCGCAGTGGATTATAATGAAGACCTAGGAGAATGCTGCTGCTTATTCCCTGGATATACTCCTAGTTAGCTCAGCTTAGCTCTTATACGGCAATTGCCAGAATATAATTATGGGATGGTACTATTCATAGATTGATACCATACTATATTTGATGGAACTAGTTGACTACCAGCATACAATATTTTTTACAGCTTTTTTTCTTAATATTATTAGACTGATATTACTTATCTAATCGATTGGTACTTGGGTGCTTAAAATGAATACACTCACTATATTAACGGCAATCTCCTTCAAATATATCTTTCGATCGTCATTCATGATCCCAGCATTGTTGATAACAACATCAATGTACCCAAATTCTTTTAATACGCTCTCGTAGACAGTTTCCAAATCATTTGATGTGACATCACATTTGTAGAACTTGATCTTGCTAGGGCCATGCTGAGCTGAAAGTTCTTTCTCCAAGACTGTACCGTTTGTGATGTCAATATCTAAAGCTGCTACATGCTGAAACAATAAATTTTTATATGAAACTGAAGGGTACACCATGGTTTCTTCGCAATAACACACAATTTGACGCAGCAAAATCAAAAAATATTCAAAAATAAACTTCCAAAACACTCCATTAAAATTTCGAATATTTAAGATTACCGAGCCTTTAAGCTTACGACGAGATATCGGTTCATTGAGTCTCTTTTACCGCTATTATCATAGGGAATTCTCTGAACAAATCTTTAACCGCATCCCGTCTTTTCGTTTTAGTTTACCATCGAACTTTTCGGCAACGTGAAAAAGTGCATCCACATATTGAAAATCTTATACGACACGATTCGTCGTATGAGATTTTGATTTGAAGTTTTGAAAATATTTTATTTTTAATATTGCAGTGTTATTTTCAAAAGATTTATCTGAAACAGTGATATTTTAAGTAGACTACAGGTTTAGACCACATGTATCATGGTTGTTGCTGAGTTACAATGTGATTACCACAATGGTAAAATTACATCAGAGCATATCAACGACAGAGCATGTTAATTGTAATGAATCTTAATAAAACTCAATTCTGTATTACAGAAACAAATCAACATCAATAGAGTCACTTTGAAAGTCATGACATGGAAAAGCATCGCCATCTTGAACGACAGCATAAATGCATACAATCAGGCCTCGCCAGGACCCCCTATTATGTCTATTCATTTTAAAGTTATTTTATTAAAGTTATGATCTTTGAATTTTTAAAAACAGTTTCAATGTATACTTAACTTACCTTGGCTCCATCTTCTAGAAAAGCTTTAACTACACCGGCGCCAATTCCTGCCGCTCCTCCAGTAACCAGAACAACTTTATCTTTCGCGTCGTACATTTCGCTGGTATTTTGAAGAACGTTATTATCTGTCACTTGTTTTAGTGTAGCAGATTTTGTTTTAAAAAATGTTTTACGCTTTTGTATATATTGTCCCTTTTTATCATGGTATACCAGGTATACCGTTGATGAATACCAGTTTTTAATCGCTCGTATTATTACTCTTTGAATTTTTCAGTTGATTGTAAAAAAGTACCTACCACGATAAATTAAGCAGACGGTCTAAAATGAAGCGGAATTTTTTAATTTTAACAATTAAACCTCTTTTTTAAATTTTGTGGAATATATTTGAAAATTTAATCGGTTCTAATTTTTAAAAGATTAATATTGTGGCAATGACGTAATTGAGATATTATTATTTTAAAAAACTTAGGTGTATATATATATATATTATTTTTTTAAATATTAGTTCAGTATGTTTGCTCACAGATGCAAGATGCTATGTTAATCATTATTATATCCATACACATGCACAGACCACACAGAGTAACTGGAGATAAAAGGAAGGTCAATCGTTGCTACTAGATATAAAATGTAATTAAGTGATATTTGTCAGTTTAATTATACTATTATTTGTTTTGTTAATATATTTTATATCTGAATAGAGATTTTCGCTGTCGCGTTAAAGCAGATTTCATTAACTATACAAAACTAGATATTATACATCAGCGAAGTTTTCTTCGGCAATATTAAATGAATCATATCTGATCGTTACTTAGAGACTATTAATTTATGCAACATTATCTTATTTTCAATCTGTTGACACAGGTGATTATTAATACATAAATATCATTAATTTTTCGTGTGTCGGGTCGTCCTCTTCCCTCAAACATAGTCGAGGAGGGCGATTGCTGGCACATGCGCCAAACTCGTGAACGGACGCTGCTTGCGGGAGCTGGTCTGCTTGTGGTGTATACGCAAATAGACAAAGTAATGATATTCCCGATATTTATATAGTGTCCAAAAATTTAAAAAAAGGTAAAAAAGTATATAAGTCCCTCCTGTATTTACCCAGGAGTCCGTGGTAAAGCAGCAATGAAAAAAAAATTAAGATCAGTAACACACATTAGAGCAACCATATTATTTACCAATCATATTTTTTTTTAACAAGATATACTTATAAAATTTTATCCTTACAAATGTACCTCAAATTAGTTATACAGATTATAAACTGGGTAGGCTGAATATTAACAAACTAAAAATGGGTATGCTATTTCCTATCAACTTTGCTACAATGTTATCTGTAATGTCCTAGATCTACTGTTATATAGAGTTTACCTTATCTTCCAACGTATTATTGTTTGTTTATTAATTGTTTAACCACTTCAGTATATTGTCAGTATATGAACCAACAATAAGAGTAGATATGTCCGTATTTACTTATTACTTACACCCCATCAGTAAAACAATTTGTTTAAACGACTTTTATTGTATGTAAATATCATGGTTGTATACGCAATCTATTCCATTCCGAAAACAATAATAATTATCTACGTACATACGTACGCGTATTTAAATACTATTTATGGTTTTCTATTACAATAAAGTTAAGTTTATTTTTGTTTTAGACAGAAATATACTAGAGGTTTATGCAATAGAGGGTTCCTCCAATTTTGTATTTCTAAATAGCTTATTATGACTTATTTATTTGTTTAATACTTTATGCACATAAAAAGTACAAAGGAGGACTTAATGCTAACAGCATTTTCTACCAGTAAACCAAGGCGTGCAGAACCAATTTGTGTTATTGGCTGTATTGTCCTCCCTGTATTATATATATGTTCATGTTAATAATAGGCTTAATTAATAAATATAAAAAGTAATCTAACAAAAAGCACGGACCCAGGTGTCTGTGGAAATGCAGTAATAAAAAAAAACCAATTTGATTATGCGTGCATATAAAGAAATGAGCATAATGTTGAACATCAAATTTTGATCATCATATAAATAATTAGTATAAATAACAAGTAAAAATTAACGATTATTTTTTTACCTACATACGTTTAACCGGAAACGTATCTGTATGCTGGTAATGGATCCCACCATTCTATGTTTGTTTTCTTAGAGCTCCGTCATTTATAAACTAATTTAGAAAATTCTCTTTTATCTGTTTTTCTATGTATATTTGAATTATGTAAAAATATTTATCATTGATAAATATCCTATTCTATATTTAGGAAAAAGAAACATTGAAGTTGTTTTTGTTTTGCAAGTATATACTCAGGTATTAATTGATTATGACGACTGGCCCGATAACTCAGTTGGTAGTATTCCTGCCTTCTGAACTGCAAGTTGTGGTTTCGATTCCCAACCAGGACAATCATTTGTGTGTGATCTATATTTGTTCGGTCTCTGGGTGTTATATTGATATATTTACAAACAAAAAAGTATCTCAATATCGCTTTTAATGATGTAGACACAGGTGTAGGCGTATGTTTTCCATGTACATGAAAGATAAGC
This sequence comes from Ennomos fuscantarius, assembly GCA_905220475.3. Classification (NCBI taxonomy): domain Eukaryota; kingdom Metazoa; phylum Arthropoda; class Insecta; order Lepidoptera; family Geometridae; genus Ennomos; species Ennomos fuscantarius. The sequence goes on from HG992027.1 coordinate 13,404,966, forward strand.
TCTATCTATCGAGCTAAATTATGTAATCGCATAAAGTTTAGTAACTAGGTAAAAACTATTATTTATATGCAAATAAATAAAGATTATTATTTAGGTAAAGAATAGTAGCTAGGTAAAGACTATTCTTAAAAGATGTATTTACATAGATAGATAGATAAAACTCTTTATTGAAACACCACATTGCAAGAACAATTTACAAGCACTGACTTAAAAATTAAGTGTTAAATTGGGCGGTCTTATCACTTAAAGCGATCTCTTCCAAACAACCCAAGAACATAGTTACCTATTATTCTTTTTTCGTTACTAACCTACACGGTACCTACTTAATCTTGCATACACTTCAAGGAACAGGCTTTCGTTTTGAAAATTAACTCTATTCTGTACTATCTACACTATGCTGTAGACAAACATACATAGATATAAATTTATGCATTTATAATAATAATGTGTGTGTGTGTGTCTGTTTGTTACCACCCAGCGCTTTGATGGATGAGTGAATTTCGAGGAAATTTTGCGACGAGATACTATAGGTCCCGGAGAATATAATATTAGGTCTTTACCTATGAAATTGCCGTTTTGTTTGAAAAAAGTTAAAGTATTTTTTTTTCGAACTTATTTATTTCTTTTATTCAAAGTAATCACCCCTGCAATCAATGCATCTTTGCCAACGCTGTGGCAGTTTATGGATGCCCTTCTTGAAAAAATCAGCAGAACGGGAGACAACAAACTCTTCAAAGGCGTTTTGTACTGCCTCTCGGGAATTGAATTTTTTTCCCGCTAAAAAGTTGTCCAAATTTTGGAAAAAGTAATAGTCGGTAGGCGCAAGATCTGGTGAGTATGGCGGATGAGGAAGAGCTTCCAAACCCAACTCATGCAGCTTAGAGACGGTCTGTTGTGCAGTATGGGGTCGCGCGTTGTCGTGAAGTAGCAGTGGAGACGACCGATTGACCAAAGCTGGTTGCAGACGTGCGAGTTTCGCCATCATTGTGGTCAGTTCTTCAATGTACACATCTGCAGTAATGCTCTCGCCGTTTTGTAAAAAGCTATGATGAATCACACCAGCACTAGACCACCAAACTGTGACCATCACCTTTCTAGGGGTCATTTTTCGTTTTGCACATTGCTTTGGTACCGAACCAGGATCTAACCAACTTGCTGAGCGCTTTCGATTGTCAAAAAGAATCCATTTTTTATTCGCACGTAACAATTCGGTTCAAAATTCCTTCATTTCTGTGCCTGTTAAGCAGCGCAAGGCAAGTCTCGACGCGTACGTTGCGCTGGCGATCGTTAAGTTCGTGGGGTACCCATCTATCAAGCTTTTTTATCTTGCCAATCTGTCGCAAATGGACCAATATTGTTTTGATGCTAACATCAAAAGCTGCTGCCCGCTCAGCTGTAGATTGAGATTCATCAGCTTCCATAATCGCCTTATTTCATCATTTTTGACCAAAGTTTCAGGACGACCACGAGGTTCATTTTTCAAGTCAAAATTCCCAGAACGGAACCGAGCAAACCAATAACGGGTTGTACGTTCGTTTGTACAGTTCTCTCCGTAAACGTCGTTGATGTTACGTGTCGTTTGTGCCGCGTTGGTGCCACGACGGAACTCATATTCCATAATTACACGAAATTTCAAAGTATCCATTATGAGGAAAATCAATAAACAAAAGACTTATATTGTAAATAGAATGTCATATTTTTAAAACAAAATTAATTTGAATTTAGAATTCATAGCCAATCAAAACTTTTTTTTGTTTGAAAAAGTCTGTACTGCAATACGGCAATTTCATAGGTAAAGAGACCTATTATATAGGATTTTTTTTGCCCCCGAAAAGTTGTGGCTCTTGTTTTGTGTAAACAATCACTGTATGGCATTTATTACGATTCATGATTTTACATTTTTATAAATTTAAATCTTTCTTGTCATTATATGTAGATATCTACTTATAGTTAGATCGAACATGGATCTAACAGTATGTATATTATATAATTATAATAATAAATCTTATAGAACCAGTTAGCCGTCTTTAATTCTTTCCCGGTGCCTGCCCTGTGACCTTACTCTGCTCTGCTTGTATTGTGCCGCTAACAATATCAATCGATCGATATATCTAATCATTAGTTAGGTATTTATATTTCTAAAATAACAGCTATCTAGAATCTTCCTATTTTGTCAATCACAACTCACTTTTTTATAATTATCGCTTGTTCTTATAATCTTCAACTATCATTTTAATAGCTGAGGTGATAAATTTTATTTTAACCTTTTAACACTTATTTTTAATGATGTATACATTAAAAACATCACCACCCACCGCGTTCATTTAAAACGTAATTATATAGAGTCAAGTAATTTTGTTTTAAGTTTACATTCCCTTCAATTATAAAAGAAATGATGATATTCAAAGAGCTGGACAGATTTTCAACAAAAAACACGATCAAAAACTTCATCAACTCAACAAAACAATAACAAAAGTTAAATTCGGTTCATGTGTTTAGGATAAATGCCACCACACCACAGATACACACGTTAAACTTATAACGCCCGTCTATTTCATCGGGGGTTAAAAAGCAACTAAAAGGATTGCTCGATGTTATAGATGGTTGCGTCAACCAACATGCATTCGTTTCGCAACGAGCCAAGGTTAAAACTAAGCCGCAGATCGAATGAAACTAGCTTGAATTCCTTGAACTCATTTGTAAGAAAATATTTGCTTAGAATTATAGATAACTAGCTGACCCACCTTGGCTTCGCACGGGCTAGTTACTGGACTAGTTTGATGCCTTAAGTCGCCTCCCCCATCTTCCCACTCCATTCAAGATTCGTCTATTCGTCTCTACACTTTTCCGCCTTTCTCACCTCATCTTTCTCTTCCACTTTTTTTCGACACTATACCTATCTCTATTACTTCACCGACAAGCGAAAAGTAAGCTTCAATTCGCAAAATTTTCTTCTGTCCGGATGCACGTACAGGCCGTAATTTTCAACAAATTTTGACGAATACGTATACAGTTAGTACAAATTCATAGATTTGTTTTTTGTCAACGGTGATTATTGGTAAGGTATTTCCCAAAAAGGGGAAATTTGCTACAGTGCCGACTTTGATAATATTTGGCAGAAAAATTGAGTTCTCAATTCCAAAGAATTTCAAATATGAGCACTATTAGTTAAAATGTTGTCAAGATAATAAGGTTGTATGTGTTGTATGTTGTATGTTCATTACAAAAGATGCTTTTATTTTCAAAAATATCAATTAGGCACTTAACCTATTGAACAAGCTTACATAGATGTTGCCATAATCGCAATCACCAATTTCTCAATGATTAACTAACACAGAGTAAATCACACACACAGTAATACACAGTTGTGAGTAATTTGGGCATCGACACAAAACATCTTAGATTGTCTAAAAACATATTGTCTCTAACTCCTTTTTGGGTGAACCAATTTTAATGAAACAAAATATATTCTGTTCAGAGGTTAGAACTCAGATGTTTCTTTTTTATTAAGAGGATATTAGTAAAGATTTGTCGCATGTCGTAAAGAAAAATCAATTCGAGTCGGCATCATTAAATTCTCATTACCGATGTATGTAATTTATATTTATATAATGATATGTACTTATTACCTACTCACGATTACTTTTTTTTTAGCAATTACTTATTACAAGGATGAATAAAATTTGGAACTATTATAACGCAAACAATATCACTTTTTGTCTCAGAAAATTGTTATTTACACATAAGTACTAAATTTCGAAGAAATAATCATTTTTAATCCGAATATTGGTCTTTACAAAAAATCAATAAAAAATATTCTTCATAGTAAACTGGATGGTTCCACAGCAGCTGTTTTGTATAGGAATAATCCATCCCACCTTTTTACTAGGTGGTAGGTGGTAGGACTTTGTTGCAAAGTTCGTCTAGGTAGGTACCACCGCTTTGCCAGTTATTCTGCCGCCAAGCAACTACTGTTTGCAAGCACTACTGTGTTCCGGTTTGAAGGGCACTGTAGCTAGTGAAATTATTGGGCAATTGAGACTTTATGATCTGATCTCACAGTCGAGCAATCTTATTACCAGACTGTGCTGATGTCTCAGGATGATGTGCGCATTTCAGTGTCGCTTGAGACTCTATGTTTTAGGGTTCCGAGTGACACTGTTCTGTTATGGGCGGCCGTGGCGCTTAACATCAGGTGAACGACTAGCCCGTCACATCATTCAGTAACATAAAAAAAGTCATACTCCTTAAAATTATAATTGTAGTATACCGTTGCGTTGGGGGTGCCGGTCTGCAAAGCTTGTGGCATGTTGATGGATACTCCCATCCGCATGTCTCGAAGATCATGTTATAATTTCCGAATTACCAAAAAGATTTCATATAAAGCACTCAAAAAAAGTGCGGGACGGTCTTTGGAAACTGCTGATAGAAATGAAAACTAAGTAACTTGTGACATATAGCTCATGGGAAGCGTGCGGTGACGACGATGCGAGGTCCATGATTTTTGTTCACCCAAAAAGAAGAACGCGTGTAAAGAAGTTTTCACTTCAAAACCAAATTATTACTCGACTTCTCTAACAGATAATAAAATACTTAACTTAATACTTAACTTACTTAATATAGCAAAAAGATTTCATATAAAGCATTAAAAAAATGACCTCTTAAACAGATATTTAACAGGAAAAATGTCCACTTTAACAGATATTTAACATGTCATTTTTTTTAATGCTTTATATGAAATTGTTTTTCTATATTAATGACTTGAATGCATATTTTATTAACCTGAATAGACGTATATGAGGATTACGTCCATGCCACAATATCATGGTTCAGATTTTTTATTTAACTGAGTGAAAAAATTTAATTTTAAGTACCTACCTAGTATAATTTTGACTTGTAAAAGTGCTAAAAATAGCCTATTTGCAATATATGTTTTGACTTTGACTTTGACTTTGAGTGACGTGATATAATATAGTCGTTTTCCTACAGGAGAAGGGAGAAAGGAGGAGCTACAGTTTCACGGCCGCCCATTGATTGTTTTATTTTATTGATTTATTTATTTGCCAAACACTTAGCCTTATACACTGTAAATGTAAATGTATTTAATTTTATACAAATATTACAATCTTACAGTATAATTTAAAAAAATGCAAAAAAAATATAGAAAGTGGCGGCACAAACAATTTTTATCGTAGCTATATTTCCAGTGTCCTGCCCACACTGCTTTTTAGAGACCTCCGACTCCGAACTAAGTAAAATACAGTTACAGTCCATAACAGTTGCAGTGCTCCAAACTCCAAAATATAAAGTTTCACGTGATATTGGAAGGTTTTCTTAAACAATCAAATGTATTTTATATATGAATAGATGTTTATTTAAATTGTTCATTCCTTAAAAATAGGTGCGGCAAGTAACTCGTAAGCCTTCTTGTGGACATCCGTGATTTCTTCTACAGGCTTGTTGTTGTTTGACAACCAGATGCTGGCACTTTTACCTTTCTTGTACATATCGATCACACCACGTGCAGCTGATTCAACGCTGAAATAGATCAAAAAAACTTGTTATACAAAATGTAGCATTTGAAGACTAGAGTTAAACATAAAAACACCACACGACTGAAGTAAAAGTTTTGACCAAAAATTTTGACAAAGTTTTTTTTTACAATTTTTTATTTTAATTTCGCTATCTTGACCATAATTGTAAATTGTCATTTTACCGGACGCACCAACATAATTATGTTTAACTTTGTTAAGTTGTTGTTTAATAAAAGTAAGTTTAACTTTGTTATGTTGACAGTCGAGATCTACGTGAACCAACAACTTTCAACTTCCGTTTGCATCGTTACGCATACATCAGCTTACTCCCAAAGTCAAGCGTGCGTAAAGAAGTTTTACTTCAAAATTAATCAGTTTACTGTTTGGGAGTTACGTGGCATCGGAACTCCCAAACGGTAAACTGATGAGGCGTGTGTGGCTCCCAAAAAGATACAAACGTAAAACGAATAACACCCATCAGTCTACGTTGTTGTTCAAAATACCATTTTTTATTGTATTATTGAAATATCAAAGATTATTTATATTGCACAATGTTATGAATATATTTTTTTATCTTTTTAAGTGCTTATATCACCAGTTGTCTTTTATATCTGCATAATTCTGATACCTATCATAATTGAGATTATCTTGAAAGATATTTTATAACCTATCTTTCTTGATTTACAGTTGGCAACCTGCATAATTGTGATACGTTTTTTTTTGCGGGGGGAAATGCCCTTGCATTTCCCTGTCACCACGGGGGTGGTGGCAGGGGATATATGGGACTCTAACCCACTAAAACCACCCGTGAGCCGTCTTCCACCGTACCGGGGCGAGAAGGGATCGTTTTTGCAGTCCAGCCACATCGGCCCTTTCGGGCTTTTACGCGCCTTAGATGGGTGACCTTGCTCACTAAGGCCACCCACCAGACTTGTGGAGCCGTCCAAGCTGGTGGAGAGGCCCCCGACTCTCCACCAGTAGACCCACTAATAAATTGTGATACCAGTCGCAACCTCGATTATATTGAAAGATATTTACTTTGTTGATTTACAGTTATGCTAACGAGTGTAAGTATGGTCCGATTCAAACCCAAACTATCTATCTATGTTCTATGTTTCTCTGTCGTAAACTAGGTATCTTTTCTACAGTATTAGGTATCCTATTCACGTGGTGTGGTAGTTGAGCCGGTTGGCTCATAACCTGGAAACGGTGGGTTCGATTCCCGCGACAACACCAAATAAAATCGCGAATACTGTGTCTGGATGTTATGGGACTACTCGTCTTGTGACCTTAGATACAGGGAATCCTAGTTAGGGTCCGGAATGTATGTATGTGATCGGTGGGCATTATTTATTATTATTATTACTATATCATGCTAATATAAATCTTACGTATCTATATTTAAGACGTGTTATTTACTGGCAAAAAGTATCTAGTATGTGTACCTATGATTTGATATTGTGGTGAAGTAACTTTTTGTGTAGGGTATATAAAAATAATAGTTTACTTTAGCAATTAATGGCATCGGGTGTGTTTGACCTTTGAATTTAGTGAGGGGAAAATGACAGCCTCTGTGGTGTGGTGGCTGAGCAGGTCGGCTCATAGCCCGGAGGCGGTGGATTCGATTCCCGCGGCTGCACAAGTATTTGTGGACAGAAAAAAAAGCGAAAATACTTGTCTAATAGTCTGGGTGTTGTGGGACCGTGGTCCTCGTGGTTCCTGGGTCCCTAGATACAGGGGATCTTAGTTAGGGTCCAGGATCTATGAAGGCGTTGGGCGTTATTATTATTAAAATGGGTAATCCATCAATAAATGAAACCATAATAGTCGTTAGCCTTTCACCACTTTGTACATTACCTTTGTCCTGGATATACTTGCAGAGCTACAATCAACTTTTTCTCAACTTCCTTGTCGAAATTACCCATGTTTTCTAACGCTATCAGGCCCGTATCAGTGGCCCCGAAGCATATCGTCAACACACGTACTCCAGTTTGAAGATAATAGTCATCTGCCTGAAGGGAAATAATATTATTATTATATTCTACCCAACAACATTGTAGAATGCAAATAAATAATAAATAATCAAAATCGAAATTGAAATGGCAAAAGGTAAGGTAAGAAAGTAAGTGATAGGAAGTAGAAAAAGGATAAGACTCAACATTATGACAGCCTCTGTGGTGTGGTGGTTGAGCAGGTTGGCTCATAACCCGGAGGTGGTGGGTTCGATTCTTGCGGCAGGACAAGTATTTGTGCACAAAAAAAGCGCGAATACTTGTTCTGAGTCTGGGTGTCGTGGGAATCCTAGTAAAAGTCCATGGTCTATGTATGTGATCGTTGGGCGTTTAATTTAATTATTATTGAAATTGAGATCGAAATGACATTAAAAAAGATGAAAGTAAGTGGTAAGAAGTATAAAAAGTAAAAGACTTAACATAATACAGATTTTATACAAAAAAATATGGATGTTTGTAGAAGTTTCTACTCACGCCAACTGCAACGCTAAACTGCATAACTGCACTCTTTGTGGCGTTGTATATGGGAGTGTATGGCATCGGGTGTAAAGCAGCTACAGACGACATGTTGATGATGGCCCCTCCTTTCCCACCCTGGTCTTTACGCATTAGGTCGAGAGCTTTAAGGGTGCCAGTAATTAATGCCGTCTGAAAAGAAATTCTAATGAAAAAACTGTCACTAACATTTACATATTTAGCAAATGTGGAAAAATCACACTAATATTATAAAGGCGAAAGTTTATATGTGTAATTTTAGTTTGAAAACTATCGTGAGTATGACACATTTTTGTAAGATAAATAACGGCTAAAACTCACGTCATTTAAAAGTCGAAATTACTCCGACCAGGTTTCGGACATATTCGATGTCCTTCTTCTGGGAGCCAGTTACTACAGGAGCGTAGCTGACGCTCGCGAAAGCCGCCGCGGCTTGCGTTAGTAACTGGCTCCCAGAAGAAGAAACCTGGTCGGAGTAATTTCGATTTTATATGTGTATTTGTGTGTATGCTTGTTACTCCGTCACGCTCGAACGGCTGAATGGATTTGGATGAAATTCGGTACCAAGATAGCTTATACACTGGATTAACATCTAGGCTACATTTTATACAGGAAAAGTGAAATGTTCCCGTGGGATGAGCAAATAATTAAAATACTTTTTATTCGCGGGTGAAACCGCGGGGCGCAAATAGTTCTTAATAATTGTAAGATTTGATGTTAAGGTAAATTTTTAAGACAGAAATAAAAGTAAATATAAAAGAAATTAGTGTGATTTAGACCACACGATTGAAGCACTTCTTTAGATCCATCTATAACCCGGTATAACTTTGCTTTTGCTTTGTTCAATTTTAATGTCGCCATCTTGACAATTCTAAATTGTCATTTTACTGGACATACCAACATAATAATATAAATTTTAAGTAGGTAATTTATAACTTTATGTTGGGTATTTTTTGGCGGGAAAATGAAAAAGATCGCATCGCCACATTGTATTATTTTACAAAACTTGTGTTATTTTCAGTGTTGGTGCATAAAATTGGTGGCATCTGCCGCCAAACAGTAGTGTGCATGCACTACTCTGTTCCGGTTTGAAGGACACTGTAGCTAGTGAAATTTCTGGACAATTGAGACTTTATGACCTGATCTCACAGTCTAGTAATCTTATTACCAGGCTGTGCTGATGTCTCAGGATGATGTGTGCAGTGCAGTGTCACTCGTAACTCTGTTTTGGGGTTCCGAATGACACCTTTCTGTTATGGGTGGCCGTGGCGCTTAACATCAGGTGAATGACTAGCTCGTCACATCACTCAGTAGCATAAAAAAATATTACACAAACTATATACTTAGTATACTTCTGCGTAACTACTTACATATCTTTTATATTTTTAGTTATATATTGTAGGCACTTACCACATTGATATCAATTTGCTTTCTATACGTTCTCCAACTATCATTAAGTATACCAGCATTATTTAAAACTACATATTCATTGGATTTATCTCCTAGAACTGCCTCAAATCTATCCAAAAGTTGTGGTTCGTTGGTAACATCGCATTTGATGAATTTGACCTTTTCGCCTCCGTATTTAGCATTTAGTTCGTTTTGCAATTCGGTGGCATTTTTCTCGTCTACATCCAGTATGACTATTTTCTGAAAAAAAAAAATTTGTTTGTAAGCTAGTCATAATTAAGCAAAAATTTTAACCTCCCGAGTGCAAAGTAAATCCTACACAAAAAATGGTTAGAAATGAATTTCATAATTTTTTTTGTGTCAAAGCTTTGTATGCTTTGTATTTGACATTAGAACTTTTTTCTCTTATGTTATGCATTAAAATGTGGCCTTTGCATACATTTTGATGAATGATGGTCATAGAAATTTATTGACTTTATCAAATGAATTAACAATAATTAAACTAAACTAGACCTAAAAAACTAAACTATACCTAAGAAATTAAAATAAATAAAAACTAAAAATTTAAAATAACCCGTTAGTAGAGGGGAAAGTTCCCGGAATGCTGGCAGCATTACCACGTTGAATGGCAATGCTTATTTTTTGTGCAAAATAAAAGCCAGCATTCTGGTACCTAATGCTTCCACCAAACGTTTGGCCAAGTCCCTATATGTTGCCATGGCAGCCGGCCCCCATGGACCCATTGTCTCCACCCCAAACGGCAAAAGATCATAGATAAGTTGATCTCTGAAATACTCTGAAACTTTGACTGGGTACATTTTTGCTCCTGCGCAGGCAGCGTGATGTACCACCCAAATTTAGCTTATAATATGGTGAACATAGATAGATAGATAAAACTCTTTATTGAAACACCATATTACAGAAACCATTGACAAGCACAAACTTAAAAATTAAGAATCATGATGGGTGAACGTATTGCTTAAAGCGATCTCTTCCAGACAACCCATAAATATAGATAAAACCAAAAAATAAGGACGGTGGTTTGTATTTACAGGAAAAGCTATATAACTATATAAGAAAGGTGGGCAACCATAAACTTAACTTAATACTAATTACAACAAAAATAAATGAATCATTTCAAATGAAAATATATTAATGCGAACAAAAATATACACAAATACATACATAAAACATATATAAATTAAATATAACAAAAAACATTTAGTATTTGTTAAAATTTATTTATATAGGAGACATTACAAAAGTGATAAACTAAGTACCAACATTAAAACAAACATACTTACGACTTTTTATTCGAACTTTATCGAACGACTTTCTATGGTCAATTTTTCCTTACCTTCACTCCTTCCTCCTGAAGTAAAATTTTGACAACAGTAGCACCTATGCCTCTGGCAGCGCCAGTGATCAAAACTATTTTATCTTTCCATTTGAACTCCATTTTCGCACTCCAAATCTTATATTATAAGAACACACAATTTGGCAATTTTTTCACTTTTATACTACATATTATCTGAAACGACTAGATAATTTTGATTATCTTATCGTAATTTATACAAAGAATACCCCAAAGTCTTACGATATTGTAAAATATAGATGTCTTTGAGAGAAATGCAGGTAATCAAAGCACTTGAACATTTTGATATTTGTTTTGCTTTGTCACGTTCTCCGCCTTTACAACTATTTATGACTGTTATGTAACTGCTTATATCGCAGTAAATGCTGAAAACATTGTCATGTAACGACTCTGTCCAGGGTCCTAGGACGCCTAACTAGGTCCTAATCCTACCTAATCAGACTCTGGAGACGGCGACATGAAAAGAAGAGGAGAGTGGTAGTGAAAAGAAAGACACTTTCGTAGGTAGGTATGTATAATTTAATAAAATAAATATAAAAACAGATAGAGATAAAACAGGATCAAATATGTTGCTGCAGAAGAGGGTTCTGGGTGGATTTAAGGAAGTTGATTAATAAAATGGAATAGACAGGATTAGATACGTATCTCTTTGTTGAAGCTTCGTTGTGGCTCTAGAGACATTAGGCCAAATTTTAGGCTTGAGTACGCCAAAAGTTTCTAGGTAGATATTAGATTTTCCTTCTTTGATGCTTCTCCTTATACTTTTTAAATCAAATCCGGGATCTCCGTCAGCCCAGCTCCCGCTTAGCATCCCGATAGATAGTTAAATAGCTACGTAGTATACTTGGTCTGCTCGATCCTGTACCCCGCTTTCTTCTCTTTTTTGACGTCCGTCCATCCAAAAATGTTGTTTCTTTTTCTTTATATTTCAACCGTCCACATTTCATTATCAAAACACCATAAAGTTAATGCCATAAGCAAATACCGAAAACAACTTTTGTAGTACGTAGAACCATTTCACCACACTGTTGGTGTTTCTTACCTTTTTTTTGCTAATTAAAGGCGTGACGAGCTAACCGTTCGCCTAATGTTAAGCGACACGGCTGCCCATATCAGTTGCAGTGTCACTCGGAACTCTAATGAAAAGAGCTTTGCGTGATACTGCACTGAGCACGTCATCCTGAGACATCGCCACAGTCTGGTAATAAGATGACTAGACTGTGAGATCAGGTCATAAAGTCTCATTTGTCCAGTAATTTCACTAGCTACAGTGCCCTTCAAACCGGAATACAGCATAGTACTTGCGCACTACTGCTTGGCGGCAGAATAACTGGCAAAGCGGTGGTGGCTACCTAGACGAATTTTGCAGAAAAGTCCCACCACCTAGTAAAACCTACTTCCATTGGCACCATTTGTTAGTTGGCTGAAAATTCAAATAATTATCACAGAATCTGATTAGTACCTACCAAACATACCCACCTACTCTATTCTTACATAATTATAAAGATATAGATAAGAGTGATACCTAGTACAGCCACAGATAAAAAGTTATCACTATTGTATTTGCTTGCCATTTCAAGGCCAAGTTCAGAAGTCTCGCACATTACGTAAAACTGTTCTACGCTCTTATAAATAAAATAGGTTATATAATCTAAAATTAATTTATTTAAACATAAAAAGTAACATTTTTATTTGATTGTTTGTATGATGTATGGGTTAATTCCTGTTCGGTAATACTCGAATAACTCAACCGAGTAGCCTTGGTTGGTTTAAATAAATAAATAAACATTTGTACACATTTCACACAGCGCCATCTAGACCCAAACTAAGCAAAGCTTGTACTATGGTTACTCATACAATACTTAGATACTATTTGTTTGTAAATACATACATAGAATACAATGAAACACCCAGAACAAACATCGATGTTCATCACACAAATATTCGTCCTGGGTGGAAACCGATCCCACAACCCACAGCTCAGAAGCCAGGGTTACTACCAACTGAGCTATCAGGCCAGTTAAATCAGTCAAGTCATTCTGCTTCATATCAGGCGAACGATTAGCTCGTCATTCATTCCTTAACAAAAAAATCACTACATAAAATATATCTATATAATAATAATATAATAATGTCATCCTTAGCCGGAAAACGTCCACTGCTGAACACGGCCTCCCCCAATTACTATTTGATGATCGGTTAGGTACTAGCCTCTTAGGCTTCTTGCATCCAACGGTTTCCCCCAGGTTTTTGACTAGGTCTAATACCTAGTGGAGATCTATTCTACGTATTCTGATTCGTGATCGACTCGAGAACGTATCTTCCACATCGGTTGTCAGATCTGCGAGTAATGTAGCCTGCCGGTTGCCATTTAATGTTGCCAATTTTATTTAATGTCTCCTCATACTAAGTTTTACCCCGCGCATAGGCTTCCATATAGTGACTGGTCCGATAGCTAGTTGGTAGTACCCATGCCTTCTGAATTATGGGTTGTGGGTTCGATTTCCATCCAGGAAAAACATTTGTGTGATCAACATAGATGTTTGTTCTGTGTCTGGGTATTATATTGTATTCTATGTATGTATTTACAAACAAAAAAATTTATAAGTATTATATCAGTTATCTGGTTCCCATAGCTTTGCTTAGTTTAGCGCTAGATGGCGCTGTGAGGAATGTCCTCAATATTATAATAATTATTATTATTTTGTATTATTATTATAGCTCGTTGCGCGTCTCTAATAGATATTTCGGAAAAAATAAAACAACTTCCCGATTTGAAAGTGAAATTGATAATTTTAATTTTATTCGAAGACGTGTTCTGTCAAAAGAGCATAAGCCTTCTTTACAGTTGCTGTGATGTCTTTGGCTGCTCTATCGGTGGTGACTATCCAAGTGCTGCCACTTTTAGCATACTTGAATACGTCTACTACTCCTCGCGCAGCGGATTCAGGCCTGCAAACAGACGGCTTACATTTTGGAATACGTACCTACCTACTCAGAAACTTACATAAATTGATAATATTACACGATTGTTAAAAAAAAGGTGAATTCTGAATTCTTACAAGACAACATAATTGAGCAATCATGCCGGGTGACATTAGAATAAGACCACCCTATTTCTTATTTGCAGTCAAAGTCATAGTCACTCTGCAGGGAAACTAAGTAGAAGGTTTGAATCCAAAATTTTGGACAAGCACTCACTTGGGTAGAGAGATTCGTGATTTAGCAAAAGTATACTCTTCAAACTCGCAAGGCAACGCTTCAACTAAAAAGCTAAATTGACGCCTTTAGCTGAGTATTGCAGCAGTTGAATGAGAATTAAAGCCAAAGATCAGGCTCAATAGTACTTCCTTTATAAAGTCAAAGTAAAGTCAAAAGATTTATTGCAAATAGGTTATTTATAGTACAATTACAAGTCAAAATTATATTAGGTACTTCAAATTAAGTTATGTCACTAAGCACATACAATTACAATATTCTTATTGTCAAATAATATAAAACAAGCCCATTACAATATATGAATTTGAAAAAAAGGCAGTTCTCTTTCTCACTACTGGTGCAAGCAATCCGGCACAATGCAGAACAGAAAACTCCGATCCAAAGCTTCGATTACAAGTGTAAAGAAGAAGCTACAAGAAAATTTACAGTGATTTTTTTGTTTCTACTGTATTTACTCTTTTGTAAAAGGTCTATGCCGAGTGTGGAGTTACTACATAAGCTGATGTTAATGATAATGAAGCTGAGATAATTGTATTCTTTATAGGCTTTTATGATCAGGAGTCTACAATAAAGAGCTACCCATCTACTTTTATATTTTCTAATTAGAATACTTACTTTTGCATTGGAAAAGCCTTTAGTGCTTCAGGGTACGTCTTTTCTATGTCTTCACGGAAGTTGCCAACGTTGGAGGTGTGTAATAGAGGAGTGTCGGTAGCCCCGAAACAGATTGTTATAACTCTGACGCCAGTTTTGATGAAGTATTGCTCCATCTTAAAATTGTTAGGATGACATTAGCATTTTAAAATAAACCATAAAATTTTTACTAACGAAAATTAAATTTTTATTAGGTAGACAGAAACATTAATTATAATGTTGAATAAAAATTTAAAATCTACATAATTATAATCAACAAAGGCAATCGTACACATAATCGCATGGTTTTTATGAAGTTAGCACCATAAGTTAAATCTGTATTAAACATTTGTGTAAAATTTGTATTTCAGTATGTGGGGGAACTATAGTTTGTAATCAATTACTATGATTAATAATTATAATAACGCCCAACGATCACATACATAGATTTAGTTGTTTCCTGAGGTTCATGATGTCATGGATATAGGTTCCGACTGAAAATCAGTTATTAAGTTCTTGCGACCTTGCTGAGTCGGGACCTACATCATGACGTCACGCAATATTATATATTTTAGTTTCTTTTTTTTTCGTGTGATTTGTTTTGTGTAAATGCATATTTGTAAAAATGTAATGTTGTGTGATGTCTTGAATAAATATATTTTCTTTCTTCTTTTCTTTCTTTTCTAGATCTTGGACCCTAACTAGGATTCCCTGAAAAGGACTCAGGAACTATGAGGACCATGGTCCCACAACACCCAGAAATACAACACGTATTTGCGCTTATTTTTTTCTGTTTCTTTCTGTCACTAGAACTGAGAACTGAGACTGAGAATCAAATCCGCCACCTCTGGGTTTATGAGCCCAACTGCTCAACTACCACACCACAGCTGTAATGATTACTGCTGGCACTTTGTTCTGATTTAACGGCTAAAAACAGTTAAGCTAAGACAGCTAACTCTTGAAGTAATATATACTTACTCCGATACAGTTGCTGAACTGCAAGACCGCACTTTTACTCCCAAAATAAATAGGAAACAGCGGAGACTGGCACAGTCCAGCAATAGAAGATATATTGATCACGGTGCCACCTCTTCCACCTTTGTCCTTTCCCATAATCTCCATAGCTCTCAACGTTCCAGTGACTACTGCAGTCTGCATTTTGGTGAAAAAAGTAATTAATAATACAGAAAATAGTTTTCGAGGATAATATTACTTTCGCGAAAGCCGCGCAGTGGCTTGCGTTAGTATATAACTGGCTCCCAGAAGAAGGACATCGAATATGTCCGAAAACTGGGTCACGAAAGTCACGAAACTTTAATTGCAATTATAAACCACAGAAGCTTATTTTAACTAAATTTTAAGGAAAATCAGGAAAATCGCTGGTATTCTGGTGGTAGTTCTATATTGACTCACAAACGTATCAAAAACAAAAAAAGAGCAAAAACATTTAAAAATAGTAAAAAAATAAACTTCTATAAAAAGGAGGTGCGTTCAGCACATTTCTCCCCCTTTTAGCAGGGAAACCAGCTTCTTGACAGGCCTCCGAAGCACCCCAGTAGCAGTCGTAACATCGGCGACACGTATGATACCATCTTTTCCAGGAAATACTGTTTTTACACGTCCTCGGGGCCACGACCCTCTTGGCAGATTCCCATCAGCTATAATCACTAGATCTCCCACGGTAATATTCGGACTAGTACCCTGACCTCGTCTGGGCACAAGGGTAGGCAGGTACTCTTTGACCCAACGCTGCCAGAAGTGGTCAGATAATCTAACTGCTCTGCGCCAACTGCTTCTGCTCACAAGGTCGGCCTCACATAAATCTCCTGGGATTGGACGGCCTGAAGAAGCACCAATCAAAAAGTGCATGGGTGTGAGTGCCTCATCGCTTTCCACCTCAACTGACACGTGCGTGAGTGGACGTGTGTTTACGAGCGCTTCTGCTTCCGCTAGCAATGTTCGCAGAACTTCTTCCGACGGAGCTCGTTCCTTGAGTGTGATTTTAAGAGCAGATTTTACACTTCTTACTAGGCGTTCCCACGCTCCGCCCATAAAAGGAGCCGCTGGAGGAATAAACCTCCAATTAATCTTCTCATTCGCAGCAAATTCGGAAGTGGCGCTATCGTATAGGACTCGCAGTTCTCTGTTGGCACCCACAAATGATGTTCCGTTATCTGACCACAGCTCTGTAGGTGTGCCTCGCCGCGCTATGAATCTGCGAAGGCTCATGATGGCTGCATCAGCAGATAGATTTCCAACGACTTCTAAGTGGACGGCACGGACAACCAGGCATGTGTACAAAGCAACCCATCTTTTTTCTCGCCTCCTGCCGACAGCTACTTGTACTGGTCCGAAATAATCCAGGCCTACATAGGAAAACGGGCGATGGTGGTGCGCCAGACGGGCTTCAGGTAAGTCACCAGTTGGTGGTGCAAATGCAACGGCCCGACGTAAACGGCATCCTTGGCAGTTGAATGCAACAGATCGTACAGTGCTTCTGAGACTCAAGATGAAGTACTCTTGCCGTAGTTCATTTACTACTGCTTCTGTATAGCTGTGGCCAGCTTTCTGATGATATCGTTCTACCAAGAGGCGTACTGCACAATGTCTTCCATCGAGTATAATGGGGTGCTTCGTTTCTTCTCGGACTCCTGATGCTGAAGAAATGCGGCTGGACAAGCGAAGCAAGCCATCAGTAGTGACGATAGGGGATATTTTGTATAGGCGACTGATAGGCTGCAGAGGTTGTTTACAACGAAGCCGCGCTACTTCATCTTGAAATGAGTCTAGCTGTGATTGGCGCAGTATGTGCGCCTCTGCCAGGCGTAGATCGTCTGCGGTTACCACCTCACATTTTAATGATGATAGGTGCAAAGGGGATAAGGCGTTGACCGGCTGAAACATAAAAGTACAGAGACCTCCTTCTAAACGTACTAAGTGAGCTACATCTAAACCCCGGCGATGTAAACTACGTGTTCGCAACAAAGTGATGTACTTATGTGCTATAGCTGTTGCACGCACCAACCTAAGCCAAGAGCTAAAGCGCTTTGGATCAGCTGAGATTGGCATTTGCTTCTCTACTTCATGAATGAGATGAATTGCGATACGTGAAGATGGTTTCAACTCTTCTTGCCCTTTCTTTTTGGTATCACATGGTTCACAAGGCCAATCAGATGATAATAAATAATGAGGTCCTACGAACCAGCGAGATTCCAGAGATAATACTGAGCGCTTCAAGCGTGTTGCATCATCCGCTACATTTAAATCACTCGGGACCCAGCGCCATTCATTAACGCTTGATAGCTCTAATATCTCGCCTATTCTATGTGACACGAACGGTTTGAATGATCTAGCGTCACTGCGAATCCAACCGAGGACAGTCATCGAGTCACACCAAAAGAAACGTCTTGTGACTTTTAGTCTGTGGGCTTCACAGATTGACGAAGCTAAACGTGCTGCTACAAGAGCACCTTGAAGCTCTAACCGTGGAATGGAAACTGGCTTTAGTGGAGCTACGCGAACTTTACTACAAATTAGAGCGAGCTTGACGTTACCGCCACTTAATATAAAACGCCAATATGCAACTGCGGCATAAGCAGACTCGCTAGCATCACAAAGAACGTGAAGCTCACACTCAACTACTTCACAATCATTCAAGCAATATTGCCTTGGGATCTGAAATTGTGACACGGAAATTAAGTCATCGAACCAAAGCCTCCACGCAACATCGTCACTTTGAGAAAACTCTTCATCCCATTCCGAGACCCTTACGCCATGCATTCTGAAACATGATCCGACCTCTAACAACAATGGGCGCAAGGATCCCAAGTGGGTCAAAAATACGCATTACATGAGATAATACTACTCGTTTGGTTAATTTTACTGGTAGCACCTGTTCGCCTTTAACACCAGTATTGAAACTTATTGAATCTGTAACGGGCTGCCAGATTAAGCCCAATGTGCGGACAGGTGTTACAAGTCTACCTAGATCTACGTCTACGTTGGGTTTTACTACAGGTGATTCTAGCAAAGTCTCCTTCGGTAACAATGACAGTGCCTTCGGATCGTTTGAAACCCAACCGCGCATTTCAAAGCCACCTTTCTTATGGACGGTGTACACATCAGCAGCTAGCTGAGCCGCCTGCTCTGTTGTGTCCACAGATCCAATATAGTCGTCCATATAGTGATCAGTAATTATAGCAGAAACCGCTTTCGGATAACGATCCTGATATTCGATTGCATTTTTGTTTTTAATGTATAAAGCTGTAAAGGGACTTGATGCTGCACCGAATATCATGGATGCCATGCGATAAGTTTTGATAGGCTCATTGGGATGATCGCGCCAGAGAAATCTTTGAGCGTCACGATCATGCTCCCTTACTTTGACTTGAGGAAACATTTCGCGTATATCAGCTGTAAAAGCAACTTTGCCTTCACGAAAACGTAACAAAATACCTAACAAAGGTTCTAAAATGTCCGGACCTGTTAAAAGTAGCGAGTTCAAAGAAACGTTCTGTGATTTTGCAGCGGCGTCATGGACAACACGAAGTTTCTCAGGTTTGTTTGGGTTCACTACGCCGAAATGTGGCAAATACCACATAGGTGCTGAACCGGTGTGAGTTTCTGTGCACAGTTCCGCATAATTTTTCCTAACCATATCATCAATGTTTTGACGGTATTTTGCTGCATAAGTTTGATCTTGCTTCATCTTTCTCTCTAAACTTAAAAACCTCGATAAAGCAAGCTTATAGCTGTCGGGAAACGAAAGATTGTCCGACTTCCAGAGCAGTCCTACTTCGAATCGGCCACTTGGCAGACGACGTACCGTACGTTCGAGTATTTGGACGGCTCGCTCGTCGTCCGTACTACGTTTTTCACATTTAGAAATACCAATAGAGTCTAATTTATATTGTTCTCTTATTAATTGCTCTAGATTCGAGCGATCACTAAAAATATCACGTTCGTGTAAGGTGGTATGATTGACCACTTCTACCTGGGTGGTTGCGCTACACCCAAAACCAAAAAGAACCCAACCTAAAGCTGTGCGAATCGCAACCGGTTGCGTTTTGGTACCCTTACGTGTAGTCTTAGAAACGCTAAGATGCCAGTTGTCAATACCTATAATAATCATTGGCTTTACGTCATCATAAATAAATTGATCAGCAATATCCGCAAGATAAGGATACTTACACACGCTTTGTTTCTGAACTGACTGACGCGCGACACCTAAACCGTTAATCGACCTAGCTTTACGAATCAGAAATGATTCTTTCGAGTGTAAACCCTTGATATTGAAATCTACATACTGCACCTTCGTTTCCTTACCTAATCCGCCTACACAATCAAGATAGATACGACTCTCGGGCCCTGTAACTCCTAACTTGGCAGTTATCTCAGCATCAATAAAGGTATCTGTGGAACCATCATCTAAAAGGGCATAAGTGTCAACACTGCCTGAAGGACCAGACACCGTCACAGCTACTACCTTCAATAATGGACGGAGAAATGTTGGCTTACAAATAAAGTCACTTTTACCATTTGAAGAAGTCGAAGCGTGAGTAAGGATTTCATTAGGTTGGTCGATTTGTGGCGTTGCCACGGCAATCGCGACACTCGGCGTGACTGGCATGTGCTCGTCCTCCTCTGCGAGCTCGTCGTCTTCTTCTACGTCGACGTGTGCAGCTGCGGTACGCTCGTAGTTCGGGTTATGAAGCAAAGCATGATGACGGTAAGTGCAACCATCAATGCCGCACAAACTTTTTGCTTTACAGTTATTAAGCCTATGCCAACCTACTTTTAAACATCGGTGACAAATTTTTTCTTTCTTTATTATATGCCATCTTTCATCAACCGTCAATGACGAAAATATGTCACACTGACATAAGGTATGTATTTTCTGACAAAAAATACACGGAACACGAGTTAATGCTGCCGCCGATGAATTTTTATTTATAGCAGTTGCAGGTGCTTCGCAGACCTCGGCAACAGCATGGACCCTGTCCTTCACCCGTCCTGAATTGTACGTGGCATGTGACGTAGTCGGTGCTGTAGAAAGTTCTGTGACTAACCCGTACCTTGCTTGCAAGTCAACTTCGTTTGCTAGAAACAACTCGAACAGTTCTAGCTTAGAAAGACCCGTAGGGTCATTGCGGGCAGCATAATCTAGCCATCGCGTGCGTAACATCAGCGGGACCTTACTGACTACCGCGTGAAATAGCTCGGGCGAACATAGATAGTCAGGTTGGTTTAGTAGCCGAACGATTTCAATGCAGTTACGTACGCGAGAGGAAAAAATTGCAAGGTCCTTACCTTCGGCGGCAACTCTAGGTAGCGCGCGGAGCGCTGCCACCTCTTGGAGCACTATCAGCTCAGGCCGACCGAAGCGTGTGTCTAGCGCGCGCACCACAACTCTGGGGTCGCGCGCCGACACCAACAGCGCTGCTACAGATTCACGCGCGGCGCCGCGCAGTGCAACGTTTAGACGAGCTAGATTTTCTATAGGCGAGTGTAAATGCTGTGTCTCTTCGAACATTCTTTTTAATGCTAACCAATCTAAATGTGTTCTTCCATCAAACTGAGGCAAACTTACGGAACCCGTCTGAGGACGGCAACTTCTGTTCACGTTATCAATCAAAATCTCGAGGGATTTCACTAGTTGCGGCACTCCATTGCTGCTGTCGTTAGGTGTCGTCGTAGGGACAAAACCGGGAGCTGAAAAATAGTTAGTTTCGTTAAATCTTACGTGGGTACTAGTGATTGGGACCTCATTTTTCAACCACTTCTGAACATTAGCACCACTACAATTTGAGCCGTGCTGACTCGCGTCTGCCTCGATGGCGGCGAGTTCCGCGCGGAGCTCTAGATCTGCAGCTTCACGTTCAAGCTGTAAGCGACGAGTCACAGCCTCGTTAGCTTCACTCTCAAGATTGGCAAGGCGGCGCGCGTGTTGCGCCTCCGCTGCCAACCGTCTAGCTGCCATAGTGGCAGAGGACGCTGACGAAGTGCAGCTCGCAGGACGAGAAGGCGCCTGAAATACGGTTGCCGACGGGGCATGAGGGCCGCACTGCGCGGACGGGTGTTCCTCCCTCACCGAAACGGTCTTACCTTCATTACTCTGCATCTTTGAACCCGAACGGGTTTCTACCACCATACTTACTAATTCACGGTGAAAGGACCAAAATATAAACCACAGAAGCTTATTTTAACTAAATTTTAAGGAAAATCAGGAAAATCGCTGGTATTCTGGTGGTAGTTCTATATTGACTCACAAACGTATCAAAAACAAAAAAAGAGCAAAAACATTTAAAAATAGTAAAAAAATAAACTTCTATAAAAAGGAGGTGCGTTCAGCACAGCAATGCAACAGGAGAAATTGCCATACTAACCATGCATTTAAATTGCGTATTTAATCTGTCAAATCTATACAAATTTTTGTTGTTATTGGTTGCAATCGAGTTACGTGATCGACAGGTCGGAGTATATTCGACTTTTAACTGACGTGAGTTTAGCTGTTATTAATTTTACACAATGTGTCATAATCAGTTTTCAAACTAATCTACTAGTTAAGTTTAGGTATACTGCTATACCAGATATTTTGCCACCAAACAGTAGGCCCACTACTGCTTGTAAAATTACTAAATAGGTACAAGAATATTAACATAAGGATAGTAACTTTATGGATTTCTTTAACTATTTAGACACTATAATTTAACGTATTTATTTTTTATTTATTTATAATAACTTAGTGGACCCGCCCCGGCTTCGCACGAATGAATTAGTTAAGCGCGGTCGAACGGTATATAAAATATCCTATGTCTGTATCCTAGTTCTAAGCTATACCTCCCCACAAATTTTCAGCCAAATCGGTGCAACTGTTTTTGGGTTATAAATAGTGTTAACGACTTTCTTTTATGTATATAGACAACGAGCTTCTGCCCGCAGCTACGCCCGCGGCGTGGCCTATGGGAAAATAATTCAACCACCCATTTCACCCTCTTAATGGCGGAATTTCGAAAAATCCTTTATTAGCGGATGCTTACGTCATAACATCTACCTGCATGCAAAATTTCAGCCCGATCCGTACATTGGTTTGGGCTGTGCGTTGATAGATCACTATGTGAGTCAGTCAACCAGTCAGTCACCTTTGAGTTATATATATTTAGATAGATTTAATTGCCTGAATATATTGCAGCTTTTAATGGTGGAACTAATCTTTCTTACATATACTCACCACATTAATCTGTATCGCTTTTTTGTAAATATTCAGTCCATCGTTCATTACTCCGGCGTTATTTATGACCACATCTAAAGTACCCTGGTCAGCTATCACGGCTTCGTAGTTTCCCAAAAGCTGGTCATCGTCGCTGACGTCACATTTGTAGAACTTGACTTTGTTTGCCCCATACTTGGAGTTTAGCTCGTTCTGCAGGCTAATGCCAGCTTTTTCGTTTACGTCTAGTACTGCTACATGCTAAGAAAGAAATAAAGGTAGTATTTTAATTTACTGGCGAAATAATATGTCCTGGATAATAAAAAGTTTTTACATAAAACAATAAAAATGAAACTTAAACAAACAAACAACGCAACGCAACGTTGCCAGCAGGCAACGTGCCCAATATGCGGGCAGCATTGCCACGTGGAAGAGTTGTCATTTATTATCCCTGTTTTTTTTTTCGTTTATTTTATTTTTGTTTTTCGAATTTATCAAAATTTATTAGTAGGCTTAGTAGATAATTATTGCATCAAGTACGAATTCCTTTCCTTGTACAAATAAATAAAAAATAATCGTTGCCCTAGCATGTATATATCAAGGAACTCAGATAACTGATGCTATACTTATAGATACTTTTTGTTTGTAAATAAAATATGCATGGAATACAATGTAACACCCAGACACAAAACAAACATCGATATTCATCACACAAATGTTTCTCCTGGGAATCGAACCCACAACCCACAGTTCAGAAGGTTCAGTACTACCAACTGAGGCCCGATAGCCAGTCGATACTAGGTATGAAGTGTCAAAAATAAATTTAAACATAACATAGACCTGGGAAGTTACCTTAATTCCTTCATCCATAATATATCTGGTCACCAAAGCTCCTATCCCAGTTGCTGCTCCGGTGATAAGAGCCACTTTGTCTTTCCAAACATACGCCATGTTCTTGCCACAATACTCGGGTTAAGAATAAGCACTGAGCGAAGATTTTCGACAGTAATATATACTATCTCTCACTGGCAGACCTCACGCAGTTCAGATAAAACCGTACCGAATCTACTACAAACAATATTAATTGAAATCTCTTTTGGAAACAAAACAATAATAAACTTATCGGTAGATGATATACGTCTGAACTCGTTTATCGAGTGCGCTTGTCTTCTAAACATTTAAATAGTAGGTAATTATGGAAACATTTGTATTTATATGTAAATACACTTGTGTAATGTAGGTAGGTACTTAGTTATCATAACCAAAAATGAAGATCCGTGTAGTTAGGTAAGTACCTAATATACGAAATATGTATATACGTTTTATGTTAATTAATGACGAGACGAGCTAGTCGTTCACTCGATTTTAAGCGATACGGCTACCCATAACAGTTGCAGTGTCTCGGAAACCTTAACAGCCTTATTAATAAACGGGTATTAGTCTCGGATTAGTTACTTCAGCTTTTGTCCTTTTTTGCTACTGGAATATTTAGCTGGATCGAAAGAGACAAAAGATGGTGTAACTAATCTAAAGCTAGTTCGTGTTTATTAATAAGGCTGCTAATGTATAAGTTTTACGTGACATTACACTGCGCACGTCATCCTGAGATATTAGTAGTCTAGTTATTGCTAGGAATACTAGACCGTATGAGTTATTGTTTTCTTTTACAATCTGTGTACTGCACAGTAGCTGTCTTAATCTTGACTGTGTACTACACAGATGGAAAAAAAAAACATTTGATGAAGGTATGTAAAGGTAAAAGTAAAGTGTAAAGGTATGTAAAGTTGTAGTAGTAAAAATACTAGGTAGTAATTTTTACTACCACAACTAAAACTACAATAAGTCATAGGGTATGTAATAATACATACTTAGGTCCGTATTACAGAACGATGCTCAGTCATCGATCGGTGCTCAAGCAGAGATTTCATTCATAAAGTGATCAATTTGTGAATGAAATCTCTGCTTGAGCACTGATAAGTCTGTAATACGGACCTTACCTACATCAATTTTTTTTAAATTTATAGGTATTTATCAATAATTAATTTCCAGAACAAAACATAAGGTAATTAGAGGAGACCCCGAGAACAACAGTAAATTAATTTTCTACACCCTTGTTACCTACTTTGTCATCCACACGTGTTAAAGTTATAGCAAACACGGTTTTAGACTCACTAATATGCATTAGCTACAATCAGATAGCAAGTCGACATCAGCAAAGCATCCCAATTTTGTTTTCAAATAAAGCATTTTGTTATAACCACAGAATTCGCCCTATTTACATAGTCTATGATTATAGTCAAAGTTAAAGTCAAAAGAGTTATTGCAATTAGGCTATTTTTAGCACTTTTACAAGTCAATATTATATTAGGTAGGTACTTAAAATTAAGTTGTTTCACTATTAAATTACAAAGTGCTTATTGTCAAATAATGTATAGCAAGCCCATTACAATATATGAGTTTAAAGCGTAGTTAGATACACTTTTGTTGTAATAGAAGGAGGTCCATGGGTCCGATCAAATCTATGTGGATTTTCATGAATCTGGCTCGAGGTAAGCTGAATGATGCTAATGGTGATGAGACATGACGTGTTATTTTTGATCATTGGCATGCTAGGCAGGAACGAGTCCACTCTCTGCAATCTTTTCGCATACTAGGCCATACATAGCGTTCCGATATCAGTTTCGTCGTCGCATTTGTGCCAGGGTGGCTAAAAGAATGCAAGTTTTTGAACACTTGCCGTCGCATGTCTTTGGTCACATAAGGTCTGGCCACATTGCTGCTCTTGTCACAATAGATTTCTGTGTGAGATCCAGGCAGTTTGATTTTTGTCAAGCGCAGAGAAGTATCGCTATCCAAAAGTTGTTCTAGTTCAGGATCTGTGCTTTGTGCTTGAGCAAGCTTGGATAGATCGATGGGCTGAGTAATCTCTTCGATGCGTGATAAGCTATCAGCCACAACGTTATCCTTTCCTGAAATATGCCTGATATCTGTCGAAAACTGTGAAATAAAATCCAGATGTCTGAACTGTCTTGGTGAGCACTTTTCTTTTCGTGAATGAAATGCGAAAGTTATGGGCTTATGATCAGTATAAATAATGAAATCTCTCGCCTCCACCATGTGACGAAAGTATTTTATTGCTTCGTAGATGGCAAGAAGTTCCCTGTCGTAAGGCGAGTATTTCTGTTGACATGGCGAAAGTTTTCGAGAGAAAAATGCCAAAGGTTCCCACAGGCCGTCTCTATGCTGTTGTAAAGCTGCGCCCATTGCTGTGTCTGAAGCATCGGTGACTATAGCTAGCTTCGCTTGGCAGTCTGGATGAGCGAGTAGTGCTGCTTGGCAGAGACTTTCCTTGCAGGCGATGAATGCTTTAGTAGCTTCTTCTGATAAATGCACGGGATGTGAACCTTTAACTGATCCTGTGAGCAGTGCATTCAGAGGCGCTTGATGCCACGCTGCGTCAGGAATAAACCTTCTGTAAAAGTTCACCATTCCTAGGAATCTTCGCAGTTCTCTGACGGTTTTCGGTGGTGGGTAATTCGCAACCGCTTCTACCTTCGATGGTAATGGTTTAGTCCCAGCTGCTGAGATGCTGTGTCCTAAAAACGTTACCTCTGATACACCGAATATGCACTTGTTCGTGTTGATAACCATACCGTATTCCTTTAGTCTGTTGAAGAGCAGATGAAGGTGCTTCTTGTGTGATTCCTGATCAGGTGAGAAGATCAAAAAATCGTCCAGAAACGGGAAGCAGAACTCTTCAAGGCCCCTAAGCATCTCGTCCACAAATCGTTGAAACGTTTGGCTGGCATTACGTAGTCCGAACGTCATGAACGGAAATTCGTATAAACCAAAAGGCGTCGTGATTGCGGTCTTCGGAATATCCTCAGGGCAGACAGGAATTTGATTATACGCTTTTACGAGATCAATAACCGAGTATACTTGACAGCCGGAAAGACAATGTGCAAAGTCATGTATGTGTCGAATGGGATAGCTATCTGGTACGGTTCTAGCGTTGAGCATTCTGTAGTCACCGCATGGACGCCAGCCGTTATCTTTTTTAGGCGCAAGATGAAGTGGTGATGACCATGGTGACTTTGAAGGTCTGGCTGTTCCGTTCCTCAACATATCTGCAAACTCGTCTTTTGCAATTTTTAATTTATCCGGTGCTAGTCTTCGTGGTGTGCTGCTTATTGGCGGTCCTGCAGTAGTCTGTATATGATGCATGGTATTATGCTTCGGAACACGGTGGACACCGGAAGGTCGAGTAATCTCAGGGTATTCGCTTAGTATGTTATGATATACGGAATTTCCAGAAATAACTTTTACCGATGAAATGTTCCCAGTTGACTGTGCAGGTGAAGCTGGGGACGTAAGGCTTGTGGTGTTGTCGATTAAACGTTGATTTCGACAATCCACGATGAGGTTGTAAAATGATAAAAAATCTACACCTATTATGGCCTTTGTAACGTCCGCTACGATGAATAGTAGTAAAGTCAAGCCAAGTAAAGTCACGGCGCAAGCCTAGGTTCAGCACTAAATGAGCGTAGCCGTAAGTAGAAATGGGTGTACCGTTTGCCGCACACAGCTCATAATTTGTTTTCTCACGACGTTCCTTGAGTGCCGATCGGGGGAAGACACATACGTCACTGCCAGTATCGATGAGAAACTGCATCTTCGTAGCGCCGTCCATGACAAATAGGCGACCGGAAGTTTGGCAATCGGTCGTCGCCATTACCGACTGCTGTTCGCGTTTCCCGCATCCGGTAATCGCATGGTTTTACGCACTTACTTGCTTCATTGCCGAACTTACTATGATACCAGCACACAGGAAATTTTCTATAGTTCGACTGTGATCGTGTGGAGCTAGAACGACCGCGCGTTTTCTTGTTTGAACGATTCGGTGCACGTGAATGCCGGTTCACCTGCGCAGTTAGAGCTTGCACTTGTTTGGTAAGTTCAGCAATCTGTTGGTTCATGGCTTCTAAAGAGCTTCCTGGTATGGCACTTGATGTTGATGCTACGTGCGCTGTAGGCGAAACAACGTCATGGATGCGGTCAGCGAGATCTGCGAGCGCTTCCAGTGAAGACGTCATCTGCGAAGCGATTATCGTTTGCGTGCTACTTGGTAAGCGACTGGTCCAGATAGTGCGTAGAAAATCTTCGGGAACTCCAGGTCCAGCCAAATGTTGCAAATGTCTTAGAAACTGAGATGGCTTACGGTCTCCAAGTTCTGCGTGCATAAGTAATTGCTTGACCTTTTTTTCTCGTGACGCGGACAGTCGTATGATAAGTTCCGACTTCAATTTTTCATACCTGTTGGTGTCGGGCGGGTTGATGATTATATCTTCCACCTCAGAAGCATACTGCGGGTCTAGTTGGCCGATAACGTAGAAAAACTTCGTATTGTCCGTAGTAATGTTCGATATCGCGAATTGGCCCTCGATCTGCGCGAACCAAATGGCCGGCTTTTCAGGCCAAAACGGCGGAATGCGCACGCCCACACGACAAATATCTTCGTTCTTATCGGTTGAGAGCGACATCTTTATGTGAATCAGTATCAGAATTATCGCAATCAGCAACAAAATCAAAATCACACACATTTACTGCAAACGCGGACTTTCGGTTCAAAACAGGTCACCAGTAAAGCGTAGTTAGATACACTTTTGTTGTAATAGAAGGAGGTCCATGGGTTTGCTAAATTAATGATATGCCGATTGACTTTGTATACGATATATTAATTAAAAAGATATTTACAAAAACCAAAATGCGGAAATAAAATTTTCTCTAATGTGAAGTCTATATCAACAACATCCGTTGCCCCTAGCAACTAGCTGGAAAGTTTATCTATGAGATTGGTATAGAAACTTTTTCGTGGGCCAGCACGCCACAAGTTTAAAAAAAGCAATTCTCTTTCTCACTACTGGTGCAAGCAATCCGGCACAATGCAGAACAGAAAACTCGCTTTACAGCTTCGATTACAACTGTAAAGAAGAAGCTACAAGAAACTTTACAATGATATATTATTTTTTACTACTGTCTTTTACATAACTTATATATAACTCTACAAACACAAAAGTTGGTTCAAGAACGTAATTAAAACAATAGTTAGATCATAATTAATATTTATTTAGAATAAAGTGCAGTTCTGTCTCCTTTGTAAGGTCGTACATGGCATAAATCATCATGTGTGTTTGCACAACCGCGGTTGGGAATGTGACACAATGACACAAGTCAGCTGCGCCTCCGGTGAAGGTGGCTCGCAGCGCGCCGATTATATGGCTGTGGGCCAGCTCATTATGTTTGTGTCTATAAACGGCTGTTAATGCCCTGAAATACAAGCCTTACAGTTATTATATGTATGCTGTTATATGTTTATATGATGTTATGCTATGTCGTTGCTGGGATAGATTCGGCCTTGAGTTTGACTCAATTTATTTTTAAAAAGTACCAAAATTATTAGTTCATACTAGGTAATAATTTTGGTACTTTTTTGACTGGTTGAATATACAGCCAAGTGAAGCTAAAACTGAAAAAAAAAGTCTAAATAATGTAAATGTCTTTTGGGGTTTTGGCGGTTAAATGAAAAAGTTCACGTGCATTGTATTATTTTTCAAAACTTGTATTATATTATACAATATATTAATTTCAGTGTTAGTGCATAAAATTGGTGGCATTCTATTCGTTAAGTGCTGGATTACAGGCGTGAGTGTGGGAAAATGGTATAATGATGGTGAAACGTTTCTTTTCGTGTTGTTTCCAAAGCTCCATAGAAGCTACAAGTAAAGTTGCCACCACTTTACTAGGACTATGACTTTGACTAGACTATGACTAGACTATGACTTGACTATGACTTGATTTGATGACTTCAACTGTGACTTGCCACATATTTGCGTGAAATATCATTAACTTGATGAATTATCAATTACTTGATACTGGCTAAATATACAAAAGTGCAAAAACAAAACAAAAAAAATTTCATTGAAAAAAAAAATATTATGCCACCTTCATTTTTTGACATTGACAGATGTCAATTTTGACACTGACAGTCACAATTTCCGGGGCTGCCAGTCAACAGAAGTTTCTCGCAAGTCTTGGGAAAACTTTATACTTGATATAATTCTAAGGAAACTTAATGTATAATTTTTTAATTACATTAGTGAATACTATCAACTGTTGAAAATTTTCTAGGCACCTAACAGTTATGCTATTCTTAAATTTAAATACAATAATATTATTAATTTTATTATATCTGATTTCATTACATGCTTGGCCATTAAATTAAGGAGGATTTTCCACGTGTATGAGTCTTAGAAAATTCACCAAAGGAGATAATAACGTTACAATCCGCAAACATTATTTTCCGCCTATTTTACGGGAGACGAGGTAAACACGCATAGCAACGCACAAATCAAAGTCTATGTAAACGCACACTATACACATTATTACTATTTATTTTTTTTAAAATATGCCCTATTTTGAGGTGATATTTGGCGTCACGCGGTAGATCTGTTTACTACGCCAAGTGATAGGTCGGAATTTGTAGGTATATTGGATAAATATATAATTAACATATGTATTAAAACATATATACGGTGGAATTTAATTCGCTCTTTTCCTTAAATATATGTACTGAGACCGTGCTATAGAATATTCGTACAAGGTCCAATTTAAAAAAATGGTTTTGTTTTTTGTATTTAGTGCCTAAAATACACAAACATTACATTACAGCTGAAATATCAATTTAACGGTACACACAGCGCGGGCACCAACTGAGTGTTTTGTAAATGTTTCGTGGGTAATAAAACACCTGCTTTGTTCAATGTTGCAAGGCTTTTATTTAGAATTTAAATTTGCAGTAATCTGATAATACCTACATTTAAGATTTATTTCATAAGTATTTTTTTATTTAGTTATATGGGAGCGATCTATAGCATGTACTGAATACATACATTAGAGGAAAAGAACGAATTCAATTCCACCTTGTATATTATGCATTTTATTAAACGACGTATTAAATGTACTGTATATAAGGCGTGATATAACTACGAAATGAACAAAAATAACTTTTCTGAAACCCCAGTGGACATGACGTAGCAAAAGAATCATAATGATGAATAAAATTTGTAAATATAAAATAAAACAATTATCAGAGATAACCAAATAAAACTTAACTAATTACCTTTGATTTTAAATTAATAAAATCATTCTAGAAAATACTTTATCAACGTAGTGCTCCAAATTTACAGCAATTGCAAAACACTTTTATTTATGTACATTTTTAATAGATGTACTATTTTCCTAAAGGAATAAATTGTTATCATATTTATTTGATTTGCTTATTTCACGTAATCCACAAAAAATACGCAAAATAACACATTTTTCAAGGTTCTGCGCTTTTGGCGAATCTATGTTGGCAACACTGTCTGTGAGTCAAACGTCTAATTATACAATTTATACATCACTGCATGTGTGCTTGTGTGGCTGGCTGATAAAAGTTGAAGGTTCTAGAGGAGTAATAGTATTCTGTGGCACAAACTATAAAGTATAGTTCTGTGGTTTCCAATTGTAATTGTACTTTTATTACTTTGTATTTGTTATATTTTAAGTTACTACTTATATCAACCAAGTGAAAATAGTGACGTAGAGTGGGAAAAATATATACGTTGTCTAGATCTCATCTCCATATAACGTGGTAAAGTGTTCAATCAAAACTAAAAACAACATTTTAGGAAATCAAACCAATCTCAACATGAATCCGTATCAACAACAGGTAATCTCACTTAAGTTTAATTGCATGAGTTTCACTTAGGTAAATGTAGTTATTCATAAATTTTACCTCGTACCTACTTTTCCAACATAAAAGATCTGTAACTAGTCTTGCGTTTTTGCGTTTGTGAAATTTATGATCTAACTCCACTGCTGCAGGAAAAAAGAAAGAAGTTTTTAGAAATCATAGTTTTTAGAAAGTATAACCAGGCAGTCTTACCACACTAGATTAATGTTTTCACCTCAAAGCTGTCTTATTATTACTTATATATTTCAAGTCTTTACTCTTACATGTCAGTCCTTTTATTGCAGCTTTTGAGATAGATTATAATATATCTTTTTTTTTCCTTTTAAGGGCCAATCGGGATATCCTCAACAGCAATACCTCCATAACATTGGGTTTAGCAACACAGCCCCACAGTCATTTGGCAATCCCATGCCTATGCCTGGTATGCCCACAATGGGATACCCAGCACCACAACCAGGTTATGGAAGTACTCCTGGTTACCCACAAGCATCTCAGGGCTACCAAGGTAGCCCTGGTTATCTCCCACAGGGGCAACCTCAATCGTACCCCCAGCCAAATTCTGCTCAAGGATACCCCAGTCAGGGTTATCAACAAGCTCAGTCTAGCTACCCACAAGCTCAATCATGTTACCCACAAGCTCAGTCAAGTTACCCGCAAGTGGGACACCCTCAAGGGAATGGCCAAAGTGGGTATCCACAGTCAAGTCAGTACCAAGGTTATCCACCACAAAGCCAGCCACCACAAGCTCACAGTCACCAGGCTTATGGTGTGTCTTCAAACCCCATGCCTAACATCCCAAAGGTATGTTTAATCTGACTTGTTTTCAATTTAATAGTCTGTTTTCTAGTATCCATGATTTATGTCCTAACTAGTTTAATGTTAAATTTCCTTTTAAGTAATTTTATTTGACAGAGTATATGCTTTAAATTTTGTATTATTATAAACTCAAAAAAAAAAAAAAAAAACTAAAAGAGGCTCCCAATAGGTCAAGTTACAGTTGTAAGAGACAAAGAATAATAAACTTAATTGTAATTTATTGGATGTACATAATACTACTATTTAATATGTAGGTAACTAATGTTTAATTTTAATTATTTAGAGCTGAGAGGTATTGAGTTTTTGTTCCTGGGAAATATACATGTAACTATCCGAGAAAAATTACATTTCCTGGATATTCCTGAGACTTAAATGTTTTAATGTTCTAAAACACTTAAAATCTTGATCGAAATTAACCAAAACTGCTAGTTTACAATGATCAATCCAATGATCTTGTCTACACACATAAAAAGCAAACATACATTTTCTGTATCAGACTATAAGCAGTATACCATTGATTTTATCATACTTTAAAATGTTATCCTAGTAAACTACTTATTAATTGTTTCGTATCACATGTGATTTTGCTCTTTAAACCAACACAATACATTGTCAAACATTGCTTCCAACCACTTGGACTATTCAAGGAGCATTTGCAGCAATTACATTGTTATGCTCACTTTGCCTCCTGTACATTCAAAGTGATTCAGTCTCGGCATTGGCCTCCACTACAATGGATGTAGCCCATTCTAACCAACAGTTTTATACATTTTATACAACAATTGCAGTGATTATCACCTGATTATGTTTAGAGTAGTGGTGTTATTATATGAACCTGTGCTTAGAGGTGAATTTCCCAAGTGTGTGGTACTGAAGAATTGTTATTAATATGTCCTCTGTAACTTCGAACTCGAGTATGCGCAGTGCGTACAGAGCTACAATGGGCCTACGGCGAGGGTTCAAGTCATTTCGCTATACGGTATTTATTTGTGTTCTTTGTAAGGAAGTCTTCCGCTCATACAGCACAGCGCTGAGGAGTAATGACTCTCACGACTTTGAGCTACATTTAATTGTGAATCTAGTCATGAAAAATATGAGCGCTTGCTTTGCATGCTTCTTCCAGACTCTTTTTACATTTTGAGTAATATACTTTACGAGCTTCTGCCCGTAGCTTCGCCCGCGGCGTGGCCTATGGGAAAATAATTCAACCACCCATTTCACCCTCTTAATGGTGGAATTTCGAAAAATCCTTTCTTAGCGGATGCCTACGTCATAACATCTACCTGCATGCCAAATTTCAGCCCGATCCGTCCAGTGGTTTTGGCTGTGGGTTGATAGATCACTATGTCAGTCAGTCACCTTTGAGTTATATATATTTAGATTACCACTTGAAATTTACTTACCCTAAGTAGCTACACTCTGAATAGCTAACATAGGGTCAGGATGTTCAATTTGAAAAATAAACATCCTTGTTCTTGCAACAGTGATTTTCACACAATATAATATATATAGTTCTTATTGTCAGACTTCAGTAAACTTTCAATGAGTAATAAGTAAATTACACCGTTATCATGCGCACAAAGCGCACAAAGAAGTATATTATATTTGTCGGAGGTCGTTATGTGTAGGGAAAGAACTTAACAAAAAAAAAACTCCAATGATTTCTCGCCAAACAAATTTCGCACCAAAATAATCAAAGTAAGGCCAATTAGGTGATAGTTACAGTCAGAACTGCATGTCTATTAACTAGGTTCTAATTCCGCAGTCGAAGCCGACCGTGGTGCCAGTGAACCCGTTTGACCCTCGGGCAGATGCTGCCGTCCTGCGCAAGGCCATGAAAGGCTTCGGCACGGATGAAAAGTCCATCATCCATGTCCTCACCCAGAGGTCCAATGAGCAGCGTCTTCGCATCGCGTTTGAGTTCAAGACTCTATATGGAAAGGTAAGGTATTTTTCATAATATTTATTTTGGTACTATTAGTACAGTTGAGTTGCATCTATGACTCGCCCAAAAATTAAGTCACAAAATACCTTGTAAAGAGGAAATCAAAAATGGATTTTGACCCCAATTGTAACTACAATGCTTTTCATTTTATACGATTCGTTTATTTGTTCGATGTAAATAATAACTATGATAATCTAAAACATAATACACAAAGTTATTAAGAACATAACAAAATCCGGCGAAGTTGGATGATTCATACATGCGTCTATAGTTACGTCTAATGATTGCAATGAGTAATTTGTTTCACAACATTTATGGTTACTCCGCGATGTGATTGATTTGTTTTCCAAAGAAGAGCAGAGCTACCAGGTACCGTTGGGCTTTTATCGGGCACCCTTTGTTTGCCTAGATTAAAATCTGTGTCAACATCATGGAACTCAATTGTTTAAATTTGCACCGTAGACCGCGGTAATAGAGTACGATTTGTCGTATTTTCTTTAATGCGTTGTAAAATATTCGTGATATATTAATATAGAAACTAACGTTAGTATTTTAACCTATATTCTGTGGCCTGTATCACAGAATGCGTAATAGTACTACATACCTGGGTATAGTTATTAAATGTTTATTAAAACTAACATCATGTGTGTATTATTTTAATGGAAAAATGTATACACCTACCTGTTAGGTAATTGAATTGATCAATTAATTGGAGCTAAACTCGTATGACCCACGCGCACAACCTAATCTATTAAAGTGCGACAAATTTCATTAGCCTATAAATGCCACGGAAAATTATAGCAGAATGTAAAAATATTCGCTTTTTTTTGACGAAATAGTTAATATAAAATTAGGTTGTCGGTTAAAATTCACAAATTCAATCTAGGCCTCGGTGTAATGAATATATATACCATACCGGTATTACAACTGACCACGTCTAAGCAACTAATATTCTAGACGCAAATAAATTGGCCCTTCTTCGCAAGTTTCTTACCAACTTTGATCACAAAGGTCCGTATTACAGAACGATACTCAGTCATCGATCGGTGCTTAAGCAGAGATTTAATTCACTAATTGATGACTTTATGAATGAAATCTCTGCTGCAGATCGTTCTGTAATACGAACCTAAGTAGTTGTTTAAGAACTAATATTACTCACAACCCATGATCAATAGATTACGCCCAAACAGTTAATAACAAAAAACTTTCTCGTTGCCTGGTATTTGGCACCATTCCATAGACGTCGCTGTCGCGTCGCTATTTGTTAGTATGCTTACCGTTTAGTTACGGCTTTCGATATGAATTCAATGAGTTCAGACTTTCAGACTAATTTTTCATTTCACATAATACCCATATAATATAATAAACTTAAGTGTGCATTTTGATTACTGAAGTTTCAATCTTATGAAGTGAAGAAAGAATACAAATTAGTTTAAAAGTTTTTATTCTACACCGCAAATTAAATGAGCTGGGCTACACGCTACTGTGTAAGTTTACCCGCATAGGTCAACCTCGTCACACACCATGTATGTCTAACATTACTACCGATGTTAGGGATACACACTAAGAATAATCGATCATTAATAATACCATACGAATATTTTGTTTTTAATTGTTATCGTTGGGTTTCTTTGAATTGACAGACAATATACACTGCTGTATATATACTTAAGAAGTATTTAAGGTAAGACACCTAATGCTAGACACTTTAAGAACAACACAAATTTCAGTATTCATATTTCAATATATTTTGTTCCAACATTACAGTTAAAACTTTTTTAATCTACTAAAGAAATACTTAGAACTATTCTTTCACAAAAAACATTGTAATTATAAACATGCTTTAATTATAAGCTTGTATTTTGTAAACTTTGTAGTAGGAACTAATAGACGACATCTCAAAAAATCGTTATCACTAATAATAGACAGCACTAAGCACTAATACTAGACATGGCTTTGAATCACAGTTAAGGTAGGTTTTCATAGCAAAATACTCTGTCTTTAAACTGAATCTATATTTGGGCTATCTATCTATATTTACTTATCACCTATTTTAATATTAGGTCTTTACCTATGAAATTGCCGTTTTGTTTGAAAAAAGTTAAAGTATTTTTTTTTCGAACTTATTGATTTCTTTTATTCAAAGTAATCACCCCTGCAATCAATGCATCTTTGCCAACGCTGTGGCAGTTTATGGATGCCCTTCTTGAAAAAATCAGCAGGACGGGAGACAACAAACTCTTCAAAGGCGTTTTGTACTGCCTCTCGGGAATTGAATTTTTTTCCCGCTAAAAAGTTGTCCAAATTATGGAAAAAGTAATAGTCGGTAGGCGCAAGATCTGGTGAGTATGGCGGATGAGGGAGAGCTTTCAAACCCAACTCATGCAGCTTAGAGACGGTCTGTTGTGCAGTATGGGGTCGCGCGTTGTCGTGAAGTAGCAGTGGAGACGACCGATTGACCAAAGCTGGTTGCAGACGTGTGAGTTTCGCCATCATTGTGGTCAGTTCTTCAATGTACACATCTGCAGTAATGCTCTCGCCGTTTTGTAAAAAGCTATGATGAATCACACCAGTACTAGACCACCAAACTGTGACCATCACCTTTCTAGGGGTCATTTTTCGTTTTGCACATTGCTTCGGTACCGAACCAGGATCTAACCAACTTGCTGAGCGCTTTCGATTGTCAAAAAGAATCCATTTTTCGTCGCACGTAACAATTCGGTTCAAAATTCCTTCATTTCTGTGCCTGTTAAGCAGCGCAAGGCAAGTCTCGACGCGTACGTTGCGCTGGCGATCGTTAAGTTCGTGGGGCACCCATCTATCAAGCTTTTTTATCTTGCCAATCTGTCGCAAATGGACCAATATTGTTTTGATACTAACATCAAAATCTGCTGCCAGCTCAGCTGTTACTAACATGTTTTCGATGTCATCGGACATATAGCAGCTTCTTCCCATTTTACGCTTTATAGGTGTCTTCCCTTTAACTTTATTAAGTAAAGTGACTCTTGGCACTCCATATTTTCTTGCTGCTGTAGCTGTTGCGACACCTCTTCTGCATTCTGGTATGGCAGCTTCCATATCAGCTTCACTATACCTAAACATCTGACCCTTTATGGGCGGCATCACGCTCGACCAAATCTGAAATCAACAAAACTAATAGTTGACACCTACTTTACCCCATTAGTAGACATCCTGTCTACTATTAGGCATAGTAAAGTAAAAGTAACAAAATTGATACAGTATTATATACGCACGGAATAGAAGCTATTTTTGTATGAATTTGAACATTTTGATGCGATCTAATAGATGACACTAGTGTCATCTTTTAGGTTTTCACATATTATGGTACCTAATAGTAGACACAACAACAATCGTTACAAAAACTGAACTAAACATAAAAGCAATAGCCTTAGTACACAAATGAATCTTACATATTTCTTAAATCAATACTGAATCTACAAAAATCGTAAATATGTATAACAAAATCATACCTGACCGATGTCAGCCTCCTTACGAAAATGTTTAAGAATCACAAAGCACGTGTCTACTTTTCTGCGTTGTTTGCTGCCAACTGACGCCAATTGTAAATTTCGTTGGGAAAGGTATTATAAGTTTTTGACCATGCGTCATAGATGACGCTAGGCGTCTTTTAGATCAGTAGTCAAATAGATTCATTGTTTATTATTCTTAGCAGGAAGGATTTTTTCGAAAGTGTCATCTTTTAGTTCCATGTCGAGCATTAGGTGTCTTACCTTAAATATGTCTTCTATAATAGTGAAGAATTTTTGAAAGCCCATCTCTCAAAAGAGTTAAAAGATTATTTGAAGAAACTCGGGTATCATAA
Organism: Ennomos fuscantarius; assembly: GCA_905220475.3. NCBI lineage: Eukaryota > Metazoa > Arthropoda > Insecta > Lepidoptera > Geometridae > Ennomos > Ennomos fuscantarius. Next base: position 13,443,252 of record HG992027.1, read on the forward strand.
TGAGGTGCCTCGTTCCAACTAAAATTAGTAACATATTTGCGATCAGAACAAAGGTTGTACTATAGAGACTATTCGTAGGTTAATTAACACGTACCTAATATCTCAAATCGTTTTGAACTAAAACACGAAAATCATTCCATCATTTTCTGTTTTATGAAAGCCCTGGCTTTTTTTTCATAATGAGGCGCCTCGTTCCAATTAAAATGATGAGTAACATTTGCAATTAGACCGAAGGCGATTCTGGTTTGTACTGTAGAGGCTGTTCGTAGGTTGATTGACATATCATCTCAAATACGTTTGAAAGCTAAAACACCAAAATCGTTCCATCCTTTTCTCTTTTATGAAAGCCCTGGCTTTTTTTATAATGAGGCGCCTCGTTCCAATTAAAATGATGAGTAACATTTGCGATCAGACCGAAGGCGATTCTGGTTTGTACTGTAAAGACTGTTCTTAGGTTGATGGACATGTAACATCTCAAATCCGTTAGCTAAAACATCAAAATCATTTCATCCCTTTCTTTCATATGAAGGCCTTGGCTTTTTAAAATTTAACTGTCGCCGTGAGTAAGCATGTTGGCAGGACCTCGCCTGTTCACGCCAAGTCTTGATGTGACAGTCCTTGTCCAATTTTGATGGTCGCCCTGCTATTTATAGGATAATCGATCCCCATTAGTGTGTTAGTATCCGTTCGGAATAAACGAAAACAACGCATTACATAATAGACCTAAACGGCTTTACCACAAAAGATTTAAACAAGCCTTAAACAAGTGTTCAACTACTGTTTTGTATTATTAAACACGCGTTTGTCTGTCTAAGCCTTGTTTATGTATTTGTGAAAAATGAAAAAAAAAAAAATGAAAAATTATTTATTTGCTGCATAAAAACTTATAAATTAAACATACTTAAACACTTTATTTCACTGTTTCCTAGGATTTATGCAGAAGGATTATTTATCAGATACCCAAAGTTATCTAATGACCCCCACACTAGGCTCAGCCTGTATCGTGGGGGCCTGGGTATGAATTGGCAAGGAGATATAACCTCAGCTGACAAACAATACCATATAAATATATAGATGAGAAATATATATAGACACTATACATTAATTTAGTGTCTTCTTGTAAGGAGAATATAAACTATTTTAAATAACCATAGTATTGAAACTAAAAGGAAAGAAAAAAACAAAAAACTACCAATTATAAACAATCAAAAATTGTAGACAACAACTATTTAAAATTAAACTTTACAAAGAGCTACTCATTGAGTGACTAATAATCCTTTCGGTTTCATCATAACTTAGTGATAATAGCCACTTTCGCACCAAAGTTTTCGCTTGACGGACATTTAGGTTTTTAAGATTCCTTATGTGGTAAGACGGATAGTTGTTAGATCTATAGTTTTGCAGCCATTATTGATTTCCACAGGATCTAATTTCGGACTTAAAGAGCGAAACCAGTGGGAAGTTCGAAGACCTTGTAGTCGCGCTGATGACCCCTTTGCCACAATACTACGCGAAGGAACTACACGATGCCATATCCGGCATTGGAACCGACGAGGACGTCCTTATCGAGGTCATGTGCACGATGTCCAACCACGAGATCAACGTCATCAAGCAATCGTACACTGCCAGTGAGTACTTTTTGAAGTATAACTTCGCAAGCCGAACGGAAGTTGAAAGTTGTTGCTTAAAGTAGATCTCAATTGAAGGGGTGAGAATAAAAAGGATTTAACTGATTTTTTTGACAAAATGACTTACTAGGGTATCGTTGGATTCAGCGTGAAATTATCTTCAATAATACACTCTCAAAATACCGAAATGAGGCTTAAATCTCGAGATTTTGAGTCTAAAAACGGTTTATCTGTCACAGGAATACAGTTCGCTTATAAAAACATTACTATATTTATTTTATTATATTATATTTTTACAGTAATTGTATGAATTAGTACTATATTTAGTAATTTTAAATGGAATTAAAACATTTTCAAGCAAATGAAACTTACATAAACCTTTTCTATTACCTTATAAGCACTCTACATTAAAATGACACCGTTGAAGTTAAAAGTCAATTTTCTCGAAACCATGAATTTGACAGTTAAACCCTTTTTATCCTCAACCCTTCAATTGTCAACATAACAAAGTTAAAAAAATATATTATTATGTTGGTATGTCTGGTAAAATGACAATTTATAATAGTCAAGATGGCGGCATTAACGTTAAACAAAGCAAAGACAAAGTATACCGGCCGATAGATGGAGCTAAACTAACGAAGTTTTACTTCTGACGTGTGGTCTAAAGCACACTCGTTTTTTTATAAACAGGCAAGCACTGGTGTACCATTAAATTAACAGGTTATGATCGACGATCAACAAAATATAAAATTGTCGAGACTTGACTTCCAGTTCCAGACTGTTTGTCTGCTTTGAGAAGTAAATCAATGTTTTAGGTAGGCAGAGAATGAATGAAAATTAAAATTAGTGTTGATAGACAAGTATTTTCACCAAAATTCTATCTTACAATAATAATTGTTACAATAACGCCCAATGATCACATACATAGATCCTCGACCCTAATTAGGATTCCCTGTCTAGGGACCCAGGAACTACGAGGACCATGGTCCCACAACACCCAGACTCAGAACAAGTATTATAAAATAAATAAATAAATATCTGTGGACATTTCACACAGCGCCATCTAGCCCCAAACTAAGCAAAGCTTGTACTATGGAAACCAGATAACTGATATAATACTTAAATACTTTTTGTTTGTAAATACTTACATAGAATACAATATAACACCCAGACACGGTACAAACATCGATGTTCGTCACACAAATGTTTGTCCTGGGTGGGAATCGAACCCACAACGCACAGTTCAGAAGGCAGGGTTGCTACCAACTGAGCTATCGGGCCAGTCAAGTATTGGCGCTTTTTTTTTCTGTGCACTATTGTATTGTAATAATACCCTATATCTATCTATGTATAAAATATAAATATAAAGTATTTTTATATAAAATATTGTAAAAGTGCTAAAATTAGCCTATTTGCAATAAATCTTTTGACTTTGACTTTATAAGAAGAAAAAGGAGGGCGACAAAATTCCTTATAAACTAACCAAACAAGTAGCATTATACAAGTTTGCCGTGAAACTTTGGATTCTACGTACCTGTGAATATCGTCCTTGGATATCATCTCGTGGCCCCTAATGAATTGTTTCCGATGGCGTCTGTACTCGGAACGCTCTAAATAACGCTTTGTTAGGATGCTGGCTATATCTGCAGTGTGATGAAATAAGTTGTGATTTACTCCTTAGCTCTGTAAATCTAAATATACATAACTCAAAGGTAACTGACTGACATAGTGATCTATCAACGCACAGCCCAAACCACTGGACGGATCGGGCTGAAATTTGGCATGCAGGTAGATGAGATATTATGACGTAGGCATCTGCTAAGAAAGGATTTTTCGAAATTCCACACTTAAGAGGGTGAAATGGGTGGTTGAATTATTTTCCCGCGGGCGAAGCTGCGGGCAGAAGCTCATACTAGATAGTATCATAAGGAAGCAAAATAATATTTTTACATCGAGGGCGCTTTTTCGAATCCAGAAGTGAGGAAGTGAGGTGAGTATGCGAAGTGAGAGATTCTAGAGTAGAGGGATTCTTTAGTACAATCCTGGACGTAGCTAGGGATTCAAAGTACTTCGCCCGAGCCAAAAATATATTTTGCGCCCGAGTGATACATTCCACTTTTCATCACCCACTATGAGTAAATAAATAGCGCCTCATATTTTATTGTAATATTATTATTTAATAAAACATAGAGTAAAAACTAAATTGAAATTAAATAAGTAGTATCGAATAACAAAACAACTAAAAACGTATATTTACATTTAAGACATTTTCGCAATTATGAAAATTTATTGTTACAGTTTTTTTAAGAACAGAGATAAACGCGGGCTGTATTTCGCGTGTTTTAATTTTTTTTTTTTATTCGGCCGGCGACGCGACTAGGGGCCCTCGTGCCAGCCAGTATTTATTCAAACAATATTTGCGTTCGATTTCTTTGCGCTGAACACTACTGATGTTCCAAATTCAAAAAGTGCGCGGCAAAGATAATTGCGGCGCGGTTATAAAGAGGATTAAAAACTCATTACTGCCCGCTAACAGTTTCTTATAGAAAACACCACCTTTGGGTGCACTTAAAGGCGAACCAAGTCGTCCTTTTCGAATATCATTTACATCGAATTATCTGTGACATGGGATGAAAAAATCTTTATTACCTACAAAAAATTGTCCAAGGTTCAAAGTTTTCAAGCTATCTTTGGATAGAAAATGTTGGGTTAGAAGCTATGGGCCGTACTTTTAAATTTAATAATAATACAAAATTCACTGTCACGTTTACGCTCGTGATAATTCACGTAAGAGAGAAGGCGACAGGACGTTTAAAGTATTGAATATATTTTGTAAGTAAGGAGTACTAGAGCTCTAGGTTACAAGATATGACTATATAGCTTTAAGACAATACTAAGATAAAACTTATAGATGTTAGTTTAAAATTTCCCGTAATTTTTTCTCGCTGTAACATAAAATGTCATATGCCCAAAACAAGACAGGGTATCTTAAGCATTGATTGAATTTAACAAAAGTTTATAATTGACCTCTAAATTTCTAGTTTGAATTTTTAGTTTGAACTAGATCGCCATAAGCCCGGAGAGCGACTACACAGGTAAATTTAAATGGAGACGTCTTGATTGGCGTTAAGTAATTATAATTGTTGCTAATAAAGATGTCTCTATTTTAAATTATCAACAATTGCATATCCCAAGATGGTATATCGAAATGACGACATTTTATTTTTGTTACTAACAAATATGACCCGTGATAAATTTAAAATTGTTGTGAAATTCATCGCTTTCCTTTAATGTTGTTTTTTATTTGTATTCTATGATAGCTTTCAACTTAATCAGTCTGACCTTTTTTTTGAGGGGGGAAATGCCCTGCCACCACCGGTGGTGGCAGGGGGTATGTGGGACTCGAACCCACTAAAACCCCCCGTGAGCCCTCGTCCGCCGTACCGGGGCGAGAAGGGGTCGCGACTGCAGTCCAGTCAACTCGCCCCCGAATCAGTCTTGACATGTCCTAACTTCATTAGGGCATGACTGAGGGATCACTGTTACCTAATCTGAGCTGTGGAGCCAGATATAAAAAGCTAGATATACTGTCTTACCACAAAAGATTTAGACACGCCTTAAACAAGTGTTAAACTGTTGTTTTGTATTGTTAAACACGCGTTTGAAGTCTGTCTAAGCCTTGTTTATGTATTTGTGGTCACACGGATAGACTTTTTCGAAAGTAGGCAACCTTAAAAACGATTGTCAGTTGTGATTTGCAGATGACAATTCGTGATTAAACTTATTTATTTTCATCCTATTTCTCTTTGTATATTTTGAAGTAGTCATATAATGGACAATTTAAGAATTTTTCAATAGGCAATAACGAAATAGTCTTATTGTGAAATGGCCGATGTAATCAATAGCTACTTAGTTGAAATACTTAAAATTATATTTAGGCATAATGCGATTAAGGTGCACTGCGTTTTAGATAAGCAGCGAACAAACGCTCTATAATACTTAACGCAGTGAAAGAACTAAATAATTATTCTTAAAGTGATGATTATCGCCTAATGAGAATAGTAGTTAAATAACGACGCTTATCGCATCTGCTGCGCTCAACGGGAAACGTTCTCGAACTGGCCCAAAGGTGTAATATTATTTATTCATTAAAAGATGGATGATTATGACTTTATCATGTGCTAGCAGACGTTCCGCCCGCGGTTGACACCGACAAAATATAATAATAATACCATGGCGGTAAAAATCCTCCAACAAGCGTACACACATACCAACTGCATGGATTCTAGCCCACCCGACCAGTATTTAATAATAATTATGTAGGTAAGTTAGCGCGGATGGCGCAGTACGCATATTATAATTGAAGGGTTGAGAATAAAAAGGATTTAACTGACAAATTTACAATTTCGAGAAAATTGACTTTAAACGTCAACGGCGTTATTTTTATGTAGAGTGCTTATAAGGTAATAGAAATGGTTTATGTAAGTTTCAGTTGCTTGAAAATGTTTTATTTCTATTTAAAATTACCAAATATAGTACTAATTCATACAATTACTGTAAAAATATAATATAATAAAAGAAATAAAGTAATGTTTTTATGCTAAGCGTACTGTCTTCCTGTGACAGATAAACCATTTTAGACTCAAAATCTCGAGATTTAAGCCTCATTTCGCTATTTTGAGAATGTATTATTGAAGATAATTTTACGCTGAATCCAACGATACCCATAAGTCATTTGGTAAAAAAAATCAGTTAAATCCTTTTTATTCTCACCCCTTCATTTATTGTATGGCCGCTTTTACAATGCACTCTTCTGTACCATGCGCAGTTTGGTACTCGGGCCTAAACTCCATTTTTGGATTTAATATAGCATCTACAACTTTAAATTGTATCCATTCTTAAATAAGTATTGATTGGTCTTTCGGAACTTTATCGAAGTAACGTCTATACGTTACTTCGATAAAGTTGCTTTTATAGAGCGACAGTTAATAGAACCGCAAAACTTTGCCTCATCGTTGCTGCTTTACTAATCGTTTCTTAACTGCCACAATCATCGATCTCGGCTATAGTTCATTGTGTGTACTGTGTGAGCGGTGACTCACCACGCGGAAGTTCGGCTTTTTGCCAAATGGGCTCGGTGACGTCAGATGAGCGTTTTGTACTGTGTATGGTTTGATATATTCCATCCTTTCACTGGGATTTTTGGCTTCTTTGCCGATTGTTTTGTTTTTACTAACAAACCGGTGGACGTGGTGTTTTCTATCAATCAAGTTATTTTTAGTTTCAGTTAAATATTATTATGTATAGGTAGGGCCAACGCATTAGTAGGTAAGATAAAGCAGGTATAAAATTGTACAAGAGACTGCTGACAGGCGCATTTTCAAGAACACCCACTTCCCAATAGTGAAATCGCCGTCCCCGAACTAGTTCTTTCTATCTTCTATTTTTCATTATCGGGAATCTAGTTTCTAGTTAGACCAACACAAAATGTTTCTAAATTTTGTGTTTATATATTACGTATGCTTTCCCACAATCTCTTTACTTAGTCTAACTTACGACACTGAGAGCATCGTCAAAGTGTCAAGAAAGCTTCGAGTGTCCAGTAACATCCAAGACTTATACAAACAGATGTCTTAAAGTTACCATTATAGTGTAATTGACAGATAAACTTAAAAAGGGGACCAACGAGCACCTGATGTTAAGCGACACGGTCGCCCATAACAGAAGCAGTTACTAGGAATTCTAAAATACCTATAAAGTTTCGCGTGAAACTGCACTGCGTACGTCATCCTGAGACATCAGCACAGTCTAGCAAAAAGATTACTAGACTTTGGGATCAGCAGTAATTTCAATTTCAGTGCCTTTCGAACCGGACCACACTGCACACAGTTGCATGACGACAGAATAACTGGCAAAGCGGTGGTACCTACCTAGACGAACTTTGCAGAATGGTCCTACCACCTAGTAAAACTATAATCCTATGGGATAGGTACTGTGTCATACGCTTTTATAATTACAATTGTACAAGTATTTGTGCACAGAAAAAGAAAGCGCAAATACTTGTTCTGAGTCTGGTTGTTGTGGGACCATGATCCTCGTAGTTCCTGGGTCCCTAGACACGGAATCCTAGTTAGGGTCCAGGATATATGTATGTTATCATTGGGCGTTATTATTATTATTATTGTATCCATAAATATACCAATAGCATATTTTCTTTTTTAGAACCGTAAATGTCCCGTAGGTAGTTATACAGTTGAACAATTTTTCTTAAAGCCAATCTGGTTATATTATCTTTAATTTTAATATTTTCTAGAAACCGATAAATGTTTGCTTTCATACACTTAGGTACATACATTATGGAATTTTGCTTCTATATAACACAATCATTAATAATTTTTGTATCAACCTTATCTTTTTTCCAGTTTACGGGGCGTTACTGGAAGATGACCTTCGTGGTGACACATCGGGGAATTTCAAGAGACTCATGACCTCTTTGTGCATGGTAAAGTTTACTTTTTTCCCCCTTAGTAACTGATTAACTTATATGGAGACTTGGCTCCAACTTCAAGGAAATTGTTGTGTAACTTAAGTTCATTATCATTTATTATTTTTCCTTGCAATGAAACAAGAATGATTTTATTTTGTAAAGCTTTATTACCACGTTGGTTGTATGCAAGTATTCTTTCTTTTAAGGTCAATTATTTATAATATATTTTGATATTAGTGATTTTAAGACAAATTTTCGGTCAAAATTATAACGAAGAAAATTAGTGTTAGTGGAATCCTGAGATGCACATATGCTGACCATTATCTCTGTTACAAAATGTCACAACAGTAATTTATATTACCCTAATATCACCATAATACTACCCTAATATTATCCCATATTTTTTTTGGTTTAATTAAGGTTGGTTATTAATTAAATGCTTCTCTCACTTACAGGGGAACAGAGCAGAAGAGTTCCACGTTAACCAAGAGAAGGCAAGGGAAGACGCCAGGAGTTTACTCCAAGCTGGTAAGCTATTGAAAATTTTACTACTCCCACAGAATTTCTTTGCCCGTATCTTTATCATTATGTTGCTTCTCTTTCTGTCGCATTGTCTCACCCGTTACGTTTGACGAGAATGCACGCTCGGGGAACAAAAAGGTTCATCACCTTACAGTCCACTTTTGCTTGTACGAGTGTCAATATTCCGTCTCCACCATGACAACAGTTTCGAACAACTTTGTGTCAATGTCAATGTTACAAAACTGACAATGACAATGACCTACAAAAGTCGTTTAAAAACAATCTCTATTTTGACAAGTTAAAAAATCAAACAAACGACTCGAGGAAATTTGAACTTATTATTCTATAACAGTAATTTATTATTATCTATGTAACTGTGTGCTCTATGACGTAGGTTAAAAAGGTAACATGTGCCTGGCACACGTTAAATGAATTAATTTAAAACTGACAACGGGCATTAGAGTCAATGCACTGACATTCTTATCACTGACTCGCTAACTAACAAACTGACACAATCTCGACTTTTATAGGTGTGCGAAGATCATCTAACCCGTTATAGTTTAATTTAAACAAGGTAGGTATATATATAGCTTATTTTAAATCGGTCAAATTGCCACAATAATACATCTTTTGTCCGTTAAAAATATACAAAATATGTTAGGGAAAAACTACGGATAGTGAATAATACTTCCGTGGGTTTTTTTTTTCATTTCAGCGGTTTATTTAATGTAGGTACAGAACAAGGTCATATATTGTTAATATTATTGACGTAGGTATTTAGTTCATACACAAACATGTTAAAAAACTTGCGCTTTATTGGCATACAAGTAGCTGTATCGCAAGCAACGTGATGCTAGCACTTGCAAGCGAAACTAACTCTCATCGAATTGGAGATAAAGTCTACAAAGTTTTAGCAAAATGAGTGAACCTCTTTGTTGCCGTAATTGCAATTATATTATAGCGAACCACCTGTCCTACCACAGATTAAATAATAGTTACTACGTGCCCTATAAAGCACAGATAGACACAATAGTTAGCCAACATTCATGTATGCGATATCAAGGCTTTGCCGACGGCATTCACCAGTACATTGAGTTTATTCAGCTAACCGTATCAGTCATCATAAATTATACGCCTATTTGTGCATTTTCCTTGTTACGGGCAACACACGTAAATGCGTTCGTGCAGCGTTCGTTGTAGATAAGTTTTTAGTGTAAAGGAAAAATGCACCTGTCATCTATCCGTCTCTAAAGCCGGGAATGATATTCTTTAGCTACAGTGACAAGTGTCTTTTATTTTTATGCTAATGAGTGACGTGACGACCAAGTCGTTCACCTGATGTTAAGCGACATGGCCACCCATATCAGTTGCAGTGTCACTCGAAACTCTAAAGTTTCGCGTGAGATTACACTGTGAACGTCATACTAAGACATCAGCACAGTCTAGTAATCTATTACTAGACTTTGAGATCAGATCGCAAAATGTCTCGTTGCCCACTAATTTCACACCACTACATATTATTATGCTTTCTTTCTTCGTTGTTTCAAAGTTTTGCCCTAGCAAAAGTACTTGGACAAGTCGTTCGTCTTTTGTTTCGTATTTAGCTAAACCACTGCAAACTAATTTTATTTCTTTCTTCGTTGTTTCAAAGGTAGGGCAAAACTACTTTGACAAGTCCGTACGTCTTTTGTTTTTTACCTGCCTACTCCAACCGGGAAGTCTTATGACGACAAGTTAGTCATGATGACGTCATACCGAACGTCATAATTATTCACTTAATCTAACAAGCGTTTATCATCAAAATATCATGATTCACATAACGTTTTGGTACATGTGTGCGATCACGTTTAACGTCACTTTTTGTTTATTGACTTTTAGAGTTAATTGCCTGTTAATTATTCATTCTTACGGGATGTATATTTAATTCAATTGGTATGTGTCGTTATTAATATACCTTTTCTTATTAATGTCAATAAATGTCCGAATTTCCTTATAAATGTAAGTTAAACAGGAATGCTTAAAATACCGAGCTTCGCGCTTACGTTAAGTGACACGATCGTTTGTTTGTTGTTGTATTCAATTCAAATATTCAAAATTCTTCATGTTGGACAAATTATATCCATTATTGGCTAATATTAGTCTAGTATTAATAAAAAGAATTTTTTTTACCATGAACTGGATTCGAGCCTGCATCAGTCCGTGCCTAAAGCCGTGCTTTACTTAAGCTAGAAGTGATGTCCAAAATCCTTTACAACCAAGTTACACTAAAGATTTATGATGAACAATGTTTTGTGTACAGAAAGCACAAATACTTCTTCCGTATCCGGGTGTTGTGGGACCATGGTCCTCGCAGTTCCCAGGACCTATGTATGTGTATTTATTTAGCAGTATCACCTGCTAGGCGATCACACAATAACACTAATAGAATCTCTCTTTCTGGTTCTCTCTCCTCTCTATCTCCCTCTCCCTCTCTACCTCTCCCCCCTCTTCCCCTCTTCCCCTCTCCCTCTCTTCATCTCCCTCTCTCCTTTTCTCCCTCTCTCCCCCCTCCCTCTCTCCCCCTCTCCCTCTCTCCCTCTCTTCCTCTATCCCTCTCTCTCCCTCTCTCCCCCTCTTCCTCTCTCCCTCTCTCCTTCTATCCCTCTCTCCCTCTCTCCCTCTCTCCCTCTCGTCTCTCTCTCCCTATCCCCTCTCTCTCTCTATCCCCTCTCACCCCTCTCTCTCCTCTCTCTCCTCTCTCTCTCTTTCTCTCCTCTCTCTCTCTATCCCCTCTCACCCCTCTCTCTCCTCTCTCTCTCTTTCTCTCCTCTCTCTCTATCCCCTCTCACCCCTCTCTCTCCTCTCTCTCTCTTTCTCTCCTCTCTCTCTCTCTCTCACACACACACACACACACACAACTTAATTATACTCTTTTTATTTTATTCCAGGCGAGCTCCGTCTAGGCACAGACGAGTCCATATTCAACGCGGTTCTCTGCTCACGCTCGTTTCCGCAACTCGCGGCCATATTCCAGGAGTACCAGTTCCTCACCGGACATGACATCGATGACGCTATCAAGTCTGAGTTTTCGGGAGATCTGGAGAAGGCGCTGAGGGCTATTGGTGAGTATATATAATAAATAATAATATAATAACCTCTTAGGCATGTATTACAAAATGACGGTCATGCTTTTAATTCACATAATATCGTTTTAAAGAAAAGTGTTAATTGGCCTAATTTCATATAATGATTAGGGAGTTCCGTAGTTTATATCTGAAGATCTTCATCGAATCTTCACCTTTAGATGAGGCTAGGGCGCAAAGTTCTTCTACCATACAGAAAAAAAAAACACGTATATCGATCCAAAAATCTCAGAGAAATAGGCAAACATACATAAAAGTACATATGGTCAAAGATTAAACGGTTTTTTTTTGTAACTGCTACCACAGACACCTGGATCCGTGGTTTGTTAAATTAGATTAAATTTATTACTTTACCTTATCATTAATAATGAACATAAATACAATACTAATATGTAAGCACTAAAATACATTAGACGGTTAAAACTGAGTGCTTTGTGAGTGATATCTTGAATTGAGCAACCATCGATGACTGAACGTCGTTCTGAAATACGGGCCTTGCTACAAAATATTCTTCTTATAGCTTTCTATCGCATTTTAGCGATAATTCTGTCAATGTCAAGTGAGAAATTTTTGTACGGTTATGTCATGACAAATTCTTATTATGTCAAAGTCAAAATACCACAGTAAAATGGTGGACATTTCACTAGAGGCTCTAGGAAGCCTTGAAGATAAAATGAAATGGTATGGTTTTAAAACCACACTTGGAACCATTTGCCAACACTCGTGCACGTTTACGAACATATAACGGATAATCACACACATTAAAATTCAATAATACACGGGTTATGGAAAAAACAAAATTTTCAACCGTCTGTTTTGTATTATTTTTAACGACCTACAAAAATATGATCTGTCCGCTTTTTTCTGACTGGAAATGTCACGTGTGGAAGAGAAATAAAAAAAAAGAAAGGAAAGAAACAATAATTAGCTTGAGGTAGACAATAATGTCAATAACCGTTAATGATAAAAATAGGTTGGAGTTTTGGCGGGAAAACGAAAAAATCGCGTCACCGCATTGTATTATTTTCCAAAACTTGTGTTATTTTCAGTGTTAGTGCATAAAATTGGTAGCATTTTATTCATTAAGTGCTGGATTACATGCATGAGTGTGGGAAAGTGGTATAATGATGGTGAATCGTTTCTTTTCGTGTTGTTTCCAAAACTCAATAGAAGCTTCTGGTAAAGTTGCCACCAGTTTACTAGGACTATGACTTGACTAGACTAGACTATGACTTGACTTGATGAATTGGACTGTGACTTGACTTGACACAATTTATATTAATTAACTTGAGATATTAACAAAAAAAATAGGTTTACGAGAAATCATCGAACGGCTCTATAAGAATACATGATCATTACAGTGAAAGTGGTCCGCAACAAGCCCCTGTTCTTCGCGGAGCGCCTGCACAAGTCGATGAAGGGCCTCGGCACCAATGACCGCCAGCTCATCCGCATCATGGTGACGCGGTGTGAAGTCGACCTCGGGGACATCGCGGACATGTTCCAGAACAAGTACGGCGATACCCTGCAGAGCTGGATAGAGGTGAGGTGACTGGGCGAATGCCCAAGAAAATTTCACGCCCAGAATTTTTTTTATGAAGAAGAAAGAAAGAAAGAAAATTTATTTTTTAACAGAACAAAAACATTGAAATAACATGAAAATTGCCTAAGAACGTCGCTTTTAAGTTTTGTCACAAACACAAAATGAAATGACATGGTTTTAAAACCAAACTTGGAACCATTGTTTAAAACTATGCCATTTATGTTAGTGAATGACACAAGCCAGATGTTAAGCAACACAGCCACCCATAACGGAAAATTGAAACTCGGAACTCTAAAATATAAAGTTTCGCGCGACACTGCACTGCGCACATCATCCTGAGACACCAGTACAGTCTGGTAATAAGATTACTCGACTGTGAGATCAGATCATAAAGTCTCATTTGCCCAGTAATTTCACTATCTGCCCTTCAACCGGAACAAAGTAGTGCTTGCACACTACTGCTTGGCGGTAGAGTGGATCTGGTTCGATGTCCTTCTCTTGGAAACCAGTTACTAAAGCTGTGCAAGTTACGATCTGACGCTCGCGAAAGCCGCCGCCGCGGCTTGCGTGGGACGTGAGTTTAGCCGTTATTGATTTTACAAAATGTGTCATACGATCGGTCTGTCTGTCTGTAAAATTTCTTAATATTCTTTTTCAGGGTGATTGCTCCGGCCACTACAAGAAATGCTTGCTCGGTCTCCTCGGCCTATACTAAACGAAAATCTCACATTTTCCCCATATGTCTCAATTAAGTGCTCTGCATTTTGCATTTTACAACGTGTTTTAGTAGTAACTTTGATGTTATAACCATATTGAGCTTAGAAGCCGTTTTGCGTAAACTGTTTGTATCGAATCTCATACATTTTTGTATTTTACTTACACCGTATGATGCCTTGATACTCGATACCGTCTTTATGATCTGAATGTTTAAATTATATAATTAATTTCATATGATTATAATTATTATGGATTGCATTGTCCATTGTAAAATTTGACTTTAAAGCGTTTTTTTTTTTAATATCTGTTTTTCAATTTCTCTTTTATTTTTATTATTTTAATAATTGCTTTTACATGGTAGTGCCTATCTCTATTTTATGTGCCTACAATTTAATGTCCCAATTTTGAAAATTCATTGAAAATGGGATTCAAATTCACCTTTTAGGTGTGGAACGTATAAAGTGGTTCTGATTTATCTTATAAGCATAAAATATTATTAAGTCATAACCATATATATGTTTACTCATATTTTTTAATAAATAAAAGCAAAATGTTAAAAGTCATAGAAAACAAGAACTGTTAAAGATGAATCTCTAACAATTACCTCTTTAATAAACTTTATTGGCTTATCATGAAATTGTTCTAATAATATTATTAACCGGTGAAACATCGGTGCGCTATATAACAATGGATTTATGTATGAAAACTGTTCACTCGATACTACTAGTGGAGTGTCGAGGAACTCGCTATTAATGGTATGTATGAAAATGCAACCGACACGTTTGAAAGAAAGAAAGAAGAAGTTTAAGTACACGAATCTTAATAGTTAAAATAATTTGCTACTTTGACATTCTCTGACTTTACTTCCTTGTATTAAAGGAAGCTGGCCCACCTAAACTATCTTAAACTCGTACGATTTTTGTAGGAATATGCTCATATGATACCAATAATGTGTGCTTTAAGGCTTAATTTTGTTTGTATATCTCTATTCTTCGCCGCACATTAATTTCTTCATCGTATTTTGGATGAGTGTGTATGCCAGAACACAGTCGACTTATATTTCGTTAAAGATATTTAATTGTATTTTGTTTCCCAGTCCTGTTGCCGCAATAATTGAAGAGATGAGAACCAAAAGGGTTTAACTAATTTTTTTTTTTTCACAAAATGATTTATTGGTATCGTTGCATTCAGCCTGAAATTATCTACAACAATACATTCTCAAACTACCGAAATGAGGCTTAAATCTCAAGATTGTCAGTCTAAAAACGGTTAATCTGACACAGTAATACAGTTTGCTTAGCATAAAAACATTATTATATTTTTACAGTAATTGTACGAATCAGTACTATATTTTGTATTTTAAAATAGAGTTAATACATTTCAAGCAACTGAAACTTACATAAACCTTTTATATTACCTTATAAGCACTACATTAAAATGACGCCGTTGAAGTTTAAAGTAAATTTTCTCGTAACTATAGTTAAACCCTTTTTATTCTCAACCCTTCAATTAAGTTTTGTAACAATCGTCACTAGTGGGGCCCGTTGGGCAATGACCCTAAAAATGTTCTACAAAAGACAGTGATTAAGATCTAATGTATAAAAGTGATGCTGTATGGGCTGCTTATGTTACTGGGGTAAAATAAGATACTTTTAACCCTGAAAATTTAGAATATTGAGATAACCGTTGTCGTTGACACCGTGAAGCACCTTCTAGTTATAAATAACCTAAAACTGGTCAAGCTGTCGATATTGACTATTGAATTCCTTGTCATAAAATATACCTAAGTACTTTTAATATGTTAAATACTACATATTTTGCCAATTAGCTTACTGTACTGAATTTTTTATATGCTACATTATATAAATAGTACGAATAAGCAAATTTTTATAAATGTGTATTTTTGTCCTTAAAAGGCTATCTGATGAAACGCTATTAAAATAATTATTTTCGTCTATTTTATGCATTTATGCAAGAATAAAGTTATATGTATTGAAAACATTTTTGTTTTATTACAATTTTGTCATTAAGATATAACCCGCAGCTACAGATAAAATCATAATAATATAGCACAATCAATTACTATTAAAAATAATCACATCACTATATATTTAACAACCGATTTGAGAACCGTCCTTTTATAAAGTCGCTTAAAAACACTTTAACTAACCTATTATTTAATAACCATTTAATGAACCTCAAGTAACATCTATTTTTATCATATGAATGAATAAATTATTTAGTTTCGTGACAGATATATATTAAAAAAAACCCTTATATGAAAAAAACAATTGAATAGTCAATATACCTAATAATTAGAGATCACAAAATATACCAAGAATCTTTATAATAATTAAAGGGCTGAGAATAAAAAGGGTTTAACTGTCAAATTGACAGTTTCGAGAAAATTTACTTTAAAGGCGTCATGGAAAAGGTCTGTATTCCTGTGTCAGATAAACCGTTTTTAGACTCAAAATCTCGAGATTTAGGCCTCATTTCGGTATTTTGAGAATGTGTTTATTATTTTAGATAATTTCACGCTAAATCCAACGATACCCATAAGTAATTTTGTGAAAAAAATTAGTTAAACCCTTTTTGTTCTCACCCCTTCAATTGTCTTTTTTTTTACTTCAAGCTTGTCTAGCATTTGACCGCGCTGATGGGAAGTGACGATGCGATCGAAGATGTAGCATGCTAGCCAAGTAAATACCTATTCACTCTCCTGAACACGCCCGGGTCATATTTCGCCGGAAACACAGACGCTGGCAAGGCATTCCGTTCCTTAGCCATTCTAATTAAGAACGTTGAGTCAAATCGCTTGGTACGAATGGGTGGTATTTCGACCACGAAAGGATGGCGCTTAGCCGAGCGTCTAGTAGTTCGGCAGTGGAATGGTGATGGGAGAATGAGATCATGCAGTTCTTGAGCGCATTCACCATGGTGTAATCTGTAGAAGACCGACAGACTTGCCACCTTACGTCGATGTGCAATGCTCTGGAGCCTTTCACCAACCAAAGTGTCGTCGTCAATGAGCCTTTTGGCACGCCGTTCAATCGAGTCCAGAGCCTCAAGCTGGTACTTGGCAGACCCGTCCCACAGGTGGCAGCAGTACTCCATACACGATCGGACCTGTGCTTGATACAGATTTAGAAGCTGTCCAGGTGTGAAGTACCGCCTAACACGCAAGTGGCGGGTTCGATTCCCGCGGCAGGACAAGTATGTGTGCAAATATTTGTGTACATAACCCTGGCGAAGCTATATAAGGTTGATAGGAAGGTAGTAGGTACACTATTATCTACCTATATAGCTACTAGCTAACACAAGATTTCAAAGCGCAATTGGCCAGTTCAGTATTAAAATATGTAAGGTGGTTTCTTGTTAACTTTGACCTTTCTCTGAGATCTCGTAAAGTTATTCATCACCGAAGCCTATGAAAACAACCGATAAAGCCTTCATACCAATCTCCTTCACAATAGTGATGGATCGTCTCAATTCTGATGGCATAATAAAAATATAATCAAACACCAAGAGTACAATAGCTTTAATAACCTACAAGCAGTAGCTCAACTGGGTACACGACAATTTTTACCGCAGGCTAATAATTGTAAAATCGGTAGGATCTGAAATAAACTTACTGTAAACCTCTACTCTACCTAAAATTATTGAAGTTAAATAAGTTAAGTCAAGTTTAGTCAAGCGTGCGTCTTTACGCAGTCTTTGTCTTTATGCTTTTCTTTTGGGAAGATGGTGAATGCGAGGCGAACGGAAGTTTAAATTGGTTCACGTAGATATCCATTTTCAACATAAAAAATTAAAAAAAATGTATTATTGTGTTGGTATGTCGGGTAAAATTACAATAATTTACAATTGTCAAGATTGCGACATTAACATTGAACTAAGCAAAAAGGAGTTTTGGCGAGATAATTAAAAATATCACGTCACCGCATTGTATTATTTTCCAAAACTTGTGTTCTTTTCAGTGCATAAAATTGGTGGCATTTTATTCGTTAAGTGCTGGACTACAGGCATGAGTGTGGGAAAGTGGTATAATGATGGTGAAACGTTTATTTTCGTGTTATTTCCGAAAAAGTTGCCACCACTTTACTAGGAGTATGACTTGACTAGACTAGACTATGACTTGACTTGATGACTTGAACTGTGACTTGACTTGACACATACACATTTTATACATTAATTAACTCGAGAAATTATCAATTACTTGACACTGGCTAAATACACAAAAGTGTGGAGCCATAACAAACAAAAAAAAAAAACTAAGCAAAAACAAAGTTGGTACAACTACAACAGGCCGATAGATGGAGCTAAACTTAAGAAATTTTACTTCAGCCGCGTGGTCTAAAGCACACTCGTTTTTTATTGCTTTTACTTTCCTTGGATTACATTTAATACCTGGATGAGAAACTGGAAAATTATTTGATTCATTTTATAATTCAATGGTTCATAATTACAACTTATGAGTTTTTATTAATTTTGAATACGTGCCTTTGCACATAAGCACTATTGTGTATTTTTTGCACCACAACAGTCTGAAATGTGCTAAATAGCACCACCTACACAACTTTATACCTATTATACACACAAACGCGTGGATATCTTCCAGTATTTTTTAAAGGTGGCAATAAGTTTAAATCAATAAAGTTTTAGTTATTATTCTCTCCAGAATCTGACTGTTCTGTGACTGACTGAGAAGTTTTTGTAAATTGGCTCTAGTAAACTCGAGTTTACGTAGATTTTATAAGCAGCTGCGCTACTGTAACTTCGTCCCATCAACACCAGTCTCAAAAGACGTGATGAATAGGGTATCAGTTATGCAAACAAATGCATCCAATCAGTTTCGGTCGCGCCGTGACGAGGGAAACTTGAAGATTATGAACTTAATTAACGTTGTTTGCCTTGTTAAACGAATTCTTTACGGGGATTTGACTGTGGTTTCAGTAGAATTTGGCAAAAAATATACTTATTGGCGGAAAATTCAATTTTCCCAGATTTTATTAAGTAAGACACAAAAGGCTATACCATAAACTAAGCTATATCTATAAGCAGGTAAAGTAGGTACCTGATAGAGAAATAAAACAGTATTTTATGGATAAAAAAACCTATGTCCTATTTATTAAATAGGGACTTAATGTTAAATCTGATAAAATCAGTAAAGCGATGATTTGCTGGGCTATCAGGTAACTCGATTGCAACAAATAGAAACGCTTTGTATGGATTTGTCATTTTAAATACGCAGCTTATGTGCATAGTCAGTATGGAAATATCTCCTGTTGCATTGCAATCAAAATGTCGTGATTACCTCCTGCTGGGCGATTACGTAACTCTGTTGCAACTGATAGAAACACAGATTTGTATGGATTTTAATACTCAGTTTGAATACGCAGTTTATGTGCATAGTTAGTATGGAAATTTCTCCGGTTGCATTGCAATCAAAGTTTATGATCGCCCCCTGATATTGTAGAGTTGATTGGTAGGTATCCCTTAAAAATAATGTCCTGGGTAACTTTTTTTTTATGTTAAAGAATGACGTGACGAGCTAGCCGTTTGCCTGATGTTAAACGACACGGCTGCCCATATCAGCTGCAGTGTCACTCGGAACTCTAAAGTATGGGTTATGCCCGGTATGCCACACTTCCGCTATGCCACAGTTGAATTAATCAAAAAGTTACCTACCGAAAATGCCCGCTATGACACGATATATTTTCTTGGACAGTCAAAACAATAATTTTGACTGGCTCGATAGCTCAGTTGGTAGGAACCCTGCCTTCTGAACTGTGGGTTGTGGGTTCGATTCCCTCCCAGGACAAACATTTGTGTGATGAACATCGATGTTTGTTCTGTGTCTGGGTGTTATATTGTATTCTATGTATGTATTTACAAACAAAAAGTATCTAAGTATTGTATCAGTTATCTGGTTCCCATAATACAAGCTTTGCTTAGTTTGGGGCTAGATGGCGCTGTGTGAGGTGTCCACACATATTATTATTATTATTATTATTATAAGTGTTATGAGCAAACGAAGTAAGTACATCAGCAGACTCGGATTCAAATATTTATATGTACGTTATTTTGAGTCTGATTATGAGTTTTAAGTTAATCTGTGATTTTTATATGTGTTAAAATTATTTTGTTAAATCTATTAAAATTATAATGTAGGTTTAGTATACTAAAAGTAGAACAAATTTGTTGAAAATATGATTTTAGCAATTTAATTATAATCTCCAATTTCACATGTGAACAAATATTTTTCTTTGTGTTTGTGTTGTTAATTTTTATGTAGACTGTGTTAGCGAATAAGTGTGAAACAAATCTGTTGAAACGGTGATTTTATTAATTTAGGTCTGATTCATTTTTTTACATCATATTTTTTTGTGTTTTTAGTTGTATATTATTTATCATTCTATCATATTTTAATTTTTTTTATAATGTGAGTAGCAGGTTGTATTTTATATATTTTTTGTATATGTATTTATATTATTGTATAAGATAAGATAGTATTTACATCAAAAATTAAAAACACTTTTTACTTTAACTGTGCCCTCTTTTGTTCTGTGTAAGCCTTAGTGAATCGTGTCATAGCGGGCATTTTCGGTAGGTAACTTTTTGATTGATTCGACTGTGGCATAGCGGAAGTGTGGCATACCGGGCATAACCCTAAAGTATAGAGGTTCGCGTGACACTGCATTGCGCACGTCATCCTGAGACATCAGCACAATCTAGTAATAAGATTACTAAACTGTGAGATCAGATCATAAAGTCTCGTTTGCCCAGTAATTTCACTAGCTACAGTGCCCTTCAAACCGGAACACAGCAGTGCTTACACACTACTGCATGGCGGCAGAATAACTGGCAAAGCGGTGGTACCCACCTAGACGAACTTTGCAGTAAAGTCCTACCACCTAGTAACTTAATCACCAATTAGGTATCTAAATTATTAATTACTAGTTGCGCCCCGCGGTTTCACCCGCGGATAAAAATTATTTTAATTATTTGCTGATCCCACGGGAAAATTTCACTTTTCCGGGATAAAATGTAGCCTATATGTTAATCCAGTATATAAGCTATCTTGGTACCAAATTTCGTCCAAATCTATTCAGCCGTTTGAGCGTAAAGCAGTAACAAACATACACACATACACACAAACACACATACAAACTTTCGCCTTTATAATATTATGAGTGTGATGTGATGAACAATTACATATTAGTCCTACAAAGCCCCAAAAAGGAACAAGTTCCGTATTGGGTGGGTATATTAAGTAGGTACTAAATACTTAATTTTCAAAAATCAGGAATTCTGGAAGATTCTTTATAAACAAATTGGCCGTGGCAAGCAGGTATAGTAGATGCGATGTAGCCAACGTAATAGTGAAGACAAGGTAATGAAGACTGGAGTACTACTATTTATTCTGTGGCGTTACGTAGATTAATGTAAAAACAGTGGCTGAATTCTCTAAGCGTAGATCCGACGTGGATGTCATTACGTTGTCTGATTTACAACATTGCGAACGTTAACAGCCTTTGGGAAGGTAAAGAAATTCTTTCGCTGAAGTTAAGTTTATCAGGTCTAAATCTATGCTAATGCCAAATGTTCCAAAAATTGCGCACTTTAGCATTTATTTAAAAGTACCGAATTGGGCAAGTTCTTTTGCATAATCTTTATAACCTTATCTTATCTCTTTGTCCTGATGAGTGAGTGAGTGACTGCATAACTAACTGAGTAACTGACTAACAGACTAGCTGACTGGCGGACTGGCAGACTTATTAGAAACTTAATAGAACCTAAGCTACTGGACCTAGGTACTACTACCTACTTGATATTTGGAAGATGTCTTCCTATTGTAGCGTAGAGTTTATATACCTACCCACAAAAAGTGATATTGACAAACCCCAAAGGAGTCACATGGGATACATATAAAACGTCTGAAACGCGGATGAAACCGCGGGTTGCCTTTAGCTGTATTTATAACAGTTATTTAAGTAATATGTCGATTTGACCTACTACATATAAGGTAAATCCATTTCGAACCAGCACTGAGAGTGGGTACTCCCTGATTTCCTGCAGGCAAATCTGCAGTTAATCGCAAATTTACAAGCTTCAAATGCTTTGGTGAAATCTAAAATCCAACTAGAAAGATTTCCGAATAATTTCTACTAACAACGTTGTTGCAATTTTTTTTGATCAAGCTATTAGTCTACCAACTTCTTTCCATACCTACGTACCGCGTAGGCAACTAAGCCGTTGAATGAAGCCTAGGACTGCATAACATAACCTTTGCCGAAACAATAAAAAAATACCGTTTTATATAACAGAAAGGCACTTTCTTATATCTGAATTTTCCTAAGCGAGTGTACGAAACAAATGGTCCGGGTTAATGAGAGCTGCCCAATTTTCCGCTACATGGAAAAACGCGGGATAACTCACACCCACCCTTTTCGCGGTTACAGCCTTTTTCTAAAACTACTTGAGAGCGCGAGCCGAGCTTGTTCTGAAAATTGATGGCCTAAAAATTAAGTAGGTAGGTAGGTTGGATATATTTAAAAACAGTGCTCTGAAAAGAGATGCCTAGGTTTATTTTATAGTTACCTACTTACTTATCAAAATGTAACCAGCGTAATCCAACATATACCTAATAATCATGAGCCGCAAGAGTTTCACTGATGATTTTCCATTAGGGTGAGGGGGGGGGGATTGTAGGGGAGGAGGATTTGGGCTTGGTGATCGCACAAGATTTAAATGTACCGAGAAGAATAAAAAAACACGAAAAAACACTTATTTAAAAAAGCAAAATTACATACCTAATGATGGAGATTGGTACACCTGGCTCCCACACTAGGCACGAAACCCGTGCTGTGGGAATCAGGACTCTTTGCCGCTGCCCATTCTCTGGATATTATCTTAGCCGGCTCTTACGACACCCATGGATTGAAATGAGAATGGGGGCCTAATATACTCCAGAACATACCATATAATAAAATCAAATCTTCCAAAAACACATCAAACATTCAGCTACAAACATCTGGAAAAATTAAAACTTCCTAATTTGACGCAATTTGGTCTTAGTAAACTTTCGAGGTGTTTACACTGTGAAAGTAACAATTCCAGTTCGCTGCTCGGCGTGATCGATTCTTCTTTCGCGATGAAGTTGTGCTTCCTCAACAGCAGACGAGTTAACGAATACCTTTTAACCAAATGGTTTGGTTTAATGCTGGAAGAATGAAGATAGATACAAGAAGCTAAACCGAAGAGTCAAGGCGAATATCAAGGTTTTGGATACCTAAACTAGTATCGTCGCTATGCTCGCGGTTGAAGGACAGTCTCCATTGGCATTTGCCTCCTTGTATAATTAGGGAAAAGATCTATATATTGATTTATGATTTAAAGTCAAACTCAAAGGATTTATTGCAAATAAGCTATTTTTTTAGCACTTTTACAAGTCAAAATCACAGTACTTAGCGTATTTAATCAACAAACAGATTAATTTGACTTGAAGGAAAAACACCTAATTTCTGGACTGCGGATTTAAAAAATATAATTGACTGGTCGTTAGTGCTACCACAGTGTATTGACAGTTCAGTGGCTTCTAGCAACCAAGTTTTCGCCACTAAAAAGTGTCTACTAGTGCCAATAGAAAGTTCCACTAATCCGGCCAAAAGGACTAATAACTATTCCTCTAGTTCCTACTAGAACTAGAGGTAGCTTGGTTATGTAAAAATTGTGGTGGGATGTGCTAAAGCACTTATCTGTCTACCTGTCACACTGGACAGTGATAGACATCGGGCTTGAGTTGATGGAGACTTCACCTACATGTAGGCTAGGTATTATTATTACAATGCACCTATTGACGAACCTACGCAAAGAAACAATTAAACTATCTTCCTATCAACATAGAACTATCCCCATTAGCCCATTGTTACACTTTATATAATTTAATTGTTTTTTTTTCCTTGTAATTTTTATTATTTAGTGTGTACAATAAAGAGTTTAAGAGGAAAAAAAAACAATTAAATTATATAAAAAGGAGGATAAGTAGATACCTGTCTTCCCTTAATAAAAAATAAAAGGGAGGATAGGTAGATACCTATACTCCCTTTTATCACTCGTACGTTTACTAATACCGTGTAAACAAAACATAAAGTTACACGTCAGGAACAGTTAGAAAGAGGATAGAAAGTACTTAACCAATGCCTCGAGCCGATTCGAAGGATTCAGTTCGCAAAATAAATTAGAAGTTGGTAACTACGTAAGATAATGGTATCTCTACCTATTTCCCGTTGGAATAGATACGTGATTAATTTCTGCTAGTTAATTTTGTACGGATATTTTTTATCAGTAAGATAAACTCGAGAGATTTCAGACTCGAGACAGCCTCTGTGATGTGGTGGTTGAGCAGGTTGGCTCATAGCCCAGAGGTGGCGGGTTCGATTCCCGCGACAGGACAAGTATTTGGTGCACAGAAAAAAAAGAGCGCAAGTACTTGTTCTGTATCTGGGTGTTGTGGGACCATGGTCCTTGTAGTTTCTGAACCCCTAGACACAGGGAATCCTAGTGAGGGTCCAGGATCTATTTACGTGATCGTTGGGCGTTATTATTATTATTATATTATATTATTATTTCAGAGTCAGTTTAGCTATAAACTAAGCTTTGGCATGTGGCATTGGTTTTTTTTTTATCCGACATATCTCTTCATTACGCTCTCACCTGATGGGAAAGTGACTATGGCAAAGGCGTAACATAACGTAACGTACTTAGACATCCAAATACCAAAGACCGCTTATTGTAAGTGCCCAAAAAGTATTTATCGTATAGTCACTACCTTACTTACCTCGACTAGATTACGTCAATAATATTTAGCACAATGAGTCATTTTCTTGATTATGTATTTTTTGTAAGTAGTTTTAATGGTTATTTTTTAGTTCTCTTCCGCTAAAACTATTGTGTAAACACAATCTATAAATGACTTTACGAGTGTACCCCAGTAGAGCGGTCAGCTCACCCTGCGGCCGCCTACATTATCTTCCGTAAAGAAGTTATAAAAATAAAATTGTTGCCCTTTTATTCGATGAAACCTCCCCCGTCGTAGTGCATGGAAAATCTTGTCTTTAAATATTTGAGAAATCGTTCAGCAAGGCAGACGTTGTTTGCTTTCAAATTGTTATTTTATAAAGATGTTCTTTGCTGTGCTTATTGTTAGGCAAACTTAAAAGCTTGGTTTGATCGTTTGGATTAATAGAGGTCAATACGGTAAAATTATCCTTAAGTAAAAGTTTGTAAAAATTTTGGTTTCGGGATTTAGGGGAATACATTATTGGAACAAGCCAAAATTTCACTGTATCTAATCTATTGCTTAGTTAGATGTGAAACTACCTATACCTATATAAAACTAATTATTAAAACTCCTTAATTTTCACTTTTTTATTATTTTCCATTTATAAAACTAAGTAGGTAATATAAATACCTACTCAGCAATAGTTTGTTTATTTTATAGAAAGTTTTTATAGCACGGTAGTCGGTAATTGCCCATGACCGCACAACCACCGCTCGCCTGGCTTCCTGGGACTCCAGATTACCTCGCCCTATTACACAGGTGCTTTGTTTCATGCGTATAGGTAATTAGGTAGTTAGATACTTCATTTGTAATGACGATGCGATCGAAGGTGTAGCATGCTAGCCAAGTAAATACCTATTCACTCTTCTCTTGAACACGCCCGGGTCATATTTCGCCGGAAACACAGACGCTGGCAGGGCATTCCATTCCTTAGCCGTTCTAATTAAGAACGTTGAGTCAATTCGCTTGGTACGAATGGGTGGTATTTCGACCACAAAAGGATGGCACTTAGCCGAGCGTCTAGTAGTCCGATAGTGGAATGGTGATGGGAGAATTAGATCATGCAGTTCTTGAGCGCATTCACCGTGGTGTAATCTGTAAAAAACCGATAGACTTGCCACCTTACGTCGATGTGCAAGGCTCTGGAGCCTTTCACCAACCAAAGTGTCGTCGTCAATGAGCCTTTTGGCACGCCGTTCAATCGAGTCCAGAGCCTCAAGCTGGTACTTGGCAGACCCGTCCCACAGGTGGCAGCAGTACTCCATACACGATCGGACTTGTGCTTGATACAGATTTAGAAGCTGTCCAGGTGTGAAGTACCGCCTTACCTTGGACAATATGCCGAGTTTTTTTGAAGCTACTTTGGCTTTGGACTCGATGTAGGATCCAAAGTTTAGGTTTGACGTGAGATCAACACCCAAAAGCTCAAGATGGTTTCCTAAACTTACAGATACACCACGGAATGAAGGAGCCAGATGGAGTGGGCTCTTTTTAGCAGTGAATAAACACGCCTGTGTTTTTGCAGCATTGAACCTAACCAAGTTAGCATCGCCCCAATCGGACACGGCTTTCAAAGCCAGGTTCATGCGCTCAACCATAGCCTCTCTCTCAATCCGGACGTCGTCACCACTGGCTCGGGCACTGGATGTGTATCTTTCAACAACAGTACTATCATCTGCATGCCCAAAGGTACCGGGCTTTAGCAGATCATTGATGGGTTGGGGGTTTATGTTTGCTCGCGTCCGTAGGCTTTAACCCTAGTTTCCCTACACGTGACCCCTGGGTGGTGCCAAAAGAGCAACCAAATAACTGGTGGAAGGCCTTAGCCGCCGGCTTAGTTACCACCCATTAGACAAAACCACGATGCCAAGCGACTCGTCGTGTTCCATCGTGATGTCTAATGAAGCCGTTCTGATGAGTAGATGTGGACAGTTGTGTTGGGTATGCAGACCGGTATTGGTGATGGAGATGCTTTCGCGTCGGAGACCTTGCTTCGGAGGGTAGCGGGATCCGAAGCACGGTGCTCTCTGCTGGCCGACCGCAAGTTGTAGGGGGCCCAAGTAGTAGTCTAGCCAACTACAAAAGGCTGCCCCACCGCTTGTGTAAAACCCTGAGGTTGTCCACAGGGCCTGTTGGCGACTGGAAGTGAGGAACTTGTGGGCAATTTCAGGGGGGTTCGGGCGTCCCCGCAGTCTCCGCGCAAGTTCTCCATTGGCGTAGGAGCTTCTCTATTACTGAGGGTTAGCATCCCAACATCTCGTCCACTTCCTACTTGTCTACCTAACTCACCCAACTATGAAAAAGTCAAATAAATTGAGCAAGTTTAAACGGCAGATGCACGTCCTCACTCTTAAAGTGCACCTCACAAATATTCGTGGGCTGCACTCAAATCTGCAAGCGGTCCATCATCATCTGGAGACCAACAAACCGCACTTGCTCTTCTTGACTGAGACGCAAATAGGATGTCCATCAGACACGGCATATCTGGACTATCCAGGATTCATCTTGGAAAACCGCTTCCTTCCACGCGCTGGTATCTGCGTTTACGTCCGTGATGACATTTGCTGTTTGCGTCTCCGAAACCTTGAACATCCCCACTTTTCGGTGATTTGGGTGCTTGTGGACACCGGCATTGAGAAAATTCTCTATGCTGGTGTGTACAGATCACATAGCGGTGACCGGGAGACAACTCTTCTAATGGAGTATCTCAGTGAAACGGCAGATGTAGCTCAGCGACGCTATCCTTCGGCTCAGCTTGTTGTTCTGGGGGACTTTAATGCTCACCACCAGGAGTGGTTAGTCCCACACCGGATCACGGACCACGCTGGGAGAGAGACGCGTAAGCTCGCTTTGGCGCTCAATTTAACGCAGATTGTTAAAGAGCCAACGCGAGTGCCTGATATTGATAGCCACACTGCTAACTGCCTCGACCTTCTGCTCACGACTGAACCAGACCGATACTCTGTGGCGGTATCCTCACCCATTGGTAGTTCCGATCACTGTCTGGTCAAGTCCGTTTCAGTATACTCCCCGCCTGACCCAAGCCCTAAGAGCAATCGGCGTGTCTGGAGATACAACTTAGCAGACTGGGACGAGATGCGACATTTCTTCGCTTCATATCCTTGGCGGCAAACGTGTTTTTCTTCTGGAGATCCGACGGTCTGCGCAAATGCGGTTACTGAGGTAGTATGTCAGGCTATGGAATATTTTATTCCATTTTCCGATAAGCCCGTGACCAGCAAAGCCAGCCCATGGTTTGGAGCCGAATGTGCACGTGCTGAAGCGCAGAAGCATGCGGCATATCTGGCATGGGCTGACGCTCGAAAACGCAAGGCCTCGGACACTCGAGCTAAGAAGAAAGCCTTTAGCGTTGCCGCCAAGGCCTGTAAGAAGGAATTAAGGAAGGCTCGTTTCAATCATATTGGTCGAATAGGGACTAAACTTGCTTCCTACCCAGCGGGTAGTAAGGCTTTTTGGTCCCTAGCCAAATCGGTTGAAGCGAACTTCTGTCGATCCTCACTGCCTCCATTATTGAAACCAGACGGATCGCTGGCTCACACTGCAAAAGAAAAAGCAAACTTGTTTGCCAATCTCTTTGCAGAAGCTTCGCGTTTAGATACTGCTAATGAGGTACCTCCCTGCCTTCCACAATGCGGTGTGTTCATGCCGGAAATACGCATACGTCAGAAGGAAGTACTAAAAACATTACGCAGTCTAGACGTGAACAAAGCCAGTGGTCCCGATGGTATACCTGCAATTGTACTTAAGAGCTGTGCACCCGAGTTGTCTCCCATTCTAACACGCCTATTTCGCCTCTCTCTAGACACCGGAATAGTCCCTATGAGTTGGAAGCTAGCCAACGTACAACCTGTACCTAAGAAGGGCAGTCGTGCTGATCCTGCCAACTATCGACCCATCTCAATTACCTCCATTCTCTGTAAGAGTATGGAGCGTATAATTAACAACAAGCTCTTGGCATACCTTGAAGACAATGATCTCCTCAGTGACCGGCAATACGGATTTCGCCGAAACCGGTCCACTGGGGATCTTCTCGCGTATGCCACTCACATATTGAGCGAAGCCTTAGAGATGCATGGAGAGGCACTTGCTGTATCTCTAGACGTCTCTAAGGCATTTGATAGGGTCTGGCACGACGGTCTTCTGAATAAGCTTCCATCTTACGGACTACCTGCTGGTTTGTGCACTTGGATATCAGACTTTTTGAGGGAACGATCGCTTAGAGTAGTTCTTGATGGCTGCTCTTCCGATCAATTAGCTATTAATGCTGGTGTACCTCAGGGGTCAGTTCTTTCAGCAACACTATTCTTACTCCACATCAATGATCTGCTAAAGCTAAAGCTAGTTTGAATTGATTATGTAGATATGATCAAATCATCGGTTAAAGTCAACATTTTTGAGTAGGTAGTAGGTAGGTAGGTAGACCTACGCTGCGATAGATAAGATAAATAGGTAAACCAGTAGGTTAACCAGTAGGTTGAGAAAGATAAAGTAAAAAGATACATAGGTAACTTAGCTGCTTAAAAATGTAAGGGGGGGGGGGGGGGGAAAATGTAAATGTAACAGGTAAACCTACTAGGTATGTAAATATAACAGGTAAACCACTAGGTAACCTAGTAGCCTAGCTACCCTACCTAGCCTACTAGTAACCTAGTAGGTAGTAACCTAGTAGGTTTACCTGTTACATTTACATTTTCCTCCCCCCGGGGGGGGGCCCTTTACATTTTTAAGTAGCTAAGTATTTAGGTACCTATGTATCTTTTTACTTCAACCATATTTCGAACATTTGGTCGAAAACGGTCGATCAACTTCTTCCTTGTTAAAACTATTACACTCTCATATTTTGGGTGAACTGCTTCAAAGTTTGCGGTACGGTTATGTCTAAAATATTGATGTGGAGCAGATTTTCATCTTAATTTCGGCCAAATCCTTTGTATGCATTGACCAGCACGTTCGAGACACTGGCAGGACTACGATCAAATGCATTACGGGATAAATGTTGACGGATAAGTAAGTTATTTTTTTTAATTTTCAAGTATTTTAAAATGCATTGATAACGTTATCTGATTTTTTTTTTATTTGGCTTTTATTGTAATTTCAGTATCTTGCAGAACTCGGTAAAGCATTACTGTGCTCCATTTTAAAGGGCACTGGGCAAATGATACTTTGTGACTGGGCTCGGGCACAATCTAGTAATTCTTTACACTGTACTGTTGTGTCAGGATGACGCTGAGTTGCCCATAATGAAGTATCAGGGAAAACTTTATGATTTAAACATTCTGAATGGCACTGGAAGTCCTGGGGGGTTGTGGGACTCACCATCAGTCGAATGACTAGCTACTCGTCATTGGTTTATTTAATGATAATAATAATAATAACGCCCAATGATGACATATATAAATCCTGGGCCCTAACTAAGATTCCACTATTAAAATACGTTACACCCAGGATAACTGTAAGATAATGCTCTATAGCATTAATGTCGCCTATTCATCCACATTTGTCTTACGATAGACTATGTAGTTGAGCAGGTCTGTGGCCCGAATGCGGTGGCTTTGATTCCCGTTGCAGGACAAGTATTGTGTACAGACAAAAAAGCGCAAATACTGGGTCTGTGTCTGGGTGTTACGGAACCATGGTCCTCGTAGTTCCTGGGTACTGGGAATTTTAGTTAGGGTCCAGGATTTATTTATATGACCATTGGGCGTTATTATTATTAGTCGTTCAAGCGTTTTCTATCTATGTAGATATTTAAGGTGAACTACAATTGAAGGGGTGAGAATAAAAAGGATTTAACTGATTTTTTTTACCAAATGACTTATGGGTATCGTTGGATTTAGCGTGAAATTATCTACAATAATACATTCTCAAAATGCTGAAATGAGGCTTAAAATCCCGAGGTTTTGAGTCTAAAAACGGTTTATCTGTCACAGGAATACAGTTCGCTTAGCATAAAAACATTATTATATTTATTTTATTATATTATATTTTTACAGTAATTGTATGAATTAGTTCTATATTTAGTATTTTAAAATAGAATTAAAACATTTTCAAGCAACTGAAACATACATTAACCTTTTCTATTACCTTATAAGCACTCTACATTAAAATGTCGCCGTTGAAGTTTTAAGTCAATTTTCTCGAAACTGTCAATTTGTCAGTTAAACCCTTTTTATTCTCAACCCTTCAATTATAAGTTAGAGAACAAACAACACACATAAAGTTCGAGACAAGTGACAAAGCCCCGTAGTTTCAATAATTCTAATTTGCACGTGGCGCACTCAACTTGCAATCTGGAAACTTCCTAGTTGTACCCGACAAGTGACTCCGCTATTCGAAACTACCCGCGATCGTGGAAGCGAATGTCTGTAACTGTCACCGCTAACACTTGCGAGTTGGTAGAAACTCTCGAAACCTGGAGTTACAGTTACCTACATTAATCAGGGAATTGTGGCGAAGTTTTAATGTTGTTGTTATAACAATAAAGACTGGTTCTCAGTTTAATTATTCCACAGCTGCAGAGTAGTCTGGCCTATACTTTCTTAATATAAATACAAAAACATTTATTTGACATAAATATTTTACAACAGTTTATGTAGTGAATCCATAGACTCCTGGAACTAGTTCACTGTGTTTTAGGAGTCAGTGGCTTCTCCTATTTAATGTAAATGTGTATGCGTATGAATAAGTGTAAGGGAGTGAATGTGTGTATGCTTATGCGTATGCGTATGCGTATGCGATTGCGTATGCGTATGTGTATGTGGATGCTTTTGCGTATGCGTATGCGTATGCGTATGCGTATGCGTATGCGTATTCGTATGCGATTGCGTATGCGATTGCGTATGCGATTGCGTATGCGATTGCGTATGCGTATGCGTATGCGTATGCGTATGCGTATGCGTATGCGTATGCGTATGCGTATGCGTATGCGTATGCGTATGCGTATGCGTATGCGTATGCGTATGCGTATGCGTATGCGTATGCGTATGCGTATGCGTATGCGTATGCGTATGCGTATGCGTATGCGTATGCGTATACGTTTGCGTTTGCGTATGCGTATATTTCTGCCTGCATAAAAAGGCTCGTGTCACAGCTGCCTCAGTGGATGCCTGCATCATCAGCCTGACGACGTCCACTGCTGAACATTCAGACCTCAAAAAGCGCCACAATGAGCTGCTGCTTGAGATTTGGTTTGACATGGGAGGTGGACGATTGCCATAATAATCACACTTGGCTACTACCTAGTAAACCACCGCCACCTATTAGTAGCTTGTGTCTAAATTTTAAATTTGACAGCAGAAAAACTTCAGCATACTTTTCAAACTGGTAATGGTTTGTTGGTTACTTTTGTCTGTTTTATTTATCTATTAAAATAATTCAAGTCGCATTTGTATTTGTTAAGTAAGTTGTATTATATTGTACGAGCTTCTGCCCGTAGCTTCGCCCGTGGCGTGGCCTATGGGAAAATAATTCAACCACCCATTTCACCCTCTTAAGGGTGGAATTTCGATAAATCCTTTCGTAACGGATGCTAATGTCATAACATCTACCTGCATGCCAAATTTCAGCCCGATCCGTCCAGTGTGGGCTGTGCGTTGATAGATCACTATGTCAGTCAGTAAATAATTCAGTCACCTTTGAGTTATATATAAGAATAAGAATAAGATTTATTTCAGCAAACAATAGCTACAATAACAATATCATCCTTACTTAAGTATATGAAATAATCAAATACAGTCATGATTTTGGTTGACAGTAGATATTGTTATTCGAGCCCTGGGCTCCACACTAGGATTCCCTGTGTTGTGGAGATTATTATATATTTAGATTGATTATTGATATAGATATTAGATTATATTATTGATATATTTAGATTGTTATTGTGGTGGAAGTAATTGGCTTCCCTCTAGCGAGCGTGCTTAGTGCCTTAATTACGTAATCACTGCTTTATGTCGTCTGCGGGCTGCCGGTTTCAATATAACTCCTTTTAGCCCGTCTTCGCGTATCCACATTGCGGTTTCATTCATATTAATAAGCTTTGGTTAAGTAAATAGATACAATACACCGATTCGCTTTTATTCTTGAATAATGTTACAGCTCATTAAATAGAAATGTTATAATGTAGAAATGTGCAAAACGTATGGCCGTGAACAAATATAGGGATCAAACTTACAAAACAATGGCGTTAAGAGACTTTTCCCGTAAAAAAATTTGTAATAAATATGTTAGTATAGTTACTTTAATGTAAAGAGCGAAGTTACAACAACATATTCAAAGCGGGATCTATATTTAAAATTACCATTGAACATCTTTGTTTATTAGATTCAAAGTCTTCATTGACGTACCTACTCGTACATTATGCTTCTCGCGTCATTTAGTTTTGTTTTTATAATAAATTGAGAAATACTGAATATAAAAATCAATTATATTTTTATATGAGCTATGTAGAAGATTGTGAATCATTCATAAAACCTGTACGTAAACAATTAATGCAAAAATTAAAACTAAAAAACAATGCAGTAGCAAAACTTAATCTAAGAAGCCGCTATCAGCAGGCAACGTGCCCAAAAAGCTGAAAGAAGATAATTTGAAACGGCTTTCTAATTTGGAAACCTTCCAAAAATTTTATGTGGACCATAATGTCGTCGCATGGCAAATTGTGTGCGTCACACCTAATATACACGTGTTTAGATCCTAACTATACCTATATGCGTGGCAGCACTCACATTCATTATCTTCTGATACACTTCAACATTAGTCAAAGACAAAGTTCAGTTATCTGTGCAAAAGCAACGTAACATATACATGCCATATTTTCAATGAATAATTAAGAATTTTGAAATGTCGTAAAACAAACATCGATGACCTTCGAAATTAGATTTACCCTCCTTTAATATAACATATCAATTTAACTCAACCTGTATAAAACTTAAACAGAAATATAAAATTCGAACAGTAAACAATACAATCTAGGGCAAGCTACATTATGAAAGTTCCCAGGATTTATACTAAAAAGGGTAAACAGTGACGACATAGTTTCTGTACATTTCGCATGTTTGTTTGTTGAAGAACAAAGTAGGGTTGCTAACGAAACGAGAACTCGGCTGTTGGGTCTTATGATCGAGCCTTTGTGAACTATTTGAAGGCTGGATCTAAAGTCGACTCCATAAACGAGTAATAGCTTCATTTTTAGAGAGAAACAATAAAGAAATTTTCGGATAGTTTTCGTATCTTTTGATCTTGTTTTCAATAACTATTAAGGTAATGTTAGAGTTAGAGTTAGAGAAGAATACAATTTTCGGCTGCAATATACAATCATAATTGTATATTACGTTCTGGGTACTTAGGTCACCAACTTTACTCCTTACTATCTTCTGTGTTTCCGGATACCATGAGTGTCTTCTAATCCAGAGTGTATACATTTTTGCGAAAAATCATTGACAGATTGTACATTTACTTCAGTTTAAAGCAATCTATTTTACGATTAGTTTATCTGCTCAAAAAGAAGATTCCTGGAGCCATATCCCGACGTCGCTTATATTGCTGCCAGGATTTATATACAAGGTGGAGTTTGACTGGCCCGATAGCTCAGTTGGTAGTAGCCCTACCTTCTGAACTGTGGGTTGTGGGTTCGATTCCCACTCAGGACAAACATTTGTGTGATGAACATAGGTGTTTGTTCTGTGTCTGGGTGTGATATTGTATTCTATGTATGTATTTACAAACAAAAAAGTATCTAAGTATTGTATCAGTTATCTGGTTCCCATAGCACAAGCTTTGCTTAGTTTGGGACTAGATGGCGTTGTGTGAGATGTCTCACCTTCTCGCCTTCCGGTTGCAATTCAGTTTCATATGATATGGTACTCAAAAAACCATATTCTCTTGGTTAGTTGTCGACCTTTTTTCCTGTGGGCAAGAGGTCAGCTCAGGTATCAGAATTTTTGATCCAAACAATGTCTTTGGCTTCCTTAAATACTGGCCCGATAGCTCGGTTGGTATTAGTAACACTGCTTTTGTGCTCAAAGCTCAGCTGTGCTGTGGATTGCTGTGACCTGTGGATTGGGGGTTCCATTCCCACCCAGGACAAACATTTGTGTGATGAATATCGATGTTTGTTTTGTGTCTAGGTGTTATATATATTATTCTACTAGTTGCGCCCCGCAGTTTCACCCGCGGATAAAAAGTATTTTAATTATTTGCTTATCCTACGGGAACGTTTCACTTTTCCGGGATAAAATGTAGCCTATATGTTAATTCAGTGTATAAGCTGTCTTGGTGCCGAATTTCATCAAAATCCATTCAGCCGTTTGAGCGTGAAGGAGTAACAAACATACACACATACAAACTTTCGCCTTTGTGCTATTATATTATATTGTATTGTATTGTATTGTATTGTATTGTATTGTATTGTATTGTATTGTATTGTATTGTATTGTATTGTATTGTATTGTATTGTATTGTATTGTATTGTATTGTATTGTATTGTATGGTATGGTATGGTATGGTATGGTATGGTATGGTATTGTATTGTATTGTATTGTATTGTATTGTATTGTATTGTATTGTATTGTATTGTATTGTATTGTATTGTATTGTATTGTATTGTATTGTATTGTATTGTATTGTATTGTATTGTATTGTATTGTATTGTATTGTATTGTATTGTATTGTATTGTATTGTATTGTATTGTATTGTATTGTATTGTATTGTATTGTATTGTATTGTCTTGTATTGTCTTGTATTGTATTGTATTGTATTGTATTGTATTGTATTGTATTGTGTTGTATTGTATTGTATAATAGTGTGAAGTGTGATGTATGTATATGTGATGGATCTATGTATATCAGTTATCTGGTTCCGATAATATAAGGTTTGCTCAGTTTGGGGCTAGATAGCGCTGTGTGAAATGTC
Source organism: Ennomos fuscantarius (assembly GCA_905220475.3). Lineage (NCBI taxonomy): Eukaryota > Metazoa > Arthropoda > Insecta > Lepidoptera > Geometridae > Ennomos > Ennomos fuscantarius. Next base: position 13,479,047 of record HG992027.1, read on the forward strand.
CACACATATTTATATTTATTGTCTTACGACATCAGCAGGGACCGATAGCTGCACTTGCCCTCTGCACTCCGAAGCATATTGGCAGAGCTCAGCCGGGCGATCACGAAACGCGATTGCAATAGATAGAAACAAAAATTAGTATAGATTTGACAGTTTGTGTGCATAGTTAGTATGGAAATTTCTCTTGTTGCATTGCAATCAATGTTTCATTATCACCCCCCAGAAATACCACTTTTTGTAGCGATCACCTATCTAAGTGATGATCTCCGCGATTACTGGTCACTTAGGAATGGCTAGTCGCGCTTCTTGGTGCCAAATAAATAAGGAATTTTAGCTCTTAGCGAAAATAAAATTAATATCGAGAATCGAAAATCATTGTAGACAGTAATGACTGAAAATGGGATAGAGGGTTATTAATATTGGAATACCATAAGAATCAAATTCCTGTGTTTTGTTATTTATTAGAAAAATTGGTAAAAAGTTAATAGTTTGGTTCATTAACCTCAATTTTCCCTTTTGCCTAATAATGCAAACTACAAAGGGTCTTGATTGGAATACTTCGGGAAGTCCCAAAGTTTATATTTAACAACTTGTAAAGGCGGAAGACTGAAAAAGTTCCGTTTTTATTTATTACGTCATTTTCAGCTGGTTGATTGGTGATTTCCATTAATTGGAAATGTTATGGCGAATGTTGGTATGCTGATTTTTGTGTCTTTCAAGTAATAATAATAATATGTGTGGACATCTCACACAGCGCCATCTAGCCCCAAACTAAGCAAAGCTTGTACTATGGCAACCAGATAACTGATACAATACTTAGATACTTTTTGTTTTTAAATACATACATAGAATACAATATAACACCCAGACACAGAACAAACACCTATGTTCATCACAAAAATGTTTGTCCTGGGTGGGAATCGAACCCATAACCCACAGTTCAAAAGGCAGGGTTACTACCAACTGAGCTATCAGGCCAGTCAAAAGCTTGTAACTCATTTAAAAAGAGACAAATCAGACATTCCTATAAAAGTGATTCGCAGTTTCGACCGTGATTTACATCTCACATCACCGAACAGTATTGTAAGTTATCCGTGTGGAATATTTTCAGACGGAAAGCAAATAAACGTTCAAAGCTGGTGATCACGAAACTTTTCAATGCAACAGTTGTAATTTCCATACTAACTATGCACATAAACTGCGTATTTAAACTGTCAAATCCACACAAATGTATGTTTCTATCTGTTGCACGATTGCAAATAAATAATATTATATTAACCTAATATTATTGAAAAAAATGAGTATGGGGAAAATGTTAATAAATAAGCTTGCAGGATGTTACAACATCGCTCGTCAGCAGCTATCTCTCTATTAAAATATCTGTTGAGCGATCACGTAACTATCGAGTTACATGATCGCTCAGCAGATATTTTAATAAAGTTTGCTAAGTTAAGTAGGTAGGGATTCCAGGGAGATTACTAGGTGGTAGGACTTTTCTGCAAAGTTCGTCTAGGTAGGTACCACCGCTTTGCCAGTTATTCTGCCGCCAAGCAGTAGTGTGCAAGCACTACTGTGTTCCGGTTTGAAGGGCACTGTAGCTAGTGAAATTACTGGGCAAATGAGACTTTATGACCTGATCTCACAGTCTAGTAATCTGTCTCAGGATGACGTGCGCAGTGCAGTGTCATGCGAAACTCTATACTTTAGAGTTCCGAGTGACGATGCAACTAATATGGGCAGCCGTGTCGCTTAACATCAGGTGAACGGTTAGCTCGTCGCGTCATCCCTTAACATAAAAAAAAGATAGCTGCTGACGAGCGAAGCTGTAACAGCCTACAAGCATATTTAAAGTTTCCCCAAACTCATTCTTTTCCATGATATAATATGGAAATTTATTTATTCCGTAATTTTTTTCTCATGTTAGATATAAACAGGTATCAGTCAGTACAAACAAATAAAACATTTCGGCGTGGCTCCTACAAAATGCGCATACATTTCTGCCACCAAAGGCACGCAAAGTGCGTACGCATTACAATATTTAAAATATTCATTCAGTACTCAGCGCCGTGTCTTTGATAACTGATATTTACAATACGAGTATTCTCTGAAGATATTCGTTCGTGACAAATTTTTGTTCTATTATTATAATAATCAATATAAATAATCTATCAATTTGTCTATAATAATAACAAAGTCAAAGTCAAAGTCAAAAGATTTATTGCGAATAGGCTAATTTTAGCACTTTTACAAGTCAAAATTATATTAGGTACTTAAAATTAAGTTATTTTACTAAGCATATAAAATTACAAAGTGCTTATTGTCAAATAATATATAGCAAGCCCATTACAATATGAGTTTGAAAAAAAGCAGTTCTCTTTCTCACTACTGGTGCAAGTAATCCGGCACAATGCAGAATAGAAAACTTTGATCCGAAGCTTCGATTACAACTGTAATCGAAATAATCAATCCTAGGTTTTCAATAATAATAAATGTAATAATAGACTAGGATTGATTTATATTTATTATTATATTTGCTTTTACAGACTTTGACGTTTCGAGGTTTTACCTATTTACCCGTTTTTCCGCAAGGATATTTTAATTTTCAGAGATTAAAAGTATCTTATGTTGATCTCAGGTAGAAAATGTGATATATTAAAAAGTGTAAAAAAATTCATCAAAGTAAATTTAGCCGTTTTGGCGTGAAACCACACAAACAAGCAGACAACGTTTGTCTTTCATATAATAATAATAATTATATAATTAGAGTTAGTAGGTAGATACTTAAAGGTTCACAGATTCCGTAGAGAATTTAGCCTCTCAGGTTCCTAACTAATTACAAAAGTAAATTTAATCTGGCGTAAAAAGTGATTTTCGCGATTCCGAGTTTTTGTCAGGCCGCTACAGTGATGAGCATTAGGTAGCTATACACTTAGCGTTTCTTATAAACTTAAACGAAAGTTTTAATTACCGTCAAACGCCGGAGCCACCTGCCCGCTGACACTTTATCAACTTGTTAATGAATCCTGATCTTTGATTAAGGTTAGCAATCCACCGAGATCTGTAATACTCTATACTACTACTTACTATATACTACTGTTCTACTATACTACTGTTCCGTTACCATTATTACCCATTACGTTTTTTTTTTATGTTAAGGAATGACGTGACGAGCTAGCCGTTCGCCTGATGTTAAACGACACGGCTGCCCATATCAGCTGCAGTGTCACTCGGAACTCTAAAGTATAGAGGTTCGCGTGACACTGCCCTGCGCACGTCATCCTGAGACATCAGCACAATCTAGTAATAAGATTACTAAACTGTGAGATCAGATCATAAAGTCTCATTTGCCCTGTAATTTCACTAGCTACAGTGCCCTTCGAACCGGAACACAGCAGTGCTTGTGCACTACTGCTTGGCGGCAGAATAACTGGCAAAGCGGTGGTACCTACCAAGATGAACTTTGCAGTAAAGTCCTACCACCTAGTGAAACGTAAAAGGAAAGAACTGAGAAGCGCAACGGAACGGAAAACGCTTGACTATTTTCTCTGGCATACGCATACGAAAGTAGTTTGATTCGTATTTGCATGTTTCGCCTGTGCTTAGAGGTTATATTATTTATTTTATATTATTATTCATTAATAATCATCAAGACAAAGTAATATTATTTATTGCAAAAAGGTTAATTTAGCATTTTTGCACACCAAAACTATAATAATAAAAGAAGCCAATGACAAATAGTTTTTTTAATCAGTTACAAAAAGGTCTAATTTCTAATATCAGTCCAAAAACAAGTGTGCTGTACATCACACGACTGAAGTAAAACTATCGGCCGGTATAGCTATGTTTTTTCTTTGTTTTTTTTTTTTAATTTTTGGCTCTACATCTCCGTGTATTTAGCCAGTGTCAAGTAATTGATAATTTATCAAGTTAATGATATTTCACGCAAATATATGTCAAGTCACAGTGGAAGTCATCAAGTCAAGTCATAGTCTAGTCAAAGTCATACTCCTAGTAAAGTGGTGGCAACTTTACCAGAAGCTTCTATGGAGTTTTGGAAACAACACGAAAAGAAACGTTTCACCATCATTATACCGTTTTCCTACACTCACGCTTTTAATCCAGCACTTAACGAATAGAATGCCACCAATTTTATGCACTAACACTGAAAATAGCACAAGTTTTGGATAATAATACAATGCGATGACGCAATCTTTTTCGCGTTCCCGCAAAAACTCTCTTTTCTTTGTTTAATGTTAATGTCGCCATCTTGACAATTGTAAATTGTCATTTTACCAGTCCATACCATATACCAACATAATAATACACATTTTTAACGTTGTTATGTTGACAATGGAGATCTCCGTTATCCAACAACTTTCAACTTCCGTCAATCAAGCGTGTGTAACATAGTTTTACTTCAAAACTCCTAGCTCCCTCCACATGAATCCGCAGGTAAACATTTAGGGTGAAATGTGGTTTAGCTTAGTGCCATAAAAAAAAGTAGTACCTTAAGAAACTTATATTTTTCTGATTTCCACCGCCCAACGTTCACTTGTAGTTCCTGGACCCTAAGATTCTCTGTACCTATTTTGGAACTCATAGGAACTACCGAGGGCCATGGTCCCACAACACACAAAACAAATTTATGTCACGCTTTATTTCTGTGTACAAATACTTGTCCTGAGGCAAGAATGTCAAAGTCAAAAAATTTATTGCAAATAGGCTATTTTTAGCACTTTTACAAGGCAAAGTTATATTAGGTACTTAATATTAAGTTATTGTACTACGCATATAAAATTACAAAGTGCTTATTGTCAAGTAATATATAGCAAGCCCATTACAATATGTGGGTTTGAAAAAAAAAAGAAGTTCTCTTTCTCACTATTGGTGCAAGCAATACGGCACAATGCAAAACAGACAACTACGACCAAAGCTTCGATTACACCTGTAAAGGAGCTACATGATGTATTTTTTTTTACTGTCTTTTACAATTTATTACAATTGAGTTAATGACATTATAAAATTAACCACCACATCACACAGAAAAAAACTGAGATGGTCGTAATAAACATTTACATTACAAATAGAAATTTAAATTATAGATGGAATGGAACCCTAAACTGCGTCATACATAGCAAGAAGCTAATGTGGCTGGCAGTGGGTCGTGAAAAAATATTTGCAATCAAGTTAGTGAGAAGTGAATACATGAGCAGAAAAGAAACAAAAAGCTCATTATGGAGCGTAGGTGCTTACGGCTATCGTTAGCTTCTCAAGTACCTTCTCTTATAGTAAGTACTTATTTTAAACTGAATATAACAGAGACGAGCTTTCACGTACATCACCATAATGTAACAACCAAAACTATTTAGCATACTATCAAATAATACGCTTTGTAAAAGCTTGATGGAAAAATTTACATTCTATTGTAAACGATTACCAAGCGTAGGCAGTGAAGCGGAACGGATGTGATAAAACATGCAACGCTTCGAGTGCATCCCTTGTAGGTTTAGAATATTTACCGGTACACATCACTGTTCCAAGAATTGCGGAAACTCGATAGCCAATCGGTTTTGCAAGAGAATAAGGTACCGACTCGTATAACTTTAAGATTGGACCGCGCGCAAGTCTCGGGTTTTTTAAGCTTTACTTTGGCTAGTAAACAGCTATATAGTTAGAGCTGCAGGTGTATACAATAGCGAACGATTTAAATTTATTTAATATGTCAGCGTCCAAACTGAAGCCATGTATAAATAATTGTTTATTAACTGTTAAAATCAGTCTTGTTTTAAAATCTTTAGTTTCTTTGTTTTGGATCTCTTTTCTAGATGTTGTCTGTCGATTGTGTAATTTGTAAAAGAAAAGTAGTAACTTACTTGTGAATTTTTTTAAATAGCCATAAGTAAATTACATAATATATATCTCTTGTTAAATATTTACCTCTTAGTTTTCCGAAAAAATAAATTAAAAGATATGAAAATATGAAAAAATTGGTGAAATCGATTCTGATAATCGTTTTGACCAAAGTCCGTAGCTAGGGGGGGCATTGAGGGGCAATGACCTACCTAGAAATTACAATGCTCTACCTTAAAAACACCAAAAACGAATATAAATAAAACTATTTAATTATAATAATTTATATTAATTCATAGTTTGAGATAAAAAAAATCTCAATCAGATCCAACCTCATGTTTGTCACAGAAATTATTTGTCTACGAATAGCTATTGATGGTGATTGATTTAGGAGCTCTTGCTGTGAGGGCAGATCAATAATTATGATGACCAATACTGCCTTACCTCAAATTCGACTCTGTACACTGCCCTAAATTTTAATATTTCCATAATAAAATTTGAAAAGCATATATCAAAAAATTATAGAAAACCAATCAAATTAAAACTTTGAATAGTTAAAGTCACGTTATTAAAATTATAAATGAGTAAGTTTGTGTGGTTTGGTTCCCTCAGGCCACAACAGCTGAATGAATTTGAATGAAATTTGAAATGGAGACAATATTACACGCTGGTTTAACGCATACTAAGAATACTAAACTTTTTATCCACTGGCTAGCTTAGATCTTTTTAATCCACGCCAGCCGTGATATTTTTTATTAGAATAAAAATATTTCACAAATTCGAATCATGTATTTCCAGTATTTACCATCTTGACCTTTTGTATGAAACGTTGAAGTTCCGATCTTGTTAAGAGTTATGACCCGAGATGCGATGGCGACCAACTTCGCTTGTTTTCCTGGATAATGCAAGCAGGCCCCGCGCTGAATGCAAATGTACTTAGGGATGATCTTGTTCCACTCTCGGGACATGTCATGCCTTATGATTACACGGCATTATATTTACTGGTCGCAAATAAAAATGAAACTTACGTTCTTTTTCGAGTTGTTGCAACCAATAGAAATGGATAGAAATTTATTCAATACTTGCCTTAATTAAAGTACAAAAACAGGTTATTTTGTCCTAATCCTACTAATATTATAAATGCGAAAGTTTGTGAGTATGGATGTATGGATGAATGTTTGTTACTCTTTCACGCAAAAACTACTGAACGGATTTGGATTAAATTTGGAACACATATAGTTTATATTAACATCAAATTAATTACCTAAACTAAAGTAGTTTTACAGAATTTTTTAGCATTCCATACCAAAATGGTAATCTTTAGAATATAGATAGACGAGCTTCTGCCCGCAGCTTCGCCCGCTGCGTGGCCTATGGGAAAATAATTCAACGACCCATTTCACCTTCTTAGGGTGGAATTTCGAAAAATCCTTTCTAGCAGATGCCTACGTCATAATATCTCATCTACCTGCATGCCAAATTTCAGCCCGATCCGTCCAGTGGTTTGGGCTGTGCGTTGATAGATCACTATGTCAGTCAGTTACCTTTGAGTTATATATATTTAGATAGCTTATATAGTGGATTAACACAGGCTACTTTTTATCCGCGGGTGAAACCGCGGGGCGCAACTAGTACATTATAAAGAACTAAGCAAATAAAAAACAACTAAGCATCGCTCAGCATATTGTTGGTCATCGGAGACATCCAGCACTGATTTTCAGCCTAAACCCAGAAGGAATGGAACTGATGCACAATTCGAAAAAAGGTTTTTTTTTAACAATGCTTATACATTGATAAACAAGAATACTTACATATAAAATTACACATTATACCTTTATACCGGGTGTTACAAAACTACCCGTAAAAGCCGAAACGAGGTTAAACGGGTCCTTATAACAAGTCCATTCACAATATTTAAGAACCGCAGTAACGCTGTATAATATACCCCATATACATATATTTATTACTACATCCACATACACAATATGTACATAATAAGTACATACACACACTAATAATAATAATAAGTAATAATAATAATAAGTATTAGGATTGCTAAAAATTAAGTATATGTTTTTTTTTTAATTATTGTTATTAGATTTCTTTTAAATTGTCATACACCACCGTCTACTCTTTTGCATTTAATACTGTCCACCCAAAGGTTGTCTGGAAGAGATCGCTTTCAGCGATAAGATCGCCCATTGTGACACTAGTTTATAAGTTTTTCTTGATATTTTTATATTTCATTGGTGGAACAATAAATAGTTCTCTATCTATCTATCTATCTATACACATCAATAATATAATTAAATAAACCATTCATATTATAGACATGATACATAAAACAGGAAATCAAAAAGGCATACAAAATTATTTTTAAATGAATGGTTAACTCTATTATGCTACGGCAGCAATCAAGTTATCAAGTATCTCATACGACGCATATACGAACCTCTGGGAAATTAACGCCGTAGTCTATGGACATCTGTAATCACATTAGTGTCTTATGTTTTGTACACTAATGTGTTAAACTAAAGAATAATAACGTAATTATATAGCTGCCGCTTTATTTTTATTTTTTTTGAACGAGCTAGTGATGTTGGTCTCTATCGCGGGGTCGGTTTCTGATTGGGTTACGCTGGTATCCTATACCGGTGCCGAATGCGGTACCTGAGCCAGAAGGGCTAGACTGGTCCGGTGATCCTAGCGCAGCCGATACTACGGCTGCTATAGGATCATCCGGGTCGCTCAAGACGTGTCTCGGGCGGCGACGACGGACGGGGTGAAAGACGGCAGCGTATAGCTGCCGCTAGCTTTCCATATACATATACATTACACTTCACTTGAATATTCGTCTTGAATATTTGAATTTAATTAAAATAAAAACTTCAAACAGCTCAAAGAAAAAGAATACATCATGGAGCATTAGCTGTAGTTAGTATAATAGGAATAAAAATTTGATAATACATGTTCCGATTTGCGCCCCCATTTCCATGCCGCTTGAATGGCCCTCGAAAAATTACCAAGCTTTGGTAACGTTCAAGAACGACAGGTTTGGGTAATTTGTGCAAATGTAATAAGATTATTTCCAATTTGTTAAATTGGTAAATGGGTGGAGCATTTTGAAAGGAAGGATGCGAATAAACGTGAATTTCTTTCATTTTATACATAACAATATTATCAGTAGCGTGTTTTTAAGGTTTAATAATTGACCGAGCGAGCGCGAAGCGTATGTCCAGCGGTCTGTCCGGTTGTTCTCATTAACTGGTCGCATTTCCAACCGATTCTGGTGAAATTTGTGAGCAGATTTCGATGATTTCGAGTGATTTTTAGGATTCCGTACCTCAAAAGGAAAAACAAAACCGTCGTAGGATCACTTTGTTGTCAGTCTGTCTATCGAAACCATTTTTTTCAGGATTCGTGGAGGTACCAAGCTTAAATTTATATCAAATATTTAAGTTTATTGTCTTCCCTTGGAGCTGTGAAAAAAACAAACTTCTAAGCCAACGCGATCAAACTATATGGACGTTGATGCTGCAAATTTTCGACATTTGTAAGGGGATCAAAACCTACATGGTATTTTCCGAGAACTGCCAAGAATGGGCCAAGACTTTACGCAAAAACAGAAGCTGCAATCCAAAGGGTACAAAATGCGTGTGCAAGATTCTGTTTTTATATACCCAGACGAGATCATATTACTCCTTACCTCGTTAAGAACAATATATTAAATATGAAGGCTAGGCGAGAACTTCATCTGGCCTGCACGACTCAAAGAGTATTATGGAACAAAAAACCAGATTACCTTTTTGATAAGCTAACCTGGAATAAGGATATTCACGCTGTTAACACTCGCTCTAAATTCCTGAACCAGTTATACATCCCCAAACACAAGACCGCAGGATTTAAAGGTTGCTTCAAATACAGTGCCTCCAAAATTTGGAATAATATTCCGCCTCCTAGCAGGAAGAGAATGAGTCCCAGTGCATTTAAAATTCGATACAAAAATTTGCTTTTGGAGCACTACAAAAATCTGTTTGAAACAACCTTTAGATTCAAATAAATTATATTCATAGCATTCTCCACACATATACCTACGAATCATTCACAAAAGGCACTCTTTAACACACACACACACACACACACACACACACACACACACACACATGCACACATACACAAACACTCACATATACACAAGCATACACACACATACACACACACTAGCACACATACTTCCTCACGCAACCTATTATTGGTACATCACACCACCAGTCCATATGAGCATTGGAATGGAACTCGTTAGTGTTTTTTTTTTTCTTTACATTAACATTAATCTATAATATTAACTTACTATTCTTAAATTATAATTAGAAAAATACAGCCCGATTGTTAATTTTGAAAAATTTTACTGTTCTTTTACTCAATTTTTATTGCTTTTTTTTTTGCTTTATTGTCCCTAATTTAGTTTATTTTATTTTTTGTAAGCTGTAATATAATATAATAAAACAAGTGACCCAAGTTATGACCCGCGCACACTCGCTAAAACTCGGCTAAGACCTTTGTTCGAGAACTGGGTTATGCTGAAAACCAGCCCTGCGTAGAACATTTCTACGCAGCATAGTGCTGAGCATACTCCTGTTGCCAATTAATTATATTATGTTAGATGTAATATTATTTGTGTGTACCCAGTTTGTTTTACTTTTTTTTTGGCAATAAACAATTTTTATTTATTTATTTATTTATTTAACTCGGAACCTTGAAATTTGATACAAATCCATTGATTTGTACCAAATTTCAAGGTTCCGAGTGACCGAGTGAAGGTTCTGAAGACCATTGTCTTATAGCACAAATAAAGCAAAAATTGCGAAAAGCATAAATTTTAAATTACATCATTTCAAATAAACATTTTTAATAATTTTAAACTTACTGCCCCTTTCAAACTTTCCACATTGTTATAGATTTAATTTCAGAATAAAAATACCATAACTTTTACTTATATACCTGCAGGCTGATACGAAACTCTCGGTGCGCGAAATCCGACTCTTACTTATCCAGTTTTTTCGAAACTTTTGCACCATGATGTTTCAAAACGTAAAAAATAACGTTTCGTTTTAAGTTTTGCAGAAACTCACAAGGTTTACAGCTCACCGAGCTTAGTAGCATATTTATTGTGTGGTTCAATGCCTTAAGAATAAAGGAGAGTAAGTAATTGATTTGAGATAGCCACGTGATTTGATTGCATCCATTTGAAACCATTTCTATATATGTTTTTATATTTGCAGTGCATAGCTTTTTGGAAATTTTATAACTAAGGATAATATTTTTCCTGGTGCTTTGCTTTCACCCCCCACATGGTGAACTACATTAGACAATAAACTACTCAAAGCCATAGTGGTCTTTATTCAAATATAAATATTACTAACGACGGTCAAATATAAATAAAAAGGATTCTTTATTTATACGAGCACAAAAAATATTGTTTCCATCTCTAATATAGCAAAAAGTAATAAAATACAAATGACCGTCCCCAATCCTAGTTCAATAAATTTTATTGCTGATCTAAACCTTTTCTATTCATAGTAAAACTTCATTAGGCAATTCGAAAGAGAAAAAAAAACTACTTTGACGTCCTAAAGCTTTTTGCTTTTGTCAATGTCATTTCGAGCAAATCATTATTATGTTTTAGATTAAAATTTATATTTTTTGCTTTTTTTCAGCTTATTTTTGATTAGCAATCATGGCGATGGCGGAGAAGAAAAATGCGTATCCTGCATCTGTAGAAGCAGATAGAAGACTCCTACCTTTCGACGATTGGGAAGAATATTTGGATTCCCTCATAGAAGTTGCTGATCTTCGAAACTTGAGGAGTATTAACTCGGCTAGAACCATTGCTGCTTTTGGATATAGGTAGCTAAATAACTAGGCTGTGATTGGCTTAGCCTTATTCTTACCACATAAAATTTATAGAGCGCCTAGTTTATCCTAGAATAAGTAGTTCATGGAATGATAGACTAAAAAGTTAAGCTATTTATTATTTTTAATACTTACTTAACTTATATATAATTTATATGTTATTATAATTATATAGCTTTATAGCTATATAATTTTTCATGAGTAAAAATAAATAATTCTTTACAAATCTAGTAATGTAAGGTTTGAACCCATGGCGTCGTAATTTAGTGCTTCAAAGAATAGCTTATAATATGTATAAAAACTTTAAAAAAATATTTTTAAAGACGTGATAAGGTAGTCATTCGCCTAATGTTAAGCGACACGGCCACCCATTACAGATGCAGTGTCACTCGGAAATCTAAAATATAAAATTTCACACTGCACTGCGCCCGTCATCTTGAGACAGCCAAACTATGAGATCAGATCATAAAGTCTCATTTTCCCAGTGATTTCAATATCCACAATGCCTGGAACATAGTAGTGCATGTACACTGCTGCTTGGCGGCAGAGTAACTGATAAACCTACCTAGAAGAACTTTGCAGGAAAGTCCTTAAAGGATATCGTAATTTTATAATATACCACTTTATATGATGTATGTGATGTGTTGGGCGTTATTATCATTATCAATAATTTTTTTAGAGCAAATGGTGATACACTATCAGAGAAGGAGTTCTACTCGCGTCGTGCTGTCATCCAGGAGATCGTTGTCCCTACCGTGACGCCGTACGTGTTGGTCAGTGAAGGAGCACCCCTGGATGATCCATTCAATAGGGAACTGGCTATCAGAGAAAGGGCTAACAGGGTTGGTATACTGCAGGTAAGACAAAAATGTTTAGTAAAAACATCAACTCAATATGCAATCAAAAGTGCAGCATGATAGCTAAGTAAATACGTCATCACTCTACTCTTGCATACGCACGGATTATTATACAGGGCTACAGGAAAAACCGTGCTAGATCCGTTAAGGGCGTGAAGTACTTATCATTTCTAACTTATTTCACTATGAAACACCCTAGCCTAAACTTAACTATTTTCGAGATATTTGACTTTTAAATTTTTTATAGAAAATTGCCGATTTTTATGCTACAAAATTTAATTTTATTTATTTTGTTTGGGGGCGAGTTGGCCGAGGGGCGAGTTGGCTAGACTGCAGTCAGGACCCCTTCTCGCCCCCGGTACGGCGGACGAGAGCTCACGGGGGGTTTTTGTAGGTTCGAGTCCCACATACCTCCTGCCACCACCCCTGTGGTGGCATGGAAGTGCGAGGGCATTTCCCCACCTCAATAAAAAGTGTGTTTCATAATGAAATAAGTTGGAAATGTTGGGTACTCCACGTCCTTAACGGATCTAGCACAATTTTTCCTGTAGCCCTGTATATTATCTGTTCTTCTTATGGTGCTTTGTAAATGCTAATTTTTTGTGCAAAATGAAAGCCAGCGTTCTGGTCACCTGATGCCTCCACCAAACGCTTGGCCAAGTCCCTTTTATATGTTTCCATGGCAGCCGGCCTCTCGGAGCCATTGTCTCCACTCCTCTCTGAGCACTTTTCCCTCCATCAACGAGTTATCTTAAATGTTTAGTTTTTATTTATTTTAAGTTTTGAGAGAGAGAAATCGAGAGGGAGAGAGAGAATTGAGACGACGTTTTACGCAGTCTAGCCGATTATCTTCCTGTGTGATCTCGATGTCCATTTAGCGCTGCGGTACGTGTATAGTAAGTAAGGATTTTACTTAAAGCTAATTTTACCTTTTCTCCACAGTCAATAATATTTATCAGACATTACACGAGAGGAGGCTTTGAGATTTCCGGGTACATAGATTATGCGCATCGGCTTCTAACGGAAAATTGGGCACCATTCTTCAAATCAAGCAAAATGTTGTGGCCCACAGACAACGACCTCGGGTATTATCATTGGAGACATGGCACTGTGAGAAGTAACATGAGCCGGAATTATAAGGTACAGAACAGCGATACTTTAACAATGTTCTGTCACCTTTTCGCTAATGTAAAATGTCACAAGCGAAAACGAGACAGGAGTATTTTAAGTTTTATTAGTAGTAATTTTAAATATTTATCATATTTTATATATTTATAATAATATGAGATTTATGGATATATAGTTGAGTTAAAAAAAATGAAAATACATACATTCTACTTGGTTTAGATTTTCATATGTTTTGTGTTGAAAGTTGGCAGTATCTAGTAGTTGTATCTCTTTATTAGTGTAGGTCCTTGGACATTTTACATTAAGCAAATAAATCTTCTGGGTAAGCTATAAATATTCTAAATTAAGTATGTGCTAATCACGATAAAAAATATCGTATATAAATACTAAATTTAATCAAAAGCGGTGAAAAGTCAACAAACAGACAGAGAGAGCGAGCTACTTTTAAATGTTTTTCTTGGATAAATATTTTAATTATACAAATAAATATTCTCAAAGTTTAAATAAAATGGCACACATAAGTTTTCCAGGAAACTGGCATACTGTTTAGAAACAATGTCGATATTCACTAACCGTCATAAGTTTCGCTGAATACTTGTACAGTTTGAAGTTGTTCCGCATAATACTGTATACCGTATTAGCCAGTAGGTACTTTACCGAATATTGAAACCTCAAACTCATTTAGGCTTGAAATATAGGTATTTTCATAGAAAAATGAATAGAATATATTACAATGAATAGAAATGAAAAAGAATAGATGTGAATCCCGCGTATATATTTTTAAAGTGCCACTCCATTAATTATTTTAAGCTTAATAATTGTTGAGTCTTTAATTTAATTTAATCACGAACTAGTACTTTTACTTATACTTGTACTATAGTACTTTGACTATAACGTTTTTACATCACATTAGTAAAACAATTTTAGTACTTATATATTTTTTTATAGTAAAATGGGTAACTTACTTTTGACACCATCTCACGTGATAACCTCACTTCTCGTGCGTAGTGACGATGTCCAAGGTGAAGTATATTTGCCCATGAAACGCATATTTGACTTAAAGAAACCCAGACTACACCTATAAGAGAAAATGCTGATGCGGTAATAACAATCCGTTCTTTGGCCGTTCGGATGACGAATGACTCAGCAAAATGCTGACAAAAAGAACGGAGGTATCTACAGGCTTTTGATGATGACACGTGTAACTGATAATAATGGAGACTAAGTAAACTGTATGTCTAGCCAACTACATGTATTTATTAAAATTATGAACGCTCTCAGGGTCCAAAATTCCAAATTCTTCCAGCCACTGATGGATCCAGACAAGGGCCTCCTGTTCCAAAACCGGCACGACCACAAGATCATCTGTCCAGACCCACAGCAAGACCCTGGGCAGAACACCAGCAAGCAGAGGGTAACCTCCCCAAGATACACGCAGATAGAAATCTATGATCACGTCGTTAGACGGAAAAGCTGACCCGCTACGATTGTTTTACTTTCCTTTTTTATTTTCTACAATTTTTATATAAATTTGTAAGATAAAGAAGACCTTTTTTCGTTGGGAATCAAAACCATGAAGAATAATAATAAGTTAATAGGAGCACTCCAAATGTTATGTTAACACCAAATGTTATGTTAACACCAAATGTTATGTTAACACCAAATGCCTGCTTTTAATTTTGAATAAAAATCATCATAATACTACTTTGTACAACAGAAAGTTTTACGAATTATATAAAAACAATAAGTAAGTACTTAATTAAAATGATCTTTATTCTTAGAAATTTATTTAACTTAGTAATACGTAATACAACTATCCTTAAAACGATGGCTGACTTAACTATTTTGTGCACTTAAAAGCCTAGTATAAGTAAGTACTTATATTTAATTTGTACTTAAAATATAATATTGGAGGAACATAAATGCAAAGTAATATAAAATTAGGTTCTAGGTAAAGCATTTGAATATGAACATTAGGGAATCTGCTAAGTGCAATGTTGCAGGATACGGTACCTACTTTCATTTTAGACGCAACCCATAGACAGTCCAAATGAATGATTGGGTGGAATAGACAGTCTACAGATCAGCGCGGCGTGGTTAGCATACAGTCAGTGTTTTTGTAGTAGATACTGAACTAGCGTAGCTAATTTCATTTAGTAGTAGTTGGTGTGAACAATACTAAAAAGTAATTAATTTAACAGTGGATAACAAATCAATCAAACTTAGAAATTATACAGAATTAGCAAATACGTTTGATGTTTACAAACGATATACTTATGCTATTTGAAAAAAATTTGTTCATATAACAGTTTACCAACATAATAATTTTATAGTTGAATGCGGCATTATCCGCAACACGTAAGCTATCTAATAGCCTTAGCAATAAGTAAAGCATTCATTTAAATGAAACATTTCATTCAAATCTGAGATTGCGTCCTGTCTGATTCTTGTCTGGTCCTTTTAGCAAACTCTCTTGATGCACTTTGTACTTCAGCGGTTCGTAAAGTAATACCAAAGATATCTTCGTGGTATCGGTTTTCGTCCTAAAAATAACATTTCAAGAGGATTTTATAAAAACAATAATGAGTGTACAAAAACAACAGAAAGTTCCAACCAAATTAAAAATGATTTTTTTTTTAATGATTTGATTCAACAAAATTAAATCAAATCATTTTATAGTTCAACTATTATTGTTGCTCATGCGATTAACAAACAAATTAAGTGGCAAATATCCCAGAACATATTTCTGATCTCCAAAACTGGTAACGATATAATAATAGGTCTTTACCTATGAAATTGCCGTATTGCAGTACAGACTTTTTCAAACAAAAAAAAGTTTTGATTGGCTATGAATTCTAAATTCAAATTAATTTTGTTTTAAAAATATGACATTCTATTTACAATATAAGTCTTTTGTTTATTGATTAGCGTTGTATTTTCATTACATTTCAACATTTTTCCTCATAATGGATACTTTGAAATTTCGTGTAATTATGGAATATGAGTTCCGTCGTGGCACCAACGCGGCACAAACGACACGTAACATCAACGACGTTTACGGAGAGAACTGTACAAACGAACGTACAACCCGTTATTGGTTTGCTCGGTTCCGTTCTGGGAATTTTGACTTGAAAAATGAACCTCGTGGTCGTCCGGAAACTTTGGTCAACAATGATGAATTAAAGGCGATTGTGGAAGCTGATGAATCTCAATCTACAGCTGAGCTGGCAGCAGTTTTGGATGTTAGCATCAAAACAATATTGGTCCATTTGCGACAGATTGGCAAGATAAAAAAGCTTGATAGATGGGTGCCCCACGAACTTAACGATCGCCAGCGCAACGTACGCGTCGAGACTTGCCTTGCGCTGCTTAACAGGCACAGAAATGAAGGAATTTTGAACCGAATTGTTACGTGCGACGAAAAATGGATTGTTTTTGACAATCGAAAGTGCTCAGCAAGTTGGTTAGATCCTGTTTCGGTACCAAAGCAATGTGCAAAACGAAAAATGAATGAAAGGTGATGGTCACAGTTTGGTGGTCTAGTGCTGGTGTGATTCATGATAGCTTTTTACAAAACGGCGAGAGCATTACTGCAGATGTGTACATTGAAGAACTGACCACAATGAGTGCGAAACTCGCACGTCTGCAACCAGCTTTGGTCAATCGGTCGTCTCCACTGCTACTTCACGACAACGCGCGACCCCATACTGCACAACAGACCGTCTCTAAGCTGCATGAGTTGGGTTTGGAAGCTCTCCCTCATCCGCCATACTCACCAGATCTTGCGCCTACCGACTATTACTTTTTCCAAAATTTGGACAACTTTTTAGCGGGAAAAAAATTCAACTCCCGAGAGGCAGTACAAAACGCCTTTGAAGAGTTTGTTGTCTCCCGTCCTGCTGATTTTTTCAAGAAGGGCATCCATAAAATGCCACAGCGTTGGCAAAGATGCATTGATTGCAGGGGTGATTACTTTGAATAAAAGAAATAAATAAGTTCGAAAAAAAATACTTTAACTTTTTTCAAACAAAACGGCAATTTTATAGGTAAAGACCTAATAGTTATAATCTTATTTTTGCTTACCATTAGATCAAAAATTAATTCCTCAACTTCATGGTCAGACATTTTCGCGTGTAATTTTATGATGGATTTCAATTTCTGTTGAACTTCCTCAGC
This sequence comes from Ennomos fuscantarius, assembly GCA_905220475.3. Taxonomy (NCBI): domain Eukaryota; kingdom Metazoa; phylum Arthropoda; class Insecta; order Lepidoptera; family Geometridae; genus Ennomos; species Ennomos fuscantarius. The sequence continues at coordinate 13,496,971 of HG992027.1, forward strand.
CATCTTACAGTCGCCACACACGTAAAAGTGACCGTCTTCGTCTAAGAGAATTTTTGTAATTTCAGCTCCTTCATCTTCCATAAGCTCTTGGACGTGTTTCTGTAAAATAACATTAAATTAAGTAATCACTTTTTCTATTTAATTTCAATTTATTAGGGTCACAAAAATTTGCTTAATGTTATTTGGTCAAAAAACTTATCCTCTAGAAATAATATAAGTAACTTTTACCTTATCCACGTTTTCTTCTCTCGACAGGGCGAGCAATGATTTTGTTAATATACCATCAGCAAGAGCGGCTTCCTTTTCCTCCTTATACAAATCCATTCCTCTATTCCGACATCCGAAAAACAGCCAAATAGGACCTGGTATTTGCTTGTTAGGAATGAGATTCTTTATCTGATACCGCCTTTCATTCCAGAATCCTCTGAAAGGGGCTATACCAGAACCAGGGCCTACTAAAATAAGTGGTGCTGATATCTCTTTCGGCATATGGAAACTTGGTGCACTGTAAATATTACTGTGGTTATTATCCTATTAGTACAATATATTATTTTATAAGTTTAACTGTTTCAGGGGTTACTTACCGTCTGATGAATACGAACAGCTCTTCATCAAGCTTGAGATTCTTGAGGTAGTTTGAGCATACACCGTAATGAGTTGGTCCATTACCATCTGAAAATTTTATAAATGCAGTCAATTGTCATTTCTCTGGAATTTAATTTTGTCTTATTATTCTGGAAAACGTACTTTCTGTTTTGTAAATAACAATAGCGACTGTGACATGGATTCTGTTTCCATGAGCAAGTGGTGAAGAAGATATTGAGTAGAATCTCGGCTGCAGTGGTGGAAGCAACGCCGCAAGCAATGACGCTTGAGGTTTGCATGAAGGGAACTGCTCTAGAACTTCTGCTAGGTTGGGGAAGTAGAAGTGTTTCCAATCATCATATTTGTTTGAATCCTGTAATGATAAATAAATAAAAAAATTACAATAATTATGTTGATATTTATTTACCATGATTTTATAAAATCTTGGTTTGTAAAATATTTGTAATAGTCTGAATGAGGTATTTGTATTAATAAAAGTGGAAAAGAGGGTTTATATTGCGGCCAAAGGCAGGGTCTGCTACTTCGCAAATGAAGCCACGAGCAATAGCTGGTTATAAAATACTCTGAATTAATAGTTAGTTAGGTACTATCATTGACTATAAATTCTACAAAATCTTTGGCTTCTATAAATAATAGTTTGTAGATGAAGGAAATATTAACCAGCTGTTGAAAGCTATATGTATATAATTTTAAAGTTTAAAATGTTGTTTATTTACCGTTGCTAACTGTAACAATTGTTCAGCCTCTTTATTGTTGGAACACGTAGCAGCAAGATACATCAGAAGCGTCGTCGATGGCGGAGTGGTGATATCAAGAAATCGTGTGAATAGGTCACTCACTGTTGCCGTTGGTACTCTGTCGTGTCTTTCCCATGTTTTCACCAAACCTGTGAAATGAGTTATTTTAATAATAACGTTTAATTTTTCTTCCTTGTCAAACATATTTGAATACACGTTATTGTACCTTTATCACGATTGATATCATTAAAGCAATCATCTTATGAATGTTTTGTAAAAATATATCAAATCATCGTTATAAAAAAAAACAATTCCTGCAAAAACACAAGTGCTTAAATCAAAAATTTAAAGTAATGAGCGTTGATTACTTTGTCTACTTCCGCTTACTCAATCAATAGCTTGATTCATATTCTTACCAGTTGGTGTAAGAGTTTCTTTCATGACTTGTAGCTGAACTGGTTTGTTGTGTTTATCTACATCTTTTAATCTTTTTAAAACTTCATCGACTATTTCTTTTCTATTACAAGCCATAACACCTACGTGATCTCCAGGTTCATATTTCAATTCACTCTGTAAAATAAAATTTTTAAAATGTATATTTATCGATATGAAAAGTATGTAAATTTTGTTATTTGTTCATTAAAAAAGCACTTACTAGGGGTTCCATATCAACAAACACTGTTTCGCGATCTGCAGTTCGATTACCCAAATGTTTATTGTCTTTTACTTTGCAAACTATTAAAGATTTTCTAAATCCAGCTTCCAAAGCAGGTTTTAATGGCAGAACTGTTGTTGGTTTTCCAAATCTTACAGTGTCTTCAGTGAGTGGTACTTTGCCTAATGATTTTTTAGCGTCTTTCACCATATCGTTTTCTTCTAAACAAAATGTTTCACAAGCCACCTGAATATACAATTATGATTAAAAACGTATATTTAATCAATAAATGTTTAATACAGCATTGTAGTTATAGTGCCAAACTTTATATCATGCTTACATGAAATATATTTGAGGACCAGTTTCGGAATTGTTGCTCCTGCCCATACATTTCATCACCGCATGCTAAATCTAAAATTCTTTCGCCTCCTAAATCTCCAAGTACTTTATCCACGGTTTTACCAAAATTGCAGAATTTAGGATACGCGCTAGATCCAAGACCAAATACTGCAAAACAAACGTTGCTCAATGGACCAATTTGTTCTACTGATGAAGTTCCTGCTACACTACTTTTGTTTGATTCAAGTCTTGTAAGCTGTCTTTTGTATTCAATGCTGGGTGTCATTATACTGTTTGTTCTCATTAGGGATTTAGGTGTAGGAGTTTTGAAGTGCCTGAAAATAGAAACAGTCATCATCGATACTTAATAATTGCATTATTGTTTTAATGTCTTGATGGTAAAAAAAAGTCACAATTACCCGGAATTAAAGTCGGCTGTCTGGTTTCCTGGATTTTTCGACTCATTGTATAGCATTTGGAAAAGGTGTTCCGCAAAGTCCTGCAAGCAAAATATTTGTTTTAGTAAAGTTTTCCCGTGCTTTGCTTTTTCAATGTTCAATTGTATAGTTTTTAATAAGTTATGACTCACCACGCCGTTTGCTGGTGGTTCTCCGTTACCGAAGGTAGATGTTACTATCAGTAAAAGCGTCTCGTGTTCAATAGAGAACATGTCATACTCGGACATACAGTGCACCTACAAACAGATATTTATTTATCAATTGACCTTTTATCATGAGTATTACCTTATTTAACAGCAGTTATACGAAATTTCTCATCAACGACGACGAGTTTAACCGCATACAATTTTAGTCATATTTATCATATTTTTCCAAGTCATTCATTTAACCCACCTGTGCATTGAAGGCGTATCCAAAAATGGTTCCTAACTCCTTTGCATACTGTTCTGATTTGCCTGTCTCGGTAGCGTAGAGAATGGTCGCCTTGATGCGCTTAGAGAGAGCTCTTCCAAACAGTTTTGAAGTGAACTTAACAGCTCGAGCGATTTGCTTAAAGTGGAACTTTCTGTGAACTGTCTTAGTGCCGTCTGGTTTTTTCCATTGATGAGTTTTCCACGGCGGATCCTGTAATGTTTTATATATTAAAAATAATTTTATATACCCTATGTGGTCATATATTAAAAAAAGTTTTTTGGTAATATTTTTACAAGTCTCGGTAAGTTCGTATACGAAGTCATTAGAAATAACCCTTACCCAATTATAGGATCAAAGGTCTGAGGGTTTATTCCCAATATACCCTGAAGAAGTTAATATTTTTCCATAATTGGGGCTCCTTTCAAGAAGACTTAGTACCGAAGGTATAACTGACATCTCTATGGTTTCTTTTAGAAATTATTATAGTTTTAATATGAGACCGCCAAAACAATATTTAGAGTAAAAATCTACATATCATAAGTCAAAAATCTAAAAATAATATTTTTTTTATTAGTATATAGTTGTTAAATACTCTTTGATAATTTCAAATGACGAAAGGTCAGTTCTGTTGAGTCGAGATTTGAACATAATATTTTGGCGTTTCAATGACGCAGCACTTATTAAATATTTGTGGATATTTCACACAACGCCATCTAGCTCCCAAACTAAGCAAAGATTGTGTTATGGGAACCACATAACTGATAGAATACTTAGATACTTTTTATTTGTAAATACATACTTAAATATAACATCTAGTAGAACAAACATCGACGATCATCACACCAATGTTTGTACTGGGTGGGAATTGAATCCATACATATACTTAGTTCAGAAGGCAAGGTTACCAATAGAGCTCTATTGGTAACCATCAGGCCAGCAAATTAATGATAATTAGCATACTGATAAAATTGCTTTTGATATAAGTATGATAATCTAAATGGTTATTTATGAACCTAAAAAATTGTTAGATTTAAATAGATGAATATATTATAATAAAAATTTAACTTAACAGGAGAAAGTTCCATACTAACTATGCACATAAACTATGTCAAAGTCAAACAATTTTGTGTTTCTAATTGTTGCAATCAAGTCGCCTAGCTGCGACCAAAAATTATCTACTTACCTATAATACAGTAGTATTATTTTAAAACAGAACTAGCAAGTTTCGCGACTTAATCTTTATTCTACATCCAACGTTTTTAATGTATAAGCTACCTGATAATCATATGATGGTCTTAAGTAGTAAAGAGCCATTTCCTGGTGATATACAGATGTTAGTGAGGATGACATCGGCGGTACGATCCAAATCCAGTCTGCTGGACATCCCCCTCTGTAAACACATAACAAGGGCGTAATAAAATACTGATCTCATGTCACGCATCTTTAAATAACAAAGCGAATTTTTATAGCTTAGATATACATAATACTGGTAAACAAACGATCTGAAGGTAGCTTGTATAGGTGTTACCGTCACCATTATGGACACCCGCAGCACTAAGGACGGTACTACTACTACATTGCCTACTTTTAAAGACTGCCCCTAGAAGTAACCCATGTTGTGTCTTGCGTAAAGGGTTGAAAGTGTATTTTACTTACCGACTTTTATTTTCATTATCCAAATGTTTTATAAACTGTTCAGATGCAGAATGATGATCTACAATGGATGCGTTATCTCTATGGAAACTGTGAAGCACTGCAATATTGACTTCCACGAGGGCTTTGTCTTTCCATAATGATACGTACGAATTGGTATCTAACCCCATTTTCTTGGCGACACGCTAAAAGAAGATTACATAAAAATGTGTAAATTATAAAAAAAGAAGAAAGTTGGTCTAAGTGCGCACCTTGTGATACATGGACTTAAGGAAATGAAAATAAGTCTATACAGTCATAGGCATAACTTTATAACTTTTTCCTTTGACATAATATACATTAATTTATATACCATTCCTAATTAAAACTTCTAACTTAGTTGGAAGTCTCTATTCTTTGATAAAATATGAATCTTTAAATATAGTGTTTTTATATGAACAGCTACCGGTTTTATCTCAACATAATTTACATATATTAAGTCATCATAATATAGAGAAATCTAATAAGCGTTTAATCTTCACTTTGATACTAAATACCATTTAAGGATGTTTTTAAGCATTAACCGGTCATTGAAACGGATGCATCATTTTGGGCTTTAATTCGTGTAAAAACCTCTTATTCAATAATAGTGTAAGTACCAATTCATAAAGCTAGCAGTTAGTCTCAAAAATTACTTAATGAGTGGTGTAATTGTTTTGCTTGTGAACATTATTTTGACCTTCGAACAATCCACATTTTTAGTTCATCAGTATAAGGTAGGTGTATTAATATTTATTATTTATAGCAGCATCTGTATAGTGATTCTGTATACATATATGTTTATTAACAGTTTGCGTGACATTGTAATTTTATACTAACCAAATAATAATATTAATAATAATAATATGTGTGGACGTCTCACACAACGCCATCTAGCCCCAAAATAAGCAAAGCTTGTACTATGGGAACCAGATAACTGATAAAATACTTAGATACTTTTTGTTTGTAAATACATACATAGAATACAATATAACACCCAGACACAGAACAAACATCGATGTTCATCACACAAATGTTTGTCCTGGGTGGGAATCGAACCCACAACCCGCAGTTCAGAAGGCAGAGTCACTACCAACTGAGCTATCGGGCCAGTCAAAATAATACTAATAGGCATTTCATCTTTGTCATATGAAGAGATAATGCTTCTTATGATATTTACCTCTACAACATTCAATCGATTGCTGTCACATAAGTTCCGGCATCCAATCTCCGTGCCCATGTACCACCCGTTGAATGCAGTTCCAGTAAACTCCAATCCACCACAGTCCAACCTCATGTTAGAAACCGCTGGTAAGGCGTACCATCGTAAACCCATTTCTTTGAACCAGTCATACCTGCAATGAGACATCAGTTATCTCCTAAATTGAATTTTTACTAATATAAAAGAAACGATCCAAAAATCTAAATATACTCGTATATAAGTCAAAGGTGACTGACTGACATAGTGATCTATCAACGCACAGCCCAAACCACTGGACGAATCGGGCTGAAATTTGGCAGGTAGATGTTATGACGTAAGCATTCGTTAGGAAAGGATTTTTCGAAATTCCACCCTTAAGAGGGTGAAATGGGTGCTTGATTTATTTTCCCATAGGCCACGCCGTGGGCAAAGCTGCGGGCAGAAGCTCGTTTACTTTGTATAACATCTTTGGTGGGTTTTCGTTCATGTTCTACTTACTTAGGATGTTCAAAAATAACTTCCATGACGATTTCACGAGGTAGTTCAAAAAACTCAGGATCTTTGCCATCAGCTGATAAGACCAAAGGAAGTATGTCCCATGGTGTCCGTTCTGATTTCCAACCAAGCTTCAAACATACCTGACGGGAAAATAAATTTAACATCATAAAAATATGAGCAACTTTGATACAAATTTCTCAAAATACCTTATTAACATAAACAGTACAAATACTGCTTGCGGAAGCTGGTTTGCTCGGTGGTGTACGCACAATTAGAAATAAGTACTTATGTTTATGTGTTATTGGCTGTATTGTCCTCCCTGTATTAATATATAATATAATATGTGTCGACATCTCACACAACGCCATCTAGCCCCAAACTAAGCAAAGCTTGTGCTATGGGAACCAGATAACTGATACAATACTTAGATACTTTTTTGTTTGTAAATACATACATAGAGTACAATATGACACCCAGACACAGAACAAACACACCTATGTTCATCACACAAATGTTTGTCCTGAGTGGGAATCGAACCCACGACCCACAGTTCAGAAGGCAGGGCTACTACCAACTGAGCTATCGGGCCCGTCAATATATGTTCAATATTATACTTATTTATTTCTTTTATTCAAAGTAATCACCCCTGCAATCAATGCATCTTTGCCAACGCTGTGGCAGTTTATGGATGCCCTTCTTGAAAAAATCAGCAGGACGGGAGACAACAAACTCTTCAAAGGCGTTTTGTACTGCCTCTCGGGAATTGAATTTTTTTCCCGCTAAAAAGTTGTCCAAATTTTGGAAAAAGTAATAGTCGGTAGGCGCAAGATCTGGTGAGTATGGCGGATGAGGGAGAGCTTCCAAACCCAACTCATGCAGCTTAGAGACGGTCTGTTGTGCAGTATGGGGTCGCGCGTTGTCGTGAAGTAGCAGTGGAGACGACCGATTGACCAAAGCTGGTTGCAGACGTGCGAGTTTCGCCATCATTGTGGTCAGTTCTTCAATGTACACATCTGCAGTAATGCTCTCGCCGTTTTGTAAAAAGCTATGATGAATCACACCAGCACTAGACCACCAAACTGTGACCATCACCTTTCTAGGGGTCATTTTTCGTTTTGCACATTGCTTTGGTACCGAACCAGGATCTAACCAACTTGCTGAGCGCTTTCGATTGTCAAAAAGAATCCATTTTTCGTCGCACGTAACAATTCGGTTCAAAATTCCTTCATTTCTGTGCCTGTTAAGCAGCGCAAGGCAAGTCTCGACGCGTACGTTGCGCTGGCGATCGTTAAGTTCGTGGGGCACCCATCTATCAAGCTTTTTTATCTTGCCAATCTGTCGCAAATGGACCAATATTGTTTTGATGCTAACATCAAAAGCTGCTGCCAGCTCAGCTGTAGATTGAGATTCATCAGCTTCCACAATCGCCTTTAATTCATCATTGTTGACCAAAGTTTCCGGACGACCACGAGGTTCATTTTTCAAGTCAAAATTCCCAGAACGGAACCGAGCAAACCAATAACGGGTTGTACGTTCGTTTGTACAGTTCTCTCCGTAAACGTCGTTGATGTTACGTGTCGTTTGTGCCGCGTTGGTGCCACGACGGAACTCATATTCCATAATTACACGAAATTTCAAAGTATCCATTATGAGGAAAAATGTTGAAATGTAATGAAAATACAACGCTAATCAATAAACAAAAGACTTATATTGTAAATAGAATGTCATATTTTTAAAACAAAATTAATTTGAATTTAGATTTCATAGCCAATCAAAACTTTTTTTTGTTTGAAAAAGTCTGTACTGCAATACGGCAATTTCATAGGTAAAGACCTATTATATATGTTCATGTTAATAATAGGCTTAATTAATAAATATAAAAAAAATCTAACAAAAAGCACGGACCCAGGTGTCTATGGAAATGCAGTATTAAAAAAAAACACAAAAACAGTTAACTTTTCCATGCCTTATTAATATGGTATAATATTATGGTTGTAAATCGTTTTTCTAACCTCTGTAATTTCAACTTTGGATGGATCTCCTATGATGGAACCATCTGGTTCCTGATACCCTGCGTAGCTGATGAGTTGTGGATTCCATATTCTGTAGTCATGTTTGCCATCTGTACGTTGAGGAAACACTGTAATTGCTGATCTGAAATTTCAAGGCGAATTATAAAATATCAAGTAAGACGTCGATGTAATGTTTTATGGTATACAGGTTTAATTGAGATTTAAAAATCTCTAATATGGTTACCGTTTGGTCATGGATTAGATAATAATTACATTTGGTAGCTTGATTTAAATTTTAATTAGTTTTACTAATATCAGCTATGACTTCTAAATGTTTACCTTATGTTTCCTTTGTTTGTAGAATATTTAATATGGTTGCATAAGGCTTCAAACATCCCACTTGCTGTAGTCACTTCTCTGCAGTCGAATACCTATAAAAAAAAACATCATCCGTGGTATTTAGAGCCCCTTGTACTTTAGATAAACCATGGGTATAATTTTATGAAACAAGAGGGTTGAACAATCACAAGCTGATCGTGGTCAGGGTCACATAAGCTATACAGTTTTAATTTACGATTTTTCATCTAAATGCAACTACATTTAATTTAACTAGATATATATCTCTAACTTTTACTGTTTCAAATTTATTTGTCTCAGCTTCATCGTCTGACATAATGAAGAGCAAAGTGAACTTTGTACCTGCATCTTTCAAAACTTGATTTATTGCAAATTTTTTGGAAAGGAAAACATCTGGCGTCGTTCGCTTTTTAAAATCCAAAGTACCTACATTAAAGTGAAATATTTTTAATCGCTATAAGTAGTCCCAGATGTTATCCTCGAGAAACATATCTCTCCTTCTTGCAGTTTGCTTACTCGGCGATAAATATTGGTGAAAAAACTCATACTTCCAAAAGACGGCCGCGTTCTTATTATCTTCTTCTTCTTCTTCGAAATATATATAGCTCAAAGGCGATTGACTGACTGACTGACTGACTGATATAGTGATCTATCAACGCACAGCTCAAACCACTGGACGGATCGGGCTGAAATTTGGCCTGCAGGTAGATGTTATGTCGTAGGCATCCGCTAAAAAGGATTTTTCGAAATTCCACCTTTAAGAGAGTGAAATGGGTAGTTGAATTATTTTCCCATAGGCCAAACCGCGGACCACAGCTCGTTTTTAAATATAACTTCAAGAGATAAGTAATTTAATAAAAATGGAAATGATCTGCAAGACTTTGGTAACTGTCTATATTATACACCAGAATAATATGATGACAATTCTTTTATCTCATTTCGCAGTGACGAGCTCATATTTCTCCGAAACGGGCATCTAAGAACCACACTGAAACTTTTAATTAGGGTTGGTAGAGATGAACCATAGCTTAGGTAGCAGTATGAATGGAGAGGCAAGTTTATAACGAGACTCAGACGACAGTCATTAGCCCAGCATTTTACGCCCGTTGCCTACTGCAGGTAGTTTGTGTTATTAATGGAGTGAGCAGACAGATGGAAAATATTTGACATCAGTACGTTTCCACTGTAGCTTTTCTCACATGTACAGGCGACAGGAGAAACGAGTCGATCATTTGCTTCCAAAATATTTGAATAGGTTTATGTTTGTTTATAAGTACTAAGTTATAATAGTTTACAAGTATCTACTTACTTATGAACGACCCATAACAAGTAAGTATACCTTACTTCTCAGTAAGGCTAAAGTAATTTTAATTCTTAGGCTAAGTACCTATTTGTTTTAAACGGGGTCTAAAACGTTTAGATTTAGTAAAAAGGTATATATACAAAAAGTATATAAATACTTAGTAATCTAGTCTAATAGTAGTCTAGTTTAATCTTAGTAATCTTGGTTTAGTCTGCATAATTCGTAATATTTCGTACACCAAAATGTTTACCTATATATTTATCACAATCTCGTTTTCAATATGCACCTCATACATTTATGTGATGGCTTAAATACATCAAAACAGGTTACGTAACACTATCTTCCATAATTAAAAAAAGTTCAATTATTTGGTCTTTTTTAGTATATAGTAATAATAATATAGGGTAATAATAATAATGCTCAACAATCACAAACATAGACCCCGGACCCTAACTAGGGATACCCTGTATCTAGAGACCCAGTAACTTCGAGGACCATGGTCCCACAACACCCAGACTCAGAACAAGTATTTGCGATTTTTTTTTAAAGAATAAACAGTTATTTATATCCAGCGAGAAAACGTGGGCGTAAATTATTAATATTGTGGGTGAACGAGGTGCTGCCATTATTTTTTTAATTTATGCAATACATAAACAAGTTTGTAATGAAACAATTTGCATAAATGTGTGAAAATTAATATTGTGGTTTTTTAATAACACATACATAATACGTAAAGCATTTGATATTGTTTAGGATCTTGGGTAATCCCGCATAGATCTAGGTATATTACACATATGGGTAAACCCAATTTTAAAAAGGTTATTATTTTTGTTTGTTTCTATACAGCCTCTGTGGTGAGGTGGTGGAGCAGGTCGGATCAAATCCCGGAGGCGCCAGGTTCAGTTCTCGCAGTAGGACAAGTATTTGTGGAAAAAAAGCACAAATACATGTTCTGAATCTGGGTGTTGTGGGACCATGGCCCTCGTAGTTCTTGGGTCCCTAGATACAGGGAATCCTAATTGAAGGGGTGAGAACAAAAAGGGTTTAACTGATTTTTTCCACGAAATGACTTATGTGTATCGTTGGATTCAGCGTGAAATTATCTTCAATAATACATTCTCAAAATACCAAAATGAGGCTTAAATCTCGAGATTTTGAGTCTAAACATTTTAAAAGGTTTATCTGTCACAGGAATACAGTTCTCTTAGCATATAAACATTATTATACTTATTTTCTTATATTATATTTTTACAGTAATTGTATGAATTAGTACTATATTTAGTATTTAAAATAGAATTAAAACATTTTCAAGCAACTGAAACTTACATAAACCATTTCTATTACCTTATAAGTAAGTATAAGTAACTCTACATTAAAATGACGCCGTTGACGTTTAAAGTCAATTTTCTCGAAACTGTCAATTTGTCAGTTAAACCCTTTTTATTCACAACCCTTCAATTAGGGTCCAGGATCTATGTATATGATCGTAGGGCATTATTATTATTATTATTCTTATTATTAAATTTTCGTACAAATTATCGTAAATTTAATAATAATAATAAATTAAGGACATTTCACATAGCGCCATCTAGCCCGTACGAAGCAAAGCTTGAACTATGGGAACCAGATAACTGATACAATACTTAGATAGTTTTTGTTTGTAAATACATAAATATAATACAATACAACACCCAGACACAGAACAAACATTTATGTTCATCACACAAATGTTTGTCCTGGGTGGGAATCGAAACCACAACCGTTACAACAGTTCAGAAGGCAGGGCTATTACCAAATGAGCTATCGGGTCAGCTACTATAAGTTATTATGTAAAATTAATTAAGTATGTGTAACGAGTTCAATAAAAACTTTGTGTTTTATTATAGGTAACTATTATTGCTTACTTGTAATTTCTTCCATTGTATCCTGCCGATGCACCTAGTGGCATTTCTCCAGGCCAATTTTGCGCCGAAGACCAGCTCCGAGGTTTTGAGCTGATACGTTCCACTCTCCTTCAAGTTCCTTTTTATTTCTTCCAACCTTGCCGTGTGAGCTTCTGAGTTCTCCCTGAAAATGAAAGCCTTAGGTAAATAAGTTTTGACAGCCTCTGTGGTGTGGTGGTTGAGCAGGTCGGCTCATAGCCCGGAGGCGGCGGGTTCAATTCCCGCGGCAGGACAAATATTTGTGCCCCGGAAAAGGCGCAAATATTTGTTCTGAGTCTAGGTGTTGTGAGATCATGATCCTCGTAGTTCCTGGGTACTTTTTTCCTGTGCACAAATACTTGTCCTGCTGCAGGAATCGAACCCACAGCTTCCGGGTCAAAGCCGACCCGCTCAGCCGTCCACATCACCACAGACTCTGTGTAAGCATGAAATTGAGGCGATTGAAGGCTTTACGCCTTTTTTAAGTATTTTATTGTTAGACTATTATTAAGTAGATCATCAATTAATAATAATAATAATAACGCCCAACGATCACATACTATACTATTATATTTACCTATACATATAAAATTCAAAGTCCTGACTGACTGACTTATATATTGAGACTTGAAATTTAGAGGGTGTGTAGGTATCCATTAAAAAAGCGTTTTTCGAAATTTCACCCTTAAAAGGGTGAAATGGGTGGTTGAATTATCAATTGAAAAAAAATCTTCGTTTCCTATAGACCATGCATGTTTTGGCTTCCTATAGGCCATTGTCACAAAACAAAAGAAGCGTGAACTATTAGCTTTTTTAGATTAACTTGCTAAGTTACCTGCGTATCGAAGTAAAGTACTGCCTCAGGAATAACTGTGCGTCTTCAAATACTTCTTCTGTGGACCTCGGAGTGTCTCCTCGGTTGGGAAGGTCCATGACGCTCGACAAACATACTTTTTCTGTGCATTTTGTATTCTGGAAAACAAAGCAAAATCTATTTAGGAGCCATTTGTTGATGGATATCCAAATAAATTATAAGCCTATTTATACTAAATGTATTCTTAGTATTTCTTTAACTAAATTGAAGGGTTAAGAATAACAAGGGTTTAACTGTCAAATTGACAGTTTCGAGAAAATTTACTTTAAACTTCAACGGCTTCATTTTATGTAGAGTGCTTATAAGGTAATATTCAGTTGCTTGAAAATGTATTAATACTATTTTAAAATACTAAATATAGTACTAATTCATACAATTACTGTAAATGTGATACTGTATTATGTGATACGGTAAAAACCAATTGGCACCTATCATACATCACTTAACTTTATGTTATGATACTCAATTGAAACTTATTAAGGCGGAGTTTTATCACAAAATCAACAAAATGCACTATATTTGAAACCCTAGTGCGACGTTACGAAACAAAATGATCTGATAAACCTATATAGGAAATGAAATGAAGAAGAATGGTGACTGAAAATAATTTAACTAAGTGGTAGGACTTTTTTGCAAAGTTAATCTAGGTTTTTTTTATTGCTAGATAGGCTTGCGTTTGACCACTATCGCACCTGATGGTAAGTAACGATGCGGTCTAGGATGTAGAACGCTTGCCTAGGTAGGTACCCCTAATTTGCTAGTTATACTGCCGCCAATTTGTAGTGTGCAAGCACTACTGTGTACGGGTTTTAAGGGCACTGTAGCTAGTGAAATTATTGGGCAATTGAGACTATGATCTGATATCACAGTCGAGTAATTTTTTACTAATTAAATTGCTAGACGGGCATTATCACCATTTTTTAAATATGATATGCTGATTTTAAAAATTTAAAAAAAAATCGCAAAATCAAGGGAGGTTCAAGTGCAGGCTCAGTTTGATATGATCTGCTATTTTCAACTTTAAGCGAAGCCCGGTAGAGACCCCCTAAAATCATAGAAGTCGTGCTTTGACGCCGCCTTAAGAACAAATTGATCTTTGGACACCACTTAAGTGAAGCGTTCCCGTCTGAATTAACATAGCATACTCACGTTGATTCATTGAAATTTATTGGCATAGCAACAAATATTAGGTCTTTACCTATGAAATTGCCGTTTTGTTTGAAAAAAGTTAAAGTATTTTTTTTTTCGAACTTATTTATTTCTATTATTCAAAGTAATCACCCCTGCAATCAATGCATCTTTGCCAACGCTGTGGCAGTTTATGGATGCCCTTCCTGAAAAAATCAGCAGGACGGGAGACAACAAACTCTTCAAAGGCGTTTTGTACTGCCTCTCGGGAATTGAATTTTTTTCCCGCTAAAAAGTTGTCCAAATTTTGGAAAAAGTAATAGTCTGTAGGCGCAAGATCTGGTGAGTATGGCTGATGAGGGAGAGCTTCCAAACCCAACTCATGCAGCTTAGAGACGGTCTGTTGTGCAGTATGGGGTCGCGCGTTGTCGTGAAGTAGCAGTGGAGACGACCGATTGACCAAAGCTGGTTGCAGACGTGCGAGTTTCGCCATCATTGTGGTCAGTTCTTCAATGTACACATCTGCAGTAATGCTCTCGCCGTTTTGTAAAAAGCTATGATGAATCACACCAGCACTAGACCACCAAACTGTGATCATCACCTTTCTAGGGGTCATTTTTCGTTTTGCACATTGCTTTGGTACCGAACCAGGATCTAACCAACTTGCTGAGCGCTTTCGATTGTCAAAAAGAATCCATTTTTCGTCGCACGTAACAATTCGGTTCAAAATTCCTTCATTTCTGTGCCTGTTAAGCAGCGCAAGGCAAGTCTCGACGCGTACGTTGCGCTGGCGATCGTCAAGTTCGTGGGGCACCCATCTATCAAGCTTTTTTATCTTGCCAATCTGTCGCAAATGGACCAATATTGTTTTGATGCTAACATCAAAAGCTGCTGCCAGCTCAGCTGTAGATTGAGATTCATCAGCTTCCACAATCGCCTTTAATTCATCATTCTTGACCAAAGTTTCCGGACGACCACGAGGTTAATTTTTCAAGTCAAAATTCCCAGAACGGAACCGAGCAAACCAATAACGGGTTGTACGTTCGTTTGTACAGTTCTCTCCGTAAACGTCGTTGATGTTACGTGTCGTTTGTGCCGCGTTGGTGCCACGACGGAACTCATATTCCATAATTACACGAAATTTCAAAGTATCCATTATGAGGAAAAATGTTGAAATGTAATGAAAATACAACGCTAATCAATAAACAAAAGACTTATATTGTAAATAGAATGTCATATTTTTAAAACAAAATTAATTTGAATTTAGAATTCATAGCCAATCAAAACTTTTTTTTGTTTGAAAAAGTCTGTACTGCAATACGGCAATTTCATAGGTAAAGACCTATTATTATTATTATTTATTCTGTTGCAGAAGCAAGTAGTTCATTGTAGCATGGTACAATATAAATCATTTTTTACACCGGCAAAGTGCCTTAATTCTTTCAACTACAATGATAATAACAACTATTAAACTACAAAAAATAACCTTATTAATTATTTATTTATCTAAATCCTTCAAATTTTATTTATATAAATACATTATTAGATTTTAAACTGACATTGGGTTCTGATGTTAAGTGTCGGCCATCCATAACGATTGCAGTGTAACTTAGAGCTTTAAAATAATGCGGAATGAATTCATTATGACTTCATATTGAATGTAGATTTTGTGCATAACAGGCCCAGCGTACGGAACCGATGAAAGCGCGATGCCGTATATTATACAACTTTTATAGAAACTATGCATTATCTGTTGAAATACTAGAAATATTGTGGACCACTATAGTTTTTATATACTGATCTAGCGTGGGTTATTTCACCACGCTAATCACTACAAATAATAAACATATTTCGAAATAGTTTTTAGTTATATACTGAGAAAAGCTAACAAAAACAATACGGTAATGTTTTATAAACAAACAAAACATTTATAACCATTTAAACTTGCTACTCGGTAAAGGTGTACGCCGACAATAAAACGTTGAAAAAAATAATTACCTACAAGAAAGTAAATTACGGACAGATTCACAAGAAAGTCAATCAGGTGGTAGGACTTTACTGCAAAGTTCGTCTAGGTAGGTACCACCGCTTTGCCAGTTATTCTGCCGCCAAGCAGTAGTGCGCAAGCACTGCTGTGTTCCTGTTTAAAGGGCACTGTAGCTAGTGAAATTACTGGGCAAATGAGACTTTATGATCTGATCTCACAGTTTAATAATCTTATTACTAGATTGTGCTGATGTCTCTGGATGACGTGCGCAGTGCAGTGTCACGCTAACCTCTATACTTTAGAGTTCCGAGTGACACTGCAGCTGATATGGGCAGCCGTGTCGTTTAACATCAGGCGAACGGCTAGCTCGTCACGTCATTCGTTAACATAAAAAAAAATCATTATAATACATTAGCAACCTAGCATAAAGGCCATTAAATTTACTCTCGAATAAATAATTTTTTTTTAAACGTACGCAATTATAAATTAGCAACAGCGACAGTTCCAGTACTCTCCAATAGTACCTATACACCAATAGTAATAAGTATCTATTTCACGGCGAAACTCTCAACTTTCCGGGATAAAAAGTATCCTACGTAGACACGGTGATATAACCAACCCGTGTGTAAATTTTCATCCAAATAGGCAAAAACAAACAACAAATTTCTGAGTCTTCCTAAATCAAAATCGGTCCAAATGATAATGATAATGATAATTTATTTGACAAAAAACAATACATCAGATAAAATAGGTACATAGAATGTTGGTACAGTAAAAGAGGGTATGATAACTATGAAACTCTGAATCCCACACTAGGGCAACCTGTGTCGTGGGATTTAGCGTCTTCCACTGTTAATAGTTACATAATAAAGAATAAACAAGAAGAAGTTAACAAATTATGGCTATGTAAGTACCTAGTTAAATACATTCTGTGAAATAGAAATAACAAGACCTAAAAACTAAACAAACAAAGAAAGGCAAACATCACAGTTTTCTCGTGTGTTTTGTGTGAAAGGGTGTGTTGGGTGACTGCGAAACGAAAGGTAGTTACATATATTATTCATGTATGCAGTTATGAAAGATGAATGAATGTTATTAAGGCTTGAGTGTGTGTTTGTGTATGTGTGTGTGTGTGTGTGTGTGTATATATATATATATCACTCTACATGAAAAGGTTCCTAATGTTTGAGTTGTGTACATGGATATGTATATGTATGGCAACAATAAATATATAAGGCGTACATGTATGTGTGCTTGGTAACTCTGGAAATAATGATAAGGTGGTATCTGAATTGGAACCTAAAAAAGGGGGGTTCATTAAAAGTTCAACGAAAAGGTTTTATGAAAATAAGTGGCTGAACAGGAAAGAGTGGGGTCTGGTCTCCCAAATCATATCGACAGTAATTCTTGGCGTGAAGAATTTCGACAAAAGGTGAAAAAGAAAAAACAGTAAGACGACTTTCAATAAAAAATAAATACACTTGGACAATGAGATGGTAGTAATATAATCAGTGCCAAGAAACTAACCGACGACTGGTGAGAGAGCAGACCCCATAGTGTTAGGTTTTGATTTTTATAATACTCTCAGTGTCGTTATAACTCAGGCTAGTTAACCAACTTACAATCTTTTTATCAAAGATAAATAAGTTTAAAAATTTTCATTTTTTTTTTAAATGTGACATTAATGCATTTAGTAGTACTTAGCTGGCTTGCATTTAAAGTAAAAGTGATGCTAAATTTGATATGTGAAATTTTTTCCACATCAACATTATATAGTAAGGCTTATTACGTACTTACTTTTCCCCCTAATTTATAACCATTAGCAATGCAAAGTAGCGAAGCATATAATTTGGGTTTTATGACTTTAAAAGCGTATCATAAAACTCTGATATCACGTTAAGGTGCTTACAGTAAAAAAATAATTCATCATAATATGTGAAGTATTTGAGCACAGAAAAAAAAAGCGCAAGTACTTGCTCTGAGTCTGGGTGTTGTGGGACTATGATCATCGTAGTTCCTGGGATCTATGTATGTGATCGTTGGCTTTATTTATTATTATTTTTTTTTTTAATGTTAAGGAATGACGTGACAAGCTAGCCGTTCGCCTGATGTTAAACGACACGGCTGCCCATATTAAAAAACCACATCAAAATCCGTTGTGTAGTTTTAAAGATTTAAGCATACATAGAGACAGAGAAAGCAACTTTGTTTTATACTATGTTAGTCAATAATAAGAGTTTTAAGTTTCTTGGAATTTACCAATGCGTCTAGCTAATCAGAGTAGATAGAGTATATTTTATCATTACTTCGAAAAACAATACATTATCTTATTACTATGTTTTGTCAACATTGTGTTAATTGTTTGATCAATATTTCTATCGGCGTAATCTATACTCCGTAAAAGCTTATTGTCATACATTCGGCTAATGCGTCTGAAATGTAAAGACTCTGTAAATATTGACGCAATTACAACCAATTATCATCACCACATTACCTGTCGTAATTTTGCCAGAAATTTGATCAATAAATTTCTTTTTTACAACGTACTTACCTGTCTGCGTGAAGATTGATTTAAGATTAAGGAAAATCTGAGAATTATTAGAGTTACATAAACAGGACGACGAGTCCGCCCACTGAAGGGATAGCTGGACGACATAAACTAATGGCCGGTAATGGGAGAAAATGCCCAGAAGTGGACCAAAAATGACTAATGAAGAAGAGGAAGAGACAGGGCGGTTTGTAAAAACGGATGAGAAAGTAAATGATACGTTTTTCAATTTAGACACAGCATGGTCATAGATAATAAAAAATCTATGAAGCGAGTAAATATTTCTATAAATAAATACAAATAAAATAAAATATAAAGTACAGATATGGAAGTACTCGCATATTCTCTCCGCAAAGACATATTATATAACTGGCGTTTCTACTTGTACGGTGGCAGCATTTAATGCAGCAATTTGTTCACCTCAGTTTTAAGTATCAATCTTATAATATTTCTAGCTTGAGAGTGCGCGGTGCTTGGCATGACACAAAGGCAGATTACGACGATTTCCTTATAAAAAAATTCACTAATAATTTTACTAACCTTCATATAAAGTAGAACAGCTTATGTTCAAGTACTTAGTTTAGCTACAAACTCTTATTTTCAAACATTCAGTGCCGTTAGCACCCACTAATATTTATTCTGTGGGTGCTAACGGCACCACAGAATTTGTGTGTAATACCGTATGCTTCATTTTGGGTTCAGTGCCAATGCTATGTCGTCTAATGAAAAACCACCTACCGCTTAGATTTTAGTCTACATCCTGACATTTAAGTTAAAAAAAAAGATGCCTGATGACATTTGAATTTGTTTTCGTTTATGAATACCTATTCAATTAATGGGTATCATAATAATTCTGGTGTATCTATGGGCTATTTAAAAATAATCTTTATTGTTTTAATATTTCAGAAAGTGACCGCTCCAAAGTTGTTTTACAATATCTCTTTGAACTTTATATACGGGAAGTAAATAAGACGTGCAAAATTGAGCGAGGCTAATTCGGTAGATTTTATTTTTAGTTAACTCTAATATTTTTTTTACAAATTGAAAGTGCAGTTATAGTTACAGTAAAGGTGAGTGACCTTTAACCGGATTTTTATATAGCCTCCAGCGGAATTTCAACAGCAATTAACTTATAAATAGCAAAATAACAAACTAAACTAATCGCTTTTTATAGAATATGTAAATTAAGATATCGGGAGGTACAGTTCTCACCTAATTGCAGTCGTATTTTAACTAACTTACGGGTCAGAGTCCCACAGCTTTCGGAAAGAACCAACCTTAAAGTAAATGAGAAAAAAGAATGCCTAATTTAATTTTTATTACTTATCATTATTGTCTTCTCTTACATTGAGCTGATACAGTGGTCAAATGCAAGCTAATCTCAAGATAAAAAAGATAGTTTATTTATTGCTAATATGGTAAATAATATCCTCACTATTCACTATCTTCGCTAACGCCCAACAATCACATACATAGATCCTGGACCCTTACTATGTATCCCTGTGTCTAAGGACCCAGATACTACGAGGACCATGGTCCCACAACACCCAGTCTCAGAACAAGTATATGCGCTTTATTTTTTCTTTGCACAAATACTTGTCCTGCTGCGGGAATCGAACCCGCCGTCTCCAGGTTATGAGCTAACCGGCTCAACGACCACACCACAAAGGCCGTCTATTTTTTATTTTTATTAATGATTCCACTTATGATTACGACTGTACATAATAATATTAGCGTGAATAGCAGAACTATATATATTTAAGGAGTAGAGCTCAATTTTGGTGAAGAAAAACTGTTAGCTATTTTGTTTTTTGTGGGCAATTCCGGTTTGTTTAGTAAAACAACAGTAAGTCTTGAAGGTCTTCGGATACACTAATATATACTATAAATTCAAAAGTTTGTGAGTGTGTTTGTTCCCTTTTCACGCCAAAATGACCGTATCAATTTAAATGAAATTTTTCACACTAGTTGCTTATAAAGGTCTCTCCTATGAATTTGCTGTTCTGCAGTACTGGCCATTTCAAATCCGCATATTTTTTGTTAGACAATAAGTTTAATTTAAAATCAATTTTATGCATTTTTTTTAAATGTTTATTAATAATTTATTAATAATAAACAATCCCTGGGTCAACATAGGATCACTTTTTATCCCGAAAAATTGAGAGTATTATGGGTAAATTGAGTAAATTGCGGGTGAAACCACGGGGCGGCATCTTGCTTTAAATAGGTACACAAATGGATTACATAATATTTATATAATGATGTGTTGGGTAAATACGTAATTGATTTGAAGTGTATAAATTATTAGTAATTACTAATCATTTAGACATTAGTTAACCGAAATGTTTACTGACCACTTAATTATCACTTTAGCTGTTGTAAGTGCAAAGTGGTTAAATTATACAATGTTCTAATGGAATTTGCCAAACTACTCTATACACCACTAAATTATTAATACAAGTATAATAATTTTTGTTTACATAAATGACACATATATTTCTGGTGTAGTTTAATGAATTAAGGGATAATTTTGTTATATAAATATCTAACTGTACTTATAGATTAGTTAGACTAAGTAATGACATTGTATGAAGGCATGTAATAATAAATAAATAAATCGATTTTTATGTTAAGGTATGACATGATGTGCTAGTCGTTCGCCTGACGTTAAGTGACACGGCTGCCGACCATTACTCCGACCAGGTTTCGGACATATTCGATGTCCTTCTTCCGGGAGCCAGTTACTAACGCAAGCCGCGGCGGCTTTCGCGATCGTCAGCACGTAACTTCGACTTTTAATTGACGTGAGTTTTAGTCGTTGTTTATCTTATTTTTAATAATTTACCCAAACCTTTATAAAGTTATGATTACGACCTAAACATTGATTTTAATGAGTTCATGGCACTCCAATATAATAATGGAACTATGTCTGAAAATGAAATTTATGGCTAGTATCTATCGTCTCGTTGACGTTCATTATTTCTTCAACACCATAATCTTGAGGAAATGATCGCATTGATAGGCTAATTTCACCGTCTGCAATCATAGTACCGTGTCCCGCTGAGCCGGAGCAATCTGCTTCTATTGAACGCCAGGTATTTCCCACATCCGCCTTGGTTGCTAGCGTAATGTAGAAATTTAAACAGTAAACAAAGTCCCTTGATTTCCCACTCAAGGGACCTTGTTCCTTGACCTTGTTGTAGGTCTAATATCCCTATTAGACCTAGCTGCATCCGTGGTATATATGTTAGTCTAGCTATCAACCTGCTTACCCACAGCTATAAAAAATAAATAACTTGAATTTCAATATATGAAAAAAACTTAAGTTTAATTATATTTGTGTAATGCCCGTTTGCACTAAAGTTTGACAGCTCCCATGTAAATTCGCACTTATCTCTCTAGCTTCTGTGTAAAATATACTTTTATTTTTTATTTATATTAATATTTTATTTATTATACAAAAGGTTGGCTTCTACTACGGCCAAAGAATGAACACTGCATTCAACGTAGCAATGCTGCCAGAATATTATCACGTTGCCTACTGGTAGTGGTTTGTGAGATTAAGTTTTCTTTCTTGGAGTAAAAATTCTTTACGCACGCTTGGGGTCAAGCTGGTGAATGCGAGGCGAATGAAATTGAAGTTGGTTCACGTAGATCTCCATTGTTAACCTAACAAAGTTAAAAATTTGTATTATTATGTTGGTCTGTCCGATAAAATGACAATTTACAATTATCATAATGGCATAACATTAAACAAAGTAAAAACAAAGTTATACGGCCGATAGATGGATTTAACCTAAAAAGTTTAACTTCAGTCGCGTGGTCTAAAGTTCACATAGTTCTAAAGGTCGCTCTCGTTTTTATTTATTTATTACTTAATAATACCTTTGTAACTGTTTTCTACAGCTAATGCGGGTCCAGTCATGCATCTTCCGTGACTACGCTGCGATTGTCTCGCGTCTCGGTCATTATACAGTTCGTCATTCGATCGATGGGTTTTATTCGATCGATATACAGGGTTTTGCAAATCGGCACATCCGTTTCAGATGACCGATTGTGCACGGTGTATTGTGTGATAACATCCGGGTGGTTACTAAACTAGGACAAAGCCTATGGTTTCAGCCGCATTTCATCAAAGTCAAATTTAAAGAATTAAATTGCAAATAGGCTATTTTTAGCACTTTTACAAGTCATAATTAGATTGCTTAAAATACTTTATTTAAGCTATTGTACTACTAATATTAAAAATTTCTTAATGTCAAATATTTTATAGCAAGACTATTAAAATTCTGTGTGTTAAAAAAAAAGAACTCTTTGTTAAATTTGTAGTGCAAGCAATCCGTCACATTGCAGAAAAAAAAACCCCAATCTGACGCTTCAATCATATAATCTTTGAACACCTCATTTGTCTCTTTAGGGATTGAATTTCAAAAACCTCTTCTTTGTGCTACGCCATAAAAAGAAGAGACAAAATATATTTGGAAGGTATTTTTCCTTTCAAGTCTTGAAAGAGAAAGATTCTGTCAATGATGGGAAGTGACGATGCGATCGTCACTTCCCATCAGGTGAGAAAGCGGTCCAATGCTAGACAAGGTTAAAGTAAAAAAAAAAATCAGTCTAAATTATTTACATACGAGTATGTTTCTACATTCACGGGAGATTTAAAATAATCAATACGAAAAAAAAAACTGTGCATTACACCACACGATTGAAGTAGTAATTCTTTAGTTTAGCTCCATCTATCGGCCGGTAACTTTGATTTTGTTTGTTTAATGTTATTGTCCATTATACCGTATAATAATTTTACCGGACATACCAACATAATAATACCAATTTTTACTCTGTTAACAATGGAGATCTACGCAAATCAAATTCAACTTCCGTTTGCCTCGTCACGCATTTATCTTAATACCCAAGTCAAGCGCGCATATAGAAGTGATACTTCAAAAAAATCTTGATGCCCAATTTTACCTAAAACTTATCAGAAAGTTATGTATCGCTATTTAAAAGCTATAAAAAGAGTGGCAAAATTAACGAACGCCATTGAAAATGTTGAAGGCTTCTGGAAAAAACAAGCCACCCTTTATTGGTTCAGTAATTGCTTTAACTTTAACCCAATTATTATTCAAAGGATTTTTACAAATTGTCGTGTTTTTAAGGAATATTGAGTCAATTAGTTGAGGTTGGAAAATTTTAGGAAAATGCAAGGTTATTTTTATATCGATTGTCATCATGTTATATTTGAAATTATACAATACTATTGTATAATCGTAAGAAAAAGATCGCGTCGCCGCATCGTATTATTTTCCAAAACTTGTTAAATTTTCAGTGTTAGTGCATAAAATTGGTGGCATTTTATTCGTTGAGTGCTAGATTACAGGCATGAGTGTGGGAAAGTAGTATAATGATGGTGAAACGTTTCTTTTCGTGATGTTTCCAAAACTCCATAGAAGCTTCTGGTAAAGTACCACCACTACTAGGAGTATGACTTTGACTCGACTATGACTTGACTATGACTTGACTGGATGACTTCAACTGTCACTTGATACAAATTTGCGAAAACATCATTAATTTGAAAAATTATCAATTACTTGACACTGGCTAAATACACAAAAGTGTGGAGCCAAAACATAAAAAAAAAGAACAATGCACTTTAAAAAAACTTACAAAGAATGGTAGCATAAAGGGCGGCCTTATCGCATTAAGCAATTTCTTCCAGGCTACTTTAGGATGGACAGGAATTAAAGAACAAAAATTGTGGTTAGTGTAGTTACAATTTACATACTCAAAACAACAATAAGAATAAGAATAAGTTTATTTGGCAACAATAAGAATAAGAATAAGTTTATTTGGCAACAATAAGAATAAGAATAAGTTTATTTGGCAACAAATGTCAGTTACAAAAAAGGTTATTCATGTAATTTGGACGATTTAACAGTTTTACTCAGGTATGTATGTATACTTATACTTAAACATAACAACTATATTAGAAATATTTTTAATGAGACTAACATACTCATAATTACTTCAAATATAATAAAAAATCAATCAAAACTTATAATACATACTAATAGCATACACGCATATCATATATATGATAATACAACATATGTAATACATATATTACATGTATAATATATAAAAACTAGCTGCGCCCCGCGGTTTCACCCACGTGGTGGAAACTTTCTAACTTTCTTAGTTTTTCTTTCATAAGAACCGTTTCCTGACAGTAATAAACACAATTTAAAAAGAATTTGCAAAAATGATCCATCCGTTCACGCGTGATGCGATGACAAAGGGAAACAGAAATTTATCACTATCATTAAATAGTATAGGTTTTTTTTGGGGGAATGCGAAAAAGATTGCGTCACTGCATTGTATTATTTTCCATAACTTGTGTTATTTTCAGTGTTAGTGCATAAAATTGGTGGCATTCTATTCGTTAAGTGCTGGATTACAGGCGTGAGTGTGGGAAAATGGTATAATGATGGTGAAACGTATCTTTTCGTGTTGTTTCCAAAACTCCATAGAAGCTTCAAGTAAAGTTGCCACCTCTTTACTAGGATCATCTAGTCATCAAGTCAAGTCATAGTCTAGTCAAAGTTATAACTTTGACTAGACTTGATGACTTCGACTGTGACTTGACACATATTTGCGTGAAATATCATTAACTTGATAAATTATTAATTACTTGACACTGGCTAAATACACAAAAGTGTGGAGCCAAAACATAAGAAAAAAAATAGTATAAAACAAAGTCGCTTTCTCTATCCCTATGTATGATTAAATCTTTAAAACTGCGCAACGGTTTTAGATGCGGTTTTTTTAATATATAGAGTGATTGAAGAGGAAGGTTTATATGTATAAAAACATCCATTAAATAATAGAGAGATACTTGAGGTTTCTAATGTGATGTCGTAAATAATTAAATTTTTACAATACAAACGCAGGCTGAAACCTACCAGCCTTATTAATAAACGGGTATTAGTCTTGGATTAGTTACTTCAGCTTTTGTCCTATTTTTGCTACTGGAATATTTAGCTGGATCGAAAGAGACAAAAGATGGTGTAACTAGTCTAAAGCTAGTTCGTGTTTATTAATAAGGCTGTACGAGATTTATCAAATTAATGTACTAAGTGTTGTACACATTGAAAAGGTCTACAGAAAATTCCGGTATAGTATATGTCTGTCTCTTATGGATATCCCACAATAACATTTTTAAGAATAGTTTTACTCTAAACTAAATTTAACGCGTGCGGGCCACGGGCAGTAATGAATAAATCAAAACTACTGGATCGGTTTAAATCATTTTTTCAGCGAATGACATAGGCTATATATTTTATACCCGTGCAAAGCCAGAGGGGGCCGCTAGTTTTAATATATAAAGAAGATGAACATACAGTGATGACAGTTAATTTGATTTCAAAAATTAAAAAAATAATAATAAAAATGTACTTTATTGCCTTTTTTAACATAAAATAACATCACAAGGATCACAATTGAAGGGGTGAGAACAAAAAGGGTTTAACTGACTTTTTTCACAAAATGACTTATGAGTATCGTTGGATTCAGCGTAAAATTATCTACAATAATACATTCTCAAAATACCGAAATGAGGCTTAAATCTCGAGATTGTCAGTCTAAATAGGGTTTATCTGTCACAGGAATACAGTTCGCTTAGCGTTAAAACATTATTATAATTATTTTATTATATTATATTTTTACAATAATTGTATGAATTAGTACTATATTTAGTATTTTAAAATAGAATTAAAACATTTTCAAACAACTGAAACTTACATAAACCTTTTCTATTACCTTATAAGCACTCTACATAAAAATCACGCCGTTGACGTTTAAAGTCAATTTTCTCGAAACTGTCAATTTGTCAGTTAAATCCTTTTTATTCTCAACCCTTCAATTATTATTTTGGAAGCAAAAGGGATGACTTCAGCATTGTGCAGCATGTACGTATTCACGTGCACGCTGCGCTGTTTTTCAAGCCACCCCTTGCTCGGACTGATGATCGCCGAGAAGAAAAACCGGTACAAGCGGGTATCATCGTCAATACCTTATTGTATATTAACCGCATTATCCAAATATATTTGTGTAGTTCTTTTTATATACGACTATTTGTAGCGGCCACCCATTCAAGTGATTGCAGCGAACGCCGATCGGTTTGCTATTTGAGCTTCGCCATGAATGATGATCGTTGTTACTTAGTGTTTTTACATCGGCCTATTACAATCACCTTAGTAACAAAAGGCAGATAATTGGCCGGTTTTACCATTGAGCGTTTGTGATGATAATCACTAGTCACTTACCAGTAATAGTCAGACGTATTTATTCATTGATTTATTGGAGTTAATTGAGCAATAATCGTCCTTACAAGATCGATCATAATCAATACTTCTTTTTTTAAATTGTATTTTGAATTTCGAATCACACTAATATTATAAAGGCGAAAGTTTATTTTTATTACTTCTTCACGCTCAAATGGCTGAATGGATTTGGATAAAATTTGGTACCAAGATAGCTTATACACTGAATTAACATATAGGCTACATTTTATTCCGGAAAAGTTAAATGCTCCCGTAGGATGAGCAAAAAATTAAAATAGTATTTATCCGCGGGTGAAACCGCGGGGCGCAACTTTTTTTTTTTTTTTTTTTTTTTTTTTTTTTTTACTTCAAACTTGTCTAGCATTTGACCACGCTCTCACCTGATGGGAAGTGACGATGCGATCGAAGATGTAGCATGCTAGCCAAGTAAATACCTATTCACTCTTCTCTTGAACACGCCCGGGTCATATTTCGCCGGAAACACAGACGCTGGCAGGGCATTCCATTCCTTAGCCGTTCTAATTAAGAAAGTTGAGTCGAATCGCTTGGTACGAATGGGTGGTATTTCGACCACGAAAGGATGGCGCTTAGCCGAGCGTCTAGTAGTCCGATAGTGGAATGGTGATGGGAGAATGAGATCATGCAGTTCTTGAGCGCATTCACCGTGGTGTATTCTGTAAAAGACCGACAGACTTGCCACCTTACGTCGATGTGCAAGGCTCAGGAGCCTTTTACCAACCAAAGTGTCGTCGTCAATGAGCCTTTTGGCACGCCGTTCAATCGAGTCCAGAGCCTCAAGCTGGTACTTGGCAGACCCGTCCCACAGGTGGCAGCAGTACTCCATACACGATCGGACCTGTGCTTGATACAGATTTAGAAGCTGTCCAGGTGTGAAGTACCGCCTTACCTTGGACAATATGCCGAGTTTTTTTGAAGCTACTTTGGCTTTGGACTCGATGTAGGATCCAAAGTTTAGGTTTGACGTGAGATCAACACCCAAAAGCTCAAGATGGTTTCCTAAACTTACAGATACACCACGGAATGAAGGAGCCAGATGGAGTGGGCTCTTTTTAGCAGTGAATAAACACGCCTGTGTTTTTGCAGCATTGAACCTAACCAAGTTAGCATCGCCCCAATCGGACACGGCTTTCAAAGCCAGGTTCATGCGCTCAACCATAGCCTCTCTCTCAATCCGGACGTCGTCACCACTGGCACGGGCACTGGATGTGTATCTTTCAACAACAGTACTATCATCTGCATACCCAAAGGTACCGGGCTTTAGCAGATCATTGATGTGGAGTAAAAATAGTGTTGCTGAAAGAACTGACCCCTGAGGTACACCAGCATTAATAGCTAATTGATCGGAGGAGCAGCCATCAAGAACTACTCTTAGCGATCGTTCCCTCAAAAAGTCTGATATCCAAGTGCACAGACCAACAGGTAGTCCGTAAGATGGAAGCTTATTCAGAAGTCCGTCATGCCAGACCCGATCAAATGCCTTAGAGACGTCTAGAGATACAGCAAGTGCCTCTCCATGCATCTCTAAGGCTTCGCTCAATATGTGAGTGGCATACGCGAGAAGATCCCCAGTGGACCGGTTTCGGCGAAATCCGTATTGCCGGTCACTGAGGAGATCATTGTCTTCAAGGTATGCCAAGAGCTTGTTGTTAATTATACGCTCCATACTCTTACAGAGAATGGAGGTAATTGAGATGGGTCGGTAGTTGGCAGGATCAGCACGACTGCCCTTCTTAGGTACAGGTTGTACGTTGGCTAGCTTCCAACTCATAGGGACTATTCCGGTGTCTAGAGAGAGGCAAAATAGGCGTGTTAGAATGGGAGACAACTCGGGTGCACAGCTCTTAAGTACAATTGCTGGTATACCATCGGGACCACTGGCTTTGTTCACGTCTAGACTGCGTAATGTTTTTAGTACTTCCTTCTGACGTATGCGTATTTCCGGCATGAAAACACCGCATTGTGGAAGGCAGGGAGGTACCTCATTAGCAGAATCTAGACGCGAAGCTTCTGCAAAGAGAGTGGCAAACAAGTTTGCTTTTTCTTTTGCAGTGTGAGCCAGCGATCCGTCTGGTTTCAATAATGGAGGCAGTGAGGATCGACAGAAGTTCGCTTCAACCGATTTGGCTAGGGACCAAAAAGCCTTACTACCAGCTGGGTAGGAAGCAAGTTTAGTCCCTATTCGACCAATATGATTGAAACGAGCCTTCCTTAATTCCTTCTTACAGGCCTTGGCGGCAACGTTAAAGGCTTTCTTCTTAGCTCGAGTGTCCGAGGCCTTGCGTTTTCGAGCGTCAGCCCATGCCAGATATGCCGCATGCTTCTGCGCTTCAGCGCGTGCACAGTCGGCTCCAAACCATGGGCTGGCTTTGCTGGTCACGGGCTTATCGGAAAATGGAATAAAATATTCCATAGCCCGACATATTACCTCAGTAACCGCATTCGCGCAGACCGTCGGATCTCCAGAAGAAAAACACGTTTGCCGCCAAGGATATGAAGCGAAGAAATGTCGCATCTCGTCCCAGTCTGCTAAGTTGTACCTCCAGACACGCCGATTGCTCTTAGGGCTTGGGTCAGGCGGGGAGTATACTGAAACGGACTTGACCAGACAGTGATCGGAGCTACCAATGGGTGAGGATACCGCCACAGAGTATCGGTCTGGTTCAGTCGTGAGCAGAAGGTCGAGGCAGTTAGCAGTGTGGCTATCAATGTCAGGCACTCGCGTTGGCTCTTTAACAATCTGCGTTAAATTGAGCGCCAAAGCGAGCTTACGCGTCTCTCTCCCAGCGTGGTCCGTGATCCGGTGTGGGACTAACCACTCCTGGTGGTGAGCATTAAAGTCCCCCAGAACAACAAGCTGAGCCGAAGGATAGCGTTGCTGAGCCACATCTGCCGTTTCACTGAGATACTCCATTAGAAGAGTTGTCTCCCGGTCACCGCTATGTGATCTGTACACACCAGCATAGAGAATTTTCTCAATGCCGGTGTCCACAAGCACCCAAATCACCGAAAAGTGGGGATGTTCAAGGTTTCGGAGACGCAAACAGCAAATGTCATCACGGACGTAAACGCAGATACCAGCGCGTGGAAGGAAGCGGTTTTCCAAGATGAATCCTGGATAGTCCAGATATGCCGTGTCTGATGGACATCCTATTTGCGTCTCAGTCAAGAAGAGCAAGTGCGGTTTGTTGGTCTCCAGATGATGATGGACCGCTTGCAGATTTGAGTGCAGCCCACGAATATTTGTGAGGTGCACTTTAAGAGTGAGGACGTGCATCTGCCGTTTAAACTTGCTCAATTTATTTGACTTTTTCATAATTGGGTGAGTTAGGTAGACAAGTAGGAAGTGGACGAGATATTGGGATGCTAACCCTCAGTAATAGAGAAGCTCCTACGCCAATGGAGAACTTGCGCGGAGACTGCGGGGACGCCCGAACCCCCCTGAAATTGCCCACAAGTTCCTCACTTCCAGTCGCCAACTGGCCCTGTGGACAACCTCAGGATTTTACACAAGCGGTGGGGCAGCCTTTCGTAGTTGGCTAGACTACTACTTGGGCCCCCTACAACTTGCGGTCGGCCAGCAGAGAGCACCGTGCTTCGGATCCCGCTACCCTCCGAAGCAAGGTCTCCGACGCGAAAGCATCTCCATCACCAATACCGGTCTGCATACCCAACACAACTGTCCACATCTACTCGTCAGAACGGCTTCATTAGACATCACGATGGAACACGACGAGTCGCTTGGCATCGTGGTTTTGTCTAATGGGTGGTAACTAAGCCGGCGGCTAAGGCCTTCCACCAGTTATTTGGTTGCTCTTTTGGCACCACCCAGGGGTCACGTGTAGGGAAACTAGGGTTAAAGCCTACGGACGCGAGCAAACATAAACCCCCAAAAAACAACTCCTAAAAAAAAACCCCAAAAAAAGCAACTAGTTGTTTTATAAAAGATGCTACTCCGTGTTAAATTCCAGCAACATGATAATTAAATTTTCTGCAAAAAATGGTTTGCATTTTGTATCTAATAATTGCAAATGTAAAGTTTATTCACAAAATAATGAGAAATGACAATAGATAAACTACATGAAAGACTAAAATAAACTAAAAAACTTGACCATAAAACTACTAACTACAAGCAGCGGCAGGACAAGTATTTGTGCATTAGACAAAACACAAATACTTGTTCTGAGTCTGGGTGTTTTGGGACCATGGTCTTTGTAGTTCCTGGGACCCTAAATACAGGGAATCCTAGTTAGTTAGGTGTAGGATCTATATATGTGATCATTGGGCGTTATTATTACTATTATACTATTATTACTATTATTTTATATCTACATGTGAAGACTTTTTAATGGCTTTGTTGTTACCTAACTTTATTGTATATTTTAGCTTGTAATAGTCGATAGTCTTCTAAAACCTAATAAATAAATAAATAAAATAAATAAATTATTATTATATGGATAGTTAAACATATTAAAAGAGTTTTGGCGGGAAAGCGAAAAAGATTGTGTCACCGCATTGTATTATTTTCCAAAACTTGTGTTATTTTCAGTATTAGTGCATAAAATTGGTGGCATTCTATTCGTTAAGTGCTGGATTACAGGCGTGAGAGTGGGAAAATGGTATGATGATGGTGAAGCGTTTCTTTTCGTGTTGTTTCCAAAACTCCATAGAAGCTTCAAGTAAAGGTGCCACCACTTTACTAGGAGTGTGACTTTGACTAGACTATGACTTGACTTGATGACTTCGACTGTGACTTGACACATATTTGCGTGTAATATCATTAACTTGATAAATTATCAATTACTTGACACTGGCTAAATACACAAAAGTGTGGAGCCAAAACATAAAAAAAACATATTAAAAAGAAAAGTTGTGTTCCATCATTCTACTGACGTAACATTATATAATTTGTATGTTCAAAATGCTTACCCTAATTTATTATTTTATTAGTCGCCGTGAATCTTAACTCGTAAAAAACTGTGAGTGGGAGGATGGTGAGTGAGATAACCTAAAAAATATGATTGTCATGGAATATTTTGACTAAAATAGCATCTGAAATGCGAATGATTAATGATGGCGGCGTATAAAGTGTCTTAAATTATACAAGATTTTTTCAGGAATCTTGTGTAAATATTTTATCTGATCTAAACAACACTGATTTGGTATCTAGATTTAGTTTAAATTGAGGGTTTGCTGAAGTTTATTTTTGTGTTATGTACTCACCGAACTATTTTGATTCGCGTGACAGATAACGTACTTACCAATATACTTGGTCGCTAACTTGAGATTTGCTGCACACTGAGTCTTACTAATGAATATTAGTTAAATTTAATCAATAGTTAAAATATTCTCCCTCCTCTTAACTTATTGCTTTCGTATTATATATCGACTGAAAACGAACACAAGCATTGATTAAATTTTAGTTAAAACTGTCAAATTAAAGTAAATAAATAAAGAGAAGGATACTTCTATTCCACAAAATTTTTAAGCTACGAATATATAATAATATGAACATGTATAATCTGATCAAGGTCACGCAAAATTTTTGATCAATATTCTGGATAAATAAAGGTTTCTGTATTTTCTTTTTAATTAATCTATACTGCATCCTATCATTTCCACGAAGGAAACTTTTTTAATTTAATACTCATATAAATTATGTACAAACAATTGTTCCCTAGTCTAGCTTAAAAAGTCATTGTAGCGTACCAGAGCGGGATAAATAGTATATTATTCTAGGAGATGCAGTTTTTTTCATTGGTGTCTGTTCCCAACTAGCCTACAAAAACAAAAAAAGTCTTTTATAAACAAGTCTTTATTAATAGAATAATCACACTAATATTATAGAGGTGAAAGTTTGTATGTGTGTATATGTGTATGTTTGTTACTCCTTCACGCTCAAACGGCTGAATGGATTTGGATGAAATTCGGTACCAAGATAGCTTATACACTAGATTAGCATATAGGATATATAGGAAAAGTGAAATTTTCCCGTGGGATAAGTAAATAATTAAAATCATTTTTATCCGCGGGTGAAACCGCGGGGCGCAACTAGTCATAAATAAAGATTCGACTTATTATTGTTTTATATAAAGTACATATACTCAAACACACAGAACACTATTAAGACTGCATAGAAAGTCACCAAACACAAGATCAAATAGCAAGATTGCTCTAATTTTGACTCTTAAGAACCAGGCCTATCAAAACTTAATAGCTTCAGAACTTAAATCAAGTTGGCATTGTTATATTCACTCCACCTGCCAGCTTGACGCCCGTCTGGCTCCTCTCATATCATTCTCCATAATTGATTTCGTTACCTTACAAAGTTTAGATATTTGCATGCCTAACTACAATATAACTTCGCAAATGTCTTTGTTACCTACCTGTGTGGAGAGCTACAGAGTGTACTGATTAAGGTAGGTTACTGCGTCAGAATCCTTTACGTTCATAAGTTTATGATCTGTCAAAAAAATTGTCCCGTTTTTACGCGTTGTATTTCCCATAAACGAAAAATGGACAGATTATTTTTATGGTAGATTAGTTTATCTAAGAGTTATTTGTGACACACATGCCTGTTTGCA
This sequence comes from Ennomos fuscantarius, assembly GCA_905220475.3. Lineage (NCBI taxonomy): Eukaryota > Metazoa > Arthropoda > Insecta > Lepidoptera > Geometridae > Ennomos > Ennomos fuscantarius. The sequence goes on from HG992027.1 coordinate 13,530,625, forward strand.
GTAAATAGTGACAAATCCTAACTTTGCAATTATCGCTCTAGTCCCAGAGTCCTGGTGTCTCATACGCATACGTTTGTCAAACTTTTTTTTATGTTTTGGCTCCACACTTTTGTGTATTTAGCTAAATTTGTGTCAAGTGACAGTTGAAGTCATCCAGTCAAGTCATAGTCAAGTCATAGTCGAGTCAAAGTCATAGTCAAGTCATAGTCGAGTCAAAGTCATACTCCTAGTAAAGTAGTGGCAACTTTACTTGAAGCTTATATGGAGCTTTGGAAACAACACGAAAAGAATCGTTTCACCATCATTATACCACTTTCCCACACTCATGCCTGTAATCCAGTACTTAACGAATAAAATGCCACCAATTTTATGCACTAACACTGAAAATAACACAAGTTTTGGAAAATAATACAATGCGGCGACGCGACCTTCTTCGTTTTCCCGCCAAAAACCAATTTGTCAAACTTGTGTCAAGTCAAGAATACTGTACGCTCATTGATTTAAAACGTCCGATAATCAACCAATGAGCATTCAGTATTCGGTGTGCCAAGTTGACACGAATTTAATAAACGTACAAGAAACCCGAATAAATTATTGCTTAACTAAGTGCAAACGGGGACAGGTTTATTATATTTAAAAATTATTTGTGAGTTAAAGTGATTGGTAGTGAAACTGGTGAAATAATAATAATAATAATAATATGTGTGGACATCTCACACAACGCCATCTGGCCCCAAACTAAGCAAAGCACGAGCTTTGCTGGATGGAAATGGAACTGTTTTTAATAATAATAAGAATAGTGTGATCATTTCACACAACGCCATCTAGCCCCAAATTAAGCAAAGCTTGTACTATGGGAACTGATACAATTACTTAAATACTTTTTGTTTGTAAATACATACATAGAATACAATATAACACCCAGACACAGAACAAACACCTATGTTCATCACACAAATTATGTTTGTCCTGGGTGGGAATCGAACCCACAACCCACAGTTCAGAAGGCAGGGTTACTACCAACTGAGCTATCGGGCCAGTCGAAAATTACCAAGGATCGGGCTAAGTGGCGTCCATTAGGAGAGGCATACGTCTAGCAGTGGACTAATTCACACTGGTGATGGTGTTCCAGTATTTTTGCAACTTGCCTGTTGCTCTTATTCTATAACCGTTTGGTCGACTAAGACCGTTTAAGTAATAATAAACGAAGGGTCGCGTGAGCAGGCAAAATGTCCATATACGAGGTAGAATCTTTGTACTCCACCTGGGAAGAAAGTATCTAATAGCAATTTAAAACCAAAACCTTGTGAAATATGTGTTTAAAAGCTGCTAGATTATTTAAAATCGGTTGCAAGGGTGAGGTTTTTATAACTGTTATAGATTTCTGTTTGACCACCAACTCGCCAGGGGTTAATGTTAATTATTAAATTCACCTGTTCCTTTACAAACCCATCGATTGCGTCAATGCTTAGGGTGATATTTTTTATCATAGTTGACTACGAGGTCGACGAAAGGCTTAGAAGATAACGGTTTGCTCTTGCCTTGAAAGCTCCTAGATTAAATTTTTCAATAAACAGAGATGCAGGTAAGTTGTTCCATTCCTTTACCGTCTGCTAAATAAATGTTGAAGTGAAAGGTACCTTTACTGTAGAAACCAATAGCATTATCCCGTTCAAAAAAAAAACCTGCACACCTCATTTTTTTTTATGTACTGCATGACATGACGGTCTAGTCGCTCACCTGATATTAAGCGACACGCCTACCCCTATCAGTTGCAGTGTCACTCGGAACTCTTAAAGTATGAAGTTTCGCGTGACACTGTACCGCGCACGTCAGCCTCAGTCATCACAGTCTAGTAAAAAGATTAATCGACTGTGAGATTAAGTTATAAAGTTTCATTTGCCTACTAATTACGCTACAGTGGCTTTCAAACAACTGCTTGGTGGCAGAATAACTGGCAAAGCGACAGTACCTACCTAGATGAGTTCTGAAGAAAAATCCTACCACCTAGTGATTAGCATCCAACTTCTGCGCACACCTGTACCCTACTTGCGGCGAGAATTCCATGTAATAAATTAATAATAACCCACTAACAAGGTGTTCGGGAAACTTGTTCGTTATTTAAAGACAACATTCTGTACTAAACCCGCCTTTGTTATCAAATTAACGCATCTAACAATATGCTCTTGATTTTCGAAAATAAACTCTATTTGTCTTCTCATGGGGTTCATGGTAAAGTGTTATTGATTGTACGTAAATTCTCACGGCCTTGTGACGTCCTCGTAGTTGTGACCGATATTTCTGACCACATAAGGAATATTTAGCACTGCGTAGTTAATTTAGCGGGTAATTGTAGTGAGCGATGATATACGATTGTGAAATTGCTTGTTAAGATTTTCCACATGTGTTGATTGCTCATAATTGCAAAGGCGTCTTGATGTCTATCGCCTGAGATTGTTTATATTAACAGTGTTATCTGAGTAGGTATACGCGGTTTTTGAAGTAACGCATGCTTAAGTTGGGGAGTAAGCGTGTGAATGCTTAACGAGAACGGAATTTGAAGTTGTTGTTAACGTAAATCTCCATTGTCCACATAACAAAATTAAAATAAGACACTTAAATTTTGTATTATTATGTTAGTTTGTCCGGTAAAATGACAATTTACAATTGTCGAGATGGCGATATTAACATTTAAAAAATTATAAGATTTTTACTGTTTCATTTTTTACGTGACGCTGGCAAAAAGTGAAAACATTTGCCATTAAAAAAATAACGCAAGGCAAAATCAAAGTTATACTGGCCGATATTATGGAGCTAAAGAAGTTTTACTTCAGTCGTGTGGTCTAAGCACACTCTTTTCAAAATTATTATAATGACTAATGCGATGAACTTGTCGTTCACCTGATGTTAATTAACACGGCCGCCCATTACAGAACAGTGTCACCCGGAACTCTAAAATATAGAGTTTCGCGTGACACTAAGCTGCGCACATCATCCTGAGACATCAACAGTCTGTATACATAAATATTTATGAATCTACCAGCGTTCAATAATAATGGATCGTAGAGATCTATAGAATAACAGGAACTTTGTGAAAATTTATTTTCATGAGCGTTGCCTACTTAGAAAAGAATATAAAACGCGATGGATACTGGAAAGATACAATACCTATAAAAGATAGAAAACACTATTTTAGTAAACATTTTTTACGCAAAGGTTTTAATGGGTTTCCCCATTCAACGAAAGCATATTTTATTACATTAAAAATCCTTTTAGTCAAAGTTAGATGTAAATTAATTATTCAAAGTTAGAGTACAGTTTGATCTTTTGCTGAAAATGTTGTTGATATTCATTAAGTTTGATTATTAAATGATTCAAAAAGTTATAAACATAAACTGTGTATAATGTATAGAAAATGTTTAAACAAAACAATACATATAAAAGACTTCAACGCGCTCACAATAAACAAAAGGGACTAACAATATTCGCCAACATATTTATGCAGTTGACTAAATAAATACGCCATAAATAACCACAGCCAAATTACGCTTTAAATGAAGTGTGGACTGAATCCGTTGAATATTAATGCAACACGGGGGTTCTGAAACTTTTTTTTAATTGGAATTAAATCAAAACCAGTAAAATCAGACAAGTATATATGTTTCTTAGTATACAATATTAGGCACCTATTACCTACCTACTAATAGTAATAAGATAGTGGTAACACAGTATTCTTCTTGATTGTACCGTTAAAAACATTTAAAAAAAAATTAAAGTCGTTACATATACAGTTTATTGTGTAGTACTATTATGTAGATAGTCTGTGGTGGTAGTCGTGATTCTGATCTTGCAATGTTCACTAGTCCTCCAAACTAGGATTCAATATAAAGTAAAAAGTACGCATGCAAGATATTAATCTTGGATTATGAGCTTAAAAGCGGTGTAATATCTTCTCTTCTAAATATATATAACTCAAAGGTATAACTGACTGCCATAGTGATCTATCAACGCACAGCCCAAACTACTGGACGGATCGGGCTGAAATTTGGCATGCAGGTAGATGTTATGACGTAGGCATCCGCTAAGAAAGGATTTTTAAAAATTCCACCCTTAAGAGGGTGAAATTGATGGTTGAATTATTTACCCATAGGCCACGCCGCGGGCAAAGCTGCGGCCAGAAGCTCGTCAACGAGCAAATGTGATAAAAATACTTTTCTTAATATCTCTTCACCTTTTAATTATTATTTAGCTGTGTTATTGTTTATTTTATTTGAAAAATCTTGTTTAATCCCTGTGACTTTTATGTCAATTAATCAAAAGTACTCTGGACGAAAACCAGTCAAGTATATCGCTAAAGAAAATATTAAACGCAATTAACATGTACGTGTGTAATTTGATACATAATTATACACCATAGTCTCAGAGCTGCTGATGCAAGCCATTGTTCTGCCTACGTTTCGAAACGGTATCTTAACTGTAATCTCTGCGATTGCTTCTTAATTGCCTTTCTATTGCTGACAGTTGAGATATTTAGAACTCCCTTTGTCAATGCCGCTAATGTTGTTTGTTGTTTTAAGATTGGTGCAGTCAACACGAATAGAAAGTATTCAGGACGTATTCATTCCACAATTCAAATAATGGGCAGTCCGCTTGTTTGTTTGAGTTTAAAAAAATTACGTGCCAAAAATTGCTCAACGAGTTTTGGCGGGAAAAAGAAAAAGATCGCGTCACCGCCTAAAAAAAAAACTGCATGACAGCCGAAATGTCTATTTAACGGTACATACAGCGCGGGCACCAGCTGAGTGCTTTGTAAATGTTTTGTAGGCAATAAAACACCTGCTTTGTTCAATGTCACAAGGCTTTTCTTTAGAATTTAAATTTGATAATACCTAAATTTAAGTTTTATTTCATAAGTACTTTTTTTAGTTATATGGGAGCATTCTATAGCATGGGCTAAATACATACATGAAAGGTAAAGAACGAATTAAATTACACCTTATATAATTAACTAATTTAAAAAAAATATCAATTACATACACTGGCTAAATACACAAAAGTGTGGAGCCAAACCAAAAACGAAATAAATTCTCGACGAAACCGCTTTGAAGAAACAAAATAATAGGTTTTTTATTTTGGTTTTTTGGCGGGAACGCGAAAAAGATTGCGTCACCGCATTGTATTATTTTCCAAAACTTGTGTTATTTTCAGTGTTAGTGCATAAAATTAGTGGCATTCTATTCGTTAAGTGCTGAATTACAGGCGTGAGTGTGGAAAAATGGTATAATGATGGTAAAACGCTTCTTTTCGTGTTGTTTCCAAAACTCCATAGAAGCTTCAAGTAAAGTTGCCACCACTTTACTAGGAGTATGACTTTGACTAGACTGACTTGACTATGGCTTGACTTGATGACTTGGACTGTGACTGGATACATATTTGCGTGAAATATCATTAAATTCATAAATTATCAATAACTTGACACTGGCTAAATACACGAAGGTGTGGAGCCAAAACATAAAAAAAAATAAGTGAATAATAAGTGTCATACAATAACGTAGATCGGTTTTTGGCGGGAACACGAAAAAGATTGCGTCACCGCATCGTATTATTTTCCAAAACTTGTGTTATTTTCAGTGTTAGTGCATAAAATTGGTGGCATTCTATTCGTTAAGTGCTGGATTACAGGCGTGAGTGTGGGAAAATGGTATAATGATGGTGAAACGTTTCTTTTCGTGTTGTTTCCAAAACTCCTTAGAAGCTTCAAGTAAAGTTGCCACCACTTTACTAGGAGTACGACTTTGACTAGACCATGACTTGACTATGGCTTGACTTGATGACTTCGACTGTGACTGGATACATATTTGCGTGAAATATCATTAACTTCATAAATTATCAATAACTTGACACTGGCTAAATACACGAAGGTGTGGAGCCAAAACATAAAAAAAAATAAGTGAATAATAAGTGTCATACAATAACGTAGATCGGACACATTTTTGTACATATTTTTATTTAAAATATTCTTTTAAGCTCTACTGAATTTTGCTTGGAGTGCAGCAATTGATTCCATCCTAAAAGGCCGTTGTTATTGCAGTTACCATGGCTTGCCAGATATTCTATTGATTATTGTTAGATGATAGCTCAATCAAAATTTTTGCTGTTAATTTTTCGATCCTCACCGCACCTCATCCCGCTTTCGCCTCGCTCACTTCGACTCCAGCCTGCGGCTTACTCTCGCTTGCATAAACAGTAGTGCTCAAAGAGTTTACGTTATGGTGACCATAATTTTTTGAAGACAAGATTCTAATGTGTACGATGGTTGCTGCTGTATACCTACATAATCACACTAATCACACTTCACACTAATATTATAAAGGCGAAAGTTTGTATGTGTGTATGTTTGTTACTTCTTCACGCTCAAACGGCTGAATGGATTTGGATGAAATTCGGTACAAAGATAGCTTAAACCCTGGCATTAACATAAAGATTACATTTTATTCCAGAAAAGTGAAAATTTCCCGTGAGATGAGCAAATAATTAAAATACTTTTTGTCCGTGAATGAACCGCGGGGCGCAACTAGTTATTATTAAATACTGGTCGGGTCGGCTAGAATCCACACGGTTTGACTGTGTGTAGGCTTGTTGGAGGATCTTTATCTGGCATGGTATTATTATTACATTTTCTCAGTGTCAGCAGCGGGCGGAATGTCTGATACGGTCTTTACTTCGCAAAAGCATAGCTTTTGTGAGTTTTAAATACTTTAACTTATTTTATTTTTAATCCACTTTCTTTAAATTATAATCTTTTTGGAATGTTTCGGCTTTGCATTTAACTAAAAATAACGTTGTATATTCTAATTGGATTTTTATTGGTTCCGTTTTGTGTTCTATCGTAATGGGGGCTGCCAATTTCAGATTTCGCAATCAGTATCAAAAACTAAGTAAACGAACTTAACAAAAGTGTAACAATGGCCGGTGTATATCTCCATTACCTATTTTTGAACTAAAACTTCTCTACGCACGCTGGACATGGGGAGTAAGCTGGAGAATGCGAGACGAACGTAAATTGAAGTTGGTTCACGTAGATCTCCATTGTCAACATAACAAAGAAAAAATTGTATGTCCGGTAAAATTACAATTACACTTGTCAAGATGGTGACATTAACATTAAACAACGGCCGATAGATAGAGCTAAACTAAAGAAGTTTTACTTCAGTCGTGTGGTCTAAAGCACACTCGTTTTTTCTCTAACATTCGTTTATATTATGTGTCAACCCTAGTCGTATATCCGGATGCTCACAAGAATTGGTCTCGTGCCGTCATTTTACTCACCTAAGATGGCAGCTCTCATTTGACACTTGACATATATGATAACGAGAAACGCGCGAGCTGATTTCGATTTTAATTATATCGATATTAAGTCACTAGTCGCAAGATGCCGTGACACTCGAGATTGATAGATCCTTATCATAGAAAGTGTCTTAGAGGCTAACGTGGGAGGTAGGGATAGTTTCACTTGACGTTAAAAACCTGTTACTTAAATGTAATCACTCATCAGTTTGTTCATTTAATCATTGCTACAAACACCTGGCTTGATAGCTCAGCTGGTAGTAGTCTGCCTTAGGGGGCGTCCATAAATTACGTGAGGTGTTTAAGGGGGGGAGGGGGTCGAGTCAAATCTCATCTAATCTTACGTTGGGGAGAGGGGGGTCTCGGCAAATATCACGCAATTTTTTTTCAAGAGCATGACGGAAAGTCATTTGCTCCATTTCTAATACGCCACTGCCTACCGATTCAACCGCTGAATGGTTTCATCAGCCCGCCTTATGATCTCTATTGCCCAAGTGTACGTGATGATTTAGAGAAAAGATGCTGCAGTACATGCGGTATTTACTTTGCATCTAGCACAAGAGCTGCAGAGCACAGGCGATCAGCCCACATTGCACCAGCTAAGCAAGCGCGTATGTTCCGCAAAGTGCGACCCTCACGGATTGTCACAAGACGAGCTAATGAGTTACTTTGTACAAGTGCCAATGGCTTAGAGTGGCTAGATCAGAACGAAGTTGAAGGAGCAGATGATTTTACTGAAAATCATATGGAAATGTTGGTTCCAATAGTCTCTCTTGAGACCGTGCATGATTCTCCATGGACTGAATTAGAGTAGATATTCTTTTTTTAATTACAGTATTTACGATTTAAGTATTCTATTGTTAAATTTTTATTACACTTATAATTAAACTCTCAGCAATATTGATTACTAGTCTTAACTAGTCGTAAATAAAAGGACGATGAAAATTTGTTTTTTTCTTTTTACAATAACAATCCAACGCGTTTACGTAAGAAACTCACATTTTGAAAAATCTCACGTGAGCTTCGGGGATGGGGGAGGGGGTTGAATAAAATCTCACGAAATCTCACCAGGGGGGGAGGGAGGGGCAGAAAATTTAAAAAAACACCTCACGTAATTTATGGACGCCCCCTTATCAACAAACATTTGTGTGACGATTTTTTTTTTTTTTTTACTTTAAACTCGTCTAGCATTTGACCACGCTCTCACCTGATGGGAAGCGACGATGCAATCTAAGGTGTAGCATGTTTTGATGTGAATTTGTATTTTTTTTACTTATTGTTTTCTTTCCTTTCCGTGTTTGGAGGATGTTCAGGATTTAAAAAGAATAAATGACGTCAGTCATTACTTGACAACATAGGTGTTTGTTCTGTGTCTGGGTATTATATTGTATTCTATGTATGTAGGTATTTACAAACAAAAAGTATCTGAGTATTGTATCAGTTATTTGCATTTTTCGCGAAGTACAACATTATGACGTTATCAGTAAAAACGTTTATGGTAACGAGCTCTACCGTTCTACTAGTCTAAGAAAGCGCAAACCACCAACAAAGGAGATAATCTTATCGTTATCACTACAAATATGTATGTATCTACGTTACGTTTCCAGATATATTATGAATGATAGTGTCATAAAATTGTCCAGAGGTGTGACTAACACGTTATTATGCTGAAATAGCGGCGATTACGATCATTAAAAATATTATATTATAACATTGTGAAGTTTATGGCACGTAATGGGCGGCTTTTCGCGGTTTTCACATCCGCTGTTGTAGGAAAATGTAGGTATAGAGCGTAATTTGCCCATTGCCCACCTAAGCTGGGAAGTTGAGCGACAGAATTTTTGAGCAGATGACTTTTCAATGAATCATTATTCAGGCTATTTCTTTGCTTTATCTTTTCTATGAAAAATGATATAAATAAAATAACAAGACTATAAAACAAGTGAAGTTCACAATCCGTGGCTTTTTAACCTACTCTGTCCTGTTAAGAAAATAATAAGTAATATTATAATAAAACTACGTTTTGAATTTAATGCGAAGCAATGCCACTAGAAAAGCTCGTAATTGATAGAGGATTGGTTTTAGCGGTGACTTGTAAAAGTGCTAAAAATAGCCTATTTCCAACAAAATTATTTAATTTTGACTTATTTTTGGAGATTTTGGACTTTCTGAAATCTATATTGTAGATCTTAGATAAGCATCAAAACAAGTGAAATTCGATTCATTATTATTTCATAAATACATATGACGTCATTTAGTGTATTTGTTACTCATGTTACAAAAACTAAACAATTGAAATTCAGAACAATTGAAATAAAATAAGTAAATAAATAATAAATAACGTCCAACAATCACATAAATAGATCCTAATAGTCCCTAACTAAGATTTATTGTATCTAGTGAACCATCTCACTACACCCTGAATAAGTATTCACCCTGAATAAGTATTCAGGGTGTAGTGAGATCAGGTTCCTCGTAGTTCCTGGTCTCACTACACCCTGAATAAGTATTCAGGGTGTAGTGAGATCAGGTTCCTTGTAGTTCCTGGTTCACTACACCCTGAATAAGTATTCACCCTGAATAAGTATTCAGGGTGTAGTGAGATCAGGTTCCTCGTAGTTCCTGGTCTCACTACACCCTGAATAAGTATTCAGGGTGTAGTGAGATCAGGTTCCTTGTAGTTCCTGGTTCACTAGATACAATAAATCTTAGTTAGGGACTATTAGGATCTATTTATGTGATTGTTGGACGTTATTTATTATTTATTTACTTTTTTTTTTTTTTTCCCGCGACAGGACAAGGGCACAAAAAAAGCGCATATAAGTATATGCGCTTTTTTTGTGCCCTTGTCCTGTCGCGGGAATTGAACTCGCTGCCTCCGGCTTATGATGATACGAATTTTACAAACGAAGAGAGATTATGTTTCTTAGCTAAGTTTTATTTTAATAGACTTTAGTTACGGGTAATGTTTTAACTACCATTTTAACTTCTCATAGACCTGCCAGCTCGTAATATTGTTTGCCATCGAACTTAGCTGTGTTTGCGTAAGTTATAACTTATACTATTATTTGTGGATATTCTGTACATGCAGGAAATAGTTTATTCTCCACAAGGACAGCTTTGTTAACTTGTGTACTCAGTTGTGGACGCGTTGTTAGAGAACGTGCGAATGATGATATGGTCAATTTCAGGTGAGGTATAGATCATATCGCATAGGCAACAAATGTCAAAGTCGTATAATTGGAAAATAAAATTATCATAAGTATCTCAAATTTTTGAAAGCGTAACTATTATAGTTATAGTGTTGGACAAAAGACAAATCGCTACAAAATTTAAAAAAAATGCATGCATGCATTAGTCTAGAATTGGACATTGATCTCTTCACAACTAACAAAGCACAAAAAGGTATTAAAACAAAAGATTCACTTACTTACATATAACCTATATTTAATCTTACTAATATTGTAAACGCGAAAGTGTTTGCATTGATGTTTGTTACTCTTTCACGTTCAAACGGCTTGACGGATTTGGATGAAATTTGAAATAAAGATAGGATATATAGTGGATTAGTATACGTTATAGTGAGGCGTTAGTTAATCATATCGCTAATAATAATAATAACGCCCAACGATCACATACATAGATCCTAGACCCTTACTAAGATTCCCTGTGTCTAGGGTTCCAGGAACTACGAGGACCATCGTCCTACAACACCCAGACTCAGAACAAGTATTTGCGCAATTTTTTTTGTGCACAATTACTTATCCTGCCGCGGAAATCGAACCCGCCACCTCTGGGTTATGAGCCGACCTACTTAACCACCACACCACAGAGGCGGACTTATAATAGCGCATATTGAGCAAAAGTCTAAAAATGAGCCGTCAGGTATATAATTCACCACAATGTAGCTCTACGGTATGATTATGGGATGTTATTATCCAATTGTGGAATTTGCCAAGTCTGCGGCTCGAAATTTCAATAACCCAACCTGAACTCAACGTTAGCAACACGAATTCTTCATTTTATGATTTCTTTTTTGAGTGGTTTGGGAGAATTGAATGAGATAAATGAGATGATTGTATTTCTGCGGTTTTATAATCTGTATAAACAAGGTTGCTAGGTAATGTGTGGCCATGGTCCTCGTAGTTTATGAGTCCCTAGAAAAGGAATCCTAGTTAGGGTCTATGTATGTAATCGTTATAAACTACGTTACTATAATAATAATAATAAATAATAAATCTTTATTGCAGACACTGAGATACATATTTTAAAATTAATTAAATACATAGAATAGACACACACAGAACACATAATAATACATTAATACAATAATGCCTTTTAGGTGGCAATAGCCAAAATAGGAAAAGGTTCTTAACTCTGCTGTATTTTTCAAATGTTTGTTACCTCAGGCCTTTCGAGTGGGTAAAACGGTTTTGATGATTCTTTTATATGAAAGCTGGTGCTTTCCGTGTGGTCCCAATTCAATTTGGTCCAGTTCTAATAATGGCATATATGAAAAAGCCATATAAGTTTGTCGTCTGTTTTTAAGCCTTGCGTTTGTTAATTCTTCGTAAATATTGAAACTGTCTAGCATCAGTAGTTCCATACTGGTATACTGCTGACAGCCTCTGTGGTGTAGTGGTTGAGTAGGTCGGCTCATAACCCGGAGGTGGTGGGTTCGATTTCCGCGTCAGGACAAGTATTAGTGCACAGAAAAAAGCGCAAATACTTGCTTTGGGGCCTAGGTGTTGTGTTTATGGGTTCCTAGAAAAGGAATCCTAGTTAGGGTCCAGGATATGTATGTGATCGTTGGGTGTAATTATTATTATTATACTTGTCAATTCATAAGCAAATAGGCAGTCGTGCACACTAATGTGATCCTCATTGCATCCTCATCCTCTGGAAAAGTAGCATCGATCTACAATATTAAATAGAACAATAAAACATCAACGAAAATCTTTTTATTAATAATTTTATTGATTAATCTTTCAGGCCCATATGCTGGAAAATATTTATTTTTTATTTTATTATTACATGCCTTTATTTAGTCTAACTAATCTATACAGTACTTAGTTCCCAATATTACATTGTATGAGCCCTGTGAGGGCGTTGCACTTTAGAGCATACATTGCCTAACTCTCGTCACATTACAATAATATTCAGGTCGAAGGAAATTTTGATTACTGTCACTTAAATTTTTAGGTTAATTGTCAAAATTTTATCATTATTAGTTTAAAATATTTATAGTATATACATGATTTATAATGAATAAAGTTTTTTTTTGGCGGGAACTCGAAAGAGATTGCGTCACCGCATTGTATTATTTTCCAAAACTTGTGTTATTTTCAGTGTTAGTGCATAAAATTGGTGGCATTCTATTCGTTAAGTACTGGATTACAGGTGTGAGTGTGGGAAAATGGTATAATGATGGTGAAACATTTCTTTTCGTGTTGTTTCCAAAACTCCATAGAAGCTTCAAGTAAAGTTGCCACCACTTTACTAGGAGTATGACTTTGACTAGACTGACTTGACTGTGACTGGACTTGATGACTTCGACTGTGACTGGACACATATTTGCGTGAAATATCATTAACTTGATAAATTATCAATTACTTGACACTGGATAAATACACGGAGGTGTGGAGCCAAAACATAAAAAAAAATGAATTAATGTGTCAATATACCTGTCTTCTACATCTGAATGGGTGCAAACGTTGAACCATCAGACGCCTACTTTCTATGAATAATGTTCTCGGTCTGACGGAATAGGTGCAATAGTCGGATTGATGGATTGACATATTTATGACGGAATGAACTGAAGAAGATATGGAAAAACAAACAGTGTAATAGCTTCAAGATATGTGACTATCGCATACTCAAAAAGCTTTTAAATTTATAATTAGCATTTATCTAAATCTAAAGTGCTAGTTTTTAGAATGTAGGTACTAATAGCTGTGCTATCTGGTAATAATAATATGCTAATATCTTTTAAAATCTGTTTGTAATAAAAATGTTACATCTTTATAATAATTATTTAGATAGTTAAATAATACAGAAAACAATAATAATAATAAATAGGTGTGGACATTTTATACAGCGCCATCCAGCTCCAAACTAAGCAAAGCTTGTACTATGGGAACCGGAACAATAACAATAACATTAGGCAACGAATCTGTTTTATATTTCACGTGCCATCATCCAATCAGTTAAAAAAGTGTCAAAAAGAAAAGAGTTATTATAGTATTACAGAGCCTATTACTGAGAGAAATATATTTCAAGCATTTGACTGTACATCTTAAATTATTTATTATTTACCAAACTGTATATCTACATTTTTAACACTTTTTAAACTTTCGCGACTTGAACTCATATTGTAAAGATAAAACGGGTCTATTCTCGTACAAAAATTATAAATACATAATTTTACTTACCTCGACGTTCCAAGTTACATTGGCCGTGGTCACGAGGGGACTTTGATAATTTTTGTACGCGAATAGACCCGTTTTATCTTTACAATATATCTACATTTTTATTGTTAAAAAACTAATTTTAATGTATGAACATTAATACAATAATTTGCAACTTTTTTGACAATGCCATTGCAGATACCTACTTTTATTTTATTGTTTTTTTTTTTTGTCGTATTGATAGTATGCACTCTTATATAGTTTTACTTAACAGTAAAACAATGTTATGACTGACTATGTCTAAAGATGAATAAACAAATGAAATTAATTAGAATTAGAACATTTTATTTTAAGCTATTATACTGTTTCACCCACAACCTGTCCGCTTTCCTTCTGGGACTTTTAATTACAAGGATGAATAGTATCTATCGGCTGTGTTTATATAATCATAATTACCTATATCGTTACTGCTTTGAATTTATTATCTATATCCTATCCTATACGTATGTAAAATGACATAGAAGCTGATGTTTTTGATAAACTACTCAGTTTTTTGTTAAATTCTATCTGATCTGGTTGCATTCATGAGATGTCACAAGTTACTTTTTTATGTTTTGGCTCCACATTTTTGTGTATTTAGCCAGTGTCAAGTAATTAATAATTTATGAAGTTAATGATACTTCACGCAAATATGTGTCAAGTCATAGTCGAAGTCATCAAGTCTAGTCAAAGTCATACTCCTTGTAAAGTGGTGGCAACTTTACTTGAAGCTTCTATGGAGTTTTGGAAACAACACGAAAAGAAACGTTTTACCATCATTATACCATTTTCCCACACTCATGCCTGTAATCCAGCACTTAACGAATAGAATGTAATTTTATGCACTAACGCTGAAAATAACACAAGTTTTGGAAAATAATACAATGCGGTGACACAATCTTTTTCGCTTTCCCGCCAAAACTCCCCAAGTTACTTAGTTTTCACTTCCATCGGCAGTCCCCAAAGACTCGCACATTTTATGTACTCTTTGTTTATTTTATATTTGCAATTAATGATATCCTTTTATAATTTTTTTAATATATTTTTAAATGTTATCATAAACAGACAAATTTCCAATGCGATGTTACAAATTATAATGAATATTATGTCGATATATATTTATAGTAAAAATATACTATTATCACACTATCACACTAATATTATAAAGGTGAAAGTTCGTATGTGTTTTTGTGTGTATGTGTGTATATTGTTACTACTTCACGCTCAAACGGTTGAATGGATTTGGATTAAATTCGGTACCAAGATAGCTTATACGCTAGATTAACATATAGGCTACATTTTTTCCCGGAAAATTGAAATTTTCCCGTGGGATGAGTAAATAATTAAAATATATTTATATTATAATAAAGATACTTTTTATCCGAGGGTGAAACCGCGGGGCGCAGCTAGTTTTCTATTATTAATGATTATTATTATTAATCCTACTACTTCTATGAAGTTCAACAGGCTGCAGCTAAAAATGATGTTTAGCGTAGGTACAGCGGATACTGTGGTAGTATTATAGCTCCAACATTTGTTAGTCAACTCTCATAAAATTTTACGCTTCTGTCAATAACTAAAAGTCGACATGTAATTAAGTTTTTCTTATATTTGGTACGTCCGAAGACGTAACTAATGTGACTTTGGGTAAATACATGACATGTACGTGATTCGGAAATATTAAATTAACTTCTTTAACATTATTACGCAGTTTTCGTTCATATTCAAAGCGATTTGACAAAGTAAACTTTACCAGTGTTTATGCTTGAAGTTCATTAAGGACTTATAGTTCCCCACGAATAAGGTCAAAGTATTTTGCAATGCTAAATTAAAACCTATGCCATTGTTCTAATTTTTGAGTAAAGCCTTATTACAATGCTATACAGTTGTAAATGATCAGTCACTACTGTTTATTATCATAACTTTCAAACATTTATTTATGTACAATATTATGATCGGCGTTGTTTGGGCTCTTTCGCAAATATTTACGTTCGTGTCTTAAATTATTGTTAGCACACACTGCATATTGCATATTGGCTTAAGTCAAAGCATATTGGTTTTTATTTTGTACTGTACACTAGGTTGATGAATGATATTTGTAACTTTACTTGGTTGAACGTTGAATTTGTTATTTTATAAAAACAATTTAATTAAGTTGATTTGTTAAAATTATTTTAATAATTATACGGTTACTAGAAAGAGGATTATAAATGAGATAAGGAGACAAAAAAGTAGAAAAGTTAGACCCTGGCTGAATCCAGGAATTGCTAGGTGTCTTTTAAGTGAATGTATCTTTTTCATTTTTGTTTCTTTACCAATATACAATAAAAACTTTGCAGGTATTACAAGTTGATAATATCGAAGAAATCGCGTTATCTACAATCTTTTAAATCTTATAGCCTAAACATAGAGTTTCGATAGTTTAAAACTCAACAAATATTGATTTGAAACTTACAAAACTGGTGACTTCTTCAATGCGAGAATGCAGTGTGTCAAAGTTCTCCTCCTGCACCAGTAGATTTTTCAGTCTGATCGGCTGCGGAACCTTGATTCGAAGGTTTGGTTTCACCGACTTTCCATTCCCGTTATTGTCATCAACTTTTAACTCAACACTTTCACCATTAAATGGGCACTTGTCCGGCACATGTCCGTTAACCTGTTCCATTTTACCCAATATCTCTTTCACGGATCCTTCGGGATCTTTAGGGCAACAAATTTTAAACATTGACGCGTTAAGTGCGCTGCGTGATTTGCGATCTAACTGTGCCCGCGGTCAACCGCTGCATGGTATATATGCATGCCGCTGGAGATCCGGAGCAGAACTGAAGTGATCATGGCATTCTAAGCTGAACCGCAAAAAATATCAACAGAGACCAATGCGTCACGCAGCGCCCGCGCCGATCGCATGCCACGACTCTACGTACCCGTGTGGCGGATGTTATCACTGATCAAGGTGATACCCACGTGAGTTTATCAGTTGCTTGACCAAAACGATGCGATGACGACAAGTATAATCCAAAATGTGTGCTTGGCTTTATGACCGGATTATTGCAAGACTAATCATGGCTCATCATTCATATTATCTAGGTTCTTGTCAAACAACTGGTTCGTAAATTCAATGAAGAGTTTTAGGGAACTGATCGCAGTGAAACGATATCACGCGTGGACTAATCTATCAGAGTGGTGGCATAAAACGGCCTCTCTCTTTTCATTGGCTTCTTTAATCGAACTGTTTTAACTGGCACTAAGATTTTTGTACTTACTTACTTACTTAATTATACTTAAACTCATTATGTGAATGGAAATGTACCAGGATCTTTAACGTTATATTTATAGCATCAAATAACGATGGGTTATGTATGATAGGTTTGTGAATGCCGCAGGCATCGTTATTATTTTAAGTGGACATTTCTGCACATAAATTTGCCAATATCAAAATCCACGAAACATGCACTGTATTTTAGATATTGATTGAAATTTATTTTATGATTAATAGAAGTTGAAACTATCAGTCATAATGCTGCATTTATTTAGATGTTAAGTGAAGTCATTTTTTTGTACTTAAGTATTTTCCACAAAGAAGGTAAGTAGAGCCTTTTAATTGTGCAGCAGAATTGACACTACAAATCTACACCGGTCAGGTTACCTAATAAGTCTTTATTTCATACAAATAAATTTTAACATTCTAATAAATATGAAAATAGTTTGACATAATTGCGAGAAATATTTAAAAAAATGTTGTTAATAATTATAAATATAATTATTATTAAGTAGAATTTGTTTTATTTAGAAAAATATCTTAAAGCTATTTCATTAATGTTTAAAAGTTTTAGTGTACCTAATACAATAACCAAGATGTTTGAATGTATATTATATACTCGTAATATACTTCATTATAAATTTATTATAAGCGTATGTTTAAATCAGTAGCTAACAATTACAAATTATCACACTCTACACATATATAGTTGTACTAGTTACGCCCCGCAGTTTCACCCGCGGATAAAATTATTTTAATTATTTGCTCATCCCACGGAAAAATTTCACTTTTCAGGGATAAAATGTAGTCTATATGTTAATCCAGGGCTTAAGCTATCTTGGTACCGAATTTCATTCAAATCCATTCAGCCGTTTGAGCATGAAAGAGTAACAAACATACACATGCACACATACAAACTTTCGCCTATATAATATTAGTGTGATATTCAGTAATTTAAGCGGTTTACGGGACTTACCTCGAATAATGACGCTCCATTAGACACTGCATCTTGACTGCATGTATTCCTTGTGACTGATCAACTTTTGCATGTAGATTGGTGTTAAATTAAATGAATAATTACTTATGACGCCGACGTTAATGCAAGTGTTTTCAGTTTCTACAAGACGTTTATAAAGCTGATGTAAACTTCTTGTAGGAAATTTGGCGGGAAAACGAAAATGATCGCATTGTATTATTTTCCAAAACTTGTGTTATTTTCAGTGTTAGTGCATAAAATCGTTGCATTTTATTCGTTAAGTCCTGGATTACAGGCACGAGTGTGAGAAAGTGGTATAATGATGGTGAAGCGATTATTTTCGTGTTGTTTTCAAAACTACATGGAAGCTTCTGGTAAAGTTGCCACCACTTTACTAGGAGCATGACTTGACTAGACTAGACTATGACTTTACTTGATGACTTGAATTGACACACATATATATATAATATTAATTAACTTGAGAAATTATCAATAACTTGACACTGGCTAAATACACAAAAGTGTGGAGCCAAAACAAAAAATCCACCCCCACTGAGTGCCATTTTCTGCTGCATGTACACCAACTCTTTATAACTATGTATAGGTACTTAAATGAAATCAGCAAATATTGGTGTCAATTCTGTATCGCATACTCTAAAGCTAAACGAAATTAACATATTTCCGTCTTTTTCATTTTCTCATTATCAGAAGAGTACCGCCATACTTTAAGTTTACTTTAGTTTTAGAGAATGCGACACAGAATCTACATTATTTTAACTCTAATCCTAAATTTGAAAAATACTATCATAAGTATTGTATTATCATCTATTTTATTTATAGATCGTAGGGCTGTTTTTTTTTTCATGTTATGGAATCACGTGACGAGCTAGCCGTTTGCCTTATGTTAAACGACACGGCTGCCCATATCAGCTGCAGTGTCATTCGGAACTCTAAAGTATAGAGGTTCGCGTGACACTGCACTGCGCACGTCATCCAGAGACATCAGCACAATCTAGTAATAAGATTACTAAACTGTGAGATCAGATCACAAAGTCTCATTTGCCCAGTAATTTCACTAGCTACAATGCTCTTCAAACCGGAACACAGCAGTGCTTGCGCACTACTGCTTGGCGGCAGAATAACTGGCAAAGCGGTGGTACCTACCAATAAGAACTTTGCAGTAAAGTCCTACCATCTAGAAAATTTCTATTAAATTAGATTTCATCATATCTGACCATAATAGCTAATAAAATTGATCTAACCATAGATTTATCTAAGTGTGATAGTCATTGTGATTGCATTACCATGTTTTTGTTATCATATCTAACGTGTTAGATTATTTGTACCTTTACACATAGGAAAGCAATTTAATAACGATATAATGTTTGAGATTTTGATAATGATTAGACATGTAGTTTCATCCTTCAACCTCATATATAAAAAAAAGCAAATTATTTACTTTTACCGGATTTTGTGTCATACGAGCTTCTGCCCGCAGTTTCGCCTGCGGCGTGACCTATGGGAAAATAACTCAACCACCATTTCACCCTCTTAAGGGTGAAATTTCGAAAAATCCTTTCTTAGCGGATACCTGTGTCATAACATCTACCTGCATGTCAAATTTCAGCCCGATCGGTCCAGCGGTTTGGGCTGTGCGTCGATAGATCACTATGTTAGTCAGTCAGTCACCTTTGAGTTATATATATTTAGATATACAGTACGTCATAAGGGTCGTATTGAGAAAACCACGTGTGTCGTTTAATCACCGATCATCTGATCCTTAATTAGGGACTAGAATCTATGCTCAGGTGTCAGTTATCGTTTACAGAAGAGTTCTTGAGCTCTACCGTCTAGCAATGCTCGATGAGCTCTGCTTACCTGAATCTAGATTTGAATGCAGCCTCAAGTAGAGTTTTGTTTTGGTCTACGAATCCTTTAGCTAAAACTGTTAACGTACTGGTGTTTCTGCGCCGTCCTTAACAGCCATTTTACAGTAGTTTAGAGGAAAACTTTTTTAGTCTGCAATTATCTTATCTTAGGCAGAACGTGAGCTATTTCAAAATCCAAGGCGTTCCTTTTTTTCCTTAAAATAACATTATTGTTTCAAAACAAAACCTTATTATTACGGGTATTGACTGACCCGATAGCTTAGTTGGTAGTAACCTTGCCTTCTGAACTGTGGGTTGTGGGTTCGATTTCCGCCCAGGACAAACATTTGTGTGATGAACATAGGTGTATGTTCTGTGTCTGGGTGTCATATTTTTTTCTATGTATGTATTTACAAAAAAAAAGTATCTAAGTATTGTATCAGCTACCTGATTCCCATAGTACAAGCTTTGCTTAGTTTGGGGCTAGATGGCGTTGTTGAGATGTCCACATATATTATTATTATTATTATTTTATATCTGCAAAGGAAAGGGTACCTTTACGGTTCCTTCAATTTAACCAACTCACCCAAATTCTAACATGACATACATGACGTCTCTGTAGTATAGTGATTGAGTAAGTCAGTTTATGACTCGGAGGCGGTGAGTTCGATTCCCGCAACAGGACTAGCATTGGTGCATAGAATAAAAGCGCAAGTAATTGTTCTATGTCTAGATGTTATCGGACTATGTGGTTTGGATATAACTTCAACTTGGATAACCTCATGGTGTCTTAGATACAGGGAATTCTAGTTAAGGTCCAGGATCAGATACCCAATGTATGTGATTTGGACATTACTTATTTTTAAAAATGAGTGTGTTTTAGACCACACGACTGAAGTAAAACTTCCTTAGCTCATCTCTCTTGTCCCTACAGTAAAAACGAAACGTAGTTCTTTCTCCCTATCGTCACATAGAGACTAACTTCCGTTCGCCTCACCAGCTCACCCCCAAGTCAAGCATACGTAAAGAAGTTTTAATTCAAAAATCTTTACTAATACTCTTCCTTCTTGTGATTGTATAGGATAATGTCACATATTAGTCAGAATATAAACCACATCACGAGATTAGCGATAACTTGATAAATATATTGCTTCCGTCTTTCACTTGTGGGTTGTCCACGATTGTTCATAACACACGAATAAGTACACATTGTTTGCTTCTTGGAATAAATATACTAATACTCTATTGTACTGTCAATAATTATTATGAATAATAATAAATGTATCTTTTAATTATTTATTGATATATATATTTATTTAATTAGTAGTAATTTGCAGTATTTATTACATTTTTCTAACTCCATCATCATCAGGTGAACTACTGGCTCGTCACATCATTCATTAACATAAAAAAAACTCCAAAATTCTGAAATAATAATAAAAAATGGAAAAATAAAAAAGTACTTATGCGTTTCTTAGGACAAACTGAATTCTGATGCAGTCTCCGACACTCAACGTGTTAAATTACATACCTACTTTGTTCCAGTTTGACCCTTCATTCTGCCGTCAAGCAGTAGTGCGCAAGCACTGCTGTGTTCCGGTTTGAAGGGCACTGTAACTAGTGAAATTACTGGAGAAATGAGACTTATGATCTAATCTCCAGTCAAGTAATCTTATTACCAGACTGTGTTGATGTCTCAGGATGATGTACTCACTAGGCATGTTTATATAATAGGTTGGTTTATAATTAGTAAGGTTGTCTGGAAGAGATCGCTATTAGCAATAAGACCACCCATTGTTGCACTAGTACGTAAGATTTATTTTATTCCTGTATTATTTAAATTTCATTGGTGAGACAATTAAGAGTTATCTGTCTATATATACATATAAAATTCAAAGTCCTGACTGACTGACTTATATATCAACGCACAGCCTAAACCGCTGGTCCCAGAGACTTCTTTGTAAAGTGTAGGTATCCACAAAAAAGGGTTTTTTGAAATTCCACTCCTAAGAGGGTGAAAGGTGAGAGGTGGTTGAATTATTTTTCTATAGGCCATACAGGCGTAGCCGCGGGCAGAAGCTAGTCTATCTATGTTAAGCAGGTAGGTAAATAAAAATAAATGCAACTCGAATACGAAGGAACTTTATTGAACCAATAACAGACAAATATTTTCACTTCATAATCCAATTCTCATATCGCATTGTAAGTTATATATTTCAAACAGCTTTCATTATTATATGAAATAGTGCATTACAATAATACTTGGCGTGATATGAATTTGATAAAAATGTTGATAATATTAAGTATATATATTATTTTCAATCGATATTCTGAATTTTATTATAAGTTATTCAAAAGATATGAATTTCATAATTCGTTATACTCAGTAAATACAGGTAATACAATGAACGATATTTTAAATATAGAAATATTTAGTAACATCAGAAAAAGATTTTTTGTATATTAAATTCTTGTAATATTAGAAAATATGAATGCATTTCTTATGACTAGTTAAAAGATCACAAATTCAACACTCACACCTATCAAATAGTAAAAGATTAGGATATACATGTTATATTGATTAAATTATTTACTCACTTATTTTATATTAATTATCTAAAACTAAATTAATAATACAAGCGATTCGAGAATAAATTGATAGTACAGAAATATAAAAAAAAAACGATTTAAAATAGAACCGATAATATTTAAACTATCATTACTCTATAAAAATAATATTTTGTAAAAATCAAAACGAAAATCGAAATAATAATATAAAACTTATATAAAAAATACTAATTCCGACTGTAGTATTTTAATAATTTAGTAATTTAGCTATTTAATGTAATAATTAATTTAAAAAAAACATAACACAATATTTCTGTCAGTGTTATTATACTATATAATTAGGAATAATAAGATGGACATTAAGATGAAGAAGAAATTAAATAATATTTATAATACCTACATATATTAATTAACTGGCAAATTTGATTACATCTAATATAATGAATAATCGGTATGTTATATAATAATATGGAAATATATTGGAAATTGATTACAATTTATAAGTACTTATTAAAATATACTAAGCTGCAAGAAGAAAATCGATTGTATTGCGTTTGTGCGTTAATAGAAACACCCTGCATAAAAATCCATAGAAAATAACATATTAATAGTTTACGTATAATAATGATACGTGGGTATAATTATAATATGAGCACTAAGTTACGTTAGTTTAATACTGAAATGGAATGTGTTTAATGAAATTAGCAAAACTATGTACAGTAAATTGAAGACCCATTTTCATACACAACCTCTGTAGCGGCCTTACTGGACCCGAAAATTAATACATTAATTTATTCTCCACCAAAAGCCTAAGTTGAGACAAGGGGATATAATTGACTCGTTTTAATTTTAAACTTAATTCCGACTATTAAAACGTGCGATGGAATACATTGTCCCCTTAAAGCCAGTGCTTCATTAAAATAGGCTGTTTGACTGCTATATTTTTATTGCAAACATTAATAATATACTTCAAAAAATAGATAATTATGAAAACAAAAATTGAATATCTCAAAAAATTACAAAGTTATATACATTTTAAAATACAGATACATCTCAAACACGCAATGGCGTCAGTTACCAATCCTCACAGTAACTCATTACTAAGCTGTAGTACCTCTATGGTAGTTCTACATACAATCTCTTTGGCATCACAAGTTATACGTTTTATAGTAGCTATTAGGAAGCTCCACACCATATCTGATTTGCGAGAAAAGGACAGGCGATGAAACTTTGAAAGCGTACTAATCCGTGATGAATTTACCGATTTCACTTATTTTTCAATTAATATATTTGTTTTGAGCTACATTAGGAAAATAATATTTACTTGTTCATTTTTAATAGTAGTCAAATAGCCTATTGCATTACTTGTAAAATGGAATTTTTACATTGAAAATAGCAATTGAAAAATCTGCGATAAAGTTAAGCGAAGCTCGAGCTAAATCGTTAACCACGCTGTGTTGGCATTCATAATAATATATAAATTAAAATATTGAGAGCGATACGTTTTTATAGTTTATCAGAAGTGTTACGAAACTCAAATCCATCGAATAAAAACAAGTTGAGGATATTTTTGTTGTAGATATTGTGTGTTTTTACTGATCAGTTCAACGACGATTTTCAAGGATCTTGTTTGGTATTCAAAACCGAAATGCTATTGAATTTGTTTTCTTGTCCACCACATTTAAATATTTTGACCCAATAAACCAATTAAGATTATTTTAAAAAAAGGTAAAAACTGGAAATAATACCTACTGTGGTAACAAAACTAGCTGCCTAATAGAGAATTTCATAAAAACCAGATCAATGAGATTTCCCAAAGGAAATTTTGACGTTTACAATAATATCGACCCACAGAGAACAACATCGGTAAAATAATTGACATCGGGCTATAGCCCTAACTAGTGAAATAGAGGGACATAATCGGCCAGTGTCAGTTTCGTGGGCTCTGTCAATTGACGTTAAGTCACTCTAATGCTTCATGTAATAAAGACGACTCGGTACGAAGCCGAAACTCGACTTGGTATGCATTATTTGTCGGTGGTATCAACTGTTAACCGGGTCGATGGACGTTGAGGTAGCATAGGAGATAAAGTTTTCCTTGCGGTACAATTTTAATACATCATTCGCATAGAATTAAGCTCTCAATAATCAATAACTAATCCAACATCATTGATTGCAATGTGTCAAACCGTTGCATAAAAAGATTAACACGTTGTAAAAGAGCAAGAAAAGTAAAATTCAGATTTTTCTACTTCCCACCCCGCTCCGCTTTGATGAGCTATGGGCTTAAAAGCTAAGCTAATACCAACTAACATAAGCATAACATGGTTCGATGTCGGCTAAATGAGCTGGTGTTGGAACCTGGAAGACCGGCGTCATGGCTGCGCGGCGACGCGGTTCCTTCGAGCTGACTCCCGGGATGCATTGTGGACTTCAGCGGTTCGAAGAGTGATGCCGAATATATCCTCGTGGTAACGGTTCTCCTCCTATGTTGACAATTGATAAATGGATAAAAATAACAAAATGGTGCGAAAAAAGATAGTAAATAATAATAATAATAACGCCCAACGATCACATACATAGGACCCAGGAACTACGAGGACCATGGTCCCACAACACCCAGACTCAGAACAAGTATTTGTGCTTTTTTTTTTTCTGTGCACAAATACTTGTCCTGCCGCGGGAATCGAACCCGCCGCCTCCAGGCCTCCAGGCGGGTAAGCCGACCTGATCAACCACCACACCACAGAGGCTGTCAATAGATAGGTAAACACTTTATTGACACCAAGGTGATGAAATACAAAACAGAAAAGCTTATATATAGGTTACAATGGGCGCTCTTATCGCTAAAAAGCGATCTCTTCCAGACAACCTTTAGATGGATAGAGATAGATCACAGAGCATGGATGGTGTGAGAAATACTAACATATCATATGATTTTTAATCTATTTTTTAAGGGCCGCTTAAACAAAGTTTATGACAGCCCCATTGTATCCTAACTATACATACTTACGCTCTACTTATAAAAGACAAAACCAACAAAGAACAAACAAAAACAATTAAGCATGACTTATGGGCTGGAGACAGGGTATCGCCGGCTCAAAAATCATTTGGGACTGAGACGAAAAGTTCTGTCATAAGTCCACATCGTATGAACAAACACCGAGGTTCTCAAAAACTTTTCGTCTTTCCAACTAGTTTCTGACACACTCCATCAGTATGTGATACACGTCTTCTGGTTTTTCACATATCTCGCAATTAGGCGACGTTACTATATCATACTCAAATAGTAAACATATCATCATAAATTCAAAAAAGAATTAAGGAACGGCTTATACACAAAATCACGAGTTCAAAAACATACCTTTAACATAAACATGAAGTTCTGCACAACCTCGTCAGTCATATTCCCATGTTTCTTCATAATGCCCTTCAGTTTCTGATGTACGTCTTCAGCCATCTTACAGTCACCACATACATAAAAATGGGCACCTTTGTTTACCAATAGATCGTGGATTTCCGATCCTTCTTGCTCAGCTATTTCTTGGACGTACATCTGAAATAGGTCAAATATTTAAATATGTTAAATTGGATCGTGAAACTAAGAACGTTTTATAAATAACAGAATAATTTTAGTCACCTTTTGGACATTTTTTTCCCTGGATAATGCAAGGAATACTTTCGAAAGAACTCCATCTTTGAGCGCCTGTTGTTTTTCTTCTCGATATAGATCCATCGTCCTAGTTCGGCATCCAAAGAAGAGCCAAACTGGCCCAGCAGTGGGTCGGGTTCGAGATGTAAGCTGGGCTCTGCGATGGTGCCAGAAACCACGGAATGGGGCTATCCCTGTTCCAGGACCGATTAAAATCAATGGAACTGTCAGGTCTTGTGGCAAATGGAAGTTTGGAGCGCTGAAATAAAAAGCAGTTTGATGATTTTGATCTTGGAATAAAAAAATCTAGATTTCTATGATGATGGATGTTACCTTCGAATGAAGAGATAAACCTCATCCCCAGGCTTCCGGTCCATGAGGTAGTTTGAGCAAACACCGTAGTGCAAAGGTCCTCTCCCATCTGTAGAGAGATGACATCACCATTACACGTTTTACTTTAAATAAAAGCTGATCGACCTTCCATTTCTTTAATGTCGCTATTACAACTAACCTACCATTGTATGGAGCGGATGGATAAATTTAAAAATAGTTTGTGAACTCGAGTTTCAGTGAAATACGTTCCAACGTAAATCGTACGTGGGAATGGGGAATAATAAACCATGAGACATTAATGCATTACACTGTTTATAAATGGAGTGAAGCTATTTAAGAACTTGCTCCAACATGCGTTTATGTGAGTTGTGTGGAATCACATGAATCATTGGTTATTTTAGTGTGCGATTTTTGACTATACAAAACTAAACGTAACAATGAAAACGTTGAAGGTCGCATTGATGGCAGACGTGCGATAAATTGACAAGTAAATTGAAGTTATGAATAGCTTCCACGAAGAGTTCATGCTAATGACATCACTACCTACAGCAGTGATAAATATAATTGATGATTGATAGCATTGATTAATATGATCGTAATAACGTATTTTTAAACAGCGTGCCTCATTGATTTTGATGAACAAGCGTTACCAATCATCTAAATATAATTATATAATAATGTTATAAAAACATTCTGTACAGTTAGTGATTAAATGTAGTGCATTGAACTTATACTCTGAAATGTTATATTATTATTATAATATATTTTATGTCAAGCTAGATGCACCCTCTGTTTTGTTCACGCAGATCACGATATACTAACTTGAGCTTTGTTGTTGTACATTGTTTTATAAGTAGTAGTAGTAGTAATACGTTATCTTATGACGTCATAACACTCAACAATCATAAACTAACCTTGGGTCCTGTATGTTACGACGGCCACAGTAAGGTGCAATTTCTTAGGATGAGCTATAGGTGATGATGAGATCGAATAGAATCTCGGCTGCAATGGAGACAATAATGCAGCGAGTAACGAAGCACTTGGTCTTGCCGACGGGAACTGTTCCAACACTTCTGCTAAAGTTGGGAAGTTAAAGTGACGCCAGTCTTCATATGCTCCTGGGTCCTGTTGAAACGGTAATAATATTTACTCGAAAATTTTCGTAATGTAGTCAATATTTTGAAAACATAACTGCGTAAATTCGACGTTACTGCGCTAAGAGAGAGGAAATGAGAGAGAGGGAAAAAGAGTTTTTATAAAGAAAAATACTAAAGAAATACAAAACTTACAGTTTCATAGGTAGAAACTTACGGTGGCAAGATTGTTCAATTGCTTCCTTTCTTCATCGTTTTCGCAGACGGTGGCCAAGTATTGAAGGAGAATCGTAGTGGGAGGAGTCGTTATATCCAAAAATCTTGTAAAAAGCTCACGAACGCTGACAATCGGAAGCCTCTCATGCGGCTCCCAAGATTTTACTGGGCCTGAAATATAACTTTACTTTAGTTATTTGCATTTTATTTATATTTCTATTGATAAATGATTACTTATGTAAAATTCAACTAATACTATGGTATATAAAGTGTTATTTTAATTTATATAATTATGTTTATAAGTTAGGATGCCATTGCTCGGAAATCAGATTATAACAGTATATGTATAAGGATTTTGTATAAAATTGTTCTTACCGCTTGATGTATGAGTTTCTTTCATGAGTTGCAGTTGCCTCGGTTCGTCGAAATCATCAATGTCTCTAACTTTGGAAAGTATACTGTCTACCAATTCTTTTCGATTGCACGCCATGATACCAACATGATCTCCTGGGTCATATTTAATTTCTCCCTGAAATATTTCATATATATAAAGTAAACAATGATCAATAGCTAGAGTATTAATAAATACTTTGGTTAGTAATCTAGTTGTAAATAGATATTATTTTGAATTCTTATCTACTTACTTGACTATACTATGAAATAATTAATTAATAATGACTTTATCATTATAAACTGATTCAGCGATAACAAACATATCAAAAGTCAACAGTAGGCAATTGTGTCTTACCTTTGGTTCCATGTCTATAAAGATAGTTGATCTTTCAGCAGAAGAGTCACCTAGATCCTTATTTGCCTTGACAATGCAAGATACGAACTTTTTATTCATAGCAGATTTGAGTGACTCGTGGAGAGGTGGAGCTTTAATGCTGAGAGTCGCAAATTGTACTGTTTCTTCACTCAGTGCTACGGTTCCTAGAGCACGTTTGGCTTCTTGGAGGGTTTCATCATCGTCCAAACAGAAAGTTTCACAGGCAACCTAAATGTGATGTTGGTTAATACAACAAAATTGACATTAAACTGTGGAATGGCATCAGTTAATTCAATTTTTTTTTAAATGAAGATTCTTTGTCTGCCCATCGAAATAACTCTTTCAGCACTTTTAACTTAACACTTAACGCTCTAACACTTAACGCTCCTCTTACTGTAGTTATGCGGAAAAACCTCAGGAGGAATATCACTACACATCATGCAGGTTTGAGGAAAAAACGAGCACTTGAATCGCGTCGTATGAGATTTCCACGATGCAATATGTAAATGCGCTTTTTTGCGTTGCCGAGAAGCTCAATCGTCAAATTTCCTGGGATAATATCGGCATTACATTTTAGCATCTAAAGGTTTTTACTTAATAGCTCATTAACAGACTTTTTATGGAATCCTTTAGTTTTTATTTATTTCACATAGCATTAGAATAAAAAGTTGTAATTAATCAAAATAAAAACATCAATCTAAGATGACTTCCTTTGGGCACTACACGAGCGAAACTTCGATCTGTCGTGACGAATCACTAAACAACCGATCCATTGTTAGTAGCTCCACGATTCTAAGAAACTAACGTAAACGGTAGAGGCCCACTTCCTGAAGGCTCACTGCCAGCTTTATCTTGTCACAAGATACAAGGTCACCTCGTTCAAAGCAACTTGTCACAAGTCACAAAAAGACAACATAAATTAAATACGTCTGTTGTAAAAAAATATACATAACAGTAAAAGGTGCGCCAATGAACTTAAGTCATTGATTGAAGTTAAAGTTCATTGTACTGCTATAAATAAATGTTGCAGTGTTCGCTTTATACTCGCATTTTGCTGTTTCTAGGAATCAGTAACTATTATAATTAACAAAACTGCCATATGTCACTTAACATCAGTTAAAATGTGGTCACATCAAAAACTTTTAACCCAAATTGACGAGGTCCGCCAATACTTACGTTAAACACACTGGAAGCCCACTTTCTAAACGCCTGGTCCTGTCCACACATCTCGTCTCCAGTCGCCAAATCGTGTATCCTTTCTCCTCCAAGGTCAACGAGCAGTTTGTCTACATATTTACCGAAGTTGCAGAAGTTAGGGTATGCGCTGGAGCCGAGAGCAAATACGGCGAAACGGACATTGCTTAACGGACCAAAACTGTCGATAGATGTGGCATCAGTTGTGCTTCCTAAAATGATCGTCAGTTTAAAACAAGGTAATTTAGGTATAAACTAGTTCTGCTGAAAAGGAATGCTTAGTGACTATTGCAAGCTCTCTGCATGTTATAGCGTTTGGATATAAATAAAGCCTTACATACATAACAATTGAATATCAATACAAGTTATTACGGTAAACCTAGATTGCCGGCATTCGTTTACAATCCGCACTTTTTCAATTCAGTTACATAATATGGTTTTGTTTTCAATGCTGCGATTCAAAAATGTGTTACTTGTATTTATTGATGAATCACTGTTGTATTTCATTTCAAAATAATACTCGGCCGCATATATCTTTTTATTGAACTTTACCTTTTAACGATTCCAAACGGTTCAACTTCTTTTGGTTCCCTGCTGCGTATCTTTGGAGCTCGATCTGATTGTTTGCCTTTATCAACTTTGATGTTAGAGCTTGGTTTCTGGAAATTTAAATATCTATTGTGTTAAATTCTACAAATATATACACAAAAATGAAAAATTATTTTTGATCTTACCCAGAAGATTCGTCTATTTCATCTGCATACAGTAACTCACATAGCTGTTCTCCAAAAGCCTAAAGATGAATAAAAACATTATTTATTTGTCCAAAAGTGTTTTAACATTAAAGTTTGTTTTGAAACTTTTAACTTACAACTCCATTCTCAGGTGGGTCTCCATTGCCGAATGTAGATGTCACCACTAATAACAAAGCTTCATGTTCAATTGACGTAATGTCGTAGTCTACCATGCAATGAACCTGCAACATCAAGCATTATTATATATCTACTAAAGTTATAATTATTAGTTGTCTAGCTGTCTAGTTGTTGTCTAGTAGTTGTGTACTAGTTGCCTTGTCTAGTTTAGTCTAAGGTCTATATTATAGAACGATGCTCAGTTATCGATCGGTGCTCAAGCAGAGATTTCATTCATAAAGTGATCAATTAGTGAATGAAATCTCGGCTTGAGCACCGATTGATGACTGAGCATTGTTCTGTAATACTGACCTTAGATTGCAGTGATGTTAACAAAATTGTTTATTAAATTAAGAATGTTACCTGAGCATTAAAAGCGTGTCCAAATATGACACCCAACTCTTTAGCATATTGTTCTGACTTGCCCGTCTCAGTCGCAAACAGAACAGTAGCCTTGATCCTTTTAGACAGGGCTCGGCCAAATAGTTTAGACGTGAACTTGACAGCGCGAGCGATTTGCTTAAAGTGGAACTTCCTATTGATAGGTCTTTTGCCAGTAATGGGCTTTGATTTTTGCCACTGATGAGTCTTCCAAGCAGGTTCCTAAAGAATAGAATAAGTTTATTAAATGCCTACAACTGAATGCCTATCATAAAAATAAAAACATTCTATTCAGGTCGATAAAAATAAATAAAATAAAAGCTAAACTTTGATAAGCTCTCTCACAAAAATTAAAAAAACGTAATGTTAAAAAATAATGCAAACTAATTCAATTGTAGAAAATAAATTAAAAAAATATAATACCTGATATTCATAAGAAGGTTTAAGATAATACAGCGCCATCTCTTGGTGAAAAACGGGTGTAATCGACGATGACATAGGTGGTACAATCCAAATCCAATCGGCAGGACAGCCAGATCTGTGCAAAAGTCATAACACATTGAACAAATTGTTATTTAATTAATTAAATCGTAAATTAACAAATTGCCTATTGGTAGCGGCTTCTTAGATTAAGTTTGGCTAGTGCATGTTTTATCATTTTATTTTAGTTCTATTGTTTAAAACTGATACATTGGTCAACATGATTTTTGATTGCATGCTTTTTGCTCATGATATTCAAATGCAACCCCGAGGCTTAAACGGGAGAACAGAAAGATCGTTCGTCATGTAGAAGGGAGAACAAGACATTTTTAATAGTACTTACGGGATCTTTACCGTGTTTTTTTATCACCCACCCGCATTTTTAATCTACCCGTGAACATGGTGCATGTAATTACGCCGAAATATCGGGAACTCAGAAATGATTCCGATCACGGTAAAGGTCTCATAAGTACCTACCATTAAAAATGTAATAACATCCGTGAATTTTTTAAATAATGGGATAACACAGTTAACACCTTAGGCTTTATCAACCTTATTAATAAACGGGTATTTTATTTTATTTTATATTAGTCTCGGATTAGTTACTTCAGCTTTTGTCCTTTTTTTGCTACTGGAATATTTAGCTGGATCGAAAGAGACAAAAGATGGTGTAACTAGTCTAAAGCTAGTTCGTGTTTATTAATAAGGCTGTATAAGTTTAACACGAGCTATGAACAAGAAAAATTGAATACATTTTGTTAAAAAAGATAAGTTTAGGTAACTTGCTAGTGTAAATTTACATCGACGGCCAAATTGGCATGCGTCTGACGTATCCTCATGAACAAATATTTTGTTCAGACGCGGAAGATTTTTTTAAAATATGGAGCTACATTTTTGAAGTCAAACTTGATATCAAGTCATACGACAAACGTAACTTTTATATTTTTTAATAAACAAACCGAACCAAGCTTACTATGAGTTCACATGGACGAACATTATTCTAATATTAATTATATGACGCCATACAAATTAATGATCAGTTTCACAACTAATTTTGTGGTTTGCATAAATTAGATGGCCGGTAACGATAAGGAAAAACGCGTCATCTTTTTGTTGGCGTTGAATTTATGAATTAATATTTGTTTACTAAAGTAAGGGAAGTCACTTGATGTGGTCTATGCATTCCGGTGTGAAAAATATAAATGAACGAGCTTCTGCCCGCAGATTCGCCGCGGCGTGGCCTTTGGGAAATTAATTCAACCACCCATTTCACCGTCTTAAGGGTGGTATTTCGAAAAATTATGTCTTTGCGAATGCCTACGTCATAACATCTACTTGCATGCCAAATTTCAGCCCGATCCGTCCAGTGGTTTGGGCTGTGCGTTGATAGATCACTATGTCAGTCAGTCAGTCAGTCACCTTTGAGTTATATATTTTTAAGATATGTATCAAATCAAATCAAATCAAATCAAATCATTTATTTTGTGATACACAGGTCATAAAACAGATGTTACAATAATAATATGAAGTCCATACTGCGATCAGCCGCAACGGCATACAAAAATTACAAATAAGCTGAAGCTAAATACTTAAATTAATCAAATTGCATCACAATAAAAGTCAATAGGTAATAAATAGGTCCATTTAATTGTATTATATTAAAGTCAATTACTTATCAAAAAATTCAGCAAGCGAGTAAAATGTTTGGTCGATTAAATATTGAAATAATTTACGTTTGAATGTGTGAAGGTCATTGCACTCTTTTATATGGCTTGGAATTTTGTTATATATTTTTGGCCCCATTGTAAATACACTTTTCTCATATAAAGCAGTTTTATAGTTCACTTTTTTGGAACAACATAAGAAAGTCCGATTTCGTGATTTGAATACTATTTTAAATAAAGATGGATGTTGTCTAATAAAGAGAGCTAATTCAAATATATATAGTGAGGGCAGAGTAAGAATTTTTAAATCTTTAAAATACGCTCTACAGCTATCGGTTCTTTTCAGGCCACACATTGCACGTATACATCTTTTTTGACCCCTGAACACTTTGTCCCAATTTGTTGCATTTTCCCAAAATATTATAGCGTACCTTAATCTAGAAGCGACATACCCATGATACGACGCGAGCACCGTTGAGAGGTTTACTTTTTTTGCTAACATATAGAGACTATAGGAAGATTGGGCAAGTTTTTTACAAACAAAGTCTATGTGGCTTTGCCACTTTAGGTTATTATCTATATGTAGTCCAAGAAATTTCGTTGTGTTAGTGGTGTCTACTGTCCTACCATCATGTTGTATTTGAACTCCTAGAGTTTGATTACTTCGTTGTTTAAATTCCATTATCTTTGTTTTACTTATATTTATATTCAGATTATTCCCTATTAACCATTGTACTATGGACCCTAGTTTAGTATTTATGACATTTTCATCATTAAAAACCACTGTACAGTCATCAGCAAATAATATCATTGGGCTATTAATTGACTTAGGCATATCGTTAATATATATTAGAAATAAAAGAGGTCCCAGGACGCTGCCCTGAGGAACTCCAAACTTTATTGATCTACAAGAAGATTTGAATTGTGTTTCACGTTTAGTTTTTACAGATATCTTATTTACACTGGTAATTTGCTTTCTGTCAGTTAGGTATGATTTGAGTAAATTTAGAGCATTACCCCTAACGCCATAGATTTCAAGTTTCTTTATAAGAGTTTCATGGTCTACAAAGTCAAAAGCCTTTGACATATCCATATAGAGCGTGTAGACTGGTTTTATTGTATCTACTCTGGGGTATATCATAGCAAGAAATTCATAAATCGCTAAATTAATTGAGTTATTTTTTCGAAATCCTTTTTGTTCATGTGCAAATATATTGTTGCTCTCAAAATAATTGTATAAATTTTTGTAAATAATTTTTTCAATAATTTTAGAGAAGATTGGGATCATCGCTATTGGTCTATAGTTTGTCATACTAAAATTGTCACCTTTTTTAAACAGAGGTTTAATTATTGTCGTTTTTAGAATTGATGGAAAAGTGCCTTGTTCAAAACACAAGTTAATAACATGCGATAAAATAGGAGCAACAATGTTAGATACATATTTTAATACTGCGACACAAATGTCATCAAAACCTGTACTTCTGGTGTTTTTCAGACCCTGAATCGTCTGAGAAATTTCAGTCGGATTAGTAGGTTTTAGAAAAAAAGAGTTTGGTGAATTATAGCTGCAAGTGCGAATTTTATAATTATTTACATTTAAAGGTTTAGCCAAGTCTGCATAGTAGTTGTTAAAAGATTCTGCTATATGTTGGGGGTTTGTAATTTTACAGTCATTAACTAAGATTTCTGTAATATTTTCAGGGGGTAGTTTTGGTCTGCTGCTGTTAATGATATTCCAAGTCGCCTTGGATTTATTAGTGGATGTTAAGATATAGTAGTTGTTTTGTGATTTTTGTGTGAGTTTTACAATTTTACTATATCTTTTGGAGTACGCTTTAAATTTTAATTTGTCAAGAGTATTTTTTGAAAGCCGATATTTCCAAAGTAGGGAACGTTTATGCTTGCTGCATTTTTTAATTCCACGAGAAAGCCATTTAGGTTTAAATTTGGTTTTGTTTTTTATTTTCACAATAGGGAAGCACAAGTCATAAAATAGCGCAAACAGGCTATGAAACTCAAAGAAGGCCTCATTTGCATTATTCAATTGAAAAATGTCAGCAAAAGTGAGCTGACCGATACATTCTCCAAATCTCAGAAAATTATCTTTACAATAATCTCGTTTAAAGGAAAACCAGTAGTCCAACAGACAGGTTTTTTTAACTGGACAGGTTAAAATCTGAGCTTTATGATCGGACAACCCAAGTTCAACAAGTTCACATTTCGCACCACGCATGTTATGAAATATATTGTCAATACATGAGCCACTACTCGGTCTTGTGGGTTCTCTTATAGGTATCTTTAGATTGTAACTAGTGATAAGTTGTTCCAATTCATTAGAATATTTGTTACGTTTTAGTAGGTCTATGTTAAAGTCACCAGCGATGGTGATCTTTTTATTATTGTTATTTGCTATAACCCTCAAAATGTCATTAAAATTATTAAAAAACAAGTCAAATGCTGCCGATGATTGTTTGCTCTTAGGAACCCTATATAGACAAATCACGATCATATTGTGGTCTATTATTTCAATACCACAACACTCAATAATATTAGCAATACTAATTTTTTTTACAAAAGGTAGAATTTTAAATTTAAGTTTATAATTGACCATTATGCACGCTCCCCCCTGCGTTTATTTCGAGAGAAGTGAGTAGCCAAAGTATAGTTTGGAATATTAAGCATATCGATATCTTCGTCTGTCATATTGTGTTCAGTAAAGCACAAAACATCCAAAGCCTTACCAGAGTCTACTAGATCATCCAAACAAACAGTGAGCATATCTGATTTAGATATTAGTCCGGTTATATTTATGTGCATCAAATTTATATGGTTATAAACGAAAAAAATCACTAGTTCCTGTTTTTTTAACCATATTCGAGTATGTTGGATACTGCGTACTGTCTGTTTGGGTGCTCTTACTAACAGTAATAATTGAACAGTTCAAATTGCTTTGAGTTACGTCAGACTGGCATATACTTCTATCGTTAGAATTATTACAGGTATTCTCAGAAGTGATCTTATTGATTTTACATTTTGAAGTATAATGCAAACGCAGTATATCTCTTAGAATAAACCTACACATAAAAACAGGCAGTTGAAGACGCCTCGGTTGAAATCTAGAAAAGTTCATATCAACAAATGTTGCGTTACTACTGTTATCACATATATTTTGCAGTTCATAATTTAATTGGCTTTCTTTAAGATATTTGTTCGTAAAGACTTCACAAATCATCAAATTAGTGTTTTTAATAGAGCTGATCCAAGTTAGAAGTGTACTTCGAACACCAGGGAGGCTGTCATCATTTGTAAATCCAAGAATAATTACGTAGTCACTGTTTGAAAGTCGACCTATTTCGGAAGTACAAGTAATGTAATGATAGAATTGTATTTAAGTTCAATAATTAGCAAAGAGATACAAAACATATATTGTTTACTTTATTGACTATTCAACCTAAGTCAAAGCTTAGTTTGAAATCTATATAAGTAAATATCTTTCCTTCGTATTTTTATCTTGAAGGAAAAACAATACAAGATCCAGGATAAACCCCTTTGATCCCGCAAATCCCTTTATTTTTAGCTACTCTCAAGGAATGTTTAGATTAAATAAAATGTCTGTCCCTTTGCACATTTTTGGTCGCAGATTCTGGCGACGCATGACGTTGGTCCAAATATTTGTGGACATTTCATACAGCGCCATCTAGCCCCAAACTTAGCAAAGCTTGTACTATGGGAACCTGATAACTGATGTAAAGAGTTTTTGGCGGGAAAACGAAAAAGATCACGTCGCCGCATTGTATTATTTTCCAAAACTTGTGTTATTTTCAGTGTTAGTGCACTACTTTATTACTTTACTAAATTGGTGGCATTTTATTTATTAAGTACTAGATTACAGGCATGAGTGTGGGAAAGTGGTATAATTGGTGAAACGTTTTTTTTTTTCGTGTTGTTTCCAAAACTGCATAGACGCTTCAAGTAAAGTTAGCCACCACTTTACTAGGAGTATGACTTTGACTAGACTATGACTTGACTTGATGACTTCGACTGTGACTTTCTTGATACATATTTTCGTGAATATCATTAACTTGAAAAATTATCAATTACTTGACACTAGCTAAATACACAAAAGTGTGGAGCCAAAACATAAAAAAATAACTGATGTAAATACTTAGATACTTTTTGTTTATAAACTATACATTGAATACAATATAACACCCAGACACAGAACAATCATCACATAAATGTTTAGCTTGGGTCGGAATCGAACCCAGAACTTATAGCTCATAAAGCAGGGTCACTACCAACTGAGCTATCTGGACAGTCAAATTAGTGAGAGATAGATGCCCGTCTTCACTAAAGTTTGACAGCTCACACTTATCCCTCTATGACGTGCCTACTGCAACGCATTTATGTACGTCAAAGATAAAAGTTAGAACTTACGAGCTCTCAAATTTGACAGGGCACTAGAGTTCAAGCTAAGTTTCTCAAGCAGCTACCAGCTATTCTCAGGGTTCGATTCCCGCGTCAGGACAAGTGTTTGTGCACAGAAAAATAGCGCATATACTTGTTTTGAGTCTGGGTAATGTGGGACGATGGTCTTCGTAGTTCCTACGTCCCTAGACACTAGCAGCCTTATTAATAAAAACGAACTAGCTTTAGATTAGTTACACCATCTTTTGTCTCTTTCGATCCAGCTAAATATTCCAGTAGCAAAAAAAGGACAAAAGCTGAAGTAACTAACCCGAGATTAATACCCGTTTATTAATAAGGCTGTAGGAATCTTAGCTAGGGTCCAGAATCAGTGTAAGTAATTGTTGCGCGCTATTATTATTATCCTCTAATATATTGTCACGGTGTTAGCGTTGTTACGATATTTTTAATCAACATACACTAACGCTACCAGGTTGCTATTTTATCATGTAACTATAAAGGTCGGCAGAGACCAATACAATAGCGTAAACAGCTTGACGCTAGTTTAATTAATTACTGAACAATTGGAATTTCACTAGTGAATGATACAATGAATAAGATTTATATTATGCTACATCAGTACCCAATAGCTAGAGATAGTAAACTATCATAATAATATTAAGTACCACATTTGATATGGCAATTAAACAATGATTGTGCAAAGACAATGTTGCCGCATGTGAGCAAAATAGCTAAACATTGTTGTTAATAAGGCTAATAAAATGCCAGCTGTTGATATTAGCACTTAAATTAGTTAAACTAATCACTGGCACAGTGCTTGCCAAAAGTACTAGCTTTTTACAAGCCAGCAAATTGAAGTGGTGAGAACAAAAAGGGTTTAACTGATTATTTTCACAAAACGACTTATGGGTATCGTTGGATTCAGCGTGAAATTATCTACCATAATACATTCTCAAAATACCGTAATGAGGCTTAAATCTCGAGATTTTGAAACTAAAAACGGATTATCTGTCACCGGAATACAGTATACGCTTAGCATAAAAATATTATTTTATTTATTTTATTATATTATATTTTTACAGTAATTGTATAAATTGGTACTATATTTAGTATTTAAAATAGAATTGAAAAATTTTCAAGCAACTAAAACTTACATTAACCTTTTCTATTACCTTATAAGCACTCTACATTAAAATGACGCCGTTGACGTTTAAAGTCAATTTTCTCGAAACTGTCAATTTGATAGTTAAACCCTTTTTATTCTCAACCCTTCAATTGTGAGACATGTGCGAAATATTTTTCGAATTTTATTACCTTGGATCTTTAAAAATATTGGTTTGTTTTAAAAACTACGTTTTAATATTTCTTGGTCGATTGTGACACTTATTTTAAGGTAGATACGGCAATTTTTGCATTTTCTGACTCTGTAGATGGTAAAGCACGTTTTAGGAGTTGTTTGTTGTACGCATATAATGCAACTTGTGAATGACGAACGATCTCATTATACGAGCCGACTTGCTAATTGAATATGCCACTTAAGCACTGAAATAACACGAATTTTTCTTTTTAAGTAGCAGTAATATAATTTTTAATATACAGAGTTATAAAGTGTATGTCTATTAACAAGTTAACCCAACGCAAAGCGTAAAAAACCTACTTCTATGGTTTATACACTTATATGGTTTATTCATGGATGCCATTGGCAGAACTGGACTACACTCAATGATTTAGTTATATGTATTTTATTATTATTTATTCTTATGTATTATATTATTTGAGTATAGGTATATAGTATTTATTTGCACCGCCGTCCTTGCTCATAGTGTCTCATATCTCTGTCCATCCAAAGGTTGTCTGGAAGAGATCGCTCTTAGTGATAAGACCGCCCATTGTACCTATCTTATTATGTGATTCTATTTTCTACATGTTTATTTTTGGTGTCAATAAAGCGTTTTGTATTGTATTGTATTATATTGTACACGAGAATCACCAGCTTTTAAAATAAAAAAAGATTCATCAAAATCGGTTCACTAAGTCGAAATTTCTGAAGTAACAAACGTTAAAAAAATACAATGTATTACAGTCCTTTTTTAAAGTCGGTTAAAAATATGTCTACAGACAGGTTTTTTTTTATGTTGAAGAGAGCAAACAAGCATACGGCCCACCTGTCACCAATGCAATGCTTACCCTGTAGGACTTTTCATTCTGATGAACATTTTCAAACGAAACATTAATTTAGGTTCAAACATAAAGACAAATCCTATGATAAAATGTACGTAAGATTAATATCAAATGTATTTAGATATCATGACAGGCCTGTTTAATTTACGAGCTTTTCCGAGAACTTTTTAAATTTAGTAGTTGACATGTAATATTGACTCACTATTCCAGATGCCAACTACGAAAGTAAATTGAGTTGTCACTGATTTTTAAAGCGGATACCATCATTGCTCTCTCATTAGTTTTAAATAGCTCATTATAATAAAAAAAATATGTGTGGACATTTCACACAGTGACATCTAGTCCCAAACTAAGCAAAACTTGTACTATGGGATAACTGATACAATACTTAGATACTTTTTGTTGCTATATACATACATAAAATAAGCGATAAGACCGCTCATTGTGACACTTAAATTTAAGGTTTGTGCTTGTAAATTGTATCTGTAATGTCGTGTTTCAATAAAGAGTTATATCTATCTATCCATCTATCTATAGAATACAATATAACACCCAGACACAGAACAAACATCAATGTTCATCACACAAGTGTTTGTCCTGGATGGGAATCGAACCCACAACCCACAGTTCAAGGCAAGGTTTATTACCAACTGAACTATTGGGTTAGTAATATTTACATGTTTTTTATCGGGTTTCATTTTACATGAAACGTACGTAATTGAAGTAACGTTGCAGACAATTCAAAGGTACAAAATAAATTGATCAGCAATTGCAATTACGAATTGGATCAATTTACAAAAGTTATTTTAAACTGCATCGTTACTTACCATCGGGTGCGATAGTGGTCAAACGCAAGCCTATCCAACAATAAATAAATTTAAAAAAAACCAGTCTGGACTGTAATTTTTTATTTTCAATCATTTCCTATTTGTTATTTTTTTACGTATAATTTACTTTAATTGTTGACTGATATATAATTCAATTGTACATAATACTTACATAATATTTTTTATTTATTTATTATTATGTTGCTTTACCACAGACTCCACAGGGTCCGTGCTATTTTTAAATATACTACTTACATATTTGTCAATTGTGTTATTATTAAAAAAATTTAACAAAATCAATACAGGAGGTGTAAATTGGTTTTACTAATTAAATTATTATGATCTATCTATGACGAGTTTTAATAAAGGAGCTATAACGTGCAAAAGTTCACGTCATCTGGTACTGACGTAATGTCTTGGTCTCTAGCAAAGTGAAGCGGCAAATCAAAACAATCACACGGTATACAGTACTGTTTAAGTCAGCGTGTCCTCCTGAACACATGTTTACTGTTTTCCTAAAGCCTCGGCTGCAGGGATCGCCCGCTGACAGGTTAATTACCGAATCGCCGACATGGTTGTAATTAATTTTCTGGTTTCTCATCCGCTACATATTCATGTACTATGCAAACTTGGTATTGACAAACATTCGCTTCACGTAATTATGCCATCATAGCCGTGCCTAGTTGACTTGTCCCATCTTCGGGTTGATTAATTTTACACTTTAATCACTTTTCCTGCTCATCTCAAATATCATATTCTATATTTGTCCTCTCTCTAAATTTTTCCCCTTTTTTTCTCCTCTCTCTTCATCGTTATTTATTCCCTTTCTTTTATACAAACATTGTTTCATTTGCTTTTTGGATTGGATAGACCGATTTTGATTAAACGTAACAGCCTGTTCAAAACTCAAAAGAGTACATGCCAGTAAATGATATCAAAATCCAACCAGTAATTTTCGGGTGATGAATTTTCTTACGGACAGATTTTTCAATTCTTAAAACCATAGTTTTGGATTCTACTACTTCAATATACTCCTAACAAAATGTGTTCTCGATTATCTTCTTTGTATACATTTTACTTTGATTAAAATATTATTTAAAGTACTTAGAGATAAAGGTTTTAATTGAACCGCGTAATATGCACGCAGCACCGCTGAAAATATGCTCGGCATTGTTTAATCGGTCGAAAATGCAACAACAGTTTCATTACGGTCTATGAATGTATTATTCTACATTCGCTTCGATTATCTCGTCGATCTATTCATACACATAATTGTTCCAATGATTCGCATCTGATTTCCTGATTTACACCAGCATTTTGAGCACTTTATATCTGTTATGACATCAGATAACGATGGTATTGATTAAGCTATTCCCATTAAATGTTTACGGATTTGGTAACCACCGAGATTTAGTTTTAATTTGATATAAGCATAACAGTAAACAATTCGATTCGAATTTAATTGAGCAATAAACTGCTATAATTCAATAATTAAGATGCAAACAGATTTGCTGATTAGCTGTAACGGAGCCGGATATATCTCCGTTGTAATCGAATTATGTATACGTGTTTAATTATTCACGTATAACGTACAGAACAGGAAATTATAATGAGTTTCTTTTCGAGGGGCCGTGAGAGCCGGACAATGTAACTTGTTCTGAAGTGTACAAAGCGAATGATAAAGTCGTGATAAAACTCGTGAAGATTTTCGGCCCTTTTGTTGGGACACGTAGCAGTTTGCAGACGATTCCAGTTTATATTTATCACAGTTTTCGTGATCCTATTCACCCCAATTCGTTTACGAGGTCAGTAAAACTCGAGAATAAACAGGTTTCTTACTTACTTTTGAGAATGCGAGTGTTGTCGTGAAAAAGTTTTTACAGCTCTCAACTCTTGTTTATTGTCTAAAATGAGGGTGAAATTATGCAGCTACAATAACTTTGAAAATCTATGTCTCATCTTATTTTTGAAGCAATTGAATTTGAATATTTTGAAAATTTGATATTCTAAAGCTTACAGCTAAATAATTATGAAACACTTAAGCGAAGTTCGATACACTTTTGTTGTAATAGAAGGAGGTCCATAGGTTTGCTGAATTAATGATATGCCGATTGACTTTGTATAAGATATATTAATTAAAAAGATATTTACAAAAACCAAAATGCGGAAAATAAAATTTTCTCTAATGTGAAGTCTCTATCAACAACATTCGTTGCCCCTAGCAACTAGCTGGAAAAGTTCTCTATTAAACTGGTATGTAAACTTTTTCGTGGGCTAGCACACCACATCACCCCCCTCCAGAGACCGTCCTACGGGCGATAATATTCTGGAAAACGCACTGTTCGTCCTGATCGAGTGGTGGTCACTGGAGCGTCTCGGGTCTCAGGTGCTGCCACGGCGGGAGAATGGTCCAACTCACGAAGTATGTAGGCAGGTTTAATGCGGTCGACTGATACAGTGACTTCTTTGCCTTTTATGCGGAGCTTGAAAACTTTATCCCCTCGTTTTATCACCTCATGTGGGCCTGTATAAGCTGCTTGAAAAGATGGGTGCGAGGTGTCATCTCTTAGAAAGACGTGGGATGCTGTTGCTAAATCTTTGAAAATGAATATGGAGCGGTTATTCCCATGGTGAGAAGTTGGTAATGGCAACAAATTTTTGGCGAATGTGCGCAGTCTTTCAGTGTATACTGTCAAGTCCTCTGTGCCATCAGCCGATTGACAAAAAATGTCCCCTGGGAGTCGTAGTGTCTCTCCATATACGAGCTCAGCTGGAGTCGCTTGTAAG
Source organism: Ennomos fuscantarius (assembly GCA_905220475.3). Lineage (NCBI taxonomy): Eukaryota > Metazoa > Arthropoda > Insecta > Lepidoptera > Geometridae > Ennomos > Ennomos fuscantarius. Next base: position 13,574,006 of record HG992027.1, read on the forward strand.
TCTTCCTTAAATGCCGCCCGGATTCCCAGTAGAACAAGTGGAAGTGTTTCAAGCCAGCTGCTGGTCGCATGACATGTAATAGCGGCTTTAAGCTGTCTGTGGAATCTTTCGACAAGTCCATTGCATGCTGGATGGTAGGCTGTAGTTCGTCTGCGTTGAAATCCGATGATGTGGGACAGATGCTTAAAAAGTTCTGATTCAAACTGTCGACCACGATCAGTGACGATATCTTCAGGGCAGCCGAATCTGGATATCCATCCGTGAACTAAAGCTTTTGCCACTGTTTCAGCTGTTATCTCCTGTAATGGTATAGCCTCGGGCCATCGTGTGAAGCGATCTACACATGTGAGACAGTAACGATACCCTTGTGAGAGAGGTAAAGGTCCGATCAAATCTATGTGGATTTTCATGAATCTGGCTCGAGGTAAGCTGAATGATGCTAATGGAGATGAGACATGACGTGTTATTTTTGATCGTTGGCATGCTAGGCAGGAACGAGTCCACTCTCTACAATCTTTTCGCATACTAGGCCATACATAGCGTTCCGATATCAGTTTCGTCGTCGCATTTATGCCAGGGTGGCTAAAAGAATGCAAGTTTTCGAACACTTGCCGTCGCATGTCTTTGGTCACATAAGGTCTGGCCACATTGCTGCTCTTGTCACAATAGATTTCTGTGTGAGATCCAGGCAGTTTGATTTTTGTCAAGCGTAGAGAAGTATCGCTATCCAAAAGTTGTTCTAGTTCAGGATCTGTGCTTTGTGCTTGAGCAAGCTTGGATAGATCGATGGGCTGAGTAATCTCTTCGATGCGTGATAAACTGTCAGCCACAACGTTATCCTTTCCTGAAATATGCCTGATATCTGTAGAAAACTGTGAAATAAAATCCAGATGTCTGAACTGTCTTGGTGAGCACTTTTCTTTTCGTGAATGAAATGCGAAAGTTATGGGCTTATGGTCAGTGTAAATAATGAAATCTCTCGCCTCCACCATGTGACGAAAGTATTTTATTGCTTCGTAGATGGCGAGAAGTTCCCTGTCATAAGGCGAGTATTTCTGTTGACATGGCGAAAGTTTTCGAGAGAAAAATGCTAAAGGTTCCCACAGGCCGTCTTTATGCTGTTGTAAAGCTGCGCCCATTGCTGTGTCTGAAGCATCAGTGACTATAGCGAGCTTCGCTTGGCAGTCTGGATGAGCAAGTAGTGCTGCTTGGCAGAGACTTTCCTTGCAGGCGATGAATGCTTTAGTAGCTTCTTCTGATAAATGCACGGGATGTGAACCTTTAACTGATCCTGTGAGCAGTGCATTCAGAGGCGCTTGATGCCGCGCTGCGTCAGGAATAAACCTTCTGTAAAAGTTCACCATTCCTAGGAATCTTCGCAGTTCTCTGACGGTTTTTGGTGGTGGGTAATTCGCAACCGCTTCTACCTTTGATGGTAACGGCTTAGTGCCAGCTGCTGAGATGCTGTGTCCTAAAAACGTTACCTCTGATACACAGAATATGCACTTGTTCGTGTTGATTACCATGCCGTATTCTTTGAGTCTGTTGAAGAGCAGATGAAGGTGCTTCTTGTGTGATTCCTGATCAGGTGAGAAGATCAAAAAATCGTCCAGAAACGGGAAGCAGAACTCTTCAAGGCCCCTAAGCATCTCGTCCACAAATCGTTGAAACGTTTGGCTGGCATTACGTAGTCCGAACGTCATGAACGGAAATTCGTATAAACCAAACGGCGTCGTGATTGCGGTCTTCGGAATATCCTCAGGGCAGACAGGAATTTGATTATAAGCTTTTACGAGATCGATAACCGAGTATACTTGACAGCCGGAGAGACAATGTGCAAAGTCATGTATGTGCCGAATGGGATAGCTGTCTGGTACGGTTCTAGCGTTGAGCATTCTGTAGTCACCGCATGGACGCCAGCCGTTATCTTTTTTAGGCGCAAGATGAAGTGGTGATGACCATGGTGACTTTGAAGGTCTGGCTGTTCCGTTCCTCAACATATCTGCAAATTCGTCTTTTGCGATTTTTAATTTATCCGGTGCTAGTCTTCGTGGTGTGCTGCTAATTGGCGGTCCTGCAGTAGTCTGTATATGATGCATGGTATTATGCTTCGGAACACGGTGGACACCGGAAGGTCGAGTAATCTCAGGGTATTCGCTTAGTATGTTATGATATACGGAATTTCCAGAAATAACTTTTACCGATGAAATGTTCCCAGTTGACTGTGCAGGTGAAGCTGGGGACGTAAGGCTTGTGGTGTTGTCGATTAAACGTTGATTTCGACAATCCACGATGAGGTTGTAAAATGATAAAAAATCTACACCTATTATGGCCTTTGTAACGTCCGCTACGATGAATCGCCAAGTAAAGTCACGGCGCAAGCCTAGGTTCAGCACTAAATGAGCGTAGCCGTAAGTAGAAATGGGTGTACCGTTTGCCGCACACAGCTCATAATTTGTTTTCTCACGACGTTCCTTGAGTGCCGATCGGGGGAAGACACATACGTCACTGCCAGTATCGATGAGAAACTGCATCTTCGTAGCGCCGTCCGTGACAAATAGGCGACCGGAAGTTTGGCAATCGGTCGTCGCCATTACCGACTGCTGTTCGCGTTTCCCGCATGGTAGTCGCATGGTTTTACGCACTTACTTGCTTCATTGCCGAACTTACTATGATACCAGCACACAGGAAATTTTCTATAGTTCGACTGTGATCGTGTGGAGCTAGAAAGACCGCGCGTTTTCTTGTTTGAACGATTCGGTGCACGTGAATGCCGGTTCACCTGCGCAGTTAGAGCTTGCACTTGTTTGGTAAGTTCAGCAATCTGTTGGTTCATGGCTTCTAAAGAGCTTCCTGGTATGGCACTTGATGTTGATGCTACGTGCGCTGTAGGCGACACAACGTCATGGATGCGGTCAGCGAGATCTGCGAGCGCTTCCAGCGAAGACGTCATCTGCGAAGCGATTATCGTTTGCGTGCTACTTGGTAAGCGACTGGTCCAGATAGTACGTAGAAAATCTTCGGGAACTCCAGGTCCAGCCAAATGTTGCAAATGTCTTAGAAACTGAGATGGCTTACGGTCTCCAAGTTCTGCGTGCATAAGTAATTGCTTGACCTTCTTTTCTCGTGACGCGGACAGTCGTTTGATAAGTTCCGACTTCAATTTTTCATACCTGTTGGTGTCGGGCGGGTTGATGATTATATCTTCCACCTCAGAAGCATACTGCGGGTCTAGTTGGCCGATAACGTAGAAAAACTTCGTATTGTCCGTAGTAATGTTCGATATCGCGAATTGGCCCTCGATCTGCGCGAACCAAATGGCCGGCTTTTCAGGCCAAAACGGCGGAATGCGCACGCCCACACGACAAATATCTTCGTTCTTATCGGTTGAGAGCGACATCTTTATGTGAATCAGTATCAGAATTATCGCAATCAGCAACAAAATCAAAATCACACACATTTACTGCAAACGTGGACTTTCGGTTCAAAACAGGTCACCAGTTAAGCGAAGTTCGATACACTTTTGTTGTAATAGAAGGAGGTCCATAGGTTTGCTGAATTAATGATATGCCGATTGACTTTGTATAAGATATATTAATTAAAAAGATATTTACAAAAACCAAAATGCGGAAAATAAAATTTTCTCTAATGTGAAGTCTCTATCAACAACATTCGTTGCCCCTAGCAACTAGCTGGAAAAGTTCTCTATTAAACTGGTATGTAAACTTTTTCGTGGGCTAGCACACCACAACACCCAGCTTTAGAGAAACATTCTTTCTTTTTGAAAGGTCTAATGTTGTAAGTATTTTCCGATGATAACAGCTATACAATATACATTTATATATATATTAAACAATCATAATGTAATATATAATAACTTTAATGCAAATCTCATTAAAAATTTTGATTACCTACCTATATAATAGAAAAGTTTTTAGATACTATTGATATTATTATGCATTGAAACTTTCTTGGAATATACACGATATACTCTACTTTTTAATGCTTTTTAATGTAGAACTCACGCCTAAGTTATGTATGGAAGAAAATTTTTAATAAACAACAAATATCATTAATTTATACTAGCTTACCTCAGCCTGTTCTCATTGTCAAGATGCTTAATGAAGCTCTCGGAAGCGGTGTGATGGTCGACGATGGTCGCATTCTGCTGCTGAAAGCTGTGGAGTACAGCCACGTTCACTTCCACCAACGCTTTGTCCTTCCAGAGGTTGACAGGTGTCCGGGTGTCCAAGCCCATTCGCTGTGCTACTTTCTGTTTGGAAAACAAACATTCTTCAGAAGAAACTAACGTTATAACGTTAGTTTCTTCTGAAGAATGTTTGGTATACCTGGTTGGTATACCTCTTTGAAAAAACATTCCCGCCCTCACGGAAACAAATATCATAATACGCTGTAAAGGTCACAGCATTTAATTAAAAAAATACTTTTTGAAGAAACATTAGTAACTGAACGGATCAATCTTGCAAGCTTTGAAAATTTATATCACGCCAAATTTTTAATGTCTTAAGATAAAACCTGAAAACTCCATACATATTTTTTATTTATTTAACAAACGGTAATAATTGTAATAAATTATCTGATAAGCCGTTGTTTATGGTAACGGCTATTACAAAGGAGGATGGGCATAAAGAAAGAAAGGACATACGGCACACCTGTGCCGTATGTTGTTTTACTTTGCTAATTTAATTTTAACTGTATACTGTACGTCCATAAGTTTTATTTTCCTGATTCCTTCATCAATATAGCTAAAACTCGGGTAAAAGATTGATAAGCTAAGCTGTAATGAACCGTCCTCTATAACTGCTAATATTGTAATTGTTGAAAACTAAATCCAAATCCATCCATGCATAAGTTGAGCTGCCAAAAACGTCATTGCACCTACAAGAAACCATTACAAAACTGCAAGAATCAAAGACTAACTGTAATGTACTGAAGCATATTAACCATTTCTTTCAAGTTTGCTAAAGCCGTGTTGCAATGGTCACCATTTGAAAAAAATGGTATACTAACCTCAAGCATATTCAGCCGGTTGGTGTCACAGAAGTTGCGACACCCGATCTCAGTGCTCATGTACCAGCCGTTGAAGGCGTTAGCGGTGAACTCTATGCCGCCGCAGTCAAACCGCATGCCCGAGACCGCCGGAAGCGCGTACCAACGAAGATTCAAGTCCTTGAACCACTCATACCTGGCAAATGAAAAGGGAGTCCAACTCTCTGTTTTTCCTTACAGCATAATAAGTTAGTTAGTACCTCATTATTTTTATGGTATTAATAATAATAGTAATAACGGTTTTGACCAAAGCCCTTATAGCGAAGAGCCTTGAGGGGCTCTCGCTAGACGGTTGGATTAAGGGTCAGATTCAGAATCCAGTACTCCTTGACACGGCACGTATTGTCAGGAGGTTCCTCAGTCTGCAGCCCTGACCACCGGTAGCTTGGGCCTTGCCCCGCTACTGGTTTTGGTTTTTTATTCTATTTTTGTAATATTACTTTTATAATAATATTGTAAAAAACTTAGATTTAAGATTCCTAACTAGCCCTAACCAGGATTCCCTGTGTCTAGGGACCCAGGAACTTCGAGGACCATGGTCCCACAACACCCAGATTCAGAACAAGTATTTGCGTTTTTTATTCTGTGGACAAATACTTGTCCTGTCGCGGGAATCAAACCCACCACCTACGGGTTATGAGCCGTACTCAACCACTAGTGACACTGCACTGCGCACTTCATCCTAAGACATCAGCGCAGTCTGGTAATAAGATGAAGACTGTGAGATCAGGTTAAATTTCATTTGCCCAGTAATTTCAATAGCTACAATGACCTTCAATTCGGAACACACTACTGCTTGGCGGCAGAATAACTGACAAAACGGTGGTATCTACTCAAACGAAATTTGGCAGAAATGTCCTGCTACTTAACTTAAAAAATATATTTAATTAATAATCCATAGATTACGATATTTTACACAGTTTCGTTTCATAGAATTATCGACAAATTTAATTTTTTCTTTTAATTTTTTTTTTTACTCTACGTATCATTTACACCTACGTAGGAAACTTTGTTTGTCCCTTAAATATCGAACAAGTTTCGTGCGACATTTCCGCAGTCACTTCATATAGGTACCAAGTTAATAAGAAAACTTTTGAGGGTTCTGTTTATCTGTCGAATCCATCACGAAAATATATGAGCATTCATTTGGGAGCTACAAGTTTGTGTTATTAATAGAAAAAGTTTCATCGCCAGAATAAAGTCAAATTAGTACGTAACTGAGTGGAACGCTTTACCGGCGTCCGTATTTCCCGAAAACTATACCCTTGCCGCCTTATTAATAAACACGAACTAGCTTTAGACTAGTTACACCATCTTTTGTCTCTTACGATCCAGCTAAATATTCCAGTAGCAAAAAAAGGACAAAAGCTGAAGTAACTAATCCGAGACTAATACCCGTTTATTAATAAGGCTGTTGGAGTCTTCAAATCGAGAGTGAACAGGTAACTCCTAGGCTAGCACGTTACGTCGTAGATCGCATCGTCACTTACCACAGGTGAGATAGTGGTCAAACGCGAACCAATCAAACACGAAAAAAAATCACTAATAATAATTGATAAATATTTAAATGAAAAACAACTGTGATTTCGGAGTTTTGGCGGGAAAACGAAAAAGATCGCGTCGCAGCATTGTATTATTTTCCAAAATGTGTGTTATTTTCAGTGTTAGTGCATAAAATTGGTGGCATTTTATTCGTTAGTGCTGGATTACAGGCATGAGTGTGAGAAAGTGGTATAATGATGGTGAAACATTTTTTTTCGTGTTGTTTCCAAAACTCCATAGAAACTTCAAGTAAAGTTGCCACTACTTTACTAGGAGTGTGACTTTGACTAGATTATGACTTGACTTGATGACTTCGACTGTGACTTGACACAAATTTGCGTAAAAATCATTAACTTGAAAAATTATCAATTACTGGACACTGGCTAAATATGTGCTGGCGCTTATTTGGCACAACGAATCAGCATTGCAATTAAAGGGGCAATGCTGCCAGCATGTTGGGTACGCTACCTACTGGTAGTGGACTGAAGCATTTGGACTGTCTATAGGTCATCGCGGCCAGTATATAGTCCAAATATATATTTTTTTAGTAGGTGGTGGAGGAGGTTTACTATTAGTTATTATATCATTGTACTATTTAGGTGAAATGTAAGTAATGTTTAATTTTTTTTTTTTTTAATAATAATGGTGTCAATATTTTTTTGCATGCCATTCCGGTAGTATATGGAGAAACAAATTATTATTTATATCATCTGTGTATGTACCCATTTTCGAGCAAATAAAGAATTAAATTGATATTTGCTTCACTTTATAAACCCCGATATATATACACTTATTTCCCAAGAACCTGCACAATATTGGGACGTCATATTAAGGCCTGTTAACAATATTAAAGTTGTGACATTGAATAAGCCCGAGTTATGGGCAATAAACACAGATTGGAGATCACCGGACCACACTTTTACGATAAGCAATCTACTCGGTTGGACGGCGTTCGCCTATTTGTCAGCCTTTACCTCTCCCGGCGTAATATGCATTCTCGACCTTTTTATGCTCGCGTAAATCGGAGATGGAATATAGCGGCGTGTTGCATGTTTCGGTGGTTATGTAAATTTGAACCAGTGAATGAGCTTAGTAATGTTATAGAAACTGACGTGAGTAGTATTCATAACTACAGCTAGTACACGGCTAACACTGACGAGATACATTCGAATAACTCAACCGGTGCTCGGGCAAGACCTGTAAATGCCCATCCTCAAGGAGTACGCGCGCTGAACCAGCGCCGACGATGGACACGCATCTCATTATGTGACTAAAGCATATAATGCACATCGAGCTAAAGAGGGAGATAACAGATTAATACCGGTTTCGTAGAGCATCATCTCTATCCCACTAAAGCAACAAAACGTCACCTAATTTACTGACAACTCTCTACGAAGTCGACATTAATCAATATCTATCCTTGAGAAACAAAAACGATGCTTTACTTAGCCCATGTGCATTATTTACCCCGCCCATATCTGTACGTTCGTTACGTAATAGTTTGTGCGAAGCTTTTTCACTGTTACACTGTATACTGTAACGTCAGTAAGCGTTTTCACAAACTCTGTGAAACCTGTTTCAAGTATCGTACATTGCTGACGGTATTGTGAAAAAAGTTTGATATCGTAAATCTAAGACTTTTTGTTGCGAACAATTTGAGAATTTATCGAAGATCGTGCATCATGAATGCTTTACCCATTGTGAAAGTTGATTATATCGATAAAGAACATTGACTTTTTCCATAGAAGCGAGTGAGTAATAGGTTACATTCTCGGAATTAATATTAATACTTAACAGTGTCATGATCGCATAGATACGTATAAGTTCATGTTAATAATAGGCTTAATTCATAAATATAAAAAATAATCTAACAAAAAGCACGGACCCAGGTGTCTGTGGAAATGTAGATTAAAAAAGAAAAATCTTTTTTATGAAAAGATTAATGTTAAATCAACTTTATTATAGACTTTACTATTTCTTATTTAATAAGCGCAGACGACGCGTGTTTAAGGCGTGTTTAGAGGGCGAAAAAGCGAAAAAACGAGGTTCAATCTACCTCGTTAGAAGCGCGTGGACGCGCGTCATCAGCGCGTCGCGGTATCTGCGCGTTTAAAATACGCTGTCTCGCAGTTAGACGCTACAGCCAAATTATGGTTAACTTTATCATACCTGAAGTTTTCCGAACCTGTGCCGTTATCGTGTGGCTATATGAACTTACGTGGGATGCGTCATGTATATCTCCATGATCAGCTCTCGAGGTATTTCAAAGTAGTCAGGGTCCTTCCCATTGGCGGACAGCACCAGCGGCAAAATGTCCCACGCGGTGTGAGGTGGCTTCCAACCCAGTTTCAGACACAACTGTCGAAAAATAAAAAAGTAGGTTTTACCAGGTGGTAGGACTTTTCTGCAAAATTTGTCTTGGTAGGTACCACCGCTTTACTAGTTATTCTGCCGCCAAGCTGCTGATAGCAGCTTGATGGAAGGGCACTGTAGCTAGTGAAATTACTGGGCAAATGAGACTTTATGACCTGATCTCACAGTTTAGTAATCTTATTAATAGATTGTGTTGATGTTTCAGGATGACGTGCGCAGTGCAATGTCACGCGGAACTCTATAGGTATTTTAGAAATCTGAGTGACAGTGCAAGTGATATGGGCAGCTGTGTCGCTTAACATCAGGCGAACGGCGAAGGCGAATATTATTATATTATTATTATTATATAATAAGAAACAGTATCAACAATCCTGATAAGTTTACTGTAGATATTTAATCTGCAGTTCACCGTTTTTTAGTTTTAATATAAAATTACATTTCTTTATAAGTGAATTCGTAAAATCTTATGTAAAATTAATTATTAATAAATATAATTCTACCTACTACGAGCTTATTTCTGTTAATACAGAAGAATACTAATACAGTTTATACTAATGTTTCTATAGGTGGAAACTTGTAACTGGCCTAGTTTCTTTGACTTTAAGCTTACATTTTAATATGAATTTTGGCTGTATTTTTTCCTAATATGTATAAACTAAATAAAAAATAACCGTATATATTCCGGTACTATTTACTCTGGCATAATTACATTATGGTTAAAAAATTATCTTTCTAGAAGAATGTGCTATAAATGATCGGTGAAAAAACATAGGTTAAATTACATAAAACTCATAACTAACTTTAATAATATCGATTTAGTCTTCACCAATATTAACCTCCTATTATTTGTGACAAAATTCTATTATTCATATCACATCTGGTTGTAAATATTCCCTTTCTAGCCCTATAGTCATTTTTTATCAGTTTTATTGCATACGTTCGGAATGAAACAGGTGGGGCAGTCGAAGCCGTCAAATGTAGATTGATTTATTTGTAGTGCTCGTACTGGACCGATTGTTTTTGCGACCACCATTTATTTCAGATGACAGTTTATGTAAACGCATGGGTTCGGGAACTTCATAAGTATAAACAGCCTCGTAGTCATTGAGCAGGTCGGCTCATAACCCGGAGGGGGCGGGTTCGATTCCCACGGCAGGAAAAGTATTTGTGGTCGAAAAAAGTGCAAATATTTGTTCTGAGTCTGGGTGTTGTGGAACCATGATCCTCGTAGTTTTTACGTCCCCTAGACACAAGAAATCCTGTTACAGTCTTATTAATAAACACGAACTAGCTTTAGACTAGTTTCAAAATCTTTTGTCTCTTTCAATCCAGCTAAATATTCCAGTAGCAAAAAAAGGACAAAAGCTGAAGTAACTAATCCGAGACTAATACCCGTTTATTACTAAGGCTGTTAGGGTCCAGGATCACATACATAGGTATGTGATCGTTGGGCATTATTATTATAGACAGTGAAGTAAATTTTAAATTTGGTTGAAAACATGAATTGGTTGTTTTTACAGTCCTCACCAAGCACAGACTCTTATATTGGTTCCGTGTGGTCTGGACGTTATAGTACTGTAACTTTATTGAAGTGAAAATTTTATGGACGCTTGACTTGGGGAGTAAGCTGGTGAATGCGAGGCGAACGGAAGTTGAGTTGGTTCACATTGTCAACATAACAAAGTTAAAAATTTGTAGTATTATGTTGGTATGTCTGATAAAATGATAATATACAATTGTCAAGATGGCGGCATTAACATTAAACAAAGCAAAAACACTTTCCCCAGCACACCACACGACTGAAGTAAAACTCCTTTAGTTTACTAAATTTTTTTTTTAGTTCATGTGGTCTATAGCACACTTGTTTTTTATCTAGTAAGACTACTTTACTACTCGTCTGAAGACGCAAAGAAGTAGGGTTCCCTGTATCTAGAGAACGAGGACGAGAAAACTACGAAGACCATGGTCCTACAGCACCCAAATCCAAAACAAGTATTTGCGTTTTTTTATGTGCACTAAAACTTGGCCAGTCGCGGGAGTCGAGCCCGCCACCTTCAGGTTAGGGGCCGACCTGCTCAGCCATCACGCCACAGAGGCTGTCTAATGTTGTTAATATATTAATTTATCAATATATATAAAAAGGAAGGAAAAGGAAAGGAAGTCGTGTTAGTTACGCTATTTATAACTTAAAACGGCTAAACCGATTTTGCTGAAAATTAGTGGGGAGGTAGCTTAGCATTAGCATTTGACCACGCTTTCACCTGATGGGAAGTGACGATGCGATCGAAGGTGTACCATGCTATCCAAGTAAATACCTATTCACTCTTCTCTTGAACACGCCCGGGTCATATTTCGCCGAAAACACAGACGCTGGCAGGGCATTCTATTCCTTAGCCGTTCTAATTAAGAACGTGGAATCAAATCGCTTGGTACGAATAGGTGTTATTTCGACCACAAAAGAATGGCGCTTAGCCGAGCGTCTAGTGGTCCAGTAGTGGAATGGTGATGGGAGAATGAGATCATGCAGTTCTTGTATAGATGTCACAAACAAAAGCAAACATGAAGATTACCTCGGTAAACTCGCTATGCATAGGGTCTCCTAAGATGGTGCCGTCAGGTTGCTTGTACCCCGCGTAGCTGATCAGCTGGCTATTCCATATCCTGTAGTCATGCTTTCCATCTGTACGCTGTGGGAACACCGTTATTGCTGACCTGCGGAAGAAGTTATCCGATACTAGTTGCGCCCTGCGGTTTCACCCGCGGATAAAAAGTATTTTAATTATTTGCTTACCCCACGGAAACATTTCACTTTTCCGGGATAAAATGTAGCTTATATGTTAACCCAGTGTATTATTAACTGTTATTACGTTAACCCAGTGTGTGTTATACACTGGATTAACATATAAGCTACATTTTATCCATTGGATTTAAATGAAATTTGGAATTATTTTATCCATTGGATTTAAATGAAATTCGGTACCAAGATAGCTTAGCTAAGCTATCTTGGTACCTAGCTAGTTGGGTTAAGCGTGAAGGAGTAACAAACATACATATACAAACTTTCGCCTTTATAATATTAGTGTGATAATGTGTAAGATAATTTCCGTAGATTTTGGGTTAGTTTTACAATCCTCTTTACATTACCCCTTTAAAGGGAGATTTTGATACTATTAATCTAATTTTTCTTTTTGGAGCTGCAATGGAAATTCATATTCAAGGGGACTTTGATCACTAAATCATATTTTACCTGATTTTAAGCAATATTTTAATAACGCCCAACGATCGTATACATAGATCCTGGACCCTAACTAGGACTCCCTGTATCTGGAACTACGAGGACTATGGTTCCACAATACCCAGATACAGAACAAGTACTTGCGCTTTTTTCTGTGCGCAAATACTTGTCCTGCCGCGGAAATCGAACCCGTCATCTCCAGGTTATGAGCCGACCTGCTTAACCACCCTCCACAGAGGATTCCATATGGTCGATAGTAAATAAATAAAATAAATAAATGTGGACATTTCACACGACGCCATATATTCCCAAATTAAGCAAAGCTTGTGCTTACCATGCTGAACCATGCTGATACACTAACTTAAATACTTTTTGTATGTAAATACATACATAGAATACAATAAGCGCCCAGACGCAGAACAAACATCGATGTTCATCACACAAATGTTTGTCCTGGGTCGGAATCGAACCCACAACCCACAGTTCAGAAGGCAAGGACCAACTGAGCTATCGGGTCAGTTAAAAAGGAAGTAAAGTAGTGACTACGCTACACATAGTATTGGGAACTGGATCTTAAGTAAGGCTGGTGGGATATACCTTAAGGTGCATGGCGACAGCGCTAGCTTGTTTAAATAGCTACCTCACTCAAGCTAAGAATCTGTTGTCAAACAAAACTAAGTAAAAAAATTTAGTGTTTTTACCTTATGTTTCCTTTATTGGTGCTATATTTGATATGATTGCAAAGCGCCTCAAACATCCCACTAGTGGTAGTCACTTGCCGACAATCGAATACCTGAGGAAAAATTGTATGGGTTAAAAATGTACCTACAATATGGCTGTAAGGTGGCAAACGACATTCAATTCCAGATTGTCAACAAAATAATGCAATTAAATGGATACCTATAAATAAAGAGAAATAAACTCTTCATTGAAAACACCACCTTAGTAGGTGCAATCAGTTATCAGAATCAATAATAACTTAGCGAATCTTCCCTACCAGGAAACTCTGCTTCTTGGGTTGACCCTATGCACGAAATTGATAGTTGGTAGAAGACATTTGAGAGATATTTATTTGTATACCTAATATACGCTTTTTTAAATTACTGATAAAATAATAATAATAATTTATTGACTGAAACAAGCCGCAGAGTTAAAATTTTAGGTATTTTTTTTAATTGTTTGATAGGCTCGCGTTTGACCACTATCGTAACCTGATGGTAGGTAAGTGTCGATGTAGTCTAGGATGTAACTCGCTTGCCTAGAAGATACCTGTTCACTCTCGATTTGAAGACTCCAAGGTTGTAGTTTTCGAGACATATGGACGTAAAGCGTTTAGGTATTTCTAAATATATATAACTCAAAGGTGACTGACTGACTGACTGACATAGTGATCTATCAACGCACAGCCAAAAGCACTGGACGGATCGGGATGAAATTAGGCATGCAGGTAGATGTTATGACGTAGGCATCCGCCAACGAAGAATTTTTCGAAATTGCACCCTTAAGATGGTGAATAGGGTGGTTGAATTATTTTCCCATAGGCCACGCCGCATGCGAAACTGCGGATGGGATCTCGTGTAAAATGTAATTCATCTGATCTAGTAATAAAACTGTGTGACAGATGTCATTGCCCTCCGTGTTTTGAAAATATTTTTCATTATGTCTTTACCATCGATAATGGTTTTGTGTAATTTGACGTTTGTTATTTATTCTGTAGCAAAATGATAGGTAGGTACAAGCACGTGTAGATTGATACTATGTAAAATGTTATAAGTAATGTAGATGCACATTATAATTGACTAAGTTATAAAAAGTCATAATTTTTTTTATAAATGAAATTGTACCCGATGACAATATCTAATAATCACCAAACGTTTAATTTTCGCATAGGTGCACCGATAACTCAAGCTCCTGGCTTAAATAAACTTGCAATACGAGCTGAGATGCGATGCTCCATTTTGTTCCAACTGTTGCTAACCTACCTTAGCTGTGCTTTGGATAAATTTTTAATGAATTGGATCCTGTGCACTTTACAGCAATTTGTTGAGTTTGCTATAACACAAAGCTAAACATAAGCTTCTAAGCTTCAACTGGCTGGGATATTTCCCAAATTGGGTTTGGGTAGGATTTTGGTTATAATAGTAAAATATATATTTTAATCTATCGACTCTATTGTCCGTCTGTACTAAATAATATTAATAATAATAAATCTTTATTTCAGACACTGAGATCCATAGTTACACATTAAATTAATTGCACATAATAGACACACATAGAACACGTTATAATACATTTAGTCTTTTAGGTGGCAATAGCCACCCAAAGTTTGTACGTTGCAGTCTATGCATCAGATTTCTAACGATTGCATTTTTAAATTAGTTGAAGGAATCTTATTTAAAATGATGAGTGCCACACAAAAGATGATGCCAGAGATGAGTTTGGTCATTTAAAACTCGGATATCTCCCAAATAGTTTAATTTGCGATCTTGTTCCAGAAATTACCAACCCGTTTTATCACTGAAGCAGAGCAAACAAATCTAAAACGCGGCAAATGGTAGGCAATCGTCGTGTCGAGTGACGTCGCATCACTCACTGTCGAATTAGCAACCGAGTGGCTGCTAACGAGACGCGAAACTGGTGCCCTTATTCAGATATGCATTTAATTTTTTGGAGTTTTATACTAATAATAATAATAATCAATTAAAATTTCATAATAATAGTAATATTTTTTAAAACTTGTAATTGTAATTTCAGGTTTTATAGGTTTTATCATTAATTTACCCACAATAATCCTTTGCGAACGCCCCAACATAGATGATCCTATTATCTGGATTTAGCGAAATTACACATTATTATTTAATTTTGTATTTGAGTTTTATACTAATTAAACTGGTTAGTGCTTCAATGAAATGAATTTAATTTTAAAATCTTCTTAAATCATTATTTTTAAAATCAAAATGTTTTACTTACCTAATTTAAAATTATTAGTTAAGTATATAACGCAAAACTCAAAACTCCAAGATGTGTAACTTTAGTTTGTTTATCGCAAAACTCTATGTTTTGTTTCAGGTTCAAGTTCTCAAAACTTACCACTTCTATAATTTTTATATTTTTTTAAATAATAATAATAATAATAGCAATAAAGCCCAACGATCACATACATAAATGCTGAACCTAACTAGGATTCCCTGTGTCTAGACACCCAGGAACTACGACATGGTCCCACAACACCCAGACTCAGAACAAGTTTTTGAGCTTTTTTTTCTGTGCACAAATACTTCTCCTGTCGCGGGAATCAAACCCGCTGCCTTTAGTCTATGAGCTGACCTGCTCAACTACCACACCACAGAGGCTGTCAATTAAAACGTATCTGCATTCCAGAATAAGTCCTCAAACCGCGAGTCAATAAGCAAATCGCTCGATTACTCCGCGCAATCTATTTGAGCTGTGTAATTACAAAGTGTGGATTAAGACGATCGCTAAAAGCTCCTCAGCCAGCGTTGAGAAGTAATTCCGTTAAAACACTATCCTGCGGCAACCGAGGAATGAATGGAAATGAATGGATGAATTATTATCTCCTGTGACTTAATTCGCTCATTGACTGCTATTTTTCAGTTTTGTTACCGGTTCAGTGGATCTTTAAAAGATGACGTTTGGCATATGCGTTGAAATGCGGTAGATCGTATTGACTGAATAATTCTCATCTGCATTAAAGTTTGGCAGCTTTTTCGTAATTATCCCTCTATGACGTACCTACTGGAAGGCATTTAGTTGCGTCCTAGAGAAATAAGTGTGAAGAGTAAGACAGCTGGAGGCTGAGGTCAGTGACCAGCTTTGGTAGAAGCCATTTCAGTAGAATGCAAGACTGGACTTTGAACAGGATTGTCTCTTTTAAGAAACAAATCCAGAGCGCATAAGCTTAATTTAAACTACTTGATATTAATAACAAAGCTTTGTTTCAAATGTCAGGTCAAGGTCAGCAAATTTATCCTTTTTTTTAAATTCTACTTATACTTAAACTAATGTAATTCGTCAGTATAAGTAAATATAAGCTTTGTAAAGTAATTTACATTCCGAGATTGAAACAGGAAATAAATTAAATCCGTATAGCATGTGTTTTAATAGAGACATTTTTAGGTTTATGTCTATTTACACAGCACTGAGGCACTAGATTAAAATAAATATTACAGTTTTAATTTCCTTCGTTTGCTGAACTAGCGTCTCAAGAAGCAAAGCTCTCTAGTCTGTGAGAAAAAATCACAAGACCTCGAACCGAAGTGTTAATTGCCAATGTTTTTTTAACATCGTCGAGCGAAATGGGAGTTTTCTCATTAGAGTGGGCAAATTCATTTAGGTACCGTTTTGCTGGAGTCTTCACTAGGTATCTGGCGTAATTGATTCTATTCTTAGTCTCTTAGTCAAAGCAGTTTTTCATTTCGTTTGGTCTTGAATTTTCACAGTGACAACGTTTTGTTACTAATTAGATAAAGAAAATACAATTTCAATTTATTTTAATTCAATAATTTTGCCATCTTTTATATTACCCGGCTTTGCGCGAGTTAATTGATTTTAAAAAGAAACGATTTTAAATGTTCATGTAATAAAAAAATAAAGTAAGTAAAAATAAAGTATGTTTTTATAGTAATTACTGATGGGGAAATCGTGAGACTGAGGTCTCACGATCTTTCGAATTTCGATTTTTCACCGTTACTTCCTCTTCTTCTCTTCCTTTTCCCCCTCCTCCGTTCTCTTAGTTTTATAGTTTTCAACTTCAACTTGATAGTCATTATTTTGTTTATAGGTCTGGGTTCAGCGTCGTTTCGGCCGCCACTTACTTACCGTCTTACCATGAATGTTGAACTTGTCAGGTGCGGCCTATGAACTTAAGCCATATGCCTTAACTCATATAGTACCCCAGTAGCTCACCTGCAGCTTAGACCACTGTATCCTGCCGATGCACCGGCTAGCATTCCTCCAGGCAAGCTTGGCGCCGAACACCAGCTCTGTTGTAGTGAACTGGTATGTACCGCTCACCGCCACCTCCTCTTGTACCGCTTTCCAACGAGCTTCGTGAGCTGGGGTGTTTGCCCTGTACGGAAAAAGAATGAACAGATAAACATTTCACACTTTTTCTTCGTAGAAATATTATAATAATAATGTCCAACAATCACATACTTAGATCCTGGACCCTAAATAGGATTCCTTGTGTCTAGGGACCCACCAGGAACTATGGGGACCATGGTCCCACAACTCCCAGGCACAGAACAAGTATTTGCGCTTTTTTTCCCTGCCGCAGGAATCGAACCCGCCGCCCCAGGATTATGAGCCGACCTGTTCAACTACTACACCACAAAGGCTGACATTATTTTTACTAGTTTCAGCTCAAATTATTTTATTCGTTATTTTGCCATGATAAAAGTATTCTATGTTAATCCTAACATAAATAATCCGTGTGTATATTTCATATAAATCCATTCAGCCATTTTGTCGTGAAAGCAAACCAATAAAAGAGGAGATAGACAACGTTTACCTGTAAATATTAGTAAGAAGATATTACGTACTTGGAAGTATTGAACTTATATATTTTATGGTGAATCGTAAAAGGTTTGAAATTGTAGTTGCATCTAGATACTAGATACATAATAACGTAAGTAAGTAAAGCTAATTTTTTAGAGTTTACGTTTTAGACGATTATAAAGCCTTAGATTTTAAATATAAACCTAGTGCACCATTTGTTTGCTTAACTATACAAAATCATTACGTTAATTGACATTTATATTACATCACTAAAATTACTGCTATTTATCTACATAAAAACTTTTATTGAGCACAAAAACTGTATAACTAGCACAACAAACCCACTTTCACAGAGTCAACGAGCTTTGTTTCGCTTAATGAAAGAGCTGAATAATAACATCAAACAATGCTACGTGAACTCAAAACTAAACTCTCATAGACCTGTTGATTCCTATTGTTCCATTCTCTATATACGAGCCTGAACAACCGGGTTTTTAAATCCTTTATTATAACTAGGAGTACTATAACAGAAGTTACGCGAGCATCCGCAGCAAGCAAGACTAAGTTTGCATAAATAAGTTTCTTAAAAGTGGTGTAAAATGAAAATATTATATTTTCCTTAAGCGTGAGGAATTCGCCAGAAATGGAAATGCTACCTCCATCGGAACACATAAAACTTTCTACCCAAGAAGTATTAGCATATTATTCTTGTGAAACAAAACTTATTTTTTACGATTATTGTTGCGCTTTCTATTTTTCGACTCGGAAGGTTTTATTGTTCTACGTTCTGAAACCGAGAGAGTATGAAAATGAATTTAGCTAAGACTAGAAAGGCAATCATTTTAGCAATAAAACGTGTGTGCAGGTGTATGGAACAGATCAAGTTTGGGAATAAAAATTACAAGGAATATTTAATTCCAACAGACGTTTATCTTAATATTTAAAAACGAATCTCTATTTCCCTCGTTCACATTATGTGTGAATGGATTGAAGATTTTCGTTATTTCTTTTATCTGTTTATTATTTTCAGGAGAAAGTTCTTATGAAAGAAAAAGTTAAGAAAGTATGGAAAAATTTTACCATGCGGGTGAAACCGCGGGGCACAGCTAGTATCAAATATATATATTTTTTTATGTTAAGGAATGACGTGACGAGCTAGCCGTTCGCCTGATACTAAACGACACGGCTGCCCATATCAGCTGCAGTGTTACTTGGAACTCTAAAGTATAGAGGTTCGCGTGACACTGCACTGCGTACGTCATCCAGAGACATCAGCAAATAAGAAGTTAGAATGGATAACTTATAAATAGAGTTAA
Source organism: Ennomos fuscantarius (assembly GCA_905220475.3). Classification (NCBI taxonomy): domain Eukaryota; kingdom Metazoa; phylum Arthropoda; class Insecta; order Lepidoptera; family Geometridae; genus Ennomos; species Ennomos fuscantarius. Next base: position 13,593,059 of record HG992027.1, read on the forward strand.
GATTATTAAACTGTGAGATCATAAAGTCTCATTTGCCCAGTAATTTCACTAGCTACAGTGCCCTTCAAACCGGAATACAGCAGTGCTTGCGCACAACTGCTTGGCGGCAGAATAACTGGCAAAGCGGTGGTACCTACCGAGACGAACTTTGCAGTAAAGTCCTACCACCTAGTAAAATTAATATTTCGATTTTTTCTACAAAAGATAAGAAGTAAATTAACCTTTAGTCAGGGTTAATAAATTGTGGATCATTTTGGGTTAAAGTTTCATTCCGGAACACAGTACACACAAAAAAATACAATAATAAATATATTATACAAATAATCAAATCGTTCATCTTGAAATACACAACTGTAACTATAATATATACTTCAGATAACAATTTATTTAAATTTATCCTTAAAATGAAAATGAAAACCTGCAGAAGCCTACCATTAGAACATAGCTACTTATTCCGGAAACTTAAATGTTCCCGCGGGAATCGTGGGGCATTTCTAATGATAAATTAGTACATACTTAAATTTATTAAGATAAATAAGTAAAAATAAGTATCCAAGCACTAAGCAGGTGGCTATATACTCACAAACAAAATAATATCGTTTATGACGAAGTCGTTCCTGCGGTTACTACTTTGATGGGTGACCGCTACGAAAAATGGTATTTACAACTGAGAGCTACCGTGAGTTTTGGAGCGTACGTTAAACTGTCAGTACTGGCGTTGTCAAAAGACATTAGTTATTAAGCCAAGTCAGAAGCTTTGGACAGCCCAAATAATCTGAGGGCTGACTACTTGGGGGGCCATGCATGAATGACGTCACACGAATTTTATGATTTTTTACCCCTTCCCTGTCTTGGTGTCAGTTGGTCACGTTTGTGAGACTCCTCCCTCCTTAGTGTGACGTCACATAATTTTTGAACTTTTACATTTTGAAATTATTAAATTAAAACAGTAGCTCCGAAATTTGTTTTTGTTTGCATTTAAGTTATTGAAAAAAAATCAACATCAAACATGACTGACTTGGAAATATTTTAAAACATTTACTCGTTTTAGTTCTTACATATATTATGATTATTAAATAAAATTTTGAAATGTGACGTCACTAAACTTACCCCTCCTACCCCTCCTCACACAATGTCACACAAACCTCTCGTGTGACAAAAACAGGCAAGGGGTAAAAAATCATGAAATTCGTGTAATGTAATTTATTGATTACACGATGGCTTCTTGCTTACACGAGAATAAGATACAAAATGATACAAGAATACCTAGTGTAACTAGGTAACCGCTAGTACCGGTAATAGTACCGCTACTAAACTGGTTTTAACCGCTAAATAAAAACAATATCTATAGTCTAGGTAAGTCATTTAACAAAAGCAACGCCGTTGCAGGGTTGTTTAAGCAGTTACAGTAGATATTCTTTTATCATTTCCTTCCGCGAGGTCACTCCTGTGTCAATTGAATAACTACTCACCTTCGTATAGACGCAAAGTACTGTCCAAGAAAGTCCTTCGCATCTTTGAGCACTTCAGCTGGGTCCCTCGGCACGTCTCCTCGGCCGGGGATGGCCATGAGGCTGCCAAGGCACGTATTCTCGTTGCATAGTGACGGCTGCAACAAACAAATTAGGGGTTATTATAATCATATATATTAATAACAAATAAAAGGGTAAAACTCAATAAACATATACTTATACTCTATGCTTGAAGTTTTTATGACGATTTATAGACAGTCAAGCTTATTTTTTAACTTGAAACGTTAACGTACGAAAAGTAGTAGTACTACTACTTTTAGTTAAAAAAATACCGATACAACAGTCACTGTAATATTTAGTATAACTCATATTTGGAACAATGGAAATCTGATTTGTTAATGTACCTACTTATCGTATATTTAAGGTTCTGTTTGTCTTTTCTGAGCAATAAAAATATTCTTATACTTATTCTTACTATTTCAATATTGTATAAAGATTTTGTTAAATTTTAAAGAAAAATGCGTAATGAGAACATTGTTGTTTGATTTGCTACAAACGTGCAGATCTTTCTTCTTCGTTAAGTTAGGTAGCTCTTTTTGTTTTATTTTGGCAAAAAATCACATTCCTGATATATTAAACATGATACGCAATTTATTTATGACTGTGTTAATTAAAGGCTAAAATACCTAATAAATCTCGGAATTTTGGATGTTAAATAAATTTAAATAATTAATATAATCAAATTTGAATTTATTCGTGTGGACACATTTTTTGAACTTCTATGGTCTATTGTGCCAGTATTAACAATATAATTTACTTTGCGAAGCGAATAAAACCGATTCAATAATTATTCGGAAATCATATTTACTGCATTACTTTGTTATAACACGCTGAGTAAAAGAAGTTAGAATGGATAACTTATAAATGGAGTTAAGTTCTTCAATGTAAGATTTAATATGAAAATCTATAATTAATGTTTAGTGTTTGTGATTTAATTTTTTTCTTATACATTAAAAAAACTAAAAATCTATATATAAAAAAGTCGTACTAGTTACACTATTTATAACTCAAGAATGACTGAACCGATTTGTCTGAAAATTGGTAGAGAGGTATTTTAGAATCAGGAGATGGACATAGAATTTTCATCTCATTTTTATGTTAGTTTTTTTTTAATATAGATAGCTTATATAGTGGATTAACACATAGGGTACTTTTTGTCTCCGGGTGAAACCGCAGGGTGCTAGTTTTTGAATAAAAGAAAATTGTTGGGTATGGTATTACTAAGCGGGAATGAATGAAATGATAAGACCGCCTCTCAAGACACTCATCGCGGGGTGCTAGTTTTTGAATAAAATAAAAATTTGGTTATGGTATTACTAAGCGGGAATGAATGAAATGATAAGACCGCCTCTCAAGACATTCATACAATTTTTTTTTTTAGTTTTTCATAGTTTTTGTGTTTAGATTAAAGAGTATATCTATCTAAAGATAAAGTATAAAGGAATCGTAGAAATAGCCAATCTCAAGTCAAGTACATCACTCAGGGCTAAGAGCTCTAACGTCATACGCTTTTTAACCATAAAAGGTAGGCTCCATAAAACATGATGGGATTTTTATGTCTAACATAACGTTTCAATGATTCGGTGATACAAACTCCCATTCAACGTTATCATGGGAATAAAAGGGATTCTACCCAACGCTCGTTGTAGCTATGTATACATTTCCAGGTACAAATCCAGCTGATAAAAGGGAAATTCATACTTTTTGTTCAGAGATTACGGATTTAGGTTAATTATCCCTTGTATTCAGTTCAGAAATTAACAAACACCGGCCAATACCACAGATTATTACATAGTTACCAGAATGCACATTACAAGCATACATACGCTTTTTAACTACATTCATCTTCTTACGAAAATCCAACCCGCAATTTTTATAATTCATAAAAGTAATATAATAATAATTATTATTATAATGCCCAACGATCCATACCATATACCATACCATATAGATATCCTGGACCCTAATTTAGGATTCTCTGTCTCTAGGGACCCAGGAACTACGAGGACGATGGTCCCACTACACCCAGACTCAAAACAAGTATTTTACGCTTTTTTCTGTGGTCTTGTCCTGCCGCGGAAATCGAATGCACTGCCTCCGGGTTATGAGCCGACCTGCTCAACCACAGAGGATGTCAAATATTTAGTTTATCATTGTAGTAGTTAGTTTAAAGAATAAAGGTACTGAAATTGGTTGTAGAGCGTAGTCTCCAACTTTTCGTTTAGAATCATTGAAAATTTTATAAAGTTCATCTTACTTTACTTATTTGTTTGAGATACCTGTCTTCAGCTAAAACTAAAAGCATTTAAATCAAAGTTAGGAACTGTCAATCCTTTATCTCGTAGAATAATAAATTTTGAAAGATAAGGCACTTCACACTAAACAAATTTGCAGAAAGGTTACATTATTAATTACTTCAACAACTTTTCTAAGAGTTTCTTACTATGGTTACGTTACTGTAATCGCAGTTCTAAAGTAGCAAAATACGTAAATTTTGTGGATTGTATAGGTACATAGCTAAGTACGTTTTGTTTATGAGGTTAAACTTCTTTATGCACGCTTTACTTGGGGAGTAAGCTGGTGAATGCGAGGCGAACGAAAGTTGAAGTTGGTTCATGTAGATCTCCATTGTCAACATAACAAAGTTAAACATTTGTATTATTTTGTTGGTATCTCCGGTAAATCACAATTTACGATTGTCATTATTATTAAATTTATTACATTAACATTAAACAAAGCAAAAACAAAGTCATACCGGCCGATAGATGGAGCTAAACTAAAGTTTTACATTAGTCGTGTGGTCTAAAACATCTCTTTTTTTTAATGAATAATTATATGTTGCATCAGTACTTTGTGCCATTTTAAAACTCCAATTCAACCAATAAGCGATACCCTGTCTCCAGCTCAAAGTCATGCTTAATTTTTCTTATTTGTTCCTTGTTGGTTTTCTCTTTTATAAATGAATGTATGTATGTATAGTTAGGATACAATGGGGCTGGCATAAACTTAATTCAAAACTCTTCAAAAAAATAATAGATAAAAACATATAAAAAAACGGCAAATTTTTAGTTCGCCGCTAAAACTCCATTTGATCGCCATTTCTGCTCAAAGGAGTGGGAAAAAAAATCTCCATTTGCACAGACTGTGCAGATATTCAGATAACTATCTCGCCAAGCAGTGGATATCTCGCAAAGTTTGAAAATAACTTTGTAACAATGTCGAACCCTTACGGCGGTTTCACTGTATTACTGAGTTTAGAGAGCACGCCTTTACAAGGATAAGGCGCGCGAGATAAATATTGTATCATTTTTGAGAACTCAGCTCTAAAGTTTGTTGAAAACGGCATTAATATTTAATTTCGGTTTAATCCTGGTTTCTCGCTGATGTTTCTGATGAATTCTTTTATAAAAATATTTCAATGAGAACGGATTAAAAAGGTGGAGCGTTAAAATTATCGATGTGAAAAAAGGAAATTGGGGAATTGAGAGGCTATTAATCGTAAGCCGTCAATATTGTTACGGAAACGGGTTAATCCCCATAAACTTCAAATTAAAACCTGCCTAGAATGAAACTCCCTTGCAAAAATATTGCTCAAAACTGTTATAAATTTTTATACTTAAATAAACTGTATGGATGACACATCCTTAGTAGATAATATTATAAGCGTGAAAGTTTGTATGTATATTTTTATAAGTTTAGACGTTTGTTATTCTGACACGCAAAAACTACTGAATGGATTTAATAAAACTTGGAATTTTTATTACATTACATTATAGCTTATACACTGGATGAATACATAGAATTCTGTTTATTTGCGGGTGAAACCTTGGGGAACGCAACTAGTATTTTATTATAAATCACAACATAGATACCTACTCGACCTCTAAGTTATACATTACGCATATTTATTAGGTATTAAGACTCAGTAATTAAAACTATAAGTACAGTGCATATTTGATGTAAAACAACGAGTGTGCTTTAGACCACACGACTGAAGTAAAACTTTAACAGCCTTATTAATAAACACGAACTAGCTTTAGACTAGTTACACCATCTTTGTCTCGTTCGAACCAGCTAAATATTCCAGTAGCAAAAAAGGACAAAAGCTGAAGTAACTAATCCGAGACTAATACCCGTTTATTAATAAGGCTGCTTTAGTTTAGCTCCATCTATGAATTTGTTTTTGCTTTGATTAATGTTAATGTCACCATTTTGACAATTGTATATTGTATTTTTTTCCTGACATACCAACATAATAATACAATTTTTTAACTTTGTTATGTTGAAAATGGAGATCTACGTGAATCAACTTCAAATTCCGTTCGCCTAGCATTCACCAGCTTACTCCCCAAGTTAATCTTGCGTAAAGAGGTTAACTTCAATAACACTATTATCAGTTACTAATCGGTGGAGATATGAAGTTACATACACAAAAATAAACATCCACCCGAATGGAGCAATATCTCATTTTGTTCAAGATGCGGTTTTACAATAATCAGATAAAATCTATTCATTGGATAAAACAAAACACAGTGAAAATAAAAGAAGGATTTTGTATAGTGAACACTGCAGTGATAATGGTACTTTTATTGATTAAGATTATAATTTGTTAGTCGAATAACATCTATTTAGAGTTTTGGCGGGAATGCGAAAAAGATCGCGTCACCGCATTGTATTATTTTCCAAAACTTGTGTTATTTTCAGTGCTAGTGCATAAAATTGGTGGCATTCTATTCGTTAAGTGCTGGATTACAGGCGTGAGTGTGGAAAAATGGTATAATGATGGTGAAACGTTTCTTTTCGTGTTGTATCCAAAACTCAATAGAAGCTTCAAATAAAGTTGTCACCACTTTACTAGAAGTATGACTTTGACTAGACTATGACTTGACTTGATGACTTCGACTATAACTTGACACATATTTGCGTGCAATATCATTAACTTGATAAATTATCAATTACTTGATACTGGCTAAATACACAAAAGTGTGGAGACAAAACATAAAAAAAATCTATTTAAAAATCGCACCTAAGTCGCTTAATAAAAAAAAAAACAAAACACTATCAGTAGGTAACCCTTTGTCAGATATTAATTCAAACATAAACAGGTAGCTAATAGAAATACGTAGATGTACCGTGAAACGTTTTAATGACCATCTGTTTGTTTTCCACACATTTTCTGTATTATGTATTGATTTTTAATGGTTAAAACGCTCAAAATGAGCGGGCAATAAAATCAGGATTCCGTCATGGCAGGTGTTATCGCTCTCGGTAAACGGCTCAGACACGTATATGTATTTTGTTGCAAACATTTGATTGGAAACTATTGAGTTTGTTCTGATACAATATAAATAAGCACAGTGAAGCAAAATTATACATTTTAAAAGCTTGTGTGTGTGAACGGAATTTGATGACTTTTCCGTAAATACTTTACATCCTGGATTTTATTAATATTTATAGTAATAATATGTTATATGTTTCCATTTTCGACAGACTTCAAAATAGAAAGATTTTAATTGAAGGGTTCAAAAAGGGTTTCAAAAAATTTTTTATAGTAATTGTACGAATTAGTACTATATTATGCATTTTAAAATAGAATGAATACATTTTAACGCAACTAAAACTTACATATTATACACAACTAAAACTTACATATTATATATACATACCTTTTCTATTACCTCATAAGCACTCTAAACTATTTTCTCGAAACTATCAATTTGACAGTTAAACCCTTTTTATTCTCAACCCCTTAATTCGGTTATACGTAATTTCTTCTTTTTTTTTATTTGTTAACTCACATCTCCGTCATTTCTAAAGCGATTTCAATTTTTTTTATTTGTAAGTGCAAACTTTTCGATCGTAAAGAAGTTTTGTCAGTAGTAGTGCGATATAACTGGGTAAAATATATAAATAATAAATAAATAACGTCTAATGATACATATATCCTAGACCCTATCAGCCTTATTAATACTACACGAACTAACTTTAGACTAGTTACACCATATTTTGTCTCTTTCGATCCAGCTAAATATTCCAGTAGCATAAAAAGGACAAAAGCTGAATTAACTAATCCGAGACTAATACCCGTTTATTAATAAGGCTGTAGGATACTAGAACTAGGATTTTTTCTCTAGCTATATTACCACAGACACCTGGGCCCGTGCTTTTTGTTAAATAATTTTAAATTTATTACTTTAGCTTATTATTAATGAACTATTTAGGAACTACGAATAAAATAAAAAACGATGAATAAAATAATAAAAAAAAAGAAAAAAAAGTTAGGATGTTCGTGAATATCCTTACTAGGATTCGGTTCTGAGCTCCCTAGACAATGGGAATCCTATAGTTAGGGTCGAGGATCTATGTATGTGATCGTTGGGAGTTATTATTATTCTTAATCTATTGTTAACATTATGTGATGTGTGTCAAGTTGTTTGCTTCAGGACACGTGCTTGTTGTTCAGCAAATGTATGCATGCGTAATCTGTACTCATTTTCATAAGTAAATATTGTTTTTAGTAAAACATAATTGTAATTATTGTGGTTTAACATAGGTCTTCCCTATTGAGAGTTTGCCATATTTACCATACTTGGCAGGCTTCTTGGTGATCGCAATAGATTATAAAGCACTCCGAAGAGTACGTTGCCGCCCATTCCCTGAATATTCCCTTCATATATTTTTCTTCCACTACTGAACATAGGCCTATTGCCATATTGAGAGTTTGCCATATTCACCTCGTTTGGCAGGCGTATTGGCGATCGCAGTATATTATACAGCAGACCAAAGAGAACGTTGCTGCCCATTCCTTGAACATTTCCTTAATATATTTTGCTTCCACTGCTGAACATAGGCCTATTGCCATATTGAGAGATTGCCATAACCACCACGATTGGCAGGCGTCTTGGTGATCGCAGTAGATTATACAGCAGACCGAAGAGTACGTTGCCGCCCATTCCCTGAATATTCCCTTCATCTATTTTGCTTCCATTGCTGAACATAGGCCTATTGCCATATTGAGAGATTGCCATAATCACCACGCTTGGCAGGCATATTGGCGATCGCAGTATATTATACAGCAGACCAAAGAGAACGTTGCTGCCCATTCCTTAAACATTTCCTTAATATATTTTGCGTCCACTGCTGAACATAGACCTATATAATTGTCATATTGAGAGTTTGCAATAATCACCACAATTAAAGGAGTGAGAACCAAAAGGATTTAACTGATTTTTTTCACAAAATGACTTATGGATATCGTTGGATTCAGCGTGAAATTATCTTCAATAATACATTCTCAAAATACCGAAATGAGGCTTAAATCTCGAGATTTTGAGTCTAAAAACGGTTTATCTGTCACAGGAATACAGCTCGCTTAGCATATAAACATTATTATATTCATTTTATTATATTATATTTTTACAGTAATTGTATGAATTAATACTATATTTAGTATTTAAAATAGAATTCAAACATTTTCAAGCAACTGAAACTTACATAAACCTTTTCTATTACCTTATAAGCACTCTACATTAAAATGTCACCGTTGACGTTTAAAGTCAATTTTCTCGGAACTGTCAATTTGTCAGTTAAACCCTTTTTAATCTCAACCCTTCAATTGGCAGACGTCTTGATGATCGCAGTATATTATACAGCAGACCAAATAGTACGTTGCTGCCCATTCCCTAAATATTCTCTTAGCCGACTCTTGGAGAGTAATGTGGTTAAGATCGAATAAACAAGGTAAGTTATACCCACCTCAAAGGGTACAATAATTGTATGATTAATAATACAAAATTAAATACTTACTTACAAATTTTGGTAATTATTAATGGTTATTAAGGACCACCTCTGTGGTGTGGTAGTTGACCATGTCGGCTCAGAACCCGGAGCCGGCGGGTTCGATTCCCACGGCAGGACAAGTATTTGAGCACAGAAAATAAAGCGCAGGCACTTGTTCTGAGTCTGGGTGTTGTAGGACTATAGTCTTCGTAGCTCCTCGATCATTGGGTGTTATTTTGAAAAAATGTAGTAAAACTTATTAGTTGCTTAAAATGTCCTGTCAACTTTTCACTGACGTGCGAACGAACGAGCGAAAACGAGACTGAGTATTTTAAGACAATTATTAATACCCCTGCCGTTATATGATACAAAATTATATGGAGCTGTTGCGATCCACTCGGACCCGTGACTTTTAAAAATAGATAGAGCATTACTCTTTTATTCTTACTTACTTTACTCTATTACTCTTCTTTTTACAACAATAATAATAATTAAAACGTGTGGACATTTCACACGGCGCCATCTAGCCCCAAACTAAGCAAAGCTTGGACTAAGGGTACCAAATAACTGATCGAAAACTTATATACTTAGGGTTGTAACTTATTTTATGTGTAATGTATGTTGAAACAATAAATGAATTTGATTAGATACTTTTTTGTTTACAAATTTATACATAGACAATATAACACCCAGACACAGAACAAACATCGATTTTCATTACACAAATGATTGTCCTGGGTGAGAATCGAATCCACGACCTGCAGTTCAGAAGGCAGGAATACTACCAACTGAGCTATCGGGCCAGTCAATTATAATAAGAGGTTTATCTATTTTTAAAAGTACTGTTACTTGTATTGTTTGATATTTTTTTGTATAGTATAATAGGTAATGTTACCAGCTATTTTTATTTTATTCCAAAGCTTTACCGACGTCAATATTTAAGCTACAAACATATAAAAACCAACTCGGAATGGCATGAATGTTTTTTACGTGAGCGTCCAGAAACACTATTTCTTATTAGAACGTAGCTTTCATCAAGCGGAAACCATGTTACGTCCGGCCCAATACTTTCTTAGTTCGGAACAAATCGATTTAGAACCAACCGATACAGCTATAACCACGATACAACAAATATGGGATAGACCTTTACATACTTTTCTCGACATGTATTATTATATGAACTGAGAAAAACCATTTACTTAAAAAAACGTATGTATAATATTACCAAGAATTTTTCTTACAAATGCCTCTTGAAGTTGTTGGTCTACTCTATAGCGGAACATTCAAAATTTTGATAGTTTTTACTTCTGCATCTAGCCTACCAGGTGATCGTAGAACTTTGATTACAATACAACAAAAGAAATATCATTCCCAATTTGAAAATTTCCGCAATAACTATGTATGTAAACTATGTATTGAAGTTGTCTAAATCCATACAAATTTGCGTTTTTATTGGTTGCAATCAAGTTTTGCGATCGCCTAGCTGATAACATCAGGGTCAGAGAACATCATTAATGACATCATATAAAAATAATCGACAAAAATGCATATTTGATACCATAATTAGACCGAATTCCATAAATTGGTTGCTATCTAAATTAAATGACATTAGTGAATACTGCATACGATATTTTTGTATTGCGCAGAACTTAATTGGCATTTTTAAAAGTTTCATTACTTTAGCTCATCGGTAAGTTGGATCAAACAGATCGTAAATTTTTACCGAACAAATAACCGTAAAAGCGTGTTAATCGGCAACATTGAAATCGAAAACTGTTTGGTACAGACAGAGAATAAATCTAGTTTACTAATATAAACATGATAAAACACTCACCGCTTTCGGACAAGTCGTGTCATAAAGGCGATCATACAAATAATCGCGAGATTCGTGATTTTTCAGCACTTTAGGCCTTATCGCCCTCCGTGTGGGCTTCTTCGCTTGAACATCCTCCACTTTATCCACACCATTTTCAACCGAATTGATGAAATGATCTATCGGACACGTCTTGGGTAACTCGATCAGTTCGTTGATCAAGTCTCCGCTATGAGCCGTCGATATTTCGTCCAAAGTATTGCTAATGATTGTAGCTTGGTTCTGAACCACACCGGGAGCCATTGTTTCAAGTGTGTAGTGTATTGAAACACTAAGCCGTTATTAAGTTTTGAATAAGCGAATAGGTTAATGAGGCCCACGCGATGCGCGGGCGCACTAAACACGAACAAGTGTCTTCACTGTATTTATAAGAGTTTTATCATCTGAAGCAAACTGACAGGTATTACCCGTGTTTTTAGTATTTGTAAACAATGTGACATGTCTCGGGCTTGACGAGCTTCGAGTTGACATTACAGGGTTGACAGCTAATGCTATTTAGGTTTTTGAAACATTTCATGATAATTTGAACCATAATTTGACAGGTGCACGTTTGTAAAAATTTCGTCATCCTGCGATGCTAACAGTGTTGTAGAATAAATTATGATAATAATAATAATAACGCCCAACGATCGCATACATAGATCGTGGACCCTGACTAGGATTACCTGTGTCTAGGGAAAAACCCAGGAACTACGAGGACCATGGTCCCACAACACCCAGATTCACAACAAGTATTTGCGCTTTTTTTTTTCTGTGCACAAATACTTGTCCTGCTGCGGGAATCGAACCCAGGTTACAAGCCGACCTGCTCAACTACCACACTACAGAGGCTGTCAAACTGGATGAGAGAATGGTGTAGGTTTAGTAATTAAAAAAACAGAAGCATCTCGTGACCAGCGCAGTTAAAAAATTCTATGTTGTTTACTGATTCTTAGGTCGTGTCTCTCTGACAATTAAACATCTCTATTAGTAATTTTTAAGCTATGTCAAGCTAAATCACGCTTATATTTTATTAGTGTTAACTTTAGTTTTCTCATCATTACCAATGAGTCTTTTGGCTCATCTCTGAATGGAATCCAAGACTTCAAGCTGGTATTTAGCTGAACCTTACAAGAGATTCTACAGACTACAGTATTCTATTGTTTAAACAATATAATAATAATAATAATAACAATACAGTATACTAGGTGGTAGGACTTTTCTGCAATGTTCGTCTAGGTAGGTACCACCGCTTTCCCAGTTATTCTGCCGCCAAGCAGTTGTATGAAAACACTACTGTGTGAAGGGCACTGTAGCTAGTAAAATTCCTGGGCAAATGAGACTTTATGATCTCATAGTCTAGTAATTTTATACTGGATTTTGCTGATGTCTCAGGATGATGTGCGCAGTGCAGTGTCAACTCTATACTTTAGAGTTTCGAGTGACACTGCAACTGGTATGGGCAGTCGTATCGCTTAACATCAGGCGAACCGTTAGCTCGTCACGTCATTCCTTAACATAAAAGAAAAATCTACACAGGACCGGATTTTTTCTGTGGTTTGATCAGCGTTTTTGACAATTCACTCACCATCATCATTAATCTATCCTAGTAGGCCTCTCCTATAGCATATCCTACTGAGCTCGGTCTTCAGATCTCTACTACAAGCTTCTACCATTCCCTTTCTGGAATTTTTCACACCACAATGTGAACCAAGTTTTTAAAACTCCCTGTTCCCTGTTCAGAGCATTAATAGTGTCAAATAAGTTGGCATTTCTTTTTTTTGTGTTTTGTCTCCACCCTTTTGTGTATTTAGCCAGTGTCAAGTAATTGATAATTTATCAAGTTAATGATATTTCACGTAAATAATGTGTCAGGTCACAGTCGAAGTCATCAAGTCAAGTCAGAGTCAAGTGATAGTCTAGTCTAGTCAAGTCATACTTCTAGTAAAGTGGTGGCAACTTTACCAGAAGCTTCTGTGGAGTTTTGGGAACAACACGAAAAAAACGTTTTACCATCATTATACTTAAATGGATCCGTTCGCTTGCAACCCTTAGTGCATTACCTATACTAAAGTTTTTATTGACACAAGCTCAATTTTGTCGAGCGCTTTAAAAAGAGCAAACCTGCTGAAAGCTGCTGATCACGCTGTAGAGGCATGTTAGCATTTCCTTTCATGTTCGTAGTCAAAACAGTCTTAAGAAAATAGGAGAAACTTTGCGTTTCTTTTTTGCATGCTTCGTGTATTTTATTTATTTTGTTAACGTTTCTACGTTGATTTAAAACGAAAGGTGCCCGTTTTATCCTTTATTCGCTCGTTATTCCGTGGGAACTCTTTCTTCACCAGGATCCTATGTTGATTTCTATACTGTAAAAAATCTGTATACGAAATTTTATTCAAATGGGTTCAGTCATTTTGACGTTAAAGCCATATGAAAAATAAATAAATAAAGAAACAAACAGATAAAGTTTCACTCTTTATATACCTTTTAGTTATGATAGGATGTGCAAGTAGGCATTTTTTGATTTATGAATGAGGCTTTGTTAAAAGCAAATTCGTAACCATTTATGCATCATCATTTCCATCCTGTGGCGGTGACCGTAATTATTAATGTAAATAATTAACAAGCTTTTGTTTACATAAGATTTAATATACCTTTATCAACCATAATATGTCTTTCGTGTAAAATAGAATAAGTAAAGGTAAATTGAGGTCTGTTGTAATTTACGACATTTTATATAAGTACAAAAAACTATTTTACAATTAGAGCCTCAAATTTACCCGCAATTTGCCCGTGTTCCAATGGGAATTCTCAATTTCCTCCGATAAAAAGTATTCTAAATTGGTAACGGTAGTTTAAGCAATCATAAAATTTGATTTCATCCAAATAAGTTCAGCTGTTTTTACAAAAAAACCCACTGAAAAGAACCAATAGACGCTTTGTTAGTTCCTTTAAGTGTACATAAGTAAAGAGGATTCACCTTACGTTTCTGCAATTTTTTTAACCAAAAAATTTTTACAGATCTATAAATCTTGCTGTCTTTCTCATATTGGTAGAAATAACAAAGACTGCACTAGTTTTAAAAACGTCAAATAAAGTTAAGGATTTTGTACACAATTTTTGCTAGGTGAACGTTAAAAAGGTCACTGCACCGCAAAACACATCCAAATATGACATTAAATAAATATTAGTAATAACATAACTGTTGACAAATTGCTATCACCAAACTAACAACCCCGCGTGGCTTCTAGTCATGTGCTGTTCAATATTTGTACAGAGTCATGCATATTATCTTAGTGCCGAATGCTGGTTCATTTTGTTTACTGATGATTGAAACTGTACTGTAGTACTACTTTGAGGGTCTTAATCTGTCACAGATGATAGGTTGAATCCGAGAAGCTAGTTTGTTCTTGAAAGTGACGTCTGAAACTCGGACGAATGTTATTTAAGTACCTACTTTTGTGAATTGTGTCAGTGAAAACACGTGTACTATAGTTAGTGAATTAACTCTAAGGTATTTGTATGTCGTACGTCGTTAGTAGTCAGACAGGAACACTGGAGTCTTTACTACTACGCACTACGTTTATGTATGTTTATGTATTTTCATCAACTTTTTAAATTCTCTATTGTTTGCAAGGATATATGAATTTAATGAATGTCTAATGCTGGAGTAAGGAAGTGAAGTGAGTTAGAAGTGACTGAAGTGAATTAAAGGAATAAAAACTGGAAACTCCTTAATGCAAATTAATGCGTCGCGATTTGGTTATATTATTGGGAATACTTATATATGTAGGCCTATAGCGGCCTACCAATGGCCAACTTAAATATGCACACGGTCTTATAAGGTGCCCGTAGGATCATAAAAACCATTTTTGCTTTTAAATTACCCTATTTAATTTCAGTATGAAGCAATGAGAGATTTTTTTTAATTCTATATAAGAACGAAATAAGCATATTACAGCCCTACAATTGGGAGGTCACCGTAGCCTAGGGACTTCTGTAAAACAACAAGTACCATGAATTCGTTGCTATAAAGCTAGTAAGCCATAAACTAGCTGGCCAAGTGTGGGTAGGTGCATGATCACAGAAAAAATATTACGCTTACGCCCAGAAAAATCTATACATATAAAATTCTAAGTCCTGGCTGACTGGTTCATAGTTTTTTTTATAGGCTGACTTGCGTGATGATTCGGGAAATCAGGAATTTGATTACTCCCTTATATAAATCCAACATGTACCTATATCTATTTTCTTAAATTAAAGATGGTTAAGTATATATTGTTAGTGTAACAGATCTGTGTACAAATCTTCATCCCAAATGGTTCATACAAGCAATCAGGTATCTTTTGTATAAACTTTTATTTTATTAAAACTATTCCTACATATTACGCACAAAACACCCTTTAAATTAGAGCTTAGTTGTTCCTTTCATTTGTAGAATTGTATTATTCGCTATTATCAAGTGCCCTTAACATTAAAACGATCGTTACAAGGCGAGTGACCCAATTTCTAAAAATTTCAAATAACTTGCAATTATCATTCCATTATCTGTTTAAACTAAATATTATAGATATATGAAGAAAATTATTAAATAACAAAAGGGACTATTAAAATTCCTGAAAAGGAAAACAATGATGTGAAAAATACGTTAATATTCGAGAAGTACATTAGCAATATATACATGAAAATACTTGATGTATTATTATGATGTATTGTATTTTATGTATTTATACCATGCAGAAGTCATGAAAAGTTGTCAACAAAAACAAATGTGAAAAACGAAACTGCGCGAAACTTCCGTGCATAAATAACGCAGTATTAAACCGAAAATATGCAGAACATGGTCCCGTGTATGAACATATTAAAATAATCCCTCACACTCTGATTTCGAGTCGGATGTTTTAGTTTTCACAGTAAAAACTCTCGCTTTGTGCGTCAAAAATATGAAGCTACATTTTAAACTAAAACCTAAACGGGAATGCTTGTTATTCATATACTGGGACAGACAAAAAGCGTCCAAACAACAGGAGTCATTTGCTACTTTACCCACCCGTGGCTTTTGTAATACGGTCAGCAAAACAAGAGATGTAGAGACAAATTGAGTTAAAAAATTATCAACTTGTATAGCAAATTGCAGGCTTTTTGTAACAAAAAAGAATTTGGTATAAGCTCTTTTTTTAATAGATTTTCAAATTATATATTGTTAAGAAGTTGTTGCATGTGATTTGTATCAAGAATGGACCGAAAATGTTTAAAGACTACTACTACTAGGTGGTAGGACTTTTCTACAACGTTCGTCTAGCTAGGTACCGCCGCTTTGCCACTTATTTTGCCGCCAAGCAGTAGTGTGCAAGTACTACTGAGTTGCGTATTAAAAGGCACTGTAGCTAGTGAAACTACCAGTAGTTTGAATAGAATAGAATATGTATGTATTTAC
Source organism: Ennomos fuscantarius (assembly GCA_905220475.3). Lineage (NCBI taxonomy): Eukaryota > Metazoa > Arthropoda > Insecta > Lepidoptera > Geometridae > Ennomos > Ennomos fuscantarius. The sequence continues at coordinate 13,609,659 of HG992027.1, forward strand.
AAACAAAGAGCATCTAAGTATTGTATCAGTTATCTGGTTCCCATAATACAAGCTTTGCTTAGTTTGGGGCTAGATGGCGCTGTGTAAAATGTCCACAAATATTTATTTATTTATTATTTATTATGATCTGAGTCGAGTAATTTTGTTACTAGACTGTGCTGATGACTCTGCAGTGTCACGTGAAACTTTATATTTTATAGTTCCAAATGACACTGCTTCTATTATGGGCTGCCGTGTCGTTTATGGGGATCGTTTATGGGGATATATATCTATGGGACAATTTGTTAGCTTTTTACGACTAAACGGTTGAAATGATCGTGACGACGTTAGGTATGGACAGTTCGATTATTGGGGGACAAATCAGTCTACATGGGCAAACGGAATTAGGACAGTATAGCTACTGTCCTAATTCCGTTTGCCCATGTAGCCCATAGATATATATCCCCATAAACGATCCCCATAAACGACACGGCAGCCCATAATAGACTATATATATATACTATATATATCTACTAGCGTACACATATATATATACTATATATATCTACTAGCGTAGACAATTAAGGTTAATTCTCTTATCAATAATACTCCTTATAGTCCTGCAACCCTTGAATATGCTTTAGGTCTCATGGAATTGATTTTAAAGTGTAATTATCACACTTAAGGTAAGGTGTACAAAGATTTAGAGTTCTTTTATTTTATGTTATTGAATGATGTGACGAGCTAATCGTTCACCTAATGTTAAGCAACACGGCTGCCCATAACAGAACAGTGTCATTTGGAACTCCAAAATATAAAGTTTCGCGTGACATTGCACTGCGCACATCATCCTGAGACATCAGCACAGTCTGGTAATAAGATTACTCGACTGTGAGATCAGATCATTAAAATTCTCATTTGCCCAGTAATTTCACTAGCTACAGTGCCCTTCAAACTGGAACACATTAGTGCTTGCACACTACTGCTTGGCGGCAGAATAACTGGCAAAGCGGTGGTACCTACCTAGACGAACTTTGCAGAAAAGTCCTACCACCTAGTAAAAAGTTCGTAAAAAAACCAGTGGAATTTGAACTTCATTTCCTAAGTCCTAACGGGTCAAATGCTTTGCCATCTAACCTATAGTCGCATTCCCCATTCACTGTGAAAATCTTAAGAACCAGATTTTTTCTTAATTCTAATAAGAACGGTTTCAGACCAATTACACTTATTACTAAATTATTCATTATATATTTTGTATTGACTTAGCAGCCCCGTAAGTTAGAAAGTGTGGTTTCTAATCCTCCTGGCCGCTAAAATATTTAGAAACTATAATATAGTTATAAATTATAGAAAGTATATTGTAAGTCTGTGTCGAACTTACACTTATTTTTTGTACCAACGAACACAAATTAATGAAGGAAAAATAAGTTACGCTATGAATGAAGTCAAAACCAGAACCAGCCAACTTTGTCAGGCGCTATACTAATTCATATTCCGAGAGAGTACTGAGAAGAAACTGTTCATAAAATCTTGTTCATACTTTGTAAACAAGATTGTTTGTGTCTGTTATCTCACTTCCAATGATCTCCTTTATAAGTCTAAGCTTAAAACATGTCATATCAACTTTGCAAAGATATGCTAATGTAACACCTACATTCAAATCTTTAAGGGTTACTTCACATCACACATCATCAGCCTGAAAAGTCCGCTGCTGAATATGTTCTCCCCCATTAGGGAGAGGACTTTTTGATATAATCACCGCGGTTGGTAAGCGTTTGGTAAGTTAAACACACCTAATACACTGGTGTCGTTTTATTTCAAATAAATTATAAGCCAGTTATGGATACACAAACTCGAAAAATGTTGTAAAAAGTTTGTCACATAATTTGTTTTCGGAACAACTTGAGCCGCTTGAATTGCTTCAATTGGATTTATCACTTTGTTTTTAGCAGTATAAGGCGATGGTAAATTATGTTAAATCTTTTAAAACAATGTATCACCATTGTTGTTCTTGCATCTACTTCTTTCTTACATGAAATTAATAATAATAATAATGACAGCCCAACGATCACATACATACATCCTGGACCCTAACTAAGATTCCCTGTGTCTAGGGACCCAGGAACTACAAGGACCATGGTCCCACAACACCCAGACTCAGAACAAGTATTTACGCTCTTTTTTTCCGTGCACAAATACTTGTTCTGTCGCGGGAAACGAACCCTCCAATATTCAGCTCAATTATTATTAATTATCATTTAACTCAACTTTATTAAATTATTCAAATATATTCTAACACCACAATACTTACAGCGACGATAAAATTGACCAGCTTTTTAACAACAGGTGGTCGATTATGTAGCTCCGACATTTTGGTGATCACGTGATGCAACAGGCAATGGAAAGGAAAGTCGATGAGATTTCAAAACAGTCACTCTTGTTTAAATAGTAATACGTAACGGTATATGACTTTTGGTAAGGGACCAACGATTTGAGCCTTGGCGAAGGAAACCAAACCAACAAATTAATTATTAAAAAATGAGTAAAATTGGTAAATAAATCAACAAAAACTAACGAACAGCACAACAACGCTGTCCCACTTTTTACAGCGACTTCCACAAATGGAGACTTAGACTATTTAACTACCATTAAATATGAACAAATAAATATTATTTTCATAAATTAGGTTAAAAATTAATAATAAAAAAAATTAGTAAAATTGGTAAATAAATCAACAAAAACTAACGAACAGCACAGACAACACTGTCCCACTTTTTACAGCGACTTCCACAAATGGAGACTTAGACTATTTAACTACTATTAAATATGAACAAATAAATATTATTTTCATAAATTAGGTTAAAAATTAAAAATAAAAAAAATAGTAAAATTGGTAAAAAAATCATAGTGTGATACGTTTTTTATGTTTCTGGAAAGGGCATCACTTGTCCTTACCTCGCAAAACCACCATCGTGTAAAGCTTGCTCACAGCTACTATGAAGGATTAATTTGTGACGTCACATATCAAAGAGATTGTATGTAGAGCTACCTGCTCAAGGATCCAGGGTGTAACTTTCTTGTGAGCTACCATACAGGTTACCACAGCTTAGTAATGAGGCGTTGTGAAGGACTAATAACTGACGTCACTGAGTTTTTGAGCCGTCTCTTTCTATTCCTGTATTTTAAAACGCTTATAACTTTGTAATTTTGAAACAATATATTCTTCAAATTATTTTAAGCCCGCCACTCGACTGAATTAAAACTTCTTTAGCTTCATCTATCGGCCGGTGTAACTTTGTTTTTGCTTTGTTTAATGTTAATGTCGCCATCTTGACAATTATACATTTTTTTTACCGGAAATACTAACACATACTTACTCCTCAATTCAAGCGTGCGTAAAGAAGTTTTACTTAAAAAATATAGGCGTCAAATAGCCTATTCGACATTTTTGTGATAATATGTTATTCGATGTCTCCACCAACTGTGAACTGATTTTATAAGCATCACAAAACATCTCGTTTCTCGTAAAAATATCAACCTGGTTTGGGACATGATAGTCCGGAGTTATAAAGTAGATCACCGTAGGTTGTCTGCAGAGTGATATAGCGTCAAAGCCTAGTCGATGGGTATTAATAAAAAAATTAATCGGCCGTGGAGCGACGCACTGGCCGGTAACAAACACGTCAGAGAGAATTCGAAATATCTCTTCATATCGAGACAATCCCTGTCAAAGACTTTTAATTTGTTTTCGCTGTGAAACTGAATACAGTTGAAGAAATAACTATGTTTGTCTTTATCTGTACAATACAATGCTTATACAATACTGATCGAACAAAATATTTACAATGTCTAATTTGAGCTGTCAAATCTCAATGAAGAATAAATGTAGAAAAACTCGGAATAAAACAAAATTGCTTTGTTCACGTGAACTCACTGGAACCCACATTTTCGTGCTAATTGACCCGTTAAGCCCATAATCAAACCAATGACATTCATACATTCATGTAGTCCCAATATTAATGTATATTTTTTAAATTAATAATAATAACAACGCCCAATGATCGCATACATAGATCCTGGATCCAAAATAGGATTCCATGTATTTAGGAACTCAGGAACTACAAGGACCATGGCACAAATACTTGTCCTGCCGCGAGAATCCAACCCACCACCTGTAGGTTATGAGCCGACTTGCTCAACTACCCCACCAAAAAGGCTGTCAATTGTTTGTAATTTGAAGGTCTACTAAAATCACCCCCATGATGTATCTATTAGTCTATGACTTTGTTTGTATCCATATATCTTCGGACACTATATTTTTGACACCAATCCGGAATTCCATGACATAGATACAATTTAATGACGTCATCTTATATTTGACGTTATCTCGTGCTCGACATTTCTCCAAACTGATCAGTGTTTATTAACATTTAGTAGATAAATGACTCAGAATAAACAACAAAGGTAAATAGCACCAAATATACTTACTGTGTACTCTACCGATCACATGACAAGTGACTCCATGTGCGTAAAGAGTGTTTGAACAAAGTTCCATCTTAACCTATGATATTTTGTTATTTTTTGTATGAATACATACATGACGTCATATTAAGTTTACGCTCGAACGTTATTTAATTCTAAATCGATATTTTAGATCTTATATACACAAAGCCACAGTTTCATTAAATCAAATGTCTGCCAATATATTAATTATATAAATAAATATTGTGTACATTTCACACAGCGCCATCTAGCTCCAAACAAAACAAAACTTGTACTATGTGAACCAGATAACTGTTACAATACTTGGATACTTTTTTATTTGTAAATACATACATAGAATACAATATTACACCCAGACACACATTGACGTTCATCACACAAATGTTTGTCCTGGGTGGGAATCGAACCCACAATCTACTGCTCAGAAGTTATTACCAACTGAGTTATCGGGCCAGTCAAAACGTTTATTTTTAAAATAAAAGTTTCAAATTTTAATTTTGAAAACACATAATTAAGATTTTCGTAAAAAATGTGAAACAATTTAAAATAAACTGTAATTCTGCCAGAGTATAGTTCCATCAGATCGTTTTGTTTTAGATCCTGCTTTAATCAGGCGTCGACAATGAAATACGATACAGGCCTAAAAACTGGTTTAGGTAAATTGATTCATTCGATAACTAATTATAAAAGACCCACCTACCTATTATGAAGCCTCACTTTCATCAACCCTGAGCACGCCAAATTAGCAAAGCACTGAGGTAATTTTAATTTTGAGGTCATGACGTCATTGAGCTTGAGACGAAAAACTCCTGAATAGGCAAACAGTGACACACCGCCCTAACATTTAGCTAATGAGCTACGGATTTGAGGATTAGCCTTTAATATTCTTGTTGGAAATATTTTGGGAAACGCTCCCGCTTTTATATTTCCTTCTTTTGGAAACTTCTTAAGATAAGACCTTTTCATTACATAACCAGAGATTAGAACGTTTGCATTTACGCTTGCTTTTGTTCGGGTAAACTTATGAGAAAACGTTTTCCTTCGTATTGTCGAAGAGCTCAGTGGTTAAGCCATGCGTGCTTTCCAGATATTATAACAGAGCCTTGAATTTTGCACGCGATTTATTCTATCAGAAATATTTAAGTTTGAATCAAGAAGAATAAGAAAAGATTACACAGCATAAACCATTTCAAAAAATTAACCTTTATACACAACTTCAGAGCTACGATCATCAATTACAAACATAATCCAACCAAAAGTCACGAGCAATAAGTCTTCTTGCATAAACAAAATAAAGAGAACTACCCACAAACGCCTTTATTCGCAAATTCTCGCAAAGTAAGTAATCTAGATTTACGCGAACATCGTATTAATAAGCAATTTCGCGGAACGCACGGCGAGATGTGCGATAAGACACGCTTATGCCCTCTTCGACTCTTACGAGCTAAAATCACCTCGTTATGATGTAGATATACGCGGATACGTTGTAATGGGAAGTAGCTGAAAACATTTTTATATGTAAAAGGTGCAAACAAACATACAGCCTTCCTAATGGCTGGCCCGATAGCTCAGTTGGTAGTATCCCTGCCTTCTGATCTGCAGGTCGTGGGTTCGATTCCCACCCAGGACAAACATTTGTGAGATGAACATCGATGTTTGTTCTGTGTCTGGGTGTTTATAAAGTATTCTATGTATGTATTTACAAACAAAAAGTATCTAAGTATTGTATCAGTTATCTGGTTCCCATAGTACAAGCTTTGCTTAGTTTGGGGCTAGATGGCGCTGTGTGAAATGTCCACACATATTTAATAATAATAATAAAATGGGAAGTCACCGCAGCCTAAGGCTCTGTAATATTGCATCAATGTCACTAATGCGCTTCTTACCTAGTAGAGAACATTTTTAACCCTTCTGTGAGAGCGCTTTTTTTTTACTTCAACCCTTTCTAGCATTTTTTTTTGTTTAGTTTTGGCTCCACACTTTGTGTATTTAGCCAGTGTCAAGTAGTTGATAATATCTCAAGTTAATTAATATCATATAGTATGTCAAGTCAAGTCAAGTCCCAGTCCAAGTCATCAAGTTAAGTTATAGTCTAGTCTAGTCAAGTCATACTCCTAGTAAAGTGGTGGCAACTTTACCAGAAGCTTCTATGGAGTTTTGGAAACAACACGAAAAGAAACGTTTCACCATCATTATACCACTTTCCCACACATGCCTGTAATTCAGCACTTAACAAAAAGAATGCCATAAATTTTATGCACTAGCACTGAAAATAACACAAGTTTTGGAAAATAATACGAGGCGGTGACGCAATCTTTTTCATTTTCCCGCCAAAACTCCCCTTTCTAGCATTCGACCACGGTCTCACCTGACGGGAAGTGACGATGCAATCGAAGCAGTAATGTAATGTAATGCTTTATGTTGTAACTGCGAAAAGACAGCGTGTGTAGTGTGGGTAGCAGGTCAGTTTATATCCCGGAGACGGCAGATTCGATTCCCGCTACAGGACAAATAGAAAGATAAGTACAGAAGATAAAAAAACAATTGCGCAAATAATATAATATTATAATATTTGTTCTGTGTCTGGGTGTTGTGGGACCCTTACATAATCCTCGTAGTTCCGTAAGTTCCGTGGACCTTAGATACAGGGTTTTGTTTTTTGTTAGAGTTCTGTATCTATGTATGAGATTGTTGAGAGTTAATATTATTACTATTAAATACCGTTTCTCTCAAGATGAAGTTTGGCGGGAGCTCTTTCCACATTTTGCAGGTGGTGTATTGCGGTATCAAAGATCACATAAATCAAATCGTTTAAATAGACTACCACGTAATATATGTTTATAATAATAATAATATTTATTCAAAAAATTACATGAATGAAAATACAATATAAATCTTAGGAAACTAAAGTCTTACATAATTAGGTGCCTGCACTAGGATGAACCTGTGTCACAGGCGGCTTAAGTGCTAAATTCTACTACGAGTACATGTGGGAGCAGAATTATTAACAATATTTAACAAATACGTATATAATTATTATATGTTATATATTTGACTGGCCCGATAGCTCAGTTGGTAGTAGTCCTGCCTTCTGAACTGCGGGTTGTGTTTGTTTTTACAGTAGCGATGTATGATGATATAAACTAGGACAAACTTTGTAACAGTAGGTACACCATATATTATATTACATATATATGTATATAAATATATATATATTATATGATAGTCTAAACATGTACGGTACACCGTCACGTTAGGTTATTAATTCAACTCCTATGAAACTACGACAACTCAGAGTAGCTGGTAGCAACTAGATGAGAAAAACTAAATAAAACTTAAGTCTCGTGACATGATAGAGCGATTTAACACGGAAATAACAAAATTATGATAAAAGCTTTGACATTATGACAGTCCCTAAATATTTATAAATGTGACTTACCTACGTTTCACGTGGTATCGTGTCTCGTATTATCGCAAACATAACATTTACTTACTGTTAGAAATTTGAATTAGCTGAGTTTTATAGTACTACGAAATAAAGTTGAACTATTTGATCATTTTACGAAAAATTAATGAGCCGAAGAATGAACCAAATGTCTAAAATATTTTTCTAACGATGAAGTTTTCTTTTTTAAACTGTGTTTCTTTTCTAGTACCTAAGTGACACACATAGAGGTATATGTGGGCAGGAACGTGTTGTGGGTAGGTAGGTTGCAACCTATATAACTATAGGCCTTCAGCATGTCCACACCGCGCCGTGTCTGGAACAAGAATGATCCGTAGCGCACCAATCGATCCCTTTATATAGCCAGACAGGTAGGGGCGCCATGACAGTTGCCGGTGCTGCCACTGTAATAAATTAAATCCACCACAGGGTAAATTACGGTGCTCGATCGCTGTGCATAGAGTTTATAACTGGACGTTGCCGCCGTCATATATATATAAAATTTATTTATGCATCCCACATGCTGCACCGGGACTCGAATACACTTCTTCAAGTAGGTACATGATACGCGTGTTGTTTGTTTCCACCTTTCAGCACCTCTATATAGAAACTGGCATTTGACGACGACCAGAAGGATAACAAACTCAGGGAACTTATAATAAATATAAATCACTTATTATCGACCATAGATGCAAAGTTGCCAGTTTATCGGTTTTCTATCGAGTGCATTTTGGAGAGTGCGCATTGGAGTTGCATAACCTGATTCCGTCTTCACCTTTCCACCACCGGACAACCAGATGTACGAAAAAACGTACATGGTTAATACCCCACATGTGCGGACAAAGCGATTTGGTTCGACATTTATCATGCGAACAGCCAAAGAGTGGACGGCGTCCATATTTCCCGATAACTACAACCTGGGAGTCTTCAAATCGAGAGTGAACAGGTATCTTCTAGGCAAGCGTGTTACATCCTAGACCGCATCGTTACTTACCATCAGGGGCGATAGTGGTCAAACGCAAGCCTATCAAACAAAAAAAAAATATCTTTTTTTACATAATAATAATAACGCACTACGATCACATACGTAGGTCCTGGACCTTAAAAGTTCTATTTATCTACGGGCTCAAGAACTATGAGGATCATGGTCCCACAGCATCCACTTCTCTTGTCGCGAGAATTAAACCCGCCACCTCCGGATTATAAGCCAACCTACTCAACCACCACACCACAGAAGCGGTCGACTTACGACTTTAATAACTTATGTTAAGCTTTTCTAGATATTTAAAATAGACTATCACGTTTGACTAGCCCGATAGCTTAGTTGGAGTAACCTTGCCTTCTGAACTTCAGGTTATGGGATCGATTCCCATACAGGACGATCATTTGTGTGATGTGCATCGATGTTCGTTCTGTGTCTGAGTGTTATATTGTATTATATGTATGTATTTTTAAACAAAAAGTATCTAAGTATTCTATCAATTATCTGGTTCCCATATAACAAGCTTTGCTTAGTTTGGGGCTAGATGTCGCTGTATGTCCACAAAAATACATTATTATTATCAATAATAACATATTTGTTGAAGGTTGAAAACTATTGCATTTCTTAGCTATAAAAAAGGAGGAAGTATTAATATACATTTTTACCATCAAATCATCAAATCCCTCCAAGTCACGCTTCACCATGTTGTAGCTAAAACCAAATCGTTTCATTCAGGATACGGTTTGAATATATTTTAGAGATAGGCATAAGGTGGGATTTGGGTCTATTAGATTAGACCTATAACTTTTTAGTACTACGCGATTACAACGCTTGGTTCTATTTGGACAAATTTGTTTTCATGGTAAGAGTTAAAATTTAGAATAACCAAATTAAAAAACACCTACATACAACTCGTTAATTTTCTACGGCAATACCAAGATACACTTACGGTAGTGTATAAGGGAATATATTTTCCTTTGTGCACTACTACAGTAGTAACTACAACTAGCATACGGCTAACACTCACTAGATACAGTAACAAGGAGTACGCGTACTCCTTGATGATGTGCATTTTTTCCCAAACACCAGTCGAGTTATTCGACTGTATCTCGTGAGTGTTAGCCGTGTACTAGTTGTAGTTATGATCATACTCACGTCAGTTTCTTTTAGTTAGTTAGTTGACTGGCTCGATAGCTCAGTTGGTAGTAACCCTGCCTTCTGAACTGTGGGTTGTGGGTTCGATTCCCACCCAGGACAAACATTTGTGTGATGAACATAGGTGTTTGTTCTGTGTCTGGGTGTCATATTGTATTCTATGTATGTATATACAAACAAAAATTATCTAAGTAATTGTATCAGTTATCTGGTTCCCATAATACAAGCTTTGCTTAGTTTGGGACTAGATGGCGTTGTGTGAGATGTCCACATATATTATTATTATTATTATTATTATTAGTTTCTATAATATTACTACAGTAGTGCTGAGAGGAATTTTAGCATTACTATTATTTAATAGAATGCTTTGTTCTACTTCAAACCACTTCATACTCAACCTTAAAATAGTTTATTAATTACTATTTATTTATTAGTATTTATAATAAATGCCTTATGATAAGATACTTGTAACAATGTAAGCCTTAACAATTATTTACCACCCTAAAATAGACTAGGAATGTTTAATGTTCATATAGAGAAATTGATGGAGTCACACTTACTTAAGTACCCACAAAACATAAGCACTCACTCTCAAATGCATTACAGTAGGTATCCATAGAGTGCTAAGTGCGAGCTTAGGAGCTGTCAATTTTTTGTACAAACGGGCGTAAGATCCTTCTTCTAATAACAAAGTAATCGCGGCAACTAAAGGTCAGAACATCTGCTGCTCTCATAAGACAAAGCAAACAATTGACGGAATGTAAAAGTTTTTCTTGACCGTCAGCACTCACTTAATCAAGGAAGGCTACGAATAGTGATAATACATAGAAACTTCATGAAGTAGTTAAGTAGTACTTTATCAATATATTGGATCTTTACCAAGTATATAAATATACTTTTGAAGGCCTGATAGCTCAGTTGGTAATAACCCTACCTTGTGAGTTGTGGTTTCGATTCCCACCCAGGACAAACATTTGTGTGATGAACATCGATATTTGTTCTGTGCCTGGGTGCTATATTGTATATTACAAAAAAAAGTATCTAATTATTCAGTTATCTGGTTCCCATAATACACTTAGTTTGGGTCTAGTTGGCACTCTGTGAAATTTTCAAAAATATTTGTTCAAGTACTTTATTATTTATTTTACTTTCATCAAAATCGTAAACAGTGCTTTAAGAAAGGTGGTTTAAATTCAGATTAAAGTTATTAGTTTGTATACTATTTTGTTACACCATATAATAATTGAAGGGTTGAGAATAAAAAGGGTTTAACTGTCAAATTAATAGTTTCGCGAAAATTGACTTTAAACTTCAACGGCTTCATTTGAATGTAGAGCGCTTATAAGGTAATAGAAAAGGTTTATGTAAGTTTCAGTTGCTTGAAAATGTATTAATTCTATTTTAAAGTACCAAATATAGTACTAATTCATACAATTACTGTAAAAATATAATATAATAAAATAAATATAATAATGTTTTTATGCTAAGCGAACTGTATTCCTGTGACAGATAAACCGTTTTTAGACTGAAAATTTCGAGATTTAAGCCTCATTTCGGTATTTTGAGGATATATTATTGTAGATAATTTCACGCTAAATCCAACGATATTTATAAGTCATTTTGTGAAAAAAATCAGATAAACCCTTTTTGTTCTCACCCCTTCAATTGTATAGAGACTTTACTTACGCACAGTCTATTGAGTAAAGATTTTAATAATCATCAGCTTTAGTTCACTGCAGGAAAAAGGTCGTTACTGCTGGAAATTGGGAACACTAGGTTAAACTCAGTTTTCAATTAGACTATCTTTATAACACCTCTACAACAACCTTTTCACAGCCTCTGTGGTGTGATGGTTGAGCAGGTCGGCTTATAACCCGGAGGCGGCGGATTTAATACCCACGACAGGGCCGGTATTTATGCACAGAAAAACAAAAGCGCAAATACATGTTCTGAGTCTGGGTGGGAAGTTCCTGGGTTCTGGAGTTCTGGATCTATGCATGTGTACGTTGGGCATTATTATTAGATATTATTATATTTTGTCCGGCGGAGGGCATTGGTATGCCAAAACACAGGTTTTTCTAGTTTGGGTACCAAAGTTTTACAACCAGGAGTAAACTATTTGTATTCTTCGTAAACTGTTTTATGTTTAAAACGATGTTTGACTGGCCCGATAGCTTAGTTGGTAGGAACCCTGCCTTCTGAACTGTGGGTTGTGGGTTCGATTCCCACCCAGGACAAACATTTGTGTGATGAACATCGATGTTTGTTCTGTGTCTGGGTGTTATATTGTATTCTATGTATGTATTTACAAACAAAAAGTATCTAAGTATTGTATCAGTTATCTGGTTCCCAAAATACAAGCTTTGCTTAGTTTGGGGCTAGATGGCGTTGTGTGAGGTGTCCACACATATTATTATTATTATTTAATAAACTATTTCATTTCATTTCATATTATAACTAACAATTATATAAATCCAATAATCATTTACGAAGCGATATCTAAGTTTAATTAATCTTAGGCTAACCTTGAAAGGTCACAGAGAATGAAGTTGAGTGAATTTGTGATACAGGTTCGGAACACAACAATCGCCACAGGACACAGGATATATCGATTAGTGTTGTACGCTAATATCGACACTAGGTGGTAGGACTTTTCTGCAAAGTTCATCTAGGTAGGTACCACCGCTTTGCCAGTTATTCTGCCGCCAAGCAGTAGTGTGCAAGCACTACTGTGTTCCAGTTTGAAGGGCACTGTAGCTAGTGAAATTACTGGGTAAATGAGACTTTATGATTTGATCTCACAGTCGAGTAATCTTATTACGACTGTGCTGATGTCTCAGGATGATGTGCGCAGTGCAGTGTCACATGAAACTTTATGTTTTGGTGTTCCGAGTGAAAGCGTTCTCTTATGGGCAGCCGTGTCGCTTAACATCAGGTGAACGACTTTGTCACATCATTCACTAACATAAAGAAAAAAAAACGATAACCGATAATGTTTTTGCTCGTGAAATTGTTTAAATAATTATTCTTTCTTACAGTCATACATTATATTCTTTAAGTCTCATGGTATTCTTTTGATATAGGAAAAACAAAAATTGTGTATATTTCATACAGCTCCGTCTAACCTAAAACTAAGCAAGGCTTGTATTATGGGAACCAGATAATTGAATACCTAGATACTTTTTGTTTGTAATATACATACAAACTAACCCACAACCTGCAGTTCAGAAGGCAGGGTTACTATACCTACTGATCTATTGGGCCAGTCATAAAAAGGCAGATATTTTAAATTAATTTACATTCAGATAATACAGCACAGAATCAATACCATTGTCATACTAAGTACATATGTACGACTTTGACGATGATGACTTTATTAAAAACGTATATATATACAAAAGGACGTTTTTAAAAAGTCGTTTAGTTGCTATCTAACTCATTTTATACTCTACAAACTCAAAACCTTTTTATAAAATTAAGTATGCAATATTTATTTATTTTAAAAGCTTTTTACTAAACTTATTTTAAATCTGAAAATATTGTATATTCTCAAAACTTTTGCAAGCAACTTAAATATAAAAATATTTAATTTAAGTGCAATCATGCGTAAATTTAATCATGATTTAGTACAAACCTTAAAGAAAAAAAATCTGCTTTAGACCACGCGACTGAAGTAAAATTTATTTTGCACCATCTACTGGCCGGTAAAATTTTGTTTTTGCTTTGTTTAAAGTTAATGTCACCATCGCAAATTGTAATTATTCCGGACATAGCAACATATGAATACAAATTTTAAGTAATTTTTAACCTTTTTGTGTTAACAATGGAGATCTACGTAAACTAACTTCAACTTTCGTTCACCTCGCATTCACCAGCTTACTCCCAAGTCAAGGGTGCGTAAAGAAGTTTTACTTCAAAAAATTGTATTATTTTCGTATGAATCATAACTTTTGTTTTATCAGCACAGTAATGTAAGCCCCAAAAATAAATATACGGGCTTCGTGCTGACGGGTTTTGTTCAGTATTATTAAAGGAAATATTTCCCTTTCCTAAAATATCAGTAGATTTTTAAATAATATACTGTATACGTTAATAATAATACCTGCACATTACGAGTGCCTATAAGAAGAGGTCTCGTAAACCTTCACCTATGATTTTGTAACATATTATTAGTTTTATTATTTTTTATGGTAAATAACGGCTAAACTCACGTCAGTTAAAAAATTAAAATTACTCCGACCAGGTTTCGGAATTCGATGTCCTTCTTCTAGGAGCCAGTTACTAGCAAGCCGTGGCGGATTTCGCGACCGTCAGCGCGGAGTTTAGCTGTTATATGTATATTACAAAATTTGTCATACTCACGATAGTTTTCAAACTGATTTTTTAACTTTAAAATTTAAAGAAACATAATTCGATAATTTCTGGATCATCCAATTATCGATATTCAAACTATAAGCATCACTAAAGAGCCTACTCAACCGATAAAATTAGATTAATACCCATCTCTCCACTGACAGTAGTTGGATATGTTATAAATTGTTTCCTGTTCTATACCCTGGGCACCTATGGGCCAGGGTTCAAAGATACAGAGTTTATCCAGTGTGAAAGGGATTTTCAACGTTTGATCGTTTATGTTTCAATTCCTTTCCTCAAGAATCAAGATCCTTTTTTGGTATCGTTAAAAATATTTGAATTATTTATTTGTTTGTGTTATTATCATTGAAAAGTCTTGTCAATAATTGTGGAAAGCTCGTCTTTTCCGTAGACTATCCACGATAGTGAATTGTTAACATTACTTATTAATCGTTACTTACCATCAGGTGCGATAGTGGTCAAACGCAAGCCTATAAAGCAATTTAAAAAAAAATTTATTAAAATAAAAAAAAATAAAAAATAAAATAAAAAAAACAACTAACGAAACACTCTTTAAAAGAGCGATTTTTATCATAAATTTAAAACAAAATCTAAAAAACATCACCAAGGAAATAAAAAATTAAAATCATCTTTCCTATCACTGGGGCTAGACCAGTCTGTATGGTTACGTAGAACAGGCGCCCGCCAGTAGCGAAAATTGGTAAAAATTAATCTTCCTTAACAGTAGAGAAAGGTCATTAGGGATATGTAAAACAGGCTAAAATATACCTTAGTGCAATTCAGTAACTTTTAATAAATCATCACAAGCTAAATGCAGAGACATGACTCGTAGAAAGATACACAATAATCACAGTTCTACTATTGTGAAACAAAATGCTTATTACGTAGAACAAAATAGTCCCTATTTAGTAAACACACTTATTCTGAAACTCGACACGTACCAAGATCGAATCCGCTGAATCGCTCCCCGACACGGCGTCAGCGTTTTCGTAAATGAGTGGCAAATAATTACAAAGCACGTCTCGTGTGCATTACTCAGCGAGTCCTGAGGGACGCGTTGGCATGAGCCAGAATAACGACGCTGAGGATTAATAATAAAATTGTCTATAACGCATCTACTTCAAGATATGTCTGAAATAAAAAATAATAAATAGTGTGGACATTTCACACAGCGCTATCTAGCTCCAAACTAAGCAATGCTTGTAGGTACTAGGGGAACCAGATAACTGATACAACACTTGACACTTTTTGTTTGTAAATACATACCTTTGCATGTATTCACAAACAAAAAGTACATAAGTATATAATAATATAATATAATACAGCATCCAAACACAGAACAAATATCGATGTAATTCACACAAAATGTTTGTCCTGATTGGGAATCTAACCTACAATTTATAGTTCAGAAGGCAGGATTACTACCAAATGAGCTATCAAGTCAGTCAAATAAAATTACTTGAAAAGTTTTAGATGGATCAATAACATATATTAGTCAATTCTCTACCTGTTGCACACGCTTATCTATCAATACCTACGTATGATTTATATTCTACTCTACAGCTTAGAGAAAAACAATTAGAACCAAGTTAAATAAAAATAATACTACAGTACAATTCTCTTTTAAACTCTTCTTAAGGTAACTAAATATTTAAATTAAAGTGAGTGAAGCTACGAGCTAAAGTATATTTGAATATTTCGTACAAATATTTAACGTGCAAAATAAATAAATATTGATTGTGATGCGGTAAATTTAATTTCAGGTTGGGATTTCTTGCAAACAGACATTATCAGAGCAGTACATTGTTCGTGTCGTTTGCATAAGAATTAATTTAGTTTACCAAAGGCGTTTGCACAAAGGGCACTAAGAAAATGGGTCCTTTGTGTAACCACAAGAAAATAATTAACCAATTACTTGCTTTTTCTACCAATAGTAATACCAATTAATAATTGAAAATAATAGGTCTTTACCTATGAAATTGCCGTTTTGCAGTACAGACTTTTTCAAACAAAAAAAAGTTTTGATTGGCTATGAATTCTAAATTCAAATTAATTTTGTTTTAAAAATATGACATTCTATTTACGATATAAGTCTTTTGTTTATTGATTAGCGTTGTATTTTCATTACATTTCAACATTTTTCCTCATAATGGATACTTTGAAATTTCGTGTAATTATGGAATATGAGTTCCGTCGTGGCACCAACGCGGCACAAACGACACGTAACATCAACGACGTTTACGGAGAGAACTGTACAAACGAACGTACAACCCGTTATTGGTTTGCTTGGTTTCGTTCTGGGAATTTTGACTTGATAAATGAACCTCGTGGTCGTCCGGAAACTTTGGTCAACAATGATGAATTAAAGGCGATTGTGGAAGCTGATGAATCTCAATCTACAGCTGAGCTGGCAGCAGCTTTTGATGTTAGCATCAAAACAATATTGGTCCATTTGCGACAGATTGGCAAGATAAAAAAGCTTGATAGATGGGTGCCCCACGAACTTAACGATCGCCAGCGCAACGTACGCGTCGAGAATTGCGTTGCGCTGCTTAACAGGCACAGAAATGAAGGAATTTTGAACCGAATTGTTACGTGCGACGAAAAATGGATTCTTTTTGACAATCGAAAGCGCTCAGCAAGTTGGTTAGATCCTGGTTCGGTACCAAAGCAATGTGCAAAACGAAAAATGACCCCTAGAAAGGTGATGGTCACAGTTTGGTGGTCTAGTGCTGGTGTGATTCATCATAGCTTTTTACAAAACGGCGAGAGCATTACTGCAGATGTGTACATTGAAAAACTGACCACAATGATGGTGAAACTCGCACGTCTGCAACCAGCTTTGGTCAATCGGTCGTCTCCACTGCTACTTCACGACAACGCGCGACCCCTTACTGCACAACAGACCGTCTCTAAGCTGCATGAGTTGGGTTTGGAAGCTCTCCCTCATCAGCCATACTCACCAGATCTTGCGCCTACCGACTATTACTTTTTCCAAAATTTGGACAACTTTTTAGCGGGAAAAAAATCAATTCCCGAGAGGCAGTACAAAACGCCTTTGAAGAGTTTGTTGTCTCCCGTCCTGCTGATTTTTTCAAGAAGGGCATCCATAAACTGCCACAGCGTTGGCAAAGATGCATTGATTGCAGGGGTGATTACTTTGAATAAAAGAAATAAATAAGTTCGAAAAAAAAATACTTTAACTTTTTTCAAACAAAACGGCAATTTCATAGGTAAAGACCTAATATTTACCATGTTGGAACCAATTTGGTGGACAAGCAATCTGATGGCTAGATTAAAACAAAATAGTGATTATTAGCCGCCTTTGTCAATGTAAAACTGTATTCAATATAATTAAAAATCCCACTTTGCTGGCATAGAAAATGTATAATCATTTATTATTCACGATGTTTCCTCTCAAAAATCAAGAATACTCATAACTTTTGAATTTATAAACTGTCACTGGCAAACGACACGTGACTAAAATACAATTGTTTTTGTGCTAAAAAAACACAAACTTATAATCTGTGGTTTTTATTGTTGTTCTGAAATTCAAATGCCAGTCAAATCTATATATATGAAAGAAAGTCGTGTTAGTTACACTCATTTATAACTCAAGAACGATTTACAACAGACATATAGTTCTGTTGTAAATGCTGAACGATAAATTTGGATACTTTAAAGAAAGCATACCAATTTCAAATTTTAAAGTCAGTTAAAAGATACAAAATAAAAAAACAGCTAAAAAAATCAGGATTATGTGCTTTGTCCTGTCAGTGAAACGTAAGGGACACAGCAGTCGACTCCATTTGCGGCCCATTAACACGGAAGTGCAATCCAGCCACCATTGCCACATCACAGTACTCAGAGGCTAAGCGGAAAGCTGGTGAAACATTGTCGTGTCGTGTTTGTGTTCTGTGTGTGTAATATAGCTTTGAACGCACTAAGATCTAATAATATCTGATAGTTTACTTTGAAAACATAATGTAGACAATAACTATATCTAATATTGTTTAATTTCTAATATCACACTATCACACTAATATTATAAAGCCGAAAGTTTGTATGTGTGTATGTTTGTTACTCCTTCACGCTCAAACGGCTGAACGGATTTGGGTGAAATTTGGATTTGGACACTGGATTAACATATAGGCTAAATTTTATCCCGGAAAAGTGAAATTTTTCCGTGGGATGAGCTAATAATTAAAATACTTTTTGTGACGAATCGATCTTGCTGGTTATTAATTAAAACACAAAAACTTTATCATAAAGTGGAACGTGGATGGTGGCCGTGCGAGACATATATAAACGATTAAATTAAAATAACATTTACTCAATAAAAATAATACAACGTAACGAAAAAATAACAGAAAAAACTCCATGGCCACCGCGATTTTCTCGTGGCCATATAGATTCTTCGCACAGATACCTCCTTGCTATCCATTTATTGAGGTACGACATATAATCTATTTCAAGGTATAAAAAAGTAAGTATTGCACTCGGTTGCGTCGTGCACACTTTTTATCCGCGGGTGAAACCGCGGGGCGCAACTAGTATCTAATATACTTTAATTTCTAATATGTAGAATACATAGCGTCGTTGTCTCTCGAAGACGTCTACGCCAGAACAAAGGCCTCCCATAGAGCACCACTTTGAGGGACTGCATGCCTTCCGCATCCATCGGCTGCCCGCGGTTCTGACCAGAGGCCTTACCGCGTAAGTCTGGTGGAGATCGTAATCGTGTTCTCTCTTGCTCGCACTCGTGGACTTGTTGATTGGCGCGTGCAGGATGGCAGGCTAAGCCAATTTCCAGAACGGTTACGCGGTAGGGGTGCTGGTTGTCATTCCACCTGGTACACTACCGGTCTACGCTGAGTCTTCAGTTTCATACAATTACCAATTATGATAAATTTATACTCTATAGCTCGTTTTAAAATACAGCCATCGTTGGTTTCAAGACCAAGGCCGTCATCTCTTAATGTGATTGAATTGAAGATCTAAAGTAAATCGCTACAATACAATTTGTAGGTACGAGTACCTACTGTATTCAGTAAGGTTTTCATTCGAATCGCTAAGAGATGAAGACAAGATTTCGGTAATACACGACCGAATTTATAAAACTCAAATGCAACTTTCTTATAATGAAGGTTCTTTCACTCTTCTTTTGACCGTGTTCAAATTATCTTTTCTTTCGAGTTTTTAAGTGTGGTTATTTATCCACACCATCTTCATTCAGGCGCTGATTGCGTCTCATTTCTTAAAAACTTGGGTGATCTAATAAGACGGGTCATGACATGGTGCGGAATTTCTTAAGCCATTTAGGTATTTTTCTAAAAGATAAGTTAAGACACTTCTCAAATTATAATATCATTACCATCAGTTGCAGATATTTTTTATTTGTTTTGTTTGGCTCCACACTTTTGTGTATTTAGCCAGTGTCGAGTAATTGATAATTTCTCAAAATAATAAATAATATATATATATATATATGTGTGTGTCAAGTCATAGTCCAAGTCATCAAGTAAAGTCATACTCCTGTCCTGTCGTAAAGTGTTGGCAACTTTACCAGATGCTTCTATGTAATTTTGGAAACAACACGAAAAGAAACGTTTCACCATTATTATACCACTTTCCCACACTCATGCCTGTGCACAAGTGAGCATCGAACCAAAGACTTCTTAAACCAATGAAAATATAACTTTCTTGAATTAAACGTTATAAACCTGGTTAGGACCGTGATTAGTGATTATATACTTTTTGGGATGAAGAGATATCTAAAGTACCGTAAGTACGTATTAGTCATTCAGCAATGATGCATATTAGGTACTCGATACTTTGGATATCACTGCCCAAAGTATCGTACAAACTCTAATTACGAGCACAAACATCTGCCCATTAAGTTTAACGTCACATCGGATGCTCTCCGTACATTCAGCGCGATCCTATCACCGAACGGGCCCAAACCACTCGTAACCACGAAGCTGGTATTGCTTGCGTTTAAGGTGGAGTCCACACACCTGAATATTGGTTCGTGAAAATTTCTAATATCGCTATTTCACTTGGTGATTATCATTTTGAATCTCTTTCTCCCATCTCTGAAAACGACAATTTGAACTAGTCCACCGATTCAAGGTCGTTCAGCAAGCTATGGAAAGACGTTAAGTGTATCTCTCGAATCTGGAACAAAATTAGTCGCCAGAGAACTAAAATTACCGTTGTAGCTCAGCAAATTAGCAAGCTAAACTGGCAGTGTAGGACACTCTGCGACGAGAAGGAGCGACAATATACGCAGCTACCATGCATGTAACTGTAATAATAGGACAGAAGCAGAAGAAAGAAGAATAATAATAATAACGTAAGACTGGGCTCAGTGACATGCCTTGCGAGAACATGTCTAATAGCGGACTAGTATAAATGTAATTATTATGGCAATATGAAACTGAGATTGTTTGTTTATGTGGGCGAACCCTACGGTCTAAAACCTAATAGGAAGAAATACTCTACACAGTCACAACACTTTAAAACTTATAATAATGTGTACGTACCACGTCGGAAAGAGAAGAGAACGTCAACAAATGAAACAGATAGATGAGTAGAGTCAAATAGGTGAGTATTTGAAAGGACTCCAGTTTAACCTATATCTTCTCTTCATGCTCATAATCGCGGCCGACGGTATACTCTACCTTTCGCTTATTTACTTTGCTTTCATAAATAATGCATTCCAATCGAAGGAAATGGGAACGTTTAGATAGCTGAGGAAATCAATGGCAACGATAATAGTCGGTTTTCCTAGTACACGTGCGTTTTGAGGTCAATGTACTCGTGTATATTTTAGTAAGACAGTAGTTGCACTAACATGCAAAGTACGGAGATAATGAAGAATATACAAGAAAATGTCAAAATAGGTTTAAGCCTATAGTGTTCTCTCTAAATAAAAGAAAAATTGTGTTTACGTTTTATAATTGGTTGACAGGACGACTTTAAAAGGTAAACAAAAAACAAAAATATAACTGATGTTGACATCCTCTGTGATGTGGTTAAGCAGGTCAGCTTATAGCCCCGTGATGGTAGGTTTGATTCCGTGGCAGGACAAAGTTTTTGTGTATAGTAAAAAACACAAATACTTGTTCTGTGTCTTCTTGTGGTCCATAGAATCCTAGTTAGGATCCAGGATCTATGTATGTGATCTTTAGGCGTTTTTTTTAATGGAAAAATATATATCCTAGGAATGAAAGATTCGTATTGAATCTCATAGAGTATTTAATTTATTGTAACAGTAAGAATCGGTCAATAACCTTTAGACTATGTAAACAAATGTCCCGGAGTTAATGCGAGGTGACTTGATGAACATCTTTTATTTTTTGCGATGATAACAATTAAATGCGTAACAAATAAAGATAGCACGGTTTGTTCTAAATTGAATGACCCTTTTTCAGTGCATGATTCAAGTTCAGGACCGGTGGTATATTTGCCTGCAAATACTTCACTTTATACATTGTCATTGGAACGAATTATATCTTTACCTACTACTACGTACTTATTATTATTATATTATTATTACTTTTATTATTATATTATTATTATTTCGTTGCTTTACTGCTCATAACGAATACATAGTATGCACGTACGTACCCTTTCCAAGTCACAGTGGTTTATCTCTGGAACTCGTCACCAGATAAGATCCAGAGGTGTGACGTCAAGGATAATTTCAAACGCCAGGTAAAGGAAAATTTGCTTAAAATTCTCAAAACTTGAACTAGCAGAACATATAATTATTTATTAATACATTGTTTTATTTAATTATGTATACAAGGTGGAATTTAATTCGTTCTTTTCCTTTAATGTATGTATTCAGTCCATACTATAGAATGCTCCCATATAACTAAATGAAAAAGTACTTATGAAAAAAAAACTCAAATCTAGGTTAAATAACGGCTAAAACTCACGTCAATTAAAAGTCGAAATTACTCCGACATATTCGATTCCAGGTTTCGGACATATTCGACGTCCTTCTTCTGGGAGCCAGTTACTAAGGCAACCGCGGCGGCTTTCGCGAGCGTCAGCACGTAACTGATTATGTCCGAAATCTGGTTGGAGTAATTTTGACTTTTAATTGACGTGAGTTTTAGCCGTTATTTATCTTACAAAATGTGTCATACTCACGACAGTTTTCAAACTCAAATCTAGGTATTATCAAATGTAAATTCTAAAGAAAAGCCTTGCGACATTGAACAAAGCAGGTGTTTTATTTCCTACGAAACATTTACAAAGCACTCAGCTGGGGCTCGCGCTGTGTGTACCGTTAAATAGACATTTCAGCTGTTATGTAGTTATTTTAGGAGGCACTAAATACTAAAATAAAACCTTTTTTTTAATTGGACCTTGTACGAATATTTTATAGCATGATCTGAGTACATACATTTAAGGAAAAGAGTGATCTAATTTCCATCGTGTATATTATCTATATTATAGTATTACTATTCATTAATATCTGTATTTTAGTACATTTGTTAAAATATGTATATTTATACTTTAATATTTATATTGTTGCTATCGTTTTATTTATGCATGAACTATTAAATATATAAAAAATAAATAAATAGTAATCGTCCAAGTTGGCTGACGATATGTTGCGTTCAATTATTATTAATTTTCAGTAAGCAACATTCAGTTTGAAGTTTACAAACTTAAGCAACGGGCTTAAACGCGTACTGTAAAGTTCACTGAGGCTCGTATCTGTGCAATATATTGCTTCAAAATTTTATAGAACTACACACCTGCTACTAACGATGATTAGGTGTTTCCATGGTAGAAAAAGATAAAGTGCGAGATGTATCAAAGGAGTGAGTAATACGGCGAAACTAAAAAAAACTAAACTGACATTTTCTCCTTGTCAACCTAATAAAAAAAAAGCTAAACAGATATTTTGTCCTTGTCAACCAGTATCATTACATTAGGTTGTCTTTCATTAAATACAACTAACTTTTGTTAAAAATAATACAACTAACAAATATCTAAGTAGTATATTAAAAAAGAGCTTGGACCCAGGAGTCTGTAGTAAAAAACAGCATAATAAAAATTAAAAAAGCAATAAAAATGAGGCTCTAAATTCCAACCTTCGCGTCGCTTACACATAGTTTATCGGAAAATTTACGAAATCATTCTGATACCAACTCTAAGGGTCTTATTGCTCTGTATCACATTCAGAAATTCTACATCGAAGTAGTATGTGGGTATTAAATAACATCAAATACTTTTCCACCTTCTCGTTTAAAGCATTATATACATCGTTGAACTTCCCTCAAAATGAAACATCAACCGTAAGAGTAACAACATCGTCGCGCTTGTAAATAAAAATCAGGGATTGGTTTACAGGTTTATAGGTTTCCTCGAAACCCGAGGGAGTTGCGCGACTTGTGTCCTGTTTACAAAACAATCGAAAAACTAAATTGAACTTTATTCGCTGGGTATTGGCTAGAAATTGCAGTGATATTTAAGCTTCGTTCAATGTATTTCTTGTTCTGGACTCAATTAGTACTAATCCCACCTTCGACCAATTAGTAATTGCCTGCACTTTCACGTTCTGAATTTGTAGAACCTTGTACCAATTTGACCGGAGGAATATTTTTCATAGGTAGGTACAAAATAACAAAGCTGGAAAGAAAAAGTAATTTGGCAGGTTTATCTCTAAAAGCGACCTCTTTGTCTTATTATACTTACTAGGCGGTTGGACTTTTCTGCAAAGTTCGTCTAGGTAGGTACTACCGCTTTGCCAGTTATTCTATCGCCAAGCAGTATTGCGCAAGCACTACTGTAGTCCGGTTTGAAGGGCACTGCAGCTGATCTCACGGCTTAGAGAACTTTTTTAGACTGTGTGATGTCTCAGGATGACGTGCGCAGGGCGCAGTGGCACGCGATATTTAATTTAGAGTTCTGAGTGACACTACAATCTGTTTGGGCGGCCGTATCGCTTAACACCAGGTGAACGACTAGCTCGTCACGTCATTAGTTTACATTTAAAAAATGAGATATTTGATCTCATCTCACAATCGAGTAAATCTTATTACAAGACTGCTGATGTCTCAGGATGATGTGCGCAGTGCGGTGTCGCGCAAAACTTATCAAGCCGTATTAATAAACACGAACTAGCTTTAGACTGGTTACACCATCTTTTGTCTCTTTTGATCCAGCTAAATATTCCAGTAGCTAAAAAAGGACATAAGCTGAAGTAACTAATCCGAGACTAATACCCGTTTATTAATAAGGCTGTTAGAGTTCCGAGTGACACTGTTCTGTTATGGGCGGCCGTATCGCTTAACATTAGGCAAACGGTAAGCTAGTCACGTCATTCATAAACATGAAAAAAAAATCTTAAAAAGCGGATCACGTCTAGTAAAGAAAACTAAAATAATGGGTAATTTGGCGCACAGGTGAAGTGGAATAAACTTATTCAAAAAGTTCTCTCTCTGTGTGTTGAATAATAATATAAGAGTGGGTGTAAGAATATAACTAATCAAAGCTTCTAAGTAGAGGGATGATAAATGAGAATTAATGCCAGAACTTTGTTCTTGTTTGTTCCCTCACCTATACTTGGATACTAATGAATGATTCAAATCTTCGAATAACATATTATATCCATCAGTACGTGAGGTTCTTGGTTTATACCAAATAAATACGTGATTGGTTTATTGATAATTGATTAGTTATTTTCATAGCGCAAACTAAACAAAATTAAAATTAGATCTAATGTTGTGTTTTTAAACAGTCAATTGAGGTACATTTTACAAAACGAGATTCATAAATATATCTACCACGTAAATTCAAATGGGATTAACAGGTTTGTGCAAAATTTTCCATTTTCAGCTATTTTTCTCTGAAAAAGGTAACAGCTACGGAAATAGGAATAAAAATGCCGAAAACTCATCTCTGACCTGAAATGATCGCGCGCCACCTAGCGCCGTGGATTGCATACTAAGCAGCACTTTGCGTCGATTCACTTTCAAATCAATCAACTAAGCTTTTAGCTAACCACTCCATTGCGTGAGGAAAAAATAAAGTACCTACCAGTACAATGTACTTATATTACGAAAGTTTTACTGAGTTCCCATTTATATTCAAGAAAACATTCTATAATGCCTTAGTTAGCTTCACAAAGAAGGTAGCAAAATAGTAGGTAGTTAAAAAATTTACCAAAAAAAAAAAACTTTTTGAAGTTTCTGATAGATTATATAATATAAACTCTTTTTAAATTATAGCATAGATATTTCAAATTTTCTTTACTTTAGTTTGTCTTTGTAAAGATAGTAAATAATCGATTGTACTAAAAACTGTTTATTATCGGGACTATTTACTAGCCTTTCAACTTTGCAGGGTAAGCAATGCATTGGTGATGCCTCCTCTGGTGTTATAAATATCCATAGGCTACGCTACCACTTCCCATCAGGTGGGCGGTATGCTTGTTCGCTCCTTTTAACATAAAAAAAACTTTCAACTGTCATAGTTGAAAATTCACTGTACACTGTATGTGAGTGTATACTGTTTTAAAGCTCGATACTCAGATCAAACCGAAAACCATTACACGATCTGTCCCAAACTTAGAACATCGCTATCATTTCTGAGAAGGACATATTTCGATCGAAATGTGAGGGTAGGTCCAAACAACGACAAAGTGTAAATAACTCAATTACGAAAACCTCCAGAATCAACGCGTCGATTCATACCGGCGATATTTTCTGACGCCTTTTCTAAACACACCAACTAAGCCAGGCCTATCAACACTTACACTGCTACTAGAAAAGGTCGTAAGCTCCAAAAGCAGGACGAACGTTACGTCTTTTTGTACCAGAAGATTGACTTATCGAATGTTATACAAGGTCTCATATTACTGGTTTGTTTACACGAAACAAATTAACGTGAAAGATGGTAATGACGCGCGTGCACATGACACACATGCTATGCGTGTATTGAACACGAACAATGAAATATTGTTCAACATATTATGCCCAATATTGACAGCCTCTGTAGTGTGGTGGTTGAGCAGGTTGGCTCATAGCCCGGAGGCGGCGGGTTCGATTCCAGCAGGACAAGTATTTGAGCAAAAAAAGTGCAAATACTTGTTCTGAGTCTAGGTGTTGTGAGACCATGGTCCTCGTAGTTCCTGGGTCCCTATTATAGACATAGATAATCCTAGTTAGGGCCCAGGATCTATGTATGTAATCGTTGGGCGTTATTATTATTATTATAATAGAAAAAAAATCGTCTTTTCTTGACTGAAACAGGTGAATAAGTACGATCCTATGCTCAAGAAAATTATTCTTAACACGTCTATATGTTTTTGGCTGAGTAAAATGACTGTAACACGTTTAGTCTGGTCTGGTTTGGTATCTTGGTTTTATTCCAAATTAGGTTTGTCTTGGGCATTTTGAGCTTTTCAGTGAAAGTATAATAAAAGAAAATTTGTATATATTTTGAATAAAAAAAGTATCCCTATATTATTTTAACAGCCGACGCAAAAAGAGGTGTGTGATGAGTTTCACATGAGTATCTGTGTATTTGTCTGTGACATCGTAGCTCGCAAATTAAAGACCGAAAAAAAATATTTTTTCTTTTGTTTAAAAAGTGTCTTTAATTTTAAGGGCGATTCTTTTATATTTTTTTATGTAAACCTATGAACATTTGTAACATGGTAGGTCTCATTAATGCATAAATTAAACTGAAGACTCTTTAGAACTCCATGTTGCAGCTCTGCAGAAAGGCCACTGTGGACGTCAAGATAGAACGCTGAACTGAATCGTGTGTGATTTTTTTTTATGTTAGTGAATGATCTGACGGGCTAGTCGTTCACCTGATGTTAAGCGACACGGCCGCCATTACAGAACAGTGTCAATCGAAACCCCAAAACATAGTTTCGAGCGACACTGCACGGCGCACATCAACCTGAGACATCAGGATGATGTGCGCAGTTTAGTAATAAGATTACTCGACTGTGAGATCAGATCATAAAGTCTCATTTGCCCAGTAATTTCACTAGCTTCAGTGCCCTTTAAACCCACAGTAGCGCTTGCACACTACTGCTTGGTGGCAGAATAACTGGCAAAGCGGTGGTACTTACCTAGACGAATTTTGCATAAAAGTCCTATCACCTAGTAAAATAGTGATTTCCCGACTCAGTCATATGTGGAAAAAAATTTCGCGATGTTAGAGATGGCGGTATCAGATTAATTTTGAATTGAATAGTTTGAGAGTATTCATAACCATAACGAGGTTTTTTGAAATAAACCTTCTTAACGCACGCTTGACTTAGCGAGTAAACTGGTGAATGCGAGGCGAACGGAAGTTGAAGTTGGTTCAGGTACATCTCTATTGTCAACATAACAAAGTTAAAAATAACTAAAATTGGTATTATTATGTTGGCATGTCCTGTAAAATGATAATTGTCAAGATGGCGATATTAACATTTAACAAAGAAAAAGCAAAGTTATATCGACCGATAGATGGAACTAAACTAAAGAAGTTTTACTTCAGTCATATGGTCTAAAACACACTCGTTTTTTATATACGCTAATCACACTTTGGTTCGCTTCATAAACTTTCAGTTATCTGTATGCGCTAACTTTTTGAGCTATTTATTTATTTATCCATAAAACATAACATTACAGAACAGTCTAATGCTTTACATTTTATCACAATTTAATAAAATAACTTATTTATATAACTTATTATTCTACAATTATTATTTACGCTTAAACTATTGAATCAATGTAAAACCTTAACCTATACATTACATATATATAAATAAAAGAAAACAAAATAAAACTATATAGTAACAAAAACTTCTGAAAAACATTATTGTTCAGAGTTGAGTGAGTTGTATGTTAACTGTCTTATGTCATCAAACCTTTTTTGAACATCGCGGCTTTTGTTTTCTGATACTTTCACAATAGTATTTTTTGTCTCTCTTTTGTCACTCGTTTTTCTACCAATCGGATCAACGGGCCGTGCGTTCTTTCATTCTAATGATAACGTTTTACCCTCCAGTTATTCACAATTCATATTTAAAACAGCAAATACCAGCATGTTTTTCACCTACGGAACGGAAACGAGCACCATTCGCGCCGGATTTGATTAAAATTAGCATTAAGTCATCCGAATTCGCGTCATCCTTTTCAACCCTTAACAGATTGTTATTGTTTACGCACGTAGTAGCGACCGGAGAGAGCTGTTCATTTTTTTTTTACGGTTTAGCTCCACACTTTTGTGTATTTAGCCAATGTCGAGTAATTCATAATTTATCAAGTTAATGATATTTCAAGCAAATATGTCCAGTCACAGTCGAAGTCGTCAAGTCATAGTCTAGTCAAAGTCATAGTCCTAGTAAAGTGGTGGCAACTTTACTAGGAGCTTCTATGGAGTTTTGGAAACAACACGAAAAAAACGTTTCACCATCATTATACCACTTTCCCACACTAGTGTCGGTAATCCAGCACTTAACGAATAAAATGCCACCAATTTTATGCACTAACACTGAAAATAATACAATTTTGGAAAATAATTCAATGCGGAGATATCTTTTTCGTTTTCCCGCCAAAACCCCGAGAGAGCTGTTTTGATATAATAGGTTTGAAGTAGGAACCAAAGATTTTTTTAAATATTGTAAAAGAAAAGCTCTCTTATTACACCCGCGTTACTTCAAACAATCTTAAACACACAATTGGAAATTTTAATTGTACGTATTTACCCCATGAAAGAAGCACATCCTATAAACTAGATACTTTCTTATATATTATACCTTTCAACTAGGTCTAGCGGTGTGAGGTATGCGTCATCTATCATTCAGCCATCACTCAGGCTTTTATTGATATAGGTAGTGGGCTATAAACAGCTGTTGGTGTTCACTATAAATAGATAGATAAACTCTTTATTTATACCAAGGTAACAAATACAACAGGAAATAACTTATGAGAAGGTTACAATGGGCGGTCTTATCGCTAAAAACGATCTCTTCCGGACAACCTTTGGATGGACAGAGATAGATCAACGAGCAAGGACGGTGGTGCTACAAAAGTTATACATACTAAGAAAAATTACAAAATAATACTCTACTACAATGTATAATAAACATAACGTGATTGTTAAAATCCAAAAAAAATACAAAAATACGTACCTATTCAATATTTATGTAGACAATTATTATGGGTCGAAATGGTTTTAATCATGGTTGATGGAGGGTTTGATTCCTGCAGCAGGTAAAGCATTTGTACACAGTAAAACAAGCACAAATACTTGTTCTGTGTCTAGGTGTTATGTGACCATGGTTCTCGTAGTTCCTGGGTCCCTAGATATATGGGATCTTAGTTAGGGTCAGGATCTATGTATGTGTACATTGGGCGCTGTTATTATTAATCTTAAAAATCAATTGATAATCCGTAAATATAATACATAATAATAATAATATGTGTGGACATCTCACACAACGCCATCTAGCCCCAAACTAAGCAAAGCTTGCGCTATGGGAACCAGATAGCTGATACAATACTTAGATACTTTTTGTTTGTAAATACATACATAGTATACAATATAATAATACAATATTGAAGTAATAACCGTAAAAACTATACTTAAAATGAAATGAATTTAGCGAGCTCTTATTTTTATAACAGTTTGCTACGTCGCTAAAAAAATGTGCACATTTATAACCTTAAACTTAAAATAAGTATATCTATTTAAATTTTTCAAAACTGCACAAATACTTGTTGACCTAGGACTTCATTGCACCAACAACTTTGATTTATGTACAAATTTACAATATTTTAAAACTACGGGACTTTAAAAATACTACGCTGATGAACATTGTATCATTATTTTAATAGAGACATGTACAATAATAAATGCGTGGTAATTTATTAAGGCTACCAATTAATTTCTTTTAAAGAAATTCTATTTTCTTGGCCTATGTGAAGTTACTACAGATCCAACGTCGTCTAAAATTTTGATAGAATTTTGTTTTACACTTGTTAAACTTGTTTACGTAAACAGACTGCGAATCGCTTGTTTATCAAAACAAATTAATCCATTACTGCATTACGTCCCAATACTTTTGAACAGCATTTCTCCAACAAAACGTCATTACTAATTTGAATCACGAACGGGGTTTGGATGAATCCACATCCATCTGGCCCTAAAGCCATGCGCTTTATTTAAGCTACCGTGACAAATGATTTCATGTCCAAATTTATCCTTCACCTTTCACAGCCAACTTACGAGGTTGGTAGCATCTACTGAGAAAGAAAAAAATCTGTTCTTTACCTGAGGTGATGTTATTATAAATTATAAATTTGTATAGTTTCCTCTCAAAGTTTGCACAAAATTAATCAGAAATAACATTAAGTCTGGTTTCTACCTAATACTGATTTACCTTTGCAACTAAACGCGGCGGCATCGAGCAACTGGTGCATGATTAATTTCTCCTTTGAGCAATGAAGCTAGCTTCTACCGTATAGACTAGTTTCTACTATTACCACCAATGGTCAATTTTGTTTCCGGCAAAATATGACCCAGCGTGTTCAAGAGAAGGTATCAAGAATAGGTATTTACTTGACTAGCATGCTACGCCTTCGATCGCATCGTCACTTCCCATCAGGTGAGAGCGTGGTCAAATGAAGTTTGAAGTAAAAAAAAATTGTTCTTTGAATTTTAATACACATCGTTTTATATTTTGAAAGTTTTGACACAAATATAAAATCAATAATATTACGTTATTTTCGGTTTGATTTTTATTAACTGTTCTATTATAAATTCTATAAAATCATTATTACCACTATAGTCCAGTCAAATACGACATTCAAGGTTACCATAATTTGCATAAAGCTGGGAATACAGTAAATTAAATTAAATTAAAAAATTAAAATTAAATTATAAAGTAAATTAAATTAAATTATTATTAATTAACCAGTAAATTCTGAAAAGTCCCCATCGATTACAGATCTGCAAAAAAATATTTCAAGGTCAAACTTGGTAAAAATGGGTTTTTTAATTTTTCAGCTGAACGGTAAGTTTTATCATAAAAATAGTTAAAACAAAAGTTGTGGATCATGCAATTATCTAAAAAAATAGGGAAAAAAGTATTGTAACTTGTTTATATATTTTTATAGATAATTGCATGATTTACTATTTTTATGTTAAATATTAACGTTGAGCAGGGAAATACAAAAAAAAAAATACATTTTTGCAAAGTATGATTTTGAACACTTTTTTTTTCTTGAACTTTTTATAATTCACTTATAAATGATGTACTCAACATTTTTACAATACTCAGCTCCATGCAAATTATGGTATCCTAATCATTATTGAGCCAACTTGAACGGACTACTAAATATTTTAAACAAGACTAACCAGATATGCAACCAGCCAGTCCGTTTTATCATTATCTCTGAGATGGTATAACTTACTTATCGGTACTTTTTATCTTCATCTTCTTTTCAACGTTTATGTCCCCTTATGCCTATAATGGCCATCGTCCCTTTAAACTTATGCCATCTTAAATTATAGTTTGCTACCAAGTTTGGCTATATTTCTCTATACCTCCAGATAAATTGAGTGCAAATTTAAATAAAAAAGATATCCAATCTTTCAAACTTTTCCATACAGGCTTCTTTTCAGGGTCCATTTTAAAGATTGCTCTTATTAATTCAAACTGTTTGATAACTTTTACGGTAATCAGGAACAAAGTTTAGGAGGGGCATCGTTTAGGAGTCCTAATATTCATGAATAATAATGAGGGGCCAAGTACTCTGCATTTAAACCTGCGGTTGATAGTCTTTTTTATTTTTGTTTGTTATGTTCTTTTTGAGACATTCATTTGTTTGTTTTTGTTTATTTTATCAGTTAAATGGTTTATTTGAAACAATCTACGTTTACTGGTTTATTCGTAATCATCTACTACGAACGCGCTGTGCTCGTAAAAACACATTATAATTCCCTCTACGCCCGTACATTTTAATAAGCTGCCTATTCCATTGCCTCAGAATATTTTCTGATCTTCACGTTGTATGACTAAGTACCTACCTCGTGTTATTGAATTCCCTGATGAGTATCGTACGCATTTTTTAATCCAGTTAAATATTCTTCTTTATGGAATCAGTTTGAGCGTTGTGTTTGTTTGTTTGTGTGAACTTTGTAGAGATTTGAAGAAAATTTGCAAAAACACAAAAAAAAGTGCTGCTTATACTACCGTAATCAAAGTAGATAGATAGATCAACACTTTATAGTACACCGTACAAAAAAAAAAGAATTTTACAAAAAGAAAAACTCACATAATTAACTAGTACTAGTACCAATAGGCAGTCTTATCAATTAGAGCGATCTCTTCTAGACAACCTGTGTATTGGAAGAATCTATAGCTTAGAGTTGTGGGCTTCGGTGTACAGGTAAACAAAAAAACTATAACGATAAGTTGTCCTACAATATTAAGTGAAATATATATACAAATAATATCTAAACACATAAAAAATATACATACAAATTAAATATATTAGATTGGATTGTATTTATTTTTATACCGGAAAAATAGAGTTTTAGTTAGAAAAAGGGCTAAATTATTGGTTTTAGGGGAATGTCTCTAGTCGATATTATTAGAAAAGTAAGTTTCAGTAAACCCACGTCAAGCAGCCATTAATAGTTTGCACAGTGCATGCACCTGACAAGAACTTGTAAGGGTGTTATCGTCTGCCAGAAACGTGAACTTGAGAAAAGTTTATGTTCCGCCGGATCTCAAATTAGTGTCCAAGAAAGATTCGTTTGTTAGGGTTCATCGGCAAATTGGTACTTTATTAATATGTTTTAAAAAAAGAAACAGAAAGAAAGAAAATACATTTTTTTTTTAGTTTTGGCTCCACACTTTTGTTTATTTAGCCAGTGTCAAGTAATTGATAATTTATCAAGTTATCGATATTTCACGCAAATATGTGTTAAGTCACAGTCGAAGTCATCAAGTCAAGTCATAGTCAAGTCAGTCTAGTCAAAGTCATACTCCTAGTAAAGTGGTGGCAACTTTACTTGAAGCTTCTATGGAGTTTTGGAAACAACACGAAAAGAAACGTTTCACCATCATTATACCATTTTTCCACACTCACGCCTGTAATCCAGCACTTAGCGAATAAAATGCCACCAATTTTATGCACTAACACTGAAAATAACACAAGTTTTGGAAAATAATACAATGCGGTGACGCAATCTTTTTCGCGTTCCCGCCAAAACTCAAGAAAATACCTTGAATGGTGACGTTTTAGATTGGAGTATGTCAAAGTCAAATAATTTTATTGACATTAGCCTATTTAAATTTTTAAAAAAATTTAAGCCACTGTTTTGCTACTTGCCAAGCAATAGCGTAAAAGCACTACTGTATTCCGGTATCAAAGGCACTGTAGCTAGTGAAATTACTAAGCAAATGAGACTTTATGACTTAATCTCATATTCTAGTAAACCATTTACTGATGTCTCAGGATGACGTGCGCAGTGCAGTGTAACGAGAAACTCTATACTTTAGAGTTTAGAGTACCGAATGTCAATGCAACTGCATATGGGCAGCCGTGTCGCTTAGCATCAGGGTAATGAGTAGCTCGTCATATCAATCTTTAACATAAATAGAAAACAAATTCAATATAAGTAATCAATTAGATACTTGATCTTTGGGAACTGACGATAACGGATGTTTTGAAAGCGTACATTTTGGGAAGTGATCTTTATGTGCCTAAATGAATGCTAAGATTCAAATTGATAATGGTTTCTCTATATTAATAATTGTTTAGCAGGTTGTTATCAAATAATTAATTTAGTGCCTACAAACTGTTAGTGGCTATTGCTTTATTTGATGGCAGATAAATAAATTCAATGGTATAATTAAACTAATTAGTTTTGATTGACTATTAAAATTATAATTAAACTTTGCTAAGTGTAGCTATTACTGAAAGGTTTTATGAGACAGTTTACTGTCGTTTCGTAAATAATATAACGACATTTAATTAATTTAAAATTAAATTATCCGTTTAGAAAATATTTCTACGAGGAATTAAACTGTAACTTTAGCTTATAATGATGCTTTGTAAACAATAATGCAACTTATTTGGCAGTTATCAGTTTTGCGTGCTGGATACGCTGCCAAATGTATATATGGACAGAACTGGTTGTGCGTAGGTTGCAACTTATATAACTATAGGCCTTCAGCATGTCCACACCGCGCCGTGTCTGGAACAAGAATGATCCGCAGTACACCGAGCGGTCCCTTTTTATAGCCAGATGGTTGGGGGAGCAATGATAGTTGCCGATGTTGCCACTGTAATAAATTTAAAAGCCACCATAGGGTAAATTACGGTACTGCCCACTGCGCATAGAGTTTATAACTGGACGTAGCCGCCGTCATATATAACTCCCGGCAGCGTCACAACGTTTCACTTTTAAATAGGTACGTAATTTACTCATACCTACTACTGAAAATCAAGTAGACTTAATGGATAGGAAAATAATATTAACGCCCAACACAGAAACAGTGTTTGCGCTTTTTTACTGCGCACAAATACTTGTCTTATAAATCAAACTCGCAGATTCCAGGTTATGAGCCGACTTGCTTAAGTACTACACCAAGAACTACGACACAGAAACGGGATTTGCGCTTTTATACTGCGCACAAATATTTCTTCTATCACAGGAATCGAACCCGCAGTTTCCAGGCTATGAGGCGACCTGCTTAACCACTAGACCACAGAAACTGTCAAAATAAAGGTTCGTATTAAAGCACGTGTAAAACTGCTCAATATACAGCCGAGACCGCAGTGTTTACGATGAAGCGCAATTGGCCGAAGGAGTTAGTGGAGCACGAACCCGCCGACACCCTTATTTGAAGGTTTTGAAGGCCGGCCATCCGCCCTTGCTAAATATACAACCGCTTGACATTGCTCAAATATACGGCCCCAGGTTCGACTTTCGGCTTTGAGGTTTTATGTTGACATTACTTTAATACCTTTTCGTGATTTGATGATGAAGAGATATAAACATAATTTAAACTTCTTATTTATATATAGAAAAGAATTGCTAATGGTATAGTCAACGAGATTGCCGATAAAATAAGGATCTAAACATGCATAAAAAAAATTATTTCATCTACAAGCTTGTTGGGATAACATATCTAAAAGCAAAACTTTTTGTTCGTTCACAAAAAGTAAGTTGAAAATACGAGCTATTTTCGTTTTTTTACAAATTTAAACACCAATATAAAAATAAGATTTTCCCAGTTTTGTAACAAAATAAAATAATAACAATAACTTAACTCGATATTTGAATGCGTAGTCACGTTACGGAGAGGTACACTCTACGAATTTCCCTGTGGGCTGAGGTGTAGAATTCGCTGTGTAAAAGATCCAAACAGTGATAAATGGCCAAAAATAATCTCTAAATTTCACCATTATTACTTCGACATAAATAATGTTATATCACGTTCAAAGAAAAAGTGTTTAATATTCATATTATAAGGGAAGACAATATGAATATTGTCGTCACGCGAACCTCTATACTTTAGAGTTCCGAGTGACACTGCAGCTGGTATGGGCATCCGTGTCGTTTAACATCAGGCGAACGGCTAGCTCGTCACGTCATTCCTTAACATAATTAAAAACCCTATCGATACTACTCTACGCGTTCTCTGGCATAATGGTTCTAAAAGTTCAAATCCAATTAAAACATAAACAGTTCTTTAAAAAAAGGCCCATTTATATCTCGCAAAAAAGTTAAATAGCTAATTCTTCCGACACTTAAATTTATTCCCCAGAGAATTTCTTGCGGTGCCTGAGATTAATAATTCTTCTGGAGCTCGACCAAACCATAAAAATTCAGTCGTGAATAATAAAAACTTGTCCATCTTACGCGAATTTAGAAAGACTAGTATAATTGGAAAATTGCTCTTTCAACAATTTTAATAATGTGAATTTATGTGATAGTTTCATAAAAGATGAAATTCAGTTTATTAATTTGAAACGTGTCGGGTGCAAGTTTTCATTCATGTTACGCAGCGTTTCGACGTTTCATTGGTTAATATGAATATGAATGGCTAAGGTCCGTATTACAGAAGGATGCTCAGCTATCGATCGATGCTCAAGCAGAGATTTCATTCACTAATTGATCACTTTATGAATGAAATCTCTGCTTGAGCATCGTTCTGTAATACGAGCATAAGTCTCCTACAGTGTACCTATGTTTTGTGGGTCTTGATAACCTTAAATTACTAGCTACACCCCGCGATTTCACCTCGTTTTCACAAAAGTATTCTATATTTTAATCCGGCGTTTAATTAAGCTATCTTCCAAATTTCATTTATTTTTAGGAGGTATGTGTCTATTTGAAGTTATATAGGCAGCAAACAACCATTTATATCAAAAAAAATCTGCGTTGAAACAGTAGTAAGATTTATATTTCGCCTGGGTGTTTAAACAAAAATTTCAAAAATTATAAATTGATGGAGAAGTGATTCATTTGGATAAGGATACCCAGGTACGAATAATGTGGCTTAGTTTAAACCGGCATTACTATTGCATATTTTAACATAAAATAGTAGTTATTGTGACATAAGTGTAATAGATTGTTAGATGTAGATATAGAAGTCTTCTATTAAATTGTAGTACATCACTTTGCTCTATTGTCCATAACTTCCGCAGCGTATGCAATATAACGATTTATGTATTTACTTGGCTAGCAGGCTAGCAACCTTCAATCACATCGTCGCTTCCCATCAGGTGAGAGCGTGGTCAAATGCTAGACAAGTTTGAAGTAAAAAAAAAAATCCTTATTGAATTTTTGATAAGGATTCCTAACTTTTTTAAAAATATTATATCACCTATGTTCATCCAAAATAATATAGGGTTCTAATGGTGGAAGAATTTTTCAATTAGGTCCAGTAGTTTCAGAGCCTATTCAATCAAAAATTAGATTAGGTTTTCAAATATTTGAACATTTCAATTGCGCAACAAAACTTTGTCACACCGGCTAGTTTATTGTAATACCGACTAGAACACACCTACCAACCGACATTCATAATTTACAAGTTTCATTCAGTCCCTAAAGTTCACTAACAACCGACGTCACTAGCTGTAAATCCTGGCAGGTAACTACACCGACCGTAAAATCGTATTGTGTAAGTAAACACGGCGCTATAAATACGTTTCCTAAACAAGGGAAGCGGGCGGAATGTAAATATAGTTGATACAGTTCATATTTGGTTACTTCGCGGGGGATTAATGTATTATTCTACGACGCTCCTTTCGTGAGTGTTATTTACGAAGGTAAACTTGTCCGCGGATATTACATACATCATGCAACAGCGGTGCTCACCTGTACCGTGGCGTAAGGTGAAGCCACGAGCACATAATTTACTCACTTTCAAAAAGAAAAAGGTTTCAATACGACAGCGCTTGCAACCTTTTTCTTTTCACATGAACATGTAACCTTGGATGCTAACAAGCAAGTGGTTCTCTTAGCGGCTTTTGTTTATATTTTTGTATGAAAGTGGCAAAGCATTTACTCAGCGTGCGCACGTGCGTTCTGTTATCCTATGTAAAATTCGAGGACGAATCATATTGTTTTAGTAGTTTGCCTAACTTGGTTTGTCAATGTTAAATATGTTGTGTAAATATTGGAGTGGTAAAAGTTTACTTAACTTTCATAATGATCAAATTAAATCTTACAAAATATGAGATGCGTAAAACTTTAATTTTTAAAGAGAAAATGTCGTAAGATTTTTTTACTGGCATTGTTTTAATTGAGAAAATACAACATTAAGATAATAACTTCGACACGTCGTCGCTTATAAATCATTGTAAATATTTTATTTAGGTCAATACTCTCATACAAATTAATTGAAACCTTAACTTTCAGTCATCCGCAACAAGTACCTAAACTGTTGACTACTACAGCTAAACGATCGCTTAAATTGATTGCAATCAATAGAAACACATATTCTCATGGATTTAACAGTTTCAATACGCAGCTTATGTACAAATTTACGATAGGAATTTTCAAAATAAAAAATGTAAAATTAAGTTTCATCAAATTATGGCCAGTGTGGTCGTAAACTCTCTAACTGTTCTTATTTCTGTTATCATATTTTTTTTTTATACTGCATTTCCACAGACACCTGGGTCCGTGATTTTTGTTAGATTATTTTTTATATTTATTAATTAAGCCTATTATTAACATGAACATATATATAATACAGGGAGGACAATACAGCCAATAACACGTAAACATAAGTACTTATTTCTAATTGTGCGTACACCACCGAGCAAACCAGGTTCCGCAAGCAGCATATAATTATTATATTGTAGCAACCTTCTTCAACTTTTTAACTTTAACAGATTGCTGTGAACCTATGTGTAGTCACATTATAGTACAACAACGATGCGAGCGTACTTCTACCAACGCTATTTCCAATGGCTTCCGACTAACTTTGAATTGAAAGGATTCTATAAATGTTTGCCAAAGTTCAGCGCGTGATTACTTATTACGTGCGTGTTGCTATTTAATGGTGACGCTAGCGAAAGCAAACAAACAAATATGTAGTAACTTAGTTTAACGGTCATAAATTAATAGCAATTCTGCCGAGAACTTATTATACTAAATCCTACAACTTTAACACGCAATTACGTTCAAATCAAATCAAATCAAATCAAATCAAATCATTTATTTTGTGATACACAGGTCATAAAACAGATGTTACAATAATAATATGAAGTCCATACTGCGATCAGCCGCAACGGCATACAAAAATTACAAATAAGCTGAAGCTAAATACTTAAATTAATCAAATTGCATCACAATAAAAGTCAATAGGTAATAAATAGGTCCATTTAATTATATTATATTAAAGTCAATTACTTATCAAAAAATTCAGCAAGCGAGTAAAATGTTTGGTCGATTAAATATTGAAATAATTTACGTTTGAATGTGTGAAGGTCATTGCACTCTTTTATATGGCTTGGAATTTTGTTATATATTTTTGGCCCCATTGTAAATACACTTTTCTCATATAAAGCAGTTTTATAGTTCACTTTTTTGGAACAACATAAGAAAGTCCGATTTCGTGATTTTAATACTATTTTAAATAAAGATGGATGTTGTCTAATAAAGAGAGCTAATTCAAATATATATAGTGAGGGCAGAGTAAGAATTTTTAAATCTTTAAAATACGCTCTACAGCTATCGGTTCTTTTCAGGCCACACATTGCACGTATACATCTTTTTTGACCCCTGAACACTTTGTCCCAATTTGTTGCATTTCCCCAAAATATTATAGCGTACCTTAATCTAGAAGCGACATACCCATGATTTAACGTTAACGTTTTAACAGAAATTCACCTATTATCCACGGAAATTAATTTGTAAGCTATAAAGTTATCCTATCCACGTCTCGTTTGTGTAAGCAAAGCAAAAATTTTTATGTTCTACACAAACACACAAAAACTTATTTGGAACAAGGAATCAGCGTTGAAATTCAACGTGGCAATGCTGTTGCGTAACCTACTGGTAGTAGGCTCGAGCATTTGGATTGTCTAGGCCATCGCGGCCAATATTAGTAATTTTTTTTTTTTAAGTAGGTAGTATTTAGCAGTAGTTGTTATATTGTTGTAGTATTAAAGTTAGTTGAAAGAACAAAACACTTTACCCGTATCAAAAACAAACAATCTGAATGTATAACAATAAATTTCAGTTGTATTAAAAAAAAACTTCTTTTGAAAGTAGGTATATTAATAAATATTTAAGTCTAAAACTATTTCTGTTCATACTCCAATGTACATATTGCCTCATTTCATGAGAAGTTTCATACACAAAGTTTTGCTTCACATGAGCTTAAAAACTAAAACCGCACTGGCGAAACTTTGGCATTCATCAAAGAAATCAAGCTTCCTTTTCGAGGCTTAATGAAGCTCACAAGGAATCTTATTCCTTAAAGTTTTTCGAGTGACGTCAAGGGCCTACTATAAGTATTATTGTACTTATTATTATTATATATTTATTTCTTTTCTTAGCTATTAAGTTTTTTATTGCATATTATAATCATTATTATTATATCATATGTTATATTTTTTAGATTAAAGTTTTTTTCTTAAAATATTTCTGTAAAAATAAATTAAAAATACCATAAAATAAAAACCTTAATACTAGAGAGCCGCCGGCAGGATGGTCAGGGCTGCAGAGTGAGGCACCTCCTGACAATACGTACCGTGTCAAGAAGTACTGCCTTCTGGATTTGACCCTTGATCCAACCGTCTAACGAGAGCCTCTCTCATTATTTTTATTACGACTGCCTACTATTATGTTGAGGTATATCCAGTCTGCCTATTGTTATTATAATATAATTATTATTACTTGACAGCCTCTGTCGTGTGGTGGTTGAGCAGGTCGGCTCATAGCTTGGAGGCGGCGGGTTCGATTCCCGCGGCAGGACAAGTATTTGTGCACCGAAAAAAAAGCGCAAAAACTTGTTCTGAGTCTGGGGGTTGTGAGACCATGGTCCTCGTAGTTCCTGGGTCCCTAGACACAGGGAATCGTAGTTACGGTCCAGGATCTATGTATGTGATCGTTGGGCGTTATTATTATTATTATGTATATATCATATTATTATCAAACACAGCGGCGTAATGATAGGGCCGTCTTTAAGGAATGTGGGCGGAACAAAGAACGTCTGCGAAGAATGTCCTCAGCTCTACAGAATTGGAGAGCTTTTCAAATCTCTTGTGCAACTTTCAACTGCATCCATTACTTGTGCGACGTTGAGAAGTTCTCCGCCATTTCAAGGATCTAAACTAGTTCTTAAGTTGAAAAAAAGGGGGAAAACCTCGGTGAAATTTTCTATAAGATGGTTTGATTCAAATCAAATCAAATAATCATTTATTGACATAAAAGGGTTTCATACATGCTAATGAGTCCATAGACTACCGAACTAGTGAATACACTGTATTTCAGGAGCCAAGGCTTCTCCCATCTTATGACTTATATAATTATGTCAGTGTTAAATTTAATATTAATGTAAACTTTAAACAAGAATAAAGAAAAAAATATTAATATATTATAAGTGCCCATGTGCTTAAATGTGTGCGTGCGTGTGTATGTGTGTGTGTGTGTGTGTGTGTGATTAATGGCTTTGTAAAACTGTCCGTTTATTTAATATATACTGAAAATGTATTGTATGTATCATACTAATCACGCTGACATCACACTAATATTATAAAGGCGAAAGTTTGTATGTGTGTTTGTGTGTATGTGTGTATGTTTGTTACTCCTTCACGCTCAAACGGCTGAATGGATTTGGATGTAATTCGGTACCAAGGTAGCTTATACACTGGATTAACATATAGGCTACATCTTATCCTGGAAAAGTGAAATTTTCCCGTGGGATGAGCAAATAATTAAAATACTTTTTATACGGGGATGAAACCGCGGGGCGTAACTAGTTCAATATAATATATATTGAATGTCACATTTGGATTTTAAAAACCATAGGCACATTGATTTTGGACCCTAACTACGGGTTGCTTCCATTATCCAAAGACCCAAAAACTACGAGGATTGTGGTTATATAGTAAAAGTATTTGAGCTTTTATATTCTGTGCAGAAATACTTGTCCTGTCGCGGGTATCGAACTCGCAGCCTCCGAGTTATAAGCCGCTCAACCAACAAACCATTTTTTAACGTTATGATATTTTATTATCTCAATTTGAGACAATTCTATTACATTAATAAAACTTAATATATATAACTCAAAGGTGACTGACTGACATAGTGATCTATCAACGCACAGCCCAAACCACTGGATGGATCGGGCTGAAATTTGGCATGCATATAGAAGTTATGACGTAGGCATCCGCTAACAAAGGATTTTTCGAAATTCCACCCTGAAGAGGGTGAAATGGGTGGTTGAATTATTTTCCCCAGGCCACGCCGCGGGCGAAGCTGCGGGCAAAAGCTCGTATTTTATAAAATCAACAAGAACAAAATACTAAACTTTTGTGTAAAAAAAATACCACATTTAATAAGCTTTTCTGTCTAATCCTATAACATACTACGATATTATTGTATAAATGCGACATTTGGGCTTGTTTGAATGTTTGTTACCTTCTATCTCGTTAACTACCATAACCATTTTGATGAAATTTGGATTACAGATAGCTTATCCGCTGGATTATGACATAGGATACTTTTTATTTGCGGGTGAAACCGCGGGGCGCAACTGGTTAACAATATCGTAATGCTAGTTTAAATTGATAGGCAGATATTAATGAAGTTAATTATAAGTAATCCTCTTGTCATCAAACT
This sequence comes from Ennomos fuscantarius, assembly GCA_905220475.3. NCBI lineage: Eukaryota > Metazoa > Arthropoda > Insecta > Lepidoptera > Geometridae > Ennomos > Ennomos fuscantarius. The sequence continues at coordinate 13,652,450 of HG992027.1, forward strand.
CTTAATCCGTTTCAATCTTAATCATGACGTCATAATATGGGAAGGTGATGATTAATATACTATTAATCTGTCTTTGATTATAACTCCTATTAGTTTAACCTTAGATTCTGGTTTACTTTCAAGATAGTTAAGATATAATTATTTTATCACGAGAACATATAATATCGGGATAAAAAGTATTCTATATGTTAATCCAGGCTATAAACTATTTGTGTTCCAAATTTCACCCAAATCCGTTCAGTGGTTTTTGCGTGAAAGTGTCACAAACATACATACTCACAAACTTTCGCATTTATAATATTAGTAGGATTAGTTTACCTTAATTATCTTTTGATATATAAAATTCTCGTGTCAGAGTTTTTGTAACAAAACTCCTGCGAAACGGCTTGACCTATTTTTATGAAATATTGTGATTGAATAGGTCTGAGAATAGGACGTAAACTATGGTACATGGAAACATAAAATGTATAACTTTGCTTTGCTTGTTATTCTTGATGTGTATAAACACGATAATATTATATTATACTAGTTGCGCCTCGCGACTTAACCCGCGAAGAAATAGAATAATCAATTATATTAAAGAAGCATACTGGACTGCCCGTCAAAATTACAATTGCGTGTGAAGTACGTAGATTAGTTTCATAAATGGTATAGGGTGATAAATTAGGTCCTAACCAAAACCCTCGTCAAATACAAGTAAATTAGTAATTCAGCGCTTGATTAAAGCGCTGTTTATTAAGTTTCCAAACTTAATTTAACACATAACTCCCGAGTATAAAGCAATCTGAAACAATCATATAAAGTTGTAAGCAATTCCTAAGTTACATGGAATCCTTAATATGATTGTAAAGTCATTCGAATTCATGTAAACATAACGAATTTACATCACCTCACGAAAGGAAAAGCGTTTAACTTGATTATGTTTCAAAGCAAAGTTACTGCTTATCTTAATAAGGGTTTGTTAGTAGCTTTTTGTTCCATGTTTATTGTACATACAAGTTTTCTGTGTGACATTGTAGTAAAAAACATGTTTATGAAACGGAATTGCGTTTGAATATTACATGGTTGAAAGTTCAAATTTTAAATGGAAAACGTCCTAAATATAGAAAAAAAAGACAATTTTCTTTAAAAAAAAGACTTCTAAATTTTTTTTTTATGTTATCAATGTTGTGACGAGCTAGTCGTTCACCTGATGTGAAGCGCCACTTCCGCCCATAACAGAACAGTGTCACTCGGAACCCTAAAACATAGAGTTACAAGCGACACTGCACTGCGCACATCATCCTGAGACATCAACACAGTCCGGCAATAAGATTACTCGACTGTGAGATCAGATCATAAAGTCTCAATTGCCCAGTAATTTCACTAGCTACAATGCCCTTCAAACCACTACTGCTTGGCGGCAGAATAACAGGCAAAGCGGTGGTACCTACCTAGACGAACTTTGCAACAAAGTCCTACCCCTAGTAAAATTCTAAATAAATAATAATAATAACGCTCAACGATCACATACATAGATCGTGCACACTAACTAGGATTCTCTGTGTCTAGAGACCTAGAGAATATAAGTTTAGATGTATATAAATGAATATGATTATTATAACGTATTATTATTAACTAGTCGATTAGTAAATTCTTTCTAGTAAACATTATGTTGTCGGATTATAATAACTGATGGTTGTAGCTCCTAAGCAAAATAATCGTGCAGCATAAAATAATTCGAGTGTCCCATATTGAGGTTGTTCCACCTCTAGATGTCCGTTGATACAACTCAAATGACACAATGTATCACATCTATACATATAAAATTCAAAGTCCTGATTGACTGACTGAATGACTGACATCAACGCACAGCCTAAACCGCTGGTCCTAGAGACTTGAAATTTGGAGGGTGTGTTCTTTGTAAAATGTAGGTATCAAATAAGAAAGGGTTTTTCGAAATTTCGCCCCTAAGAGGGTAAAATGGCTGGTTGAATTTATTTTCCTATGGGCCACGCGGGCAAAGAAGCTAGTAAATATATATAATAAAAGTTGTAAGATGCGGCATTAAATAGGGTATGAAACAAATAATTTATTGGCTCTTACCTCTGCCAAAGACTAAGTTTGGTCATTTAACGAGGTAATGACGCCAGCAATAAGTGGGGCACCTTACACACAGACTGCGGTTTATATTTATAAGTTTTACATTTATTTTAAATTTTGATGCTTAGTTTATTTTAGTTTAGATTTAATTTAGTTTTAGTCATTATATGCTTTTTATTTATTAGCACTGTGCTGAAATAAATGTGAGAACAAAATAAACTCATACCCTCACATTTATATTTCTTTATACGTAAGTACTTTTAAAACTGTGGAATTGAGAACAATGCTGTTTCATTTTAATTCAAATGAAAATATGAATAAAATTTTGTGGAGGTAACCTATATAAGAAAAAAACGATGGTTTTATTTAAATTTACGGAGGGTATGCTTTCACAGGTATCAGCTGGACTGGCAACAATGATATTATTCCAGTGTTGCCAAACATTAGTCCTTTCCGGTTGTTGCGAATGATCGATGTTATTGCATGTAATTTTGGGATAACGTCTGATTTAATTTCAGGTAGGTTTTATGTTGCTAATTAATTATCTTTAGAAGACTTATAAAGCTTTCTACGTATGTTTAAAAGCGAAAAAATAAAAACTGTTTTTAAAGTTAGTAAAGTTACGACTTTATCATGTTTAATTACATTCAATAGACAGATCCAGATAACAGCCTCTGTGGTATGGTGGTTGCGCAGGTTGGCTGATAAACCGGAGGTGGCGAGTTCGATTCCCGCGATAAACATATATTTGTGAACAGAAATAAAAGCGCTTATACTTGTTCTGTTTCTAGGTGTTGTGGGAGCATGTTCCTCGTAGTTCCTGGTCTTTAGATACATGAAATCCTAGTTAGGGTCCTAAGTGATGAGATGTGAGGAGTGGTGGGAGGATGAGTGTGATCGTTGGGCGTTATTATGATTATTATTATTAATAGCCTCTGCAAGTCAGATTTAGACTTTGTTATCATTGTTCAATTCTATACTTGTCAACCCACCATAAATCTGCGTATTTTATTGCTTTATATTTGAATGTACATAAAATTCCATTGAAGTAGCATGGAGCAACCTTAACGTAGAGCAAACGCATTGTTTTGGTATCAAGTTACTCCCATAACAGCACCTTGTACATAAATAAATGCGTACCGACGCTTGAAGCACATAAACAAAAATTATTATTTTAAACCCGGAGATCCAAAATACAAGCAGTTAAACCGTATTTTACGTAGTAAGGAGACTTAAAGTAAGCCTTAGATAGGGTTAGCTCCCGTGTTGCGCCAATATCAAAGTTAACAACACCGAAAATGAAGGAATCTACAACACGTTTGACTTTTATTGGGTGTAACGTTTTGCGTGCTTTAAGCACGGATTCAACCGTTATTGCAAACAAATTTGATGTTTGTTACAAATTTTGACAGCACCAAAGGAATGTTTTAGAGGATGGATTTCGACTATAATATTGTGCAAACCATTGAAAAGTTGCCTGTGGGTAGCTAAAATTCTGATTTGTCAATCGTTTTTCCAAGAATGAAGAATTTCTATGAGATATATTCTTTGACACACATTCATAATCTAGCAATATTTATTTTTCATGTCTAAACAAGATTGTTTGAAACGATGATATTTCTTTAGAGAAAGATACTTAGAGCCAAATTTTTACTGTCCTTAATATTATTACAATAATATATAAATCAGTCAGATATTACCTATTTTTTGTAGATAACTAAAATGTACTCGGTTTGGTAGTAAAATTAAATTAAATTAATATTTTTAGCGGTTGCTAATTGCAATACAATTCGCTATTTTTTAAGTTTCTATTTTCCGTTGTACGGGCGAATCTTTTAAAAGAAACCTATATAAATATATATATATAAATATATCACACTAATATTATAAAGGCGAAAGTTTGATGAGTGTATGTGTGTTTGTTACTCCTTCACGCTCAAACGGCTGAATGGATTTGGATGAAATTCGGTACCAAGATAGCTTATACACTGGATTAACATATAGGCTACATTTTATCCCGGAAAAGTAAAATGTTCCCATGGGATGAGCAAATCATTAAAATACTTTTTATCCGCGGGTGAAACCGCGGGGCGCAACTAGTTAGAAATAAAAACGCCAAGTTTATAGAAACTTGGCGTTTTTATTTCTATGTTATGGCCGAACTTTCCAAAAATCCCAGATAGGCGATTATGCAGTTCGATTGCAACCAATTTAAACTAAAATGTATGTGGAATTAACAAACATTTAATATGAATATCCAAATCAAGATTAAAATTTTTATTGTTTCATTGCTATCAACGTTACGTGGTCATAAGTATTTGTTCACTGAAAATAAATAACAGATACTTGTTCTGAGTCTGGGTGTTGTGAGACAAAGGTCCCCGTAGTTCCTAGGTCCCTAGACACAGGGAATCCTAGTTAGGGTCCAGGATACAGGAATGTAATCGTTGGGCGTTATTAAGTATTTCGCAGGATACCGAAGTCGAAATAGCCCCTTTAAAAAGAAATCATAAGTTATTCCGTGAGCAAGTGACCGGATGTTAACAAATTAGCGGAATCCTTCTCATAGAGTGAAACATATTCACGATTGATCAGACAATGAATCAAACTTGCACACTGACGGGTACAAAGAGTCGACGACGGGCATATTGACGGGTTTGATTGATATCGCGTGTAATAGCTACCGAACATTGCTTCTAAGGATTAAAACATCAAAAAAATTGAGTCCTGATGGTGTTTTGTGTACGTATTTAAACTAAGCTTAAAACCATAAACACTTAATCTGTACACAAAGTAAGTGTTCTCGCTGTGAGAGCTTAGCGAGAGTTTTTATGTAACGATAGAAATTTTGATAGACTTCCTAGTGCATACTTTGTTTCTACTATTTAAGAAAAGCTATTGTTCTTCCTTCCAATAAATATATAAATATTTTTATTTACTTATTTAAATAAAAAACATTTATACAAAGTACATTTTTTTATATTATGTTTTAGTTATATTGTAAAGAACTGGTGAAACCGCGGGGCACAGCTAGTTTAGTATAATATGTATTTTTTTATAATGCTGCATTGACACAGATTCCTGAGCCCGTGCTCTTTTTTAATATACTACTTACATATTTGTTAATTGTGTTATTATTTTAAAAATGTAGAACGCTTCACGATTTTGCATGTCATCCTTGCGCAGGATGTGTCATGATCATGATCATGTCATATTTATTTATTATTATATTATATCATATTCACATCATCACAAGATCTATCATCCATGCGCAATCTTCTCTGTACCGTTCCAATTTTAGTTTATGTACTGCCGAAGCAAGTACATATAAAAATGTTGTAAATGTCCATATGTTTTTTTTTGTAGTAGTAGTAGTAGGTAGTGGTGTCGATTCTGTGTCGCATACTCTAAAGCTAAACGAAATTAAAATACTTTAAGTTTACTTTAGTTTTAGAGAACGCGACACAGAATTGACACGATTGTTTAGTATTAATTTTATATCATTGTAGTATTTAGTTTGAAATTAAGTACATGTATTATGTATTAAGTCGTCCAATGTTCCAAAAGGCGTTTCCTCCAAAAATGGTCAGTGTTTAATGTTTATTCTGCCACAGGTGTACAAACCCGCCGCCGAATCATAAACACGGTGTATTTGTGTCCGGTAATCCAAACTTGCGCCGTTTATTTAGGACCGCGGACGAGTGTAAGCAATCAACTGACTGTACGCGTGTATTCAATAGTAATCAATAATTTTTACTATTCTTTATTTAAACATTCCAAAGTGTACAAATTGTCGAAACAAGACTAAAAACTACAATGTTTAAAAACAAGTTTAACGCAATTTCAATCATTCCAATTTCGTACAGTGAAGTATTTGCACAGCTGTTTTGATTTAAAAACCAAACTACTGATTTAGATGAAATTTTTGTGTGATAAACTTAAAAGTATGTCGTTTTATATTTACTTAGTTGCAGGACTTTTCTGCAAAGTTCGTCTAGGTAGGTACCATCGCTTTGCCAGTTATTCTGCCGCCAAGCAGTAGTGTGTAGCACTTCTGTATTCCGGTTTGAAGAGCACTATAGCGAGTAGCACGTGTTGTGTACCTACCTATCCAGTTATACATTGTACTTGTTTGCCTTATCTACGTTGAACCAATGCGATTAATTTTTGTAAAGAGTGGTACTACTAAATCGGTTTATCTGTAAATGATAGAATTCTGAGATAACAAACTTAAAAGATGCAACCGAGTTGAAAAAATCCTTTTAAGCTTACTACTTCTTCAATAATTATTTTTGTGGACATTTCACCCAGCGCCATCTAGCCATAAACTAGGAAAAGCTTGTACAGGAATCGGATAACTGATAAAATACTAAATACTAATTGTTTCCTAACACTACTTACCCAAAATAAAATACAGATACAGAATTAACATCGATGTTATCGATGCATAATAATAGATGAACAAACAAAAAGCGTGCGAGTGTCGTACGTTTAACATTCCTTAAGTGCAGTATAAATACATGTCGTTCAGCATTTGCAAAACACTGTTTGCACGTGTAATTTCCGATGACCGCTACGAAGCTCTACAACGTGCTACGGCGTAGAGAAACCGCCAAACCGACGACTTAACCACATCCTTTGGGTTACAACGTAGCAAGACCACAGAGTAAATAATAGTACCACACCGTGTACCGTGGAGTGAACTAAAATTATAATAACGAGATAGGTACGTAGCATATATGGGATACCTTTGTATGTAATTTTGATTTTTTTAAATGATATATTAAATTATAGACCCGTTGTTGTACCCGTTTTCTCGCAAAAACACTTAATTAGATAGATAAGTAGATAAACTCTTGCGTACAAACAAAATAATACAATATTACAAAAATATCAAATCTTTTTGGTCTCCAACCAAACATTTCCCTCTTTTATAAGTTTAACGCATGTGTCTCTGTGGCACCTTGGCAGCAAGGTTTCCAAACGGATAAACCGTTTTAAATTTAACTTTATATATTAGAAAGGTTAAGTAACCTTTTAAATTACTTAAAAATGGTTTGTGTTTCAAAAGAAGATGTAAAAATGGAATGCAATAAAGCATATTTTAGCATTTGCAATGCATGACACTTATCTCGAGCCAAAGATAAACCGGCATCGTCGGCTATATTATTTATTTATATTACAATTTAAACCTTATTGGACAGAATAGAATATATATATAGCAATGAAGCATATTGAATAATAAAAGGCGTTGCTTTCCGAATGTTGGAGCTACATGGTTCAATACACTAGATATATATGACTGATCTTGGTATAGATTTTCGCAAAGATCAATGATCAAAACGACCAATTCCCAAAAGGGTGTAAAGCTCACAAAGACTTGGTGTACAAACTGCATTTTTATATTGTCTGTTGTAGTGACGGAACAGCAGCCATTTTTTGAGCTGTAAGAGATTTATGTTTGACCGTTTACTCAAAAGTGACGGTGTGGCTGAAGCACGTAAATCTGGAAGGTACCCATTCACTCTGACCCTGAAGACACCCAGATTTATCATACACGAGCTTCTGCCCGCAGCTTTGCCCGCAGCGTGGCTTATGGGAAAATAATTCAACCACCCTCTAAAGGGTGGAATTTCGAAAAATCCTTTCTTAGCGGATGCCTACGTCATAACTTCTACCTGCACGCGAAATTTCAGCCCGATCCGTCCAATGGTTTGGGCTGTGCGTTGATAGATCACTATGTCAGTCAGTCAATCAGTCAGTCACCTTTGAGTTATATATATTTAGATTTGTACGACACAAAGATTAATTAATAATATCATTTCACCAAATTTGAACATGGAGTTTTATCACATCAAAGCCTTCAGTAAACTCGTAACAAACGAAATAATTGTGTGGTTCCCATGTGCAAGACACAGCATTAATTTTAATCAAAGTGCCGTTGGGTCCTATTATCTTGTTAATTGTCTTATGTTAACAATGTTGTCGTAGTGCTCAGAACTTGATTATGGTTATTTTCAGTTGAGGTTTTGTGCTGAGGTTGCGGTTGAGAAGTGAACCGAAAGATACAAACGACCCAAAGTATGGACAAAGTTTATGCGTTGTAACGGGAAAATTTCACTTTTCCGGGATAAAATGTAGCCTATATGGTAATCCAGTGTATAAGCTATCTTAGTACCGAATTTCATCCAAATCCATTCAACCGTTTGAGCGTGAAGGAGTAATAAACATACACACAAACACACATATACACATACAAACTTTCGCCTTTGTAATATTAGTGTGAAAGTGTGAATTAGTGTGAAGAGCACCGATTCATTGTTTTGTTCCAACGCCTGTTTTGAAAACATATTGTTGATATCAGTGCTATGTCGAAGCATTCGCACATCTAACATCTATTTTTGTATTGTTTTGGATTTTGTTAAGTTTTATTTCATATTTCTAACTTTGTTTTTTGTAGTGTATTAAGATGTGTTGCGTCCGTGATGTCATGCAATGGGTGCCGGCTGAAAATCAGTAACCGAGGTTGTTGTTTGTAGCCTCAGTTGTATGCTGAGCCGGGACCTATCACATTAATATTATAAAGGCGAAAGTTTGAATGTGTGTTTGTGTGTATGTGTGCATGTTTGTTACTCCTTCACGCTCAAGCAGTTGAATGGATTTGGATGAAATTCAGTACTAAGATTGCTTATACACTAGATTAACATATGGGCTACATTTATCCCGGAAAAGTGAAATTGCCCTGTGGGATGAGTAAATAATTAAAATACTTTTTATTCGCGGGTGAAATTGCGGGGCGCAACTAGTTCTTGATGCGTATCGCATATTATTGTATGTGATTGTATATATATGTTTCTATTGTCTTAGTATCAATGTTACCAATGCGATATTGTGCGTTAGGAATTAAGTTTATTTCATCTCATTTCACATTTTACTACTTTGTTATTATTGATTTTAACTTATGTTTATTTAAAGATAAGAATTGATTTACAGTGTGCGTAGTAGAATTTTATCATGATTCTATGCAGCACCTCATAAATCTCTTTATAAACGTTTCGTATTCTATTTGAATAGGAATCAAACAATAAATATTTATTAGAGCTTAGAATGATGAAACCTTTAAAATATTCAAATACTATCAAAGAACGGAAGACAATAGATGAGAAGCCTTGAAATATTTCAGCTATATTTCTACCTTTTTATAACCATTTCCTTTAACAGCTTACCTACTCGATAACCGGTGTCTTTATTTATTCTACTCGAAAAAGAGTCCCAATTTTATCGACAAACTGCGAAATAGATTTATTCTTTACATTTTTTTTTTGGGAAAACAAATACCGTGTCCAATTGAATCTATTTGCAGTGCGTCAAAGAAGTTTTCAAAGGAAATCAGTTTTGTAGAGTAATGTGCTCAACGACACTTCGTCCACAATAAAGTTTTGCCTCTACTTATATAGTTGGTACGAATATACGCAAAAACTGTTCTGTTGTTGTTGAGGTTCTTTAAAAAAATTGGGTGCGCTAATACTAATAAAAATATTTAATAATAATAATATCAAGGATCACATACCAGGAACTGAAAGGACTATAGTCCTACAATACCCAGAGTCAGAACAAGTATTTGCGCTTATTTTCTGTGTACAAATACTTAGCTCAGTTGGGCATTTAATTTACAATCGTGGCAGTTGGTTGGTAAGCTTCTATTCAAACTAAGTAGAAATTTTATACACAATTTCAATTTTATTCACTACACGAGTTTATTACAGTCACTGAATTCGGTCCCTTATTTGACTAATAAGAAGGGTTCAATATCATTATGGGGTATAAACTAGTAGGGTCGGTGAAATCCCATACAATTCAGACCTTTCTCTTTTTCCGTTTTAGTTTATTGCATATTACATACAAGTACACGAGATAGGTGAACGGTAAACTTCCATATTCATACTGAATATCAATAAGGTTTCCTAATATAATGTTCTGAAAAGAAAATTATAAAAAAGTAAACTAAAACTTGTACATAAAATTATTAGCGTTACAAACATTCTGAATTATTCACACTTTTAACTGTAATATTGACATGCGTTTTAGGTTTTGTGATTTGTTATTGACGTTTCAGCTTATTTTATCGAGTTTTATTTTTGTGATTGTAGTTTCATGCTGACAAGGGTCAGTATAAGATTTGCATGCTGTGATAGCAAAAAACATGTACGGAAGACATTATTTAAGTGCTTACCATCTGTATGAATCTTCGACAACCATGTTTTATTTGCAAACAAACGATTTGAACTTTAAAGTTTATGAAAAACCTACCAACTAAACGTACTAGTTTGAATTAGGTACACAGTTTTGTATCAAAATCAATACCAAAGTTTTATTATAAAGAGGGCCATATGAAGTTTTACGACAGAAACCACAATAAAACAAGACATCTTAAAATGCACGTTCAAGCAATATTTTTCACGCGCCAACACATTAATATTGACCTTAATATCAAAATGATATAACATCCCTTCGGAGCTCGCAAATAATTTTTTAAAACGTTTTTGTTTACATTGGGTACGCTACCAATTACTGGTAGCGCGGCGCATTTATATAGAGTAAGTGTAGTTCAACTTATAGATAGGTTACATTCACAAACACAAATTACCTTTCACCGTTTTATTATTAGGTTATAATTAAAACGAATATTCCTTATCATCGCCATCATCCGCAAAGCATCCTCTGATAAACAGACAATTTGCATCCAACAACTTCCTACATTTATAAACTCATCAATCCACTTCGTAAAACGTCATCCACCTTCATCTTTACTCACCATATATGGAAATATGGTTGCACCACTGGTTTTTTTCCCAAATAGTAGTCGAAATTTGTTTCATGAAATGCGAGTTTTTTTTTTGTTCGGGCTAATGCTGTTGAACTCTACAAACCTTTACAGCGTCAGCCCATGTTCATTTTTGATGACTGGGAGACCAGGCGCCCAGTGATCAAAAATGAACATGGGCATAAAACGCCACTGTGAGAGTTTATTGCCGTAAACACTACGCTAAGCAGGCGGCTTGGTGATTGCGGAAGATTAATATAAAGTACTAAATTATGATTATACAAGGTGCAATTTAATTCGTTATGTATTCAGTCCATGCTATGGAATGCTCCCATATAACTAAATAAAAAAAGTACTTATGAAATAAAACTTAAATCTAGGTATTATCAAATTTAAATTCTAAAGAAAAGCCTTGTGAGTTTGAACAAAGCAGGTGTTTTATTGCCTACGAAACATTTACAAAGCACTCAGCTTGTGTCCACGCTGTATGTACCATTAAATAGACATTTCGGCTGTCATGCAGTTATTTTAAGAGGCACTAAATACTAAAACAAAATCCTTTTTTTTTTTTAATTGGACCTTGTACTAATATACTATAGCATGGTCTGAGTACATATATTTAAGGAAAAAAGTGAATTAAATGCCACCGTGTATATAAAGATTACATATAGGTATTCTAAGATTAATATAAAGTAAAAACGCTGCTGCCTATTTCTCTGGATATTCTCTTAGCTAGAAGAGCTAGTCATTTTCCATGTGTGTTCTAAGAAGAGCACACATGGAAAATGACGAGAAGAGATTGAATAATAATAATAATAATAATATGTGTGAACATCTCACACAACGCCATCTAGCCCCAAACTAAGCAAAGCTTGTGCTATGGGAACCAGATAACCGATACAATACTTAGATCCTTTTTTGTTTGTAAATACATACATAGAATACAATATGACACACAGACACAGAACAAACACCTATGTTCACCACACAAATGTTTGTCCCGAGTGGGAATCGAACCCACAACCCACAGTTCAAAAGGCAGGGCTACTGAGCAATCGGGCCAGTCTAATGCGTACGTAATGGTTCTATTCTCACATCACCGGGACCACACACTCAATCAAAAACCGTACACTTTTGCGAAAAAATTTTCGCTTAGTCTTGATGTTTATTAACGGTGTTTCTTTGAAGAGTTTATACTAAATCCAGCCTATATATGATTCTATTTCTATCTAACGTTATTCGTTAAGTAGAAACCTATCACTGTCAGTGAATCACAATGCTCCAGACACATCACTTCGCGCTTCAACAGGCGTTTCAGTAAGCAATATCCTCTGGGAGTAAGCAAATGGGGACTCGAAGACAGCAGTCGCACAGCACCTTCAAGGATACATCAGCTTCGAAAGCGCAGTAATTTAATTCGCGTCAAACAGAGCTTGAGACTATTGGGTGTCAATCGTTCAACTGTTTCTGGAAAATTCGGCATTTACATTTTAAGTGGCAGGTTTTATTTACTGTCTACTGGGTTCAGCTTTCACGATTTGAGAAAATTGTATCAATAATTATATTGTAGGGTATAGCTATGTATGAATACAATACACTTTGTTGACAGCCTGTTGTGGTTGAGCAGGTCGGCTCATAACCTGTTGGTGGCGGGTTCGATTCCCGCGGCAAGTATTTGTGCACAGAAAAAAAAGGCGCAAATACTTGGTTCTGAATCTGGGTCTTTTGGGATCATGGTCCTCGTAGTTCCTGGGTTGCACAGGGAATCCTAGTTAGGGTCCAGGATCTATGTATGTGATCGTTATTATTATTATTAATACAATAGACAATCCAATAAAACTGTCATCATCGTCGAAAAACTATACCTGCATAAACGAAAACAAAGCGAAGTTCCCAATTCCTTCGCATTTTTATGAAACTTTTGGTGTCATTCTCAGCAGAATGTGACTACGTTACTTCTTCAAATGACAGTTAATTAAATGCCTCGTAATATGCCCGCCTCCACTCACGGCTTAACTCAGAGTATTCTTAATTTTCCGGGGGCGAGTTGGCTGGACTGCAGTCGCGACCCCTTCTCGCCCAGATACGGCGGAGGGGAATCACGTGGGGGTTTTAGTGGGTTCGAGTCCCACATGAAGTGCGAGGGCATTTCTCACCATCAAAAAAAAAGTATATTCTTACTTTTACTTAAACCGATATCAACGTTTTCAGATACATAATAAACTAATGAAAATGTTGTTTGTTGTATTTCTATAATATTGTACTTGCGTGCGTACGATTTTCATTAAAATCTGTATCAAACTGCAAGTTTTTCTGCTCCCCAATCTCGCTAGATTACAACTTTAACCTATAGAACTGATACTTAAGCTATGCTCATATCTAAATATATATAACTCAAAGGTGACTGACTGACTGACATATATAGTGATCTATCAACGCACAGCCCAAACCACTGGATGGAACGGGCTGAAATTCGGCATGCAGGTAGATGTTATGACGTAGGCATCCGCTAAGAAAGGATTTTTCTAAATTCCACCCTTAAGAGGGTGAAATGGGTGGTTGAATTATTTTCCCAAAGGTCACGCCGCGGGCGAAGCTGTGGGCAGAAGCTCGTAAAATTATAAATGTGGATATATAAAGAATGATCAAAAAATTAGTACAGAAAGAAAGTCTACCTAAAAATTAATACCTACTTAAATCAATTAGCAAAAACAAAATCATATGGAAATAAATACAACAAAGGTGATACGTTTGTCTAATTATTATTTATTCTTGTTCTACATGGGAGGAGATAGGTCGCAGTGTATTTGTGAGGCAAAATGGCTGAACCAATTTGAATAAAAAAAAATTACACGTATTGCTTACTGAGATTAGCATAGGCAACTTTCTATCCCAAAAAATGAGTAGCAGATTCTCCGGGATAGAAAGTACCTAAGTAGCAAAGGTAAAATAAGGGAATCAAGGGAAAATAATATTGTTTATGTTTATGTATGAATACATTAATAAAAACAAAAACATATTTTTACCCAGAACCCAGGATGCTTTTGTTTTTCTTAACACAAAAAGTTGGTTCACTTTTACTCACACAAGAAACAAAACGGTAATCGGTACACCTACCTAACACGGTTACAGCCCCCTCATTACATTTCCGTTAAGGGCTGAATAAATCTACGTGAACCTACGTGTGGCAGACCACGCCGGTACCTTCGCCTACCACATAACAAGGCGGTTTCCTCCTGGTTTTTCATTTGCCAAATGTATCGTACTTAAGCAACGGTTAATTTAAAAGCAATCTGCCGAATGAGCCATTTGTTATTGCCGAGGTGTAACGAGTTAATTCGAAGTTAAGGTGAGCCAACAGTTTGGTTGAATTAGGATGGACTTTTAAAGGTTTTATGGGTACTAGCTCACTAGAAACTATAAATAAATAATAAATAAATAAATATGTGTGGACATTTCACACAGCGCCATCTAGCCCCAAACTAAGCAAAGCTTGTACTATGGGAACCAGATAACTGATACAATACTTAGATACTTTTTTTTTTAATACATACATACAATACAATATAAACACCCAGACACAGAACAAATATCAATGTTCATCACACAAAATGTTTGTCCTGGGTGGGAATTGAACCCTGAGCTATAGGGCCAGTCAACTAACTCGTAATTCTTCGTCGAGTCAACACGGTCCTGAGGATGCCTCGAAAAGAGGCGAAACACGTGTCGCGGGTTATCTGTATTGGTGTGGGTTTTATTTATAATAATAATTAATTTAATAATAACAATAATTTTCTATAATTTGTAATTGTAATTTAATGATATTTGTAATAATAATCAATTTTATAATATAAATTTCAGTTTTATTTATTATTACAATAATGAATAATAATTTATGAAATGGACGAGATAAGAAGATGACGATCCAAGAAGTGAATAAGGAATCTGATAAAATTATTATTATAATTTCCAAACTCATTTCTTTGCAATTGATGTATATATTGTAACAAGTCAAGAAGAGACGAAGAGGGCGTGGCCTCCCGCCGCATCATCAGATTTGGCGAGGCCTCGAGCGAGGAGCAAGCGCATCGGCTTGTTCACTTTTTTTCAAACGGTCGGAGCGTACGGTCTAGATCCGAAATGAATTATTGTTGCGTTTAATTTTTGTACATTTTAATTATGAAGTGATATAATAATAATATAATGTGTGTGGACATCTCACACAACGCCATCTAGCCCCAAACTAAGCAAAGCTTGTACTATGGGAACCAGATAACTGATACAATACTTAGACACTTTTTGTTTGTATATACATACATAGAATACAATATAACACCCAGACACAGAACAATCATCGATGTTCATCACACAAATGTTTGCCCTGGGTGGGAATCGAACCCACAACACGCAGTTCAGAAGGCAGGGTAACTACCAACTGAGCTATCGGGCCAGTCAAAAGATATAAATTTAAGTTCATTTAATAATTTTTTTTTTTTTTAGTTAAATTCACTTCTGGTCCATAACAATATATTATTTTTATATATTCTTAAATTAATCCATAATAGCTCTTAGAATGTCAGTATATAAGATAGATAGATAAGTAAGTAAGTATATAATATAAAAGTTATGAATGGAACGTTTCCCTTTCCCAATAAATTTATACAAGTTACCTACAAATACTATAATGGTTAGAACAGACAGAACGCCAATGTTGGAGGCTTTCATTTCTATTCATCCATTTGAAACTGTTCAAACGGACGACAAGCAACGTAATGCTTCGGCATTGATGCGACCATCTTGCTACAGCTCCAGCAAATTAATACACGACTATATCAAAGGGAAGGCTTAAGCTTAGCCTTAGATTGAATTGGAGGTGTTTATTGCATAATCTTGCCTTTTTAGTCTAGTTTTCATTAAATTTGTAAAATTCACCTCTAGGGTTTTGCGTCGGGCTGTACATTGGGCCAGTTATATAATATTCGTGCCAGAGGACTAAAAAAAAATAATATTTCGCGGGACCGGGCCCAAAAGTTTTACGACTAAACTATGATTTTTTTTTTGATTGGTTGATAGGCTCGCGTTTGACCACTATCACACCTGATGGTAAGTGATGATGTGGTCTAGGATGTAACACGCTTGCCTAGAAGATACCTGTTCACTCTCGATTTGAAGACTCCAAGGTTGTAGGTTTCGGGAAATACGGATGCCGGTAAAGCGGTAAGTGTATGATGAAACTAACCTAAAGCGATAAAGAGAAAAAAGAAGCTGGGCACCACTTTGCAATAATAAAAATGGGTGTGCTTTAAACCGCACGACTGAAGTAAAACTTCTATAGTTTAGCTCCATCTGTCGGCCGGTGTAACTTTGTTTTTGGCTTTGCTTAATATTAATGTCGCCGTTTAGACAATCGTAAATTGTATTTTTACCGGACATAGGTACCAACACAATAATACAAATTTTTAACTTTATTATGTTAACAATGGAGATCTACTTTCAACTTCCGTTCGCCTCGCCAGCTCACTCCCCAAGTCAAGCGTGCGTAAAGAAGTTTTACTTTAAAAAAACATAATTTAATATAGATCTTTAAATTGAAAACACATAGGATCTGACCTTATAACCCTTATAATAGACACTAAAATGGCAATTTATCTAAGTACCAAAGCGTACAAACAAAAGTTTATGCTCGTGACGACGCCGACGTGACATGCACACTGTTCTATAGTTTTACCTAGTTTAAATTGTTCAGCAGCGCTCTACACCATCACATAGCAAATTCAAAAGTTCTTACTCAGGATAAATATTTCAAATGATTGCTCGCCGACTTGCATGCTTGCACTGAATGAAGCAAATACACTTTTATTTGAGCTTTTCTTGAATGAATGCCAGTTATTTGTCGTCGCAGCGACTCTCCTAAGTGTTTGCATTAAGTATACTGCACTAGAAATGTACATTTGGAATTTTGCCGTTAGAAATGCAGGTCAAAGGTGACGCTAAAAAGGGTGCCGACCCGGCAGGCGAAAATATAAAATATTATGAAAGGTTGTTATAAATCATACCTGTGATTTACAGCGGTAGGTACGGAGGCTACATCCGGAAGATGCAGAATAAAAATTGAAGATGGATTTTATAGTAAAATAATCTACAATATGCAATTAAAATATTACATTTTTTTTAATGTAATTGAATGATGTGACGAGCTAGTCGTTCACCTGATGTTAAGCGCCACGGCCGCCCATAACAGAACAGTGTCACTCGGAACCCTAAAACAGAGTTTCAAGCGACACTGCACTGCGCACATCATCCTGAGACATCAGCACAGTCTGGTAATAAGATTACTCGACTGTGAGATCAGATCATAAAGTCTCAATTGCCCAGTAATTTCACTAACTACAGTGCCCTTCAAACCGGAACACAGTAGTGCTTGCACACTACTGCTTGGCGGCAGAATAACTGGCAAAGCGGTGGTACCTACCTAGACGAACTTTGCAACAAAGTCCTACCACCTATTAACATGAAGTAATAACTCTAATATGCCTTTAAATCTAGGTGGCTTCCAATACCAAGGTCGGGACCGGAGTGCTTTATATATTTCTAATAATTGAGTGAAATGACATAAGACACATAGGCAACGTCGGCGCATTGGTCAGCCGATGGCGTAACACGTAAGCTGACCAAATATTGTTTACGTCACGTTATTTACAAATTGTAAAATAATACATAACATAAATTTGAAATCACTTATTTATAGGTAGTGGTTGAAAGTTTTATAACAAACAGCAACTCTGTTTCTGTATAAAATACAGCAATGGGAACAAGTATCCTACAGTATAAATTGGGTACTACAATAAAAACTATAAATCTGGCGAATCAATATACCAGTTCACAAGACCTTTCTTGAATTGAAAACTAAAGCGCCTAAATCGCGACCGATTGGCTGGATTCAAACAACTATGAAATGGATATTTTCTGAGTCGGTGACGGCAATCACATCGGTGGATCGACTCGGTCGAACTGCGCTGCAAATTTACGCACTGTTTGAGTTTGTTTCACAGTCGACAAGCTGAACTGAAATATAAATAAATTTTGGGCTAATAAAAAACGTTTTACGTACGTATTTGAATTCAGTATAAAGTCTGTTAAAAATGCACAACTTGTTTTGTAACTAAGCAAAGCCACCACTTATAACAGTTGCAGTGTCACTCGGAGTTCTAACATAATTTATGTGTCTGGGTGTTATATTGTATTCTATGTATGTATTTACATACATAGAATACAAGAACTGCATGATCTAATTCTCCCATCACCATTCCACTACCGGACTACTAGACGCTCGGCTAAGCGCCATCCTTTTGTGGTCGAAATACCACCCATTCGTACCAAGCGATTTGACTCAACGTTCTTAATTAGAACGGCTAAGGAATGGAAAGCCCTGCCAGCGTCTGTGTTTCCGGCGAAATATGACCCGGGCGTGTTCAAGAGAAGAGTGAATAGGTATTTACTTGGCTAGCATGATACACCTTCGATCGCATCGTCACTTCCCATCAGGTGAGAGCGTGGTCAAATGCTAGACAAGTTTGAAGTAAAAAAAAAAAAAATAAAAAAAAAAAAAACACAAAAAGTATCTAAGTATTGTATCAGTAATCTGGTTCCCATAGTACAAGCTTTGCTTACTTTGGGGCTAGATCGCGTTGTGTAAAATGTCCAAACATATTATTTATATTTATTTAATTATGTATAAAGTTTCGCGTGACACTGCACTGCGCACTTCATCCTGAGACATTAGTAGAGTCTAGTACACTTATTACGTAAGTAATATCAGTATGGATCAGCTAGGCTGCCATGGAACTGAATTCCAATCAAAAGACATTTATATGTATTTTAATTTCAATTTCAATACGTAGCTTACATACATAGTTGAGACGGCAATAGATCGTTGAAAAGAATCCGTAAATGGCGGTTGTGAATTTTGAATTATTTTTCTTAACCCGTGTATTTTTGAATTTTAATGTGTAATAAGGGTGGATTATTATCCGTTAAGTGTTCGTGAACGTGCACGAGTGTTGGCAAATGGTTCCAAGTTTTAAAACCATACCTTTTTGTTTTCTCTTCAAGGCTTCCTAGAGCCGTCAGTAAAATATCCGCCATTTTATTGTGGCATTTTGACTGACAAAATAAGACTTTGACATGACATAACCGTACAAAATTCCTCACTTGACATTGGCAAAAAGCGATAGCAGGCCATTAAACGAAGAGAAGAAGAAGGAGAGACGGCAATAAAATTTTCAAATTTGGGATGAATTTTTTTTTGGTCCATTGCAATTAAAGTTCCCTGATCACCCCGGGGTGATAATGAAATTTCTAAGTAAATGAGTCTTTATGACCGGTCATAAAGACTCATTTACTCATAAATTTTATTAGTGCCCTTCAAACCGGAACACAGTAGTGCTTGCACATTACTACTTGGCCGCAAAATAAAAGCAAAGCTGTGGAAGCAAAGAAGTGGTAGTACCTAGACTAATTTTGCAAAAAAGTCCAACCTAGCAAAAAAAGATTCGTACAATCACGTCTTGTTTTATGTATGACAGCTATCCCTTTTAAAGAGTAATCCAGGCAAATAAACAGTAATATATAAAGTTTTTTTATTAGTTGTAACAGTTGTCATGGTTGTAGTTGTAAAGCATTAATAGCTTTGCATATTTATTCAGAACTTAACTTACACATTCTTAATTATAACCCACTAGCGACGTTTCTTTATATTTTCAATCAAACTCCTGTAATATCCACAACTTTTATATAAATTTGTAAGAAAAAGTGCCTGCCAGGAAATTGTTTGCACATTTCATCCATTTTATGGACCGGTCCGATAATGAGCTTCCGTTATTGCATCGGATAGGATCCGGAAGCTGCACCAGACTGCTTTTTATAATAATGTTATAAGTTATTACGTAGCGCGGCGTCAAGAAAAAATGATTAACAACCAAAATGCAAACAAAAATATAACCGAAGATATTGCCGTAGGTACCTCATTCGGTAAGGAAAGTTTCCTTTTAAAAGATATTGCTCGCGCATTACGACATTTATGAATGAATTACTTTTATGATTTAAAATTATTGTTTACGAACGTTTTTAATTTTATTCTTAAGGGTCGATGTTAGTCGGAATTTCTTACTTATAATATCAGTTCATTTAATCCTGATTTCCTTATCCTTACTAATATTATGAAAGTTTGTGTGTATACCTCCATACAGATGTTTGATACACTTTCACGCAAAAACTACGGAATTGATTTTAATCAAAATTGGAATGCAGATAGCTTATACGCTGGATTAACACATAGAATACTTTTTATCTGCGGGTTAAACCCTGGGGTGCAACTAGTATCTATATAAAAACGACTGGCCTGATAGCTCAGTTGGTAGGTAGTATCCCTGCCTTCTGAATTGTGGGTTGTGGGTTCGATTCCCACCCAGGAAAAACATTTGTGTGATGAACATAGGTGTTTGTTCTGTGTCTGGGTGTTATATTGTATTCTATGTATGTATTTACAAACAAAAAGTATCTATCTATTGTATCAGTTATCTGGTTCCCATAGTACAAGCTTTGCTTAGTTTGGGGCTAGATGGCGATGTGTGAAATGTCCACAATTATTTATTTGTAAAAAATAAGGTTGTAATACAAAAGCAAGAAAGAGGACGCATATACCGTGGACAAATTCACCTTATTTTTCTTATACAGTGAATATTTTTGGAGGGTTAAATATAATTTAGTAAAATGATTTCTGTCTTAAAAAAATTTGAACTGTAAACAATATAAGGGTAAGAAGCAAAGTAACTCTCAAGTATACATCAATTCAGTCAAAATTTACACAGTTAACCATTCAAACTTAGCAGCAAGTACTTTATAATTTGTCGAGAGCAGAACTTTATTGATTCGTCTTACTTTAACGGATTAATAAGTTTATTAATAATTTTCAGTAACAACGTTAGACAGCTCGTTGCAGAATGTTAATTTTGCTGGCGGTGTTGGGTAATCAACAGCAAGTGTAGCTTGTGGATTAGGGGCAAATCCATTAGTTTGTTGTGTAAGCCGCCAGATGACGGCTTATTGGACGGTATACCTTTAGTTTCCGATAAGCTGGCTCCCCGGCGAAACCAATTAAACTAAAGATTAAATTTTTAACAATTTCATTTTTATATTTTTAAGGTAATTTTTGTTTTTAGTTCAAATTTGTCTAGCAAATGACCATGCTCTCACCTGATGGGAAGTGACGATTCGATCGAAGTCAAGAAAAAAAATGTGGGTGTCCCAGATGTTTTCGAGTTAAGAGCTGTGTGTTATCTCAAACATGCGTCATCACCACCTAAATAAAATTCTTTTCGTTTAATTAAAATGTAATTACGAATTTTTATTGAATAAAATGAAATAATGTATTAATAAAAAAGGGGGTTAAAGTTTAATTACTTTATTTCCATAGAAGTACTTTTTTACAAGTTATATCGATTTACAAATTTAGCTACTGAACCGATTTTGATAAAATTTATTCACATTTTTCGTGTGTGTGTGTGTATGTGTGTGTGTGTGCGTGCGTGGGTGGGTGTGTGTGTGTGTGTGTATGCGTGTGCGAGTGTGCATACGTGTGTGTATGCGTGTGCGAGTGTGCGAACGTGGGTGTATGCGTGCGTGCATTCATTCATTCATTCCTTTAAAAAATTTAAATTGGCTTATGAATGACGATGATATAAAGAAATAAAGAAAGAGGAGACATTTATTCAGAACATCACAGAATATTACCTTACAATATAGGAGACCTACGACAAAACAATGTAACGTTGTGTGATGTCATGACCAGATCCCGACTCATGAAATTAAGGTCAACGGGTGATTTTTAACAACAATGACGTTTTTTAACTAATAAATAATCAAACGTATTGAGAAACTCCTCTTTAAAGTCGGATGAATTAGGGTTTAATTTAGGCCTGCCGTCGGCGATTTGGCTGGACTGCAGTCGCGACCCCTTCTTCGCCCCGGTACGGCGGACGAGGGCTCATGGGGGGGTTTTAGTGGATTCGAGTCCCACATACCCCCTGCCACCACGGGGGCAGGGGGTATGTGGGACAAGTGGGTTAAGAGCCCTCCAAAAAAAGGGTTTAATTTAGGCACTTATTTTTTAGACACTTATTTTAGACGTGTTTACAGGTAAAACCAACGAGGTTATTATGTTAGATTTAAAGATGGCGCATGTAAGTAGGTACAGCTCGTGGAAGATACACTATAACGGTGGTCGGACTTGAATTTTCGATGAACTGGATTATTACGTAGATCAAATTTTGATGGGCTGGCTTTACTGCGCCAAAGCAATTACACGGCACCAGAAATACTTCCGTTGATGGTTAGTTCGTCTGTGAGTAGAGCTTCTCTTTACTTACGTATTATAAAGTATCTTGCTTAAAACAGGCTCTATTTATGCCAAAAATTTATAATATATTTACTTATTCAAAGTCAAAGTCAAAATATTTATTGCAAATAGGCTATTTTTAGCACTTTTACAAGTCATATTATTTATTTTTTATTTTTTTATGTTAAGAAATGACGTGGCGAGCTAGCCGTTCGCTTGATGTTAAACGACACGGCTGCCCATATCAGCTGCTGTGTCACTCGGAACTCTAAAGTATAGAGCTTCGCGTGACACCGCACTGCGCACGTCATCCAGAGACATCAGCACAATCTAGTAATAAGATTACTAAACTGTGAGATCAGATCATAAAGTCTCATTTGCCCAGTAATTTGCAGGCCATAACACAGGTTTTTCCTAGCTTGGCTCGCAACGCGACCGGGAGAAGTTGCAATCATTCAGTCAGTCAGGGCTTTGAATTTTATATGTATAGATTTATATGTGCATTGGAGTTGCATAACCTGATTCCGCCGTCACCGTTCTACCATCGGACAACCAGATGTACGAAAAAGCGCCACCGGTACATGGTTAATATCCCACATGTGCGAACAAAGAGATTTGGATAAACATTTATCATGCGAACAGCCAATGAGTGGAACGCTTTACCGGTATCTGTATTTCTCGAAAATTACAACCTTGGAGTCTTCAAATCGAGAGTGAACAAGTATCTTCTAGGCAAGCGTGTTACATCCTAGACCGCGTCGTCACTTACCATCAGGTGCGATAGTGGTAAAACGCGAGCCTATCAAACAATAAAAAAAAATGTATAGATAGACAATATAAATAATATAATAATAAAGAGAAAATAAAGACCTTATCTATCTATTACAAACAGGACTCTGTAGTTTACACAAAAGCTTTTAACTTCTGGAACATAAAACACAATAGTTAGCAAACAAAGGTTAAGTCGCCACTGCAACTTAGTTGTCACGATAAAGGATGTTTCCACAGCTCTTAAGCAACTAGTGTCTATTCTTACAACGAAGAACTTGTAGTGTTATCTTACAAACACTAATCCGGTCGAAAGACAATTGTATCGGGAAATGCAGCAGACTGCTGTAGAGTGAGTTTCAGGTACGGTCCTACTGCTCGCGATAAACGGAACTAACAAAGGTTTCACTGCTAACGGCGATTTAAAATATTTGTATATTATTATCCGACTGTATATCTATTCATACCTAGCTTGCATTCTAATTGTATATAGAGTCGACACGTATTTATAATCATTTTTTTTTTTTACAAATAATGATTTTGACAGTGAGACAAGATTTTTTAAATTATTTTTTTTATGTTAGTGCATGGTGTGACGAGCTAGACGTTCACCTGATGCGACACGGCCACCCATAACAGAACAGTGAAACTCGGAACTCTAAAATATAAAGTTTCGCGGGACACTGCACTGCGCACATCATCCTGAGACATCAGCACAGTCTGGTAATAAGATTACTCGACTGTGAGATCAGATCACAAAGTCTCATTTGCCCAGTAATTTCACTAGTTACGGTGCCCTTCAACCGGAACACAGTAGTGCTTGCACACTACTGCTTGACGGCAGAATAACTGGCAAAGCGGTGGTACCTACCTAGATGAACATTGCAGAACAGTCCTACCACCAAGATCACGGTACTCTGTCAAAATGTGATGTATTACAAAAGAAGTTTGTTTTTATTTTCGCTACCTTCAGAATCTAATCACTTACACTTCGAAAATTTGCAGATACTTGTCGAAGGGTCGAGTAGCGTAATTTTTGAAAATTATACTATTATGGTTGAGTTTAACTTCATGATAGCTCAGTTTCCAAGGTAGGTCAAGCCTGCTTAGCCTTCTCCAAGGTTCTTAGCCAAAACTAAGTTGAAAAATTATAGATAGATAATTTTTCTACATAGATACTTTCTATACAGATAGATAGAAAATCTTTATTGAAATACCACATCATAAATAATTTAAAAGTGAACAAACTTAACCAAAGTGTAACAATTGGTGTTCTTATCGCTCATCTCTTCCAGACAACCATACATAAAAAAACGCTGTGCAAAATCATACATAATCTAAATATAAAGTACATACATATCATAAAGAAACCTACATAAACATAATACACATCTACAATAGGCATACTACATACATAATTGCTATTGAAATCTTTAGAAACTATTTTTAATAATATTAGCAGGAATAATTTCCTGCTAAAATTACGAGAAAGCACATTAAAAACATTTTAAAAACCGTTGAAATGGCATCGCACATTTAGCGGATTGCCCCCGCTACTCGTCAACACTAAGGCAAGCACCTTTTGTCTAACAATACGCTATTTTCCGATTGCCGTCTTGAAATAAAATGAAAAATGTTGTACTGTGCGAATCCAACGTGTCGTAAGGATTAAATTCTGAGCTTTTACAACAATGGAGACTTTGTAGCGGTAAGAGTTGCATGAAACGTAAAATTCAAAAGGTATTTTGCAATTGTTATGATAGCACTTAATACTATTGCGGCAGTTTTATTGCAATTTATACCACTTATAATTATTGCATAAATTATTATGCAAAATATATATATAATACAGGATGACGACCACTGAATATATTACGCCTCCTCAATATAATTACAAATCCTTTTAAAAAAGGGAACCAACTTCAATCCCAATGAGAACATCATTATTGTAGTCGAAAGCTGAGACATCAGCACAGTCTGGTAATAAGATTACTCAACTGTGAGATCAGATCATAAAGTGTCATTTACCCAGTAATTTCAATAGCTACAGTGCCCTTCAAACCGGAACGCAGTAGTGCTTGCACACTACTGCTTGACGGCAGATAACTGCCAAAGCAGGGGTGGAAAGTCCTACCACCTAGTAAAGACATTTTATATAATGATAATTGCGAGTTTATCTGATCGATAAATAGTGAACAATATCTTCCGGTACTAAGGTATTTAGGCTCACGTGTTTATTAGGCTTACATATTATTATGTTCTTCATCAGCCCCGAAACAAAAGGTCACCATGTTAAAAAAATAACCAGAAATGGGTTATATATAGTCATATTTAGTACTTTGTACTTCGCACCGTCGTCACCGCGCGCCGTATGTTTATACTAGGTAGACTATTTGGTATTCAAACCAATAACACAAGAAAGAAACAGCTTTTATTTACATATTATTAAAGTTGAAAATTCTCGGCTGCCTTCGAGGTTATTTGCCCAGACACGCACGTACTAAAGCTAGGCAATAGCTATTCAAACGGCACCCGATTTACAATATTTTATCCCAATAAATAGGTCTATCTAAACAAGTCCAACAGATTTGCCCGAAGCGAGGTAAATGTACCCAATCTGGCAGCCCGTATAAGGGTGGTTACATACATGGCTGCTTTCCGTTTTTCCTAGCGATTGTTTTATGTTTTTTAATAATGAAAATAAAATATGTGTTACACAGCATTACAGCCATAAGAAAAAAGTAGCAATCATTTTAGCGCTGTGTTTTTAGCTTATTTAAAAAGAAGTTTTTAGTCTACTGTTAAGCCAAAAGTTGCTTTAATTTCCCTCTGTGGTGTGGTGGTTAAGGTCGGCTCATAACCCGGAGGCGGCGGGTTCGATTTCCGCGGCAGGACAAGTATTAGTGCACATAAAAAGCCCAAATACCTATTTTGTGTCTGAGTGTTGTGGGACCATGGCCCTCGTAATTCCTGGATCCCTACACACAGGGAATCCTAGTTAGAGTCCAGGATCTATCAGCTGCGGTATCACTCGGAACTCTAAAGTATAGAGTTTCGCGTGACATTGCACTGCGCACGTCATCCAGAGACATCAGCACAATCTAGTAATAAGATTACTAAACTGTGAGCTCAGATCATAAAGTCTCATTTGCCCAGTAATTTCACTAGCTACAGTGCCCTTCAAACCGGAACACAGCAGTGCTTGCGCACTACTGCTTGGCGGCAGAATAACTGGCAAAGCGGTGGTACCTACCTAGACAAACTTTGCAGTAAAGTCCTACCACCTAGTAACTATTATTATCATCAATATAATGTTAAAGGTTTAACTAGTGGTACATCAGCGCAATGGATTCATGAATGTAAGCTATGCAAGTTTACATCCGACAAGTCTCAAATAGAAGTAAACATCAGTAATAAACCAGTGCATAATTTTGGCATCTCTTCATTAATTCTTCTGTGATAGTACACAACTATTTGTATGTAAACATCTTTAGACTGACGATGCAAAGGTGATGCTATAAATGGATAGATAATCACCCTGTGGTTAATGAATTAAGAAAATTAATGAATTTATTATATAAAAAATTGCATTGCACGGGGGGAATAACTTAATAAAACACATAACTGAAAATAACGAAATGAGGTCTCTATAAAAAATCGCAATCCTAATTCTTTTGCTATATATATTTTATATATTAATTTATGAATGGCAAAAAGACGTTTACACGTCAAACTCGTGTAAGTGCACAAGCACCTGACACCGTACGTGAGAAAACATCTCTATTCACCTCGCAACATTTCTTAAGGTAACCGTCTCCGTGTTTTCCTTCTCCGTATTTTATGGGGAGAAAAAAAGAGATTTATTATGTCATAAAAATATTGCTTTTCTATTTTTGTTGCGTAAAACGAATGATTTAGGCTTGTCCGTTTTTATTTATAGTTTTCTAATGACACTTTTAAATTTAGGCAAGGAAGTCGTTTGTCTACTCATATTTTTTCATTTCTTTGGTCATATGTCTATTATTTGTAAAAACGTATGATTTAAGATATGCATATCTATAAGCATATCTTAAAAATGTAAAATCATACATTTTTACAAACTCAGCTCTCATTATTTACAGACGCGTACTAATTAAGTCATTAACAATGGCAATGTAAAGTTAAAAATACTTCCTACAAGTTTATGTTAGCTGGACTGCAGTCGTGACCCCTTCTCGCCCCGGTACGGTGGACGAGGGCTCACGGGGGGGTTTAGTGGGTTCGAGTCCCACATACCCCCTGCCACCACCCCCGTCGCCACACCACGGCAGTGAAGGCATTTCACTCAAAAAAAAAGTACTTTAGTATTCGAAGCATAATATTTTATATCGAATTACTTTTAAACAATATTGTTAGCATAACTATTACATCAATATTTCTAGTATTGAGTAAATTTTCGAAGTAAACGCACGCACGCTTGACTTTGGAAGTAAGGTGAGGCAAACCGAAGTTAAAAGTTGTTGGTTAACGTAGATCTCCATTGTCAACAACAAAGTTTTTTTTATTATGTCATTGTGTCCGGTAAAATGATTATTCACAATAATTATCAAGATGGGAGACATTAACATTAAACGAAGCTGTGAGTTTTGGCGGGAAAACGAAAATGATCGCGTCACCGCATTGTATTATTTTCCAAAACTTGTGTTATTTTCAGTGTTAGTGGCATTTTATTCGTTAAGTGCTGGACTACAGGCATGAGTATGGGAAAGTGGTATAATGATAGTGAAACGTTTATTTTCGTGTTATTTCCAAAACTCCATAGAAGCTTCTGGTAAAGTTGCCACCACTTTACTAGGAGTTTGACTTGACTAGACTAGACTATGACTTTACTTGATGACTTGGACTGTGAATTGACTTGATTTGACATATATACATATATATTAATCAACTCGAGAAATTACCAATTACTTGACACTGGCTAAATACACAAAAGTGTGGAGCCAAACCAAAACACCAAAAAAACCAAGCTACACCGGCCGATAGGTGGAGCTAAACTACATCAGCCTTATTAATAAACGGGTATTAGTCTCGGGTTAGTTACTTCAGTTTTTGTCCTTTTTTTGCTACTGGAATATTTAGCTGGATCGAAAGAGACAAAAGATGGTGTAACTAGTCTAAAGCTAGTTCGTGTTTATTAATAAGGCTGCATAAGTTTTACTTCACAGTCGTGTGGTCTGCTTTAGACCTTGTTTTTTGATGTTAAATATATTTTTTTAGTTTTTACAAAAAAAAATTGGAGGAAATCAGAATGAACCGGAAAGAAAAGCTACATAAGTGCATAGTACATATTGATGATGTCAACCCATACAAAATACACACTGGCGTCACGATCCCTCCATCCCGACACGCAGCTGCGATCGTGGTTGCGTCAATATCGTTATCACCAATACTCTAAATCAGAACTGATGTAGTAAATATTAACTTGTCGATAAACTGATTGCGTGACCTCTAGGGAAAACCAGCACTTAGTGGTTAGAGTGGACTTCACGCCATTTTTATAGGGTTGATAACAAAAACTTGCGTTAGTAAATGTCGATTGACGAAAAACCGAAAAGCCTAAACCGCTGATCCTAGAGACTTGAAATTCGGAGGGTGTGTTCTTTGTAAAGTGTAAGTATCCACTAAGAAAGGGTTTTTTTGAAATTCCACTCCTAAGAGAGTGAAATGGGTGGTAGAATGTTTTCCTATAGGGCACGTGGGTGAAGCCGCGGGCATAAGCTAGTCGAATATAGACTGACTTTGAATTCTGGGCGCAAGATTTTTGAAGTGAAGCTTCTTTACGCACACTTTACCTACTTGTGGAGTAAGCTAGATGCGAGGCGAACGGAAGTTGAAATCGTTCACGTAGCATTGTCAACATAACAAAAATTATTATTGTGTTGATGTCCGTACAATTTACAATTGTCAAGATGGCGACATTAACATTAAACAAAGCTAAAACAACGTTATACCGATCGATAGGTGGAGCTAAACTAAAGAAGTTTAGGTAGGTGAAGAAGGTATTGATTATTTCTAGATTTTCCATTTGTTATTTTGTTTTGTTTTATTTCTATTAAAGTAAATAAACCAACTAAAATATCTACTCCAATTCACTTGTAACTTGTACTTTTTTTAAAAACGTATACCAAATTACAATGTAAGGCATGTCATTTATGATGAAACAAGGTCCTCTATTTACAAAGGATATGACTTTCCGTCGGCATGTTTGCATATAATTCGGGGTTGGTGTCGTCAAATTGGTCAGACTGTGACATAAAAGGGGAAACCGATACTTAGCGGCAACATGAAAATAACAGTAGATACGTAAATTCTAATATGGCTGATAACGAATAGCCGTCACTGCGATGTGGATGTTTGTAGATGAGTCACTGAAAGTCGTTCAACTAAATAAGTGCATAACCAAACCAGGATCATTTATAGATGATAAGTTTTAATGTTGATAGCCGCTTATGATTTCTTATCGATCTATACACATAAAATTCAGAGTCCTGACTGACTGACTGACTTATATTAGGTCTTTACCTATGAAATTGCCGTTTTGTTTGAAAAAAGTTAAAGTATTTTTTTTTTCGAACTTATTTATTTCTTTTATTCAAAGTAATCACCCCTGCAATCAATGCATCTTTGCCAACGCTGTGGCAGTTTATGGATGCCCTTCTTGAAAAAATCAGCAGGACGGGAGACAACAAACTCTTCAAAGGTGTTTTGTACTGCCTCTCGGGAATTGAATTTTTTTCCCGCTAAAAAGTTGTCCAAATTTTGGAAAAAGTAATAGTCGGTAGGCGCAAGATTTGGTGAGTATGGCGGATGAGGGAGAGCTTCCAAACCCAACTCATGCAGCTTAGAGACGGTCTGTTGTGCAGTATGGGGTCGCGCGTTGTCGTGAAGTAGCAGTGGAGACGACCGATTGACCAAAGCTGGTTGCAGACGTGCGAGTTTCGCCATCATTGTGGTCAGTTCTTCAATGTACACATCTGCAGTAATGCTCTCGCCGTTTTGTAAAAAGCTATGATGAATCACACCAGCACTAGACCACCAAACTGTGACCATCACCTTTCTAGGGGTCATTTTTCGTTTTGCACATTGCTTTGGTACCGAACCAGGATCTAACCAACTTGCTGAGCGCTTTCGATTGTCAAAAAGAATCCATTTTTAGTCGCACGTAACAATTCGGTTCAAAATTCCTTCATTTCTGTGACTGTTAAGCAGCGCAAGGCAAGTCTCGACGCGTACGTTGCGCTGGCGATCGTTATGTTCGTGGGGCACCCATCTATCAAGCTTTTTTATCTTGCCAATCTATCGCAAATGGACCAATATTGTTTTGATGCTAACATCAAAAGCTGCTGCCAGCTCAGCTGTAGATTGAGATTCATCAGCTTCCACAATCGCCTTTTATTCATCATTGTTTACCAAAGTTTCCGGACGACCACGAGGTTCATTTTTCAAGTCAAAATTCCCAGAACGGAACCGAGCAAACCAATAACGGGTTGTACGTTCGTTTGTACAGTTCTCTCCGTAAACGTCGTTGATGTTACGTGTCGTTTGTGCCGCGTTGGTGCCACGACGGAACTCATATTCCATAATTACACGAAATTTCAAAGTCTCCATTATGAGGAAAAATGTTGAAATGTAATGAAAATACAACGCTAATCAATAAACAAAAGACTTATATTGTAAATAGAATGTCATATTTTTAAAACAAAATTAATTTGAATTTAGAATTCATAGCCAATCAAAACTTTTTTTTGTTTGAAAAAGTCTGTACTGCAATACGGCAATTTCATAGGTAAAGACCTATTATATCAACGCACAGCCTAAACCGCTGGTCCTAGAAAAATTTGGAGGGTGTATTCTTTGTAAAGTGTAGGCGTCCACTAAGAAAATATTTTTCGAAATTCTATCCTTAAGAGGGTGAAATGGGTGGTTAAATTATGTATGAAAAATTTTCTTCTTCATTTCCAATAGGTCACGCGGACGAAACCGCGGGCAGAAGCTAGTTTGCTATAAGAATCAGACGCTGACTTCTGAGCTTTTACGTCAGCTACGACAAGACCAACGATAGAGTCAGTTGCATATACTTTTGGCAGTCATCCAATAAGATATTGATTGTTAATGGCAACCACCACACCAAAACGCTGGACTAAAAAAGTGTAGTTAGGTATAAAGTGTATTAATTTTACCGCTGTAATGTAGCCAAAGGTTTGTAGCTACGCGAAGAGTGCTACAAAAATTAGTAGCAACTTTTTCGTATCACTTTACTACGTTCACCTGTCTTAGACACTTATTTATAATTTTCGGCAGACTGTGGTGTGGTGATTTAGCAGGTGGGGTCAAAACTCGGATTCGATTCCCGCGGTAAGACAAATATTTGTGCACAGAAGAAAAAAGCGCTAACACTTGTTCTGAGTCTGGGTGTTGTGAGACCACGGTCCTCGTAGTTCCTGGGTCGCTAAATACAGGTATATTAAAATAATAAGAACTCAATGTCTATGTCTGTGATGGTATGGCGTTATCATTACATTCATTTAATCTCATTTTTTTATTGTCAGTGCTTTTTAACTTAAAAGGACCTTATGATGACTGAAGACGACAACTAGTTGTTTGCGACTGTATCAAAGTGGCGGGTAAAGTGGCGAAAAAGAAGCCATAGACTCCAACCTCCGTGTCGCGTGCAATGACATTGAATAGTAGCAAAACAAATGCACAAAGCACTTCTTACTGGTGCTATTTAAGCCTATCAGATTTGTACATTTTTGGTTCTCCATACCACAGTCTGCTACATTTTTATATTTTTAAAAATATTCGTAATGTAAAAGAGCGTAACGACGAAAGTAGCGCGGCGACAGTAATCTTTTAAGCTTTTATTTAACTACAATATGGGCTACAGTTTCCTTTAAAAACTGTGTTTTGTGCTAACTAGGCCTTATTACTGCTAACATTATTATTCTTTGTTTAAATTCAGCAAGAGTTAGATATAACTTAAAATAATAGAAGCTAAACAAAAGATGTACCTCGTCGCTGCGCTGCTGAATAACGTATATAGAATATTCAGCGATGCGTATTTTACTTTAAAAATTTGGAAAAATTATACACACTTCTTTTTTTACCTTTGCGTAAGATTTACATTTACCGAAACTGGTGCTTTCGCCAGTATTTAAAATTTTCTATAACGAAACTGAAATTTAGTTTTATGATAACATTTATTTTTTAATTCAACCCATTAAAAGAGGCTGAGAATATTTTAAACTACTAAATACACTCTTAGGAAAAAATCTTTAAAGCTTACTCACTATCACTTACCAACGAAAACTTTGTATACAGTGTATCGTAGGATTCTGCTTTAGATGACACATTCCTCAGCTTGCAAGGTTTCTTCAGCGGTGCCAGCGGCTGAGCATGGCCTTGCTTGTGCGAGGGAGATGCCTGCTTATCTCCGCCTCCCCCACCAACCCCCACATGATTAGCGTTCGCCTTATTCTCCTTCTCTTTCACCAGCTTCGAGTTATGGGTCAGATTATTCTTTGTGAAGTTGCCGATCTGCTCGAACATGCTCGTTAGGTGTTGAGACATCATGATGCTTTCTTTCTCTTATTTTAGTAACTCAGCCGAATCCAAATGTTCGGGGCATTGTTCGTCACGATCACATGCTATGCTAGATTGAGGAATGAAAATTCGTCTTATTGTTTTTTTTTTTACCTTGACACCAAATACTGGTCTGTTTTGATTATGTTGTATTTGACGCTTGCTGTTGTTTTTGTTAGAATTCACAACACATTCTTTATTCAAATTGTTGCGTATTTGGAACGTAACTATTATCTGTCAAAGTCATTGTCATTTTATAAAAGTATACGTGATGTCTTAATATGACTTGTTTCTATAATAGCAGTGATGTGTCTTTAACAATAAACCTATGAATATTTACAGATAAAGAAGCTTTTACTATGTACCATAGCCCACAAACCTTTATAGTTTGAATTTATGTTTAATTTTTTTTATTGAACACTACAAATATTACTTTCAATGTAAGTAAGGGTTGGAATATTAAAAAGCCAATTACACTGTATAACTCAGTTCAAACACCAACCTGACAGTTTATTTTCTGTCTGTGCCTGACGTCGATATGACGCCAAACTTCGATTAGAATTTTTGCCTTAAATATGTTATGATAAAACATTATATGTTTGTAAATAACAAACATATATCATTTGTGGTATTTAAGAAGAAAATCTTAGCAAGTCTTTTAATCTAAGTACGCGTAAACTTTGATAAAAATACCTTTATAACCTTTCTAGAATATAGAAGATAGCTTTAGAACCTTTCAGGATTTCACAGTATCGTAAAATTTAGACGTCTGCGAGTAACGCATTGCGGTAGTTATATACTAGGTGGGGGTATTTACTAGGTGGTAGGATTTTACTGCAAAGTTCATTTAGGTAGGTACCACCGCTTTACTAGTTATTTTGCCGCCAAGCAGTAGTGCGCCGGTTTGAAGGGCACTGTAGCTAGTGAAATTAAGACAGCCGAGCATAAAGACTGCATTACTTAATCACACAGTCTATCAATCATATTAATAGACTGTACTGACTGACTTAATAATAGTATTATACGAGTATGTGAGTCACGTCACGCCTAATTCTATCAATTACCGTAGATTTATGATTTACATCAGTAACCTCTGCTTAGTGTTATCAACAGGTTATTTTTAATTTAAATGAATACGGTTCGTTTAAGTGATTTGATAAAAATTTGATCAGTGTTCCCGAGATATTCAGAGTTAAACAAAAACATGGTTATCTAAGTCAATATTACAACAACTTTTACAATAAGGTGGTTGAAAAGGGAGTAAAAATAGGGTCCCAAAAAATTAGAGGTTCTATTTAGGATTATTATTAGATTATACATTATATATTAGATTACTTAAGATCTATTTCAGTTACTATTAGGCCCAATTTTGTAAGCTTTAGTTGACAGGCCTTAACTTACAAAAAATAAAGCCGTCTTTTACAATTTCGTCTATTTGACAAAAACAGCATCAGTTTTAGAAGTATTAGATCTGTCCACTAAAGCCTTAAAATTGGTCCCATTTAAGTAAAGGTATATCTCGCTACTGTACTCATACAGCCTTATTAATAAACGGATATTAGTCTCGGATTAGTTACTTCACCTTTTGTCCTTTTTTTGCTACTGAAATATTTAGCTGGATCGAAAGAGACAAAAGATGGTGTAACTAGTCTAAAGCTAGTTCGTATTTACTAATAAGGCTGCTTAGTTTTAAGTAACAAATAGATACAGCGCGGTCGTATAAACCGAAAAGCTGTCGGATACAGAAGCCATTGTACCTGTAATTACTGCGTCGACGGAAACTTGTGTATGGGCATTATAATTATACAACACTGATCTGCTACGTCAATAACCTCATAGAAAAGTATAGCAATAATAGTGTCGTAGTTTATTTAACTATAATCTAGAGTATAGGCAATGTCAAATTATTGCAAATATTACCTAATTTAGCATTTTTTTACTGACTTTTAAAAACGAGGAGGTACTTATGTTCGTCATATGTTTTTTGTGTATGTTTATCGATATTTTCGCCAATTGAAGGGGTGAGAACAAAAAGGGCTTAACAGATTTTTTTCACAAAATGACTTATGGGTATCGTTGGATTCAGCGTGAAGTTATCTGAACATACATTCTCAAAATACCGAAATGAGGCTTAAATTTCGAGATTTTGTGTCTAAACACGGTTTATCTGTCACAGGAATACAGTTCGCTTAGCATAAAACCATAATATATTTATTTTATTAAATTATATTTTTACAGTAAATGTATGAATAAGTACTACATTTAGTATTTTAAAATAGAATTAATACATTTTCAAGCAACTGAAACTTACATAAACCTTTTCTATTATCTTATAAGCACTCTACATCAAAATGAAGCCGTTGAAGTTTAAAGTAGATTTTCTGGAAACTATCAATTTGTCAGTTAAACCCTTATGATTCTCAACCCTTCAATTGTGAAACGATTTCAAAAAATATTTTTTTTAGTACGAAAGGGTACACTCCCGAGGTGGTCCTATTATCATCGAGACAGAATCTAATGATGAGATCAAGGAAATCGAGGAAAAACTAACCAACTAACAATGTAATCTTAGAAGTCATTTAACCCACTTTTCGGTTTCAGATTGAGCTGAAAATTGGCACACTTATCTAAGTTTAGTATCAATAACTAAAAAGGATAATAAGATATTTTTTGATTGCTGATGTCTCAGGATGACGTACATAGTGCAGTGTCACGCGAAACTCTTCAAAATTCAAAACGAAAATCTTCAGTTTTTTTTGGCAGTGTCACTACACTCCAACTTATATGATTAGCCGTGTCGCTTAACATCAGGCAAACGACTAGCTCGTCATGTAATTCCTTAATATATTAAGGCATGATCACGCTATCTTCAGCTGCAATCAAGTACCATCATTAATATGTA
This sequence comes from Ennomos fuscantarius, assembly GCA_905220475.3. Taxonomy (NCBI): domain Eukaryota; kingdom Metazoa; phylum Arthropoda; class Insecta; order Lepidoptera; family Geometridae; genus Ennomos; species Ennomos fuscantarius. The sequence goes on from HG992027.1 coordinate 13,688,042, forward strand.
TAAGTACATCTAGGACATTACTCTCCTTAAACAATGACGTCACTACTCTGCGATACTGTCAGCCGCATCCGGTGTGACTTTGTCGGAACTTGCACCGTCACTGGTACACTTTGTGAAAGCGGAGTACGCAAAATAGAGTTCTGTGCCTACAAAGTTAGAGTTTCATCTTAATATGCCAATGTCATTAGTGTTGATAGTAATACATTTTTTTTTTTACTTCAAACTTGTCTAGCATTTGACTACGCTCACCTGATGGGAAGTGACGATACGATCGAAGCGTAGCATGCAAGCCAAGTGAAAGTACCACAATATAGTACTATTCCTTCATCTATTATTTTATCTTCTAAATATATATAACTCAAAGGTAACTGACTGACTGACATAGTGATCTATCAACGCACAGCCCAAACCGCTGGACGGATCGGGCTTGGCATGCAGGTAGATGTTATGACGTAGGCATCCGCTAAGAAAGGATTTTTCGAATTTCTACCTTTAAGAGCGTTAATTGTGTGGTTGAATTATTTTCCCATAGGCCACGCCGCGGGCGAAGCTGCGGGAAGAAGCTCGTGGGTAATAAAACTACTAGGAATTGGGCTTTACGAAGAAGAGAAAAAATAATAGAGATTCCATCTCTTACTTCTTATAGCACAAATCAAACGCATTTCCAATGAGGCGCATTTTTCATTGACAAATAGCCTAGAGATTTCTATTAAATAATAATAACGCCCCACGATCACATACATAGAACCTGGACCATAACTAGAATTTCCTGTGTTTACCACACTACAAAAGCTATGAACATGAATGAAGGAACACTTCATTATAGAGCCAGTGGGCACTCCAACCAGTGAGCCCTCCAAAAAATTCTGATCTATATAAGAGGAAATTTAGGTAATACGAGCGGGAAAAGAATAAAAGAAATATAATACAAATCTTAACTAAGTATCACAATGGTTTTACCTCTCGAAAGCGTATTTACCAAACGACCTAGCTCTTTACGGACATTGTGTTATTTTCGGAAAAATTGTAGAAATACAAAAAAAAATACTTTAGGATATCACAAAATAAAGATATAACCCCGTTTCTTGGAATTGACTAATCGCTAAGTGCTAAAGATTATTTACCCACTACTAGTACTACAACTAGTTCTTCCCGTGGTTTTACTTAGACTGTAGACTATAATAAGGTAAATATTCTTTTTGCTGTATTAAACTGTATTTTATAGATAAATAGAAAATGCGTTATTGCACAAACAGCAAATGTAGGTACAAAGGCGAACTTAATGTTAGAGAGCATTATCTTCCAGTTAACCTGGGTGTAACCTGGAAATTTTGTGGGGCAGTTTAAATATAGATTCTCAAAATAATCATTTAAAAACACTAACATAAATTTATTTTATCAAAATTGCATTTCATAGTTATAAATACAAAACTAAATTAAAATAAATAAAATAAATAAATAAATAAAATCAAAATTGCAACTGTACAGCAAAATATAGCCTCAGCCTCTGTGGTGTGGTGGTTGAGCAGGTTAGCTCATAACCTGAAGGCATTTGGTTCGATTCCCGCAGGGCAAGTATTTGTGCACAACCAAAAAAAAAACGCATAAACTGGTTATGTGTCCGAGTGTTGTGGGACCGTGACTTTCTTTTAGAAATTGATTCCTTGACTTTTGACCTTGTAGTTTCAGGGTCACAAGATACAGGGAATCCTAGTTAGGGTCCAGGATGTATGTGACCGTCGGGTGTTATTTATTATTGTTATTATTTATTATATCTCTATCTCGTTAAAAGAACAAGCTATAGTTTATTTAACTCGAAATCAATCACATTGATTGAGTGCTTTAATATAAGCGGTGGAAGATCTACGATCGTGTTGAGTACCGATAATTATTGTTGGGCCAACAGCTATTATCGATTCCTGAACCAATATTAACTTGCACGATCTATTTGGCACATTACTATCATTAGTGAAGTAGTTTGTACTAACTCTATACATTGTAAAACTTGAAGTTGTACTCGGGCTTGTTATATTTAAAGTTGTTAGTATTGCAATAGAATGCAGATATTTTTCAAATATCAAATAAGCTTACATTTGACCATATTCACTTGATATAAAGTGATACCACCACAAAACCAATCACACTGATTCTTATGATGAAAAGACTTTTCAAATCGGTCCAGTATGTTATACAGCGTAGTGTGTTTTTTTTATGTTAGTGAATGATGTGAGGAGCTAGTCGTTCGCCTGGTGTTAAGCGCCACGGCCGCCCATAACAGAACAGTGTCACTTGGAACTAAAACACAGAGTTTCGCGCGACACTGCACTGCGCACATCATTCTGAGACATCAGCACAGTCAGTCAATAAGATTACTATACTGTGAGATCAGATCATAAAGTCTCAATTGCCCAGTAATTTCACTAGCTACAGTGCCCTTCAAAGCGGAACACAGAAGAAGTATATATACAGTGTAGAAGTATATATACACATATAATACTCGTACAAAGCCGGGGCGGGCTGTAAATATGTAACCAACAAAAACGTACCAAATAATAATTATATATAAGGTACAGGAGCCAATGAAGGCCCACTTAATTTCAAAACCTCGTGAAATCTTGCAAATAAATAAAGTATAGAAAAAACATAATGGAAGTTGTAATAATAATAATTAAAACACACTTGCATTATTGTCTATGGTACTAGTAGCATAAACCCGCGAAATTTAAAATGTTTCGTTTAATCATAACTGTATTTTTTTTAAAGTGGGCTATCCTAGGAGCCGGGCCATCTTCGGCGACACTACCTTATACTAAATAATGAATAGTAAAACTCACTTTAGGGTCACTAGCACACGTTATAAATTTCTCAATTTAATTTTTTATACTATTATGATCGTGATGATCATATCATTGAGTATTGCCACTGGATAACCAGTAGTAGTAGTAATGCCATACGATCACATACATAGTACATACTTTATTTTGACAGCTCGAGAAGACAAAATGTCGGCCTATCATCATCAGTTCATATTAGACTACTGGACATAAGCCTCTCCCAAGGCACGCCACTGAGCCCGGTCTTTGGCTCTAGTCTTCCCAGTTGCTGCCAGCTATCTTGCGTATATCATCGCTCCATCTTGCCGCAGGGCGCTACACTACGTCTGCCGATTCGCGGTCTCCACTCCAGAACACGTCTACCCCAACGGTTATCTAAGGTTAAAATATCGGCCCACAAGATATTTATTATCAAACGAAAGCTGGCTCTAAAGCTGAAACAAAACCTATAATTCCTCAATGGGTTAGAATGTGTAAAGGGTAAATTACTATTCGATACAATGCTAAGAGGCGTCACTGGGGGAAGACAAACTGTAGGCGGGATATCTTTAGTCAAAGTCAACGTCAATAGATTTTATTGCAAATAGGCTATTTTTAGCACTTTTAAAAGTCAAAATTATAATAGGTACTTAAAATCAAGTTTAGTACGTTTAAGTTCAATAAAAAATAGTCTATATGTGATAGTCACCAGATAGTATTCGTAATGTGGACTATAATGTTTATAACAAAGCACATCAATCATAAAGTTTAAAGACAGGCTCTTATCACGATCACATTTCTCCATTACCTTACATACAATACCGTATTCGTCATAAAACTAAATGTGCCGGTATTGTACTGTCTCGCGCCCGAACTGTCGCGACTCATTAAACTAAGTTCAAGGAACGTGTTGTATCGTAAACTGGTGTAACATAGTGTTGCTATATTTCGATGGTAAGCTTACTTGACTCCGAATAGGGTTGCCACGCGTGTTGTTTTTTAACCAAGCTTGAAAGTCAGATAATCTACACATATAAAATTCAAAGTCTTGACTGACTGACTTATATATCAACGCACAGCCTAAACCACTGGTCCTAGAGACTTGAAAATTTGAACAGTGTGTTCTTTGTAAAGTGTAGGTATTCACTAAGAAAGGGTTTTTCGAAATTCCACCCCTAAGAGGGTAAAATGGGTGGTTGAATTATCTATGATAAAAATTCTTCTTCGTTTCCTATAGGCCACGCGGGTGAAGCCGCGGGCAGAAGCTAGTATTATTATAATGGAGAATGGTTTTGTCAACATTAAGGATTATGGACTGTTATAAGAACTTTCACTTTAATTTATGTTATGTGAATAACACTTTGGAACAAGGACTACTTTGACCAAGCAAAACACTTACTGTTTTTTTAATTGGTCATAGGCAAAACATTTTACCACCGCCTCGCCTGATGTTAAGCAATGACGTGTTCTAAGATGGAGCATGCTTGCCTAGAAGATAACTGTTCACTCTTGATTTAAAAACTCCGAGGTTATAGTTAACTAAAAATAAGGTCGCCGGAAAGCTGTTCCATTCATTAAAAGTTCGCACTATAAAATTAGTAGCGAATCGCTATGTGCGAGTTGAAGGAATTTCAACCGCGCTTCTGTTGATGTTGATGCCATCATGATGAGATCGAACTATAAGACGCACAGAAACCTGTACATCTTGTAGTTGGATGAAGGAAAGGATTTAAGCATGTAGCCTATTTTAGCATTTAAAAAATTACTCTTTATATTATATCTATTAATTTTGTGGGTTACTCACCCACAAAATATTTTATTTTTATTTTATTTTATTTATTTTTGTTTTGATATTTATATATTTTCATTAATGACAGCCCTAAAGTTTCACTAGTCAAGAGCCCGTGATTCAACAAGTTAGACATACGCCACCTTGTTTTGTAACTAAATACACTGCACTTAGCACTTTGTTGCTAAGTACTTCGTTACTGCTAAGTAGATAGTTCAATGTATGCTACGTTGTTGATACTTACCAGTGTGCATTCAATTTTCTAAATCTAGCAAGTAGATAGTCTTAAAAGCATTTAAGTCATATAATAAACACCTAAAAACTGGTTACAATACTTATTAGTTTCCTACCACAAACTATGTGCTAACCTTTTGTTTAAATTTAAATGAATTTAATGTATAAAAATATATTGTTCCGTTTTAAAATGAATATAATTTATAAAAATATATTGTTCCTGTTTAAAATGAATTTAATTTATATTACATTATATTATCAAATGAAAACGATAAATACAGAAATTAAAAAAAGATTAATTTAAGTTCCTATTTGTTGTTTTAAACTCGGTTTTTTAATCATTTTTAGTTATTGTTAGTAAACTTAGATAAGCGTGCAAAATTTCAGCTTAATCGGAAACCTTAAAATGGGTCAAAATTGACTTCTAAGATTTTATTGCATTGTTAGTTAGTTAGTTTTACTTCGATTTCTTTAAGATTCCATCATCAATTCCTGATTTGATGATAATGGGACAATGGGAAAGTACACCCTTTCGAATTTAAAATGAATTTTTGAAATCGATTCACAATTGGCGAAAATATCGATGAACATACACAAAAAATATATATACAGACGAACATAGCACCTCTTCCTTTTTGGAAGACGGTTAATAAAATAGATTTAATGCAGAGGAAAACTTTTAATCACGAATAGGATTTGAATTCATATGTCCCTGAAGCCGGGAAAAGCTTTACCTACTGACTAGTGATCTCAAGTCCAAATTGTCCTTCACCTTTTACAACTTACGGGGCTAGTTGCGTCAGATGACGCAATTTTCCCTGTAAGTTGAGATGAGAGATTAAGAGATTCTTGAGAATCGCCCCAATTAATACACATATTGGAAAAAAATCATTCCCTAAAATTTCTAAAATTGCAATAATGACTATGCCAAATATTGCTGTGAAAAAAAATTCAAGAGTAAAACATTTTACATTTTTTTGACATCCATTCATATTTAACGTTAGAATGGACGGTAAAAAGAAATCAAATATTCCGTGAAAATCACGCGAACTCATCAGTGAAACATTCTATTAAATTAAAAAAACAATGGAAATCATCTGTCAAACAAGTAACAGCAAAAAATCAGCTCATCAAAGTAAAAAAAATTGTCACTGTCAGAATACAACCGAATTTCCGTAACTATTTTCAAAAGATTACAAAAGGAAATTGTGAAAAAAATGTTTGAGGCGATATTATTTAGAAAGGAAGTGTCTCGGACAAAACAAAGACCCCCTTAATAATAGGGCTTCAGAAAGTTGCGTCAAAGGGCCAGATCGCGGCCGAAAGTCCCTCTTATCTCGCCCGACTTCCCTCAAATGACACTTATCTACGTTTTACTTTATTGATTGATTCAAAATTGTTATTGCGACATCTAATTAACGTGTTCAGTCTTTGAAATGTCAAGTTTTTGTTAAAAAGGTGTACATATTATATTAAATCTCGTAAAAATATTTATGAAGGGTTTTAAGAACAATATTACCTTTTTTGCCTCATACTTTCCTGCCAACACGGGAGTGGTGTGGAGTGGTGGTATGTGGGATTCGAACCTACTAAAACCCCCCGTGAGCCGTCTTCCGCCGTACCACCGGGCGAGAAGGGATTGCGTTTTCAGTCCAGCCATCAGAACAATAGTACCTATTACAACTAAGCTTATAAAATTATGTGTCTCACAGTTTATTCAATAATTTTATTTTCAGTATTCAAATGCTTCAAACTGTTGATATTCTAAAAACAGGTCTATAATTATATATCTGTGACAAACACCCATTTTGTTGCTGACTGAATAAACGCTGGATTGGGGTTAATCCGACAAATGAAGGCATTTAGGGTGTATAGGAAATTTAAACTGAATTTACTTTGTACAGTACCTAAATATTGAAAAAAAATTTTTACTAAATTTGAATTCATGATTTCTTAGGACATCTAAATTCAATTGGGTTCGATTCCTACCCAGGACAAACATTTGTGTGATGAACATCGATGCTTATTCTGTGTCTGGGTATTATATTGTATTCTATGTATGTATTTACAAACAAAAAGTATCTAATTATTTTATCAGTTATCTGGTTCCTATAGTACAAGCTTTGCTTCGTTTGGGGCTAGATGGCGTTGTGTGAAATGTCCACATATATTTATTTATTTATGTATTTAATACCTATTATTGTTACTAGTACATGTAGATTTAATTTTCACACGTCACATTACACCTAATACTATTTTTAGCACCTGCAATGTTTTTAAGCTGAAGTTTATACATTGAAATGCTACTATAATTGAAGGGTTGAGAATAAAAAGGGCTTAACTGTCAAATTGACAGTTTCCAGAAAATTGACTTAAAACGTCAACGGCGTCATATTAATGTAGAGTGCTTATAAGGTAATAGAAAAGGTTTATGTAAGTTTCAGTTGCTTGAAAAGGTTTTAATTCTTTTTAAAATTACTAAATATAGTACTAATTCATACAATTAATGTTAAAATATAATATAATAAAATAAATATAGTAATGTTTTTATGCTAAGCGAACTGTATTCCTGTGACAGATAAACCGTTTTTAGACTCAAAATCTCTAGATTTAAGCCTCATTTTGGTATTTTGAGGATGTATTATTGAAGATAATTTCACGCTGAATCCAACGATACCCATAAGTCATTTTGTCAAAAAAATCAGTTAAACCCTTTTTATTCTCACCCCTTCATTCCTCACCCCAATTGGTAAATATTATCAAAAGAAGTCAGGGATTGTCAAAACAAAGTGACACAAAACTAAATTCATCCACTGAAGGCTGTCAAAACTTAAGTTAATGTATACAAAACGGACTAAACTGGTTTATTATTGCCACTTCATGCCGCATCGAGCGCAAACAATACTCTTACTTGTAAGTTTGGAAGGAAGCTCTGGACTTAATAATATTATTAATTATTTTATTAAAGAATTTGTGTGATTTCGCTAAAATGGTGACGATATTTTGTCCTTTATATATCATTGTAATGTTTAGTTTTCCATCTATACATATAAAATTCAAAGTCCTGACTGACTGACTGACTTATATATCAACGCACAGCCTAAACAGCTAGAGACTTGAAAGTTGGAGGGTGTGTTCTTTGTAAAGTGTAGGTATCCACTAGGAAAGGGTTTTTCCTTTTAATTATTTTCCTATTAGCCACGCAGGCGAAGCCGCGGGCAGAAGCTAGTCTAGTAATAAGATTACTCGAAAATATTCTAGGCTAATTAATCGTATTAAAATAAGTATAAAAGTAGGTTTTGCTGATCAAACTCCACAAAATTTGTTAAACAAATCTGTCTGATCCTTGTTCGTCTATAATAACCGAAGCACACATATGAATACACAACCACTTGTTTCACTATAAAATGCAAGACGCATGAATATTTTATTACCACGCGACGTGTTTCGCCTACGAGAACAAAAAAAATCTCTAGCAATTTCACCCGAGAACGTAGAAGCGCTGGAAGTCACGGCTTGGCCTGGATAATCTAGGTCTCATTAAAATATCAAAATAAGAAACGGCTTTTTGCCACCGATAAGCCTACGATACCTTACTGATTTTTTTCAAGCGTATAATAGTATAAATAAATAAGTATTAGTGGATATTTTACACAGCACCATCTAGCCACAAACTAACCAAAACTTGTACCACGCGAACCAGGGTGATCACGAAACTTTGATTGCAATGCAACAGGTGAAATTTCCATACTAACTATGCACATAAACTGCATATTGAAACTGTCTAATCCATACAAATTTTTGTTGCTATTGTTGCAATCGAGTTACGTGATCGCCCACCAGGTAGCTAATACAATATATAGGTTTTTTTTTGTAAATACATACATAGAATACAATATAATACCCAGACCCAAACAAAATCGATGTTGATCACACAATTGTTTGTCCTGGGTGGTAATGGAACCGACAACCTGCAGTTCAAAAAGCAGGGTTACTACCACAGATTACTTCTTCCGTTACTGAGCTATCGGGCCAGTCATTAGGTCATGTAAAAATGATTTTAAAAGTAGAGCATTATTACGAATAACGCTAAATCGCGAAATGATGTCAAAATCGAAACATTTGACGTTTTTGAGTTGTTGCAATTAAGTCTCTGTGTGCGGAAAGCCGTCGAATGCAAGAGCCATATTAGCCGTTCAAAGTGATACTCTATGGGGAAGGCATATGTGCCAAATATTAATAACTAGCTACCTCAACCATCATCGTCCGATGCTCCGTCCTATCTATTAAAAATCCCACAGGAAAAGACGTTCTGTTTTTTCCCGAATTTCAAAACTTGATTCAGACTTTACGAAAATTTTAAAACAAATAAAACCAAATCGGTCTACCCTTTCTCAGATGTTGCGTTTACTAATTAATAGCACCTATTATAGATATGTAAAAACAATACTTGTAACAATATTTTTAATGGACTTCGATAAAAGAGGAGTTTCTCTATACGGTTCGTTTTTTTTTTGGGTGTACATTAGAACTACGTCATTATAATCTGATTTGAGTTTTATTTTTTAATTTTATTTAATTGATATACTTTCAGATTAACCCCATAGAAATGTCATCAAAATAAGTTCCATGGTTTGGTTATGTTAGCCTGGAAGAAATCGCTTAATATGATAAGCCGCCCTTTGTTCTACCATTTACGTAAGTTTTTTAAGGTGCGTTGTTATGTATTATAATAATAGGTCTTTACCTATGAAATTGCCGTATTGCAGTACAGACTTTTTCAAACAAAAAAAGTTTTGATTGGCTATGAATTCTAAATTCAAATTAATTCTGTTTTAAAAATATGACATTCTATTTACAATATAAGTCTTTTGTTTATTGATTAACGTTGTATTTTCATTACATTTCAACATTTTTCCTCATAATGGATACTTTGAAATTTCGTGTAATTATGGAATATGAGTTCCGTCGTGGTACCAACGCGGCACAAACGACACGTAACATCAACGACGTTTACGGAGAGAACTGTACAAACGAACGTACGACCCGTTATTGGTTTGCTCGGTTCCGTTCTGGGAATTTTGACTTGAAAAATGAACCTCGTGGTCGTCCGGAAACTTTGGTCAACAATGATGAATTAAAGGCGATTGTGGAAGCTGATGAATCTCAATCTACAGCTGAGCTGGCAGCAGCTTTTGATGTTAGCATCAAAACAATATTGGTCCATTTGCGACAGTTTGGCAAGATAAAAAAGCTTGATAGATGGGTGCCCCACGAACTTAATGATCGCCAGCGCAACGTACGCGTCGAGACTTGCCTTGCGCTGCTTAACAGGCACAGAAATGAAGGAATTTTGAACCGAATTGTTACGTGCGACGAAAAATGGATTCTTTTTGACAATCGAAAGCGCTCAGCAAGTTCGTTAGATCCTGGTTCGGTACCAAAGCAATGTGCAATACGAAAAATGACCCCTAGAAAGGTGATGGTCACAGTTTGGTGGTCTAGTGCTGGTGTGATTCATCATAGGTTTTTACAAAACGGCGAGAGCATTACTGCAGATGTGTACATTGAAGAACTGACCACAATGATGGCGAAACTCGCATGTCTGCAACCAGCTTTGGTCAATCGGTCGTCTCTACTGCTACTTCACGACAACGCGCGACCCCATACTGCACAACAGACCGTCTCTAAGCTGCATGAGTTGGGTTTGGAAGCTCTCCCTCATTCGCCATACTCACCAGATCTTGCGCCTACCGACTATTACTTTTTCCAAAATTTGGACAACTTTTTAACGGGAAAAAAATTCAATTCCCGAGAGGCAGTACAAAACGCCTTTGAAGAGTTTGTTGTCTCCCGTCCTGCTGATTTTTTCAAGAAGGGCATCCATAAACTGCCACAGCGTTGGCAAAGATGCATTGATTGCAGGGGTGATTACTTTGAATAAAAGAAATAAATAAGTTCGAAAAAAAAATACTTTAACTTTTTTCAAACAAAACGGCAATTTCATAGGTAAAGACCTAATATAATAAAGTATTATTGTATTGTATTATATTGTTATGAAATCTAAATAACTCGAAAAAATATGTCGTCCAAGTGTTTTTCAGTATAAAATTAAGACGATTGAAGTCGATATAGCCCCATTACAAAGCACTAGCTTCACCCTACGGTTTCACCTGCGGATATAAAGTAATATGTGTGTTAATCCACTATATAAGCTATCTACATTCCAAATTTGCATTCAAATCCATCCAGCCGTTTAAGCGTGAAAGAGTAACAAACATCCATACATACAAACTTTTGCTTTTATAATATTAGTAGTATATTATTTATACTTATGATGATGACACATGAACGAATAGCACAGAAGTCTTACCTAATACTACAGATTACCAATAATTATTTTTTTGTTTGGTTTTGGCTCCACACGTTTGTGTATTTAGCCAGTGTCAAGTAATTGATAATATCTCAAGTTAATTAATATCATATAATGTGTCAAGTCACAGTCCAAGTCATCAAGTTAAGTCATAGTCTAGTCTAGTCAAGTCATACTCCTAGTAAAGTGGTGGTAACTTTACTTGAAGCTTCTATGGAGTTTTGGAAACAACACGAAAAGAAACGTTTCACCATCATTATACCATTTTTCCACACTCACGCCTGTAATCCAGAACTTAACGAATAAAATGCCACCAATTTTATGCACTAACACTGAAAATAACACAAGTTTAGGAAAATAATACAATGCGGTGACGCAATCTTTTTCGCTTTCCCGCCAAAACTCATAATAAAATTACGGGTAAATCTTAAATCGGCAAACTTGAATCGTTTAATTCAAACGGAGTACGGCGCAGTTTTTTCACAAACTACAGCGCATGAAACTTTGTAGTGGTACAACTATCACTTCCGCGACAAAGTGCCACAAAACACAGTTACTTACTTTAAGGAAAATACAAAACAAGATGCAAATTCAAAATTCTCGTTCCACGAAACGAAATGAAGATGCAAGCAATAAAAACGAAAACGGTGCTTGGAACGGTACAACGGTAATTTGGTTCTGAATCCAATTTTTCCTAATAGAATGCTCTATTAACAATCAGAATCAGACTCTGGCGGAAATTACTCTGTTTTCAAAGAGAAATCTCTGTTCAAATAACAAGTCATGGTTAAAGTGAGCTACATTGAAGTCTGATTTGATTTGCATGTTTTCTAATGCTGCGTTATAGCAAGTTTTTTTTTTGACGGGGCTTCTACTTTCTACTTTGAGTTAAAAATCGCAACTGGATCTGCGCATTGAAATGTGGTATTTTTGCGGGTTTTAATGGATTACTTACGTGAATTATGTATATCAAATGAATATTTCATCCGGTCATTTCTTTAGAACGCTATTAATTTGCAATAATATGTGTTAAAGACTTACTGGAAATTTGGATAACTACGTTGATAAAATATTTTGGAAAATTTATTGTACTAAATTAAGTTTTGTTCTGTCATTTCGGTTTTTCATTTACATAATTTTTTTCAAACAATCATTTTTCACATTGGTGACGTTATAAAAATGCGTTTTGTTGATTTTGGGCTCACACCGCAACTTAATGTTAAAATGGAGTTGCATTTGATATCTTGAAATAGAATTCTTTTACAGAAAGTGGAATGTATTTTAATTTCAAAGTTCATTACAGCTTCCTCAATATTTAGACATTTTTATGTTCCATAATTTCCACTAAATATATTTTTGGAGTTTTGCCCAGTTATCCTTACCGACCATGCATGCAAGTAATAATAATCCAAACCGGTCATGCTACGATTTAATCCGATTTCTAGAAGAAAAAGAAAAAGTTCAGTTACCCAAAGCAGATCGGTTCTTAAAATTATTTTGTTTAATTGTCAACCTATTTGTCAAAACGTTAAAATTTAACATTCTGATAAGTTGAATCACATATTAATAAACAAGGATGGCTTAAGTTTGTAACTTCTCTATACGTACATAAACCGCAAGCAATACCCTAACACACCGGGATGCTTCCGAAGTTCCAGCGCGATGCCCTAGGGCCATCAGAGCCTAGTCAGCCGCACGTCGCGATAACGAAGTTTAGTCTCACCTCGGCCACCCGCGTAATATGGCCCGTTATTATTAGCACTATACATATTACAGCACATCTTCTACTGACAAAATGTATATAGCGTCATTATCATAGTGGCTGAACTCAGTGGGCAGTGTTTATTTGGTAGCCCCACGTACTAAAGGCTGTTTACATGGCCTATAATCGCGGAAAAAGACCTTGCACTTACCAAGTATCATATATTAAATGAAAAAAATAACAGCACATGTTTTACTGACAAAATGTATATAGCGTCATTATCATAGTGGCTGGACTCATAATAGTGTGCAGTATTTATTTTGTGACCTCACGCATAAAAGGCTGTTAATATGGCCTATAGTTGCGGAAAAGGAGCCTGCACTTACCAAGTGTCATATTATATTAAATCAAAAAACTTATAGCACATGTTTTACTGGCAAAATGTATATAGTGTCACTATCATAGTGGCTTGTCTCATAATAGTGGACAGTGTTTATTTTGTAACCCCACGTATTAAAGGCTGTTAATATGGCCTATATTTGCGAAAAGGAACCTGCACTTAATAAGTGTCAAATTATAGTGAATGTAAAGAGTTGCAGCACATGTTCTACTGACAAAATTTATATAGCGTCATTATCATAGTGACTGAACTCATAATAGTTTGGAGTACTCGTTTATATAAGAATATAACTCTATGTGTATATACCTAAATAAAATAATTTTTTAAAAGGTATGTACTTACTATTAAGTCTTCTCTATATGGACTATCTGACAGGCTATAATAGTTTTTCACCGACTTAGTTCGGATCGAAAGCCGTTACGCGAGTCATTATCATTGCCAAACATTGACGTTCAATACATAATAGGTATGTGTACAGGTATCCTGTCTGTGTCCTAACAAAACCTATGTAAACTAAGTTAAGTTAATAATATTGAATAGTTAAGTTATAAGTAAGATTAATAAGATATATATAAATAAGATTCTAAAGAGTTATATCTATCTATCTATCTTAGTGAAAATATGACCTCTTCTGCTGGCTGTTAAGATTTTAAGCCTCTGGCCTTATTTCCCAAATTATGAAAAGATAATAATTGCTCCAGCGGCTCACAAATCATTCTCCTAAAATATGGCTTTTTTGATAAAGATTTATTTTACTGTTTGCTATGAAAAAAAATACTCGAGACTCTTTTTCGAGCATTCATCAAATTTTTTTACTAATTAGGCAAACTTAAATAAAAGGAAAAGTTAGCCTTATCTACCTGTCAGCTAATAATTTAATGGCCAATTTAATTTTTATTATATCAGTGCGTTGAGAATCACCGGATATTCTTAATTAAAAAGTTTAAATATCCGAAAATATGTACAAAAAATAAAAGCTGATGATGCTATGAATACAGTGCAGTTAAAAGGTGCTTAATAGGTATAATGTTAATAGATAAGGTTAATCTTCTGAATTAAGTGTCTAGCATTTCAAATAGTTTGTTAATTTGTTTACGAAACGCGAGTTTTTTAATACTCTTTGGAAGATATTAAAAAAAAAGCGATTGAAAGTACTAGATAACAGACAGTATATCTTTCTTTTACATAATATTATTTACGTGACGTGTCAGTTCTTCGCCTGATGTTAAGCATCACAGTATCACATAACAGATACACTGCCATTCAGCCATGCATCAGCACGTCATATTAACAGCTTCTTTGGTGTGGTGAGCAGGTCGGCTTATAGCCCGGAGGCGGCGGGTTCGATTCCCGAGGCGGGACAAGTATTTGTGCACAGAAAAAAAACACAAATACTTGTTTTGTGTCTGGGTGTTATGGGACTATGGTCCTCGTAGTTTCTGGGTAATATAAAAAGTAATATTAACAGGGAATCCTAGTTACGCTCCAGGATCCAGGTATGTATGAGATCGTTGGGCGTATATAAAATTGTGACACTGCAGTACGCAAACTGTCCTGAGATATCAAAAGACATATTATAATCACTACTTGAACAGTTCCGTTTTCAAGCAGGTAACCTCTAGGCCAGTACACGCCGATTAATTTCGTTGCGTTTGTGCGTACAATGAAAATAAATCAACAGCAGTTAAATCTAGGATAAATAATTAGTTAGTTACATGCTGTTTAATGAAGCAATAAAACTATTTTTGACAGGTATGTGGCAGTTGCGGCGTGCATTACAATCACATTCACAATTCTTGACGTATCAATTGTTTCAACAGTCTGACCGTACAAATGTAGATTTTCAATACTCTGCTATGTTTTAGCTATGTTTTAGTTGAAACTGAAGAATTGTACTTCATATGTGGTTCAATTAGGAATCTTGATGAAATTTATCCATTGGATTGATCATTGGTTGGTTGCTTGCTATTTAGCAACCAAATCAAGGGAAACCAATTACCGAACAGCCACCCGGTTGTTTCGGTAATTGGTTTGCCTTGCTTTTGTCGATGTTTGTTGGTTTAATTGGTTGGCCTAATCTCTGCTGATCAACCCATAATTCTAATCCCAGATTATTAATAAGAGCTGAATTAATGAATATGATGAAGAATTGTATTAATGGTCATTACAATATCGTGGGGAATACTCTGAAGAGATGTCTAGATAGTAATATCTTCTCGATCTTATTATTGAACTTTTCGGCAACGCGATAAAATGCATCCACATATTATAGACACATGGAAGTCTCTATTTGACGCGAATCATGCGGTCATTTCTTCCACGATCCTGCAAGACATGGAATGGTCTTCCTTTTGAGGTTTTTCTGTACAACTATAGTATGGGAAACTTTAAGAAAGATGTTAAATGTGTGTATCTAAATGCACACCAGCAATATGCTTGTCAATGTTGCAAATGTCCAGAAGTGGTTGCTATTCTTACTACCTTCAGAAACTGTAATTAATATTTTAACTATAACCTCATTTTACCTTACCTTATTTTATTTTTTTCTCTTTTCAGGGATTTTTTTTTAGCTTAGTGCTAATTATGAAATTACGTAATTATGTTAAAATTCCTTTTTATGTGGGCTAAGAACAAATGAAATAAATAAATAAAATAGAGGAATAATGTTTTAAGAGATTATTATTATTAATGATAATAATAATAGTAATAATTATTACGCCCAACGATCACATAGATCCTGGACCCTATAACTAGAATTCCCTTTATCTAGGGACTTAGGCACTATGATACGAAGACCATGGTCCCACAACACCCAAACACAGAACAAGTATTTGCGCTTTTTTTCATGTGCGCAAATACTTATCATGTCGCGGGAATCGAACCCGCCACCTCCGTGTTATAAGCTAAATTGCTCAACCACTACACCAAAGAGGTTGTCAATATTTAAAGATATTAATTATCGAAATCTAAAGTACTTAATTGGCCAGTGCCCGTTTGCATATTTTCATCTTGTCCCGTACATCGTCTGGGTTCCACACAAAAAGCGAGGCATTGTCAAAAGAAAAATGTGACGTCACATAATTAAGGGTCATTCGGCTTAGGTACGGAACCGCAAATGTGACATTATTAAGGTACCGGAGTTTCGTATACGAAATTATATTTTCAAAGGAAACTTAGTAAGCTGTTTTAAGGGTTAATGAGTTTTGAATAACGAATACAAAGCAACGTTTTGTGTTTTAATGACGTTAAGGTGTATTTAGCTTAGTTTATTATGGGTGTGCCGTATACGGAAGAAGTTTGGGTATTGTGCGTATAAATTGCCAATCATAATAATTTCTACCTCACACCCGTCGTCTTACTCACTTTGACGTTTGTCTTTTTAGCACATTGGACTAATAATAATAACGCCCAACGATAATATACATAGATCCTGGGCCCTAATTAGGATTCCTGTGTCTAGGGACCCAGGAACTACGAGGACCATGATCTCACAACACCCAGACTCAGAACAAGTGTTTGCGCTTTATTTTCCTGTGCACAAATACTTGTCCTGCCACGGGAATCGAACCCGCCGCGTAACTAAATAGAAACGTATATTTGAACGTTTCAAAATTACAAGAATTGGTCTCCAGGTTTATGTTCTTAATGAATTCTTAAAATGAAAGATTATTAGACTGCATCGCCTAAAAACCTTTCATTATAACGAATTCGATTAACTTTTGAATGTATACAAAATAAAGATTTTTTAGACATCACCTTTTTACCCCAATTATTAAAAGGTAAAAAGCGCCTTAATTAAACTTGTATCCACTATAAACATGGACGGTATTATTCCTGAAAGCGTTTATTTTATGGAAATCACATAATTTGTACTGTTTTCACTTTATTTTTATTTTGTTACTGAACACGAGAAAACTTTTGTATTTAGTAGGATTGCAATTTTTACGGAGAGTTTTATCTGCTCGGAAATTTTGTCATTGTTCTCGTTGAAGCTGAACTATTTAGGCAACAACCCTTTGTATGGACAAGCGTTTTTGAAACTTTGATGAGAATTTGGGATGCTTATATTCTAAACTAGTTGCGCCCCGTGGTTTCACCCGCGGATAAAAAGTATTTTAATTAATTACTCATCCCACGGGAAAATTTCACTTTTCCGGGATAAAATGTAGTCTATGTGCTAAACCAGTGTATAAGCTATCTTGGTACCAAATTTCATCTAAATCTATCCAGCCGTTTGAGCGTGAAGAAGTTACAAACATACACACATACAAACTTTCACCTTTATAATATTACTGTGATAGTTATTGTACTTTTACAGTACTTATTTAAGTAGGTATAGGTATAACTATTTTTCAAATGCCTGTGACTGACATGCCCGTTTCAAATTTTATTAAAATAAATGAGTAATAAATAATGCTTAAAATTCAATGTCACTTAGGCATTATTTTTTAATATTACAGCAGAAATATATGTAAGGTAAAGTTTCTTTTTTTTAGTTTGATAGGCTTGCGTTTGACCACTATCTAACCTGATGGTATGTGACGATGCGGTCCAGGTACATCTTAGAAAGAAGATACCTGTTCACTTTTGATTTGAAGACTTCAAGGCATTGTTTTCGAGAAATACGGACAAAAAGCGTTCTACACATAAATAATTATAAAAAATACAACAACTCGTAAATTAAAATATACATGGAGATATACATGGATTTAATTTTAGATAATTATTTTTACTATTACAAATAATAACTATGTAGTATTTTTGTAATGTGCTTGTGTGTGTTGTAAGTCAATGGAAATACTTATATTTATTTAAACATTCATCATTTTTATTTTTGTAAAGTAATAAAAACTAATCTATAAAATTAAAAAAAAATTATACAATAGCATTTTGTATATTTATTTTTCGGTTAGTAATTTATCCAGCTAACAAGGAATTGTGTAGGTATAAGTACTTATTTTAATTTTGATGTAAATAATCTAAAAGTATTAAACCAGTTGAGTAAAATCAGTATAGGTATGCGCTAATTTATATGTATAGTTATGTATTTTAAATATTTACCAACTTTGATTAAAACAAGTGACGAATTTTCATTCAACAACCAACTTCGAAAAACTTTTTTGCGAACTTCAAAAGTTCTCAAACTTCTTTCAAAGTGTCTATAAGTCTGTATGCTTTTGGAATACTGCTTTTAATTTTTTTTTTTTGTCGCGTGAGCTATGCAAATGTGCATTCGAAGTGCGTCCGCATAGCTCAGGGGTATCGCGGCGACTGCTGTGCTTGGCCATCCGCGGTCGCCGTCGAAGCCTGCGAAGCATTTCTTCAGCAGTTGAAACGCGCATGCGTGAGCAGACTCCGCCTACTGAAACTTTTTCGCATGAAAGTGCCTCGAGCGCGCTTTACTATTCGAACTTTTTCTTTTTATATTCTTTGTCTGAAGTTTCCTTTGGAGTAGGTCATAACGTATTGAGCCTGTTTGTTTTGTTCAGGTTTAGTCTTCTTCAGTATATTGTTATTAGAATAAGGTTCTTCAATTGTATTGTATAGGTACACAATAAAATATAATTCTTACTATATAGACTTCTCTGATAAATGTAATCAGTATATGTTTTTCTTTTGTTTAATAAATTTTGTAATGCTCTGCGTTGACAATAATTGTAATAAAAAAACAACCGAATCAACAATCTCCACTTTGAAGTCAGTTTAGTGTAGGTTATTAATTTTTTGTAGACTAGTAGAACTAAAGGTGGCTCGCGGTTTCGGCCAGCAACTTAACTAGCCCTTTCGCACAGAATTTAAATATTATTAGATAGTAATTAACAAACACAAAGCGTAGAAAACCTACTTGAGACTTACATGGTTTTTTCATAGATGTCATTGTCAGAACAATTTTTTTTTTTATAAATTAGACAAACAAGCAAACGACCCACCTGATGGTAAGTTACCGTCACCTATAAACATCTGCAACACCGGGGGCGCTGCCAGTGCGTTGCCTACCTTTTAAGACTCTATTTACCCGACCGACATTCAACTAGACCAAATTGAAATGGGATCGCTCGGGAAGCACCAGCTTTCAAATAAAAAAATAATCTTCAAAATCAGTTCACCCAGTCGAAAGTCTTGAAGTAACATAATTTTTTTAAAGTACAGTCGAATTGAGAACCTCCTCCTTTTTTGAAGTCGGTTGAAAAGTAGCCTATGTTTACCCCAGTTATATAAACAATCTGTGAGCAAAATTTTATCCAAATTAGTTCACCTTTTTTTGGCGTGGAAGCCACAGAAACAAAGAAATAAGTATTATTGTAGGAAAATAAAAAGTCCATCAGTGGATTTGTACATCGATGATGAGAATGGTGATTTTCACGTAGCCTAGCCCCAGCACTTTATGGACAATTATTTTATGGTGCAAAATACTTTATCGTATAAAAAATGTGGTTAGTTGTTTTTTATGCTTTATAAATTTGTTTGCTTTGCAATTGAACGGGGCAATGCTGCCAGCATTTTGGGTATACTACCTACTGGTAGTGGGCTGGAGCAATTGGACTGTCTATAGGTCATCGCGGCCAGTATATAGAACAAATGTTTTTTTTTGTAGTAGTAGGTAGTTATAAGTATTGGTTATTAAATCATTGTAGTATTTATAATGTTAAATATCGCAGTTTCAAAGTAAAAAAAATGTGGTAAAGCATATGTTTATTAAAACAAACTACTCCAGAGTGTCAACGGAAAGTCAGGTTCACACCAAAGATAATATCTAAATTTCCTTTTCTCTATTTTCCAACAATAAGGCCGGTGAAACCGATGTAAATGTTAAATAGTATCTCACGTCGTCAGTTGTAAACTGTTTACGGATAGGTATACAGACACCCGACGACACCAGGGCTTAGCTCTACTCGAAAATATTTACAATTTTATCGCTTACCTACTCGTACCTGCAGTGGGATTACCATGATTTTGTATTTCAGTTACGAAATAAAACCTTTTGGTAACGCCTTAATTCGCTACACGAAATGAAACGTTACGAAAAAAAGAAACTCAAAATGTGCATAAGAACGTTTCTATTTGCACTTATCGTTGTAAAAAATCTACTTAATATTCACGTCAAGTCTTTATTTTCAACTAAATACTACAATGATATAATAACTAATACTTTTTTTATGTTAAGGAATGACTTGACGAGCTAGCCGTTCGCCTGATGTTAAACGACACGGCTGCCCATATCAGCTGCAGTGTCACTCGGAACTCTAAAGTGTAGAGTTTCGCGTGACACTGCACTGCGCACGTCATCCTGAGACATCAACACAATCTAGTAATAAGATTACTAAACTGTGAGATCAGATCATAAAGTCTCATTTGCCCAGTAATTTCACTAGCTACAGTGCCTTTCAAACCGGAACACAGCAGTGCTTGCGCACTACTGCTTGGCGGCAGAATAACTGGCAAAGCGGTGGTACCTACCTAGACGAACTTTGCAGAAGTCCTACCACCTAGTAATAACACTAAACATAACCTACTACAAAAAAATATTTGGACTATATACTGGCCGCGATGACCTATAGACAGTCCAAATGCTCCAGCCCACTACCAGTAGGTAGCGTACCCAACATGCTGGCAGCATTGCCCCGTTGAATTGCAATGTTGATTCGTTGTACCAAATAAGTGCCAGTATTAATGCTAATGACAGACATGACTGTGAACTAGTATATTTTTGATTTCTAATTGCACATTAAGCTTAAATAAATAAGTATGTGTTAATCAATTATACCTTACAATAAATTTAATATTTAGTAACAATAACAAGTATTCTGAACATACCATCTCATTTTCCATCACAATTTAATTTAAGGAATATAAAATGTTGGCCTTATAAATTTCCCTAAATATATATTTTTTTATTTACATCAATCCCTAGGTACCCATAAAAGTTAACTGAATTTTCGCTCGTTGCTCTATAAGTTTTCAGGGACGAGGTATTCCCATCGTAATTTTTATGTGTGTGTGATGTTATGTTATTTTTGAAGTAAAACTTCTTTACGCATGCTTGAATTGGGGTGGTATGCTGGTGAATGCGAGGCAAATGGAAGTTGAAGTTGGTTCACGTAGGTCTCCATTGTCAACATAACAAAGTTAAAAATTTGTATAATTATGTTGATGTGTCCGATAAAATGACAATTTAGACAATTATCAAGATCGCGACAGTAATATTAAACAAAGCAAAAACAAAGTTATACCGGCCGATAGATGGAGCTAAACTAAAGAAGTTTTACTTCAGTCGTATGGTCTAATGCGCACTCGTTTTTGTGTAGTCAATGTATGTATTTTACAAACAAAAAATATTTCAGTATTTTATCGGAGTTTTGGCGGGAAAGCGAAAAAGATCTCGTCACCGCATTGTATTATTTTCCAAAACTTGTGTTATTTTCAGTGTTAGTGCATAAAATTGGTGGCATTCTATTCGTTAAGTGCTGGATCACAGGCGTGAGTGTGGGAAAATAGTATAATGATGGTGAAACGTTTCTTTTCGTGTTGTTTACAAAACTCCATAGGAGTTTCAAGTAAAGTTGCCACCACTTTACTAGGAGTATGACTTTGACTAGACTATGACTTGACTATGACGTGATGACTTCGACTGTGACTTGACACATGTTTGCGTGAAATATCATTAACTTGATAAATTATCAATTACTTGACACTGGCTAAATACACAAAAGTGTGCAGCCAAAATGTAACAAAAGAAGAATTGTTTTATATGGTTCCCATAGTACAATCTTTGCTTAGTTTGGGGCCTAGACGGCGCTGTGTGAAATCTTCACAAATATTTATTTATTAACATAAAGTAGAGATTTTTTACTATTATGATCACATTAAAAAAATATAGGGACGGGATTGAATTAACAACACATATTAAGGGCAAATTTCCATAACCGACGGTAATCACTTTTCATCACGCGGGGGGTCCGCATGGTCGCCATTCTGTTATATGAAAAAAAAAACGAAAAAGTCATTGTCACCCTACTTTTAACAATGTTCGCGTAAGGGGTATCTTGCTCTGTACAGAGTAACGGTCGTATTTATAATGAGTCCGTGCACGTTTTATGATACCCTATGGTATCTCTCCACTGTATCTGGTATAGCTGTAATCATACCTAGTTTGTGAACATTGGTATTTTTTTATAAAGCAAACTGTGTACTATCTAGTCTCTATCAAGTTTGACAGCTTCTGTGGTGTAGTGGTGCAAGTCGGCTTACAATTCGGGGGCGGCGAGTTCGATTCCCGCAGTAGGACAAGTATTTATGCACAGAAAAAATCCATGGTCCTCGTAGTTCCTGGGTCCTTAAGCACAGGGAATCCTAGTTAGAGTCCAGGATCTATGTATGTGATCGTTGGACGTTATTTATTTATTATTATTTATTAACTGAAAAACAATAACAACTCGGATAAAATCTGTACGGTGATCTTAAGTATAACCTTCTTGGTTTGCACATAATGCATGAATTTATATTGTAATGTTATAAGTAGTCATATTAATTAGTTACAAGTTTTAAGGTACATTCTAGTAATAAAATTGCTAGACTGAGATCTTGCAAATATTATAAATGCTAAAGTTTGTGTGCGTGTGTGTGCGTGTGTGTGTGTGAATGTGTGTGTGTGTGTGTGTGAGAGAGAGAGAGAGTGTGTGTGTGTATGTGTGAGCGCGTGTGCAAATTTGTGAGTGCTGGTGTGTGTGTGTGTCGGCGTGTGCGTGGGTGTGGGTGTATGTGGGTGGATGTGTGAATGTTTTATACCATTAATCTCCGCAACTACCGAACCAATTTCGAGGAAATTGGATATGCAGATAGCTTATCCGCTGGATTAATACATGTAATACTTTTTATCTGCGGCACAAACATGCATGCACTAGTGGCATGGTGCAACTAGTCAGGTCATAAAATCTCAACCCAGTAATTTCACTATAGTTAGTAAATCACAAGCATTTTTTAATCTCGCATTCCTGTAGTTAATAAGATTACTAGACTGCGAGATCAGGTCATAAAGCCACATTTTTCCTTCGTTGTTCAATTGTTTCATTTGTTGCAATCGAGTTACGTAATCGCCCCGCAGATATCATAGTCTAGTAATCATTACTAGACTGTGCTGATGTCTCAGGATGACGTCACGTGACACTATACTTTAGATTTCCGAGTGACACTGCAACTGACAGTCTGAACCTTAGGTAGTATGTACTAGATAATATTACTGCCGCTAAAATGATACCTATATTTAAATAATTTAATTAGGTGGTAGTATTTTTCTGCAAAGTTCGTCTAGGTAGGTACCACCGCTTTGCCAGTTATTCTATCGCCAAGCAGTACTGTGTTCCGGTTTGAAGGGCACTGTAGCTATTGTAATTACTGGGCCATTGAGACTTTATGATCAGGGGGTGATCACGAAACTTTGATTGCAATGCAACAGGAGAAATTTCCGTACCAACTATGCACATAAACTGCGTTTTTAAACTGTCAAATCCATACAAATTTGTGTTTCTAATGGTTGCAATCGAGTTGTGTGATCGCCCAGCTGATCTCACAGTCGAGTAATCTTATTACCAGACTGTGCTGATGTCTCAGGATGATGAGCGCAGTGCAGTGTCCCACGAAACTTTATATTTTGGAGTCCCGAGTGACACTGTTCTGTTATGGGCAGCCGTGTCGCTTAACATCAAGAGAACGACTCCTCGTGCCATTCTTTAACATAAAAAAAACATTTGCTAAGGTTTTTTAAAGAGTATAACGTTAAATATTGAGAATGATATTTTGTAGGCGGCGCGACAAAAGCAAGCTACGAGAGGGCATTTTACCTTTTATCTGATGGCTCCAAGCCGGACATATTACGAATATTATTCCAGTCATAAAACATTATACGAGTTTGGATGTAACATTGTTAATGGAACAAATATGAGCGAATTTATTTAAGAGCGAGCGTGTTTTTTCTAGAACACTTTATTAGCTGTGCTGAAAAACTTTTGAATATTTCACAGGGTTATTTTGGCCTTTTTATATAAAGTAGTTCAGGTTCAGGTTCAGGTAAACCAGTTACATTTAAAATAAAAGCTTTTTATTTTTTTATAAATGAATGATGAGAGCTAGTCATTCACCTGATGTTAAGCGACACGGCCGCCCATAACAGAACAGTGTCACTCGGAACTCCAAAATATAAAGTTTTGAGGGACACTGCACTGCGCACATCATCCTGAGACATCGGCACAGTCTGGTAATAAGATTACTCAACTGTTAGATCAGATCATAAGTCTCAATTGCCTTCACTACTGCTTGGCGGCAGAATAAAAAAAAAAAAATGCCAAGGGTACCTAGACAAACTTTGCAGAAAAGTAATTAACTATTTTCAAGTCTCTAAGACCAGCGGTTTAGGCTGTGCGTTGACATATAAGTCATTCAGTCAGTCAGGACTTTGAATTTCATATGAATAGATGTGCTACTTGTACCTAAGGATTAGATTGTCCCACTGTATCGTCAGCTATTTTAATGTATCGTATATTAATCTAGCCAAGTCACACGCAAGATGACTTTCGTGCGGGACTATTTTATACTTTTGCAAGGTAACATTGAACTAAACAAGTGGTGTAGAAAATACAGCAGCACGCAATTCTTTGCTAACGGCACAAGGTTAGAATGCATTAGAATTATTCCTTCAAGTCTTTAGTGCAAGGAAATTATAGTTTTCTGTAATGCTGCTGTCCTGAGGCTGGTTTCGTTCATATCTGTATACAATCTATTACAACCGATATTTTAACCCGCTTTCAAAAACCTCCGTTCGTAGTAACTGCACCGGTCAATTATCAAGACTATCGAGGTCCAGTGGTGGTAGTGGAGGTGGTGTAAAATCTTTTATTAATATGTAATATAATATCTGGATAGATAAGAGCAGTAAATACGTACTCAAAATTATTTTTGGAAATGTTATGAAACTTATAAATTGTCACGGGAAATTGCCTTTAATTTCTAAATACTACAATGATATAATAACTAATACTAAAAACTACCTAGTACTAATACCTCAAAAAAAAATTGGACTATATACTGGCTGCGATGACCTATAGACAATCCAAATGCTCCAGCCCACTACCAGTAGGTAGCATATCCAACATGCTGGCAGCATTGCCTCGTTGAATTTCAATGCTTATTCGTTGTGCCAAATAAGTGCCAGCATTTTGGTCACGCGTAGCATTGACCAGGCGCGTCTGATAAACTTTTGAAAACGCGATGAGCTCCTGGCCCCCACGGACCCAGGGTCTCAACACCAAACGGCTCAAATATGTAACCGCTACCGAGATTACTATATTTGCGCCGTTTTAGCTGTTCAAACGAATTAGCCGCGGCGCCGGCCCTAACGTGTGTCTCGGGAAGATGTGACGGCGCCACAGTGTCGACGCAAGTAGCATCTCACACTAAGGGCCGTCCCATCTTCCAAGGAACCAGAGTCATTACGTCAGGTATAATGCTAATTAGAATGTCACTCTCGATAGCCTCTGTGGTGTGGTGGTTGAGCAGGTCGGCTCATAGGCCGGAGGCGGCGGATTTGATTCCCGCGGCAGGCCAAGTATTTGTGCACAGAAAAAGAAACAAATAATTGTTCTGAGTCTGGGTGTTGTGGGACTAATTCTCGTAGTTCTTGGGTCCCTAGACACAGAAAATCCTAGTTAGAGTCCAGGATCTATGTATTGTTGGGCGTTATTATTATTATTATAATTGTTATTATTTATCGGAATTCTATCCATCAGCCCAAATGTTTTAGGCTACTATAGCATTATACCCAACATACCCACGATTCTAATAGCAGTGTGTTATACAGTAACGCTTGCAAATCACAATATCGTCAATGTAAATTAGTTACAAGGTATTAACTCTAATACAACTGAGACGGTTAAAATGAAACAGACGAGCGCATGCATTCAATACAGCGAACGGGTAAAAATATGACACTCCAGCTAAAATGCCACTTCAATCACTGTCCCCGCGCCTATCTGCTTTACAGATCCACTGGATTAGCATATAGACTACTCCTCATTCCAGCCTGCTGCAATGTACCCAGTAGTTTACATAAAAGGGATTTATTGATTATATACTGTTATTATCCTAAAAACTTTTTATATTTTTTATAATTATTTTTTTGTGTAATGTTTAAATTAAAATTAATACTGACACGCACGTGATAAAAATAAAATAGTACATAGTACACATTTTTTACACGAAACATGAACCATCTGAGAAATATCAACCAGCTTATGATCAATATGAATTATAAAATTATATGTTTTATGAAAAACACGTCAATTTAATTAAAGAACCAGCTTCTCACACGGAAAACCAAGATAGTATAGCTCGTGCAAAACTTTATGAGCTCTCGGAAGTTAGGCCCAAGTACCAAACCGCGCATGGCATTATGGATATTGTAAAAGCGGCCATAATATGCGTACTGCGCAGCCATTCGCGCTAACTTCCAAGAGCTCATAAAGTATTGCGCGAGTTATACATGATTTTGATAGCATACATATATTTTATACTAGGTGGTAGAACTTTGTTGCAAAGTTCGTCGTGGTAGGTACCACCGCTTTGCCAGTTATTCTGCCGCCAAGCAGTAGTGTGTTCCGGTTTGAAGAGCACTGTAGCTAGTGAAATTACTGGGCAATTGAGACTTTATGATCTGATCTCACAGTCGAGTTATCTTATTACCAGACTGTGCTGATGTCTTAGGATGATGTGCGCAGTACAGTGTCGCGCGAAACTATGTTTTAGAGTTCCGAGTGACACTGTTTTGTTATGGGCGGCCGTGGCGCTTAACATCAGGTGAACGACTACCTCGTCACATCATTCATTAACATAAAAAAAAACATTTCACACATTCTACACACACACTTCTCGATATGATCCGCGGACTGGCTACAAGCTATTTAATTCAATGAAAACGGAAGTACCTATTTAAGTTTCACTGTTATCAACATTATTTATTTATCGAACTCAAATTAACAACAAAGTTACAATTTGAAAACATTTGAGTGTAAAAAAATATTTATTTACTCCCAGTTTCTGTGCACGTTTTCTGTCTTAGTATTTTTATCTGCCGTTCATCATGCCCTCAGAGCATCCAGTAGGGCTGAGTTCCCTCGAGGGCTGCCCATTAAAGTATTCAATAGAAGAATCACCGACGTCTGGTCTGGAGTCGGGTTTGACACACGAGTAAAATAAAACGGTTTTCGCACAACTATATAATCATCACTTTTGGGTATTGGCACTGTGGGAACGATGTCATCAGGTGCGTAGCTGTTATAGGCTGGACCATACGGAACTTGGCCGAATTTATATGGTAGTATGGGGTTTGCCATTACACTGCTGACGACGACCGTAAGGAGTGCTACTACCTGGAAAAAGTTACACTATAGAGCACACAAGAGTTCACAGTGTGAAATGCAATTTAAATCCTAGACCTAAATGTTTTATAGTGTTTGTTTGCTTATGATATTCAAGATAATCACATAACATAACACTATAAACTAATATTATAAAAACTGACGTGAGTAGTACTCATAACTACAAATATTACACGGCTAAAATATAATATTATAAAGGCTTTATAATATTATAAAGGTGAAAGTTTGTATGTGTGTATGTTTGTTACTCCTTCACGCTCAAACGGCTGAATGGATTTGGATAAAATTCGGTAACAAGATAGCTTATACACTGGATTAACATATAGGCTATATTTTATCCCGGAAAAGTGAAATATTCCCGTGGGATGGGTAAATAATTAAAATACATTTTATCCGCGGGTGAAACCGCGGGGCACAACTAGTTACAATATAAACGATCATTCCGAGTTAGACAGAAACGTTAATGATAGACTACTACTATATACATTTCTAACTTTTTCACAATCGGAGTTCTCGTCTATGATTTTGTGCCGGAATGATGGAAGTAGTACTATAGCGGAGTTTTTATTTCATGCTTATATTTACAATAGGTTTGCTGTATCTTGGCATTACGCACTCTTTGTGATTTTATATTCTTAAATATTGATTTAAATTTAAATTAATATATGTGGACATTTTACACAGTGCCATCTAACCCCAAACTAAGCAAAGCTTGTACTATGGGAACCAGATAACTGATATAAATACAAAGATATTTTATTTTATTTTGTAATATAGCACCCAGACAGAACAAACATTGATTATCATTATCATCAATAATTATCATCATTAATATTCAACATTTCAATCATCGATTATTATGATCATTATTTATGGTATTAAGATTTTGATTTATACAACTGTTAAACACCTTAGTTTTACATTATCATGTAAAAATTCACATCCGAAACGTATATTTGCAAAAGAACTAAAAATTTACAATAGTTTATTAAACTGACTTTATAATATCTAACAATACAATTTCATTATTAACTCTACTCACACTTAAATCCATTGGAACCTGAATAATCCGATAATAATGATACACAAACGTCGAGCACGCAATATAGATTTTTGTATCGTGGCTCTATACTTATAAACTAATCACGAAGACTCCCCTCCTACAAAAATGGCCAGAACATAACCTTCATAAATTTCAGCTAAAAATACCTACATTGCGTGTTATTTCACACTATTTATCTATAACGATTACTTATAATTTTTATTGTGTTTCGGATCCTAGGAAAGATTTTTATTATTCGGATGATGTTTTGCTAAAAGCGTCCCGCGGATTCACTCGCAACTTACCCATTTTCCAACGAGTCTTAATTTTTCTGCAATAAAAGTATCCGTTGATCTGGTACCTAATCAATTAGTCTGTGGGTTAAATTTTATCTAAAGTAGTTCAATAATTTTGGCCTGAAAACCAGAGAACAAATAAACAGGCAATATTTTATTTTAATTTGTATGATTATAATAATAATAATTCCCAAGTGGGACCATGGTCATTGTAGTTCCTGGGTTTCTAGACACAGGGAATCCTAGTTAAGGTCCAGGATCTATATGTGAAATAGATAACTAGGATTCCCACAACACCCAGACTCAAAACAAGGATTTGCGCTTTCTTCTGTCCAGAAATACTTGACCTGCCGCCGGAATCGAACCCGCCGCTTCTGGGTTATGAGCCTTAAGCCAGGCTAAGAATCATAATGTAACTAGTTGCTCCCCGCGGTTTTACACGCGGATAAAAAGTATTTTAATTATTTGCTCATCCCACGGGAACATTTCATTTTTCCGGGATAAAATGTAGCTTATATGTTAATCCTGTGTATAAGCTGTCTTGGTACCGAATTTAATCAAAATTCATTCAGCCGAATGAGCGTGAAGGAGTAACAAACATATACACATACAAACTTTCGCCTTTATAATATTAGAGTGATAGTGTGATAGGCACAGTGGGTACTTAAATAAATAAATAAATAAATATATGCGGACATTTCACACAGCACCATCTAGCCCCAAACTAAGCAAAGCTTGTACTATGGGAACCAGATAACTGATACAATACTTAGATACTTTTTGTTTGTAAATAAATACATAGAATACTATATAAACACAAAGACACAGAACAAACATAGATGTTCATCACAGAAATGTTTGTCCAGGGTGGGAATCGAACCCACGACCTGCAGTTCAGAAGGCAGGGTTACTACCAACTGAGCTGTTGGGCCAGTCAATTATCAGTCAACTTATTTCATGAACTGCTAGCCAGCAGGTGGTCTGCATGGAACAGGTAGATCTTTTGGACAAAACAGAAATAAAATTTAAATCTAATTTCTATCTAAACAAGCTGGTTGTTCTCAAAGAAACCCTCAACAGTGTAACAAATTTAATACGCAAAATCGTTCACGAAATTTCCACGTTTCCACTTTACAATGTCTATTCTTACGGGAAATTGGCTTTCAAGAGCCCTGGACTCAACAGGTTTTGCAGACCTCTGATCAAAATTGATTTTATTACGAATTTACAAGCTAAAGACGTTCTCTTTCTCATCTTGTTAAATGGAAATACTCTTGCGACAGGTATAATTTATGCTTATGTAAATATTGGTGTCGATTCTGTGTCGCATTCTCTAAAACTAAACTCAAAGTATGGCGGTACTCTTCTGATAAAGGGGAAATGAATAAGACGGACATATGTTTATTTCGTTTAGCTTTAGAATATGCGACATAGAATCGACACCAGTGTTTATACAAGTCAAGAGAAAGTCAAAATAAGTGAAAAAAAACCTTAAACCAAACTTTATGGCAGGCTCCTTTTTTTGAAGTTACTGTAAAAATACAAACTTATGAATTAATAATAATACACGAGCATTTTCCTATTTTTTTTGCTAATAGCACCGACAAAACCGTAAGATTGGCTTTGGTGTTCCATTCCTCTATTTCAGGGATCAGCAATCTGTGGCTCGCGAATCACATGCGGCTCTTTGAATGTGAAGCTGTCGCTCTTTAGTTACATACGCAAATATTATTTATTTAATTAAAAAAAAAACACATCATGTAAGTATTATTTTTTGTTGGCAAGTTTTTTTTTGTGGCTCATTAAAAAAATTGTAAATTGTAAGCGATACGGGCGCCCATAACACTCAGAACTCTAAAATATAAAGTTTCCCGCGACACTGCACTGCGCACATCATCCTGAGACATCAGATCATAAAGTTTCAATTGCCCAGTAATTCCGCTAGCTACAATGCCCTTCAAACCGGAAGATAGTATTGCTTGCGGACAAGCCACTTCGACAAAGTGGGGGTACCTACCTTGACGAACTTTGCAGAAAAGTCTTACCAATACAGCCCGTAACAATAACTACGTCAGTTTTAACATATTCTAAAATTCAAGATAAACTAGGTTTTTGTATGCTTCATCATCAACTCTTCCAACAATGTCTTAAGAACCTTAGCGATCACGTGGCGAGCATAAATAATATGGCCTATATTTATTAAATAACAATAATAATAATGCCCAACGATCACATACATATATAGATTCTATACTCTAAATAAAATTTTCCTGAGTCTAGGAGAACCATGGTCCCACAACACCTAGACAGAACCAGTATTTACGCTTTTTTCTGTGCACATATACTTGTCCTGCCACAGGAATCGAACCCACTGTCTCCAGGTTATGAGCCGACGGGTTCAACCACCACACCACAGAAGCTGTGCTTAACAGAAAACACTATCCTAGCTTGCAATACAAACGCATAGCATAGCGTCCTCATAACTTATCCATAAGTGGTACTATTTGAAAGACCAATCCACCATATATTTTCAAGTTAGGGGTCGTAATCTATTTGTGGCGGTCTTGGAGCAGCGGGCCGTGTTTGAAGCATGTAGTGGAAAATAGTCGCGGGCAACGAATCGGATGCACGCGCGATCGATGCAGTATCCGCAGCCTTTACTTTAAAATTGATGAGTATATAAAAAAAACGAGTGTGCTTTAGACCACACGACTGAAGTAAAACTTTTTTGGCTCCATCTATCGGCTGGTATAATTTTGTTTTTGCTTTGTTTAATGTTAATGTCGCCATCTTGACAATTCTAAATTGTCATTTTACCGGACGTAACAACATAATAATACAAATTTTAAGTAATTTTTAACTTTATGATGTTGGCAATGGAGATCTATAATGGGAATAGACAATGGTGTACAATGTGATCACATTTCATTTTATTTTATTAACAACTGCGTATTCATAATTAGCAATAAAAAATAAAATAATAATTTTAAGTTTTCAAAAACAGTATTTTTCAGAAATATGAACCAAACTTGAAACTTTCAACTTCCGTTCGCCTCGTTACACATTCACGAGCTTACTCCCCAAATCAAGCGTGCGTAAAGAAGTCTTTACGCACGCTTTATTTGGGGAGTAAAGCGTTTTACTTCAATGAGAATGATAATGTTGTAGAAGTTTACATGGTTTTTTAATATCCAATATCAATCATAATTGGCCTGAAGACGTTCATTGCTGAACATATGCCTCCCACTTGAAGCGCTACTTTGAGCTGGTGCATGCCTCCTGCATCCATCGACTCCTGCGGCTTAATCAGGGGGGACACGAAACTTTGCAATGCAACAGGAGAAATTTCAATACTAACTATGCACATAAACTGCGTATTCAAACTGTCAAATCTATACAAATACTAGTTGCGCCCCGCGGTTTCACCGCATAAAAAGTATTTTAATTATTTAATTATTTACTAATCCGTGAAAATTTCAATTTTCCGGGATAATATAGGATATTCTTCTATTTTTATAATTAGTTGTGGAGGCTTTTAATTGGCTCTTCAAAGTTATGTCATTATTTAGTTTTTTATGATAGCTGTAAGCCCCCCAAATAAAATAAAATAAAAAATAAAATAAAATAATAATAGGTCTTTACCTATGAAATTGCCGTATTGCAGTACAGACTTTTTCAAACAAAAAAAAGTTTTGATTGGCTATGAATTCTAAATTCAAATTAATTTTGTTTTAAAAATATGACCTTCTATTTACAATATAAGTCTTTTGTTTATTGATAAGCGTTGTATTTTCATTACATTTCAACATTTTTCCTCATAATGGATACTTTGAAATTTCGTGTAATTATGGAATATGAGTTCCGTCGTGGCACCAACGCGGCACAAACGACACGTAACATCAACGACGTTTACGGAGAGAACTGTACAAACGAACGTACAACCCGTTATTGGTTTTCTCGGTTCCGTTCTGGGAATTTTGACTTGAAAAATGAACCTCGTGGTCGTCCGGAAACTTTGGTCAACAATGATGAATTAAAGGCGATTGTGGAAGCTGATGAATCTCAATCTACAGCTGAGCTGGCAGCAGCTTTTGATGTTAGCATCAAAACAATATTGGTCCATTTGCGACAGATTGGCAAGATAAAAAAGCTTGATAGATGGGTGCTCCACGAACTTAACGATCGCCAGCGCAACGTACGCGTCGAGACTTGCCTTGCGCTGCTTAACAGGCCCAGAAATGAAGGAATTTTGAACCGAATTGTTACGTGCGACGAAAAATGGATTCTTTTTGACAATCGAAAGCGCTCAGCAAGTTGGTTAGATCCTGGTTCGGTACCAAAGCAATGTGCAAAACGAAAAATGACCCCTAGAAAGGTGATGGTCACAGTTTGGTGGTCTAGTGCTGGTGTGATTCATCATAGCTTTTTACAAAACGGCGAGAGCATTACTGCAGATGTGTACATTGAAGAACTGACCACAATGATGGCGAAACTCGCAACCAGCTTTGGTCAATCGGTCGTCTCCACTGCTACTTCACGACAACGCGCGACCCCATACTGCACAACAGACCGTCTCTAAGCTGCATGAGTTGGGTTTGGAAGCTCTCCCTCATCCGCCATACTCACCAGATCTTGCGACTACCGACTATTACTTTTTCCAAAATTTGGACAACTTTTTAGCGGGAAAAAAATTCAATTCCCGAGATGCAGTACAAAACGCCTTTGAAGAGTTTGTTGTCTCCCGTCCTGCTGATTTTTTCAAGAAGGGCATCCATAAACTGCCACATCGTTGGCAAAGATGCATTGATTGCAGGGGTGATTACTTTGAATAAAAGAAATAAATAAGTTCGAAAAAAAAATACTCTAACTTTTTTCAAACAAAACGGCAATTTCATAGGTAAAGACCTAATATTTAACCTATATGTAGATCTAGTGTATAAGCTATCTTGGTACCGAATTTTAAACAAATCCATTCAGCCGTTTGAGCGTGAAAGAGTAACAAACATACACAACTAAACACAACAAAAATACAAACTTTCGCCTTTATAATATTGGTGTGATGGGTTTTTATCCGTTGCAATCGAATTACGTGATTGCACAGAAGGTCTACTGACCATCGATACCATACCATTTAGGAGTATCACCCATACTAATAATCTATTTTAATCAAAATGAAAATTTTATAAGGATGAAACGTTTGTTAACTAATAAATATTTTGTCCCAGCTATACTTCTTTACATCTCCACACCAAAAAGCTGCAGTTAAGCAACTTATCTCTGGACCCTATTTCATTTATCTATGTCATACTCCAGGAGTTATGAGGCTGAATCACAAACGGACGCACCCTTAAGGTGAACAGCCTCCAAGCTCGTAAAAACGTCGCCCAAAAAAAGACCTTGGCAAATAATCTGAAGGTCAATTCCTAAATCCCTCAAAAAGGCATTAAATCTGGAACAGCAAATTGCCTATTTACCTGTACTTAAATGTGCAAGAGTGGCTAATATTTTTGGGATTCTTTATTACGAGACAAGCAGCTAGGCTGCCCTTGGGAGGAATAAAACAAATAGAGTGTCATTAATCTCGATTTTTCGTTCTTCGGTAGACTTGCGCTTTTTGGAAGGTACAAAAAACCGTTTTATAAAAATTTGAGCCATCTTAATACTCTTCAAAAGATAGATGTGGAAGCGTCCCGCTGTGGTAAGCTTAGCATTTTATGTTTACATCAAATAAATAAATATTTGTGAACATTTCACACATAGCCATCTAGTCCGTAAGCAAAGTAAGCATTAAGCTTGTACTGTGGAAACCAGATAGTGAATACATAGATACTTACATAAAATACAACATAACACCCAGACACAGAACAAACATAGATGTTCATCACACTAATGTTTGTTCCGAGTGGGGATTAACCCATAACCTACAGTTCAGAAGGCAGAGCTACTACCAACTGAGCTATCAGGACAGTCAATAGTCAGTATATAAGTACAATATTTAGATCTGTGGTAGTCGCCATCAGCCCAATACGTATATATAAGTATGTTCCTTGTACGTTTCTACTGTTAGTAGACGGGTCTTCTCTCACATGAAGAGAGTGTTTGTACCACCGCTGTTTGCCAATGGGTGCATCTCTATTGAACAATTTTGAACTTTTTGATTTTTCAATTGAGTTTTTTTTCCATGAATTTTTGGGTCACAACTTTATTTACCGTATAGTTGTAAACGCTGTGTAAAAAACAGTTATACAATTAATCCATCAGACTCGCAAATTAGTTTATTTTTATTCCATCGCCCGGGGGCGATGCGAATAAAGCTGTTTTCCATTTGTGTCCGTCCGAGCGATTGGCGTGAATTTCACCATTGGTTCAAACTCGGAGCAAATAATGCGTCCACGTCACCGTAGGCCGCTATTGTACGCTTAATTGTAAGCCTTTCTGATGATAATGCGGAAAACCAAGCTTATACAACTGTTATAATCACATTTATTGCGAGCAGGATAAATATTGAACCAAAACTATATTACTGACTAAAACTGTATTGAAAAGTCACATTAATTGTTTTTCAGGAACCAAGCTAATGTATATTAAAGCTGCTTAATATTTATCACAGATTTATTTTTATTAGAAGTAGTTTTCAAAATTACTTTTGGGCTTCTGTACGAGGTACAGACTATAACTTAAAAGCTGATAACAATTATTATTACAGTTCCCATTGAATTATTCAGCGTAGGCCAGACCTCCATTAAAGTGGAAAGACGAGGTCAAAACCAGGACAGGGACCCCTAAGATGTAAGTGGTAAGCAAACGCTCAAGTGATGTTCTTTGGTCTATGTTCAGCAATAGACGTGTTAGGTCCGTATTACATATTCTCGATACAGAACTACGCTCAGACCTGAATCTCTCTTTAAGACGAGATTTAATTCATAAAATTACCAAATAGTGAATGAATTCTCTACTTGAGCATCAATCGAAGACTGAGCATAGTTCTGTGATACGGACCATAATGACTGTTTTTTTTACTTCGTTTGGCTGATGATGATTTCACTCCAAATTAATTTTAAACATTTATGTACGTTATACAATTTTAATGTCAACGTCGTTATAATCAAACGAACCCAATACCGAGCAGGCTTTACAGTTCAGCGGCGGCGTGCGTCATTGCGTACATTGATTGCTTTCACTAGGAAACTACCAATTTGTTTTCTATTTACACCCGAAGTATGTCACTGATTGATTTCGATACTACGATATTCAGAACCTCACTCGATATAGAAACAAAAGCCAACCTGATTTATTCACAAAATTAAGGATACAATTTACATATATAAACATAATACAAAACTAAACTACATCTTAAAAACTTATTGGTGTATGATATCAAGGTCCGCTTAGATCCTTTTAGCAAATTAAATTGGTATCTAAAGGTAAACGTTCAATATAATTATAAAGAACGGTTTGGTTGCTTTACAGTTTTCAGGTGAGTAAAAGGCGAATAAAAAAAACAAACTTTACAGGTAATGATTTTTGAAAAGAGAGAGAGAATACCAAAAATTAAAAAGTACCTAGTACCTCATTAAACTATACCTAAAAACTTAAAATAGATAAAACTAAAAATACTTATATAATAATAACCCGTTGGTAGAGGGCAAGTGCCCAGGATGCTGGCAGCATTACCACGTTGAATGGCAATGCTTATTTTTTGTGCAAAATAAAAACCAGCATTTTGGTCACCTGATGCTTCCACCAAACGTTTGGCCAAGTCGCTGTAAGTTTTTATATCTAAGATAAATAAAAGTCTTAAAAATTTCATATAAAATCATTTCGAGTAGGTATGAATCTAATTCCTTATTATAAAAATTAAACTTCTGTTCAAATTATTGTTCAAATCATAAACTTTTATTTTTATTTAAATGTCTGCGTAAATTATTTTTTTATTTAAATGTCTCGTAGCAGTTAATATAAATAAATTCATGGCTTAAATCACAGAGTGCATAAGGATCATCTATTACCCATAAGTGGAGAAGTCACAAGGTTGTTTTTATGTAGGCCATTTTTGACGTGTTTATAAGTAACAAGTTTTGTTTTAAGATGTCACAATGTGTGTCACACAGAGGCCTAGCGCTGTGGTGTAGGTACCTAGAAATTTATCGGTAATACATAATCAATATGATGGCTTTATATATAAGTTCTGGAAAGTTTTTTGTTTCAAACACAAAAAATACGTTACATAAAAAACGACAAAAAAATGTGAATTCGTAGTACAACCCGATTCAGTGGAACCTTCAATATTGGAATTACGTTGGATACATTTTGATCTGCACAATCACCGTTCACATTGCATCATTGATATGACGTGGATGGAGTAACAAATACAAAATTTATTCTCTAAAAGTTACGAGTTTGAACTTTATTGCAACACAAATTCGTATTTTCAGTACGGGAATTTTGTATCTTTTCTCAATTCTGTACACTTTTTTTAAGTTACAGTTTTATTATCAGTATAGATACATAAAATAACAGTAAATCATCTGAAGATTTGTCACTGTTGCAGTTTTTTTTTTTTAATAGGTTTTAGACGAAGCATTAGACCTCTGTCTCACCTGATGTTAAAAAATGACGTGATATAGAAGAGTAAGAGTAATAGAATAGAAGATACCTGTTCACTGTTGACTTGAAAACTCCCAAATTATATTAAATTGGAAACAAGAACATATAATAAAAAACGGGTCTGCTTTTAGACCACACGACTGAAGTAAAACTTCTTTAGTTTAGCTCTATGTATCGGTCGATAAAACTTTTGCTTTATTTAATAATAGGGTCGCCATCTTGACAATTGCAAATTGTTATCTTACCAGACATACCAACATTATAATACAATTTTTTAAATTTGTAATGTTGACAATGGAGATCTACGTGAACCAACTTCAACTTCCGTTTGCCTCGCATTCACCAGCTTACTCCGCAACTCAAGCGTGCGTAAGGAAGTTTTACGTCAATAATTATAAGCTTCACCAATAATTTTAACATACTTAAAATATCAATGTGAAATTAATAAAATTATGTATATCTCAATTACAGGACGATCGGCAGTCGCACAGCACTTGAAGAAATTGGCACTCCATCCGAGCGCCATAACTTACGCATTTTTAATAAATAGGTCTTTTGTATACAGGCTTTATAACGAGGAAGGCCTGTAGCTGCCAGGTTTCCATTTTTGAAAAAACTTTGGGTTTTCCAAGTTGTAAAGTTCTGTAGCTTCGTACCATGTATGTTACGGCTAAAGGTAGATCTGAGCATAAACTTAAGATAAGCTGGCAACTTAAAGTAGCCTCAGCCATATTTAGCCAATGTCAAGTAATTTATAATTTATCAAGTTATGATATTTCACGTAAATAATGTGTCAGATCACAGTCGAAGTCATCAAGTCAAGTCAGAGTCAAGTCATAGTCTAGTCTAGTCAAGTCAAACTCCTAGTAAAGTGGTGGCAACTTTACCAGAACCTTCTATGGAGTTTTGGAAACAACACGAAAAGAAATGTTTTACCATCATTATACCACTTTCCCACAGGCGTGAGGCCTGTAATTCAGCACTTAACGAATAAAATTCCAACAATTTTATGCACTAACACTGAAAATAACACAGGTTTTGAAAAATAATACAATGCGGCGACGCGATCTTTTTCGTTTTCCCGCCAAAACTCTATGACAACATTGACAACCTATATTTATGACAGTGACTCCACAGAGTACAGATGAAAATAATTGTGTCTGCTCCACAGATTAGACCAAAAACAATTGACTATAGTCTGCCCTAACGCGTAGCGAGTTGGCTACCTAAAACTGTACCATGTTTCTGTGAAATAGTTGAAAAGTTTGAAATATGAACGTTTTTGAACTTTGTTTTTCCGCTATTTCTACATGTCCGCTGTCGAGGTATGGCAATCTATCAGCAGCCAGCGCTGTACATCCGCCTGTGGGAGGGTTAAAATATGATGCCAGTTTCTATGCAAAATAGATAAGGCAATTTTTTATTGCTTGTTATGAAAATGCCGTACATTTTTGTAAAGCCAAAATAGCCTAACTATATTGCTTCAAAGTCAAATTTAAATCATGCATTGCAAATAGATAATTTTTAGCACTTTTAAAAGGCAAAATTAGTGGTTACCCAAATGCCAGTGGAAAAATATTAAAAATTTTTTTTTTCTAAGTTTAGAAAATTGTAATAAAATAAGTTCTCTTTAGTAGATATGTTGGTATAGTAAGACAATCTGGACCACGATAGCAAGATATTGTCAAAAAAATTCTCTTCAATATTAAGAAAGAAACATGTTTCAGTCCTTAGTCCTTATAAATTAGGTCTTCACAGCCATAAGACCCCACTCAAGATTTGTACAACCTTCAGCACGGCTCAGCCTAAAGGCTTTGGCCGTTACTTAATCATCGGCGTGACCACTCACAGCTGACCCCTCCACCCTTGCCGCCCGATTTATTACCTATTCAACTTTACGACGCCTAACCTGCCGGACAGCTAGGATGGATTAAGGACTCTCACTTACACGACGCGTATCGTATCGACACACGGCGTATCACTTTCTTTATAATCATGTTTTTTCTACGTCTTCTAGATAGCTAATACGTATAGCTTAAAGGGTTCCAGTTCAGCAAACTTCTAGAAATAAAAAATATCTGATATTTCATTTGGAGTCAGCATGATCATCAAACATTACATCTTTTATATTTATTGTCTTATTATATTTATATTTTATTGCATATTTTTTTGTAGACTACGTATAAACAAAACGTTAGCACTTTTTGTATGGATAAGACTCCTAAATGGTCATTTTCAACCATTAAAAGTTTGACCGATCAATTCAACAAATAGTTAGCCAAATTGGATTGTCATTTGTCGTTTTTGAATAATACGTTTTTTATTCTAATTACACCAATTTTTCTTTGTCATAGTTTAAACGCAAAAAATCAATCACTGTAGGTGGCTTTAACTGTGAAATCTAATCAATACTTTTATACTAATACTATAAAGAGGAAAGATTCGCATGTAAGTATGTTTGTAATGAATTGGCTCAAAAAGTACTGAACCGATTCTAAAAATTCTTTCACTATTTAAATGCTACTTTATCACTGATTAAAATAGGCTATTTAAATTGCAAGAAAAAAATGCTTATGCCAATATGTTTATAAAATAAATGTCTATCGGTGCGAAGCCGGGATGGGCCGCTAGTTGCGTATAAAAATGTATAGTTAATTTATTCGCGAAAGGAAAACTTGCTTTAATCACTTCAAATAAAGCTTACGATACAAATACGCGCAAGTGGACGCTGGCCCTTCGGGACGATACCTTATTGTTTTATGTCAGGGAAATGTCCAATTTAGCGTCGGATTCTGTCGCCCCCTCTTTTATCTGAACAAATGATGTGCTGAAAAATGTTTCATGCGGGTGACGTTTCGTCCGGCCCCTCTTCACTTCATTATTTTACAAACAATAGGATAGATGCACTTTGTACTTTGACGTTTTAATAGAGACATGGTTATTTTCAGTATTATTTTATTATATATGATAACAGTTTGTATTTACCTAAAATTATATAAAAATGAAATGTGGTTTGTTCGTGTGGTTTTCACGCCAAAACCACAGAACAGATTTAAATGAAATTTAACCAATAAAGGGTATTTATACCTTGGAAAATTTTGCAATTTTGAAAAATTGGTAAATTACGGGCAAAACCGCGGAGTGCGTCAAGTAACAAATATAAATATGTATACAATTACATTCGCTTGCATTCCATGCTTTATAATAGGTACTTACCTATGTTTTAAGATAACGTGCTTTCTGAAGCACGTCAATAAATAGCAAGTCTACTAAAATAGATGAGTTTAAAAAAGAATGTCTTTTTCCACTACTGGTGCAAGGAATCCGCAACTATATAATAATTATGGTACGTACTTAGAATAATATACCTAATAGGTACTTTGATTAGATATGATACTTTGATTAGATAATCTAATAATAATAAAAATAATAATCCTATAGCAAACGGGCGCTGATGGTAACTGTTCCATAGGAAGCCAGAGGGCTTAGCATTAATTTCGTTTGCACAGGTGTCAGATAGAAATCCGAAAGAAACAAGGGTAAAGAATTTTAAAGACCCTCGTTCTGTCTAGTCACTGTTGGTGATAAAAAACCCTCGTCTATGGCTTGCGGAAAATTATTCTAAGGAATGGTGCGCTTCACGGATACGGCTAGAATGCATGCAGCTATGTCGTAAGGAATGTGTGTATGTATATTTTCATTACATGCATATGTGCAATTTTCATTATGTTGTACGTTCCTTATTACATAGCTGCATCAGCTGCATGTATTCTAGCAGTTTGTGTGAAGCCGTTCCACATCCACCTCTTAGTAAACACTCCCCCTTAATAATAATGCAGTGCGAAAAGTTGTTAAATAAATAATATTAACGGACATTTCACGGAGCGCCATCTAGTACCAAACTAAGCTAAGATTATACTATGTAAACCAGATAACTGAGGGAATACAT
The DNA here is from genome assembly GCA_905220475.3 of Ennomos fuscantarius. Taxonomy (NCBI): domain Eukaryota; kingdom Metazoa; phylum Arthropoda; class Insecta; order Lepidoptera; family Geometridae; genus Ennomos; species Ennomos fuscantarius. Next base: position 13,729,673 of record HG992027.1, read on the forward strand.
TTATACTTTTTGTTTGTAAATACATACGAGTAGAATACAGTATGACAACCACAAAAACAAAATAAACACCTATGTTAATCACACAAATGTGTATCATGCTGTGCTATATATTCTATGGTAGGTTCTTGCTACGTACACTAAGGTCCGTATTACAGAACGATGCTCAGTCATCGATCGGTGCTCAAGCAGAGATTTCATTCATAAAGTGATAAATTAGGGAATGAAATCTCCAACGGAGCAGCGTATTGTAATACGGACCTAAGATACAGAGCAAGTGAATTTGAAAAATTAGAAGAACAGCAGAAAAGAAACACTGTTAAAAATACATACAAATATATACGGCATAATTTAATACTGAACTTTTATTACTACTGTTGGCTTTTCTTTTTAATTTATAAATGGTTTATCTTTTACGTTTATGTTGTTTAGGTTTTTGGTTACGTGAAGTCACGTTTATTTCATTTTTATCTAATTTTTATTGTAAATATGTAATTAAATAAGTTAAATACAGTTTTTAACCCTTTTACACTATCTTACGCCTTTATTTCGCCATCCATTTAGTTTATACAGTCCATCGCTTGTTGTCACCTACAGATATAAAACAGCATCGCATTAGAATGTGTTAGTCTAATTATAGTGTCAGGCGCGAGTGTTATCTGAGAGACTTGATACCTTCGTAAGAAAAAATAAAAACCGCGATAATATTATTTGACTGGCTTCATAGCTCAGTTGGTAGTTCTACCTTCTGAACTGTAGGTTGTGGGTTCTATTCCCACCCAGAATAAACGTTTGTGTCATGAAAATAGGTGTTTGTTCTGTTTCTGGGTGTTATATTGTATTCTATGTATGTATGTATTTACAAGCAAAAAGTATCTATGTATTCTATCAGTTACCTGATTCCTATAGTAAGTACGAGCTTTGCTTAGCTTGGGGCTAGATGGCGTTGTGTGAAATGTCCACAAATATTTATTTACATTTATGTACATCAATTGTCTAAGTATTATTTTATTATCAAATTTACATTTTTTAAAGAAAACTTAATTTCTGAAGGTTTCTAAAGTAGATAGAGGTAAATCTTTTAACTGGGCCAAATGGATAGCGCTAAATGCTCAATGAAATCTGGGGACTGATTCCGTTAAAAAAAACTGCAGATATACGTAGTTACACTGATTTTCAAATCATATTATATGCGTGGGACCCAAACCCACTATTAAAAAACAACACCTTTATTATTGCGACATGGGGGCGCGGCGTAAAAGGATCAAATTTGTAAATGGCAAACAAAGGTAAAACAAAAGAAAGAAAAAAAAAATAGTATGGTTCTTTTATTGATATACATAAATAAGATGTACAGTTATGTACAAATACATAGGTACTTATAACAATTTTGTACCTATACGAAACTAGAGGCCCGTCCCGCGGTTTCACCCACAACTTACCCGGCGTCCTTAATTTAACTAATAAAACTTATTATTTATCGAATCAACCCAATTTTCATTATTTATTAATGAGGCCGTTACGTATTACTCCAATCAATAGAATTACAAATGTTGGACATGAAGCCCACCTGTGGAGATTCTCTTGCATTTAGATTTAGGCTTTGAATGACGTAGTAATCATCCTAATTGTTTCCAGCAAAATGAAACAGACCGCTATTGTTGGTGCACAAAGCTAATCCAAGCTCCATTGTCATTAGGGATAATGTAATACGGACTGGATATTATCATTAATCCGATTGTAAAGCGAAATGTTGCAGGATGATTAGGTTCTAATTGCCAAACCACTACCGCTGATTAGGTACGCCCTGAAATAGATGTACAAATTTAAATGTTATCTCATTCTCATTGTTTTATCGTGGATTTATCTATGCATATAAAATTCAAAGTCCTGACTGACTGACTTATATATCAACGCACAGCCACCACTGGTCCTAGATACTTGAAATTTGAGGGTTTTTTTTTTAACGAGCTAATGCTGTTGGTCTCTATCGACCTTTACAGCGTCACCTTCGCTTAAGGCGTCCAGCCGTCAAAAGTGGGAGGCAACTAGCTCAAGGGCACCCCTGGGGTGCGAGCCTCGGCTTAGGCCGTTGCCGGGATAAGAGGATCGAGAAGACTACGTCCACTGGAAGAGTGGACCCTATTGAAAGTCGCGACCGTTCTAGCTAACCTACGGAGGGTACGTCGACCTCGCCGGCGGGGTCGGTGTCTGATTGTGTTACGCTGGTATCCTATACTATTGCCGAAAGCGGTACTTGAGCCAGAAGGGCTAGACTGGTCCGGTGATCCTAGCGCAGCCGTTATTACGGCTGCTATAGGATCATCCGGGTCGCTCAAGATGTGTCTCGGGCGGCGACGACGGGGTGGAAATTTGGAGGGAGTGTTCTTTGTAAAGTATCCACAAAGGGTTTTTCGAAATTCCACCCCTAAGAAGAAGCAATTGGTGTTGAATTATCCATGAAAAAAATTCTTCTTCTTTTCCTATAGGCCACGCGGGCAAAGCCGTGGGCAGAAGCTAGCTAACTTATAGAATTTTTTGAAGAGTTTTGCAATAACGTGCGTGTAATTTCTTGGCGAGAACCCACGACAAATTGTATCAATAAAAATCTAGACTCGCATTCCTCATAGTAATTTAAAGTTCCGTGACCATAAATTTACCGGGTCTTTCGTAATGTTTATATATAAACTGCATTCACTCACTTTGAAGTGAGTTTATTATTAGATTTACAATGAACTAGCTGTTTCTAGTGGTTTTACCTGCGTGTATAATGATCACGCTACACAGGAACCACAGAATTTTCCGGGACAAAAAGTAATAGTAACAGATATATACATAAATACACAACAAAGTAAGGCGCAAGGCTAACTTTTTTCACCGTACACATACACTCTCCTTCTCTATCTCTCCCTCTCTCTCTCTTACACACATACATACACACACATACACACTATTGCGGCGTCGCTATTACTAGTACTATAATTTTCCGGGATGATCTAAAAATCTGTGCTGTGTGTCCCATAGGACTCCTATTATAGGAGTAAAGTTTTTGGAGCTATAGAAAATGTATAAAAAAACGAGTATGCTTAAGATCACACGACTGAAGTAGGTAACACTTCTTTAGTTTAGCTCCATCTACCGGCCGGTATAACGCTGTTTTTGTTTAGTTAATGTTAATGTCACCATCTTGACAATTGCAAATTGTTACTATACCAACATAATAATATATAGGCTCAGGGTTAGGTATGGTGGGCAAACTATGAAACTATAGGCCTTCAGCATGCGCATCGGCCCATGTCCGGTGCGAGAATTATGCGCAGTACACCGAGCGCTCCCTTTTTATAGCCAAATGAGCGGAGAAGCGATGACAGTTAATGGTGTTGGCCACTTTTTAAATTTAAATGCTACCACAGGGTAAAATACCGTACTGCCCGCTGCGCATAGAGTTTACAACTGGACGTTGCCGCCGTCAAATACAATTTTTTAACTTTATTATGTTGACAATGGAGATCTACGTGAACTTCAACTTACGTTCGCTTCGCCAGCTTACTCCCCAAGTCAAACGTGCGTAAAGAAGTTTTACTGCAAAAACACGTCTACTGTTTGCTCCGTTCCATTGCTGCGTGATAGAATCAAACCAACAAACACACTTTTGGATTTGATATTAATATTATAAAATAGCTCTATAATCCATAAGCACGTAACACAATGTGGGGCACCCTGTCACTTCACTATTGCCAGATTTATCTTTACGGTCAGTCTGCAGGCACTATAGGTATACTTATAGGTAACATCGGTTGCAAAGTAAAAGTCAGGTCAATAACACTATTGCGTTTATAATAATACGCCAGTGTTTTGTGGAATAATGTTGAGTTTCATGATCTAATATATCATTATCATTGTGTGTATTAAGACTTATCTGTAAAGTTCATCTAGGTAGGTACCACCTCTTTGCCAGCTATTCTGCCGCCAAGCAGTAGTGCGCAAGCACTACTGTGTTCCGGTTTGAAGGATACTGTAGCTACTGAAATTACCGGACAAATGACCTTATGACCTAACCTCACAGTTTTGTATTCTTATTGCTAATGTGCTGATGTCTCAGAATGACGTGTGCAGTGCAGTGTCACGTGAAACTATGCGTGTTTCAAGTGTCACTGCAACTGATATGGGCAGTCGTGTCGCTTAACATCAGGTGAGCGGCTTGCTCATTTCGTACCATAAAAATATACTATCTGCTTCTCTTGGTTTAACCCGCTTACATTTTTATTATATTTGCCTCGTGGTCCTGGCGCGGGTAGAGAATGCGTATACGCAGGTGCCGTATGAGCAGCTTAAAGGAATCCGAAGAATTAGCAGCAGCATGTCTATTAAAATATATAACAAGCTTCCAGAAGCAATGAAAAAGGAATCAAGTAATGTAATCTTTATAAAAAACTTTCTAATAAATTAAAGCTATCATACTATAAATGAATATTTCAATGATAAAATTTAAGCATATCATAAAAATTATAATTCATTTAATTTTAGTATACAATAAGTAACCACTCCTTTTACTAATCTAATAAAATTTAATTTTGTCTTCCTCTCTTTTAATTTTGTGTGGCCGATAGGGTCCACGGTGAACTGTTATTTTAAAAAACTACCTACTGTACAACATTGTGGAATTCAAATAAAAATTGAAATTGAAATATCTTGCCTGCTAAGCTTGGCTATTATGTCCCTTTTAATGGGATAAGCTTATGTTCAGCGGTAAACATCTTCCAGCTGATAAGGAATGTTAGAGCAAGATTTCAAGCAGGTCAGTGTTACAGGAGTAATTATCAGGCGTTTAAAATGACAGGGGAAACAAAACTCAGCGGAACCTACATGTCAACCTCATTATGAGCCCTTTTTTGATGTTTTGGCTTCACACTTTTGTGTATTTAGCCAGTGTCACGTAATTGATATTTTCTCAAGTTACTGATATTTCATGCAGATATGTGTAAAATCACAGTGCCAGTCATCAAGTCAAGTTAAGTCATACTCGTAGTAAAGTGGTGGCAACTTTACTAGAAACTTCTATGGAGTTTTGGAAACAACACGAAAAGAAACGTTTCACCATCATTATACCACTTTCTCCCACTCATGCCCGTAATCTAGAATTTAACGAATAAATCACTACCAATTTTATGCACTAACACTGAAAATATCACAAATTTTGGAAAATAATACAATGCGGTGAAGCGATCATTCTCGTTTTCCCCCCAAAACTCCATCATGAGCCCTTCAAGAGTTCAAACAGACGTGTAAACTTTGACTACTCAATTGATATATAAGTAGAGCGGATAGTCCCTTAAAATTTATATCATCATCAGTTTAATAAACTCCCACTGATGGAATCACAGAATAGTATTACTTAAGCTGGGACACGAACCTTCTCTCACATGGATCAATTGTAGGCCATAATACACCACGCTAGCCAAGTGCGGGTTGGTTGAAGACACGATCATGTTCTCTAATTTTGTAATTCTTGATCCGGTTTCGTCGCGATAGTTCCTTCAGTGTAGTAAGAGTCAATACAAAAATTTATACATTTTTATAACTGTCATATTTTTCTATATTACGGTACGTATGTCTTAAATTTATGCCATATCGGTTTATCAAGAATGATTCATGAGAGTTTATAAAAAAATAAAAATAATAACAATGCCCAAATCACGTACATAGATCCTGGTCCCTAACTAGGATTCCCTGCGTCTAGGCACCCAGGAACTACGAGGACCATGGTTCCACAACACTCAGACTCAGGACAAGTATGTATATGCGCTTTTTTCTGTGCACAAATAATTGCACAAATGCGTGCACTTGTCCTGCCGCGGGAAAAGAACCCGCCGCCTCTGGGTTATGAGCCGACCTGTCAACCACTACACCACAGAGGCTTTTAATAAAAGGTTTCGTACAAAAACTTTAATACAATCTTGTAACTTACTTAACTTACAATACTTTAACAAGCGATTAATTAAAAGTCTTAAGAAAACTGTATGCAAACTTAGGCTTACATTGTGTGACGTTGTAATGTAAAAAATCAAGGATTTAAACATTCCAGAAACTATTTACCATATAACTTTCTAAAGTCAGCTGTTCATGCAATTACTATGGCGGCCGCAATACTTCTAAGTACCTATATCATAACTACAAGGAATTGCAATAGAAACTATACAAAAACATTTGAATCCAGTTGAAAAAAAAAATAATTCTTTTATATAAATAACTAACAACTCTATAGTAATACCAAGTATGCTATTACAGTCTATGATAGACACGTTGAAAACTTTGAAAACAACAACACAAAGGTCTACTGATAAACCCTATTTAAACTTTGACATACTTAACGTTATCTTGGTAATTATGAAAACATTTTCCATTGCAGTTTCAAGTACAGTTATAAATTATTTTATCAACTAAATGCAGATGCCGGCTATAATGCACATCGAGCCAATGAGGGAGAGTATAATAATAATAATAACGCCCAACGATCACATACATAGATCCTGGACCGTAACTAGAATTCCCTGTATTACCCAGGAACTCCGAGAACCGTGGTCCCACAACATCCAGACTCAGAACAAGTATTTGGCGCTTTTTTTTCTGTGCACAAATACTTGTTCCGCCCGAACCCGCCGGCTCCGGGTTATGAGTCGACCTGCTCAACCACCACACCACAGAGGCTGATATATATATATATATATATATATATAATAAGATGGTGTCGGTTTCGTAGCGCGTCGTCTCTGTCACTAAGAGGGAGGTAATTGGCTAGTGTACGAATAAACGCCACCGTTACTTGCTTAATATCTCACATGTGCGAATATAGCGAACAGCCAAAGAGTGGAACGCTTCACCGGCGTCCGTATTTCCCGAAAACCAGAACCTTGGAGTCTTCAAATCGAGAATGAACAGGTATCTTCTAGACAAGCGTGTTATATCCTAGACCACATCGTCACTTACCATCAGGTGCAATAGTGGTCAAACGCAAGCCTATCAAACAATAAAAATGTGTCGATTTCGTAGAACGTTTTATGTCACTAAGAGGGAGATAATCGGCTAGTTTCGGTTTCGTAGAACGTTGTATATGACACTAAAAGGGGGGTAATCGGCTAGTTTCGGTTTCGTTATATGTCACTAAGAGGGAAGTAATCGGCTAGTTTTGGTTTCGTAGAACGTTATATCTCACTAAGAGGGAGGTAATCGGCTAGTTTCAGTTTCGTAAAACGTCGTATTTGTAACTAAGAGGGAGGTAATCGGCTAGTTTCGGTTTCGTAGAACGTCTTATCTGTCACTCCGTACATGTATTAGAAAAAGAGGCACCTGTTTAGGGTAGATTTGTAGCGCCCTGTGAGCTGAACTACACTTTATTGCGCTGTAGGAGTCGTTATTTATTTAAATGACTGAAAAAAGTGAAACTTCTGTAAGGTAAGCACTGTAGTTTGTATTTTCTTTAACTGCGTTAATTTTGTTACTAATCAGAGATGTTAAATTAATAATATTATGGGATTTTACTTAATGATAGAGTTGTTAGTCGGAAAGTGCCTACGTGACTTTAATCTTTGATAAAAATACAGGTAATCATAGACTTAATGGTAGCAGTTTCAAGACTCTACCTGTCACCGGTATAACTTTAGCGGACCTGCATTTGCAATTGTTTTGCAATTGTTTTGCTAATTACCAAACACAATCAGTTAAATCTACTGTGTTGAAAATCAAATGAGAGGTATACTTTAAAATTAGAATGCTGCGACTGAATGAAGAAACCGTGCGAATTCATAAAAAATGTAATAACTTCTACATAATTCTCAATGCTTTCAAAAGCATTGAAAATGTGGGTGAACCTGCGGGTCTACTAGCACGAAAATAATGAGACCTATGAGTATGTTTAGACGTTTCAATTTACAATGTACCTAATGAATTTAAATTCGATCCAACTGTACCAACAATTAAGTTTTTACGTTGTTTTGTGTACTTATATATTTATTCTGTAGATGTTGGTACAATAAATCCTGAGTATAAATCTTACCGTTCATCGTATCCCTTAAGTTACTTAGAACGCTTTTCGCATACAGAACACTTAAAGTTTCTTGTTTAAAATTCTGCGCGTGAGTTCTTAAATGCGTATTTTGTCGGTTTATGTCAGATTACAAGAGCCTGTCGTGAGCCAGCGGCCAAGTTCATTGGATCATTTTGAATAAACTATCGTGAAGTTACTCATACTACGTTATTGTTAACTAGCCGCGCCCTGCGGTTTCACTCACGTGGTGAAAATTTTCCTTTTTGCCGCTCAATATTTTTTATTTTTTCTTGCATAAAAGCCTTCTCCTGATAGTAATGAACACATTGTAACACTAGTTTATAAGTTTTTCTTGATATTTTTATATTTCAATGGTGGAACAATAAAGAGTTCTCTATCTATCTATCTAACGTAAAAAAAAGAATTAGCGAAAATGCTCGATCCATTCACGTGTGATACGACGACCAAGAGAAACAGAGATTCATTTTTATATATAGATATAGACTAGCAGCCCTCCCCGGCTTCACAGGGATATTTGACTCATTAATCATAAATATAACAATACATTGTGTAACGATTTTTTGTATTTTTTTCACACGTTGGGTTACATTATCGAATTTTTCATATGGATACCTAACTTTTTTTAAATATTCAATCGCCTTTGTTCATCAGTGATAGTATAGAATCCTGATGCTGAAAAAATTTTTCAAATCGGTCCATTAGTTTCAGAGCTTATTGCAAACAAACAATCAAATCTTTGTATAATATTATAGTTAGTACAGATTAATTGTATAATAATTAATTATCGGCAGACAGCTTAACAGTATATCTATCAAGGTCCATGACTAATACTTACTGTGTACTCGGTTCTTTACCTGTATTAAAACAGTCTACGAAGTCAAAAGTCATTGAGGTTCATTTCAAATTTAGTAATTAATGAGTTAATTTGAGGTCTCCAGGGTGTGATTCATATTAAATGAATTGGCACACTTTTTCGTGACTAGTATTCGAAAATAATAGGTCTTTACCTATGAAATTGCCGTATTGCAGTACAGACTTTTTCAAACAAAAAAAAGTTTTGATTGGCTATGAATTCTAAATTCAAATTAATTTTGTTTTAAAAATATGACATTCTATTTACAATATAAGTCTTTTGTTTATTGATTAGCGTTGTATTTTCATTACATTTCAACATTTTTCCTCATAATGGATACTTTGAAATTTCGTGTAATTATGGAATATGAGTTCCGTCGTGGCACCAACGCGGCACAAACGACACGTAACATTAACGACGTTTACGGAGAGAACTGTACAAACGAACGTACAACCCGTTATTGGTGTGCTCGGTTCCGTTCTGGGAATTTTGACTTGAAAAATGAACCTCGTGGTCGTCCGGAAACTTTGGTCAACAATGATGAATTAAAGGCGATTGTGGAAGCTGATGAATCTCAATCTACAGCTGAGCTGGCAGCAGCTTTTGATGTTAGCATCAAAACAATATTGGTCCATTTGCGACAGATTGGCAAGATAAAAAAGCTTGATAGATGGGTGCCCCACGAACTTAACGATCGCCAGCGCAACGTACGCGTCGAGACTTGCCTTGCGCTGCTTAACAGGCACAGAAATGAAGGAATTTTGAACCGAATTGTTACGTGCGACGAAAAATGGATTCTTTTTGACAATCGAAAGCGCTCAGCAAGTTGGTTAGATCCTGGTTCGGTACCAAAGCAATGTGCAAAACGAAAAATGACCCCTAGAAAGGTAATGGTCACAGTTTGGTAGTCTAGTGCTGGTGTGATTCATCATAGCTTTTTACAAAACGGCGAGAGCATTACTGCAAATGTGTACATTGAAAAACTGACCACAATGATGGCGAAACTCGCACGTCTGCAACCAGCTTTGGTCAATCGGTCGTCTCCACTGCTACTTCACGACAACGCGCGATCCCATACTGCACAACAGACCGTCTCTAAGCTGCATGAGTTGGGTTTGGAAGCTCTCCCTCATCCGCCATACTCACCAGATCTTGCGCCTACCGACTATTACTTTTTCCAAAATTTGGACAACTTTTTAGCGGGAAAAAAATTCAATTCCCGAGAGGCAGTACAAAACGCCTTTGAAGAGTTTGTTGTCTCCCGTCCTGCTGATTTTTTCAAGAAGGGCATCCATAAACTGCCATAGCGTTGGCAAAGATGCATTGATTGCAGGGGTGATTACTTTGAATAAAAGAAATAAATAAGTTCGAAAAAAAAATACTTTAACTTTTTTCAAACAAAACGGCAATTTCATAGGTAAAGACCAATAATATATTAATTTAATATATTTATATAAACCACTGCACTTTGGGCACGTTGCCTACTGGTTGCGGCTTCTTAGTTTAATTTTTGCTAATGTATAGTTTTTTTTTTATGTTAAGGAATGACGTGACGAACTAGCCGTTCGCCTGATATTAAACGACACGGCTGCCCATATCAGCTGCAGTGTCACTCGGAACTCTAAAGTATAGAGTTTCGCGTGACACTGCACTGCGCACGTCAACCTGAGACATCAGCACAATCTAGTAATAAGATTACTAAACTGTGAGATCAGATCATAAAGTCTCATTTGCCCAGTAATTTCACTAGCTACAGTGCCCTTTAAACCGGAACACAACAGTGCTTGCGCACTACTGCTTGGCGGCAGAATAACTGGCAAAGCGGTGGTACCTACCTAGATAAACTTTGCAGTAAAGTCCTACCACCTAGTCTATATATATAGTTTTATTTTAGTTTTATTGTTTAAAAACTAATGGTATTTTCGTACTTTTGGTGTGTTAAGTATGTTGACCTCCAGGAATTATGCTATTTGACTTAGGAGAACTTTTTAGAGTAATTAACTTTAATACTAAATTCATTTTAATTCACTCAAACCTACGTTAAAAAACCTTATTATCAAACTTATTTTATAATCTAGGGAAGTGCAGGATATAAAATCACGATCAAGGTAAAAAATAATAAGTACACCATTTTATTTATGGTACATAATAATTGTAAAATAAATAAAATATAAATATTATTGACTGGCTAGTATTATTCAATCAGTTAATCTGGTACCCATAGTACAAGCTTTGCTTAGTTTGGGGCTAGATGGCGCCGTGTGAAATGTCCAAACATATTTATTATTATTTAAACCTTGCTGTATGATAAATCATACAGCAAGGTTTTTTAGAATGATAATATATCAGCATACGTATAACAAATACACATATGATCACATAATATTTAGTACTATATGTACCTATAAATAGGTTGTGATTAAATATGATGGCAATAAGTCTTATCGTCATTACCACTTCATTGGATAATCGCCCTTAAATAAAACAAAAAAACTACTTTAACTTACTTTAAAATTCAAACATTGTCTAGTGTCATCCTGCCTCATATTCCGGCTACTGTGCAAGGTCATTAATTATTTTGCATCCTACATCAAGGACAGAATTTTCATAATTATGATAGTTTGTATTCTTGTCGTATAACATTACGTGATGAAAATTATATCACCTTATTCAATAGAACAAGGAAGATAAATAAATAAATAAATAAATATTTGTGGACATTTCACACAGCGCCATCTAGCCCCAAACTAAGCAGAGCTTGTACTATGGGAACCAGATAACTGATACAATACTTAGATACTTTTTGTTTGTAAATACATACATAGAATACAATATGACACCCAGACACAGAACAAACACCTATGTTCATCACACAAATGTTTGTCCTGGGTGGGAATCGAACCCACAACCCACAGTTCAGAAGGCAGGGTTACTACCAGCTGAGCTATCGGGCCAGTCAATGGCCAGATAATGGCGTATCATAAAAATTATGATTAATTTCAAAATTTACAATATTGGTTTTCGATAATTTACTGAACCAGGAAGTTTCTGAAATGCTGAAAGAAGTCACGAAGTAATAATTTAGTAGAAAATAACTTAATAATGAAACGTTCGGCATCGCTCAGTAGGTACCTATAAGTACTAGTAAAATAATATTAATTGGTGGAAAAGAAGTAGGTTAGCAAGAACACGTTTAAAACCCTTAAAACGTATTTAGTTTTTTTTACTATACATTTGGATGTTTTTGACTGACTTCAACAAAAGATGAGATTCTCAACTCGATTGTTGATTGTTGGTAACAAACATAAACATAAAAAAATAAAAATATTTTTTTATGTGTGTTACCTTAGAAAAAGTTCTAAGGTAACACATAAGGTTCGTTCTGTTGGTCAGACGGGAGGGCAGGCGCTTAAGGCGCCCAGCCGCCAAAAGTGGGAGGCAACTAGCTCAAGGGCACCCGTGGGGTGCGAGGCTCGGCTTGGGCCGTTGTCGGGATAAGAGGATTGAGAAGACTGCGCCCACTGGAAGAGTGGACCCTATTGAAAGTAGGACCCTATTCAAGGTCCGAGTACCAAACCGCGCATGGTACAGTAGAGTGCATTATGAATATTGTAAAAGCGCGGCCATACAGTAACTATAATATGTGTACTGCGCAGCCAGCCGCGCTAATTTCCGAGAGCTCATAAAGTTTTGCGCGAGCTACTTTGTGATATTATAGAATAATATCTCCAAAATAGTTCCATTCAAATAAAACATGATCAGTTTACAAGAATCACTGATCTTCAAGTTGGGCAAAAACATACTGCATTTAAACAGTCCAAAACCAACGTACTGCACAACAATTGATTTACATTAGTTAAAAGATGCACACATGCCCTGCGTCCGACATTTCTTGAATTACTTGATTAAACAATAAATAAAAATATTTAATAGATAGGTACTCAACTATTGCGAAGCGTTTTGCTTCGAATGATAATACAGACAGATACTGTCTCCTATACAAAGGGCATCGCTACAAGTAATAAGATCAACTACTTGTAGGCACTCAATTCTGTCTTTATACGTTGTTGTTATAAAAATAGATATCTATGTTTATCTATCAAAGTAATGGGTCATTCTAAATAAATATAACTATACGGTGTCAAATAAATTCTATCACAAATTAAGCACCTTAGTAGGTCACAACGCAACTTTGAATGGCCATACAATTCCTCAATCAGATTTATGTTATTTATGTCCAGAATCTGCGAATAAAGCCTAGATATACATTAGGCCTTTGCAGTTTCAACAGAATCTCGAACGTTTTGTGCGGCAATTCTTCCGGGTTTTGAATACCTCCATCTTCAACAAAATCGGCTTATATTAATTCCATATTATAAAGGCTACTTATCCTAAAAAATTTAGTCATTGATGTTCAATTATGATAATATAACTAACTATTCGACAGCTTCTGTGGTGTGGTGGTTGAGCAGGTCATAACCCGGAGGCAGCGGGTTCGATTCCCTTGACAGGACAAGTATTAGTGCACAGAAAAAAAGCCTGAATTCTTGTTCTGAGTTTGGGTGTGTGGGTGGTCCTCGTAGTTCTTGTAGTTAGGGTCCAGGATCTACGTATATGATCGTTGGGTGTTATTATTATCATTATTATTATTACTATAGCAGCTCTCTCATCATTTCACGATTTAAATTAAATCCCAACTATAATCGACTAAGCTAGACCATTGTAACTAAAAAAAATAATCATAGATTAAATATTTTCTGTATCAACAAACAATTTTATGTTCAACTTAAAACCAACTTAGACCGTTCCAGAACCCTCAAAATGGGCAAAATCTGGGCGATCATTTAACTTGATTGCAACAGACAGAAACACCAATTTGTATGGATTTAACAGTTTGAATACGCAGTTTATGTGCATAGTTAGTATGGAAATTTCTCCTGTTGCATTGCAAGTTTCGTGATCATCCCCCAATTAACTAACATTGACTGGGTTCTGATTAAAACAATATATCCCTTAAAAATATTTATTATCAACAAACAGAGCATTTATACAGTGATTTAATACTAACTTATCATACTATAACATTACACATTAAACATAAATAATTACACTAAATTAAATTTACGATTACGATTTATCTCTAAAGTTTGTATTTTCATACAATTTACTGCGAAATAAGAATGTATTGTTTGTGGATTAAAAATTAAACAATCTAGAAGAACAGAGTTATAAGCCAATAACAATTTTCTAAGTACAAAGAGCCAATAACATCCATAGTTTTAAACAGATTCATAATTATAATACAGAATTAGGGCTATAGCACATAGCATCGCGTGTTCTACTAATAGTTCATCCGGCAATCAAGAACTGCTATCGTAATTAACGAAATTATTATAAGAACTCAATATCACAAGGTTATCACCACAGTTTGCATAACAATAACCATTAACAAAAGCACGTCATATCACATACTTGTCGCAAATAACAGGGATGAGTGCCCGCACTAGAGTAATTTCACTTGTCATACCTTTCAGCTGTTGCCTTCTAAAAGTTTGTAAAAGAAGCTAAAGAATGGTCGCTGTGAAAAAATTTAAAATAAAACTTTTTTCCAACTGTTCATCTCATTACATCATGCTTAACGCACATCAAGTTTTCATAGTCTCTTAGGTGTCAGATCAACCCATCCTCATGATATTGCGGCGGCGGAGCAATCGCTCCATAGCGTAGAACACGCGATCTGACCCTCAGTAGGGACACACTATGCCTCCTGTTCCAGGCACGGCGGCAGCATCAGGGAAGTGCACTCTGCACAGATCCTTGTATGACTTGCCTTGTCTCGCTGGCTTTTCTACCGGCTGCCTTCTGTAGCTGGTATACCCATTGTAGCCCTGTCCGTACCCGTAGTTTCCATACCCGCTGTACCCATAAGATCTTCTCGGGTTCCCGTTGAGAGCATCGTATATGGCGTCGAAGAACGGTGCGCTGTCTACAGCAGCCGTGAACAGCACGAGACCAACGAGGATTGCGAGTAGACGCATCGCGGAAGGGTGGCAAGTGGCAATTGTATCAATCAGTTGGCGGTCAGTCGGGCCTCGGCCTGCGGAAGCTCGCTCCGGTGCCGTTTAATCACGAATGGTGGCGGGCGGTCACGCCGTCGGCTTATATATCGGCCTCGAATCATCCGTCGGCAAATAAACACGAGCGCGCGCGCAGGGTTCACGGTCCGCACCCTGGAACCACATTGAGACACATTAACGCAGAATATTCGAAGGATACGAAATCATTATGTTACGCGAAACTTTCGTAAACAGGAAGACAATCGCGCAGATATTCTGGGTTTTGTCCGCATTTGGATAAATGAAACAAGAATGCTGCAGCTGTAAGTAATAAAACCAAAGTTACCACCTGTTGGGCAATCAGAGCTGCACCCACATATTCTTGCGCTAGGCAATTTGCAGCTATGTCCTAATTGCGAAAAACACCTCTCGAAAACCCATCAAAGAACATCCATACTTAGTGGTAAGCATATAACAACGCGAAATTGACCTTGCACTTTTCTCAAACAGTCAACTTACATAATCTGATCATCCTTTAGAAACCACTTAAAAGACTCGTTTCAAAAGGACGAAACCATGTGAATCATGAATCAATTAGGTAATAGTACGTCGTGTCTTCGCGGGCAATGTTAAGGTAAACCGAAGTCAAGTTCACAGGCGCAGTCGACTCGATCGTTCACCTCCACATGGCTGCCGCGACCACGCCGCAACCTGCCTTACTGCTTACTTGCATCTTCGGCGTTTATGTAGTACATTTGTAATTTGTTTATGCAATTTAAGCCCCGATAAAACGCAGTTGTTAACTACTTAATTAGACGATCATAATGAACCTAACGAAGCTTACAAATGTCTGAGGGATAAGTATAAGATTATAAATTTCCTAAATGCATACAATTAGGATATAGGACTTAGCTGCCGGAAATTATACAAAATATACAGAATTAATGGAAATGTAACGCAGTGGTTACAATAACAATTACAGCCTTATTAATAAACGGGTATTAGTCTCGGATTAGTTACTTCAGCTTTTGTCCTTTTTTTGCTACTGGAATATTTAGCTGGATCGAAAGAGACAAAAGATGGTGTAACTAGTCTAAAACTAGTTCGTGTTTATTAATAAGGCTGTTTTTGTTTAGTATGAAATCTTCCATGTTAGTTATCTTTACATTTTAGTTTAGGGGAGTGATAACAGAACTTTGATAGCAACCTTTTTCCTAATTTAAAAGTTTCCGTAGCAATTATGCATATAAACTGCGTACTGAATTATTTCTATTGATAATTGCAATCATTTTACATGATTTTCTAGCTGATATAAAAAATATAAGATTCTTCCTTATGTTAGGTAAAAACAATAGAGGTAGGTTCCATTAGGATTGTTTGTGTATTTTGTAATTGTATGTCGATTCGACTCCCGTGTTATACAGATTTTCATGTAATCCAGCATGCCTAGTTTTGGAAATATCGATCACCAATAACGTAATGTAGAATGACTCCCAAAGCATTTTTTGAAGTAAAACTCTTTACGCACATAGCGCACGCTTGACTTGGGGAGTAAGCTGGCGAAGCGAACGGAAGTTAAAAGTTGTTGATCAGTCTAGTAATAAGTTTACTAGACTGAGAGATTAGGTCATAAAGTCTAATTTACCTAGTTATATAATCGAGATTGAACTCACTGAATTTTTAGGAAATTGCACCCTTTATTTATAAATAGGTAGTACCTATTGGCGTTATTTATTTACTCGTATGTATCATTAAATCCCTGTTCACGGCACAGGTGTGGCTAACATTATAACAACAAATTAATGAGTGTGTCCTCGATACAGGTCTGATTTGATAAATATTGCAAAGGTTTCCGATAATCCTGAGTACCGTTAGTTTGAGTTATTCGCGTATAGGTTACTCTTAGTAATATCAGAATGGTTTTAAAATGAAGATTTATAGATAAATGTGAAAACCACGTTCAGCGGCGTGGGTGTTTATATTAAAAGGCTTATTATACTTGTGTTCAGTAGCCGATGAGTGTAGTTGGTGATTAGGACTATAATCGATATGCTATGAACATATGTTTTTTTAACGTATCACACACATAACCACGTATCAGACTTTATTATTAGTTCTGTTATTATTTATCCATACAATTCTACATTCGTACAATTCTACATTTGTACAATTCCGCATTCGTACAATTGTACATTTGTACAATTCCACATTCGTACCATTCTATTTTTGTACAAATTCCGATCCGTACAATATTCTACATTAGCAGTAGGAATCAGGATATATACCTTAAGATCCGATTCCTACAATTTAAATTCCGTACAATTTTACGAATGTGAATTGTACAAACCTACTGCTAATGTAGAATATTGTACGAATCTGAATGTAAAAGGTAAAGAAAAACAAAGCTCGTGTTAAAAAATATATATTTCAATAGAAAAAGTAACTTTGTTTGCGTTGCCACAGAGCTAAAAAAATACAAATTGTAATTATTTTTTTAAATTCGATTCCGGAAAATGTTAAAAAGTGCTTTTAAAAATTAATACTTGGATAGAGGTTTTGAATTATAATTTCTAAGAATATGCAGTCGATTGTTTTTTCTCTAATTTGTTTTTAAGAATCACTCTCCTCGACTCATCTCCCAATACAAATAATCATTTATTGACAAGAAAATTTGGAAATGACAGATTGCTAAAAAGAGCGCTGATAAGAAACCAGGGGATCCAAATACGTTCGGTTTAAACCTAAAGATTTAAACAAGCCTTAAACTAGTGTTAAACTACTCTTTTGTATTGTTAAACACATGTTTGACGTCTGTTTAAGCCTTGTTTATGTATTTGTGTTAGTACGGCTATTTTCTTTTTTCATTAATTTGTGTTCCAAACTAAGCTCATCAACACACACCTTTGTTTGTAAATGTGGGTAAGCTCACAGAGTTGGCAATTTGCCACCTCATTAAAAGATCATGCCATTCTAGTCACGTGCTCCTGAGGTCTATACTCAGAATATTATTTTCTGAATTGAATATTATATTAACGTTTTTATGTAACAAAGCTATGGTCTCGCACGTGGTTATATTATGTCCTATTATTTATTCTGTGACGTAGTAGAGTTGTAAGAGCTACCGGGATTATAGAATTTAGTACCAATTAGTTTTAGTTTTAGTACTAAGTAGTTGGATCAATGATGGGAATAAAATTCTTAGCATTTTTTTTGTGTGAAAGTGTTGTATTGTTTTCCTCATAAATATTGAATTAATTATTTTATTCTAACTATAGAGACAACTCGTGTTTCATCCATGTTTTTTCGTATAACTTTTAAACACTCCTTATTTGTATACACGCGCACACACACGCACGCCACACACACACGCCATAAAAGAAAACCCCCGCCAAGTTTATGCGTCTACCGGTTTGGGCAGAACGTAAACAATCAGGAAAATTTATGTTGATTTTGAGCTTACACCGCGCCAAATGATTTATTTGATATCCACCAAAAAAATCCCGCCAAGTCAACACATTTTCACAGTCAGTCCCAATTTGATATCAAATTATGATGCTATAGTGCTATAGAGATCCATGCCTTAAAATCCTTAGGCCTTTAAAAGCTAAACTAGCTACAGTTTAGATTTTAGGGTATATAAGCAACGTACTACTTATAATATAGAAACTGATGTGAGTAGTATTCATAACTACAACTAAGGTACAGGAGCCAATGAAGGCCCACTTAATTTCAAAACCTCGTGAAATCTTGCAGATAAATAAAGTATAGAAAAAACATAATAGAAGTTGTAATAATAATAATTAAAACACACTTGCATTATTGTCTATGGTACTAGTAGCATAAACCCGCGAAATTTAAAATGTTTCGTTTAATCATAACTGTATTTTTTTTAAAGTGGGCTATCCTAGGAGCCGGGCCATCTTCGGCGACACTACCTTAGTACACGGGTAACACTCACGAGATACAGTCGCATAACTCATATCGTGCAATATAGATGCCCATCCTCAATCTATAGAAAAGAACCAATCAATATAGAAGAAGAAATAGAAGCATCTACTTATATTGCCCGAACACCGGTCGATTTATTCGACTGTATCTCGTGTTAGCACGGCTAACGAATTCACTATTATACGGATAATAGTTGTAGTTATGCACTTGCACGGCTAGTGTTACAGATGTCCATAACTCTTCAACGTAATATAAAAACCAAGGAACCTTGTTAGACATTACACAATAGTTAAGTCTTTTTTTTTTCTCCCATTAGGCAAGTGGTCAGCCCTCGTTTCAAAAGCTTTAAGCCAACCAAAGACTTCTAGCATGGCCTTCGAGCATTTATAGAAAAGGAAATGTTAACGTTAAAATCCGCAAACACATTATTTTCTGCCGATTTTTACGAGGGACGAGGTAAACGAATAGCACACGCGTAAATCGAAATCTTATCCATGTAAATAAAAATCTCGCACACTATCTCAAAATACGCACACAGCTATAAAATATCGATATGTATAAAATTTCTAAATTTTCTAAGGACATGGCTTAAAGACCGCTATCTAACAATAAGCACGGTAGCACTCAGTAGTAAATACTACTTTTTGTAGTGCGAGCGGTCACCCATCCAAGTACCGAACATTGTTTAACTTTGCCAAGCTTACAGCTTAAATTTATGAGCGCTATAATAACTAAGTAACAGAAATGTTTGCTTACGTTCCATTTTACTGCAAGTACATAACCGAACCAAAACTGACCAACACCTCTTCACCATCATATAAAACCCTATTCATCCATTGGAAGCAAATAATTCAAACCATTAATTACACCTTTCAGTATAAATTGTTGTAAAGCCATAGGTCTAGTTGGGTTGCACCATCACCGCAGGGTTGCCATTGCATATATTTATCTGAAGGCAGAGCTTTCTCTAAAGCTGGGACTTACATAAGTGTAGGTAAATTAAATATACTAGACAATCCGATTAAAGGTTTTAATTATTTTAGTAATGGTATTTATTAATTTTGGTAATGCTGCCAGCATTCTGGGTACATTCCCCTCCACCAACTGGCTATTTTAAAATTTTTAGTATTTTTTATATTTTAAGTTCTTAGGCATAATTTAGTTTTTTAGGTCTAGTTTAGTTTTGTATTAATGATGATAAAATATTTATGTTTAATGTAATAAATATTAAATTATTTTAGTACTTCTGCTATTTGTGTTCTATTTCAAAAGTTTTTGAAGTAAAAGTTCTTTACGCACGCTTGATTTGGGGAGTAAGCTGGTGAATGCGAGGAAGAGAAGTTGGTTTACGTAGATCTAAATTATCACATAACAGTTAAAATTTAAGTTTAAAACCAAAATGCTGGCACATATTTGGCACAACGAATAAGCATTGCAATTCAACGGGGCAATGCTGCCAGCATGTTAATAGGTACGCTACCTACTGGCATTTGGACTGCCTATAGGTCATCGCGGCCAGTATATAGTCCAAATGTTTTTTTTTTGTAGTAGTAGTAGGTAGTTTTTAGTATTAGTTATTAAATCATTGTAGTGCTTAGAAAAAAAAATTGGTTTGTATTAGTTATTAAACTATGTTTGTATGTCCGGCAAAATGATAATTTACAATTGTCAAGACGGCGACGTTAACATTAAACAAAGCAAAAACAAAGTTATCCCGGGCGACAGATAAAGCTAAAGAAATTTTACTTCAGTCGTGTTGTCTAAAGCACACTCGTTTTTTTTTTGTTTGTAATAATACTAACAGTTATCCAAATGAATCAACCTGTCAAAAAATCCGTTCAATTTTTTTTTTTCCCCCAATTGGATGAAGAATTGAATCTTGTGTGTTTACCAAAACTTGTATAACTCTACGTAATGATGGTAAATTAATAACCGTTAAGTTTTCATGACCGACAAGGTTAATGAAAAGTAAACAGCGATCAATAGCAAAAATAATGTTTAATTACTACGGCTGCAAATAACTCTAGCTATAGACATATATAGCACGAGCTTCTGTCCGCAGCTTCGCCCGCGGCCTATGTGAAAATAATTCAACCACCCATTTCACCCTGTCAAGGGTGGAATTTCGAAAAATCCTCTCTTAGCGGACGCCTACGTCATAACATCTACCTGCATGCCAAATTTCCGCCCGATCCGTCCAGTGGTTTGGGCTGTGCGTTGATAGATCACTACGTCAGTCAGTCAGTCAGTCATTCACCTTTGAGTTATATATATTTAGATATAGGCTTAGGTAGCACAAAGAACCGTTTCAAATAAGGCTCTTGACTACAGAATAGTAGCAACCCTACAACGGAATCAGCTTGTAAACAATTTCACAACGCAATAATAGGTCTCTCTAGGGTCCTCTCGATCGCAATGCGATTGATTCGCGTTCCGATGCAAACGAATAATTCGCTTCGATTCAACTCATATACTGGCAATGGTTGAATTCAATGCTAATAAACGCAATGGAGAATGCGCTTGAATCCATGATCAGTAATCAACGGGTATAATAATAGGTCTTTACCTATGAAATTGCCGTATTGCAGTACAGACTTTTTCATACAAAAAAAGTTTTGATTGGCTATGAATTCTAAATTCAAATTAATTTTGTTTTAAAAATATGACATTCTATTTACAATATAAGTCTTTTGTTTATTGATTAGCGTTGTATTTTCATTACATTTCAACATTTTTCCTCATAATGGATACTTTGAAATTTCGTGTAATTATGGAATATGAGTTCCGTCGTGGCACCAACGCGGCACAAACGACACGTAACATCAACGACGTTTACGGAGAGAACTGTACAAACGAACGTACAACCCGTTATTGGTTTGCTCGGTGCCGTTCTGGGAATTTTGACTTGAAAAATGAACCTCGTGGTCGTCCGGAAACTTTGGTCAACAATGATGAATTAAAGGCTATTGTGGAAGCTGATGAATCTCAATCTACAGCTGAGCTGGCAGCAGCTTTTGATGTTAGCATCAAAACAATATTGGTCCATTTGCGACAGATTGGCAAGATAAAAAAGCTTGATAGATGGGTGCCCCACGAACTTAACGATCGCCAGCGCAACGTACGCGTCGAGACTTGCCTTGCGCTGCTTAACAGGCACAGAAATGAAGGAATTTTGAACCGAATTGTTACGTGCGATGAAAAATGGATTCTTTTTGACAATCGAAAGCGCTCAGCAAGTTGGTTAGATCCTGGTCCGGTACCAAAGCAATGTGCAAAACGAAAAATGACCCCTAGAAAGGTGATGGTCACAGTTTGGTGGTCTAGTGCTGGTGTGATTAATCATAGCTTTTTACAAAACGGCGAGAGCATTACTGCAGATGTGTACATTGAAGAACTGACCACAATGATGGCGAAACTCGCACGTCTGCAACCAGCTTTGGTCAATCGGTCGTCTCCACTGCTACTTCACGACAACGCGCGACCCCATACTGCACAACAGACCGTCTCTAAGCTGCATGAGTTGGGTTTGGAAGCTCTCCCTTATCCGCCATACTCACCAGATCTTGCGCCTACCGACTATTACTTTTTCCAAAATTTGGACAACTTTTTAGCGGGAAAAAAATTCAATTCCCGAAAGGCAGTACAAAACGCCTTTGAAGCGTTTGTTGTCTCCCGTCCTGCTGATTTTTTCAAGAAGGGCATCCATAAACTGCCACAGCGTTGGCAAAGATGCATTGATTGCAGGGGTGATTACTTTGAATAAAAGAAATAAATATGTTCGAAAAAAAAATACTTTAACTTTTTTCAAACAAAACGGCAATTTCATAGGTAAAGACCTAATATAAGCTGTACTTACGTATATGTTTCAAATTAGCTTGCTTTTGTATATGTGTGTGTCACAAATATTGACTGGCCCGATAGCTCAGTTGGTAGTAACCCTGCTTTCTGAACTGTGGGTTGTGGGTTCGATTACACCCAGGACTAACATTTGTGTGATGAACATAGGTGTTTGTTCTATGTCTGGGTGTTATATTGTATTCTATGTATGTATTTACAAACAAATAAAGTATCTAAGTATTGTATCAGTTATCTGGTTCCCATAATAGCTTTGCTTAGTTTGGGGCTAGATGGCGTTGTGTGAGATGTCCACACATATTATTATTATATTACTAGTTGCGCCCCGCGGTTTTACACGCGAATAATAAGTATTTTAATTATTTGCTCATCCCACGGGAATATTTCACTTTTCTGGGATAAAATGTAGCCTATATGTTAATCCAGTGTATAAGCTATCTTGGTACCGAATTTCATCAAAATCCATTCAGCCGTTTGAGCGTGAAGAAGTAACAAACATACACACAAACACACATACAAACTTTCGCCTTTATAATATTAGTGTGATGTCATTAGTGTGATAGTGTTATTATTATTATATTACGTAGGCAATTAGATGCGCAGATTTAGGCTATGTGTATAATAAAGCGGTCCTTATCTATACATATAAAATGCTTTGTCATGAATGACTGACTCATGGGTCAACGCACAGCCTAAACCGCTGATCGTATAGAC
This sequence comes from Ennomos fuscantarius, assembly GCA_905220475.3. NCBI lineage: Eukaryota > Metazoa > Arthropoda > Insecta > Lepidoptera > Geometridae > Ennomos > Ennomos fuscantarius. The sequence goes on from HG992027.1 coordinate 13,753,161, forward strand.
CTGGAAGTTGGAGGGTGTGTTCCCTGTATGACGTAGCCATCCATACGTTGTTTTTTTCCCCTCTTTATTCGTTTTATTTTGTTTTTCTATTATTTGTAATTGATAATTGAAGGGTTGAGAATAAAAAGGGTTTAACTGTCGAATTGACAGTTTCGAGAAAATTGACTTTTAAACTTCAACGGCGTCATTTTAATGTAGAGTGCTTATAAGGTAATAGAAAAAGCTTGTTGTAAGTTTCAGTTGCTTGAATGTTTTAATTCTATTTTAAAATACTAAATATAGTACTAATTCATACAATTACTGTAAAAATATAATATAATAAAATAAAAATTAATTCAAATTCAAAAGATTTTTTGCAAATAGGCTAATTTTAGCACTTTTACAAGTCAAAATTATATTAGGTACTTAAAATTAAGTTATTTCACTAAGCATATAAAATTACAAAGTGCTTATTGTCAAATAATATATAGCAAGCCCATTACAGTATATGAGTTTGAAAAAAAAGCAGTTCTCTTTAATTTCTCTTTAATAATAATGTTTTTATGCTAAGTGAACTGTATTCCTGTGACAGATAAACCGTTTTTAGACTGACAAACTCGAGATTTAAGCCTCATTTCGGTATTTTGAGAATGCATTTATTGTAGATAATTTTATTGTAGATAATTTCACGCTGAATCCAACGATACCCATAAGTCATTTTGTAGAAAAAATCAGTTAAACCCTTTTTATTCTCACCCCTTCAATTGTCTTAATCCTTTGATATTTTATTTTATTTTTAATGTGTCTACTGCCTGAATAAAATCATTTTTATTTTTATTTATTTATAAAAAGATAACCAAAAATCAGGCGCCAATAGTAAAACCACATTGCTTTTTAATAAACCGAATTTGCTGTTCCCCGGTCCACGCGATAAACCTACCGGGTTTATCACGCAACTCTGAAGACTTCCAGTCTTTGGTACAAAACACAAAACAGGCATATATCTGGTGAAACTTTTAAAGGTCGCTAAGTTAAGTGTACTGTAGGAGGCGGGCACAGGAACTTTTTATTTATTTACTTAATTTATTTCATGAGTTTCAATACTAAATTAAATACCGATGAGAGGGTGAAGAAGTTTCGTAGTTAGAGTCGATACCTTTGACTTACTACTAGGTGGTAGGACTTTGTTGCAAAGTTCGTCTAGGTAGGTACCACCGCTTTGCCAGTTATTCTGCCGCCAAGCAGTAGTGTGCAAGCACTACTGTGTTCCGGTTTGAAGAGCACTGTAGCTAGCGAAATTACTGGGCAAATGAGACTTTATGATCTGATCTCACAGTCGAGTAATTTTATTACCAGTCTGTGCTGATGTCTCAGGGTGATGTGCGCAGTGCAGTGTCGCGTGAAACTCTATCTTTTGGGGTTCCGAGTGGCACTGTTCTGTTATGGGCGGCCGTGTTGCTTAACATCAGGTAAACGACTAGCTCGTCACATCATTCACTCATATAAAAAAAAAACTTGCGCTAGCAGTGTGTTTTGAAAAGAGCTTATTTGTTTCAATCTTTATTACACTCTAATGATGACGATAGTAATGATCATGATTACAACCTTGCGGGGAAATTAAAATTTCTCACATTAAAGAATATAAAAAGAGTGTGCTTTAGACCACACGACTGAAGTAAAACTTCTTTAGTTTAGCTCCATCTATCGGCCCGTATAACTTTGTTTTTGTTTTGTTTAATGTTAATGTCGCCATGTTGACAATCTACAATTGTCATTTTACCGGCCAAACCAACATAATAATACAAATTTTTCACTTTTTTATGTTGACTGGAGATCTACGTGAACAAACTTCAACTTCCGTTCGTAACGCATTCACCAGTTTACTCCCCAAGTCAAGCATGCTTAAAGAAGTTTTACTTCAAAATTATAAATATATGTAGTTAGAGCTGTCATGAAAGTGCCACGGTGTAGCGTACGCCAAAAGAGACAATTCAATAAGGTTGCCAGAACGTGCATTCGTTCATGCGGCAAAAAATAATTTTAGTGATTATTCTTTTAACTGTATACTAACAATAATACCAATGACTACTAAATACTACCTGCAATACCTGTTAAATTGCGTACCTGCGTGTATTAGAGCTGCTTAACATCATCTCAAACACGCAATAAATTCTAAACTTCAGAACAACTTTACCATATAAACTAACTATTCACTTAATTAGTCGATGAACCGCGCTACCTGGGGCCTTAGTAGATGACAAAGCCAAAAATACTACTATAAACAAAGTTCAGAACATTAACCTATTCAAAACATAACTATAAAGACGGGCTAGAAAGGTTTACTAGGTGGTAGGACTTATCTGCAAAGTTCGTCTAGGTAGGTTAGTTATTCTGCCGCTAAGCAGTGGTGAGCGCAAGTGAAATTACTGGGCAAATGAGACTTTATGACCTAATCTCACGGTCTAGTAATCTTATTACTAGACAGCACTGACGTCACAGGATGACGTGCGCAGTGCAGTGTCACGCGAAACTCTATACTTTAGAGTTCCGAGTGACACTTTCACTAGGTGGTAGTACTTTGTTGCAAAGTTCGTCTAGGTAGGTACCACCGCTTTGCCAGTTATTCTGCCGCCAAGCAGTAGTGTGCAAGCACTACTGTGTTCCGGTTTGAAGGGCACTGTAGCTAGTTAAATTACTGGGCAAATGAGACTTTATGATCTGATCTCACAGTGGAGTACTCTTATTACAAGACTGTGCTGATGTCTCGGGATGTTGTGCGCAGTGCAGTGTCACGCGAAACTTTATATTTTGGCGTTCTGAACGACACTGTTCTGTTTTGGGCGGCCGTATCGCTTAACATCAGGTGAATGACTTGTTCGTCACATCATTCATTATCATAAAAAAAACTCGTCAGTCAGTCAAAAAAACTCAGTCTAGTAATCTTATTACTAGACTGCACTGACGTCACGGGATGACGTGCGCAGTGCAGTGTCGCGCGATACTTTATACTTTAGCAACCTTATTAATAAACGGGTAGTAGTTTAGGTTTAGTTACTTCAGCTTTTGTTCTTTTTTTGCTACTGGAATAATTAGCTGGATCGAAAAAGACAAACGATGGTGTAACTAATCTAAAGTTACTTCGTGTTTATTAATAAGGCTGTAGGGTTCTAGTGAAACTGCAACTGATAAGGGCAGCCGTGCCGCTTGACATCAGGTGTACGACTAGCTCGTCATGTCATTCCTTAACAAAAAAAAAAGAAATTACTATGGCAAAGCAAGACCGGTAGTAACAAATTTCATTGCTTGTTAAGACCAGTTATCATCCAATCAACCTTAAAATCACATTACCCACCTCCGTCGCTATAAAACCCTACAATAGCTTCCTTATAGTAGACATTCTGTTGATATTCATAACTGGGTGTTATGCGTCTCATATTATGATAATAATGACTATAACAATGACATAAAATGTCTTATGCATCTCACATGCTGATTGCAGAATAACTTAACTAGTAAGTGACATCAAAGATAAAAAAACGTGTGTGCTTTAGACCACACGACTGAACTAAAACTCCTTTAGTTTATCTCCATCCTTCCATCTCCATCCATCCGTTTTGACTGGCCCGATAGCTCAGTTGGTAGTATCCCCGCCTTCTGAACTACAGGTCGTGGGTTTGATTCCCACCCAGGACAAAAATTTGTGTTTTTTTTTTATGTTAAGGAATGACGTGACCAGCTAGCCGTTCGCCTGGTGTTAAACGACACGGCTGCCCATATCAGCTGCAGTGTCACTCGGAACTCTAAAGTATAGAGTTTCGTGTGACACTGCACTGCGCACGTCATCCAGAGACATCAGCACAATCTAGTAATAAGATTACACAGTTTAGTAACTGTGAGATCAGATCATAAAGTCTCATTTGCCCAGTAATTTCACTAGCTACAGTGTGTGATGAACATCGATGTTTGTTTTGTGTCTGGGTGTTTATATTGTATTCTATGCATGTATTTACAAACAAAAAAAGTATCTAAGTATTGTATCAGTTATCTGGTTCCCATAGTACAAGCTTTGCTTAGTTTGGGGCTAGATGGCGCTGTGTGAAATGTGCACACATATTATTATTATTATCTATCGGCCGGTATAGCTTTGTGTTTGCGTTCGCCATCTTGAAAATTGTATATTGTCATTTTACTGGATATACCAACATAATAATATTTCTTTTTAACTTTGTTATTTTGAGTGAGGACATCTACGTGAACCATCTTAAACTTCCGTTCGCCTCGCATTCACTTTACTCCCCAAGTCAAGCGTGCGTAAAGAAGTTTTACAACAATAAATTACATAGTACACTCAAACACATTCGCAAAAATAGACTGATTTGAATTATAGAAGAGTAAGAATCAGCTAATTTTATCCTAGGTAGTCTTACGCTTCTTCTTCTCACAGTTTCACTTTATGGTAAGAGTCGACGCGGGACGTTGGAGCATGCTTGCCCAGAAGATACCGGATCACTCTAACTTTAAAAACTCCCAGATTATATTTATCAGGAAACAGTTGTAGTGAAACAGCCTGATAGGGCTCGATCTTCTCCTTCGTTCAAATCCTTCGTTTCCTATAGGCAGAACCAATAATGAATATAGCTAAATAGCATATTTACTAGTATTATATAAAGTGCTTGTACCAACCAGGCCTTTGCATGAATACGCTAATTGTTAAATAGATACACGTTACGTTACGTCACAAAGAATATTTGTAATGGAGCCCTTTGTCATTTTCTGTGTAGGCACAGAAGCTGTGGCGTAATGCCAGCCTGTATGTAGATAGGTACGTAATAGATACTTGATTAAAATAATAAAAAAATAACCGACTCTAAAAAAGGAGGTTCTCAATTCGACTGTTTTTTTTATGTTCGTTACCTCAGAACTTTCGACTGGGTGTAAAAATCGGTATTTTGATGATTTTTGTTAATTTGAAAGCTGGTGCTTTTCGTGTGGTCCCATTTCAATTTGGTCCAGTTCTAACGATGGCATCAATGAGAAAACCATATAAGTCTTATCAGCGTGAAGTATTTTTTTTTTATAAAATTCTGTATTATATCAATTATTATTCAAGTATTTTGTTTTACTTGCTGCATTACCACAAACACCTGGGTCCATGCTTTTTGTTAAATTATTTTCTATTTATTATTTTACCTTATTATTAATCATGAACATAAATACAAAACAGGTTATTCGTGTATTAATTTTATCTAGCTTTACTTGTAGCCACGCTCAAATTAAATTTTACCTATTTTTTTGGTATGTACTTAAGCGCTGTCAAACGCAAACACATGTTCAGTTGAAGCCCCGGAAATTACTTGAGGGCGGCCAAAATTATAATCCCAGAAATCCACTAAACCTGGGAAAAGTCATTTTAACTTCGACTGTAAAATCCAATGAAATCTCACGTTACTAATCTCTTCGGACAAAGCACTTTGTATAATTATGACAAAGCTGAATAGACGATAACTTCTGCTGTATACTTTGTGCTTAATATAAAAACTCCAGTAATTATTTTTAGAACTAAAACTTTGCGTACAGGTAAGATTTTTTAAAATCATATCACACTAGTATTATAAAGACGAAAGTTTGTATGTGTGTTTGTGTGTATGTTGTTACTCCTTCACGCTAAAACGGCTGAACGGATTTGGTACCAAGATAGCTTACACACTGGATTAACATATAGGCTACATTTTATCCCGGAAAAGAGAAATTTTCCCGTGGGATGAGCAAATAATTTAAAAACTTTTTATCCGCGGGTGTAACCGCGGGGCGCAACTAGTCAATTATAAATGTTCCGTACAATAGCAAAATACGCGTCCATTTTTAGGACCATTTTTTGTGTTTCGTTCACATTATATTACAACGATCACATTTATAGATCCTGGTCTCCAACTAGGACCTAAGACCTTGTATCTAAGGACCCACGAACAACGAGGACCATGGTCCCACAGCACCCAGACACAGGACAAGTATATGACGCATTCATAGGGAAACGAAGTGATGCCCACGCCTAGAGATTTAGGCCCGTATTACAGAACAATACTCAGTCGTCTAATGGTGCTCAAGTCGAGATTTTATTCACAAATCGATTATTTTCTGAATGAAATATCGATTGATCATCTCTCATTGGCTCATGGCCTACGGTGTCGATGTCTATTTAATAAGAATACGTAGAACCTTTTTCTTGTATTGACTCCTCGCTTTTGTGTATTTAGCCAGTGTCAAGTAATTGATAATTTATCAAGTTAATGATATTTTACGCATACATGTGTCAAGTCACAGTCCAAGTCATCAGGTCAAGTCATAGTCTAGCTAGTCATACTACTCCTAGTAAAGTAGTGATGGCAATTTTACTACAAGCTTCTATGGAGTTTTAGAAACAACACGAAAAAAAACGTATCACCATCATTATACCACTTTCCCACACTAATGATAACTGTAATCCAGCACTTAATGAATAAAATGCCAACAATTTTATGCACTAACACTGAAAATAACACAAGTTTTGGAAAATAAAACAATGCAGTGACGCGATCTTTTTCTTTTTCCCGCCAAAACTCGTAGTACCCTTTAGTAGTCTGTGTAAGCATATACATAATATGCAATATGCATTTTGTAAAGGGGACAGACACAGCACTCTTTGTATTGGCAAGATTCTCTTTTTATTTCTGCTAGATATGAGTTAGCTCCTCACGAGATATTCCAATGTTTTTTAGAGCGATAATAAATTCTACTATGTAGGTGTTTATCCAGTAGAATCAGCGACGATGAGCTTTAGTAGCTTATTAGATGGCAATAGCACAGCCCGGCCAAATGGCCTGTAAGCAGCCAAGTGGAAGCCATGCATTATGACGTTACACATAAACAATAATGCTCTAGAAACCACGCGCATAAACTAAAGCCTAACTAGACTATAGTTTATACTGATCTATATTAAATAATAAATAAATATTTTTGGACATTTCAGACAGCGCCATCTAGCCCCAAACTAAGCCAAGCTTGTACTATGGAAACCAGATAACCGATACAATACTTAGATACTTTTTGTTTGTAAATACATTCATAGAATACAATATAACACCCAGACACAGAACAAACACCTATGTTTATCACACAAATATTTGTCCTGGGTGGGAATCGAACCCACAACTCACAGTTCAGAAGGCAGGATTACTACCAACTAGCTATCGGGCTATCGGGCCAGTCAAATAGTAAGCTTATAAGTTTTAAGTCCGCCTATTAGGCGGCGGTGATCACTTAGGTACCTACCCGTAAGCCAACTGCTTGTTTGCCACTCATTTCATAAAAAAGGGACCAATAAAATCAACAACGATATAACATAATTTATAACAGGAACCTTACTGAATGAAGGAGGTTTTGGCCCACAGATAAAATATTCTACGATAAACTCCTGCTCTATCGAATACCTTTGAAGCATTGATATACCACTGCAATACTAAATTATACAGTGCTATAATGCATACACAAAATGTGTGCTTTAAAAACATATACTTATTACTGCAGTGTCACGCGAAACTAATTTGGAATTCCGAATGACACTGTTCTGTTATGGGCGGCCGTGTCGCTTACCATCAGGTGAATTGTTGTCAAACGCTTGCCCAATTTACCATTAAAAAAATAACGACTAGCACGTCACATCATTTACTAACATTTAAAATGAAGTCCATTGTAAACCTCCGTTTTGCATTAATTTAAGTAACCTACATAATAGAAATAACTATAAGTAATAATAAGAAGCTTAAATAATAATAATAATCATAATAACGCCCAACAGTCACACACACATCCTGGACCCTAACTAGGATACCGTGTCTAGGGACCCAGGAACTACGAGGACCATGGTCCCACAACACCCAGACTCAGAACAAGAATTGGCGCTTTTTTTGTGTGCACAAATACTTGTCCTGCCGCGGGAATCGAACCCGCTGCCTCCAGGCTATGAGCCTACCTGCTTAACCACCACACCACAGAGGCTGTTAAACAACAACTTCATAACAGTTTCCTAGTTGAAGTGATCAATAAAATTAATACAACATCCTGTTCTAACCTTTACTTTGTTTCCTATATGGTGAATAAGCTTGACCTGAATTAGATCGTATACAGTAATAATTCTTCGTATTCATATGAAGGGTTTTCCTCGTTAGTATGTAATTGTACTCACAAATTCCGCAAATAACTCTCAATAATAAAACAACAACGGCTAAAGTGGAACCGATAACTGGGATCAAGGATTTCTGAGGAACGCGAACGATGCGATATGACGATGAGGTCTCGATCCTATCTCATTACATTACATTAATATTATATAATATATATTATAAAGGCGAAAGTTTGTCTGTGTGTATGTGTGTATGTTTGTTACTCCTTCACGCTCAAACGGTGGAATGGATTTGGATGCAATTCGGTACCAAGACAGCTTATACACTGGATTAACATATAGGCTACATTTTATCCCAGAAAATTACAATTTTCCCGTGGGATGAGCAGATAATTAAAATACTTTTTATCCGCGGGTGAAACCGCGGGGCGCAACTAGTAGTACATATTACATATATATTTTTTTATGTTAAGGAATGGACGTGACGAGCTAGCCGTTCGCCTGATGTTAACGACACGGCTGCCCATATCAGCTGCAGTGTCACTCGGAACTCTAAAGTATAGAGGTTCGCGTGACACTGCACTGCGCACGTCATCCAGAGACATCAGCACAGTCTAGTAATAAGATTACTAAACTGTGAGATCAGATCATAAAGTCTCATTTGCCCAGTAATTTCACTAGCTACAGTGCCCTTCAAACCGGAACACAGCAGTGCTTGCGCACTACTGCTTGGCGGCAGAATAACTGGCAAAGCGGTGGTACCTACCTAAACGAACTTTGCAGTAAAGTCCTACCACCTAGTAATATAAATACCTACACCTAGTAATATAGTAATATAAAAGTGAAATGAAGTATGTTTGCTTTCATGCCGGCTGAACCAATTTTAGTATATTTTGTACAATTACTACAACCTTTGACGGCCTCTGTAGTGTGGTGGTAGTAGGTCGGCTCATAACCCGGAGATGGTGGGTTCGATCCCCGCGGCAGGACAAGTATTTGTGCACAGAATAAAAACCGCAAATACTTGTTCTGTATCTGGGTATTGTGGGGCCACGGTCTTTGTAGTTCCTGGGTCCCTAAACACAGGGAATCCTAATTCAGTCCAGGATCTATGTATATGATCGTTGGGCGTTATTATTACTTTACTGTTATTATCAACCTGGAGACCTCACAGACAACCACATTTTGGGTCTGTAGTACCACATAGAATACGTTTATGCCGCAAATTTAAAATTTAAAAAAAAACGGGTAAAAGATGCCTCATTTCCACTTAAATGTATCTAACAAACTTAGATTGAAAATCAGGTTAAGTTAATCAGAGCTTGAAATAATTTTTTACGCGGCTATTAGTTTATAGCCGCGCTATTAATTATTATTTGTTTTATCTCTTGAATTCTTGGATGTAGGTGATAGGTAACGACGTGGATCAGTAGTACTGAGTCCTATTATTTATTACGTGCCACAATATCGTTCGTGTTGAACTATACCTGCCTTATTAAACACGAACTAGCTTTAGACTAGTTACACCATCTTTTGTCTCTTTCGATCCAGCTAAATATTCCAGTAGCAAAAAAAGGACAAAAGCTGAAGTAACTAATCCGAGACTAATACCCGTTTATTAATAAGGCTGTACGAGTACGAGTATAACTATACGAAATATGTAAGTATTAGGATGTATTTATATTTACCAAGTTATAAGTAATAGTTTATTTTTATCTGTATTTCTTTTTATTCTAAATTATTTTAGACCGCCGTGTATTATCTTTTGATACTTTCCATCCAAAGGTTGTCTGGAAGAGATCGCTATTAGCGATAAGACTGCCCATTGTTGCACTTGTACGTAAGATTTAATCATATCTGTATTGTATGAATTTCGTTGGTGAGACAATAAAGAGTTATCTATCTATACGAGGTGGAAAGTGAAGTAGGTAGTAGCTATAGAAGTTGAAAGGGATCTTTCAAAGTGTAACATTTTCATACCTCATGTTCTGTTTAAAAGTAAGCCAACTTCATTGTTACCGTCGATTCAGAAAATCATCCACATTTTATCTATTGTAAATATAAATAAGCGTAAGTTCAAGATTTGAATTCAATAACAAAATATAACTGCAGTCCCGAGTTACTTAATCAGCTTTTACACCCGTTCATTACGAATGATGGAGATTAATAGCACAATAACAACTAAGATCCTGCACTCCAACTCCATTGCCAAACGTATTTTTCTATCAATTGTACCAGGGAACGGCCTCTAGGACCGTTGTGCGCCGAAAACGATCCTAATCCAATCTGACCTTTGTATAAGAGTGACAAATTATCGTAATGCAGCTCAATGCCGCCGACGGTACTCGAGAGTCGGCGGAGATCTGACTCATGAGTTCTGACCCAACATCCATATTATCGGTCTATCGATACACGGTCAGCTAACTTAAGACCCTTTGCCACTAGCTTCTTCGTTCAATAGTGAGAACGAGAACTGATTTTTTTTCAAACTCATATATTGTAGTGGGCTTGCTATATATTATTTGACAATAAAAACTTTGTAATTTTATATGCTTAGTAAAATAATTTAATTTTAAGTACCTAATATAATTTTGACTAGTAAAAGTGCGAAAAGTAGCCTATTTGCAATAAATATTTTGACTTTGACTTTGAATCTTTTTCCAAAAGGACCTTGGCGAAGTAAATTACGGACCGTGTAGGAAAGGAATAGGGCCTGCTTTTGGACCGTTTGTGTTTGAGCCGCTTAAGTCCGTATTACAGAACGATGCTCAGTCATCGATCGGTGCTCAAGCAGAAATTTCATTCATAATATGATCAATTAGTGAATGAAATCTCTGCTTGAGCACAGATCGATGACTGAGCATCGTTCTGTAATACGGACCTTAGTCAAGTAAAGCATTAAAAGTAAGCATTAAAACTTTGAAGATTGTTATACCATTATAAAGAGCTTTACTTAAGCACTTAGTTCTATAGGTTCTATTGAGGAAGTTAGATCCAACGCTCTACTAAGTATTAAATACCCATAAGTGATTGCGGAAATAGAGTAACTTTTTATCTTACTTTTATCAGTTCTCGGAATTCCGCAACGCGGAAGCTTAACATCTGCAAATAATTATATGCCTACAACGGAATATTATATTCTTCCGGGTATAGTGTCGTAAAACATATAACAAATGTTCCCGTAATTTCAGACTCTTTTTCTGATTGAAAAAGGTTCTCGCAGCGCGGAAGAATACATAAAAATAATAATATATATAATTTCGATTAACAGACCTCCGTTATTGGATCCCTTTTTATTAATTGAGCACGGTATTCGCGGCGCATTGCACATGCCACATATGTATTTACAATATTCCCGTGATACCTTCTCATCCATTCTTATTATTTTCAACCAACGCTGTAGTTTCCAAATCTGTGTAAGTAAATACTCGTATTCCAACGTGCCCACTAATTAAAATAGTGGGGAAGAAATTAAGTATATAGGTAGTATTAACTCGAGTAGAATGTATTTATAGTCCATCATGGTCCATTGGATTTTAGGACAATCTATTGACTAACGCTAAATCCTACAAATTAAATGTTGTATAATAAAAGTCAATAAAGAAATTTCAAAAACAATCAAATCATTGTCTCAATCTAATCAATTATATAACCATACCTGTAGGAAAATTGGTGGTAAAAAAAAGGTGGTAGGACTTTTCTGCAAAGTTCGTTTAGGTAGGTACCACCGCTTTGCTAGTTATTCTACCGCCAAGCAGTAGTGTGCAAGCACTACTGTGTTCCAGTTTGAAAGACACCGTAGCTAGTGAAATTACTGGGCAATTGAGACTTTATGATCTGATCTCACAGTCGAGTAATCTTATTACCAGACTGTGCCGATGTCTCAGAATAATGTGTGCAGTGATGTGTCACGAAACTTTACATTTTAGAGTTACACTGTGACACTGGTGTCGATTCTGTGTCGCATTCTCTAAATCTAAACTAAATTAACATATTTCCGTCTTTTTCATTTCCCCTATATCAGAAGAGTACCGCCATACTTTAAGTTTACTTTAGTTTTAGAGAATGCGACACAGAATCGACACCATTGTTCTGTTATGGCCGGCCGTGTCGCTTTGCACCCGGTGAACGACTAGCTCGTCACATCATTCATTAACATAATAAATATAAAAATACCTACTGTACATGTTCAAAGCGGGGTGCGTTCGCGATCGCACATACTGCTATTGAACTTGAGTGAGGTCAGTTGATTGCGCCATTTACCCACGACTGCCGCCGCGCCAGCGGAACCCGACTGATTGTCGCAGGTTTCCGCGTTGTGATATACAAACCGACCTGCGAATATGTAATGTAGCGTTATGTTTATTGGAACTAATCCATTGCCCGTTCTTTGATAAGAGTACAACTGAGAATGGGGCGCTCAGTGCGGGCGGGGTGTAGTCAATGCATGTACCACAGTGCAGGTATGGGACGTCATTTCAAGACTTACCACCAAAGATAATAAAGCCCGTGGATTTATAGTCAATGCTTACCACCCTCACGTCAAATTATTATTAGAAGATTTACAAGAATAATAATATCAATAATAATAACGCCAAACGATCACATACGCAAAGATCCTGGGATCCCTTACTAGGATTCCCTGTGTCTAGGGACCCAGGAAGTACCAGGACCATGGTCCCACAACACCCAGACTCAGAACAAGTACAGAACAAGTCCTGCAGCGGGAATCAGACCCGCCGCCTCTGGGTTATGAGCCAACCTGCTCAACCACCACTCCACAGTCAGTCATTACAATTTTTGTATAAGAATCGGATTAGGTGTTCCATAAACGGTCTTTATACTTTCATAATTGAGGCCATGAGAGCCAAAGTGGCCTAACTGCATTTTTTTCTATTTTCATATTTTTATTGGAGTCTGCTCTAAATGGTAAAAGCTATAGCGCAATAAATAAATCCATCAATAAAAGGCTTCCCATAAATAGGGATTAAAATAGGGTGAAAGAATAAGTGAAAAAATGGATCCTCCCTTTATTATAATGTACATAGAATACAATATAATAAGGGTATTTAAAAATGCAGTTAGGCCACTTTGGCTCTCATGGCCTCAATTTTCGTATACCCCATCATAGATTTAAAACAAAAAACCATCCATCATACACATTCCTAATTCAAATATTGTTTTTGAAAAAGCACGTATAAATATTCGACGTAATTTCCACAATATGGCACCTAAACAGCTGCTTCCATATCGCGGCGCGTCCAACCGGCAGCTCTCGAAACATCGCTGTATTGAAACTGCAGAATCAACACTCGGCATAAATTAACAAGCCTTCCCTGCGAGGAGTGACGCCATCCATTGTGATTTTCTGGAATTTATAACAAATCTCCTTTCCAAATTAATTCAAATATTTACAAGTTAATTCAACAAGGTCTAATAGAACAAATTTTAGGGCCGGTACTATTGTGAGCTTTCGTTTTCCTTTCAGATTTTCTGCCAGTGGCTATTGGCTAAACAGGGTTTTTGGCGGGAAAACGAAAAAGATCGCGTCACTGCATTGTGTTATTTTCCAAAACTTGTGTTATTATCAGTGTTAGTGCATGAAATTGGTGGCATTTTATTCGTTAAGTGCTGGATTACAGGCATGAGTGTGGGAAAGTGGTATAATGATGGTGAAACGTTTCTTTTCTCGTGTTGTTTCCAAAACTCCATAGAAGCTTCTGGTAAAGTTGCCACCACTTTACTAGGAGTATGACTTGACTAGACTATAGTTTGACTTGATGACTTGGACTGTGACTTGACTTGACACATATATGTATAATATTAATTAACTTGAGAAATTAATTACTTGACACTGGCTAAATACACACAAGTCCAGCCAGAGCCAAAACAAACAAAATATCTGCTTTCTGGATTTCTGTAATCTTCATATTTGGTCACCCTACAAAATGACAATACAAATTTTTCATCTCGACAATATTTACATAACGATTGTGCCCGACTCTGCTCGCGGTCCCGGCTCGCTATAATTGGTACGCTTGGAGCGATTGTAATGGTAATAGGGCCTTAGTTTAATGCCTACGCGGAATTGGGGCTTATAGGGTTATGGGCCCACTTTCGGAATACAAACTTTGCTGTATGTCTTAGTTTAATATGAGTATCTAATTATATTAAAGTAGGTCGGATTATTTAACCCTATTTTTGAAGTTCTTTACGCATGGGGAGTAAGCTGGTGAATGCGAGGCGAACGAAAGTTGAAATTGGTTCACGTAGATCTCCATTGTTAAAATTTGTATTATTATGTTGGTATGTCCGGTACAGTGACAATTTACAATTGTCAAGATGGCTTCATTAACAAAGCAAAAAAAAAGTTATACCGGCCGATAGATGGAGCTAAACTAAAGAAATTTTATTTCCGTCGTGCGATCTAAAGCACACTCGTTTTTTTTTTTATTGTTGTGTACATAATTATGTTTTTTTTTTCTAAATTTCTTGCTCTGGTATTTAACGAGGCAACAAACCGTTAGTGCAGTTCGAACATATTACGTTTAAAATAAAGACAATGGAATTGCAAAAAGCCCCGAGAGTTCAGTCACTTATTGTACGTGATCTGATCAACAAACAGATTAGTTTATAAGTAAATATATAGATCCTATCCATACTACTAGAATAGTCACACTAATATTATAAAACCAAAAGTTTGTGTGTATGTTTGTTACTCTTTCACACTCAAACGGCTGAATGGATTTGGACGAAATTCGGTGCCAAAATAGCTTATACATTGGATTAACATATAGGCTACATTTTATGCCGGAAAAGTGAAATTTTCCTTTGGGATGAGCAAACAATTAAAATACCTTATATCCGCGGGTGAAACCGCGGGGCGCAACTAGTTGTACATAATGTGACCATACAAAGTGATACTTCAATCCTGCATAATTATTAATTTACTAGGTGATAGGACTTATTGTTCCACCAATGACATTCACAAGGAAACCTTATAGACTAGTGTTACAAGGGGCGGTCTTATCGCTGACAGCGATCTCTTCTAGACAACCTTTTGATGAACAGTATTTTTAAGTAAAACCCGTAAGTTATCTAGAAATATCTAAACAAACGAACCACCAGTATCTAACATTCAATTGTGAGTCTCCATTCCAAATATAGAATCCAACTGTAGGTATTCTGATACTTCCTAACAAGCACAGGTCGATGTCCAGGGTCGTGGACAAGCGGCCTTCCAGACAGGATTGTGTACCTACACAATAGCTGCGATAGAAACACAAATTTGTATGGAGTTGACAGTTTCAATAATAATAATAATAACGCCCAATTAATTCCAATAAACGCCAAATTAAAGTTTATTAAAACTAATCCATTGCCCGCTCTTTGATAAGAGTACAACTGGTAATGGGGCGTTAGTGCGGGGCGGGGTGTTTTTGTATGAATTAATTGGGCGTAATTATTATTATTATTGAAACCTCAGTGCAGGTATGGGACGTCATTTCAAGACTTACCACCCTGATGTCAGATTATTATTAAAAGATTAATAAGAATAATAATAATAACGCCCAACGATCACATACATAGATCCTGGAACCTAACTAAGATTCCCTGAGTCTAGGGACCCAAGAACTACGAGGATCATGGTCCCACAACACCCAGACTCAGAACAAGCATTTGCGCTTATTTTTCTGTGCACAAATACTTGTCCTGCCACGGGAATCGAACCCACCACCACCAAGTTATAAGCCGACCTGTTGAATCACCACGCCGCAGAGGCAGTCTCGCGTACGTGTACGCAGTTTATAGTGCATAGTTAGTAAGGAAATGTCTCCTGTAGCATTGCAAAGTTTCGTTTCGTTTTCACCCCCCTGTTCTCGCCGAGATATTATTAAATTATCGTGTCCTTAAAAATATCAACTCTACCTATAGGTAGGTATATTGACTCGGCCGATAGCTCAGTTGGTAGTAACCCTGCCTTCTAAACAGTAGGTTGTGAGTTTGATTCCTAGACAGAACATTTTTTTGAAGTACCTATAATTTCTTTACGCTAGACTTGGGCAGTAAGCTGGTGAATGCGATGGTCTGATGATGAACATGTTTGTTCTGTGTGTGGGTTTTATATTCTATGTATGTATTTACAAATAAAAAGTATCTAAGTATTAGATATATATACAATTCAATCCATAGACTTAGCCTCGGATCAATTATACAATTTCTAAAACCATTCATAAAATTCTAATAACTTCTCATTTCTGTTTCATTCTCTACTACTTTTATCTTACTATTTTTTTTAACATTAAATCCTTTTTAACTGTTCAAATCCAACGAACGCTTTTAACGTCTCAAAAAATTAGAAAAACAAATGTTTGTAGAACTGGCCTCCACAACACAGGGAATCCTAGTGTGGAGCCCAGGGCTCGAATAATAATATTTACTGTCAACTAAAATTATTACTTTGTATTTGATTAATTCACATACCTACTTTATTCTTTATATTTACTGCTATTGTTTGCTGAAATAAATCTTATTCTTATTCTGATTCTTATAGTATCAGTTATCTGGTTTCCACAGTACAAGTTTTGTTTACTTTGAGGGTTAGATGCTGTGTGTAATATACAAAAATATTTAATTTTATTTATAGAACTGCGCACAATGCCAAATTGGGATCGTGCCGAGTTGAGCAGCATTTAAATCTAAATGATTTTGTGCACTAAATCCACATAATAGTTATTTTGAGACATGTTTTAACCGAATTATCGTAAAACACGGTAAAACACCAGTCTCGGGTTAGTTACTTCAGCTTTTGTCCTTTTTTTGCTACTGGAATATTTAGCTGGATCGAAAGAGACAAAAGATGGTGTAACTAATTCAAAGCTATTTCGCGTTTATTAATAAGGCTGCAAGAGCTTGTGAAACTACACATTCCTATGCCCTTACTACGATTACGATACGATTTTCTGTGTTGCATTCTCTAAAGCATACGCAGCTTTAGAAAATCCACACCACTCTCTTTACCTGTCAAAAAAACAAGTGTACTTTAGACCACACGATTGAATTGAAACTTTTTTAGTTAAGCTCCACCCATCGGTCGGTATAACTTTACCTATTTTTGCTGTGTCAAGATGGCGACATTAACATTAAAATGTTAATGTCGCCATCTTGACAATTAATAAATTGTCGTTTTACCGGATATACCAACATAATAATACAAATATTTAACGTTGTTCTGTTGACAATGGAGATCTGCGTGAACTATCAACTTTAAAATTTTCATCTGGCAAGCTTACTCCCCAAGTCAAGCGTGCGTAAAGAAGTTGTTCTAATAATCTCACAAGCGCTCTGTTGCCACGAAAGGAATAAACAGGAAATTCCGAGATTATCTGGGTACTGTACATTATAGGTACCCACTTCACAACGTGGATCGTCACGGGTCGACGTCGAGGGTCGCTTCGCAGACGGCCTTGAGCGTCACGTTGCGTCATTTCGTCAGCGTCACCACGCAAGACTCGTACCTATACGTTGCTCGGCATCGAGATAAATCTGGACTCAACTTTTTAAATACTATATATAGTGTCCAAAAATGTAAGAAAAAAGGAATATATATATATATATCAGTATAATTCCTTGTCTTTTGAATCCATTATGTTTTGGCTCCACACCTCCGTGTATTTAGCCAGTTTCAAGTAATTGATAATTTATCAAGTTAATGATATTTCACGCATATATGTGTCAAGTCACAAACGAAGTCATCAAGTCAAGTCATAATCTAGTCAAAGTCATACTCCTAGTAAAGTGGTGGCAACTTTACTTGAAGCTTCTACGAAGTTTTGGAAACAACACGAAAAGAAACGTTTCACCATCATTATACCATTTTCCCACACTCACGTCTGTTATCCATCACTTAACGAATAGAATGCCACCATATTGATTTTGTATAAAATAATAATAATACAATTAACAAATATGTAAGTAGTATATACTAAGAAAGAGCACGGACCCAGGAGTCTGTATGGTAAAGCAGCATAATAAAAAAACCTTTATGGAGGCGTGTCTAAAACTTAAAATTAAAATTTACTGGTGTCCAGCTTAGAGGAATTATTTCTATGGTGTCCGGCTTTGTTTGCTACGTCACGTGGTCAATTACCCACCGTCCGCCCGCCCAGCCTGCGCTGTTTTAATCTTCTTAATTGATATATTTTGCAAATTTTCATGAAAAATTATTATAAATTAATAATTGCATTGCAGAACTTTTCGTTTTTCGAAATTGAGAGCGTTTCGAAAACGATCTCAACCAAAGTTATTTTTTTATGTTTATTCTTTCATTGCAATTTATCAAAATCGTAAATGTTTAAATAAGCCAGCTTTTACAGGTTTTTTCGTATTAATAATAGTAAGATATTAAAACCCTTCATATTTAGGGAGTGTAGAGTAGTCTACGATTATTGTTTATTATCTATAGCAGGTGTGTCTATGGTGAGGTTTGGGAATACAATAAAACGACGTTAGAGTTTTGGCGGGAAAACGAAAAAGTTCACGTCATCGCATTATATTATTTTCCAAAACTTGTGTTATTTTCAGTGTTGGTGCATAAAATTGGTGGCATTTTATTCGTTAAGTGCTGGATTACAGGCATGAGTGTGGGAAAGTGGTATAATGATGGTGAAACGATTCTTTTCGTGTTGTTTCCAAAACTCCATAGAAGCTTCAAGTAAAGTTGCCACCACTTTACTAGGAGTATGACTTTGACTCGATTATGACTTGACTATGACTTGACTGGATGACTTCGACTTTGACTTGACACATATTTGCGTAAACATCATTAACTTGAAAAAATATCAATTACTTGACACTGGCTAAATACACAAGTGTGGAGCCAAAACATAAAAAAACGACGTTATATAATCACTGTTTATTATTCTAGCATGATATTTTATGGGAATTCGGCCTTTTTACCTTAGTGTCCGGCTAAACTCATGGGCAAGCGTGCTCCACCTTAGACAACTTCGTCACTTACCATCAGGTGAGTTGTTGTCAAACGCATGCCCTTTTTGACATAAAAAAAACTAACGGTCCTGTCCGGCTATTCGGTTTAAAGACTATGCTACCATACGTTTGTAAGTACTGAGTAATACCTAAGTACTGATTGGTGTGCCTAGCCGTAGACTAGCATATTCTATAGGTTATTTGCAAGCCTGATTAATACGTGGGTGAGACGTGCGATATTGTAAACATGAGATTGAGATCTTGATTGAAAGGAGTTTTGGCAGATTATTTATAGCTAAATAGAAATAGTTATATAGGAACCTACCTACCTACCTACACGTAAGTACAATTTATTAAGTATTAAACAATGACCTAGGAGTTTTGGCGGGAAAACGAAAAAGATCGTGTCACCACATTGTATTATTTTCCAAAACTTGTGTTATTTTCAGTGCTAGTGCATAAAATTGGTGGCATTCTATTCGTTCAGTGCTGGATTACAGGCGTGAGTGTAGGAAAATGGTATAACGATGATGAAACGTTTCTTTCCGTGTTGTTTCCAAAACTCCATAGAAGCTTCAAGTAAAGTTGCCACCACTGTACTAGGAGTATGACTTTGACTAGACTATGACTTGACTTGATGACTTCGACTGTGACTTGACACAATACATATTTACGTGAAATATCATTAACTCGATAAATGATCAATTACTTGACACTGGTTAAATACACAAAAGTGTGGAGCCAAAACTTAAAAAAAACAATGACCTAAATAACATAATACTTTGTAAAAAATAAGGTACTTACCTAGTCGCATTAGTTTGTTGCATTATAAACATAATGTACATTTTACTTTATTCTATACATAAATTGTAAAAACATACACAGAGACATACAGCATAAGTTAAAAATATAGTTCAGTCTCCTTTAACTTTTTTTCGACTAAAGCTAATCAATTTCATTAAAAGATTTTTTAACAATTTCAATATAAAATAGATTATCAATCCTACTACAAATATTATGGCTAAAATGACAATAGTGACATCTATGAGCAAGCTTTCGAACCACGTGTTGTGTTTGGCGGGTAAAGATGGTGGCGCAGATTTATGTCGCGCTACGTACTCCGTCCAGTAGATGGCGCTTTCCATAACTGGGACCGGCCGATCGTGCCACAGCCGCGATATCCTTTGTGCATTTTGTTGCATTCTGGAATGGGTAAATTATAATGGTTTTTGATTAGTATGTAAGAATGTATTATTTATTTATTTATTTATTTATTTATTTATTTATTTAGGTACACAAAAAGCTTACAGTACAAACCAAACGCTTTAGGGTCATAATACCGGGTTGGACACATATTTTATAATAGGTACTTATATAAATTTGAAATTCGTTATTTGAACGCCTAATAAATAACAACATTAGTGACTTAACATTACTAGATACTTAAATATTGGATACACATATTAATAAACAATTGCCTGTTAGTAAAAAAAATGTCCAACTCTGGCTGGTGTGCAACCAAGTCGTTGAGCATAGTGAGTGCGTGCGACGTGGGGGCGTTGTGAGCGGTGTTGGTGCGCGCGGCGGCCGGCGCCAGCAGGCGGTGCGCGCGCGCCCGGAGGTAGTTGTCAGGAACAAATAGGGAGCACAGGGACAATGCAGTGGGGTTATCGATTTTATTATTTAATAGTAGGTAATAGTGTAATATGAGCGCGCATTTTCGCCGAAGCTCCAGCGTGTCAATTCCCACCATACCATTTACAAATAACGACGGATATAGAAATGGATAGTACCCATGCATTTTTTTGTACAGATGCCGAGCGAATTTTTTTTGTATTCTCTCTAACATAACTGTATATTTAGCTTCGTGTGGGTCCCATATTGTCGCATTAAATTCTAATTTGCTGCGGACAAATGCGTAAAAAAGAGATAGAATGGCTTGCCTGTCTGTAAATCGAGCCGTCTGTCTCATTACAAATCCTAAAGATTTATTAGCTCGCTTGCACAGCTCAGTGATATGCGGATTAAAAGTGAGTCCCACGTCAAGAGTGAGACCTAAGTCCCGTATCTCCGTGACGCGATCCAGCGCAATTCCAGATAGACTGTAATTGTAAACATGTGGCGAGCGGGATCTGGTGAAAGTGATGGTTTTACACTTAGTTGCGTTAAATTCTAACTTGTTATTCTCACTCCACGCAACAACACCATCTATATCGCGCTGAAGCGCCTCACAGTCTTCTAAGTCATCAACAGCCAAGAACAACTTAAGGTCGTCCGCGAACATAAGGCATCTAGCCGTCCCCACAACACTCGGCAGGTCATTGATCATGATCAAGAACTGGGTTGGGCCTAACGTGCTGCCTTGGCTTACACCGGATAAAGTGACATATGGATCGGATCTGTAACCATGGTAATAAACATATTGAACTCTATTGGAAAAATAATCGGAAAATAATTTCAACAAATTAGGCGAGAAACCCATTTCCGAGAACTTCCTCAAGAGCACATCATTATGTACGCGGTCGAAAGCTTTTTTAAAATCAAAGTATGCAGCATCTACTTGTCTACAGCTATCCATCCTGGAAGATGCATAATCAACAAAGTTAATAAGATTCGTGGTAGTGGACTTTCCAACGCGAAAACCGTGCTGGCTTTCGCTAAGCTGGCATCGAATTTGCATTGAAATGCGATGGTTCAATATAGATTCAAAAACTTTACCGAATGCTGAAAGGACGGCTATTGGCCTATAGTTCTCGATATTTGATCTGATGCCACTTTTTAGTATTGGAGTAACTCGAGAAGTTTTCCACATAGTCGGATACACCGATGATTTTACAGACAGATTAAAAATGTGCAAAAGAGGTATTTGAAAAACTCGTACGCAGTCTTTTATTATGTGGATCTGCCGATCCGAATGACCTATTGCGGTCGAAGTATGGGGACATTCCAATTAGTGTAAACATATAGGCAGTTCCTTAGAACTCTCTATGCTATATCTTTCACACTTATCGGAAAATGAAGGACGTTGCATCTTATTTAGCGAAACACTTTAATCACTTCGCTGAGTCAAAAACGAATCAGAATTAGAATAAATTCTAAATTTCCATTACTTTTGGTGAGCAACGCATTAGTGGCACAGCTCATGCATCTAATGTTACAGATATTACAGATATACGACCTCTTGCCATAAGCAGACCTAGCATGAAAAAAGACAACATTTCTCTTGAGATAGCGGTCGACCAATGACAACCCAAGAAAAGTTATCACGTGATACTCGTGATCGTTCATTGGTCAAACGCTTTCCCCAAGAGAAGAGATTATGTCGATTTTTATACTTCGTGCTACACTTGTAGAAAGACGTTTTTTTAACGAGCTTATGACTTTAGTCTCTACTGAACTTTATGGCGTCACCGGATGGGAGGGCAGGCGCTTAAGGCGCCTAGCCGTCAAGAGTGGGAGGCAACTAGCTCAAGGGTACCCCTGGGGATCGAGCCTCGGTTTGGGCCATTGCCGAAATGAGAGGATCGAGAAGACTACGTCCACTGCAAAAGTAGACCCTATGGAAAGTGCAGGAAGACCGTGTATGCTTGTCTATCTATAGCATAAAAAATACTCACTCAGGTGAGGTCAGTTTCCTGATAGCTGCTTCCAAGTTGTCAGCGTTCAGTCGATCAAAGAACAACGTCTGTCCTAATCCCGCGGTGCGCACGACCGCTGAGTTAGAAAACTGGTCTCCGAAGAACGGAACTGTGATCAGAGGCTTCCCGCAGTGGACCGACTCTGAAAGGCTCAGCATTCCGCCGTGTGAGACGAACGCTAGGACTTTTGGGTGGCCTGAAAAAACAACAATGGGTGTTGTTAGCATTTTAAAATAATCACAAACAAATGATTTGCGACCAAGGCAAACTACTGATACTAAGAAGATGCTCTTTTTTTATGTTACGAAATGGCATGACGAGCTAGTCGCTCGCCTGATGTTAAGCGACACGACTGCCCATATCAGTTGCAATGACACTTTGAAACTTTAAAGCATAGTTTCGCATAACACTGCACTGCGCACCTCATTCTGAGACATCAGCACAGTCTAGCAATAAGATTACTAGAGTGTGAGATTAGGTCATAAAGTCTCTTTGCCCAGTAATTTCACGAGCTACAGGTCCCTTCAAAACGGAACACAGTAGTGCTTGGCGGCATAACTGGCAAAGCGTTGGTAGGTACCTACCGAGACGAACTTACAGAAAACAGGACAGAAAAGTCCTACCACCCAGTAAAAATAATACAAATCAAATAATAATATAATGCTCTAATTGCTAACTATAGAACACGGAAAATCCCGTTGATTATTTTGTACTCCAATATTTGTTACACAGTATAGCTGTCTGTTAGTTCTAGCTGTAGAAAATATGAGATTTTGCTGTGAATGAAGAGAGATTGAAAGAAAACTATATTCCTGTGAGATACATACACAAAATATCCAGCTGCGGGAACCAGTTCCCAGTCAAAAGATTTTCCTGCGTAAAGCTTGCATTTTCATACTTCCAAATAACTTTGTAAGGGAGCCGCTTGAAGGCTGTGAGGAACTCTTGCTGTTTTCTTTTCGTCATGGTGCTGGCCTTCAAGTTGGAACCGAAGCTGACGTAGATGGCACCATCCTTAGCATCGGAAAGGAAGTCCTCTATCTCCTGGAAACGGGTACATGGGTATTACGTACATCTGAATAATGTTACTAAGCCACCTGGGAGTAGGTAGCTAACGAAACTGCCTAAACTAAATAACTCTAAAGAAAATATACGATGCTTTATGGCATTGGGTGCATAGTCTAATCGTCACCTATACAACTAGTGCCCTAGAATCAAAGTAGGTCGTAGAATTGAAATTTCCTGCAAGGTTCATCTTAAGTAAAGTCAAGTCAAATCAAGTCAACCGTACGCGAGGATGCCTCATGTAGTCAAACCCTAGTCGTAGAATCACACTTAGATACTCTTGTAACATTTTCTATTTAAGGAGAACTTCATCGAGATGAATCAATCAATAAGCCGACAGCATATCGCGTGTCAGCCTTGAAACACCTACCGTTGGACGGTTCCAACCTCATAAACCGGTGTTTATGAGGTAGCAATATGAACGCTGCATATCCTTACCAACTGGCTGGCTTTGACTGGCCCGATAGCTCAGTTGGTAGTATCCCTGCCTTCTGAACTGCAGGTCGTGGGTTCGATTCCCACCCAGGACAAACATTTGTGTGATGAACATCGATGTTTGTTCTGTGTCTGGGTGTTTATATTGTATTCTATGTATGTATTTACAAACAAAAAAGTATTTAAGTATTGTATCAGTTATCTGGTTCTCATGGTACAAGCTTTGCTTAGTTTGGGGCTAGATGGCGCTGTGTGAAATGTCCACACATATTTATTATTATTTATTTATTAACTGAGGCGATATTACCCGAGCCAGAGAGCTCTTGCTCTCCATTTTTGGCCAGCATTTAAGAAATAAAAAGCATCTCAGCCAAGTTAAATGATAAACCCAGGTGGTGGTATAAGACCAGGGCATGTGTTTGAAGTTATCCTAATAATTGGAGCATTTACTAGGTACTAGGTAGGACTTTTCTGCAAAGTTCGTCTAGGTAGGTACCACCGCTTTGCCAGTTATTTTGCCGCCAAGCAGTAGTGTGCAAGCACTACTGTGTTCTGGTTTGAAGGGCTCCGTAGCTAGTGAAATTACTGGGCAAATGAGACTTTATGATCTGATCTCAGTCGAGTAATCTTATTACCTATGTGCTGATGTCTAAGGATGATGTGCGCAGTGCAGTGTCACGCGAAACTTTATTTTGGAGTTCCGAGTGATACTGTTCTGTTATGGGCAGCCGTATCGCTTAACATCAGGTGAACGACTAGCTCGTCACAAAATTCACTGACATAAAAAAAATAAAAAACTGAGGTAACATCACCCGAGCCAGAGAGCAAGAGTTTTGGCCAACATTTTAGAAGTAAAAAGCATCTCAGCGAAAATGAATGATAAACCCAGGTGGTGGTATAAGACCAGGGCATGTGGTGAAGTTAGGAGCATCATCATATGTAAATAAATAAATAAAAATAAATATTGGTGGACATTTCACACAGCGCTATCTAGCCCCAAATTAAGCAAAGCTTGTACTATGGGAAACCAGATAACTGATACAATACTTTTTGATTGTAAATACGAGTAGAATACAATATAACCTAGACACAGAACAAACATCGATGTTCATCACACAAATATTTGTCCTGGTTGGGAATCGAACCAACAATCGTGTTATTAGAGCTATATTAGACAGAAATTTGAAACGCATTTAATATTCGCATTAGTATTAGTATAGTAGTATTTTCAGAAGGTATTTTCGTAGGATTCCAATACAGGACAAACATGACCGGCCATGACTAGGCTTGTAGATCAATGGACTTCAGATAGTGTTTTATCGTCCGAGAAATTATTTATACCAATGACTTATACCCCCGGTTCGCCAACTCCCAGAACAAATCATGTTACTTATGTAGAAAATTAGTTTGACCAATAAACGATCACGCGGATCACGTCATAAACCTTTCATTGCGTTTTTATTGGTCAAACGGTTTATATTTCGATAATCGAAAGGTACGAAACTGTTGTACCGCATAGTTCCGCACCGATAGAGACTGTATAAAGGACTAAAATATCAAGAATCGCGGTTTTAACATTCAATCATGATTTAGTTTTTTATGTGTGGATCATAGTCCATGATTTATGTATGGATTTCAATAAGTTAATTAACTAAAGGCCGTTTATTGCAATCCGCTGTAAACCAACGCGAGTCGACTCTAGATAATTTGAACGGTTTAGACGTTCATCTATAAAATGAATGATTACTTTTTTATCTAATCTGTTACAGGTATCGCGGTTTATTAGCAGTTAGATTTATTAATAACATCAGAATTAATTAGATATTAGGTACGTAATAACAATAATGAAAAAATATATATCGTATGCGTGCGTGCCTTGGCTGTTTGTATCAATAATGTTTTTCAACGTGCGAGCTTGTCGTTTGTCTGATGTCGTAGGCCCGCCCATAAAAGTTCAATGGTATCCCGATACCAGAGTATATTTATCTCTATCTTAGGGCTCTTTTAATTAACACCATTGTCTTCAGCCTTCATAATCTAAGTCGCATACTTTCGTAGAGCTGAGAGTAAGAAAGACGTCCTATACAAATAAGATTGATGAGCTACAATCTTGGGCGGAGTGCTTCATCCAAGTTTTGTACTTGGCTAGCATGCTACATTCGATCGCATCGTTAATTCCCATCGCGTGAGAGCGTGCTCAAATGCTAGAGAAGCTTCAAGAGAAAAAAAAGTTTACAAACTACCGCAAAAACGTAAACTTTAATGGATTGTAACAGTTTAAAAAAAATTACCTTCGACACAGCTTTCGGAACACCGATATGAATGCCTCCAATTTCAAGAAGTTGCGGCGCCAGCGGCCTGGCGCCTGTCACTGAGAAATGTTGGTATGAAAAAATCATCTTCATCTTCGACCTTGCATCTCTTTCTATGGCCAGCGAGTGATGCGGCACGTGTTGGTCGAACACTTCGTATATACTTCTATGAATATACCACCGCCCAATAGTAGTAAACATAAGTTTGACAATAGCAGTTTCCACTCTTTCAAAAAGAGAGGGGTTTGGCCCCGCGTTCGAAAAGTAAAATGCATCCGCAGCTACGTCGAAAGGAAGACCCAAACGCGGGTACGCAAACGGCAAAAGCGTATGAGAAGTTATACCTATGATCGGTGCATCATACAAAGACATCGCATACGCCAGTCCGCAGTCACTCATAAACTGTTCCACAAATATCACGTCGTACTTCCGACCTTCGGCAAAATGTGCTTTTACATTTTCACTTTGAAACAAATGCTCACAATCGACTTTGACATTACCGCGTCCCATGCTGATATGACGGTACATATTAATCAAATGCATAAACGTAGAATCCTGGGTCTCGTAGTGTTCCAAATACGATATGGAGTGGTTCTTTTTATGTTTTATATCGACAAATCTCAGGTTTGGAGGTGGATCTTTGTCGGGATAATTGTTAATCACGGTGACGTTATGACCTCGGACCGCTAGCTCATGGAACAAGGTTCTGAAGGCCATGTAGTGACTCATCAAGGGCATTGAAATGATCGCGAGAATTTCAAGTGCAAGGGTATGCTGCGTTAGTAACAGTATAGCGAGCGCTAACGAAGGGCACAATGCGTGTGAGGTCATTGTACTCAAGATACTGGTTTATAATGAGCGATGGGTCAGCCACGGAGCGCGGTTTGTGGCAGACTGACTGCTAATGGCAACTGGCGACGGTACGACCATGATACACCATAATTATCTTGCTTGAAATAAATCTGTTTTATTATTGAGTACTGTAGAGGCAGCCCGCGGTTTCATTCGCTATTTGCCGTTTAATTTTCTGGCCTAAAACTATCGTACTCGTCTATTGATCTGGGTAGTATTAGCAACCTACGAGCAAATTTCATCCAAATCAACTCGGAAGTTTTGTCGTGAAAGCCACACAAACAAACCAAAAAAAACGAGCACACCTGCAGTAAAAGTTTTTTAGCTCCATCTATCGGCCGGTATAACTTTATTTTTGCTTTGTTTAATGTTAATATCGCTATCTTGACAATTGTAAATAGTTATTCTACCGGAAATACCAACATAATAATACAAATTTTAAGTAATTTTTAACTTTGTTATGTTGACAATGGCGACCTACGTGAACCAATACAACCCGCCTGTCTCTCTTACCCCTACAGTAATATAC
Organism: Ennomos fuscantarius; assembly: GCA_905220475.3. Classification (NCBI taxonomy): domain Eukaryota; kingdom Metazoa; phylum Arthropoda; class Insecta; order Lepidoptera; family Geometridae; genus Ennomos; species Ennomos fuscantarius. The sequence continues at coordinate 13,781,118 of HG992027.1, forward strand.
GAAACGTAACTCTCTCTCATTTTTTATCTTCAATAACTTATATCTCCCTCTCGACTTCCGTTCGCCTCGTCACGCATTCACCAGCTTACCCCCCAAGTTAGTGCGTAAAAAAGTTTTACTTCAAAAAGACATACAACTTTTGTATGTAAACTAGTATGGATCCCTTCATCTATAGTTTATCAAATCTAAGAAGTACTACTATGACGTTTCGAAGGTGGCAAAGATAGTTTCTTTTTTGTAGTTAGTTTTTATATATAAAATAAATACATTGTTAGTTTTATTTTTTTCAGGGCATAAACGTGTTAATCGAGTTTGATGAAATTTTGCACCGACTCTCTGCACTGCGGAGACCGACATATTATGCAGTATTATTGCTGGGCTGCAGTCTGGGTACAACCGCCGAAACGTTTGCTAGTTATACATAGCGAGTTTCTGCCCGCAGCTTCGCCCGCGGCGTGGCCTATGGGAAAATAATTCAACCACGCATTTCACCCTCTTAAGGGTGGAATTTTGAAAAATCCTTTCTTAGCGGATGCCTACGTCATAACATCTACCTGCATGCCAAATTTCAGCCCGATCCGTCCAGTGGTTTGGGCTGTGCGTTGATAGATCACTATGTCAGCCAGTCAATCAGTCGGTAACCTTTGAGTTATATATTAAGAGTTTGAGTTAGAGTTTGAGTAAGTTTGAGTTATATATATATAAGATTATATCCTCTATAGTTTGTTGCGCAATATATCATGTTACTCTACTTGCGATAACTAGAGCTACCCGTTGAAGACAATTAGCATTAGGGTATTAATTAATATTTGTTAAACATTTGTTGACATTAGGTTTGACCTCAAACTAATGAAAACATCGTGAAAACTCTACTCCAATCATGTAACATGAAGAATATTACCATATCAAAATATGTATTTACTTACCTATATCTATTTGCGCTACATTTTACAAGGTATCATATATTCATGGTTATGATGTTATCTCACAAGTAATATTTGCATCAATGGTTGAAAATTGCAATAAATAATAGTAAAGGCTATATAAACATGATCCTTAGATTAATTTAATTTCCTATAAGATTTGGCCATCAAACATGTTTCAGATAGTGGCTTGGCCGTAGAAATTGCGGCCTAATATTGCGGACTTCTTCCTTCCTTCTCTTCTATTATTTTAAAAATCGAGCGTGCTTTAGATCACCCGACTGAAGTAAAACTTCCTTTAGTTTAGCGAGTTAGTACCATAGTTAAACTAGGGACATTGGAGGACTAACTTAAGACCATGGATGATCCCAGGATCAGCGAGACTTATTTTTGTAATAAGGTTTTTAACTAGTCATGGCTTAAATCCAGTACTAACTTGAGTCCACGCTTAGTCTACAATTTGTAATAAGACGGCTTAAGTTTAGATCCATCTATCGGCCGGTATAACTTTGTACCGGCCATGCCATCATAATAATTCAAATTTTTAACTTTGTTATGTTGACAATGGAGATCTATGTGAACCAAAATTAACTTCTGTTCGCCTCGCATTCACTAGCTTACTCCCTAAGTCAAGCATGCTTAAAGAAGTTTTACTTTTAAAATATTGAAGCTAGTTATCAATGAAACATCCTGCACCATTTTCAAGTATAATACAAGTGTACAAAATTAATTTGTTAAATACGCAATAAAATTATGTCATGTAATAAATAATACAACTACAATGATAGCTTAGAACAGTCGTTTCTGCACAATGTAAAGGCAAACGGCTAGGAAGAACAAAAACGCGAAAAACATGATGAGTTTGTCTGTAAACTCCCTCCGACCATACTTTTTGAGCAGTTTGCTGGATTGTGTGATTGTGCCCGCAGTGTTTTGCAGCTCTTGTTGTGTCCCCTAGAACAACGGAAAATGCCCTTATTTTTCGTACATATCAGGTTAACGGAAACGTATGAAGTTCTTTTTTTAACCACTGCAATAGGACATACATTTCTTTTAATTTAATTTTAATTTGGGTTATTTTATGTTTTCTTGTTTTCAAAGTCAAATATTTTTATAAAAAATATTTTTGTCATGATCTTTATAATTTGCAATAAAAGTAGTCTAATTTTACCTATTCATAAAGTTTTTAACATCTCACAGGTGGTTTTTTACTTTACTATTATTATTATTATTATTTAATATAAAATACACTGATATAATAGGTAATTAAAGAACTTATTATAGTACTGGGACACAGTGAGAAATTATTAACTTATATTCTCCTTATTTCTCATATGATTTGTCTTATAAGCAACAAGCCCGGCTTCAAGTTAAACTTACATGAACTGTAGAACTTGAAGATACTAGATTGTCCAAAGTGTCTTGACTTCTTTGAGTGGTGTCCGCTAATTGTCTACTAATTGCCAAAAGCTGTTCTGTGACACCTGAAAAGTAAACAAATTAAAAATAAATAAATAAGAAAAACACAAATATGCAAACTTATAAAAATAAATGTGTGAAGTAAATTTTCATTGATGCAAATCTCACTAGAGGTGCAGTTTTAATTACCTGATGACATTTTGAGTAGCCCATCTCTATCAACTTTTTTCTTTCTATTCCTCAAGTCTGTATCATTACCATCTCCGGCCTTCATAAGCTCTCTCCTTGCAGCCTTTTCTATAGCAAACATGCTAATAATGTTGGCCTCTTTGAATTCTCGCAGGAGACTAAAATTAATAAAAATCTTTGTACATTCTGTCTACCCTTTCGGAGTTTACCATCACACACTAGAATGTGAGGATGTCTGAAAAGCCTGTAACATTCAAATCTCTTTTGTTACAAAGCACTTTTTACTGGCAAAGCATGTGCAGAGATTCTAATTAGCACTAACAGTCCATAGGTTTTTCACGTTACCAATGTCACAATACCTATTATCGTTTGGCATCCAATCCAATATCGGGAAAACAATGTTTTTCACATAAATCTAATTTTTATTTTATTTCATTCTAAACTTTCAATTATACAACCTACACCTGCATACAACATTAACAACGTTTGTCCAAAATTACCTCTGATCAAGTTGCTTTTTAGTCCTCTAAATCCGCAGAATTACACAGTTTACAGTATTACGTTTTTTTAGTCTCCCGTAAAATTGTGATTGTGTTTAAGTCGCATTTGCAGTATTGGATCCCTAATGACGATATACCATACCTATACAAAAGTGACCACAATCCACAGGTTACTAAAAATAGTAATATAGCAAGATATAGGTTGAAGTTGGGTGACTTTTTTATAAATGAGAAAGTTAACATTTTAATCACCGTGCCAACTGCTGCCTCTCAGATTCCAATGTTTGAGCATATTTGGGATCTCCAATATTTTTACCATACAACTCTAGATTTTCTAATTCTTCTCTTAATTCTGTCAGCTTTGCTCTTCCTTTTTCATTTAGTTCATTTAAGGATTCCATTGAGTCTCTGCATTCTAAAATGTCCTGCAAATTCAATGTTTGGAATGAAGATATCTTATATACTGATTTAACAAATAAGATACTTTTAACAAGCAGCTATTAATGTGATGGGATCTATAGTTACTAGAGCTATGAAACAGGGTACAACTGAAAAAGTGATAGATGTGTCTTTGTAGTATAAAATTACTAGTGCCTAACTACATTGAGTCTAGGTTCTTCTACAGTGTAGTTGATTATAATCATACTGCAACAAAGTAATACTAGAAAACAAATTGCACAAAGCGTAGGTAAATTGGTTATAATCGTAATTCGTCGTTGTAAGAATCGACAATGTTTGTAATAGCTATAATTAAAATATGCTTCATTAAAGCAGGAACAGTACCTGAATAATAGCTTTAACGTGAAAATGGTATTTCGACAATTTCTTCACAAAACTTTGGTAAGTTTGATCAGGATCTTCTAGTTTTGTTATTAACCTTTTGAATGCATCATCATTGTTCAAATTTAGTTTTAGGTTCATGTTTTTTATAGTACCAGCCTAACTTCGTGTAATTTACAATTTTGTATTTAATTTTACACAAAAACAATAAATTAGAATACACTTCTTTTTTCCTTCGCTTAATGGCTTGCTATCGCTTTTCTGCGATAATTCTGCCAAAGTCAAGTGAAGAAGTAACTTTTTTTTATTATGGCTCCACACTTTTGTATATTTAGTCAGTGTCAAGTAATTGAGAATTTATCAAGTTTTTTTACAAGTTTATTTCACGCAGATATGTGTCAAGACCCAGTCCAAATCATCAAGTCAAGTCAGTAGTAGTAATCTGTCTAAGTCATACTCCTAGTAAAGTGGTAGCAACTTTACTAAAAGCTTTTAAAAGCACGAAAAGAAACGTTTCACCATCATTATACCACTTTCCCACACTCATGCCCGTAATCTAGCACTTAACGAATACTGAAAATACAACAAGTTTTGGAAAATAATACAATGCGATGATGCGATGTTTTTCGTTTTCCCGCCATAACTCCCCTGAGGAAGTATTGTACGGTTATGTCATGTCTAAGTCTTATTATTAATGTCATGCCAAAACCGTAAAAAAAATGTTTTACTTAATATAATGGATATTTTACTAAAGGCTCTAGGAAGCCTTGAAGAGAAAACGAAAAGGCATAGTTTTAAAACATGGAACCATTGGCCAACACTCGTGCACGTTCACGAACACTTAACGGATAATAATCCACCATTATCACACATTAAAATTCAAAAATACACGAGCCATGGAAAAATAAAATCACAACTGCTATTTTCGGATTCTTTTCAACGACCCTCCTATTCTTTTCAACTACCTTAGAAAACACCTTCGAGCAAAATAACAAGGAAAGCACTAAATCACAGACCAAGTAGAGGATACTATGTATTAAATTGATTTGATTTTGACTAACTTAAAAGTTCATAATGACAGCTGACTGTGACATACATAACAAATACACGAACTGCTTTAAAACTTTTTTTTTGCTTTACACTTTTGTTTATTCAGCCAGTGTGAAGTAATTGATAATTTCTCAAGTTAATGTTTCATATTATATATGTCATATAACACTGAAAATAACAAAAGTTTTGGAAAATAATACAATGCGGTAACGCGATCTTTTTCATTTTCCCGCCAGAACTCAGATAATATTTTATCATATTTTTACACGACCAATTCATTGGAATAACAAAAATTCTATGCTCTATGTCTATGCCTAATCAAATCACATAATATCTTCATAATATCATCGACCTTGACATACATTTGTGTATGCAATTACCAACTTTAAGATGGTAAACATTTTCAGACCGCGAGCATACACCGTACGTATGTATATGTATAGGTATACCTAAATATTTTTTACATTTCGAATTGGAAAATTGTTGGCTTATCACTTATTTGCTGCCCCCTCATAGGAAATTGAAACAAAAATTTGTTCAGTTTGTGTATAATTGGAATAAGGTTACTGGTCACGAAAACCCTTCGTGAACAAACGTGAAGTTTGTTTTGGTTGTTCTAGAAGTATTTTTACATTTATTTCTTAACACTTTCACTAGTTTCTTTGGTCCACAGCAGTACAGGTTGAGGTGATCTCTGAAATTAATGTTATCAAAATAAATACTAGAAAAAAATATTGAAGAGTTTTACAAGTTAAAAGGCATTGGCCATCTTAACACAATTTGTGTGTACATTTTGAAAATAGAAATCCAACAATTGGATTTTTTTACTTAATTATACAATTAGCTAATTTTATAGTAAGAAAATCTATTAATTTCTTTACACGTACCCAGGATATAAATGCACCCAATACCCAAAAACGCGATCCCAATGAGGTCTTCCCCTTCTGACTCTACATCCCAAAAGAGGATAATCCTTCGCCACACTATAACTATCAATGACTCTCATTTTGCTGTAGACTGCTCTCTTTAATTGAGGAGTCAAAAGAGTTGCTGTTTCCTCATCCCTATCGAGAACGTGAGTAACGCACCCCTTCTCATTAAGAACAAGTATGTGTGATACGCTATTTTGATCTTTATTCTCTTTTTGGTTGAGTCCACTAGTGACGTATAGCTGGAGATGAAGTCGGTCCGGTCTGTTAGCGTCTCGTAATGTGGCGATGGTTTTGTTGGCGAGATCGGCGAGCCAGGTTAGTTCTTTTTCATGTCTCACTATCCAGAGGAGGTGGATTCGTCCGGGGAGACGGCTTCGCGGGTTTCTGTAAAATAGAAGGTAAGGTAAGTACTATGCCCAGCGCACTCTACGAAAAAAATCTGCGACCATGATCATCACGCGCGCGAAAAGGTACGCAGAAGTGCGATAGAGAGGGAGGCGAAATTTTATTGACCTGTAGCGCTGTGCGAACTGATTACCACCTTATTGCGTGATAACGAGAGTTAATATTCATACAAATATCTTTGCGAAGTGATTCTTCCATACGTTTACTATTATTTATTGGTGGTATTTAACATACTTGATTTGAATCCTGATTTTAGGACAATCATAATTTTAGCAAGCCTAAGTAGATAATGGTAAAATATTAGTCTACTATACTACTAATAGGTCTGTAAAAGATCAAATTCAAAGCTGCTAACACTTAACACTGCAGAGGTTTTAGTAGGTAACAGTTCCCCTGAGCTATCGCTCATTCCATCTTTGGTAAACGATAATAGTACCTTCACACGGTTAGATAGATTACAAAGCAAGCATGTTCGGCTGCATGTCGAGTGTTACAAGATCGGGGTGTCACAAAGTCTGCGGATGTTACTTTTAATTGGTCGATTTAATACGAAGGTAGGTAGTTGTCAATCTAAAATTCGCCATATAAGTACATAAAAGCAAACGTGTGGAAAAAAGTTATAATTTTTAAAAAAATTCATTATATGAAGTCAATTTAAATAAAATAGATTATGATCAATAGGTTAGGTACTTACAACAACATGTGATGCAATAAAGAAACGAAAGGCGTTATCCCCACTCCAGCCGCTATACAGATCGCGACTTCACTTCGACTAACCGCTTCCATCGGACTCGAGAACGGGCCATCAACCAATAAACTGAAAATATAAATTATCTCATACTTCACTTATTCATACTAGCCCGATAGCTCAGTCGGTAGTATCCCTGCCTCCTGAACTGCAGGTTGCGGGTTCGTTTCTCACCCAGGTCTAGCATTTGTGTGATGAGCATCGATATTTGTTCTGTGTCTGGGTGTTATATATTCTATTTATATTTATATATTCTATGTATGTAAACAAAAAGTATATAAGTATTGTATCAGTAATCTGGTTCCCATAGTACAAGCTTTTCTTAGTTTCGAGCTAGATGGCGCTGTATGAAATGTCCACACATATTTATTTATTTACTTAATCATAAGATTGATCGTGGATCACCACAAACTGGAGTGGTGATGGGCTGATCAAAAACATATTAGCCACAGAGCCAATTGAATTGAATTGAATTTTCATTGGATAGGTATATGCTTGCATCAACAAAAATGTAGCTACTTTGTTTTATGCTTATCATAATTAGGATGTTAACTAGCTAATAATTGTAATTATTTACAGTATTCTTTGACTTTTTCGGTGTTTTTAAAGACCTTTTGAAGTATTTTTTTAAAGTTATTTTTGGATAAAGTCTTAATCACTTGTATATAATCGTTGAATGAACGCAAGTATAATTTTACCTAATATCACGTGTTCCATTTTCTTTCAGCAACTTCTCCAATGTTTCAGTCCAGTCACCTTTCACGCGTATCCACACAACAAAGCTTCTTTGGTATGCAGTAGGAACCTGGAAGTAAAAAAGTCAAATGAAACTTAGTCTCAGTTTTGATCAGTCAAACATAAATAATTAAAAATCACTACTAATCACATAGCTAGATGGTAGAACTTTTCTGCATATATTTCATCGGGTACCTACTTCTGCTTTGCCAGTTATATACCTACTTTACTACTTTTTACTAGGTGGTAGGACTTTCCTGCAAAGTTCGTAGGTAAAGTGCAAAGTAGGTAGGTACCACCGCTTTGTCAGTTTTTCTGCCGCCAAGCTGTGCAAGTTGTGCAAACACTACTGTGTTCCGGTTAGAAGGGCATGTAGCTAGTGAAATTTTTGGGCAATGAGTAATCTTATTACTAGACTGTGCTGATGTCTCAGGATGACGTGCGTGGTGCAGTGTCACGCGAATTAAACTATATTAGAGTTCCGAGTCACACATAAGCAAGTTTTATGGGCGGCCATATCACTTAACATGAGCTGAACGATTTGCTCGCTCGTGTCATTCATTAACATAAAAAACCTACTATTAGGTTTTTTATTCATATGATATTTTTATTTTATGCATACAAATCAACACGAGCTTTCAGGGGTTATCGTCCGCCATAACAATTAAAAGCCAATAATGATTTTCACAGCCGTCCCTTGTAGTTAGCCAGACTTTGTAATCCAGCCATCGAATATGGAACAATGCAAACCGCCTACAGCACATTCGTGAAAGGGCCAGAAATAAACGTCACATTGGAGACATTATGGTAAAGCTTTAACAAAGTGTTAGGTACAATACTCAATAGTTATTTTAGTAGACGTTTAATGGAAAATTTTAACCTTTGATATGCAGCAGTGTTTACAATTTAATAGAACATATTTATTTACAAAAAAATCATTTAGTTTTTATTTCATTTATATAAGTTCTTCAGGGTCCCAAACAATAACTTTCATAATTATACAATTTCAGAGGTGTATATAGCGACCGCCATATTAATGAACCGGACTAAAACTATTAAAATGCCTCGTAATACTCTCGTACTCCTTCCATTCTTTTCTAGTTTTACAACCGACTTCTAAAATGAGAAGGTTCTGTATCCGACTGTTTTTTATGTTTGTTACCTCAGAACTTACGACTGGGTGACCCGATTTTGATGATTCTTTATTTATTTGAAAGCTATTGCTTTCCGTGTCCCATTGAAATAATTGACCAAGATCTGACAAGTGGTTTTTGAGTTATCCTGAATAATGCGTACAGACAAGTCAATAATCAAAGGGACACACAAAATCACATCAAGTTCTATTCAGCCGTTTAGTTGTGAATAAAAAGGTAACAAATAGACAGAGAAACAGGTTCTCAAACTTTCGAATCTATAATATTGGTATGGATTCTAAAATTACCTTTACAACAGTGAATGGATGCCATTCTATGAGTGAGGCGCGCGGACACTGAAGCACTACATATTGTCCCGCGCGACACACGAGCCCGTAGTTAGAACAACTTATTGTCAAACAAATTGTTCGGCCCGCCATATGTTTTGCCTGCAATTAAAATCAATACTATGCATTGCAAAAGTGATCATAATTGCATAGTTGATGAAAACCAGGGTCTTCACTTAAATTCAGGAATTTAATCGTTTGTCAGCTATAAATTAGAATTGAATGTGAGGCGCGGTTACAATACACGCCTAGTTTATTATTGCATTGATACGTTACAATATGTCATCATATCTTTTTTTTTTATTGTATGATAGGCTCGCGTTGGACCACTATCGCACCTGATGGTAAGTGACGATGCGGTCTAGGATGTAACACGCTTGCCTAGAAGATACCTGTTCACTTTCTATATCTTCTTCTTCTCTTGGTTTAATGGCTTTCTAGCGATAATTCTGTCAATGTCAAGTAAGGAGTTTTTATTTGGTTATGTCATGTGAAAGTGATTCAAAATGCCACCCCGTTCACACGTTAAAATTTAAAAAATACACGGGCTATGAAAAAATAATAAAAATTCACAACCGCCATTTCCGGATTCTTTTCAACGACCGCTTTAAAATCTCAGTCATCATGTCATGTAAATTCTTCTTCTTCTCTTCGTTTAATGGCATGCTATCGCTTTTTAGCGATAATTCTGCCAATCATGTAGATCAAGATTTGAAAATAGAGAAAAAAATCACTTATATTTTAATCATATATTGTTGTGTATAGGTGTATCTAGTCAGTCACCCGCCCGGTGACACTGTAAAGGTCGGAAGAGAACAACAGCATTAGCCAGTTAAAAAAAAAAACAAAATGTGTCAAAAATGTATCTAGTCATAGTTAAACTCGGGAGCAAAATGAAATTTCAATCTGAATTCGATATGGTGCCTTCGCATCATGATAAGAGGATTATGCAAATTAAATCGGCTATCGGATTAACAATTACAGGCGTGCATAATTGCTTTATTGGCAGCTCGATAGCTGTACGTATAAGGCATGCCATTTTATAAAAATACATAAAAACCCGTAGGTGAAAAAAACGAGTGTGCTTTAAACCAGACGACTTAAGTAAATATTCTTTAGTTTAGCTCGGCTGGTATAACTTTGTTTTTGCTTTGTTTAATATCAATGTCGTCATTTTGACAATAATCGTAAGTCGTCATTTTACCGGACATACCAACATAATTATACAACATTTTAACTTTGTTATGTTGACAATGGAGATCTATGTGAACCAACTTCAACTTCCGTTCGCTCGCTTTCACCAGCTTACTCCCCAAGTGCGTAAAGAAGTTTTACTTCAAAAAGTAAAGCTTTTTTTTTAATACCTCTAAAATATCAACGACTGCTCGATTTCTTGAACATATTCGCCACATGAGATCCAGGAAGAAGCAAGCTAGAGGGGTCGACATCCATAGCCAAGTCTGAAATACAATAGATATTAAAAACGTTGCAAACATAGTGACGATGTTTATGTTATGCCAATTACTTAGCGACACAATCGCGACTCTACATAAATTAGCGATTATAATTTCTCAAAACTTAGACCTTTCCTCTAGTGTGCCATTTAACATTACTTCAAACAATCAGGATCCTTATAAGTAATCTATTCAAACGATTGACTGGTAAAACAAATAAAATATGATTTAAAAGGTGATAACTATTTTCCCCTGAAACGCTACAATTTAGGTAAATTCATTAACGCACTCCTCTATGCACACATGCATATAGAAGAGCGACGACTATATCATTTTCAAAATCCAGGACGGTTCTCTTATCTTTTTATATACATGTCGGCTTGTAAGCTTCAGGCTGTGGATGATGATGTAATGTACAGTATAATGAACATTATATACCTAGCAGTACTTCACAGATCATTGAAGCATGTTAATGGTACCTATACTAATATTATAAAGAGGAAAGATTTTTATGTAAGTATGTTTGTAACGAATTGGCTCAAAAAGTACTGGACTGATTTTAAAAACTCTTTCACCATTTGTATGCTACAATATCACTGATTAATATAGGCTATTATAATTGCAAGAAAAAAATGTTTATGCCAAAATCTTTAAAAAAATAAATATCCCGTGCGGAGCCGGGACGGGCCACTAGTTTGTGATAACCAGAGTACTGCACCTGCCATGGACATACCGATATCCATTCAGGTTTATTACCTTACCATTGTTGTTCCGAGCTCATAAACTAACTAACCAATAAATTCAATAACCGAGGCCGAATCCGAGATTAGCTGGATCAAAGCAGCCAGACCGGAACTTCCGCTGTGAACCTATAAAGGGACATGATAGAAACAGTATCTGCTGGTAAATGATATAGGAGACCACTCTAGCTAGAGACTCTATGGAGTATAACATGTAATAGGTGTTGGGTCAGCTGAAAAAAAAAAGCCGCAGCTGAAAAAATTCACTGTCTCTATAACTGGATTAGTGAGATTTAGAGGGTAGAACGTGAAAAGTATTTAGTTACTTACTTTCACGATTAAGGATATCTACCTAATCATAAAGAAAATGTCTTTCAGTCTTTGGGGACTGCCGACAGAAGTGAAAACTAAGTTAATAGTGACATAGCTCAGGGAAGCGTTCGGTGACGATGTCTCGAGTTTCACGCATTTTGTTCACCCAAAAGTCGCGCCACCAACGCGCCTGAAGAAGAAGTTATCGCTTCCAAAAATTCATAAACTCTTTGCATTTTGAATTCGACAGCTTGAGTCGTAATGACTGAAAATCGAATATCAATCAAAATCAAAATATCAATAAAAATTAACCACATTTATGCTCAATTTCAAAGACTAGTTTATTGCCTGATTTCGTATTAGTCTGGACAAGAGTTTCAGAGAGTAAATATCTATAAGCTAAACCTATAAGCAGAATCCACTAGGCATATTATGCATTATAAATATGCCATGTACAATTACAAGAGAATTTATACATCACAAATGTATAATTGCCTTCATGCGGATGTTCTACATATAGAAATTAAATACCGTAGCCGACCTCTGCACAAAGCGCTTCATTGCAATTGAATTAAGCCAAGCATTAGATGTCTGTGCAGGTGCTCCAAATTACACTCGTACAAACTCTTGGTTGATTTTGCCTCACTAGGACTAGTAGCTTAACTTAAATTTAGTAGGGTTCATTTTTAAATAAATACAGAAACTATCGCTAATTTCTTCAGCGATGGCAGAGACATAAGAGAGACCAAGGGAGTGATTACGACACTTTGATTGCAATGCAACAGGATAAATTTCTATACTAACTATGCACATAAACTGCGTATTCAAACTGACAAATCCATACAAATTTGTGTTTCTATCGGTTGCAATCGAGTTACGTGATCGCCCAGCAGTACAAAGCACGTGATAATAAACATAATATAAAAATAGAAGCTCTGAAATTCGAACATTTCAAACATTGTGACGAACAAGAACTTTCAATAATATCTATACTGGCTACATTATTTAGGTACATTTTTTTAACCGGCAAAAAAAGAATAAAGGCATATTTCCAACCAAATACTACAATAATACAACTATACAACTAATACTAAACACTATCCACTGCAAAAAAAAACATTTGTACTATATACTGGCCGCGATGACCTATATATTATACAGTCCAAATGCTCAAAACTCACTACCAGTAGGTAGCGTACATAAAATGCTTACAGCATTTTTTTTTTATATTAAGGAATGACGTGACGAGCTAACCGTTCGCCTGATGTTAAACGACACGGCTGCCCATATCAGCTGCAGTGTCATTCGAAACTCTAAAGTATAGAGGTTCGCGTGACACTGTACTGCGCATTTCATCCAGAGACATCAGCACAATCTAGTAATAAGATTACTAAACTGTGAGATCAGATCATAAAGTCTTATTTAACCAGTAATTTCACTAGCTACAGTGCCCTTCAAACCGGAACACAGCAGTGCTTGCGCACTACTGCTTGGCGGCAGAATAGCTGGCAAAGCGGTGGTACCTAACTAGACGAACATTGCAGTAAAGTCCTACAAACCTAGTTAAAAAAAATGCCCCGTTGAAATTAAATACATATATCTATAGTTTACTTACATCTATGAAATAATTGTATTATAACCCTGAGCGATGAGAGGTGTTCCGATATCTTCGTTTTAAATCAAATAATTTGTCTCTTAAGAATACTAATTAAGCAACTTTACCTTTGATTTAATTGGAGTAAACGTAGGGCTTCTATGAGTATTTATTGTCGCATTATAGTTGTCCCAACTATCAAAATGACTAGGATTCAGACTGCTTTCATCGTCAATTACTTCTTCCTTGAGTACACCACTGAAACATAATCTTATTTGTCAAAAATACGCGACCAGTTTTTTTGTAGGCGTCGGAGTACGCCTAATAAGTAATTCATACTGTTACAACTATAATTTGAACGTATCACTTCATATCATTCTTAATCAAATTCTGTATAAACGTGCAGTATTCTATACAATGCTGTGTGGACTTAGCGTTAGCTAAGGCTAAGTTGACGGTGCATTGTGTACTGCCTAAAAACTTGATGCGATGTAAACGTCAGAGAAACAGGTATTACTGATCATATATTATGCATATACTAGTTGCGCCCCGCGGTTTCACCCGCGGATAAAAAGTATTATATTGGCTCTTCCCACGGGAAAAAAACACTTTTCCGGGATAAAATGTAGCCTATGTGTTAATCCAGTGTGTAAGCTATCTTGGTACCGAATTTCATCTAAATCCATTCAGCCGTTTGAGCGTGAGGAAGTAACAAACATACACACGTACACACATACAAACTTTCGCCTTTATAATAATATATGTATATAATAATAATAATATTAGTGTGATGTGTTCATTTGCGCTTGCAGCATTATCCGGATTAAACACCAAGAGCCACTATCATATCCTTTTTTTTTTTGAGGGGGGGAAATGCCCTCGCACTTTCCCGCCACCACGGGGGTGGTGGCAGGGGGTATGTGGGACTCGAACCCACTAAAACCCCCCCGTGAGCACCTCGTCCGCCGCACCGGGGGCGAGTAGGGGTCGCGACTGCAGTCCAGCCAACTCGCCCCCCCACTATCATATCTACCTCAATACCAGTACCCCGTAGCTAGTTATGTCCGAAAATGATTCACGATTCACTTGAGTCACTGTCCTGCGGTTATCTTTATTATTGTTTCGAAATATCAAAAGTTCATTCAAATTCAGGTCGCTTTAGTCACGGAGCTTTACTGCTAAAAGGACGAGGAAAACTATGCCATGAATAATAAAGTGAAATTTTGCAGTTCGTATATTAGGCACGATAAAAATATAAGTAGGTACCTTTTTTTTATTAGGGCATAAAACAATAATAATAATATATGTGGACATCTCACACAGCGCCATCTAGCCCCAAACTAAGCAAAGCTTGTACTATGGGAACCAGATAACTGATACAATACTTAGATACTTTTTGTTTGTAAATACATACATAGAATACAATATAACACCCAGACACAGAACAAACACCTATGTTCATCACACAAATGTTTATCCTGGGTGGGAATCGAACCCACAACCCACAGTTCAGAAGGCAGGCTTACTACCAACTGAGCTATCGGGCCAGTCGAATGAATTAATGATTTTGCTAATTCAACAATTACACACAAAAATATTTACAGGCACTATAAATAAAAAGTTACGTAGTAGGTACCTACTTTTATCAGTAGATAGATACCGATTTGGTTCTTCTGAATATGAGCTTCTTTGTCTACATACTACTTTTATAGGATAAAAATGTGCCGAGTACCTGTATTATTTATTCTGTGCCATAGTGCACGAGCTCTGATACAGTACAGCTGAACGTTTGTTGAAAACAAACAAAAGATGACCTAAATACGGATACAAGTAGTATTTCAGGAACCTTGGTTAAATACAATGTCGGTAATGCCACAGAAAAGCCACTCTCCACATGTATAGCCCAATAACCACGTTTTATGTTGAACATTTGTTTTATATTCTCAGTTCAAAATTATGCGATTACGCTACTATTTTTTTTTATTATGTTTTGGCTCCACACCTCCGCGTATTTAGCCAGTGTCAAGCAATTGATAATTTATCAAGTTAATGATATTTCACGCAAACATGTGTCAAGTCACAGTCGAAGTCATCACGTCATAGTCAAGTCATAGTCTAGTCAAAGTCACACTCCTAGTAAAGTGGTGGCAACTTTACTTGAAGCTTCTATGGAGTTTTGGAACGAAACACGAAAAGAAACGTTTCACCATCATTATACCATTTTCCCACAATCACGCCTGTAATCCAGCACTTAACGAATAGAATGCCACCCATTTTATGCACTAACACTGAAAATAACACAAGTTTTGGAAAGTAATACAATGCGGTGACGCGATCTTTTTCGCGTTCCCGCCAAAACTATCCGCTACTATTTACCCTGTCATTCCTCTCTGACCCACTGAACAGCATCTGTCTGACTTCCAAACGTTTCTATATAACTCGTGTTTTGTTTTCGTTGTTTTTGATCTCGAAAAACAAGTATATGACGGCGGCTACGTCCAGTTATAAACTCTATGCGCAGCAGGCAGTACCGTAATTTACCCTATGGTGGCATTCAAATTTATTACAGTGGTAACATCGGCAACTATCATTGCTCCCCCAACCATCTGGCTATAAAAAGAGACTGCTCGGTGTACTACGGATCATTCTTGTTCCATACACGGCGCGGTGTGGACATGCTGAAGGCCTATAGTTATATAGGTTGCAACCTACGCAGAACCCGTTTCTGCCGACACATATTTAATCTGTGAAATTATTAAAATCGTTCTGTATTTTCTTACCTTAATGGATGTATGAGGAACAGCACCATAAAAGGCAGGTACAACTGGTGAGCGTACCAGAACGCATTATAGACCTTTCTTCGAACTACCCTCAAAGACGTGAGGCCCATACATACAATCGTCAGAAGCATCAAGACTCCAGTAACTCCTGTCGTGCATAGAAGTAGGAAGAGAGGGTTCTGAAAAATACTAGAAGGCTTAAACTATAAACCATGCCAATTTTCGAATGTTATCTTTTACAGTTATCGAGTTGGTTGAAATTTCAAGATTTTTGTTGCAACTCTTTATGAACATAGGCACTTACTTAGCCTTGATCTACCAAACTGATAAAAGTACAATAACATAAATAGAAAGTTACGGTGTATTATCTATAAAGTAACCCTCTAATACCTTTAGTTTTCACCTGAGCTCTAGATTCCACAAAACTTAATGGAAAATATATCGTTCCCAGCTCAAACAAATATGAATTTTCCCACTCGCGGTAAATTTAAGTGGCCATAAAACAGCATAAAGTGCATTGTTGCAAACTAACCTCGTGCTTGTAGTTTGCCAAGTTAATTTCGCGGCGTTCCTCGTCGAACCCTCTGGAGAAATTCCACAAGTTCACCAAGTGGGATACGGAATGTAGCACTGGAAAATAATGCAAGAAATAAACTACTGAAGAAGTACCCATGCACCTTTAATCTTATAATTTTAATACTTTTGTTTTACTATTGTCATCTTTGGTATAATAATAATAACGCCCAACGATCACATACATAGATTCTGGACGTTAACTAGGATTCCCTGTATATAGGGACTCAGGACTACGAGGACCACGGTCCCACAACACCCAGACTCAGAACAAGTATTTTCGCTTTTTTGCTGTGCACAACTACTCGACCTGGGAATCGAACCCGCCGCCTCCAGGTTATGAGCTGACCTACTCAACCACCACACTACAGAGGCTGCGCATTATTATTTACTTAGGTACCTATGTCGCGATGCATTTTAATCTAGAACACTTCCATTGTATACTAATTAGCTGACGATGTAATAAACGTTGAGGACTTTACCCAATTGCATTCTGTACCCCATTACAACAGGACTGTAAGATCGCACAAAAAAGTCAAGTTTAATAGTTATATTCTCTATAAGAATAATTAATAAATATTTTTTATTGGCAAATAAAGAAAAACAAATTGGGTACGTACAAATAATATAACAGATAATATAATTACTTGGCAACAGGAGTAGGCTCAGCCCTGTACTGCGTAAATGCTCTACGCAGGGCTGGTTTTCAGCATACCCCAGTTATCGAGCAAAGGTGTTAGCCGAGATTTAACGAGTGTGCGCGGGTCATAAACTTAGTTTTATTATATTATAATACAGCTTACAAACAACCTAAATTAGAAAAAATAAAGAAAATAAAGAAATATTTTTTCTAATTATATTTTAAGAACATTCTTGCGTATCTTAATATTATAGATTAATGTTAGTGTAAAGGAAAACACTGACAGGTTCCAAAAAGAAGACCATTCGGTAATCAAATATAGCGTATCGAACCGGCCCAAGCTATAACTTGTAGGTATAAAGGTGTATGTACTTGTAATACTTACACATAGAATTCTGTATACTTAAACTAGCAAGGCAACTGAATTACGTAGGAATATACCAAAAAAAAACTTTATACTGTCGTCCG
This sequence comes from Ennomos fuscantarius, assembly GCA_905220475.3. NCBI lineage: Eukaryota > Metazoa > Arthropoda > Insecta > Lepidoptera > Geometridae > Ennomos > Ennomos fuscantarius. The sequence goes on from HG992027.1 coordinate 13,798,840, forward strand.
CGTTGCCACAGGCACACTGACCAAAATTATTCACAAAGCGAATTGGCAATGCCAAAGGGCTCATTAGGTGTTACAAGCGGTACCATTAAGTCGTTGAGACGCAGGCTAATGGCAGCACTGCTGTTTAGGTCTAGCTTTTGTTCTCTAAAAAGTGCCCTTAGCTTTTGTAATTCTGCTTTAACGCACCAACCTCTGGAAAAGGCTTTCAGGCAACTGACGTCAGGAAGGTACATACAACTTTTTTAGACGACAATAACTGTGCGTGTGTGTTACGTACCTATTTAAGTTGTCTGTGATGAGCAATATTACCTGTAGAAAGCAATTCACGGGAGTTTTGGCGGGAAAGCGAAAAAGATTGCGTCACCGCAATGTATTATTTTCCAAAACTTGTGTTATTTTCAGTGTTAGTGCATAAAATTGGTGGCATTTTATACGTTAAGTGCTGAATTACAGGCATGAGTGGGAAAGTGGTATAATGATGGTGAAACGTTTCGTTTCGTGTTGTTTCCAAAACTCCATAGAAGCTTCTGGTAAAGTTGCCACCACTTTACTAGGAGTATGGCTTAATTAGACTAGACTATGACTTAACTTGATGACTTGGACTGTGACTTGACTTGACTTTACACATGATATAATATTAATTAACTTGAGAAATTATCAATTACTTGACACTGGCTAAATACAGAAAAGTGTGGAGCCAAAACAAAAAAGCAATTCTCCAGCTTCGACTTACTATTGAATGTTACCTATTTCGATACATTTTTTTTTGACTGTTTTAAAGTTCTCGCCTAATATTATTGATTGTTCCTATCTACTGCTGTTATCATAAGTATCATGTTATGTAATAATGGTTTCATGGTTGCCTGTTTTGTAGGACCTATCATTTTATTTTTCCATCATGGGGACGGTCCATTAAAAGTTTTGATTATTTTAAGGCCCTTGAGAGTTAAGTAATCATAATTTTATTATTACGTGCTAACATGCCCAATTTTTGTTTGGTAAATTTGGCTCAGTATTCTGTATTTTATATTAATCATAGGGAAAATAAACATAGGATGCTAAAATTAATGCTGAGAACTCGATGTGATATTTAGTCTAGCGTATTTTTGGCTCAGTATCCCACTGAGTCTGAATAATCCCCTTTTTATTATTAAAACAAACAGAGCTTTAGTTTGTTTATGTGTAACTATTTTATATTCTTTTAAGAATCTAACTGTGGAGTTTTATTTAAAGTTTAATATCACATTACTGTTTTTATTTTATTTAGGCATATTTAAAATGAATTCAGTGTTATGCATTAGTTCTTAGAGCACAGATAAAGTACCTAAACACGAAAAGACCATGAAAACGTACGACTCAATACATTATCTATAGCTATAGCCAAAACTACGCATCTAAGGTATGTACCTACCCTATTAGAATACCTACTTATTCAGAAAAAATGGGTTTCTTGATTTCACGAGCACTTTTAATTTTACACTTTTTTGTAACAAACGTTTAATATTCGACATTCAGGTTTTCGCTTTGCTAGTTGTTTTGGGAAAGTTGTCCTTGTGGGAATAGTGTAAAAAGATTTTTTTTAGGTTGAGATGTGAGCCATATGTCAGCAAACTTACCACCAAACGTCAAAAGCGTTGTACCAACGGTCATGTGAAAGCTTTTCGCCTTCTCTAGCCACAAAAAGAAAAGCCTTGGCCAGAGCTTGGACAACATCCTGTACAGTATCTGGTTTAGCTTCTTGCATTGCGGTAGCAGTATCAATGCCCCACATAGGTTCAACACAGTGGCAGTACCTCGAGATACACATAAGCCTAACTGAAAAAAAAAGAAAATCATCTTTATAAAGCCTATTGAAGATTAGCCTCTATAATTGCATTCAACAACTTGTTAATAGGTAGGCATTAGGTACCTAACAATACCTAAGTAGGTAGGTTTTTACTAATATATAAAATAGTATTTACTAATTCCACAAATATATGTATATTTATATTGTATGGCTTACCCCTAATATCTGTCGTAAGTAGTAAAATTGTCTTCCGTTTTGGTAATAAATAAACGTGTCATAAAAAAGATATATCAATAATGAGATCCATGATATCTGAAACAAAGATGTGGGAAGGTATATAATTCATGGTTTGCTTTCCACGTGATTCAATTAGTCTAAATATAATTCTTACGCACTGTTGTAACATGAAATAGATTTCCTGTCACTGAACTTCTACTATTACCATATAATTAAGCTTAAACAGTAAATATCAGCTATAAATCTTCAGTAAGAAGACAGTTAGTGAATCAGACACTTGAAGAAGCCCAATAAAAAACGTCTCATAAAAATAAATTAGACTTACGAAACATTTGACCAACTGATTTAATATGTCAAGTGTAATGTAGTATATGTAAAGGCATGACACACCGTATGAAAGAGTGCGCAATTCTAACATGCATACTGTGCGTCGGAATTGTAAGGTAACGTACACCTAGAGGTAGCCACTTCAGACTCTATTCAGAACTTGTGCGTGGCTGGTGCTATACAACCTTTGACAGACGTGTTGTGGCTGCCTCCATTGAACGAGTGAATAGAGTCGATAACAGCACAACCCGGAGTGTGGGCCTGCATTAATTACTAGGTGCCCGTGTCGATGCTGCTATCATCTGGATCTTATTTGCATCAGATGACAGGACTCGTTGCCAGTTCGATGCGTTCTCAATAGTATTATGCAGATGAATCGCTAATGCTTCGCTGCCGTTCCCGGAAGGGACATTAAACATTTCACGACTGAAGGGTTTTCCTTTTCAGTGCGTAATCTTGTTGAGGTAATGGAGGTTGATGGCTATCAATCATAAAGCTTTTAGGGTTCAACAAATACCGCGTCTACCTGCACCGGGATCGAGTTATAAAGGGTTGAATATAGCGTGAAAATAGGGATCTATCATTTATTTTTAAATTAATAGGAAAGACATTTTTTTATGCTAATGAATGCCGTGACGAGCTAATCGTTTGCCTGATGTTAAGCGGCACGGCTGCCCATTTCAGTGGCAGGTTCACTCGAAACCCTAAATTATAAAGTTTCGCGTGACCCCGTACTGCGCACGTCATCCTGAGACATCAGCACAATCTAATAATAAGATTACTAGACTGTGAGATCAGGTCATAAAGTCTCATTTGCCCAGTAATTTCACTAGCTACAGTGCCCTTCAGACCGGAACACAGCAGTGCTTGCACACTACTGCTTGGCGGCAGAATAACTGGCAAAGCGGTGGTACCTACCTAGACGAACTTTGCTGAAAAGTCCTACCACCTAGTACCACTGATTAAAACTAAAACTCCTAAATAATAGTTAATGCATTAAATATCTAAAAAGGCCGATCTATAGGTAGTTTTCCGGTCAGTTACCTAAATGAAATGTATAAGTACAATTACCATTATGTACAATTATATACCTACTATTATAATTATTAAAGTTAGGCCCATTTGTGAGTTTGCACTTTACAAACCAGCTTACTCTACAAGTCAAGTGTGCGTAAAGAAGTTTTACTTCAATATTAATAAGTTAATAACAACTCCCAACGATCACATACATAGATAGATACGACTCAGGAACTACGAGGACCGTGGTGCTACAACAACCAGACTCAGAACAAGTATTACCGCTATACACATTACACAAATATTTTTCCTGTCGCAGGAATCGAACCCGCTGCCTTCAGGCTATGAGCTGACCATCACACCACAGAGACTGCCTATCTGAGAAGACAACTAGATATAAAGGGTGTAACTACCTGTATGTATACATATAATTTATTCGTGGTATAATATATAGTAGTATGGTAGCCCAGCTGCTTTAAGGAATTTAAATTTTAAACAAATCATCAATCAATCACGCGAATACAGCCCAGTAACAGACAGGTATAGTTTGTTACAAACCTTATCTAGTTATCTAGGTAGCAGAAGCGTAGCCAAAACTAATTTCAATGAATAACGTCACGAACAAACTATATAATTTTATGCCTACGTAAATTACGTAGTAAATAAAAAAGTTGAATAAACTGTGAAGTTATAGGTACAGTAGAATGGAAATATTGACTCTAAATCTATGCCTTTAAATGCTGAAATAAAAAGGTACTCGTAGTGCTTATTTGGCTGACCATATATATAAATTTATATATATTTACATGAAACATCATAAACATAATGCTGACTTGCTGAAGCAGAAGAGTTGCAGTTTCATTAATGCACTTTTTAGGGTTCTGCAGAGAACTTACATACTTATAGTAACCAGGAACCCTTAAAAGTTCGTCACTTTCATCTGTCTATCGGTCCGTCATCAGTAGGAAGCAAAAATTATAAAATCTTCTTAATGAAATAAAATGGTCGTTATTTCATAAAGGCTTTTTATATACTTAAGCGAAATAAACTGTTAAATAGTAGGATGTCCTACTTCAAAGGTCATTGAACTTTTGTCTAAGGTTTCACAGTGTTTAAATAATATAATGGATCCGATTTCCGTTTAAAATTAAAGCTAAATATCGATGCATCTACGAGACCCTAAGTAGGCACAAAGCATGCCTCAGCATGCATTTTTACGTATTTCTACTATTTATATTGAAATATTTATGTAGGTACTTTATATAGCACTTAATAAACCACCACTCTGTAGATAGCGTTTAGGCAATTTTTCGAAGAGTCAAATTAGCACATCTATGCAAAAAAGACGAAGCGGAAATACTGAATAGGTGGACGTGTAAGGCATTTTATCTATATGCTTTAGGCATATATTTTTGTGGCCTGACATCAAATATTATAAGTACATAGGTAGGTACATATTCGAAGAAATTTGGTGCAGTAGGTAGTTAGTTATATTTATAAAACCTTCCCACACAAGCATGTTACTTAGGTCTGTCCCTACGTAATTATAATATTTATATCATGCTGTCGTTATAAAAAAAATACCGATGGGTAAATAGTATTAATAGTCATTAATTTAAACTAAACAGTGCGAAATACAAAAAAAATGAGGGTTTATCGATTCTGTTACTCCGCCTCTGTACTCTACAATAGAATCTGTCAAATGAAAGTAGACACTAACTCTCACACACAGGTCAGTCTTTACTTTCATTAGACAGCCTACTCTGCCATGATCCAGGCTTTATACTCTACGGTCTTCCTCTTCTGGCTCCTCCTTCTAAGACTCTATCCGATAGTGTCATGGTAGAGTATTGTAGAGTAGAAACATGACAATGAAATTACGATAATAATGTATTTCGGTAGACAGGACGGTTGACATCATCGTGTTCTTGGAATTTTGCACTCCTGTGACTGTTATGATATCTCGGTCAAGCTCGCATCAGCTATACAACTCGGACGTAAACGAGTTGGTTAATCATAATTTTGACAAAAGTAATATTTATAGTATTATATTTCTAATTAATATAGACACGTGTCTCTTAACACTTTCAGTGTTTCCTTCCTGTAAATAACTATATTTCAAGGCTCCAAATGAAATATAAACATTAAAAAATCTTACCATAAAAATGCGTGCCCGTAGATATTCAATTACATCACAAACCAACGTTTTTATTTTTACTGTCATCGTTTCAAAATATTGAACGATCACTTGTGTTATAATCTTTATTTACAAATTTTTAAATTAAAAGTACATGGCAGTTAATTAAGAATTTAAATTTAAAAACATGGCTATGATAATCATTTTCGCGCTTTTATTTCTTAATTTAGATTTTTTTCACGTGTTGGTTCTGGTTTATTCGATTGACTCATTATACCGATTACACCGAAATAGCGTACAGCGTACAGTGGCGATGGCCTGCTACTGCTGTAAAGCCGGGCCGAGCCGATGCCGACTGTGGGCTGCGGGGCCCTGAATACCACGTGAAGGCTAAGAACCGGCTTTTGAAAATACGATAGTATTTTATATGGCTGTGTTTGAAACGCTAATGTTATACAGGCGCACGTAGATCGTAGTCTTATTAGCTTCGAAACATGTTTCACGAAACTTTTTGACTTTTTTTGATATATTGCTTTATGTAGTGGTTACGGAAGTGTAGTGGTTATGTAGTGGTTATAGAATAGATAGAAGACCTAATAGATTGATATTATGATGATGATGATGATGATTTTAATAGATATTTAACAGTTAAAAGATTTTAATACATATTGTAAATTTTCATTAATTTATTATTGTATTAAATAGCTTTGATTTGAATACAAAATATTATTAATAAATTAAAGATTTGGCACTTTGACCATAGTAATTCGTTGGTCGAGTGATAGGTTGTATTAGTTAGGATATTTTGTAGGTACTAAATAACCGGACGCAAGGAAAAAGTCTAATAAAAGTTTTTTCTTTTTTGTTTATTGAATACTTACAAACATCGGTTTAAACATAAAAAACAGTCGATACTAAAAATCAAAATTAGTTTACTCCTGGTTGGATAACATGGTACCTACGATTTGGTACCCAAACTAGGAAAGCCTGTGTTTTGGCATAGGAATGCCCTCTGCTGGACAAAATATTTAAGTAGGTACCTATTATTGACAACTTAGTTTTTTTATTTTTTGGAAAAGTATATTGATATATGTGTATTATCTACATGATGATTACGTCATCGGTAGTCGTTTACCTTTTTATAGATAACTATAAAAAGGTAAATGACTACCGATGCTGCTATAAAGCAACCCCTCACATTGAGTTTTGGCGGGAAAACGAAAAAGATCGCTTCTCCGCATTGTATTATTTCCCAAAACTTGTGTTATTTTTAGTGTTAGTGCATAAAACTGGAGGCATTTTATTCGTTAAGTGCTGAATTACAGACATGAGTGTGGGAAAGTGGTATAATGATGGTGAAACGTTTCTTTTCGTGTTGTTTCCAAAACTCCATACAAGCTTCTAGTAAAGTTGCTACCACTTTACTAGGAGTATGACTTGACTAGACTAGACTATGACTTGACTTGATGACTTGGACTGTGACTTGACATGACATACTATAGATATTATATATTAATTAACTCGAGAAATTATCAATTATTTTTATTTTTATTTTATCGACTAGACTTATGACTTGAACTGTGACTTGACACATATTTGCGTGAAATATCACTAACTTGATAAATTATCCTTTACTTGACACTGGCTTAAATACACAAAAGAGTGGAGCCAAAACTTAAAAAAAACCCTCACATTGTCTTTGCTTGAAATACTAAACATTATAATTATAATATTAAAAAAAAACTACATTAATTGGATAATGTTTACGTAAGCATGGGGGGAGGGGGTAAGAGCTTTGCTTACTTTTGTTGACAAGGGGGATGGAGAGTAAATAATTATAATATTATAGAAACTGACGTGAGTAGTACTCATAACTACAACTATTACACGGCTAAAACTCACGAGATACAGTCGAATAACTCGACCGGTATTCGGGCAATAAAGATGCCCATCCTCATCCTCACCGGTCGAGTTATTCGACTGTATCTCGTGAGTTTTAGCCGTGTAATAGTTGTAGTTATGAGTAAATAATTGTAATAAATCTGCTTACGTAATACTTGAACGGGCCCTTATTGTTGACACTGAGTGAGCGAACAAAGAGAGCGATTTTTTAAAACATTTAAATCCCTCTTCGCCCTTGTGTCAATATTGTCATTTGTTATCAATTGCGCATGACTTGTCACTTGGCCTAAATCTGTAAAACGTAAAAACCCCTGACACAAAAACAGCTAATACCTCTAGTACTGAATAGAATAGAATAGAATTTACTTTATTATATGATAACTGTGTACATGCAAAGTTCTTAAGCTGTAAAAATTGTACCAAACAGTATTCTTATTGGTGGCATTTTATTCGTTAAGTGCTGGATTACATGCATGAGTGTGGGAAAGTGGTATAAAGATGGTGAAACGTTTCTTTTCGTGTTGTTTCCAAAACTCCATAGAAGCTTCTGGTAAAGTTGCCACCAATTTACTAGGAGTATGACTTGACTGGACTAGACTATGACTTGACTTGATGACTTGGACTGTGACTTGACATGACATACTATAGATATTATATATTAATTAACTCGAGAAATTATCAATTACTTGACACTGGCTAAATACACAAAAGTGTGGAGCCACAACAAAAAAAAAACAGTATTCTTCATTCCGGACGTAACAATAGAAATGGGCAAAGAACACTTTTAGTAACTAAATGGGTATAAAACCAAGTATTTATATTCATTACAATATTAAAATGCTATAGGGAGCTTAAAAAACGTTCTTCAACAATTTTCTTTTATTATTCTCTACCCACACTCACTATCAAAGAATTCATTAAAATTTTAGTGAACCTTACCATTTTTTTGAGATCACGTTTAAAAAAGTTGGTTACCATTGAGAGATTTTAACTGTGGAGATAAATAAAATAAATTAATAATTATTAATTATTAATAATATAAATTCTAAAGTCACAGACGAAAGAACTTTTGTAAAACATGGTGCTATTACATTGGGGAATACATATTATGTTAAATTTATATTTAATGCGAAGATTACCCGTACGACTAGACTGTGTAGTAAAGAAAAATTTAGTTAAATTAAAATTATTCTGAACGCTATTATATCAATACACCTTTAAAATAATATAGTCCGCTTGGGAACTATGATGCCACAGAATAAATAGACATACACGCGCGTGTTAAACACATAACATCCCTCTGTTTACGTCGGGGTGAAACATGGAAACTGAAGATACTGGCTAAATACGCTATCCGTGTAGAGCAAAACTATATTTAACATAAAAAGAAATATGTGTCAACTGTCAATGCAATGTTTTGTCATTTTCTTTCCAAACTGTCCATTGGCAAATGCCAAATATTGAATGAGTAAAAAAATAAAAATATCATGGCGGGTAAATCGTTTGGATGTAAACAAATGTAAAGAAATTAAAATAAAGATTTTAATATTATAATCACATATTAAGTGCTAAATTAAATATAAAACCCGTGGTTATTGCTGCGAGAGAGAAAGTATCAATTAACTTATCAGGTTAAATACGATCACAAACATGGAGCCCTCTTCGCCATGGAAAAGGCCTAACGAGGTGATGCAGCTGCACAAGTTGAAGAAACGGAAAAAGGCATTGCAGGTGAGCTTACAAATGCAGTATATTGCTGCGGATAAAGATTAATTTAAACGAGTTCCTACAACGTGCCTGAAAGAAACAACCTGTGCCCTTCAACATTGCTTTCGTAGGTCATCATAGGTTTACTTTTCAAGCTATAAATTTTGGCAGCGCTGCTGTAATAAGGTAAAAAGTGATGCGCTGCCTTGGTTCAATTTATACCAGAGGTCCATGTACTTTCTCTAGTATTTTTAATGAAATAAAATCAACTATATAATTTCACTATGCAATATATTGCAGGAGCGTATGAAACAGCCATTGAGTTCAACCAGCGATCAATCCAGCAGCCCAAAGACAGTAGACTTAGATTTCTCCAGGCTCTTGAATGGTGAAAAAAGAAAGAATCCATTTTCAAAGTAAGTAACTTAATAAGAAAAAACGTTTAATTCTTCTTTGAAACCAAACTATTTAGACAGCTGTGAAAATCTAGCTTAGACCTATAATAGGTTTTCTTTACAGGAGCAACCTACAACCAAGCAAGAAGACTAGGCTAGTTGATGACTCACAGCTTGATGAATCCAGTGATAAGACCCTGTTTGCACTGCTCAAGTTGCCTGCCAAAGTGGTAGAGAAGCCACCTCAAGATGTTGACACTGAGAAGCTATCAACATTCTCTAATCTGTTACAAAAGTTCACAGCTGAGCATTCTGTAGAAACGGTTTGTACCAAAAATATTTTTTCTGTTTAGCTCAGTGAAAAGTTACTAAGCCAACATTGCTTCAAAAATTTTTTTTCTTATTAATACTTCCCTTGCAGCATGTAAAAGAGAAAAATTACAAGCACATACCTATTGACTGGGCACTGAAAACCAAGGTTAGGTTAATGTCACCTAAACCGTTTGCCTGGACATTGAAGTTGAAGGCAAGTGAAGAAGCTTCAGGGATCACTGGGTAAGAAATACTTTATTTTACTGGCACTAAATAATAGTACACATCAAACTCTCTGGTGTAAAAAAAAAGAAAATGAATGGCTGAATGAGAGTAGGAGAAATACGACGACAGTACGACAGATATATTCTAGAGTTCTTTCTGCTACCTTTATAAAAAATCATTTTGATCTAGGATTTTTTCAGTTTTACTGTAGGGCTCCTTTCACTGAAGAATTTACATTGAGGGGATAAACTAGCAACTTTATGTAGAAATAAAACAAATCCATCGGTGTAAATCCTTCAAGCATTTGACCCACTATCTCACCTGATGGGTAAGTGTTGTGTCTGAAAATAGGTTTTATGTTAGTTAACAGTCAACCTCTTTTTGTATTGTTTTATTCTTCTTTCTTTTCTAATGTATTTGATTGTCTTTTGTTTTTTCACTTTTTGTCGTGCTCCTTAGCTCTCAATAAATATGTACTTACTGAAGTTATTGTGATCGTTTTATTAAACATAATAGTGGCGACGAGTGATTAAACACAAATAATGGAGCATAAATCAGTGAAGTTTCGTGAATTTAATGTGAAGTGTGATAGTTGGGACAATTATATAGACAGACTAAAATATTGTTTTGAGGCCAATGGAATCACCTCAGATTCAACTCAAAGGGCGAATTTTTATACAGTTTGCGGCGCAGAAGTGTTTGAAACTCTGTTGGCGTTAATTACGCCTAGGAAATCTAGTGATGTGACTTTCAGTGAGATAGTGACTATTTTAACTAAACATTATAGTCCAAAATCGAACGAGATTTCGGTGTCATTCAAATTTTATAAGCGTGATCAGAAACAGGGAGAACCTGTGTCAGAGTACATCGCACATCTTAGGAAAATTTGCTCAGGATGCAATTTCATCGACATGGAACGCATGTTGCGGGATAGACTTGTGTGCGGCATGACAGATAATAAGTTACAATACGAACTTTTGAAAAGAGACAATTTATGTTATGATGATGTTGTGGAGGCGATGTTATCTTCAGAGAGTGCGGGAAGGGACGCTCGTATGATACAGAGCGCGGCTACTAGCGGGACTATCGGATACGAAGCGACCGCTACAGGTGCCACTACGTTGTTACCGCCATGTGAACCGATGGATGTGAACGCTATGCAGTCTAAGGATAATATTCGATTATGTTACCGGTGTGGTGATCGCCATGGTGGCCAATGTCGTTTTGTTAATGCCGTGTGCTATTACTGCAAGAAAAAAGGTCACATCGAAAAAATTTGTACTGCCAAGAAGAAAAATCGATCAGGAAAAGTCAACGTAGTTGATAATGAAGCCGAAGTGCAGCAGAGCAGTATCTATAACGTGGATAGCTCGCGGTCTCGCGTCCCAGCATACGAGGTCCAGGTGTTACTGGAGGGTGCTCCGGTGATGATGGAAGTGGATTCCGGCGCCGCGTTCTCGCTCGTGAACCAACACACGTGGGCGCGGGTGCGAGCGCGCGGCGGCGAGTGCGGCGGGCTGCGCGCCGTCACCAACCGGCTGTGCACGTGGAACAGCTCGCCGGTGCAAGTAGTAGGACAGGCTACTGTGCAAGTACAGTATAAGGACGCTAAGTGTGATCTAAATGTCATTGTAGCTAAGGGCTCGGGCCCGAATTTGATAGGACGAAATTGGTTTGAAGCACTGGGGATAGTGCTGAATGTTAATGTGATTACTGAAATTGATTTGACTGTGATCGATAAAGTAGTGAGTAAGCACAGTGACGTATTCAGGGACGGACTTGGTAATTACAAGGGAGATCCTGTGGCTATTCATTTAAAACCTAATGCAACGCCAAAGTTTTTAAAGGCCCGTCCGGTACCGTATGCTATTAGAGATAAAGTCGAGAAAGAGATCGATCGTTTGGTAGATGAGGGGGTACTTAGGGCTGTGTCTTTTTCGGAATGGGCTACGCCAGTCGTTCCCATACCTAAACAGAACGGGGACATACGTCTTTGTGGAGACTACCGCAGTACGGTGAATCAGGCTACAGAGTCGGATACTTATCCTATGCCTACTGCTAGTGAAGTGTTTGCTACGGTTGCTGGTGGCAGATATTATACTACTCTCGATCTTGATAGAGCATATACTCAAGTGGGTGTTACTGACGATACAGCAAAACTGTTAACCTTGAACACATGCAAAGGTTTGTTTTCTGTACACAGATTGGCTTTTGGTGTAAAAGCTTGCCCAGGTATTTTTCAGCGCTTGATGACGGCGTTGCTAGCGGGTGTACGTGGCGTCGCTGTTCTGATTGATGACGTCATCATCAGCGGCCGGACGATGGCAGAGATGACGCAACGGCTAGACATAGTGTTGGGGCGTATCGAGAAAGCCGGTTTGCGCCTTAACAAAAACAAATGTAAGTTTGCAAAAGAATGTGTTGAGTTTTTAGGTTTCGTGATAGATGCTGAGGGTATACATCCCGCGCCGAGCAAAGTGGAGTCTATTTTCAATACTCCTGAACCGCAAAACGTGCAACAGTTACAAGCTTTTTTGGGGCTTTACAATTTTTATGAGAGGTTTATACCTCACAAAGCTACCATACTCGAGCCTCTACACAGATTGCTCGATAAATCACAATCTTGGCAGTGGTCGGACAAGGAACGAACAAGTTTCAATGCTGCTAAGAGTTTGTTATCTTCCGAGTTGACACTTGTTCATTACGATTTGAACAAAACTCTAGTACTTACTTGTGATAGTTCAGAATATGGTGTCGGTGCGGTGCTATCGCATGTTATGGAAGATGGACAAGAACGCCCAGTGGCTATGAGCTCCAGAACTCTACATACGCACGAGCGCCGATACTCACAATTGGACAAAGAAGCCACGGCAATTTTATTTGGGGTAGTTAAGTTTCATAACTATTTAATGGGAAGGTCTTTTACGATTGTGACAGATCATAAACCTTTGTTAGGTATTTTTGATCCAAAGCGACCGATGCCTACGGTATTGTCACCTCGCCTGACGAGGATTGCTATTGTGCTTACTTCCCACAATTATAACATCATATACAAGCCAGGGTTACAGATTGGTCACGCTGACGGATTAAGCCGGTGGCCACAGCCAGTTCCAAATCAACCTGAACCACAGCTATGCGACGTTTTATTGATGGCAGAAACACCTTCGGATTTTCCTGTTGATGCAGACAAAATAGCATTAGCTACAAAACGAGATAAAATTTTATCTCGGGTCGCTCATTATGTGCTCAGTGGTTGGCCTGCTAAAGTGACGGATGATGAACTGCGTCCTTACTGGTTACATCGTTCGGAGCTTTCTATACACGAAGACTGTATTTTACTAGGGTGTCGCGTAGTTGTACCGTCACCGTTACGCGAGATGATCCTGCGTGCTTTGCATAAGACGCACAGTGGTATCGTACAAACGAAATCTTTGGCTAGAAGTTACGTTTGGTGGCCACAATTGAGTAACGATATTGAAAGTTTGATAGGTGGATGCACCAAATGTTTGGAAAACAGGCACATGCCTGCAAAAACTAAGTGTGAGTGGATTACGCCAACGAAGGCATGGTCTCGGGTAAATATCGATTTTGCTGGGCCTTTTCAGGGTAGATATTTTTTGATTTTGGTTGACGCTTACTCCAGATGGCCTGAGGTGATCGTGGTAAATAACATGACCACTGCTACAGTCATTCGGCATCTAAGGAATGTTTTTGCCATACATGGACTGTGTGAGACGTTGGTTTCTGATAACGGAACATCTTTTGTTTCTGAGGAAATGCAACAATTTTTGTGTGCTAATAACATAAAACATGTTACGACAGCACCTTATCATCCGGCTACTAATGGTTTGGCCGAAAGAATGGTTCAGACGGTCAAAGATAAGTTGCGTAAAATGGAAGATACCTCTTGGGATGTTAAAATTCCAAGCATGTTGCTAGGACTGCGAGCAACTCCTTGCACCGTTACTAATAAGAGTCCAGCAGAACTTTTGATGAACAGGCGTTTACGCACTTTATTAGATACGATTCATCCAGATAATCGTTCGCGCAATAAGAGGGACCACCAAATCACTAGTAATGCACAAAAAATTCACCGGGAAACTGATGTGGGTCAAGATGTAATGTATAGGAATTACAGCAATGGTCCTCGATGGTTGCCTGGTACTGTTGTTAACAGGAGGGGTCCATCCAACTATAGAGTTGCAACTGGTGATGGTAATGTAGTATTACTAGGCATATTGATCAATTGGTCAAGAAAAAAATTGATAGAGTTACAGATAAATCCAATGAGGGAGGAGAAAGTATCACTGAAAGAGTAATTTTAGAAAGTGATAAATCACAATTGGAACCGGAGACTAATAATTCTAGCCAGGATATCATTGAAATACCGAGTTCGGACCATTGGGCAGAATTGTTAGGTATACCATCTGATTATGAGTGTAGCTATGCAGGGGGAAAAATTAAGAAAAGAAATGTGTCTCATAATACACGTCCTTATGAAAGACCTGAAGAATTGTATTTGGCCTAAACAAAAATAATACTTTAGGTTATACTTATTATGTACATGTTTAAGTTTAGTTCATTTAATACTCATACTTGGGGGAAAGGTATGTTGTGTCTGAAAATAGGTTTTATGTTAGTTAACAGTCAACCTCTTTTTGTATTGTTTTATTCTTCTTTCTTTTCTAATGTATTTGATTGTCTTTTGTTTTTTCACTTTTTGTCGTGCTCCTTAGCTCTCAATAAATATGTACTTACTGAAGTTATTGTGATCGTTTTATTAAACATAATAGTAAGTAATAGTGCTGTCAAGCAGTATGCCTATGTAGAAGATACTTAAGATTTGAAGACAGTATTTGTATCTGTCGGTTAACAAACACTGACTCGGACAAAGAGTTCCGTAGCAGTATGTATGTTAAATCTTTTTCTAAGAGTACCTGGCACGGTATGCGGAATTTCCCACACATCAACCAATATCCCACGGGAGCATTTCACTTATCCGTGATAAAATGTAGCCTATATGTTAATCCAGTGTATAAGCTATCTTTGTACCGAATTTCATCCAAATCCATTCAGCCTTTTGAGCGTGAAGGAGTAACAAACATACACACATACAAACTTTCGCCTTTATAATATTAGTGTGATTAGCTGGTAAAATGTTGCCTGTGTTAATCCAGTGTATTAGCTATTTCCATTCCAAATTTCATTCAAGTCTGTTCAGCCGTTGCGGAATATAGGCAAAACAAACACTCAAAATTTTTTCAGTTATTAATTACAAGTTGCGCCCCGCGGTTTCACCCGTGGATAAAAAGTATTTAATTATTTACTCATCCCATGGGAAAATTTCACTTTTCCGGAATAAAATGTAGCCTATATGTTAATCCAGTGTATAAGCTATTTTTGTACCGAATTTCATCCAAATCCATTCAGCCTTTTGAGCGTGAAGGAGTAACAAACTTACATACACACATACAAACTTTCGCCTTTATAATATTAGTGTGATTAGCTGGTAAAACGTCACCTGTGTTAATCCAGTGTATTAGCAATTTCCATTCCAAAATTCATTCAAGTCTGTTCAGCCGTTGCGGAATATAGGCAAAACAAACACTCAAAATTTTTTCAGTTATTAATTACAAGTTGCGCCCCGCGGTTTCACCCGTGGATAAAAAGTATTTAATTATTTACTCATCCCATGGGAAAATTTCACTTTTCCGGAATAAAATGTAGCCTATATGTTAATCCAGTGTATAAGCTATTTTTGTACCGAATTTCATCCAAATCCATTCAGCCTTTTGAGCGTGAAGGAGTAACAAACTTACATACACACATACAAACTTTCGCCTAGGGAAAACAAACTCTCGACATTTTTGCAGTTATTAATTATTAGTCACTTAAACCATAATCCTTTCAGGTTTGTCCGATGCCTCGACACTACTAACTCTCCAACCGTAGACACATCACCACGCGCACTTTTCCATCAAACCTGCCTGTACTGGCAACACCCACACTTACCCTGGCTAGATCTGTACCCACGGTCTTCGGGTAAAGTGGCAGCTACAAGCTTCATGGCTACTAATGAGGATGTGAAACAGGCCCTGCATAAGGAATGGACAGAGAGTTTCAGGTCGTTATTTCAGGTGAGATTTTTTTTACTAGAGCTGGGATTAAATTCAGTGATAATATATGCAATATCTATATAACAGAGATGGTGGTGGCATAGAGATAAATTTGTTTTGTTTGGAAGTTAAGTAGTCACTGTCAGACCATCTGTATTAAATTTAGACAGCTCCTAAGTTCCCAGTTATTCCTTTATGACACAACCAAATGCATTAAGCATACCTACTGCAATGCATTTATTGACAGCTCCTATAATATGCGAACTTAAAGCTGTAAAACTTTAGTACAAATGGACATAAGATACAAGCAATTGTAATGACATAATTACATTATTATTAAAAAATAAATTAATATGTAATTATTGTATTCCATTAAACTTCTGTCCTACACACGTCGTCGCGCCGCTGTAAGTGTGCATTTATAAATAAACGAGCTTCTGCTCGCAGCTTCGCCTGCGGCGTGGCCTATGGGAAAATAATTCAACCACCCATTTCACCCTCTTAAGGGTGGAATTACAAAAAATCCTTTCTTAGCGGATGCCTACGTCATAACATCTACCTGCATGCCAAATTTCAGCCCAATCCGTCCAGTGGTTTGGGCTGTGCGTTGATAGATCAACTATGTCAGTCAGTCAACTTTGAGTTATATATATTTAGATAAAGATAAATGAGCTTCAACTATACAATACCTCTTGTTTTTGTACAAATTAAAAATGTATTATAAAAATTATTAGTACTCACTCGTACTAAGGTATCATGGAACCCTACTTTAGCACTGATCAAAGAGCTAATACCAACCCATTTCGGCAGTTGCTGCGAGCACTCCATTGCCCATACTTCTATGTGTGTGCGAACACGTTTACGTGCTTGTTCCGCGCGGCCGGCCTGTGCGGGGTGGCCGAGCCTTGCGCGCTCATCGCGCCCACGACCCGCGGGCTCCGGCAGACTCTACGGCAGGAAGGTCATTATTGAAGTTAAACTTCTTTACGCACTCTCGACTTGGGGAGTAAGTTGATGAATGCGTCAAAATCATGTGTCAAAATTTAACCCACATTGGTTCGCTTATATATGTTCCAGACGTGGAGTTCACAATGCCGCTCCGGCCAGAAAGCAAGAAAAGACTGAACACCTCCGATGAACAGCCCAAGAACTCGTCATTCGACTCATGCTACGACACCATGGACGACACCAAGTCCGTCCAGGAGCTACAGAAAGACGAGGATGATGAAGAGGACCCGGACCAGTTCCTCTCGCAGTTGGGGCTGGAGACTGACCTTATGAAGAAAATTAATACTGCGCAGGTAGACCAATTTGTATGACAGTTTGATACAAGGAATTCAGCTGCATTACAAAAAATATTCTCATTTTACAAGTTTTTATTATTTATACATACTTCACGATGACTTAATTTTTAATTATTAAACAATTAAACGTACGTTATAAGACTTAGGTCCGTATTACAAGACGATGCTCAGTCATTGATCGGTGCTCAAGCAGAGATTTCATTTATAAAGTGATCAATTAGTGAATGAAATCTCTGCTTGAGCACCGATCGATGACTGAGCATCGTTCTATAATACGGACCTTATAAACTATTTATATGTCAATTGGCCGAAGTTAGCTAGAGTTTTTGTAAGTTCATTGTACATTTAATATTTTCAAAAATGTGTATGTATTTTCAAAATACTACTACTTTACTTTTACTTTACATAAAATGCCTTTGCGTTTTTAAATTTACGGCCCCTCACCTGCCTGGGTGCCCAGGCTCGAATCACGCACACCGCTGAGAGCAGCGTGGACAGCGCGGCGGAGTCGCTGGTGTTTGTTCGCGGCGCGGACGCACAGGCCTTGTTCAACTTCCTGCTGAACTGCAAGTCCATCATCAGCCCCACCGGGCCCTTCGCGGGGGTGCCGCCCACGTTACTGGCGCCCACTGCCTTTCATGGAGGGACTTTGCAGTCTTTGAAGGTATTTTTTTTTTGTTTTGACTCCACACATTTGTGTATTCAGCCAGTGTCAAGTAATTGATAATCTCTCAAGTTAATTAATATTATGTATATTTGTGTCAAGTCATAGTCTAGTCAAGTAATACTCCTAGTAAAGTGGGTGGCAACCTTACCAGAAGCTTCTATGGAGTTTTTGAAAACACGAAAATAAACATTTCACCATCATTATACCTCTTTCCCACACTCATGCCTGTAATCCAGCACTTAAACCAATTTTATGCACTAACACTGAAAATAACACAAGTTTTGGAAAATAATATAATGCGGTGTCGCGATCCTTTGCCAAAACTCTTGAAGTTATTTAATTTTATTATTTTGTTTATAGTATACTTTAGACAACTTCGTCACTTACCACCAGGTGAGTTGTTGTCAAACGCATGCCCATTTTTAGCATTTAAAAAAATTTGATGCCTGCAGTTTTACTCACATAATTTCCTACGGGAACTGCGTTCTGCGTTGTAAAAATCGTGCGTACAATTTTCATTTCATAAAAAATCCTACTTATTTTAACTTTTTATCATAGCTTCTGCGGGGTTGCGATAATTTCGCCAATATCGCGTGGATAGTAGAAAACATATAATAGGGATGTAAATCTCGATGGTAAAAGAAATTGGGTTTGACATGACGTATCTTCCGTTTTGACAAGAGAGCAACAAACGGACCATTTATTATTTTAGTAGGATCCGTTTCATTATGAAGAGTTTAGTATGCCAGTATCTCATCGTCAATAAATTGTAAATGATTTACGTTTTGATCTCTTCAATCTTTCATTCTCTTTTTTTATTGAGCATCATGATAAATTTAATAAGAAAACTTCTCCACTATTTTCTAGTACTGATTTTGATACTTATTTTTGCACTTGGTCGCTTGTGAATCTTTGCCATAGATGAACTTCTATTTTTTCAGGTGCGAGAAACAACAATACATTCCGAAAACAACAAGTACTACTCAATAGAGATGCGCGGTCCGATCCTGCCGACCGCCGTTCACACACTCTTCAAAGTTCTGAAGAAGAGCTCGTCAGCACAATTCAGCGCCACCTTCGCGCATCATCAGCCTACCTTGGCCTTCTCATGGGCCGCTGCTAATATTGCACAAGGTATGTTAAGGAATGATGAAACAGCGGTATCCGATACCCGAAAAAGAAATATTCTAGTGAGATCTTGAATGGCTTGGGTTGCCGTTAGGAAGAAAATACACATAATAAGGAATTACTACGTATCAGCACTAATTGTAATCATTTAGTAGTATTTTTCTGTTTTAAGGCGAAGGGTATCATATTACTTAAGGGCTAACAAGGTGATTTTAAACACGTTTCTTTGCCATAATAGAGCATGTAGAGCTTTTAATTTAATATATCATGTAATTCATATCTTACTATATCTATTAAGTTATTTCTGACGTTCGCCGATACGAGATAGTCAAATTTAGCCTGACAGAAAAAAATCGCATACATTCCTAAAAAAATTGAAGAACAATATTACCTAGAAGGTATTTTAATAATTCAGCTCTAACCCTATTAACTATTTAAAATAAACTATTGAGCCTAAGTTTACTTTTATTACAATACATTTTGTAAACACAGCATCTAATGCCAAGCCAAAACAATGTGTCGCTGGAATTCAGGATGTTGGCTATGCTATACTGGTGGGCTGGAGCATTTGGACTGTCATCGCGGCCAGTATATAGTCCAAATGGTTTTTTTTTTTTAGTAGTAGGTAGTTTTAGTTATTAAATCATTGTAGTATTTAGAAAATAAAGGCATTACTATTTAACTCGTAATAGTGTTCTAAGTATTGAATGTAGCGAAAAATAAGTCATTTTTAAATTACCATAACCTGTTGGTTGTTTTCAGATGAAACTTCAAAAGAAAACGAACCAAACCAATTTGCCAAAGCATTCAACAAGGAGAATCTCTCGGACTGTGGCATCACCGACGACATGCTACAACACTTCTGTTCGCCCGACCCAAGTGTTATCCGGCAGCTGGACAGTGTTAAATATAATACTGAAGACGATTCTTATACCTGGTGATATAATTTATTGTTTTTGTGAATCTTATTATTATGTATCAATCAATTATGAATGATCATGAAATAAAAATGAGTATTTTTTATCTATTTGTATTTTTGCATATTTTTAACTTGACTTTAGTTTTTTCAATAGGTACTAATATATAAACAAAATATGATGACTAAAACTAAATTAAATCTAAACTAAAATTAAGTAATGTATTGGTTTAGACTTCTTAGTTTACCTAGAAATAATTAAGCCCAATGGGGCTTAATTATTTTGAGATTTTTTCAGTTTAATGAAATATCTAAAACTAAACCCGTCCACACCTATTCTTAAAATGGTAGGTAATAAGTATCTTAAAGTAAATGAAAGTCAGCGTTTACTTAATTGTATTGATTTATTTCATTTTTGGTAAATTAAAAATAAAGATTTTCATAAGTCCACAATCACTTACACATAAACAGATTCATACAGATCAGGATGAAATAAATAGTGTGAAAGTTCAGTTTTAATAATGTATTGTTTGTTACCTAAAACATAACGGCACTAATCACTATAAATTATCACTTGTAACCCAAGGTGGAACTGGATTCTTGGAAAGCTTACATCTATAATATTCATCTATGTGACCATTTATCCGCTCACTAAAACAAACAATACAAATATTATTCTATGCCTTACATATAACACTTGAGCTTGATATAAATAGAAGTGCAATCCTTCGCTAAATGTGCACAATATTCGAGAAACATTTCTATTACAATAAATTCAAGCGAAAGTTACATTATTGCCTAGAAATATAATAAGATTTACCTGCACGTGTAGAGTCGAATTATGATGTACAAGTTACGAGGGCTTATGATTTCTGTAACAAAATATAATAATATTGTTTTAGTACAAAAAATAGATACATTAAGGGACAATTGAAGGGGTGAGAATAAAAAGGGTTTAACTGTCAAATTGATAGTTTCGAGAAAATTTACTTTAAACTTCAACGGCGTCATTTTAATGTAGAGTGCTTATAAGGTAATAGAAAAAGTTTATGTAAGTTTCAGTTGCTTGAAAATGTTTTAATTCTATTTTAAAATACTAAATATAGTACTAATTCATACAATTACTGTAAAAATATAATATAATAAAATAAATATAATAATGTTTTTATGCTAAGCAAACTGTATTCCTGTGACAGATAAACCGTTTTTAGACTCAAAATCTCGAGATTTAAGCTTCATTTCGGTAATTTGAGAATGTATTATTGTAGATAATTTCACGCTGAATCCAACGATACCCATAAGTCATTTTGTGAAAAAAATTAGTTAAACCCTTTTTGTTCTCACCCCTTCAATTATTGTTTGAATGGTATAATAATGTTAAATTAGTCAGTCTCGTGGACAAGTGTCACAGTACGGTAGGATTATTTGCCTTTACGATTGTCGCCGGCGCCTTTCAGAAAGACAGGTCCTTAGTCCCGGACCACGTTCTTGTAACCTTTCTGTTACATAATAGATAAATTTATCTGGTTAGTCACAAGCTGGTACTAACAGAGGATCCGGTGGATGTGGGTTGTCCGGGCACGGAGTACTGCGGGCGGAAGTTGGAGAAGTTGGCGGCGGCGGCGGCGGGAGAGAACCCGGCCAACGAGCCGCCCGCCTGGAACCCGCCTGGGAACTGCGCCATTTGAGCTGGAAAAACAACCGCCACGGTTATTATGGGTACTATCATAATTCGAGAGATAGAAATTTAATTGAAATAAATATTAGTAACTTAAGTGACAAACAGGTCTATTTTCCATTCAAAGGAGTGGACAAATTGTCCGCTGCTTTGCGTGTGGTCCGCGCAATCGTTATCGTGGATGTTGATCTAAATATCGCATAGAATAGGTAAATATTACATTTTTAACATTGTTCATTTTATTTCTTGACTATTATACCGCTAGTTTATGCCTGAAAAAAAAAGTGGATTCACTCATCTTAATTTTCCTACAGTGGAAACCGTAAAACTAAAATGCGAAATCGAAATCAATATATTCCACAAAACATTACTATATCGCCGTATCGGATCTATGAGCTACTCGAAGTAGCCATTACACGAGGGTTGATAATGATAATATGTGATGTTTAAAGAAGAGCTAAATATCAGGCCCAGTGGTGTGCCTTGAATATATCTGTCTATCAGTAGACTAAAGATAGATGTTGATTCAAAGTCCTTCTCCAAATTTAGTTTAAATAAAACTCGAACTGAGATTTGGCGGAAAAACAAGAAAAATCGCGTCGCCGCAATGTATTATTTTCCAAAACTTGTGTTATTTTCAGTGTTAGTGCATAAAATTAGTGGCATTTTATTCGTTAAGTGCTGAATTACAGTATGGTAATGATGGTGAAACGTTTCTTTTCGTGTTGTTTCCAAAACTCCATAGAAGCTTCTGGTAAAGTTGCCACCATTTTACTAGGAGTATGACTTGATTAGACTAGACTATGACTTAACTTGATGACTTACTGTGACTTGACTTGACACTGTCTAGATGCACAAAAGTGTGGAGCCAAAACAAAAAAAAACTCGAACTTATCCCCTGTCTAAAGGCTGTGGTGGTTGTTTGCACCAACCTGCGGGCACAGGGTTGCCGGCGGTGGCTGCGAGACGCGACAGGATGCTGCGCTCTGACATCTGCAGACGTTGCGCGACTGGCGGGATGCGCGCCAGCGTCGCCGGCAGCCGAGACACGTCGGACTTCATGTCGGATAGCAGCTCCTCTAGCTGGTTCAACACCTGGGAGGAAAGCGATGATCACTATTGTATGGGAATATAATAAACATTAGTCGGAAAACTTCGACACTTAAATATACATATATATATATATATATATATATATATAATAAATAAATATCCATATAACGGCTTCTTGCATCCAACGGTTCCCCGCTGTTTTGACTAGTTGGGCTACTCGTAGCATGCTCGAAGCGAGATAATTTGTTCGTGGCTTTATCTCGTATGAAAAAATCTAATGGAAGTTTGAGGTTACAGATTAATAATTATCTAGTATGCACAGCGAGACATAATTTTGTCTTCAGTGCTCCTTGGGGGCTGGTCTGCGTCCCTTCTTCCAGTTCAGTCCTTCTTCCAGTTGAATAAGGGGGGGAAAGATAGGTTCTTGAATATCGATTCAAGAACCTATCTTTCCCCATAGGTTGATTGGTGATTTTATATCTCCTGCGGATCTTCTAATTTTGGATTTTATCACGCAATGAATCTCTAAATAGTTTATTGCGTGACTAAGCTACTAATAAAGCCACTAATATAGATCTCTCTCATGTCATCATCATCATCAAGAGATCATCTCAGTCCCATAAGTAATCACTAGCAATGTAACCTGGTTGTAATGGGAAGGATAAACTGAAACTCATGAGGGCATCGTTGCTAGAGTTCAGTTTAAAAAGCGTTTGGGTGCCTTCAGTTCTTTTTTCAAAGGCATTGAATTAATATATATAAATTTTTTGGAATGTTGGTATTAAAATTTAATATTGCAGTTAATCAAAATCACATAATTATTTAGTTTATGTAAACAAAATATAAATTCTTTCATACCTTGTGCAGCACAGCGTTGGCCGGCTTGTTGCCGGCCAGCGACTCCTTGCTGAGGTGCTGGTGTGATTCCGCCAGGCATTCAACCTCTGCAAAGCGCGCGTTTAGCGACATGGCGGGGTGGTTGGGATCCTGGGTCAGGTTCAGATACGCAGCACGACGGAGTTGCTCTTCGATCACCAACGCTTGTTCCAGCAACTGGAACAGTCAATTGAGGTTTTAATGTAATGTACTGTGTTAGATTGGATCAGTGTTTTATGGTGTTTGCAGTTTTTTGTGGTAAACATAGGCCCATACATAACGACGCTCAGTTGTTAATTGGTTGGTTAAGATTTCATTCACAAATTGAAAATTTCATGAATCAACTCGAGCACCGGTTTACAACTGAGCGCGATTCTTTAATGTTTTAACGTACCTTGAAACGCCTCGCCAAGAACTTGTTCTTGATTTCCAAGAAGTTCCCTTTGCCGACGTCCATCTTGAACGGCTCATTGATGATGGCAAACCGCAGATCGTTCTGTATATCTTGCCAGCGGCCATAACCGTGCGTCACGATACCAGCAAGAAGCCAGTAATCGTGTCTCCGGTGCCAGATCTCATATTCTCTACCAGGAGCGGCCGCTCGCTCTTCGTTAAGCCAAAGCGTATGGAGCTCGGTGAATCCACCGTCAGCGATATTGAACATGAACTTGCGACGTTCCACCTTGAGTTCCTCGTCTTCTTTAACTAGAACCACATCGTCGTCATCATCATCCTGCGAATTAGAAAAATAATTAGTTCTATCCTCATCAGAATGTACCTCAACAAATGCCAAAGATGGTTCAAAATATACCTTTTTCTCATCCTTGGGTTTGTCAGAAGCTTCAGAATCTGCCTTTTCACTCTTAACATCGTCTTTCTTATCTACATCTTCTTTCTTCGTCTCCTCTTCCTTAACCTTCACCGGTTCCGGATCCTCGACCTTCTTCTCCTCCGGTTTGTCACAATCCTCCTTGGCCGGTTCCTCGTCAACGGACATGCGTCGTTCCGGTTCTTTCACTTCTTCCGGTTCGGTGGGTGGTTCCTTTTCTTCGGGTGATTCTTCTTTAACATCGCTTGTATCCATTGGTTCGGATTTCTCTTTCGTTTCCGATTTGTCGTCTTTTGTTTCTTCTTTGTCATCTTTCTCGGAGCCTGCCGGTGTTGGCGCTTGTCCGGGGGTATTACCAGAAGCTATCGGGGCAGGCGAAGGTGCGGCTGATGTTATAGGCGTGGCGGTTGAAGGTGAAGGACTGGGAGCGGCGCTCTCTCCCGCGCCACCGGCCCCCTTTATCGGTTCTACCGGCTTCCGAATCAACTCCGGCATGCTGTAATACCCGTTAATATGCTCGAACTCTTGCACCTTCTTCCTTATCAAACTCATCACTCCGATCCGCGTCAGCACGTGCTGCCTCGACAGGCCTTCTCGGGGTACGCCATCGGCGAAGGTTTCCGCGTTATCAGCGCCCGGCTCGCATAAGTGCCTCATGAATAGAGAGACGTACGCCTTGAAGTTACGCTCGGATTTGCCCCTGAGATCTCTCACTAGCCATTGTGAGTTGAACGCGTCCTGCGGTGGCATTCCGTACCGCATGATAGCATTGAGAAAGGATTTCCGTTGTCTCGCATTGAAACCGAGTACCTCCATGTTGCCTCCGACGCGGGCGAGCAGCGGCGGCAGCGGCCGATCGCGCTCCTCGCGCCTTTCAAGCCTTCTCTTACTGCGGCGGCTGAGGAGATCTCCGTTGTCATTCTTCTCATCGAAATCATCATCCTCCTTGTCATCCTCACTGCCCTGGGAGAAGTCCGAGTTGTAATCGGATCCGTTCTCCTGCCACGTGCTATCCTCTCGGTTCTCGGTTTGCGCGACGCTGCCGTCGTTATAGTTGACCTGCTTGCGGACTCGTTTGCCCTTGCCCAGCGTCCGCGCCTGGTCCTCCTGATGTTGCTCGTAATGATGCCGGAGCAGCTTTATCCAGTACGCCGGGTCGGTGTTCTCCGCTTCCTGTTTTATGATCTCCGTGTCGACTTCCTCTTCGTTATCTCCTTCCTTCGTGGAATAGCTGGCCACCTTGAACGAGCTGAGGTATTCGTTCGCCCATGATTCCTTCGACTCGATACCTTCCTTGGATCGATCGAGCAGTTCTCCGACCGCTCTGTCGTCGTAGTGAATAGCTTCCTCCTTGCCCTCGTCCTCCTTGAACAGTTCCTCTGTACCGAATCTGAGAATGTCGTCCAACTCCTGTTTTGTGAAGTTGGCGCCTTTTCCACCCATTCCCGGTCGTACGACGAGATGAGTCAACATCATTTTTCTTTTAGCCACCTGTGTCACTCGCTCCTCGACGCTGTTGCGTGTTACGAATCGATATATCATGACCTTGTTGGCCTGGCCGATACGATGGGCGCGCGAGAACGCCTGGATATCGTTGTGGGGATTCCAATCAGAGTCATAGATGATTACGGTGTCGGCGGTAGCCAGATTAATACCTAAACCTCCAGCTCTCGTTGACAATAGAAACACAAACTGTTGAGCTCCGGGAGCGTTGAACCTATCGATAGCTTCCTGACGAATTGTACCCGTAATACCGCCATCGATCCTTTCGTACTTGTAGCCTTCGCCTTCCAAGAAATCTTCGAGAATGTCCAACATTTTTGTCATCTGTGAGAAGATAAGAACTCTGTGACCTTGTTCCTTAAGCTGTTTCAACATTTTGGACATGAGAACTAGCTTGCCTGAGGCTTTAACCAGAGCCTGCGTGTCGTAATTTCCGTGTGGACCAAGAGGAGCTTCTTCGGCAGCGACTGGGAACAGGTATGGATGATTACAGCATTTTTTCAAGTCCATCATCACATTGAGTAAGGAGACAGTTTGCCCGCCGCTCTTGGGATTCAAAGCCTCGTAATTCCTTGTCAAAATATACTTGTAGTATTTCTTCTGCATCGGAGACAGTTCCACGCGGACAATAAACTCGGATTTAGTTGGCATATTCTTGAGTACATCTGCTTTGAGTCGTCGCAGCATGTGAGGTCCGAGCATCTCGTGAAGCCTCTTCACCTGTTCTTCTTTCGATACATCGGCGAACTCGTTCTGGAATGCAGCCAGGTCATTGAATTTATCCTTATTCAAGAAGTTCAAGAGATGGAACAACTCCTCCAAGTTATTCTGTAGAGGTGTACCGGTCAGCAAGAGTTTGTAGTTGATTTGGTATCCAGCTAGAAGCCTGAAGAACTTCGACTGGTTGCTCTTCAACCTGTGAGCTTCGTCTACTACTAGACAGGCCCATTCAATGGATCCGAGGCATGTCGCGTCGATGGAAACTAACTCGTAAGACGTTAGAAGCACGTTGAATTTGACTTGGGACTTGATTTTCGACGGTCGTCCGCCTCTGTTTGCGCCGTCATCGAACGTCAGCTCGTTCTCCCTAATCACACCGCGAGAATCTTTGTCTCCCACATATGTGATGCAATACAAATCAGGGGCCCACAGCTCGAACTCTCGCTCCCAGTTGATAATGGTCGACAGAGGTACCGAAACGAGGAAAGGTCCCTTGCAGTGGCCTTCCTTGAACAACGAGTAGAGAAAAGTGACGGTTTGGATGGTTTTTCCGAGACCCATCTCATCAGCAAGGATAGTGTCAATGCCTTGACCCCAGGAGTATCGGAGCCAGTTGAGACCTTCCAGCTGGTAAGGATGAAGTTGCATGCCTGTCTCGTAAACGAACTGGGGCTGGTCTTCGTATTTCTTGTTGAGGTTGGAAATAGGGCGTTCGGGAGGCGGGTTGTATTTCTTGTATTTGTACTGAAGGCCGGTGCTGCTGTCATCCTCGTCTATGATCTCGCGGTTCTTGCTCTTGCGGCCAGGTTTCTTGCCCTTGCTCTTGGTTTTTCCCTCGGAAGTCACGTATGCGCGCATATCCTAAACAAATACAGATAATAATTATTATGTTTAATAAAACGATCACAATAACTTCAGTAAGTACATATTTATTGAGCTAAGGAGCACGACAAGAAGTGAAAAAACAAAAGACAATCAAATACATTAGAAAAGAAAGAAGAATAAAACAATACAAAAAGAGGTTGACTGTTAACTAACATAAAACCTATTTTCAGACACAACAATAATCAATCTGGTAGAACAAAAATCTGCATCGATAGCGAGTTTTATTGAGATCTTTAATATTTATCAGACAAAGCACCTAACTAAAAAGGCAATTGCAATAAATTAACACTTATTACAATGATGCGGTATAAAATGGGCTACAGGAAATGCAATTCTAACGAAACCTAATAGAAATGTCCACCTTTTTCAGAACTGTTCTGTGATCACCTGATAGTATTCAACAGCTTGCTTCAGCCCACTGATGTCTGCATGCTCGGATTCCCAAGTAGTCTGGTCGTAGGAGAGGTCGCGCCACTTCACTAAGTAGTATGTGGTGCCATCGCGAGAAGTGCGGTGGTTGATCACCCGGTGTACCACTAACCATTCCGGTTTTACTCCGTATCTGAGAAAAAATACGGCATAACCATGAACTTTTGTTATTATATGTGGGTCCTGCATCGAAAACATGTTGGGGGTGAACTGTGCTGTTTACTCTGAGATCTATCAAGCCAGCCCAACTTCTAATAGGAAACAAACCCTTAGGACTCCAGCATATCTGTTTCTGTGAAATATCTTCAGCTAGAGAAGATTTTTTGGAGGACAATTGCAGGCTTTCCTTAGGTAGCTTCATCTCCCTCATTTAGCATCTACCCAGACAGCTGATTACATCACCAGCTACCCAAGCTGATATACTTGTCTTTGTCTAACATAATTCTGTTTGTAAGCTTCTGACATTTGAATTGTACTCGTAATTCTGACAGTGGGAAGCTAACCACTTGCCTACGAGAAAAGGGATGGAAACAATTCTACCAACTTTGTAGTACAAAACTCACCTATAGAACTTTTCTTCAAGTAATTTCTCATCTGTGTCCTGGTCTGCTTTTTGATCCTTCAGCCTCTTAGATCGACTGTCCCTCTCGTCCAGTGGTTCTTCCAATTTGGGAGGTTCCTCTGGATCGTACTTACGCATGTAATACCGATACATGAGCGGGTGGAATACATCCAGCTGGGAAAGGATATTTTGTTAATCTCGGCACGAAATGTCATATGTACGACACTCGTACGCATTTCAATTGTTTATTGTTATGCTCACAAAATCGTGATATTTACCTGTAACTCGGAAATCCAGCTGCAATGCCAATAGGAGCGTTCATGCCACTTGACAAAGAACTCGCGCGATCGTGGGGCCTTTGATTTCGAGGGCTGCTCCTTCCATCGCCATGTGAGTATCTTCGCAACTTTGCCGTCCAATGGTAAGCACTATAAAAAATTTGCTTTTATAAACCCTCGCCTGACTATTGCAGTTAAGCTGGTTGGCTTATAAAGGGCTGTTTTAAATTTAAATGGTAACAAAAATAGCATAAAAAAAATTGTAAAGGATGTTGTAAATTTTGTTCAAAATGGTCTTTTACCATCTATATTATGATTTATAAAAATGCTCTTTGTCTTATCCTATGAGGCGGTAAAATTTACACTGGTGTCCAAAACACATGAGTAAACCAGATCACGCGTACTGCCTCACAAAGTAGCCCAAGGTAAGCAACGCATTAGTGTCACGTCTTTTGTAAAACCTACAACTCTAATCAATCAGGACCAATGACACAAGAGATTAGAAGGATTTTCCGGAAAAAAGTTCTCACATAATATAAGTAACGCGTATAGAAAACTTGCCCGTTTTGCCACGAAAGCCACACAAACCGACAAAGTTTATCTTTTATATAGGGATTGATTATAACTCGTTAGGGCTCAATATAATAATGAAACCTTGCCACCAACTTATATCCGTTGAATACTCCGTCGTTTCTTTATAGCGAGACCATTTCCTGCACTATTGGAAAGAGAGTGATGGAAAAAATTGGCAGTGAAATGTTGCGCAACTGTATGCACCAAAAGTCTCGCAGCGAGGAACTACACCATTGGATGACTAGCATGGAGACTGCGGGGATATATATATAAGAGATAGCGAAAAATGTATTTGAACAGTTAAATTGGTGGCAATGTATAATAACGCAAGCATGCTCACACTACATCGCGGACACTTCCACTCCCCGTCCGGTACTTCCTCGAGCGGTGGGTTGAGGCAGAAGCGATGGTACGCGGACGGACACGAATCGCAGCATAGCAGCTCGCCACCATCCTTGCAGATTCTATGGGATAACATTTATTATATAATAATAATAAATTTATTTGTTCACATAAAATAAAGCACACAGAATTATGCATATGTTATGCATATCACCCAGTGCATTCCTTTTGCGTTTTAAATAAATGAATAACGTCCAAAGATCACATAGAGCCTGGAAACTAACTAGAATGTCCTACATGTAAGGATGCAGAACTAGTTTAGCTGTACTAAAATCTATTAAAATATAACTTAGCTAATAATAATAATATTTGTGAACATTTCACACAGCGTCATCCAGCCCCTAACTAAGGCATGCTTGTACTATGGGAACCAGATAACTGATACAATACTTAGATACATACATAGAATAGAATATAACACCCAGACTCGGAACAAACACCTATGTTCATCACACAAATGTTTGTCCTGGGTGGGAATCGAACCCACAACCAACAATTCAGAAGGCAGGGGTACTACCAAATGAGCTATTGGGTCAGTCAGCTAAGCAACACTTTCCCCTGGGTTCTCATATATGTTTGTTAAATTCGTGTCAACTTGGCACGCCAAAGAAGGCTCATGGCTACCTGGTGATCATCGGCTGTCTCAACCAATGAGCATTATTATTACTGTGGTCAGATGATCATAAATTAAAATGATTATTGATTACTGTGTTCAGATGATCATAAATTAAAATGATTATTGATTACTGTGGTCAGATGATCATAAATTTAAATGATTATTGATTACTGTGTTCAGATGATCATAAATTAAAATGATTATTGATTACTGTGGTTTGTATCTCAGGGCCGTCTGTATTCTTTTGGTTTTTAATGCACTTGAAAGTTAAAATAGCGACACTAGAATATTTTATCACTGTTTTGAATCAGGCAGAGTGCATGTGTGATTGGATTATAGAATTGTTTATTATGTAATTTTTAAGTCATGTTGTTTATTAATGTATTTTCTATGATCTGTTATGTGCACCTATATAATAAATTAAAATAAAATATAAGAGGCACCTGATTAGCGTTGGCTTGTCACGCCGTACGAGCCAAACTGCGCTTTATTGTGTTGTAGCAAGAACCACTAAATATTGGACTATGCAGAGTGAAATTTCTGTATTGTTAACTCTTCTGTGGTTATATTGCAGATACTCCAAGCTCTATCCATATCTATTACAGTACACTATAAGGTTGTAAAAGAGACAAAGTCAAACATAGAATGTAACATCCATTATAAGCAGCCCCCTGACCTGCAGAACTCCTGGTGCTCATCATCGTCCTCCTGGTCCTGGTTGCCTTCGGCCTCGCAGTGGGGACACGACCAGCGCCCCTCGGGCGTCTCCTCGAGCTCGGGCTCCAGGCAGACGAGATGGTAAGCGCGGGGGCATGTGTCGCACAGGATTATCTCACCGCCTTGTTGGCACACCTGGGGTTATTAAAACTTTGTTATAACCAGTACAAAATCATGTATTGTTTTGTCACACATCACATATCAGCCGTCTTACCACAAATACATAAACAAGGCTTAGACAGACGCCAAACGCGTGTTTAACAATTCAAAACAGAATAAAAATCACACATCACACACTATGCCACTACCATACGTTCACATTCTTCTCATTTGTTTGCCTATTTCCCATACT
The DNA here is from genome assembly GCA_905220475.3 of Ennomos fuscantarius. Lineage (NCBI taxonomy): Eukaryota > Metazoa > Arthropoda > Insecta > Lepidoptera > Geometridae > Ennomos > Ennomos fuscantarius. Next base: position 13,830,489 of record HG992027.1, read on the forward strand.
TGAATCGTAAAATTACTTTTTTATATCCCTACCTAGCATTTATTAATTTAAGTTCTCTCAAATGTTATCTTTGTTTAAAACTTTATATTTGTTACCTACATTGTTTTTTAGTTTGGAACTTTACTGATCCCATTTACGGAGGAGGGCGTTGACATCTGCGACACAGTCTCGTACTTCTGCAGGTGTCATCGATTCTCATTTGCTTTTAAGTGAAACTGTTTTTGGTTCCTAATAAATAAATAAATAAAAAATAAAAAAATGTTTAAGGCTTGTTTAAATGTGGTTAAGTCGCAGATGTCCTCTGTTGAACATATGCATCCCCCATAAAACGCCACATTGGACGTCATTTATGTAAGTAATAAATAAGTGTATTAAATAAAGAAATATATTATGTACTTCCTCACCTCACAATAATCCTGGTGTTCTTGTTCACCCTCCGCCCCATCCGGGAACTTGCTGGTGGTCTTCAATTTCTTCTTTTTCTTAGTCTTATTGCCGATCTTGGTCTTTGCTTTCTTTTTGGGCTGCTGTTTAGAATAAAAAGTTGTGTTTCTTATTTATTTTGTGTATTTACGTTGTTAATTGATGTTGTATTGTTTTTTAAATTTAAATAGAGACAATGTGTGATAAAAACTCATTAGAGAGATCGAGTGTGTGTGTGTGTGTGTGTGTGTAAAGTGATTCTCATATGCTTCATCTAGATAAGAGAGAAAAGTCAAGAAGATAAAAATACAGACATTTCCTATAGAATCAAGATAAAATGTCTGGTCTTCACTTCGAAATCCACTGGAGCCGACGTTGGGTGGGCTATAAGGCATTTATAATTAGCTATGCAACTCAACACACATACATATACATATATAGGTATGCAGATCACTTTTAGAACCAAAAACGGCTTATGAAAACTGCTTCCCTAAGCAGATGTGTAGTATTCTTACAGGTGTGGCGTTTTCATCTGCAAGTGGTGTGACGTCATCGTCGGCGGCGGCTGCTGGCGCGACCTTCGGCTCGTCCGCCTCGGCCAGCATCTGTTCGAACTCCGCGTCTGAATCAGAGTTCACACCCGCACTCCCTTCTGGATCTTCCTCCTGAATGACAAAACAATATTTTTTTATTAATTCCCATTACAACTACGAATCATTGTAGGTCTTTCACAATTCCATAGTACATACATAATAAAAAATTAAAAAGTCTAATCCTAGAACACGGTTTGTTTTTAGCCTAGATCCATGCCTTCATGCTTCAAAGAATTACCAAATAAATACCCTTCTAAGAACACAATATAATAATAAAATAACTTACACTGCTAGTGCGCTTGCGTTTGCTAAACTTGATCTTGAGTGTGGGGACTTTAGGCTTGCGTCCCGGTTTTCCACGAGGTGTTGCACTGCCCGAGGATGAGTGTTTAGGTTTGCGACCTCTCTTCCGCGGCACAGCCACCCCTTCGTCGCTGCCCTCTTCTTCTGGGTCCTCTTCTTCCGGATCTTCTAATTCTTCATTCTATAAGTAGAATTTATGTTTATTTTTACTGTCATGTCCTTTCAAAGCCTGAAAAGCTCTTCTGGCAAGAACATTAAAAATTAACCAGATAACGTTTTTTGTCAACGGATCATAAGAAGTTTAAAAAATACGGAAAATACTCAATGGATTGTTAGAGTATGATTTTTTTTTTGTCTGACATGTTTATGTGCATACAAAAAAGTGCTATTATGTACTTGTTCAGAGTCTGGTCATTTGTCAAATATGAAACAAGTAATTTTCACACATAAAAGCGCAAGTTATTGGACCGAGTCTGAATGTTTTGGGACAATGTTCTTCGTAGTGTTCCTTTCCTAGATACAGGGAATCCCAATTAGGTTACTATCATTATTATTTACCTTAGATTCCTTAGGCGTCCGTCCGGGCCGAGCCGGCTTAGTGGAGGTATAGTCAGAGGTAGTGGATGTGTTTGTGTTATCTTCCGAGCACATGCTCTGGGTCCCACCCTGGCCACTCAGGTGTGGGTTACTCTCGCAGAACAATCGCCACTTGGCTGCGACAAGCATCATCAACTTTGACACTGGGACCTATAAATAGATATGACACGTGATTGAATACAAAAGATCTCTGAACATGTGGTTTAATACAATGATCACGAAAATAACATGTAATTGAAGATCTCAGAAATGTAGTATAATATACTAGTATAATAGTAAAAAAAAAAGTAGTATAATATGGAAGATCTGAGATATAACTCATACTAATGATCTCATACAATAGATCTTGGAAAACACATGTGCTTCATATGAAAAAGATTGAATTTAGGATAAAAATAATTATAGTAATTAAAAATTTTATATGTGCTAATAAACTTTTGAATCTGCTTTGCTACAACTCCATGTTTAGAATCAATTCGTTTTTAAACCATTCGTGTTATAATTTTTATGAAATGTGTGTATTAAATATGAGTTGACACCATTATTTTTTGACAAAAATTTAAAATTTAAATACATTGATCTAAATCTTATGCAATAACAATAATGTAATGGACTATTACCAATTAAAAAAAAAAACAATCTATGGACTCATTAACATGTATATGTCAATAAATGATTATTTGATTTGTGATAAATAAGTTCATTTTCCTTAACATTATTCAATCGCTAAATACGCTCTATATACATAAATTACGTATCTCACCTTAGGGTTTTCCTTGACAATCATAGGGCGGACGTGTTGCTGGAATAGTTTGTATGATGTCAAGTTTTCTAAATCAGCATCAGTGTACTGAATGTCCACATCAGTTAGGGCAAATGAAGAGCACACCTCTTCAACTGTTGGCATGCCAGCTGTTGACAAACGAGGAATGATAATCAGTTTTTCTAGGAGGACTTTTATGCAAAGTTCATCTAAATAGGTACCACCGATTTGCCAGTTATTCTGCCGCCAAGCAGTCGTGTGCAAGTACTATTGCGCGTATATGCGCAGTGTAGTGTCACGCAAAACTTTATATTTTGGAGTTCCGAGTGACACTGCTGTTATGAGCGGTCATGTCACTTAACATCAGGTGAACGACTAGCTCGTCACATCATTCATTAAGAAAAAGATACTATTAGCTAATAGGTAGTTGCCAGTAAATAGATAAAGAATCGAAGAGGGTCTGGCTTGTACCAGAACCTATGTCTAAGAAAATGATTATGAGGATACTGAATCAGTGTTTAATGAAAAGGTGGACACAAATCTGCATTTGACCAGAGTTGCTTTGCAGTTTTGCTTCTACAGTTATGACGAATATATCAAGTGAATGATGTGACATCTGTTATTTTACACATTTGATATATTTTTATTTTTTATGTGAATTATTATAATTAACCGATATATTACAGCATATATTATAATGTCTATTTTTTTAAAATTAATTTCGTATACCTACGAACGATGTAAAACACTTTTTAATTTAAATCACAGTATTCACCCTATTAACATAGGCCTCTATGATTTAAATGCACTTGATAATAATGTAAGCTATTTTAAATTGTAAGAATTATTTTGACTTGTAAATTGACATTTTACGAATAAATTGATTATTATGTTGTTGATTATGGACTACACTTTCTCCTGTGAGAAAAGGCCCTTATGCAGCCGCTTGGCAGCCTGTGTGGTGGTTGAGCAGGTTGGCTCATAACCTGGAGGCAGCGGGTTCGAAAACCGCAACAGGACAAGTATTTGTGCACAGAAAAAAAAGCGCAAATAAGTATTTACAAATACTTTGTGTGTATGTGTATAAGTGTCCCACAAAATCCCGACTCGGAACACTTGTTCCGATGTTTGATGATCCATGTTTCCATGGCCCTCATAGTTCCTGAGTCCCTAGACACAGGGAATACTAGTTAGGGTTCAGGATCTATGTATATGATCGTCGGGCGTTATTATTATTATTATCATCATCTGCATCAAAGTCTATTAAAATATATGTTTGCTAAATTCGTGTTATTTTGGCACATCAAATACTGAACGCTTTTTGGTTGCCTGTTGATAATTGGCTGTCTCAACCAATGAGCGTACAGTATTTGACATGCTGACTTTACACGAGTTTGACAAACGTACGTGAAACCTGGAGCTGGAGAGATAAGTGCAAACTTAGGAGTTGTCAAATTTTATTGCAGATGGGCGTTACGGGATCACACTAATATATGTGTGTGTTTCATACATTGTATATAATGTGTGTATGTTTGTTACTCCTTCACGCTCAAACGGCTGAATGGATTTGGATGAAATTCGGTACCAAGATAGCTTATACACTAGATTAACATAATAGGCTACATTTTATCCCGGAAAATTGAAATTTTCCCGCGATGTGAGTAAATAATTAAAATACTTTTTACCCGCGGGTGAAACCGTGGGGCGCAACTAGTACATAATAAAATATTAAAATAACATGTTTTCACAACATGTTTTTATACGATTTCGATGGTGTGTACAGTAATATACATTTGAATCTACTTGGAATAAAGATACTGGCTGGACTTGCAACACAGGGTTGTATTAAATGTGCAAAACTTACCAGAGCCGGAATCTGAGGCAGCGGGTGTGGAGGGCGTAGTACCATGTTTGCTAGTCCTGCCCTTACGTGACTTCTTACCAGACGAGACTGCGCTGAGCGCGTAGTCGCTATCTCCCTCGGCCTCCATCTCGAGACCAAAGTCTTCATCCTGAAACCAAATTAAACCAAGTTCAAAGCTTCAGTACATAGATACTAGTGATGCGCCGAATGTTCGGTAATTGTTCGTATTCCTAGATTTTTCCAAATATTTTATTAAATAATTTCCATTAATATTATACTTTTATAGGCGGCAGGTTCGATTCCCGCTGTGCACAGAAAAAAAGCGCAAATACTTGTTCTAAGTCTGGGTGTTGTGGGACCCACAGAGAATCCTAGTTAGGGTCCAGCTTACCTATGTATGTGATCATTGGGCATTATTATTATTATTTTCAAAAACTCAGTCTAAGATGATCACAACACTCAGTACATTTAATGGTTTTTTTAAATAGTAAAACACATAAGCAAGCACCTAAGTGTGTTATCCTGTCAATCCAGATGAGAATGCATTTCCTTGATAAAATTGGTCTGACCAGACCTTTACCAAATGGGCAGTGTCCATTCTCGGTATTCCTTTAAGCTAAGGGTGGTCTTATTCACACACCGCCAGGACCACACAACTAACAACAACAAATCAGTGTATATATACTGCTGAATGCTACATTAAAACAATCACTTGTTTTGATTTAATTACTGGGCCTTTCTAATAAACATTCTGCATAAACAGTTATAATAATAATAATCTCAAGCTATAGAAACATCAAGTGCTAAAAGGTATTACTTTGGAATAGCATAAAACTGTGGATAATGAATGTATTACATATTATTAATGATAAACAATGCTCCTAAAAAACACTGTGGACTTAATACAATGACACTTATGCCAGCTCTCTGTCTACATGCTACTGTTTTAATAACCTTTGGAGGCATGTTGGGAGTTCAATGAACTTTCATTACACAACGAAACAGGGTCAATCAATTTTTGTTCCATAAAAACAGCTATAGTCTACACTTTCTACAGTTCTACACTATTATAAAGAGGTAAATTGTGATTGCATGTTTGTAAAAGCTGATCTTGCGAAAATCTTGAAAATTCTTTTACCAATATAAAGCTACACTATTTTCTATTGTTATATGCCATGTTATATGAGGATTCCAGCTTCTGCGTGTGACTATGCTAGCTTCATATATATATCAAGCTGGAGGAATATATTACTTTTGTAGATAAATTAACTGTGCCGCTTAACACACAGCTTTTATCCATTGGCCATCTCTAATCCTTAAGCTACCTCTCTGCCAAATATCATCAAGATTCTCATGAAATTAGTTGTAGTTTAAACAAAGTTATGAGATAATAATAGTTTATATCAATAAAAACAGAGAATAGTTTATAATATTAGCTTAAAGATAGAATTTATCTTGATGACATGCCATCCTTTCCATATGAAAAGTGATGATCATAGCCTATGGGCACCTGCTATACAGTTCACTAAAGTGTTGATGATTTCTAGTTTTTGATAATTTTTTGCATTTTATGTGTTGTGTGTAAGCTTTTCCAAATATATCAGATAAATACATAGGTTCTACCTCCATATTAAATGCATAAAACATTAATATTATGCACTTATCCTGATTACATCATAAACATATATGAATTAAATTCATACTGTATTTAAATTGGTTCAATGGTTATTCTTCATTTTGACACAATTATGTGTCTTCTTTGACTTATGGTGTAGTTTTCTTACACGGAAAATATACTCAACAAGTCCAATACAAACAGAAACCTTTATTGATCATCATTGGTATTGAATTGATTTTGATTGTATGCTTGATATAATCATGATAATTGGTTAGCATTAGCAATTCAATTTGAATCCATAAAAATGCAATGACAATAATTTAGATGCATACCTGGCAAGATTTTTCTTCTATAGTAATTGCTATAGGATTTAAGTTAAAACATAGATACTTAAAATGCCTGTCTGTACTGTTTGGCAGCTCTTGTTCACATTAAATCTCTGTAGGATGTACCCAAATGCATTAAAGTAGGTATGTCTTAGCGGGTTAAATGTGAACCATAGGAGCTATCAAATGTTAGTAAGTACAGGTAACATTAATTTAAAGTAAGTACAGGCTTAAATATATTTTCTATGTTCTTGGTTAGTTCATTTTATATCAAAAATTATCTTATGTGTTAATAATTAACACAGAATACTCTTGTTGCATTTTGTATTTAAAATGAACTTTCATGAGGATACACAAAATTCAATCAATTTACTTGTAAAGAAATTATACATAATTCTCAAATAACCATTGTTGGCCTGCTAGTTTACTAACTTTGTTAATACATGCTTTTCAATCATAGGATCATATTACAGACCTACACTAGGTCTTTAATATGGGCTTAAGTTAAGATTTAATTTATAGAATGATCAATTTATGAATGAAAACCTTGTGCATGGATTCACAACTAAGCATAGTCCTGTAACATGAGCCATATACAATATTATTTTTTGAGATTGATTGACCCTAGTAATGGATTAACCAGTATTTGTTATATACAAGTAATAAATTTAATGTTTTGCTAAAGCTGTTTAATAAATATTTTTCTCAGTTTAACTTTTACCTGGAGCTGGCATAATTACTATGTGATGAAAGCTCCCAAAAATTACTGATAAAAAACACTTTTACCAATCAACTATTAAATGATAAATAAAATTACTCACCTCTTCACTCTCATTCTTTCGTTTCTTCTTTTTCTTTCTGCCCTTTTTTTCCTCTCCCCGTGCTTTCCTCTTCTTTCCCTTTTTTTTCTTCCGGCCATCTTCTGGAGAATAGTCTTCATCCTCCTAAAAGTAAACATTGTTATCAATAGAAAACCAGATATTATCCCAAAAAACATTCTTATGTATAAAGCCTTATATGAGTAGAATATTTACCTTTGGAGGAACCTCATCACTCTCGCCGGAGTTCTCGTTCTGACCTTCACCTTCCTCCACGTCCTCGTCACCTGCAAGTCATCACAAACTGGTCAAACCACTCCACTCGTGCAGAACACCCGGCCGACGCACGGGAAAACTGTTTATCCCTCCCTCCAGTGATCACCTCGCGCTAAGGTCACTAATCCCTTTGTTTGGCGGCGTCCATTTTGTTAAGTAGTAATGAGGGGATATCGCATGTTCTTTTCTGTCACAAACTGCCACTCAAAAATATAACAACCATAAAACAACAAAAACTTCAGTGCTATACATTCCTTGAACACTTCTTCAAACGCATAACATCCGAATTAGCAGTAGCACCTAGCTGAAAACCTCAATGCAAAGACCTAAATTTTCTAAATTTTTAATTGCATACCGCAAGTAAACACATGATACCGCTATTCGCGGCTTACCTATGACATGCTAGCAAAATTGAACGTTTACCTGCAAAAGAACCGTCTACTTCATCATCTGATGCCATTTATACCACTTTAGGACACAACCTTTGGATAAGATTTAAATTTCTGATCTAGAAAAGATAAAGGACGCGCAGTTTTTGCGACAAATGGTAATTAATTCAGAAATTGATGCCGCCGTCACTACGCGGCGAACTAGCAAGATTTAATTTTCTTTCTCACTTACTCACATTCAACAGACAGAGGCAAAAACAACATCCCGAGATGGAAAGAAATTATAGGGATGTCATATTAAATTACTAAATTTCAACCTACCTCACAAACCTCCATATTTCAAACAGTAGCGACTAGAGTATATGCTCGATGTGAATATGATGTTTTAAGCATTTGCTTGCTATAAGCAAATACACCTGAATATTCGTCTCGAATACATGCTCAGCTGTGCTCGCTCCATCTACCCGGGACGTATGTCCTGCGTGAGAGATGATGTAGTTAGTTTTTATGTATTTTTTCTTATTTTTACTCTCCACTGCATATTTTAACATAACAACAGTGCAAAGTGCAAAACACGTGCGCACGCTGTAGTGCTTGCACTTTTTGCTCGCACTAGCGAATTACTTGAAAAAAAAGATCCAAGGGAATTAAAGGGATCCGCCTAAAAACCGATAGATGGATGGACCGCGCTCGGATGGCTCAGCGATCGAGCAGGGGCGTACCTAAGCTTTTCGCTTACTCACTTTCTTTTCACTTAAAGGGGACTCACGAGGCCTCCTTGAATGTGATACTACCAGACTTAAAATCCTCGTTTATTTTGAGTAGTTTTTCGCAGTTAGAAATTTTTTAGAGACTTAGCTGCCAAAATCAATTACAAATCTTTACCAGAGGACTTCTGTAAAGCAAAAAGCCGAAGAACATTACTTTAAAAAAAAATTAATTACTTAAGGTACAAAATAAAACCTTTTTTCAAATGTATATGCTTTTTAATATTCTCCCACCGCGCATTTACATATTTTTTACTATCATAAGTAGGTATGTCATGTCAAAGCATATTTAGTAAGATAGATTTACTGTGTAGAACTTGGAATCGAAAGAAAAGGGGCCTCCCTGATATGACTTTGCCCACGTCTATATTAGTCTACGCTACTCCACTGCAATCGAGCTACTCGACTGGTTGTACTGACATGATGAACATACGACTTGCAACGTGCTCCCATCGAGCGAATGCTCAGTCACTTGACGCCTTTACGTGTGAGTAAAGTACAGCCGCTAAAAAAATGCATTTGATTACTACAATAGTAACATTATCACAAACTGAATGAAAACCTATATTCTAACTTTCTCGATTTGGATCCACGGCTCGGCATCACATACTGATGGGTTATTTTTTAGGCATATTATTTTAATCGACTACCTGTTATTATTCAAATTCGCAGAATGATTAATTAGTAAATGAAATCACTACTTGAGCATCAATCGACGACTGTGAAGTATCTACTCTAAGAAAGATTGTTTTTGATGCGGTTGTTAGGCATTGCCATGGTTACGAGTTGCTTTTTGCTTGTACTCCCGACATGGTCGTTATATTATAAAGTATCTTTACAAGGCCTCGCTTTTTATTAAACCAGCTGGTAGTTTTCTGTGCACTGCGTTAGGCGTCTTTCCATCCACTGACGCACAACGACTGACCATAATTTTGTAATACGGGTATAAAACTACTACTGTGTAATATTCCTGTGACATATGGTATCATTGTGCATAGTCTAACACAGTCTAAAACGTAGTGGTTATATGCTCTTTGGTCTAACACATTTTTTTATATTGCCATAACATACAGGTTTAAATAGTCAGTATTCCTCAACTCTATTTGTTTGATTCGTTTGTTTGGTTTTTAGCCTGTATCTTTCGTTGATTTATAATGATGTCAATGTCATGTCAAATTATGTTTTTCTTTTTTGTTTTCTGTCATGGTATTTCTGTCTTTAGTCTGTGGTTACCGGATGGATGCTGGGGAAACGCAAACGGCGCTTGTGAATTTGTTCAAATATTATTTACATTGTTATTTGTTGACAAACTTTAGTATAATGAATGCATTGCTAGATTACGGGACATCCAGTGAATCAGAAAATGATACTAATGATTCCTCATCATCAAAAGAGTAATCAACTGTTACTGTGATCTAAAATCCTCGTAAGCCATGAGTCAGTAGTTTACATTATCGATTTCTTTTCAGTGAACCAAAGGCTAGCACAAAACCAAAACTTCCGAAACCTAGCCTTGGAGAGAACTTACAAACTTCCGTGTTTTCAAATCCTTTTGTGGCTGCTGAGCGTGCCAAGGCTGCTATACTCGAAAAACATGTCAAAATGGTATACGTTGACTTCCTATTCCTCCATAATGATATCTAATACTAATTTTTTACTTTTACTACTTATAATTAATTTACTCATATTCACTAATAAATTATGCAAGCACCAATATTTTATTTGACAGTGTTAATTTTTGTAAAAAATACAGTCATAATAACGTAATTTCTATTGAGAACACCGTAATTTTTATTTCCTTTTTATCAGAAAAGACATTCATTGACCCTCTGCCTAACATTAAAACATGCATAGAAAAGCATAGAACCCCATTGTGCATATAATCGTCAAGTACATAGGCGATGACTGTAAGGTTCCAGGTAAAGAGGACACACAGATGATCAATGGCAAGAAGATTTGCTGGAACTACAGAAAGGGCCGGTGCCGGTTCGGTCATAAATGCAGATATGCTCATGACTCTGATATACAGAAGACTCCTGAGGAATTGAATGAAGACAAAAAGGTATAATGTATTTACTTTGTAATTAACCCATTTATAGCTAACTTTTTAAAGTAGATATAATACCTAATAATATAATATATAATAAATACCTAAGGCCTTCATTCCTAGTAGTCCAATATCAGCTCTACTTTTGATACCTTTTGTCTCATGAGTTCAATAGTGCAACTAAAAAATACTGAGCATGACATTTACAAAACTTGCCTCCATTTGCTTGAGGCTTAGAGGAATTATATTTCTATGGTATCAGGCTAGTATAATTAGAAAGCATTTCCAACTAATACAGCTTGCTCTCACTAGCATCATCTGGTGAGACTCAGGCCAAGGAACTAGTGCCAATATGGAATTATATTTCTATGGTATTAGGCTAGTATAATTAGAAAGAATTTCCAACTATTACAGCCTGCTTTCACTAGCATCATCTGGTGAGACTCAGGCCAAGTGCACTAGTGGCAATATTAAATGCCTCCTTTAAATTAAAACACTGCCACCATGGTGCAAATTATCACTCCATGTGGCATTAAATGTGTCTGAATAATAATATATGTAATATTATAATAATAATCTTATATGCTTTTATATCCTTTCAGAAACAGAACACTTTAGTTTGTGAAGGAGCGGGTACAATGACTTCTGCAGTACCACCACCTGTAGAAGTCCTATCTCCAACTGATGATACAGTCTGGGAGGGTGGTGCAGATAAGAAGAAACTTAAAAGACCGGGCTTGAGCCAAACACTTGTGCCAGGCAAGAAAGTCCTCAAGATGTATAAAGATCAAAGAATAAGAGATTCTAATAAAAAATAGTACAAATTGTTACATAAGTTAATTTGCTGTTTTATTGTCATTTATTGTTATGGCTCTATAATTTAGGCTATTTCTAATCCTAATAATGTTCTAACTTATCTAGTCTACAAGCTCCACTAACTCTGATCTCATGGGGGATTTAATTGGAATCTATTCTAGAATAGTGTCGATAATCCGACAGTCGCGTTAGTTAACCGAACTACCAGTTATTGCGCATGTGCGCACATATCAAGGTTGCGCCTAGCTTGGCTAGACGTAGTGGTTATATGCTCTTTGTTGGCTAGTTCCATGGGTGTACACAGACCTAGGATATTTATCGCTACAGGGCCAGGCTCGGGAGAAATAATGATGGCCAGGGGTGTTATGTATTCGTGGAACTATGACAGTATCTCTGCCCACATGGTGTGCACACTTACTCTTAGTGGAATAGTGTTTCAAGTAGTTTGTTTATTAATAGGTCGTTTGTATAGTAAACATACACTATTGTTATAATAACGATTCCCATTGTAAGAAATTCATATTAGGCAATGGAAGTATTATAGGTTAATTTTGACCTGGCAGGTAGTCCTGTCTAAATTTCCCCTAAATAGGCCGATGTTTTGCCCGAATTTACAATTTTCCTTTTTTTTCACTTTCCATAAAAACCGAATTCGTACTATAATGAATATAAACAGCGCTTACAAATGAACAGCGTTTCATTTTTATTTAAATTTATAGGTGAATAATAGTACCGATTATTCGATAAAAATGGTTTTACGAACATGTCCGCAAATTTGTTCTAGAAGATAATCGACGCGCTACTGTATAGCGGAGCAGGTTTTTTAATGTATTCTAATAAATTGGAATCAAATCAAAAAGAAACACAGTTTATCTAGCATACACATGTCTTCTTTATTCAATTTGATGCAGAACATTAGACATGCAATTTCGAGATTTCACGCCTAGAAAGCTACAAGCAAGTTGCACCATAAAATATACATCAATGTGTACAACAACAAAAATAGGTTGAAATAATTCTACCCAGTGTAATTATTTTTGGCCAAATAACAGTTTGTATTTTTGGTGCAACTAGCTTTATAAATAATTTTGTTGGTGTTTTATTGCCAAAAGGCGTGTTACAATTGTTCAATTAAATTAGCACAGCCATTTTCAATGCTAACAAGTGGATTGTCGCCAACCCTTACACAGCTTCACTATAAACAGGCCCTCATAGGTGTACTTGCTCTAACAAATCCATTATACATAACGGTGGCTTAAAATATCAAGTCATAATAAAATTAAATAAGTACCTAGTTTCCTTCGATAAAAATAACGTGACAATGCAACATCTACACTACGCAATAATTCTGTGCCACTTAATATATTTACGTGTTCTCATTAAAAATATATTCTTGTTCAGTGAAAAGCCACTAACAATTAACGAGGGCACCAAAGTTGCCTTTTGTACATGATTAATTTTTGAAATTTCAACAGTTACCTTCTATTAGGTGCCCCTATATTTTGAAGTATCTAATGACGAGACAACATCAAGACATCAAAACATTATCTTTTACGTCAAATTCCATTAATATTTGATTGTTAAAAATCATGTACCAATCATCAAAATTCCTTGAACTAATGTTAATATTTTTTTGGTTTATTAAATTAATTAAAATAATAAGTCTATAAATAAAATGCTATCGTGTTAGGCAAATAGAACCTATTACACTAATTAAGATATTCTAAGTATACTGCGTCAATACTTAAAATTATATTATTGCAATTTTTAAGTACATCATATTTATTATGCGTGAATTTTAACTTCATGAAACTTTTTATTGAATACAGCTTCTGTAAAGGCACAAACAATATACATGTTAAATGGATAACATTTAGCAAAATGTAAAATATAGGTCATCTCATTTCAAGAATAATAGAAAAATATATTTCATTTGGCAATTTATATAATGAACTTGATTAAATATATATTTGCTGTCACGCGTTTCTGGTGATAATATAGCATTGAACACTTTTTACAGTTAAGTAGAATTCATTTATAACTTGTAATAGTATTTCAAAGAGATGTGTACATTGAAATGTTACAAAGTGGAATAATATAAAATTTTAAGATTTAGACTCCTCCGTTTATGTCTTAACAGCAACCTTTTGAATCTTTGGTGTACCGAGATCCATTCCATGGCCATTTTTTAAGTTGTTTATTTCGTGGACGTTACCGTTCACAACGCCGATGATTTTCGCGTGACCATTCATGGTGAGCCCGTTCATTTTGCTGGCACGGACATCGCTTTTATCGACGTGACCGTTCATTTTGTCACTTCCGTGACCATTTACCTTGTCACTTCCGTGGCCATTTATCTTGTCACCTCTGAGGCCATTTGTCTTGTCACCTTCATGCCCGTTCATTTCGGCGTGGCGGTTTATTTTGCCACCTCCATGTCCATTCGTTTCAGCATGCCCATTCATTTTCTCGGCATGGATCTTTTCGTCACTATGGCCATTCCTGAGTTTATGCCCTGATAAAACAAAACCTGTTTTTAACCCCGCACACTAAACGTTAATACACTGGCGCAATTGTGTTAGTCACAGTCAAACTATAATGTTCATAAAACTAATCTATTATCTTGCATGTTAGTAGTCCGAACTAGTGGAATCATCGGTTGAAAGTATATCAGAATAATGTCCCAGAATGACTTGTTTCATATCTGAAAATTACGTGTCTAATTTTAATACATTCTAGTTATATATTTATCTACTCACACTAGCACACCACACAGTGCAGGAAATCCATATGAGCAAAAAATGAAACTAGACGTAATTACTAAACGATAATTAAAACCATTCAGTATAGGTCAAATAACAATATAAATACTACCACATCTAATAGGAATCTAAACTATGCTATGACACAATTACGCCAGTGTTCACGTCACAATAGTTAATTACATGCACGGGTAATGATATTAAGGAGTTAGTTCTAAAGTTAGGTTCTAGCCAAATGTCACAGTTTAAAAAATCATTGACCATTTTTTGGTTGTTAATTTCTACTTTTTTGATTAATGGCTTTTAAACACTGTTTGGTGTTTTTCTGCCAGTGTCGGAGTGAGGTCAGTATCTATACAGTAGATATAAAAAAGCCCGGTACAAAATAGATATACTTTAAAATAGCGAATCATATTACAATATGAGACTGTGGCATTTGACAAGAACTATGAGAAGAAGATAGACAAACAATGATAGAGTACGAATTTAAAAAGTACTCAAATAAAGAATGCTTGAGAGGGCAAAGCTGATATATCTTACCATTCCCGTCAATGCCGGCGTAGTACCTTTTCGAGGTCTTCCAATCTTCCTTCAGAGAGAGATTGTACATCGAGAAAGTTGGGTCTCCCGTCACTTCCCTTTCGATTGTAAGGAACTTTGGCAGCGTAGCTAACAGCGAGTCTTGGTCGTACGCAGCGCTGTATGTTTCAAGGAGGACCAGGCCCCGACATCTAGAGTACATCACATTGATTAATACTTAAATACATCTATATTGGAATATTTGCCATGTACACGTTATAAAGCATATATCAGCACTGAGACACACATCAACTTAAAGTTGAGAGCCTCGGCTATCAAACACAGGAACACGCATGTAAATCCGTACAGTAGTGTTCAGGCAAGATAACAAAAACGAAAAAAATTGTTAATTGGGTTCAGTGACCTTTTATGATATTGCGTGCGTGTTCTTGGAACTAGATAAATAAATATTTTCTTTCTTTATTTCTTCTTTCGTTAACTAGAGACGCTCCGCGGTTTTCTTTGCAGTTACCCGTTATCCTGTGGAAACTTAATATTCCGGGACTAATTTTTGTATTTTAATTAACAAAATAGGGCAAAAGTTTCCTATGTATGGAATTAGCTTAGTTACAATTTTATAATGGTGTAGAATAGATAAATACTATATTTTACTAGGTGGTAGGACTTTGTTGCAAAGTTCGTCTAGGTAGGTACCACCGCTTTGCCAGTTATTCTGCCGCCAAGCAGTAGTGCGCAAGCACTACTGTGTTCCGGTTTGAAGGGCACTGTAGCTAGTGAAATTACTGGGCAATTGAGACTTTATGATCTGATCTCACAGTCGAGTAATCTTATTACCAGACTGTGCTGATGTCTCAGGATGATGTGCGTAGTGCAGTGTTGCTCGAAACTCTATTTTGGGGTTCCGATTGACACTGTTCTGTTATGGGCAGCCGTGGCGCTTAACATCAGGTGAACGGCTAGCTCGTCAAATCATTCAGTAACATAAAATAAAAAAAAAATTGAAATACATTATATTTTATATTAAAATCACCTGGGATGCGTCGGCTGCCTATACATGTCCAACTGGTAGTATTGGTTGTTGTAAATGAAGCATCGGCGTTTCTTGAAGATCGTGAAATGCGCATCGTCCCTCTGAGGCAATAGATTCAAATAATCGCGATGCGATAGTTGCGTGCGGACTTCTACCGACTGCCCGTTGGTCGGGTGGAACTTCCTCAGAGTGTGGATATAAGACCAGTGGTTCTTCTGACCGCGCTTCCTTAGCCTGACTTGCGCTTTACGCAGATCGCTCTGCAAGTAATTGTGAACGACGTCGAAGTCTTGGAACGCCGGGAACTCTGAGTCTGGTGGTAGAGGCGTCTTGACGAGGAACTTGCGTTTCTTAGAGTTAACGTTGAGCCGGTCGCCCGTGTCGATGCCTATCTTCTGGCAGACGCAAGCGATGAGCCGGTTCATCTTCTTGTCGAAGTCGGTGGAGTTATCTATCACGTCAAAGTACGGATGGCCTATCCATGCGGCGGCCGCCTTGTAGTCCAGCTCTCGGGCCAATTCTACGCCTTCCGAGCGGCAAGCGTGGTCCTGTAAATAGAAAACAAATAAATATTTTAAAAAAATACATATATTACGTAATGCGAACATAGTACCTCTTCCTATTTAGAAGTCAGTTAATAAATAAATTATAGCGTAATTGCCGTTTTAAATTTAGGCACTTGTGTTAGAGACCATGGTCCCACAACACCCAGACTCATAACAAGTATTTGTACTTTTTTTTCTGTACACAAATAATACCTGCCGCGGGAATCGAACCCGCCGCCTCCGGGTTATGAACCGACCTGCTTAACCATCACACCACAGAGGCTGTCATATACAAACACTCAAGTACTTTTGATGATGCACATATGCTAACCTTTGCGTAAACTATAAACATTTATAATAATGTAAAGTACCTTATCAGTGTGGAATGATATCTATATATCAAGATAAAACATTGTTTCTGCATTTTATTCTCACGTGGCAACCTTGATATGTCACAAAAGATAAAGTTGCCTATCCTTCAAGTCATCGAAATTGCATGGCAGCTCAGCGGTGCAAGTCATTGTGATGATTTGGGTGGCTAAATGCCAGGCACGCGTCAATAGCATATTTCACGGATACAATGTCTAAGTATCTCCCTAATTGAAGGGTTGAGAATAACTGTCAAATTGATAGTTTCGAGAAAATTGACTTGAAACTTCTACGGCCTCATTTTAATGTAGAGTGCTTATAAGGTAATAGAAGAGGTTTATGTAAGTTTCAGTTGCTTGAAAATGTTTTAATTATATTTTAAAATACTAAATATAGTACTAATTTATACAATCACTGTAAAAATATAAAATAAAATAAATATAATAATGTTTTTATGCCAAGCGAACTGTATTCCTGTGACAGATAAACCGTTATTAGACTCAAAATCTCGAGATTTACGCCTCATTTCGGTATTTTGAGAATGTATTATTGTAGATAATTTCACGCTGAATTCTACGATACCCATAAGTCATTTTGTGAAAAAAATCAGTTAAACCCTTTTTGTTCTCACCCCTTCAATTTTGTTAGGATAAATGTTCGCAACGTGACCATACCGCAAGTCTGCACTAAGTGTTTTGCTGCGTCATTTACAGTCCGAACGGCCAAGGAATGGAATGCTCTTCCAACAACAGTGTTTCCTACACTACTAAAGGTACAACCTGGATCTTTTTAAGTCAAGCAATGGGCATCTCATGGGCAAGCGTGCTCCACCTTAGACAACTTCGTCACTTACCATCAGGTGAGTTGTTGTCAAACGCATGCCCTTTTTGATGATGGTGAGAATTCAACAACCCATTTCACCCTCTTAAGGGTGGAATTTCGAAAAATCCTTTTTTAGCGGATGCCCACGTCATAACATCTACCTACATGCCAAATTTCAGCCCGATCCGTCCAGTGGTCTGGGCTGTGTGTTGATAGATCACTATGTCAGTCAGTCACCTTTGAGTTTTATATATATAGATGAATCTCTACTTCCCTTGGTCATCGCATCACGGGTGGTACGGATACAAAATTTTCGCTAATTCTTTTTTTATTGTGTTTAATTACTGTCAGGAGAAGGTTTTTATGAAAGAAAGAATCACAGCCATCGCCGTTTTTCATTACCACGCGGGTGAAACCGCGGGGCGCATCTAGTTATCGATGTAATCTAATTACATATATCCCGGATCACTGAACTGTATCACCAGCATATTTCGGTCATTGCAAGTTGTACATCTAAATATATATAACTCAAAGGTGACTGACTGATTGACTGACATAGTGATCTATCAACGCACAACCCAAACCACTGGACGGATCGGGCTGAAATTTGCCATGCAGGAAGATGTTATGACGTAGGCATCCGCTAAGAAAGGATTTTTCGAATTTCCACCCTTAAGAGGGTGAAATGGGTGGATGAATTATATTACCATAGGCCACATAGGAAGCTGCGGGCAGAAGCTCGTAATATATACGTCTCAATTTGCTACGGTTAAATGTACGTCATCGGTTATCTGAACCTTAGCAAAAAAAAAACAGCGCCAACATTTTATCGTGTAGGTGTATGACACTTTAAACATACCTACCACATCGTTTTAATCAAACACACTCATTTTAGAGTCGGTCAAGAGATAAACCGTTTCGTATTGATAAAATTCAAAATAGTTTTATCCAATACTACGAATTGGTTAAATGTCTACGATCTCTGTACATGATTGTTGTTCTGCTTGGCAAGAAACTGCACGCAAGTGATAAATACCTATTGCTTTATTATTATGATCAGCCTTTTTTTTTGAGGGTGGAAATGCCCTCGCACTTCCCTGCCACCACGGGGGTGGTGGCAGGGGGTATGTGGGACTCGAACCCAGTAAAACCCCCCGTGAGCCCTCGTCCGCCGTACTGGGGCGAGAAGGGGTCGAGACTTCAGTCCAGCCAACTCGCCCCCGATTATGATCAGCCCACTGTTAGACATAGGCCTTTACAAAGGTTCACTTCAACTCGAATTTTTATCAGTCCTAGCTAGCCTCCGCGCTTTAGCGAAGCTAAAACTGGACGGGCCTCGACTACTGGGCCGCTCCTATACTGGCAACGCGTCAGAAGAGCACATCTATAGCGATAGATCGGGAAGCGCCTGTTTAGGGTAGGATTGTAGCGCTATGCGAGCTGAACTGCACTTTATTGCATTGTAGCAAGAATCGCTATTTATTTAAACAGCTTCGCGGACTGAAGCTTCTGTAACTGTAATATTAAGACTTCTTTGTTACTATCGCTATGCTTTGAAATATTTAAATAAAAAATCCGCATATAAACACATGAATTAAAATCGCGGTAAGTTGAAAACCTTATCACATAATAACATCCGGTTTGATGTCATTTTAACTTGTGACATTTGCGTTGCGAGGTTGTCTGATATAAAATTTGCGACAACGTTGATTTAATGGGGTCGATTTTGTTGTGCAAATTTTTAACTAACTCTAATTTTACAGTCCTAAAAACGACGCAGTCCCTTACATTATGTAGAGAAGTAACTAGGATATAAAAGACCAGTACAATTATTGTGGTATCATTTGCACTACCAATCTACTTCTTACGATAGCTAGAGAATATTGTTTCCCGCTTCCACCATCATGCCATAAGAGCAGTGGAAGTGAGACAGCAGTGTTCCACTGCGGAAAGACCACAGGCTAGGCTCGTTCCACATTTTGCAGGCGTACGGCAGGAAACACATGCATTGAATCATGTGTGATTTCCACGACTAGATAATATAGACTAGAATAAAGCTTTTTGAAGTCAACTTCTTTACAAACGCTTGACTTGGAGAGTAAGCTGAATGCAAGGCGAACGGAAGTTGAAGTTGGTTCACGTAGATATCCATTGTCAACACAACAAGTTAAAAATTTGTAAATGGTGGTATGTCCGGTAAAATGACAATTTACAATTATTGTCAAGATAATTAACGACAGCGAACTAGCGACATTAACATTAAAGAAAGCAAAAACAAAGTTATGTTGGCCGATAGATGGAGCTATTGTACTAAAGAAGTTTTACTTCTTTCGTGTGGTCTAAAGCACTCTAGTTTTTTTGTTAATATAAATGTAATGGTGAAAGCCACTTGATACTTCAACCACGAAACGTCACCAAGAAACGTCAGAGCGTGTCACGTTGCAAACACGTTTTTATGATATACACCCAGCATTAAGAGTTTGTACCATGTGACAGTCATAACGAAGCATGTAAACATTAATTTATCTACCGGAAAACCGTGATTAACTGCTTTGTCATAAATTACAATAGAACGAACCGTAAAATTGGGTACAATGTGGTTTTTATCACCATACCAGATTCTGAGAAGTTTCCTATGTTTTGTACGACCACGGTAGTGCGAGCTGTCTGTTTAAATTTAATCCAAATCGGTTTAGCTGTTATGACATGTAAGCAAGACAGATAAAGGAGTTTTGGCGGGAAAACGAAAAGATCGCGTCATCGCATTGTATTATTTTCCAAAATTTGTGTTAGTGCATAAAATTGGTGTCACTTTAATCGTTATGTACTGGATTACAGGCGTGAGTGCGGGAAAGTGGTATAATGATGGTGAAACGTTTCTATTCGTGTTGTTTCCAAAACTACATAGAAGCTTCTGGTAAAGTTGCCACCACTTTACTAGGAGTATAACGTGACTAGACTAGATTACGACTTGACTTGGACTGTGACTGTTGAAATTAGTATTTATATATATGTGTCAAGTCAAGTTGACACATATACAGGGAGTAACAAAAACCCTGTTATATCCGCGAGCTGCGTATCCAGTGTCAACTCAAGGTTGTAGTAATACTAGTTCTATTTCAATACGAGACATACAAAACTTACGTGTGCTTTTTATTAAAACCTTTTATGCCGTTACTAAAAATGTTTACGACCTCAGATATTGACAACATAGGTACTTGCACCACCGACGCAGCCTGCTGCCTGTTGCCCGCACCCCGCACCGCCCGCCATGGTACGCTAAGTCTATTCAACCGCATACCTACTGCGACGGAACTAGAAGCTATTCCACAGATTACTTTTTATGCGTTTTTCATACGATTATGTGCCCTATACCACATACCACAACGTTGTAGGATTGCGAGACCGTAACTTAATGACGTAAAAGATCTCTTTGACCAATAGTGGTAGGCACACAAGTGCTGCGCGCCTTTCTGCCACACTCTAAACAATCGAATTCACGTGTGATTTTGTATTGTCAAGAAACAAGATAGGTACGTAATTTTTAGCTCTTAAAAGAGCTTTCAAAAACACATCTGCCGGTAGGCGATTTTCATGTTCAGTCAATCAATCAAAATGCTGATTTGGCGGCCCCGAAGATGTTGTTCAATGTGCCGACCTTGGACTTCGATACATTTTTGACAACGTGTCACAATACTTCCGCGTACACGTTGCAGTATCAACGCGTCCGATTTTATGCTTTCAAATGCAGCAACTATGCGTGAGCGCATTTCGCCTTCGTTGTCGCAGGTCTTTTTAAAGACCGACTCTTTCACGTGACCCCAGAGATAAAAATCAAGAGGCGTGAGATCTGGCGAACGCGCTGGCCACGGTGTAGTGGAGCCTCGTCCGATCCATCTTTCTCCGTATTCTTGAGTGAGGTAATCCCTAACATTGCGAGCGAAATGCGGTGGAGCGCCGTCGTGCTGGAACCACATCGTTCTCATAAGAGACAAGTTTAGGTCGTCGAGTTCGTCACTAAGTTCGTTGCGTAAAAACTGCAGATAATTAGCTCCATTCATGGTATTGTTCAAGAAATGAGGCCCAATAATCCTATCACCGAGTATGCCAGCCCAAACGTTTATTCGCCAACGATGCTGAAAATGGCTCTCTCTTATTGCCAGGGGATTTTCCACAGCCCATACGTGCTCATTATGGCAGTTAAAAACGCCAGTTCTGACGAACGAGCATTCGTCGGTAAATAAAATACGACTCAAAAACTCTGCGTCATCTGTCACTCGGTCGAGAAGCCACTGACAAAATGCCACTCTGGGCTCATAATCACTGGGCAACAATGATTGCACTCGTTGATAATGAAACGGATGCTGACCGTCTTCCTTCAATGTCCTCCATACACGCATGTGATTAATTCCAATTTCTCTTGCCATGCTGCGTGTGCTACGTGTTGGGTCTTGCACAAACATATCGAGCACCTGTTCTTCAGCGTCATGTAATACTCGTGGTCTTCCAGCATCAAATCTTTGCTGATCACGGCCCGTTACACTACCGGTGTTGTAAACACGTAAGTGCAATCGCTGGAATGCCATTAATGACGGTAACTCAATTCCACGCGGAATAGAAAAATTATGCTCGTATTCTCTACGTGCTGCCGCATAATTATTGTGACTTCTACCAAGGCACATTAACATATTGTAGTATTCGTCGTTAGAATACGACATCACACTCGACACTAAATTCGCGACGGTCAAACTGGAAACGACTAAATTGCATGAGAGAGCACGTGCGACTGAGTGTAAGCCGCGGGCCGCGCCGCGCCTATGCCGAGTGATACCGCGCCGCCCGCGCACCCCATTTCCCCGTAGGCACACAGGTGCAGGAGCGGCATCCTACAAAAGAGCCGACAAAGGCGGCCCCCGTTTGTCGGTTCCGCGTTTACTTTTACCTTAGTTACTTAGCTATTTAAAAATAGGCACGGCTTGTGGCACAAACATTTTTGGGAAATGGTATTATTTTTTTGTATTTAGATACTGCGTGTAACTTCAGATACGTATAACTTAGGTATTGTTAGACATTTTTATATGACTACTTGTAATGATCTGTACACATACTTCATTTATTTAACAGGGTTTTTGTTACTCCCTGTATATAAATACTAATTTAAAAAATATATATAAAAAAAATGAAAAATTATCAATTACTTGACACTGGCTAAATACATAAAAGTGTGGAGTCAAATAAAAAAGACAGGTAAAACAAACCAAAAACGAACTTTTCATCGAAATATACAAATCATCAACAGCCTGAACGCGTCCATTGTTGAACATATAGGTTTCCCTCGCGGAGTGCCATTTCGAACGGATACTTGCCTCTTGCATCCATCGGCTCCCCACGATTTTGAACAGGATGACAGAACTTTGATTGCAACAGAAGAAACTCCATTCTTAATTTGAAAATTTCCTCAGTAACTATGGACATAAACTGCGTAACGGTGAGAAATCTCCTTTAATATATGTATACATTTTTTTTTAAAAGCGAGTGTGCTTAATACCACACGACTGAAGTAAAGCTTCTTTAGTTTTGCCCTATATATCGGCCGGTACAACTTTGTTTATTGTTAATGTCGCCATCTTGACGATTGTAAATTGTAATTCTACCGGACATACCAACATTTTAATACAATTTTTTAACTTTTTTATGTTGACAATGGAGATCAACGTGATCAACTTCCGTTCGCCTCGCATTCACCAGCTTACTCCCTAAATCAAACGTGTGTAATGAAGTTTTACTTCAAAAATAACAATTGAAACTGACATATGCGTACGAATTCGTTTTTCCATTGGTTGGAATCAAGTTACGTTTTCGCCTAGCTGATCGTCGGTCCACCTAGAAGCCGCCCTACGCTGCCTCTTCTAATTCGTGGTCGCCACTCAACGACCTTGCTTCGCTACTACTACTAATTAGTGATAAACTATTGAGAAATCGAATAAATAACATCGCCTTGATTTTTTTAAATAAATACTATTATAACAATATTTAGAGTGACAATTTATTCCTATAAATAAGTCTAGAACAACAATGGAAAAGATAATTATGGTTAATGCTATTTATTCAACCTTCAGGTTAATTTTAGAACATTTATCAATCGTTCTTCAGCCCGCATTCCGTTAAAATGGTTTTGCGTAACGCGAGAGAAATTAAAATGTTTACTTTTCCACTGTTGGAACTACTTGAAACTAATTTACGTCGAGGCGCGTGTTGAGACTTTTTGTACCGAACTCAAGGAATTTTCTATAAAATACCTAAATGTCTAACTTTGTTAACGAGGGCAAGGCCTTGATTAAACGTGAAATGCCAAAGCAACTACAGTTAGCATACCTGGTTAAGTTTAGTATAACTTTCGTTAAAAATGTAAAAAACCCCGAAATTAGAAAACGAATGTTAGGGTTGAAGCTGTTCCAAATTGTCAATACATTGAAATAAACTGCCTTGATTGGCTACAATTGCTAGTCGTGAAATAAATCAACCAATGACAGCAAATATCTAAGACAGTATAATGTAATGCTTTACAAAAATTGGACGCTACCATAGGCCATGCTATTAAAAGACTCGATCAAAGATATATTTTAATACCTAGTGGATTCCCTTTGGTCCAACATCATTCAAAACAGTTTCTTTGACAAGTTATTTTTCTGAGGAGGAAACTGGATGGTCTGTAACTGAATTCAGTGAACACAATTCAGTTTCAATCGATCCACACCTCCCAGTTCCCTAGCACGGGCGGTGGAGTAGATAGACTTTTCTGTTTTACCCACTACAAGTGAAAGATTAATTCTCTACCGTCATATTGCTGAAACGTTAGTTCTTATTTAAGTTGCCATGATTGCCGTAATTTGCCGTATGGTTCCGGTGTGTGAAAAGTCCACCCCATCTCTTCCCGTATGTGCGTAAAAACCCGCCTAATGGAATATCAAAGGAGTGTGAAGCAGCATTCTCCTCTGCTGCATTATAATATACTACGATAACCAAAGACTGCCGCGTGGTAATAATGGCAACCTCCTATATAAGCGTCTAAAGTGGCATTTTATGGGGTTGGGGGAGATTTATGTTTAGCAGTTCGGGGGGCGAGTTGGCTGGACTGCAGTCGCGACCCCTTCTCGCCCCCGGTACGGCAGACGAGGTGCTCACGGGGGGGTTTTAGTGGGTTCGAGTCCCACATACCCCCTGCCACCACGGGGGTGGTGGCAGGGTAGTGCGAGAGCATTTCCCCCCTCAAAAAAAAGTTTATGTTTAGCATTTGACGTGTTCTGGCTGATGATATGTTCATTCCTAGATATTGTATGTCTCACCTCAGTAGAGTAGAAGTCCTCGGCGCCATTGGCCGCAGATACCATATGCACGATATGGTTATATCTGTTGTCCCTCAACTCCACGCTGTTCCAGTTGTTTGCCGCACACATTGCCTCCCATTTGTCTTTCGATATAACTGTAATAGACAGAGAGCGCAATTAGAGTACAGTGCCAAATTGCATGGTGTATATATTGTGTGTGTGTTTATTGTAGTCAAGACAACAATGCATTGGGATCTAAATGTCTTGTGTCGTACTCTATACACAATTGCATATACATTTATCGATACAAATAGTTCTCAAATATTTAAGAGGTTAATAGGAGCTGATGAAAAGTTGGTTATGAAAGGAAGACTAAGCTTAAAAAA
Source organism: Ennomos fuscantarius (assembly GCA_905220475.3). Classification (NCBI taxonomy): domain Eukaryota; kingdom Metazoa; phylum Arthropoda; class Insecta; order Lepidoptera; family Geometridae; genus Ennomos; species Ennomos fuscantarius. The sequence continues at coordinate 13,855,871 of HG992027.1, forward strand.
GGTTCAGCAGAAAAATGCCCAAATTAGCTTCTATTCAGTTCTTAAAAAAATCTCAGCAGAAAGAAGTTCAGATGATCCCCCTTTTTAAGTAATGGAATTGCTACCACGTTTTACTAGGTGGTAGGACTTTACTGCAAAGTTCGTCTAGGTAGGTACCACCGCTTTTCCAGTTATTCTGCCGCCAAGCAGTAGTGCGCAAGCACTGCTGTGTTCCGGTTTGAAGGGCACTGTAGCTAGTGAAATTACTGGGAAAATGAGACTTTATGATCTGATCTCACAGTTTAGTAATCTTATTATTAGATTGTGCTGATGTCTCAGGATGACGTGCGCAGTGCAGTGTCACACGAAACTCTATACTTTAGAGTTCCGAGTGACACTGCAGCTGATATGGGCAGCCGTGTCGTTTAACATCAGGCGAACGGCTAGCTCGACACTCCTTAACATAACATCGTCATTCCTTAACATAAAAAAAATAAACGTAATTCTCAAAGCATAGCTTTGCTTAGATAAAGGCGAATTGTTTCACTCAACGGGGTCCGTTGTCATGTCTACTTTAATATTTAAGCTTGTTTTGACGGAAACAGTTATTCCGTTCAACGTAGGAGATTAAGGAATGATCCAAAATGCTTCAGCTTATTATCGTCATCGTGCCGTGTACCGTGAGCGAAACCGTTCCACCACCTTCAGACCATTTGCTTACATTATAAACTGTTTCAAATGTAAACATAAATAAACAACGCGTATCTCAGTTGCTATCTATTTTTAATTCACTTATTTATAACTGACGATAACGTTTCAATATTTTAATCAGGTGATTATATATAGCTTTAGCCGTTCAGCTGATAAATAACAATGCTACGCTAATTGTTGGCGATATAATATGTACCAATAGAAGACATTTGGTAATTACACTAGGCTAAGGAGAACGGCACAGAACGTCTACAATATGCGGGAGATCTTTAGAAGTTTAGATAACCTTTTATGGTAACTGCGAAAAAAGAATAGCCCTGTCGTGGTCTGGGTTCCCGGTAAAACACATCCAGGAATCCAGACAAGATAAGCGTGTCCAACCTTCAAATTTACATAAAGGTTTGAAAGGACTTTGTTAACGATAGGCTGACTGGCTATCGAAATATGTTGGTGGGTAGTAATGCTGTTTGTTACCCTTTTCAATAGAAAAATTATGCGTTGCGCATTCATAACATTTTACAGCATGTTATAATACAACTGTTTATAAATGTCATGAACTTTTAATAGCATTTATCACATGAGTCAGCAGCACCACAAGTGTCCATTACGGTTTTCGCTGACTAAGGTCCGTATTGTAGAACGATGCTCAGTCATCGATCGGTGCTCAAGCAAAGATTTCATTCATTAATTGATCACTTTATGAATGAAATCTCTGCTTGAGCACAGATCGATGACTGAGCATCGTTCTGTAATACGGAACAACTAAGTCTAACAGCGGTGGCACGGTTGATATATTGACATCAAGTAAAATTTGTTTGAAAAAGTCCTCGACCTCAAGATTCTAGAATTATTGAGAAAAATGTCGGCGACTGTCTGTCTGGTCTGGTCATATAACTTTGAAAGTGTAAGTTTTGTGTCAATGCACGGTTTATAAGGTTATTTTTGCGAATATTTCAAGTAAAACTTTAGAATAGAGCTCGACAGGACAGTTACTTATCCAAACTTTAAAATGATCTTCGGGAAACTCCGTATTCAATTCAATCTCACTTTAGTTAATATCATTTAGTAGGTACCAATTAAGGGGGCTGCCTATACGATGATTGCGTGAGCAATATGCGTAATTTATGAACACTACCCACTATGTACCACAATCCACATGATAGGTGTTATGACGTGCGAGGATTGGAGTGTAGGCGAAGCCGTATAAAGATAGAATCGTGAATCTCTTTTGGGAATACTTGATATAAAAATATGGGGATATTTGATATAAAAATAGAAGCGGAACTACTTAAAATACGGAAAATAAATGGGGCTGAAGCTCATAAAAATTGATGTTCTGTTTGAATTTAAAGCAAATATCACTATCCAGTTCAAATTTTACCTTATCTTTAAATCACTGGTATTCGAGACACCATGCCAGAGCCAAACTGACAAAAGCCAAAAAAAACTTTCAAAACTAACATTCTTTTTGTAATAGATACTTACATGCACTGGCGTCCATGGCTCCCCTATCGCAAATGATGAGACAGTTCCTCTGGCATGTCCTGCCGAGCTCGAAGAACGTGTTCTCAACCTGGATCATAGTCTTCAAGAGGTTCTCTTGAAATCTGCATGCTATAACAATGGAAATAAGAGTTATATATTTTTGTATAGATGCATCTTTGTCTTGGTCATGTAATCTTATTATTAGACTGTGCTCATTTCTCAGAATGACGAGATCAATGGGATGTCACGCGAAACTTTATATTTGAAGGGTTGAGAATAAAAAGGGGTTTAACTGTCAAATTGATAGTTTCGAGAAAATTGACTTTAATCTTCAACGGCTTAATTTTAATGTCGAGTGCTTATAAGGTAATAGAAAAGGTTTATGTGAGTTTCAGTTGCTTGAAAATGTATGAATTCTATTTTAAAATACTAAATATAGTACTAATTCATACAATTACTGTAAAAATATAATATAATAAAGTTTTTATGCTAAGTGAACTGTATTCCTGTGTCAGATACACCTTTTTAGACTGACAATCTCGAGATTTAAGCCTCATTTCGGTATTTTGAGAATGTATTCTTGTAGATAATTTCACGCTGAATCCAACGATACCCATAAGTCATTTTGTGAAAAAAAATCAGGTATAGTCACACTACAACAATTATTTCAGCCGTTTCACTTAACATCAAGCTCGTCAAGTCAACTGTAAAGAGGGAATATAAAGTACTAGCAAGACATGTTGTAGTGCGAAAATTGGGCGAATTCAATGTCGATGTCTAATGTCGAGGATCATCATAACTCCCTGTAGATCTAAACAATTTTAATACATCTGGTACAAAGAATTGGTTTCACTTGTGTAAAACTAGAGATAATTTTAACACTCATGATACTCTTTTTAAAATTACTATTTTGTTACGTCAAACATATCGTGTTGCCGGAACATCATCATCAGTGACAGCTCTATATAATATGAACATAACGTACAAAATCGCCCGGCAATTGTTTGCTATTACTACTGACGTGAGCACGTGTTTAATTTAGATAACACCAGTGTTTTAAACATTGCCATTTAAACTATAAACGTATGATGATTGATGTAGAATTGCAATATCTTTGTCTATAAACACTACACGCAAACAAAACACTAGCATATTACTGCAAGGTGAGACTTAGCAACACGATTATTGCCCGTCAGCACTATCTTAAGTTTGCACTTATCTCTCCGGGACGTATCCAAATGCTTTGCAGTTGCATCATAGAACCTAAGTGCTAACTTGGGAGGACCTGTCAAATACGGACGGACATATGTTTCGTAACTAGATTCTAAGCGGCGTTTAGGTACTGTACAAGTGTACAGTACCTACAACCTAAATGATAAGTACATGATTACGACAGCTATCACTTGCGGTTTGTTAATATTTATACAGATTTATATAATTGATCAGACGTAATTTTTATAGCTGTATCTAAAGAATGGATATTATCAACTGAAATCAAATTGGTAACGCTGTTAACAAATAACCTAAAGAATAACTGGTATATCTTTATACTCGTATATAAAAGAAAGTCGTGTTAGTTACACTATTTGTAACTCAAGAACGGCTGAACCGATTTGGCTGAAAATTGGTGGGGAGGTAGCTTAGAACCAGGGGACGGACTTAGGATAATTTTTATCCTCGTGTGAAACCGCGGGGCGTGCTAGTATATATGTACAACAAAGTCGGGTTTATTCAAGCACTTATAACTCGAGAAAGGCTAGACCGATGTTCATGGTAATTTATTGTATTTGTCTCCGTCCCGAATAGCATAATAATTATTTAAAAAATTAGAAATTCGAATAAAAAATAACACAAAACAAAAATAATTTTCCCTACAAAAATAACAATTATAACTCGAGATTGACTGTTAGCCGGTACGAAATTCGCCGGGACAGCTGTATTAAATACAAATGTAAGATCGCATAATAACGTAAAGTATTACAACTTTACATCATAAAGATCAGATTCGGTAACTACTACAGCTGTTGTTAAATATCTAATGAAATAAAGTGGATCATTGGGGTTGTCTGGAAAATTTAGTAGCAATAAAATATCCACGTTCTACGATTTTGAAAAGACGCCAACCACGTACAAATCGCGTCCGTACGCTAGCATTTCAAGCGCGTCCCTCACAATTGAAGGGGTGAGAATAAAAAGGGTTTAACTGACAAATTGACAGTTTCGAGAAAATTGACTTTGAACGTCGACGGCGTCATTTTAATGTAGAGTGCTTATAAGGTAATAGAAAACGTTTATGTAAGTTTCAGTTGCTTGAAAATGTTTTAATTCTATTTTAAATACTAAATATAGTACTAATTCATATAATTACTGTAAAAATATAATATAATAAAATAAATATAATAATGTTTATATGCTAAGCGAACTGTATTCCTGTGACAGATAAACCGTTTTTAGACTCAAAATCTCGAGATTTAAGCCTCATTTCGGTATTTTGAGAATGTATTATTGAAGATAATTTCACGCTGAATCCAACGATACCCATAAGTCATTTTGTGAAAAAAAATCAGTTAAACCCTTTTTGTTCTCACCCCTTCAATTGAAGTTGATCAATAAAACATCAATGTTCAGAGCGCTTTTCAATAATTGAACTCTCTAGCTGACGACGGGATAATTAGTAATTCCAAGTCTTTAAACGCACTATCTAATGAAGTGTGTGATTATCTAGATGTCCGTGAGATAATCCTGACATCAACCAGTCGTTGATATAAAAATCGCTTAATACCAACAAAACCAAAAGTAAATGGTTAAACTCGGAAACATTTGAAATTTTCAATTTTCTAGTGTATGGTTGTGGTTAGCCTTAATCGTGTACTTGAATGAAGTCTATATGAATTCGCGCGTACAGGGAAACTAAAAGCACTAATTTAAAAAAGCCTGATATTTGATTTGAAATATCCTATTTTCATAAAACAAGGTAATTTTGGGAATAGGTCATTGTCAAAAAATTCATCATCATCTCTCTGGACTACTAAACCGAACACAATAAAAACTATTATGTGATGGTTATTGAATATTAAGCTATTATGTGGTGGTTATTGGTTGACCATTTGATCAGGATAGTCGGCCAGATCCACCTACTGATCATAGAGCTGTTACCAGTCTAATACGTCACAGCCCTATAATCCTAAAGGACGTTGCCTGAATTGAAGGATTACGAACAAAGACATATCGATCAACATCGAACCCTTACAAGGTTGAAAACGTGCGTCCTTCACGTACCTTCAATCACGTTAGTCAATTACAGCTTTTTGAATACGTCTACAGTAGTTAAGATTAATAAATGAATTTGATAGACATAAAAGGAGTTATGTTTATAATTTTATACTGCAAAAGCTTTATCGCAGACTGCAAATTTTCCAATCATTTCAAATGTCTGATAATGTACCTCAATATGATGTTATCTCGTTTGTTAACAGGACTAACAATGAACGAACAGCAATCTCTTAGTGGAAAAATCTTGTAGATTAAAAAACATACTAATACATAAAAATCTCCAACGGAAGTTTGACTTCAAAACGTGATAACGAGGAAACCTATAAGCTAAATACGCAACAACAATATATCGTAACTAGTAATCGTATATTAAGAGTAGTCACGCAATGACTAGTTAAATAATATAATTCTAGAGCCGGAAACTGTAATAACAACAGCAATTTGTAAATTAACGGCAATAAAGACAACAGTTTATACACGACTCTTCACAAAATAGTAGTATAAAATACACGAAATCACGAACAGTCTTACAATGTACGACGACATTAATGTAATTTAGCTTTGTTAAAACTACCTCACTAAGCTAGCGCATTTCGAAAAATCAAAATTATATCGGACGCGGAGTTTTGGCGGGAAACCCTAAAAAATCGCGTCACCGCATTGTATCTATTATTTTCCAAAACTTGTGTTATTGTCAGTGTTAGTGCATAAAATTGGTGGCATTTTATTCGCTAAGTGCTGGATTACATGCATAAGTGTGGGAAAGTGGTATAATGATGGTGAAACGTTTCTTTTCGTGTTATTTCCAAAACTCCATAGAAGCTTCTGGTAAAGTTGCCACCATTTTACCAGGAGAATGACTTGACTAGACTAGACTATGACTTGACTTGATGATTTGGACTGTGACTTGACTTGACATATATAATTAACTTGAGAAATTATCAAGCACCTGAATAACATTTATATTTCAATGTTAAGGAATGACATGACAAGTTAGTCGTTCACCTGCTGTTAATGACACGGCCGCCCATATCAGCTGCAGTGTCACGCGGAAAAAGTATATAGTTTCACGTGACACTGCACTGCGCACGTCATCCTCAGACATCAGCAATCTAGTAATAAAAGATCACTAGACTGAGATTAGGTCAATAGTTACAGTGCCTTTCAAACCTCACGCACTATACTGTGTTCCGGTTTGCAAAGCGGAGGTACCTGCCTTGATGAACTTTGCAGAAAAGCCCTACCACCGAGTGAAACATTATTATATATTTAATAAACAGGCGAGCAGGCAACTGTTAATGCGAAGTTTACCGGACGACGCACGAAAATTTACGAACACTCGAGTTTCGGCGGGGCCGAAACCGAAACTAAAGCCGAAACTAGATTTTTTGGCCGAAACTGGCCGAAACCGAAAGTTCGGTCGATCACTAATATTTATTCTATAACGATTTCGTACCTAAAAACAGAATCCACGGTTTTTGCTTTCTCTTCAGTTTATTTATTGTATGAAGACTAATGTAATATTATTCTTGAGATCCGATTTTTCGTAAGAATGTTCATTATAATTATCTTCAAAATATCATATTCCGTGAGCGAGATAAAGGACTCTTGTAACGCGGGCTTTAAACATTTACGAAGCATGTGCCTATACAATTTTCCTGTTTGTGTCCTATTCTACAATAATTTTCCTTAAGAATATATACTTTCAAATGGAGCTTAATTATAAGGAAAAAATAATTTTGGTAATGTGAACAAACTAATTGGGCATCATACATTTTAGTACCTACTCATGACTGAGTACGCCATCGCCGGTCTTATGCCCGTTTGCAATTTGAACTTAAGTTTAACAGCCCCCAAGGTCGTACATATCCCCTCTATTAATTGGTATTTGGGTACATCCTAATGAAACAAGGACGAGCTTAAGAGCTGTCAAACTTTGGCGCAGGTGGGCATTAATATGAGAATATCATTAATACGTGCTCTGCATGTTAAAAAAAACTTACACAGTAGAAGAATAACCATTACCAAATTTTTTAGGGATCCAAGTATATTAAAAACTGTTATAACTTCTTAATATATAAAAATAATTTTTATTTCCCCTGGTCATCGCATCACGGGTGAACGGATAGAACATTTAGCTAATTCTGTTTTATTGTGTTTATTATTTTCAGGAGAAGGTTCTTAAGAAAAAATCAAGAAAGTTGAGCGGAAAATTAGAAAATATTCACGACGCGGGTGAAACCGCAGGGCGGAGCTAGTTTTTTATAAATTAAACATATAATTATTGAGTCATTCATCGAGCACTATTGTGAATCTAACCAATTCGATTCCATGCATCACTTGATGCATGGAATCGAATTGGTTGAATCGAATGGCTTGATTAATATCGAAGGTTGCAGAGAAATGCTGTTATGTATAAGTTATATATAAAACTACGTGAAACAAGTGCTTGTTTGCGACATTACCTGCAATATTATTTCCGACTTGCATAAGCTTAGCTTAGTGTGATAGATAATCAGTTACATAATAACAAATTTTAACATTGATCTTGATTTTATAACCGTCTTTATTGACAAAGAGTCTAGAGGCAATGATTGTAGAGTTACGATTATGTGCGCATCTAGGTATTGCAAAGTTGCGTGAGTGCAAATCTGGTACTTCGCGTTGAAAGGACTCCCAACTTTGAAAAACAACCAACGGGACTGTACAGTTGAAAATTACGATACCACAGCTATTTCAGTACATATACCTATTAGAACGGTAGAGAATAAAGCGATCATGTAGCTTTTCGAGGAAATAATATATTGTCTACTACGGCGCATATTTGAACAATTGAAGTAATTAACAAAATGGATATCTATCACACATGCGGCAAATGCCCAATTTGTCCGTCACAAGTCACAAACACCATGTGACAGTAATGATATATTTCTGACGCGGACAGGGCATCGTCAAAACGATAAAATTATCACCCAAGAAGCAAATCACTAGTAATGACCGAGACACAATTCCGCACAATTACCAATGACACGGTGCCAATTTTCCAACGAGAACCAGTCATTATCACCTGTCAAAAATCTAACTTGTTATAATATGATCGAAGTATATGAGATAAAAAACGGAATGAGGTAGTTTCAGTAAGAAAATCTAATGCAAATTATAACAATCTATTTATGTAGACACAAAAATATATTGTAATGAGAGTATCTGAAAGCACGTCGCTGATTCTTTCATCTCGGCTCACGTTTTAGTTCCACAACCAATACGAAAAGAAAACGTTAAAATTCTATTATTACACAGGAAACATTAAACATCAATAAAGCTAACTACGCGACTTTAGCACAGAAATAAACGAAGAGAATATTTTATTTTCGGTTAACGTGACTATATGTTTTTACGATGGCGCATCAATCGCATATTTGCATAACAGTTTGTTAGCTTGAAATTTGTTTCCGAAAAGATTATGCCGCGGTTGTCATAATACAATTTATGTTATCGTTTGACATGAGCAATTTGTTTCGAAACTGGTTTAATGTGGATGGAGAATAATCCTGTTCATGTAAGACAATTCCGAATAAGACTGTATTTCGGTGTTGCATTACACCGGATCCCTATTGTAACAGAACACGTCATTAGGTATTGGTTCGTTACAAAGCGAACAATGACTTAAGAGCTTTGAATGGCTGTCTCAAATTTAATGAGAAAAAGAGAGACCACCTACCTTGTAGATGAGAAGAGTCTACACAATCCTGAAAGTTTTGGAACTTATACTACATAATATGTTTACGCTACCAATTGGCCTTTTTGGTTCAGTCTGGACTACAGTGTGTATCTATACGTGGTAGGGTTCTTTCTAGTTTCTAGTCCTTGCTTGGCTAGCTACCATTCGCAAGTTGTAGTTCACCAATCACTATAACGGTGTGCTCTGGTAGCCTAACTTGAGAGCCAGATCCAAACCTACAGGCGTAGCGATGGTGCCACTTTCGGCATACTACTTAATATCGATGAAATTTGCTCAAACGCTATGAGTATGTCATAAACTAACCTAATAATGATAACCCTGATTTAGGCAAAATTTTGTTACGATCGTATGATTCACTGCCTATATAAATACTCTTATATAACATGATATATCATCAGAACTATCCAGTTATATACTTCAAAGGTTTAAGGATCGATCGTAAAGGTCACTTACAGGTTCAAAGACACAGACAGTGAACAAACGTAACTAGATTCAGTGCAAATACATTTTCGAGACCAGCTGCCACTGGTTGAATAGTGATGATTGATAAATAATTCATTAGCTCGGACTATATTTTAAAAGTAGTTAAGTTAATTTAGTGTCACGTGGATAAAGAACTGATAGATTAACATACAGAGCGTTTTTGCGTAGGTACGAGACATCCCGACGACAGCGTCATCGATGTATTTTTAAACTTCTTGCCAATGAACTCGCTGGAGAATCTCTACAGATAATAGTAAATTGTTACATTTAAAAAGAAATTGGGACGAGTGTGCGGAAAAATTTAGAGCTTAATATCAGAAACGATATTTAAGAGTTCTTTGTGATATATAGAACAGCGTCAGCTGTGTCAAAGTACGCAATTTACGACAAAAAATGTAAACGATATTTTTATTACGCATTAACAACGGGCGGTAAATTGTACGTATTTAATACTTGGTATTAGATTGCTTTTTTATGGTCTATGCAAAGCTTTTGCAAACGTTAGCTTTATTAGATTTAGTACTTCAATAACGAGGCTAAAACGATTTCAACCATAGCAGGGATCGGCAACTTTTTGAGTCGGAAGAGTCAAAAATTACAGTTTACAATATTTCCAAGTTTTTAAAAAGCCACAATAAAGTTCTTGCCAACATTAAGTAAGAATTGTATAAATGTGTTATAATGATAATTAAATAAATAATATTTGCGTATGGAACTAAAGATCTGCAGCTTCACATCCAAAAATCCGCATTTGGCTCGACCCGCAGGTTGCCGACCCCTGAACCATACTAACTACTACGCACTTTGTATACATGGTATACGTGTCTACACCTAGATAACGAGATAACAGAAGCTATTGATTACATAAAATATGCGAGATAATATTAATTTGGTTTTGTTTATAAACAACGCCCTGCTTGCCGATAAGGACCACGCATTTTGCACGAGGCGTGTAGAACATTAGATACTGTTATAAAACAATCAGGTTTAGGCCACTTTCCGTATCAATTCAAACATGCTTGTTCATGGCGATAAACTAAACAAAACTCAAGGTTTCGCTCGTGTTTTAACACCCCATTTAAAAACCGCAGGGGTTGAATTCTCAACAACCTATCTTACACAACAAGCTCAATAATTTTCTAATATCATTACAAGTGTTTATTTTTAGAAAATAATTTTCATGCTATGCATTGACTGCTAGTCATTACCCACCCGCGTGGTTAGTGCTCACACTTTCCCACAGGAACCACAGAATTTTCCAGGATAAAAAGTACCTTGTAATAACGTTACAACTAAACTCAAATTTTGCAACCGTTTGAGCCATGTTTCACTACCGAGTGGTACATTATAGACATACAAACATTAACTTTATAATTTTAAATATTAATAGGATTCGTGGACTGAAAGTTGTATGCTCGTGGTCTGAAAATGTTGACCGCCTTAATTGGTTGGTAATTGCATACACAAATCTATGTCATAAGGTCGACGATATTATGTGATTTGAATAGGCATAGAACATAGAATTTTTTATTACAACGAAAATCGGTCGCTTACTATTGTCGTCTGTGATAGATAGAAAACCTTTTTTGTAAAAAATATGATAAAATATTATCTGGCATCGAGACTACTATTTTTGATAAATGTCATTGTAACAAAATAAATAATGCAATTATGTAAATGTGTCAACTTTTAAATTAAGAAAAGAGTGTCGTCATCATCAAAAAGTCATAAACACTCTTTATGTTAGAATCTATGCTAAAACTATTAACAAGTAATATGTACCTAGATATAGCATTTTAGACTTTACTGCACACAGTGTGCTAAAGAATCTGACTTGAAAACTGATGAACATTGTTAGACCCCGATAGTACATTGAAGAAAAACTGTTGATTGTTGAATAAGGAAGTAATGTAAGACCAAATTCCAGACAGCAAAAAGGAAAATTTCCGGCTTTTTTCATTTTGACGGAAATCCATCAACAGTACAGATTGTGATCAAATTACTGAAGTAATTGGATTCAAGGTTCGCGTCGAGGTATCGCAAGGACAGAGACAATTAGTATAGAATTTTCGAATTGCAACATTGTCACGTAAAGTTTTCATTGATTTTAATCTAAATATCCCTACTTCAGTAAAGAATTTGACAGTAAAACAAAGTCAAAGTCAAAAGATTTATTGCAAATAGGCTAATTTTAGCACTTTTACAAGTCAAAATTATATTAGCTACTTATACGGTACGGTCATATAAAATTACAAAGTGCTTATTGTCAAATAATATATAGCAAGCCCATTACAATATATGAGTTTGAAAAAAAGCAGTTCTCTTTCTCACTACTGGTGCAAGTAATCCGGCACAATGCAGAAGAGAAAACTTTGATCCGAAGCTTCGATTACAACTGTAAAGAAGAAGCTACAAGAAACTTTACAGTGATGTATTTTTTTTCTTTCTACTGTCTTTTACAATGTATATAATTCATTACAGTTGAGATAATGAATATGTTACAAAAGTAACCACCACGTCACACCGGTGCAAGAAAAATACCGTGATTATCTTAATAAACATTACAAATAGAAACTGAATTTATAGATAGGAATAGGCAAAGTACCTAAGATTTCATACAGACATTCGACAGACATTGAAACAGAAACTGAAATTACCACAAACCTCAATTGAACACCGTTCAATCATAATATTTATCACTGATGGACCCCTACTCCACCCTACATTATATTGAGCACACAGGGGATGCCGGCTAGGATTGATAAGATACATCCTCACATATCTTTCATCAGATGATGAGAGTTATGATTGATGTTATGAGTGAAGAGTTTATGATTTTATGAGTTTTATGATTTATGAGATGAAAAAAAAATCATAATTATTTATTACTATAAATCAGAGTAACGCAATTACCTAAATCAATACAATATTGGAGCGCGGACTAAAATACGCAATAAAACAAAACTACTAATAATTTACAGCAAAATGTTGAACCACGTGTAAACAATGATGACGAATAAGCAAAAACGGCTTGTTTGTCGATCCCGATGGTAAACCCGTTCGGTTGAAGCCGGCGGATGCCGGTATAGAGTCACGACTTATCAAACGATAGCGGTTTTACGAAAACCCGACGAGTCACGGAATGTCATCGACATTATATAATAGGTCAATGTAACCGACCGATTTGATACTAAATAATTCGTCCAAATACCAATAAATGATAATAAATAAATTTATCGGTCTATACCTTGATCATGATATGTCAATAACATAGACATCCTGCACCAGATTCTAAAATGTATTAATTTTTATTGATTAATAATACAGTCTCTCTTTTTCTATCTCAGTACTGTACTCTTTCAACTCTTTGTACTAATATTTTTCAACGACCGTCTCGTCGAAAAAAAATTATCAGCAAGTTCCAAAGGTTGCTTCTAAGAAGATCACGTGTATATTTTAGACGAAATTTTATATTTAGCTACGAACGAAAAGGTTACCTACTTAAGAAATAAATTATTATAAAATAATTATAATTTATGTTAGGGACAGGTTATTATTTCTTCTAAATAAAATAAGATTAAGCTGTATGAGCTTGTAAGCGTAAATTTTGTTCTCCAAGAAAAACTACGAGCTGAACAAAGACTAGATTAGCATACTGAATAAATCATAAATCTCGACATCGCTGTGGATATAAATAGTGACGTAATTACTGATAGACGATCAGATATCATGTCAACCGTTAAACTTTCTCATTTAATAACCATTTCGTATAATACTTTCTATGGCGGTTATCATAAAACGCTGATAACAGGGAAAGGCAAAGCTAAACGAAGAATTTTATTCATACATCGCGTGTTTTGGCAACTTTCGTGCATTGTCCTGTACTTAATTTGTCGTGGGGAGACAAATTACGGGCTGTAAACTTGCTGTATTAAGGGAACATCGTTTTATATGAAGGAACGACGCCATTGCGATTGTAAAATTTGCAATGATTCAGAGACTTATAATTGCGGGATTTTGCTTTTATCTATACACATACATCTATATTAATAAAAGGCTTTGTGCCTTTGTCCTCAGTAAGTAGCTGACTGGTAGACAACGTAACTACAGCCCAAACAGCTGATTATCATCATCATCGCCCTGAACCTAGCGACTTGAAATTTGTAGGGTGTCATTTTTATGGGATAGGAAATAGATTGAAGGTAGGGGTTTATGAAATGCAATCACTGATTGACATAGTGTATTGGAACAGTAATAAACGATATATAGTTTTGTATGTACTTCAATTTTGTTGCAAATGTTTCATTATCTAGAAATTATAATAATAGACTTTCACAGATTCCGGAAGTCGCGGCTTATACTTTTCAGAGAAGACAAGGTTGTGCCCCACTTTGCCTCCAATTTTTATTCTCACACTAGATATAACAACAAATCTTAAAATACATAGGTAATCAAATCTTGGCAACGGTTACTAGTGGACATTGACCATCGCGTCTGCTATGACGTCAGCAGACTGTGAAACATTCATGGTTCACACCTTTCACGTCACGTCACCGGACCAAAGTCAAACAATGCCTGTGAAAAATCGGACGTCCACTTACATTACAAAACACAATAGTTCTAAAATCCTCACTATAAATGCAAATGTACAAAAGAAATCGCGGTTGGATCTTAAAAATAGAGACCTGCTGTATGTGTTAAAATATGGTTACTGGCAATCTACCAAACGAAATATGCCACGATGCCGGGTTAAAAAAGACGATATTAAAACCGTTGACGGGAACCATCAACGAAATAATTGTTGCTATTGTAAGCACACGGATCTAGTACTGTTTTGCACATTTATTCCGACATCTAAATACTTGATCGGCAATGTGATTGAGTATGTTTCAAGGATCAACAAAACATATTCAAAAACACTGCCCTCTAGCGAAAAAACACGGAGCAGCCCAAGACTAATAAGGAAATTACAAGATTTGTTGTAGACAGACTAGCAACACCTAATGGATATGCCTTTATTAATGAGTGAGCGCTGACCACAGAGCAATGACCTCAAGGAACAGAGCCAAAAGTAACTATGGAAGATTTGCAGTACTATATGGAGATGAGCTTAGCGCGACGCAGTGAAGGACGATGAGGACTCACCACAGTCACTCTGGTTTGCTTGCGCAACGGCAGCCGCGGTACAGCGTTTACATTCCATAACGCACATGTCCCCTATCGGTGAATCTGCTACAATAATACTTTCAATAAGCTAAAGTATTAATAATTTTTTCACAATCAGTCGTGCCTGTGAACAGGGAACTATTCTCGCCAGTAGTTAGAAGAAATCACTGTAAAAACTGAAAACGCTGTCAAAACGAGGTCGTTACGTTTAGGTGGCTTGGCAAAACACTTGGCTACCCAGAAGAAAAGATGTAAAATCGTGTCACCAAATCACATACAAAGAGCAATTCTACTATTATTCATACTTGAATCCCTTGCGTAACGGCATTGTTGACATAAAACTCCAGTGCTCCGAATGAAAAGGCCAGAGAAAACTGTTTGATTTACTGTTACCGTTATCTGTACCATTGTATCTTGTTTACCCTTTAGTACAAAAGGGTACGTGTCCCTTTGTTATTTCATAACTTCGCAAGGACCGCAAAGAGAAACTGATCTACATAGTTTAAGGTTGAGAATGGGCGCGAGGTTATTCCACCACAAATAACTTTTTGCTAACAACTAGTTGTTATTGCGTCTGACCGCTATGGAGCTTTCCATTTCAATCAAGAGAAATATCATGTTGTTTTCTTGCAAGGACGCTACGACCCGACCTTTTGGGTGATGTCATTAAAGTGTATAGCCTCGGCGTGTACTATGTCAACCTCGCAAAGCTTTGCCATTACTTTTATTACGGGTATCATTGCTTTATCGTTATATTTTGAATAGTCACAGGCTACAGTATAATTGATTTTATTTTACTTTTGAGATTTCATTTCGATGGAATTTTACAGGCGCCTGTCGAGATAAAACTAAACTATCGCAACATTTACGTTTTGAGATATGAACGTTATTTTTATTCAAAGTTAATAGACAAACGCTGTTCAAGTGTTTTGTACAAAGGTTGACGTCAATAAGGAGCACGTGACTTCCCAAAGTATTTTCAATATCCCCATAGAATACACTACCTGTCAGTCTGAGATAATGTAGGTATGTGTTCTCATGAGATGTAAATATCAAGATTATGTCTTGACACAGCCTCTGTAGTGTGGTGGTTGAGCAGGTTGGCTCATAGCCCGGAGGTGCCGGGTTCGATTCCCGCGGCAAGTATTTGTGCACAAATACTTGTTCTGTGTTTGGGTGTTGTGGGACCATAGTCCTCGTAGTTCCTGGGTCCCTAGACACAGAGAATCCTAGTTAGGGTCCAGGATCTGTGTATATGATCTTTGGGCGTTATTATTATGTCTCAGACAAATACATTTTTTAAACAACGAATGAAAGAAGTGAGTCATCCGATTCTTGAGTACTTAACACGTTAAGTTTTTAAACTCTAGTTCCAGTATAGGTACACAAGCACAACTTACGTGACAAGTGGATTTTGATTTACTTAGTTTAGTTTTAAAATTTTTATATCTTATGTATGTAGTAAATATGGCACAAAAGGATAACCTAATCAATTGGAAAACATACGGTTGGCCGACACTGCGGTGTAGCCTACTTCCAATCGTCGGTAAACATTTAACGTTTTAATAAAGGTTTCATATACTATAATCGATGCGTGTAATGAAGGATTAATAGAATAGTCACGTATAGATTGTATTATTTTTGGGAGTCCTGTAATGTTGGGATCGTATATTCAATTAATCAACATCAATTATTTTTCATCAACATGAATTGACCTGACCATGAAAGAAACGTGGAAACGTACCTACTAAATAAATGACGCAGTTAAAACTGTTTACTCAGAAGACAACATTCATTTATTTATAGATTCAGTAACTATTGTTTAATATGACGCGGAAACTATTATCTAATCTGTGCTATCAGTTGCAGTTCAGTCAGCATAACACTATTATACAAACATCATCACATCTTCACGTCATTTGCCACAAGGCGTTCGTTAACTGCTGAACATAGGCCTCCCTCATAAAACGCCAGCTTGGTTTTAGGGGGTTTGCCTTAATCATCATGCTTGGCAGGCGTCTTGGTAATCACAGATTTTAATGTATCGAGGAGAATTCAACTGCCCATTCCCTGGATGTTCTCATAGCTGGCTCTTATGGGAATGGGAAGAGATGTAGTGGTTGGATTCATAGAACAAGACTTTCTTCTAAGGTGGTACTCTAAAACTCGGACCGCACGGTATGGAAAGTAAGGCGAGTCCCAACTCTCCATACCTGTAATACCTGCCGCTAAAACAATCACGGTCAGCGGCAACGTAAACAATAACATTGCCAATGCATCATCGGCGCCATGATTTTATCAATGTCACAGAATACGTACTCATTGTGACTAAACAAACCTCGTATCGTGTATTTCATTTCAGCATGTGACTGTTTGTAGTCTGTGCCTACTCTACTTGATGCTGCTCGCTAATTCAACGCTGATAGCATATTTTAACCAGACGTGAAAGCAGTATTATTCAAACAAGATTATTTTGATAAAGTGTTAAATAGTAAACTCGTTTCTTTATAACACGATCTGTTCTATATACATAAGTTTGTATAGCTAGAGGTTAGCTCCAGCGCGGCGTCCGTGACCGTGAACGATCTATTTGCGCCGTACACGTGGGACAGCCTCACCAGCGAAGCCCCATAACAATCCTATCTCATAATTTCCTTCTTATAAGATTATGGAAAATGTATTATTGAAAGGAAATATGTGAACTATTATGAACGTCCTTACGGCTAATGGATTAAACCGATTCCTTGGATTGTTTTCATGACGGACTCTAATGTATTGTAATCGAAATATGCTAGAAATATTTATGCCGCTATTCGTTTATGTATCTAGAAGAAAGCGATCAGCTAGTCCACACTTTTATTTTAGTTAGGCCTCACAATAGACGGACTCCGAGCAATAAAGCCCCGGAGCGGGCGAATAGGTCTCGGGCGAAACATCGGAAACAAAAATAAACGGTTCACACGTGACCGGCGCAAAACAACCGAAATAAACCGTAACCCGACTCAATCACGCTTATCGTTGCGTAACAAATAAATTGTTTAAAAAATTTATTGCAATTTAGAATTGGAATACTACGTCTTGGCAATGACAATACACACAGTCTCCAAATAAAAGAAGTAGGATCCAGTGATCAACTGACTCGATCCGGCTTGGGTTGGCAATGAGCTGATATCTAATACATACAAAAAATAATTTATAACTTAAATTTTCTGGTATTTAATATCTAATCTAATTCAGCAAGTTTATAGAAAAAATTTACTAAAGGTTATCCGACAGATTGGGTTTAGTCATGATCTGCAAACGGTTTTAGCGGCGATAATGAATTTGGTACACTGTCGCGTTAGTAATAACAATAACGCACCAACATGTGCTGGTGATGTATGTAAAGCATGTGAAACATAGTTCGAGGATAATTAATTTTGCCTTGGTCAACCTTTTTAAACCACAGTAGGTAAAGAAATTTATTAAAATACAAACAAAGCACCACCTTATCAACACTGACCGTGATGGCGTAAAACTTTACGATCACTGCCACATTCTGCAACTTTGACATATTAGGATATCAAAACCCATTTACGAGATGTCATGTAACCAGCTTACCTACAATGACTTGGAAGACCTAAAGCAGAGATCTTAAAGGGGTTATTTATCATGGTGATAGCCATTACATATAGAGGAATGGTTTTGCTTAGTCGTTAAAATAATAAAAGATATTTTAGTATTGGCAAGACTTTACACTGATTATACAATGAACTCCAAAAAATAAACTGGCGTTTTGAGTTTCCGGCCGCATGTCGGCAATTCTGCCAATGCAAATAAAATATATATTTTTCACGTGATTTTTAGTGCTTACATATTTCTATATGTTTAATTTCGGTTTTGCGTCACGATACTTCATCATCATCATCATCAGCTTATATTAGTCCACTGCTGGACATAAGCCTCTCCCAAGGCACGCCACTGAGCCCGGGCTTCGGCTCTATTTTTCCAGGTACTGCCAGATACTTATTCACGATACTTCTCTATTCAAAATGTTATCTGAATGAAAACATGTTCCTTTTGGAATCTAATCTCGATTGACATATAATTAAATTGTCACAAAACTCATTGATGTTATTTTATTATTTAAATTATTTAACCCAAATGTGTGGGTCGTATATGTTAATTTACTCCAAATAAACTGCAAACAGATCCATGTGACGTGAATATTGTATCTTAGTAATATATTCAATCAGTGCCATCCAATTGACAGTATGTAATTTGAATGTGTTCCTGTATTGAAATTGGTTGAAAGTAATTGGAGCATTGTCGTTTCTGTCTGCATTCATGATCGAACGTGTTCTCGCGAGCGATGAGCGGCCCATTGTACTAGTCACATTCATTGCATTTCGTGGAAAATTAAGATTGGTTTTCAGGGAAAGCTCGCGACAGATTAAATCCCGGAAATTGCTCATTATATTGTATCCTAACTTAATCTTCTTATTGTTTGACAGTTCTAAAAACCTAAAAACTTACATTAGGCCTATTGTTATTCCGGGGCGAGATGGTTAATGCAGTGCGTCTCCATCTCGCCCCATCCCGGCGGCGGTTGGATCACGGGGGGGTTTTAGTGGGTTCGAGTCCCACGTACCGCGATAAGTGCGAGGGCATTTCCCCCCCTCAAAAAAAAGGCTTATTGTTATTATTTATTACTGCTTTCAATTACATACGAAAACGTTAAATACATATTCCTATAGAGGGGATTTCCGTTCAGTTTATATACTCATGCCAAATTAAAAATAATCAAATTATCGCAGATATCTTTAAATCAGTTATGGCC
Organism: Ennomos fuscantarius; assembly: GCA_905220475.3. Taxonomy (NCBI): domain Eukaryota; kingdom Metazoa; phylum Arthropoda; class Insecta; order Lepidoptera; family Geometridae; genus Ennomos; species Ennomos fuscantarius. The sequence goes on from HG992027.1 coordinate 13,875,529, forward strand.
TGATAAACTTAACAAGCTTTGCACTGCAGACTGCACTAATTAGAAGAAAAGTGTAATAGTTCCTACAATTTATCATTATTGAATGCAAATTTTAAATTTACAATTGTACATTCTGTCCTTAAATTCCAAAGCATTCATCAAAAAATTTGTTAGTATTGCTTAATAAAGGCTTGAGTGTTTTGACTAGTAATCAAAGGATTTTATTGAACAAAATAATTAATCATATATTGGACTCACCTTCTTCAGGTGTGAGATCAGCAAACTTGATTCCACCACTGCAACAGAAAAGGGGTGTATTTAAAACAGATATTTTAACAAATCAAAAGCATCCCCAAAAATGAATTCCCAATAATTTCATGTAAATTTCAATATCCAAAAAGGTACTAATAATTTCCACAGTGCACAAAATGTGAAAAAAGACTTTTAAATATACATAACATTACATGGTGTTGTAACATTTTTATATTTAGTTTCAGATGGCTCAGAACTTAGCTTAAACCTTATCAATCATGTTACATTTTGTATGTTATTTTTATCTTAATCGCCTGCTACAGCTTTCCATTTAAAAAAAGTAACAATAATCCAAATTATTGGAAATCTTTTTATTGTATAAAATGGCAACAATCCTTCAGAAAGTGAATGAATATTTCAGCATTTTACACTAATTGATAATGTATATTAAAAATGACCATTTCAGCTAAGTACACTGTGTGAAAGTTCACATCGTACCTGAGAAGGACGGAAGCCGTTTCCGGCACCCGGAACACCTGGAAATAAACACAACGTGGAACGATGTCTTATTGGATCTCCAAGCGGAGAAACCACAATGAATACACCCTATATATGTACAATATATGCCATTATGGCTTTATTGGGTCAGTACAAAGGTAAATCATCAAAAATAAATTAATTAATGGCTCACAAAAATTGTATTCACATATAGGTTAATCTATATAGGTACTAGAAAAAATAGGGAACTTTATGCTTTATATCAATTGTAATTAGATTATTATTTTGTATAAATGTAGCTAACAAATTTAGTTTGTTTGTAAATATTGTCATAACATGGCACTCACACAGAGATAGAGACAAAATTACAAATATATTTTTGCAATGAGGAAAAAGAGACATAAACCAAATGTCGCATGAGAAAAGCGGCAAGTTAGGTAATTCCGAGTTTACTTACGGGCGTACAATCTAGATACTAAAATTCAAAGATTCTCACCTTCCATCCTAAGTTCTCGAAGAACGTACACAGACGGGACTGGCCGGTGGTTTTGCCGCCGCAGGGTCCTGATAAACAATTCAATGCCGAAACATGAAACGTAGCAATGGGCCCCACGTGTTCCTTTACCAATTAAAAAGCTCAAACGTGAAGCCCAATTGCTATTACATAAAAATAACTTTACATGTGTTAAATTACTGTACAATAACTAGTATTCCAAGCATGAAATACAATACAGAAATCTCAAAAATATGACACAGTGACACTTACCACCAGTGAGCACCAGCTTGTAAACCATTTTCTGTTGATTCGCCATTTTATTAGATATACGCATAAATACAAGTAATATTAAATTAAACTACGAAGGATACTAAGCACTTAATATCATAAAAAGGTTGAATTTACAAAAGTGTTTAAAAGGGCCATCACAGAGAAATACGCATCGCCCGTCAGGCGCGCGCTCAAATGAAAGAGTGAATTTATTTTGTTTCGATCGAGTCGAGCAGACTTGTAGGCGAGCGAAGGAGCCATTGATTGACAGTGACAATAACAGATAGGTTATAAATGACAGACTACTAATTTTTTTGGTTTAGCTCCACACTTTTGTGTATTTAGCCAGTGTCAAGTAATTGATAATTTCTCAAGTTAATTGTGTCAAGCAAGACTCAAGTCAAGTCACAGTCCAAGTCATCAAGTCAAGTCATACTCCTAGTAAAGTGGTGGCAACTTTACCAGAAGCTTTTTTTTATGTTAAGATATAACGTGACGAGCTAACCGTTCGCCTGATGTCAAGCGACACGGCTGCCCATATCAGTTGCAGTGTTACTCGGAACTCATAAAGTATCTCGTATAGGTACAATACCAGTGGTGGCGCTGAATGGGGTTTCAGGGTTAGCAGTAAAACAATAACAAAAAGAAAATATAATGTATAATTCAGTACCTACGAGTATTGCATTCGAATTTAATGGAGACTATGACGACAACGCGAAACGCTGTACATTAGCAAAAATTAGAGGTGCGCGGTCAGAGGAAAGCGCTGAATTTTATATTCATTAGTTAGATATTCATGTCACGCCAAAAGCATTAATCAGACAAGTACATTGCCTTGACTGAAATTTGACATTATTGCTTTTTAGTACTGTTATAACTACTTCTTCTCTGATATTCTCAGCGGCATTATTGTTTTGTAATTTTTCAAGGTGCAACACTAAGCTGGGTATGGGCTGCCAGTATTTTCCCAAACATCGGTTTCTTTTCTCAACGAAAAGGTCTTTATTTATTGTAGAAGCATCTCTATCATCTGTAAAAGTAAAATATACATTATTAACCACTAAAGACTATTCTTAATTACTTACTCAATAGAATTTATAGTTTATTTTAGCTAGCAAATTAGTATTATTTAAAAATACTCTATCTATCCTGAAAAACTTGGGGTCATTATGCATATTAGAATAATTATTGTAAACCATACCTTCCAAGTCTGCCACATCTTGATCCACCCATCGAGTTTGAATATTTACACAAATCATGCATATTTCCAGTTCTTTACATAAATATCTGCTGTAGTTTACTAAGGTGTTTAACATTGATAATCCTGAAAACATACATGGCTAGGTATAGCAAAACCAAAAAAAGGTTCAAGAAAGGTAGTGCCTCAATTATAACCACAGTAACTAACTAGTAACCAGTATCTATTTACGACAGTCAAAAATATAATCTTGAGACTATTGATGTAAATAAAATAAAATCAAGTCAAATGAAATATTTATTAGCAAAGTATTCTTTATATATATATATATATATATATATATAATGCTAATATATTCTATTTCTTTTCATTGTTATTATTTCTATCTTGTCACTTCGTATCAAATACTAATAAATTTTATATGTTAAATTAAATGTTTGTACATATATACATATATATATATATAATATCAACATATAACATCAATACGATAGAAATAATAACAATGAAAAGAAATATAATATATTAGCATTAGCATATAATCTGAATATTAAAGCTTTGAGGTAAGGATATACAAATTCTTTTACCTAACTACCTACTAAAGTAATATAAAACCTACTATTATATACTGCCAGCTACACTACCTGCAGTAAAAAAAAACATTTGGGATATATACTAGCCGCAATCACCTATAGACCAAATGCTCCAGCCCACTACCGATAGGTAGCGTAAACAGCATGCTGGCAGCATTGCCTTGTTAAATTGCAATGCTAATTCGTTGTGACAAATAAGTGGCAGCATTTTGGTCAGGCGACGCATCGAAGAGAATTTTGATGCGCTATGATGAATTTTGGAAAACATGATGAGCCCCTGTTTCCCATGGACCCGGAGTGTCAACACTAAACGGCTCAAATATGTAGCCGCTACCGAGATGACCATCTTTGCACCAATTTTACTGCGCTGACCCTAACGTGTATCTCGGGAAGATATGACGGCGGATTTTTTTTCTCTATGAAAGGTGAAAATGATTCATCTAGAATCGGCGAACCCATGAAATGAAGAGAATGCTTGTCTACTAATTTGATATTCCGGTCAAGATTATTAAATGTTCTATAAATCAAGGACAAGCATTGCAAAGAAAAAGTTCACATTTAGAAATATTTAAATCCAAACCAAAGTGGCGAAATTCTTTAATAATGATACCTAGGTTATTAAAAACATTTCACGTTGCCTCATAGGGTTTGTATACAGCTATCTATTGATTCGATTTGAAAAGAATAAAGATAAGACACAAGTTTCAAGAAAATTTACCACATTAGGCAATTCAAACAATTCACTGTACAGAAGAAAGAGATAAAAGTGTTTATCTCAAACCACAAATGTGATGCAGAGCCATTTTCTAACCAAGCAATGTAAGGATCTTCACCATGCTGTGATAATCATTCAAAGCCCCCTTTTAATTAATGAGATTGACTAAATAAGCTAATTATGTGGAATTAAACTGAAAAGAAAAGCATTAAAGTGTCATGATACCACATTTAAGCCAATTACCTACCAATTTTATTTTCATCACCAAGAAATTGGAACACCAAACATGGTAATGAGTCCAGAATAATCATTGCCAGGTTTTCTATTTGAGTGTTTTTATTTTTCAGACTTAGTAACAACTCAACTGTTTCCTCCATGGTCCATACTCGGACTACTCTTATTCTCAACATGATTGAAGCCATTTCCTGGAAATAGAAATAACAAGAAATATAAAATAAATCAGAAAAATCAGAAACAGAGGAGAATGATCATAAATTATAATTAAAAGATACTTCTTGGTTATTTTATGTGTTACATTTTGACCATATTAATATGTTAATAGAACCTTATGAGAAAATCCAGATGCATCAAGTATCTTCTGTATTCTGATGGCTGAAAAATCACCTTTTGTATCAATGTACAACACAGAGTTTTCATTGCTTTTCACACAATTTATGGCTATCTGGAAACAGAGTTGAGTTTTCCCAGAGTCTGCAAGTCCGCAAAGCTCTGTCATGCATCCAACTGGTATTCCACCTTCCAACATTGTATCAAGACTGAAATATTAAACATAAAACCAACATAAGTTGATTAAAAAAGTATTATAATTATGTAGCTCAGTAGCTTAAACTACACCCCGCATTAACTTCAAGGAAAACTTGAACCCTTCCCCCCTCTCAGAATTGTTTTTTTTAAGTTATTTGAGATTAAGAACAAAAAAACCACCTACACTAATTTCAATAAATTTATCATCAATTGGATGATTTTCTTTGCCATTTGGGGTGGAGACCATGTCTGTGGGGGCTGGCTACCATAAAAACATACAGGGACTTGGCTAAACGTTTTGTGAAGGCATCAGGTGAACAGAACGCTGGCTTTTATATTGCACAAAAAACAAGCTCTGCCATTCAACATGGTAATGCTGCTAGCATTCTGGGCAGTTTTCCCTCCACTTACTGATTATTTTTTAAGTTTTTTAGTTTTATCTATCTTACATTATTAGGCATAGTTTATTTCTTAGGTCTACTTTAGTTTAGTCATATGTAGAAAAAACTTATGAAATAATATTAAAGAAGAAACACTGATTGAGTTGCCAAATCATGTGGCAGATTGTATGGTTTGTGTCTATTAAGTTAAGCCAATATAAGTGTAATTCTTCTAAGAACATACCTATGTAAACCAGTAGTTATATACTTCTTCCTCAAGTGAACCAGTAGGGTAGTACCGTTGATCAAAGGAGCTGAATATTTCTCAAATAGTTCACATCTTGCCGCTAAAACTTGGGGTAAACTCATTTTAGTTATTGCAGATAGCTTGGTCACATCTTCTTGAAGAAACTCCAAAATTGTGGATATACGGTTTTGAGCCAGTAATCGCAAAACACTTTCAGAAATATGGTTAATATCATTAACTTGTAGCTTTTGCATTATGTACCTATTATAGCACTACTCTTGATATTACTTTAGAAATTAATAATATGAAATCGAAAAATATTGCTAACAACAAACACAGGATAAGTAGATTGGTAGAAGAACTAGAAGATACATAACATTTCTATTATAAAATGCTGATTCTTTCCTAGCACTGTGAAGTTTAATTTTCTTCTCTAACCATTATTTTTAAACAAGATAGAAGGTAACACAGACCAAGTAGAGGATACGAAGATACATATGATAAGATATATAAGATAGAAGTAATAGTATTCTGTGTACACAGCAATTCAAACAAAACAAATTAACAAACAAAACTTACAAAGAGAATATCAATTTTATTAATCGGTGTTGACGTACATTAAACCTATTCATTGTCGTATTTGTATCATGCATCGTGTGTGTCACCTTAGTGGGACACACCAAGATGGACTGTGAATTAGCCGCTTAAGCAAAGAAGACTGTATCCGAACAAAATATCTTATAGACAAAAGAAGGCTGTGATGCCCGCCAATACGCCATTACGACATTCAGCCCACAGAGTATCAGCCCATAGAGTACATTGAATAACACGAGAATTCAGCGGTCGGCCATTGTTTGCTGTCAAAAACTGTAATGTCGTGGTCGTGTTTTTAATCTTGGCGGCGTAATAACGTATTTTATTAGTTGTAATTAGGCTTATTTAGTGCTAACAATCATGTCTAATATATCGCTTGACAAAGACACTTTCTATCGTCGTATGAAAAGGCTGTACGCGGCATGGAAGGTCGGATTTTACACCTTTGGCTATTGTGATCATATTATGGATCTCTTGTTTCACCTAAGCGTGTTTTACAGGCTGCTGAAGGTGAAGATACCCTGGCCAAGGTCGATTGTCTGGTTTCGTGTGTTGGAGTGGACGAGGACACTCTTTACAGCAAGTCTACGGCGCTACAGGTTCGCTTAGTTTTATTTCTCCTACATGTGCTAGAAATGGAAATCGTTTGCATATCCAGCGATTCATATTAATAATCTAATGTCTTGCACGTATTATTAATGTTTCGAAATGTGTAAGACCTTGTATAATTCATCATCTGAAACGTTTTTTCAATGCAGTCATGTATGTCACATCACATCAGCGGGAAGACGTTCACTGATGAACACAGGCCTCCCCCTAAAACGCCACTTTGGATGCTTATCACAGGGGGCAGGGGGGTTTGCAATAATCACCACTCTTGGCAGGCAGCTTGTTGACGGAGAAGATTTAAATGTACCAAGGAGAATGCTGCTGCCCATTCCCTGGATATTCCCTTAGCCAGCTTTTATAGCACCTATGGGAAGAAATGGAGTGGCCATATAGCGCTTTACTAATATACATTAAGTGCAAGATCAACATATTTTACATAGTGTTTATAGATTTTTTTAAAAGTAGCAGCCGCAATCCATCTTTAAGTTTCTAATCTATGCTCCATCTCCTTCATTCCTAATATAGATGAAAGAGAGTGTAGATATTGACTTGGATAAAATTTCAATTTAAATGTGAACTTCTATGCAGAACTAACCATTTCAATGTATGAATACTCATTTAACATGGCTACTCTGCTAAATGCTTATTCATATTTGACAAAAAAATCCTTATTGTTCTCTGTCACATATTTCATTATTTTTCTTTTTCATTTTAGACTTGGCTGTTTGGATATGAACTTCCTGATACAATCACTGTGCTCACAGAGTCCAGCATGTGTTTCCTTGCCAGTAAAAAGAAAATTGAATTCCTGCGACAAATTGAAAATGGCAAAGATGAAACAGAATTACCTCCTGTGAAACTTCTTATTAGAGATAGAGTAAGTTTTCTTCTTTATTTGTAAAATGTGAACTCTGTAATTTTATTTATTTTACTGTATTTTTTAATGGAACTAGCATGGCCATGTAGGCTTAATGGCCCTAAAAATGTAGCCTGCATGTTCATGCCAATTTCATTGGTAGTCATAAACTGTTTGTATCACCCAACACAAACCATTAAAAGTTAAAAAAACTTGTCTATCTTACCTGTCTGCACTAAACTTTGACTGCTCCTAAGTTTGCACTTACCCCTTTATGACACACCTACTGCAACACATTTGGTTATGTCTTATTGAGATAAGTGTGAACTTAAGAGTATATATAAGTGTGCACTATACTTACTGTACATTTATAAAAAAAAAACCATACATAAGACAAGTTTGTTAAATTGTGTTGTAATTGTTTTTTATATAATTTTATCCTCTCTTTTTTAGACAGACAAAGACAAAGAAAACTTTAACAAACTTATACAAGAGATTAAGAAATCAAAATCAGGGAAGACATTAGGTGTTTTTGCCAAAGACAACTACCCTGGTGAATTTTGTGAAAGTTGGAAAAATGTAATGAAAGCAGAAAAATTTGAAAATATTGATATCAGCTCAGCTACTGCATTGCTTATGGCGCCCAAAGAAGATTCAGAGGTTATAACAGTAAAAAAAGCATGCATGGTAACGGTTGATGTGTTTACAAAATATTTGAAGGATCAAATAATGGAGATAATTGATTCTGATAAGGTATGTATATGTGGGCAGAAACGGGTTCTGCGTAGGTAGGTTGCAACCTATATAACTATAGGCCTTCAGCATGTCCACACCGCGCCGTGTCTGAAACAAGAATGATCCGTAGCGCACCAATCGATCCCTTTATATAGCCAGACAGGTAGGGGCGCCATGACAGTTGCCGGTGCTGCCACTGTAATAAATTTAATGCCACCACAGGGTAAATTACGGTGCTCGATCGCTGTGCATAGAGTTTATAACTGGACGTTGCCGCCGTCACGGCCATTCTGACGTGCGTACATCCTCGTACGCTTAGCTTCACTTTGTACCTGGTGAGAGACATAAGTATCAGTGCTATGGCTCGTTCATCCTGACAATTAAATTGAATTAAACTTGGAGTCAAAGGATCAGGTTTCAATTTGATTAGTCAAAAGCATTTTAACCTTCATCATAACCAGCGTCAGGGTTAACCCTTCAAGACCATCATTATCCCTTCATTTACAAAAAATGGACCGGATGGTGCTAGACCGGATAGATATCCCTTTACCAACCAAAAATCATCAAACTAATACCTTATCCCTTCATTTATAAAAAATGGACTGGATGGTGCTAGACCGGATAGAATATCCCTTTAGCAACACACATTTTTTTTTATGGAACATTACTGCTAGACCGGATAGATTATCCCTTTAGCATTCGGACACATTTTTCTTGTCATCATTTTTTTTTATTCTTTTTCTCTTTTTTTTTCTCTCACGAATCATTACTTTTTTACCATAACTTTTATTCTCTTTTTTTGTCACTGGTCCGGGTTAACCCTGCAACTAAATTTGATATTAGTATCACGCGCCGTCACGTCATCATTCGCGTCACGTTACGTCACGTTTCGCGTTGCTTGAAGAGTGATGTAAAAATGGGCAATCCCACTTCTGATGTGGGCAGAAACGGGTTGTGCGTAGGTTGCAACCTATATAACTATAGGCCTTCAGCATGTCCACACCGCGCCGTGTCTGAAACAAGAATGATCCGTAGCGCACCAATCGATCCCTTTATATAGCCAGACAGGTAGGGGCGCCATGACAGTTGCCGGTGCTGCCACTGTAATAAATTTAATGCCACCACAGGGTAAATTACGGTGCTCGATCGCTGTGCATAGAGTTTATAACTGGACGTTGCCGCCGTCATATATTACTGTGTCTGGCAATACAACCACCATTACTCACTGTTTTATAAAACTCATTTTACTTAATTAATATCAACACAAAATATTGTAATCTTTTCAGAAAGTAAAACACTCAAAACTGGCTGAAGGTGTAGAAGCTGCTGTATTGGATAAGAAATACGTCACTGGCGTTGATACAAGCCAAGTAGACATGTGCTATCCACCTATAATACAATCGGGAGGGAATTACAGCTTGAAATTTAGCGCAGTCTCGGATAAGAATCACCTGCATTTTGGTGCTATTGTATGTTCTCTAGGTGCAAGATACAAGTCCTACTGTTCAAATATTGTCCGAACGCTGCTTGTCAATCCAACTGATGAAGTCCAGAAAAATTATAACTTTTTGTTGAATTTGGAAGAGGAAGTAATGAAGAAGCTTGTAGCGGGTGTGAAGTTGTCAGCTGTGTATGATGCCGGATTGGAACTAGCAAAGAAAGAGAAGCCAGATTTAGTTGATAATCTCACAAAATCATTTGGGTTAGTATCTTAAAAAAATTTAGTAAATGTACAGAGGGGCCGTTTTGTACACTTGAGAATTTAATCATATTTGGCATTGACATAGCCTATGTCGATCGCGCGCTCAATGGTTTATTAACCGAATGTGTTTCCAAGTTATGTGCAAAATTTGTGTGGTGTAAGAAATTATCGTGAGAAACCAGCATGTTCAAGAATTAAGACACTTATAAACATTCAAGACATTATCTGACACCTGAGTTATCCTTTTCCCTTAATAAAATTTCACATGTCGCATTTTTATTACAGCTTTGCAATGGGAATTGAATTCCGCGAAAGCTCAGTTGTAATTGGTCCGAAAACTTCGACAGTGGCTAAAAAGGGAATGGTGTTTAACATAAACATTGGTCTGGCTAACTTGGCCAACAGCGCAGCGACGGAGAAGGAAGGCAAAGTAAGCTAAGAAACTGGTTATGTACACAATCTGCTGTAATACTTGCCAAACAAACGATAATATTATTAGTGAAGTGAGACAGCAATAGAAATGCTTCTCTGCTCAGTTCTTTATTGAAACTCATTTCGTATGTGTGTGTATGTAAGACACAGTTAATCGTTTACATATCTTCCAGACATATGCCCTATTCATAGGCGACACAGTGCTAGTAAATGAGGAACAACCAGCATCATTGCTCACACAATCAAAGAAGAAAATAAAGAATATTGGTATCTTCCTCAAAGATGATGATGAAGAAGAAGAAGAAGAAAAAGAAAACAAGACTGAAATACTCGGTAAGTGCAGTTTGAACAGCTTTGTAAATAATGCAGAACTATTTGAAAGAGGTTTCAACAGCTCTGTATGATTTTTGCTTTCTGTAATGCACTTGATATACTTACTCACTTTGATGTGTGAGCTACACTCACTACTCACTTTGATGTGTGAGCTATACTCACTACTCATTATGATGTGTGAGCTACATTCTCTACTCATTTTGATGTGTGAGCTACACTCACTACTCAAATTGATGTGTGAGCTACACTCACTACTCAATTTGATGTGTGAGCTACATTCTTTACTCATGATGATATGTGAGTTACACTCACTACCCTTAGATGATAATTATTTTCAAATTAAAGGAGAAAGGAGATTGTCTGAACACAACTTATGCCATTCACTAGTAAAATGTTTTTAAAAAAAAAGGCCAATTTTTCAAATAAAAGAGTGATGCATGATCTTTGCTTGATTAAGTTACAGTAAAGGTGTGAAATGATGATTTTTTTACAAATGCCTATAACATGATGATGAATTGTTTTTTAACTTTAACCATTTACTTACATGCAATGGTGGACAAACAGAAAACGGTGGTAAGTCTATTGATATCATTACACTAACTGCATGAAATGTATTGCTGGAATTTTTAATCTTGAGCTACTGATCAAACCCAAAAAACAATCCATTTTATGTAAAAAATTATTGAAGTGAATTGACTTTGTTAGTGAAATAATTTTTACGAGTTTTTTGTGGGTGTGCTTATTTTTTATAATTTTTTTGACCACTGTCGCACTTGATGGTAAGTGACGATGCGGTCGAAGATGGAAGATGCTTACCAATAAACAGTAGCATAGGCTATTAAAATCTGGAATTAACCTACCTCATATTATATAGTCAGTATACCTATTATAGATATGTATTATGTTTATGTAGGTTTCTTTATGATATGTATATTTATATGTATATTATGTACGTGTTTTGTTTTTTATATGAAAACCGTATATTACTGCGTTATTCCTTTCCGTGCAAGGTTGTCTGGAAGAGATTGCTCTGAGCGAGAAGACCGCCCACCGAATTTCTTTTTAATTATTCACGATGTGCTGTTTCAATAAAGAGTTTATCTATCATGAGATATATGAATATGAGAATTCTAGAATCAATTTTGAATGAGCAACCTTGTCTTAACTTGTCATTTATTTTTATGTAGAAACCTATTCAAATAAAAATGTGTATAGTCCCTAACTTATAACTGAAGGCAATCGGGTCATAATATAGACATATAATATAGACATATAATATAGACATATAAATCAGTACTCAAGAAAGGCTTTAAAATCATTAAACGTTGTTCAAATCATAACCGAGCTGTTAAATCCACAGGCAGAGGTAAAAGAACAGCCGTCATAGAGTCCAAGCTCCGAACTGAACACTCCTCAGAAGAGAAACGTAAGGAGCATCAACGAGAATTGGCTATAACCCTCAATGAGAAAGCCAAGGAGCGTCTGGCTAAACAGTCCAGCGGGAAGGACACGGAAAAGTTGAGGAAAAGCACAGTTTCCTACAAAAGTGTCAGCCAGATGCCGCGAGAGAATGAAGTGAAGGAACTCAAATTGTATGTAGGTGCGTATGCATTTTGGTTTTTGAAGTAAAACTTTCTTACACACAATTTTTTTTAAACTTTCGCGACTTCAACTCATATTGTAAAGATAAAACGGGTCTATTAGAGCACAAAAATCAGTCCCCTCGTGACCACGGCCAATGTAAATTGGTAGAAACGTAGAGGTTAGTCAAAATTATGTTATAATAATTTTTGTACGCGAATAGACCCGTTTTATCTTTACAATATGATTCTTTACACATGCTTGACTTGAGAGTAAGCTGGTGAATGCGAGGCGAATTTGAAGTTGGTTCACTCCATTGTCAACATAACAAAGTTAAAAATTACTTTAAATTTGTATTTTTTTTTTTTGTAAATTGACAATTCACAATTGTCAAAATGGCGGAATTAACATTAAACAAAGTTATACCGGCCGATGGATGGATAGGAGCTAAACTAAAGAAGTTTTACTTACGTCGTGTGGTTTAATTCTAATTTTATTTGGGGCGGTAAGGCCTGACGTCCTACATATGATGTATTGTGGTTTTCCCCCGCCAGCATCTACCCAAGCCAGCCCAGCTCCTTCATGTAGCGGAGCACTGCTTTGGGTCGCTGGCACAACTATTCCAGTGTTGTCGCAGTCAGTCGTGTGGTCTAAAGCACACTAGATTTTGTTTTTATTATAAGTTAAGGTTTTTTGAAACGTGAGTGGATGTTTTGTTTATTGAAAGACTTCGTAATTAAAATTCTAATCATCATCAGCTGGAACACGTCTACTGCTGATAATAGGCCTGTCTCATAGAGCGCCACTTTGAGCGGTTGCTTACCTTGCATCCATAGGCATCTCCGCGGTTCTGACCAGATACAGAGGGAGTCGTTGAAAAGAATCCGAAAATGGCAGTTGTGAATTTTGTACTTTTTTCCATTACCCGTGTATTTTAGAACTTTAATGTGTAATAATGGTGGATTATTATCCGTTAAGTGTTCGTGAACGTGCACTAGTGTTGGTAAATAGTTCCAAATTTTAAAACCATGCCTTTTCATTTTCTCTTCAAGGCTTCCTAGAGCCTTCAGTAAAATATCCACCATTTTACTTTGGCATTTTGACTGACAAAATAAGACTTTGGACATGACATAACTGTACAAAATTTCTCACTTGACATTGGCAGAATTATCGCTAAAAAGCGATAGCAGGCCATTAAACGAAGAGAAGAAGAAGACCAGATACAGAGCTTACGCTTTAGTTGCGGTTCATACTCGCCACTCCAACCTTCCCCATCGGTGCTTGTTTCTGCGTGTGTTCTGTGACATTTCAACTTGTTAATTTTGTAACCTATATTGGTGACGCAGGTGAATCTCTTTGTTCCTCGATTTCAAATTTCAATAATCAGCGTAGTTGGCGCCACTGTGGTGCGTCTTAACATCAGGACAAACACGAACGGTTCCATTTGATCACATTATTTTTCAGTGAAACCTTTTAGGCGCGTTGAGCACTTTTTGGATGAACAAATATCATGGAACTCGCGTCATCGTCACTGTACGCTTTCCATGAGTTATATGTATACTGTGTATATATGTGTACTTTTTGGGTGAACAAAAAGCGTGTAACTCGCGTCATCGTCACCGCACGCTTCCCATGAGCTATATATCACAAGTTACTTAGTTTTCACTTCTAAAGTTTTCTTCCCCAAAGACTGCCATCGCACGTTTTTTTTTACATGATTCTGATATTTATAATCCTTAAGTTCTTACCGCAAAAAGGAAACAATACAGCATCTAATCACTATTGTGATATTTTCTAAATTTCCAGATCGTAAATACGAGACAGTAATCTTACCGATATTCGGTGTCCCGGTACCATTCCACATTTCCACTATAAAGAATATCTCACAGTCGGTCGAGGGCGACTACACCTACCTGAGGATAAATTTCTTCCACCCCGGAGCCACTATGGGCAGGAACGAAGGTGGGAATTACACGCAACCTGATTCTACTTTTGTGAAGGAAGTGTAAGTATGTCTTTATCTTTGGATAATGTTTTGTTATGTTTGATTTGACATCTAAGATTATTTCAAAACATTTCTATGAAAGCTCAGTGCAACTAATGTCGTATAGCCCGCGCAAACTTTATGAGCTCTCGGATGTTAGCGCGAATGGCTGCGCAGTACGCATATTATAGTTATTGTATGGCCGCTTTTACAATGCACTCAACTGTGCCATGCGCAGTTTGGGACTCGGGCCTAACTTCCGAGTGCTCATAAAGTTTTGCACGACCCATACCTTCAATAAGAGATTTATTCCGGGGATCATATAACCTAAAGAAAAACAATGGTTGTGTTTCAGAACATACCGAAGTACAAACACGAAAGAGCCGGGTGAGATTTCGCCTCCCTCCTCAAATCTCAACACCGGCTTTAGACTCATAAAAGAAGTACAAAAGAAGTTCAAAACACGTGAAGCAGAAGAACGGGAAAAGGAAGATCTGGTCAAACAAGACACCTTAGTCCTTTCACAGAGTAAAGGCAACCCCAAATTAAAAGATCTGTACATAAGACCTAATATAGTAACGAAGAGAATGAGTGGATCGCTAGAATCGCACACAAATGGATTTAGGTTCACTTCAGTGAGAGGAGATAAAGTGGACATTTTGTACAATAATATAAAGAACGCGTTCTTCCAACCGTGCGATGGAGAAATGATTATTCTTTTACATTTCCATTTAAAACACGCTATTATGTTTGGTGAGTATAGAAGATGAAAACAGCAATAAAAAATATGTTAATTTTTTTAAGTAATA
The DNA here is from genome assembly GCA_905220475.3 of Ennomos fuscantarius. NCBI lineage: Eukaryota > Metazoa > Arthropoda > Insecta > Lepidoptera > Geometridae > Ennomos > Ennomos fuscantarius. The sequence goes on from HG992027.1 coordinate 13,890,557, forward strand.
CTTCTTTACATGCGTACAAAAAATTGTGCAGTAAAATTGATATTAAAATGAAATATATACGTGTATATAAGAATAATAATAAGAACATTACATCACACTAATATTATAAAGGCGAAAGTTTGTATGTGTGTATGTTTGTTACTCCTTCACGCTCAAATGGCTGAATGGAATTGGATGAAATTCGCTACCAAGATAGCTTATACACTGGAATAACATATAGGCTACATTTTATTCCGGAAAAGTGAAATTTTTCCGTGGTATGAGCAAATAATTAAAAAACTTTATCCGCGGGTGAAACTGCGGGGCGTTACTAGTATATTATACTTCATTATAAAAATAATATAATATACCGACTTACATAATTATAACGGATACAATTACTTATATTAATAAAAATTACTACACTCATATAACGTCGGATTAAAGAGTGCATATTACGATAGCTGTGAGAAACAATGGTTATTATAGTAATGATTTGGGGGAGTTTTGTTCAGAATAATAATTTACTTTTTAATAAGATTAATGAGTGCATATTTTCATAGCTGAGTTGGAGGTATAGAATATGACCACTCGAATATTCTTAAAATTCCAGGTAAAAAGAAACATGTCGACGTGCAATTCTACACGGAAGTGGGTGAGATAACGACCGATTTAGGGAAGCATCAGCACATGCATGACCGCGACGATCTCGCCGCTGAGCAGAGCGAGCGCGAGCTGAGGCATAAGCTCAAGGTCGCCTTCAAAAGCTTCTGCGAACGAGTCGAGAACATGACCAAGCAGGAGGTCGAGTTTGACACTCCTTTCAGGTGAGTTCAGTTGATTTGAGATAAGGAATGCATTGATTGTATTAGGAAATTGGATGAGATAAAAATAATCGAAAATAATACAACGGATTCCTAGGTGGACTTCTCTGCAAATTTAGTCCAGGTCAGAAGTCAGGGGTCGGAAACCTGCGGATCGCGAGCCACATGCGACTCTTTGGATGTGGAGCTACCGCTCTTTAGTTCCATACGCAAATATTACATATTTTATTTTAAAAAAAAACAGTTATTCATAGTAGCCAAGAAATATTTTAATAACTCTTTAAAAACTGGAATTTTGTGAATTGTTATTTTTGACTCTTCCTACTCAAAAGGTTACCGACCCCTAGTCTAGGTAGGTACCACCGCTTTCCCAGTTATTCTGCCGCCAAGCAGTAGTGCGCAAGCGAAAGAAGTCAAGATGCAGAATTTTACTACTACTAATAATCGACAACGCGTGGCATATTAACATCAATCGATGTTGTAACATCTCTTGCTTGATAAAACAACGTTTTGACTTACAGAGAACTGGGTTTCCCCGGTGCCCCATTCCGCTCGACAGTACTCTTGCAGCCTACGTCAGGTGCGCTGGTCAATCTGACCGAGTGGCCGCCGTTTGTGATCGCACTCGAAGACGTCGAGCTGGTTCACTTCGAGCGTGTTCAGTTTCATCTGAAGAACTTCGATATGGTGTTCGTGTTTAAGGACTATGCGAAGAAAGTGGCGATGGTTAATGCTGTGCCCATGAATATGCTGGATCATGTGAAGGAATGGCTTAAGTAAGTGGTTTTAGGTCGAATTTCGTAAAGCGAGTACGACGCAGCGGTAGTCCGTGCGAATTTCAAGCCGACGCACTTTTTCGAACCACTAACTGCTCTCACCATAGCGTAGTCTGTAAAACACTGACAGACATGTCACAAAGCGATGTGCTAGGCTTTGTAGCCTTGCACAGACTAACATTATACTCCATCTGGTCTACTCTACACTCTCGGTGTAAGAGATGGCCCGCGATCCAGCTGTGGGAACGTATTAAGCTGACGAAGAAGGAGGTCACACTTGTTTGGATAATAAAACAGTAGTGGTTTCTGATAGAATTTCATTTTTAAATATATCACTTGAGTAGGAACAACCATAATTTTTCTAATGACAATTTACCTGATGGACATTGATGTGATTGAAAATGCACCACATTAGCTTGTCGATCCCTACAATAATTATGCAAACAGCTTTGCTCTAAGCATGAGAGGCATTATTATAAACTTTTTTAGCTATTTTTACATAACCTATCCACTCTTACCCACAGTTCATGCGACATCCGCTACTCTGAAGGTATCCAGTCTCTCAACTGGACCAAAGTAATGAAGACTATCACGGATGATATTGAAGGTTTCTTCGACAATGGAGGCTGGTCTTTCCTGGACCCTGAGTCTGATGAGGAGAATGCTGCTCAGGTAATTTTTTAGTTTTATTTTATTTATTTGTTAATTATACAATTGTAATCATTCTATTTTGTTATATTGTTTGGTAATAAACACAGATTTCACGATCTCCTTATCCGATTTTAAAAATGCAGGAGGTTCTTAATTCTGTTATTAATTTTGTATTTGGTACCGCATATCTCCGTCATATATAAAACCGATTACGAAATATTTTATATTTAAAGGATATAATTTCAGGTTTTTCTCATAGAAATTTTATTAAAATCTGTTTAGATCTTTGGTTGTTAAATCAAAATAACTGGGATAAATATATAGATCTTTCTCAGTATGCAATTAAGCTGATTGAAATCAGTTTAGCACCTATATTTTTTTATAGAAGTAACTGTATACACACATAACATTCTCCACGAATTTAAAATAAACTTTAAACCCCAGGAGGAAGATACGGAAGAAGAAGACGATGCATATGAGCCAACAGACGCGGAGTCAGAAGAAGAGTCTGACGACGGATCTGAATATGACTCTGAAGCTTCCGACGAGTCTGACGTCTCTGGAGAGAGTGAAGGGGGTACGTTCTATTTTTATTCTTTGGCTAAATATGTTTGCTTCCTTCTTCACCTCTTCCCTATATTTTTTCCTCTCCCTCCCTATTCGTTCTTACGTCCCTTCCCTAAATAACCCTTTGTAAAAACCAACATGATCTATGTCAAAACTCCCAAAAGGATGAACCGATTTTGATTTGTTGTTTGAAAGGTTGCTTTCCTAGCGCGTTCTTAGTTGTCATTCAAAAATTCTTTTTTGCCTATTGAAAACATCAATCCTCGTTTTGTTTAAAAAGGAGTTGCTGTTTGTGATTTAGACATTTTAAACTAAATCACTTGTATGTTATGGAATTAAGACAGATACTATTTAAAATCATGTTTAAAATGACTATTTAAAAACATTACTTACGCAATTATTATAATATATTATAAATTAATCTCAAACCCTTCTAGAGGAGGATGAGGAATCCGGCAAAGACTGGTCCGACCTTGAACGCGAGGCTGCTGAAGAGGACAAAAAGGAACGCAACTACGACCGCGCCGAAGACTTTGGCGGCGGAAAGCGCAAAAACCACCGCGGCAGGCGGGACTACGAGGAAGAAGGCAGCAGCAAGAAAAGCAAAAGCTCCAGCAACCATAAAAGCTCGAATCACAAAAGCTCTAGTTCAAACCATAAGAGCTCCAGTTCGAATCATAAGAGCTCTAGTTCCAATCATAAGAGCTCTAGTTCGAACCATAAGAGTTCGAGCAACAAGAGCCCGTCGAAAAATAGCAGCAGCAGGTTTGTAGTTTCTATTTATTTCCCGAAAGATTTATTCATCTGAATTTATAATCCACATATGTGTTATTTCCTTGCTAACACAGTTGGGGTGACAGATTCTATCAACTCTTAACAAATTCGAGTCTTGTTGTACTATTGATTAGGTTTACTTTAGGTTTCCTGTTGCTTTTGAAATACAAGCTACTATATTCCGGTTTGAAGGGCACTGTAGCTAGTGAAATTACTGGGCAAATGAGACTTTGTAATCCAATCACACAGTAGAAATCTTATTACTACCTAGACAGTTGGCTCAGAACAAAGTCAAGCAAAAAATTATGAGTTCCAGGTGTCACTGCAACTTTTATTGGCGGACGTAACACCTAACATCAGGTGAGCGTCTCGCTCATCACTTCACTCCATTACATTTTTTTAAACATTCAGTACACTGCTATTGATATTCTGCGGACGTTTACTGATCCGTCGAAACGACTTAATGTCAAAATATTACAACATACGGGAAAGAAAAGTCGATTATGCATTTGATGTCTACGCTTACTAAAATTAAGGAATAACATTGTTAGTTACATGTCTAATTCTCTTATTGCAGCCCTTCAAAGAACCGCGATAAGCACCACAAGTCGAGCGACCGCGATAAGTCGAGCCGCGACGATAAAAACAAGAGAAGCTCAGGCGAGCACAAGTCTTCGAGCAAGCGACCGCGGGACGACAGTCGCGAACATGGCCGCTCTTCTAAGAAAGCCAAGTAAGTATTCAGTTAATCACATTAGTTGGTACCGACGTTTTTATCTGGCGCTAATCTAGGGGAAAGTCTATCTAATGAACGATATCGGTGCAGTGCACAATAATGGATTTGTGAAAGAAAACTCCCCGCGACAGTACTGTTTAATACTAATAATAACGCCCAACGATCATTTATCTTATTGCTAGACTGTTCTGATGTCTCAGAATGACGTGCGCAGTGCAGTGTCACGCGAAACTACTTTAGAGTTTCAAGTGTCACTGCAACTGATATGGGCAGTCGTGTCGCTTAACATCAGGCGAGCGACTAGCTCGTCATGTCGTTTCGTTACATAAATAAAAAAGAAAAATAATATACGGTGGTGTAAAACAATTTAAAATAAAAAGAAATATAGATAAATAGAAACTATTATAATAATAATAATAATAATACGTAATAATACGTGTGGACATCTCACACAACACCACCTATCCCCAAACTAAGCAAAGCTTGTGCTATGGGAACCAGATAACTGATACAATACTTAGATACTTTTTAATTGTAAATACATACATAGAATACAATATCACACCCAGGACACAGAACAAACACCAATGTTCATCACACAAATGTTTGCCCTGGGTGGGAATCGAACCCACAATTATTGCCTATTACTCTTTAACTACTTCCTAAATTCTTAATATTCTTACGATGTTTGAGTAGGTGGTCACCGATTTTTATATCCGAAAATAAATATAATTTCATTTCATTACTTGGTAAATATACCTACATCCTTGTACTTGTACATATTTATTACAAAAGCATGGAAAGTATCTAAATGTTACGTTTCCAATTATCTTGCCAGAGGGTTAGCTTACCAATATAGAGGCTAGACTAGAACAGCCTTATTAATAAACACGAACTAGCTTTAGACTAGTTACACCATCTTTTGTCTCTTTCGATCCAGCTAAATATTCCAGTAGCAAAAAAGGACAAAAGCTGAAGTAACTAATCCGAGATTTTTACCCGTTTATTAATAAGGCTGGAAGAGTATAAGTGAATAGGTATCTAAGGAAAGAAAGCCTGGAAGAAATCGCTTAATGCGATAAATAAATAACGCCCAACGATCACATACATAGATCCTGGACCCTAACTAGGATTCTCTGTATCTAGGGACCCAGGAACTACGAGGACCATGGTCCCACAACACCAAGACTGAAAAAGCGTTTTTTTCTATGCACAAATGTCCTACCGCGGGAATCGAACCCGCCGCCTGCGGTTTATGAGCCGACCTGCTCCACCACCACACCACAGAGGCTGTCAAATAAATAAGTTTAATCTCAGCCATGTCAGCTATCCGTGTTTAAAATTTCTTGTAAATCGTTTTGGCGAGAAATCCCAACAAACAAACACAACTATTTTTTACTTTGCATGGATTTACAGAAATAAGAGATGTATGATGCTTTAGATATCTTTGCTGCAAAACCGGCCTCACCGGGGCCGTTATACTAATTCTTAATTATTGTGTCAACCAGCTCTAGTGGAGGCTGTTTAGGTGTGGGGCCCGTTGGGAATAATGCAAATTATCTTTAGGTAAAGACATAATATAAAAATAATTATTGTTTCAGGAAATAACCAGCAGCACCAGAGATCGTTTGGTGTTTATACGGGTTCCAGTCTCCACAAAAGGCTAGAGATAAATACTTAATTTGGTTTTGTACACCCAATGTCCGTCTGCTAATGTTCAAACCAGGTCTGAATGTTTGTATGTATGTAGTTATGTCTAATTCCAGTGTTTGTAATTTAAATTATGCCAACACAAATAAATGTAAGATTTTAATACTTTGCACATTTCATTTATTCCTGAATTACATTAGGAACTATTCAACTATTGACAAAAATAAATTATTGTATTAAATATTAATGGATATGCTTTTCTAAAAATAACCACGATGAAATTTTCGTCGCTTATGACCTTTATTGTGTAGACATAAAGGTCATAAAACACCTCTAACAATTTTTAGCTGAAAATGTCTCTAAAAATCTTTGTCCTCCTTTATTTTGATTGAATTAAGGTTCAAAATTGTTCAGCAACATGCACAGCTAACTGTTGTTGTTGTTATCAAAATCACGTGGTTGATTAATTAACTTACAGGTTTTCTAAAATGATCACATAATTAATTGTACATTATTTACAAACAAAAAATATATCTACGTTTACGTAGATTATCCTAGTAATAAGCTTTATGGCTCTGGACTTGACCAACTTTTCCCGTAGTCAAATTTCTGCACTATTCAACAGTAAAAGTACATTAAAAGTAGTTACTTCGGTTACCAAAAGAAAGTCCTGTTAGTTACACTATTTATAACTCAAGAATGGCCAAACCGATTTGGCTGAAAATTGGTGGGGAGGTAGCTTAGATCCAGGAGACGGACATAGGATACTTTTTATCCCGCTTGACTGTATTTTACTAATTCCCCGTGCGAAGCCGGGGCGGGTCAACTAGTATGCAATAAAATTACAACGCCAGAAAAAAGCGATGTCACTTTATTTGGTCGTTATCAAATTTAAATTCCATCGGTGGTTTAAAACAGGTTCAATATTTATAGACGTAGGTATACCGCTTATACTGAACTGAATCAATAAAAAAATAACTACCGTAAAATAACACATATTTTTAGTATTTAAAAACATTAGCGCGGCTATCTCGCTCGCACAACTAAGTAAATCTACCGACCTACCTAGCCGATGCCGACCGGTGCGGTCTATAGTTGCTATTAACAAGGGCGAATCCAGGATTTTTTTCTGGGAGGGGCACAAGGGGCGGTCCGGCAAAAAAATCAACAAGAGCTGTTAGAAATAAACTTGAAGTATACTTCAAGTCAAGTTTGTTTCTACAAGTTCAAGTATAAAGATTTATGAAAGTGTAAAAATAATAATTATTGATAAGCGCTGCTTATTGATAACTTGCAAACGCTGATTATTGATTATCATCTCTCATTTGCTAGTGCGTAAAAGGGATGCAAAGTACAAAATTCGCAATTCCCGCCAGAAATAGACAAGAGTTTCACTCATGTTCTTTCTGTTAATTTATTCATATTTTTCAACGACTCTCAAATTTGATTTGCTTCTAAGTATACACTGTGATGGAATCTCCATGTACACAAAAAATGCCTTCACGGGGGGGGTTCGCGACCTATTAACCTGGATTTTTTTCAGTATGGGTAAGCAACTAGGTAAAACTAGAAGCATTGAACCTGTGTAAAACCACAGTTTTTTTATTTACGAGCTAATTAAAATCTGATTTAGCGACAGGCGTCCAATCACCACAACGACTGACGCTAATGTGTCATGTATCGTAGTCGCGTATTGCAATACCTCAAAGACCCACTAACTCAATAAAGTATACTTTATAAAAATTCATCTGAAAAATTATGAAGGGTCAAAGCGACAGCAGCATAATGTCAAACATGTCGTCACCTCTGTAATAGCCACATTTGAAACGTTAAATTGCAACTTGCAACCAATCCTCACTTAAAACAAACATGGTAACTCGATTATATAACTAATTTCTGTACAAGGGTCTTATATAAGCGCTAATTTTACTGACTGACGGCATCCTGCGCGGCTATGACGGGTCCTCTAGGCAATACTGTTATCCTCTTTGATTCGGGCAGTTTGCTGTGATCCTGTGACTTCAAGTCTTGCTCTTGAGTATCGGCCGAGCTCCAATACTTCTTGTTGACTAGCATTAGTATCATCAATGCCGGTAAATGTATAAGGGAAAATCTGAACAGCTTTCTCGAACTGCCGCTATCTGATTTTTGGTAAAATTGCCATGCTGAAAATAATTTATACATTTAGTACTGGCACATATAATAAACAGTTACTGTACTGTAGTAGGATTAAGCTGCCTTCGTTCTAAAATTTCTAATTCGGGATATATTATAACCTGCAAGTTTATAACTACATGTCTACTTTAGTCCATAGGAAAACAAATTCGCGGGCAGTTTTCCACAACTAAGCCGCCACATAAAGACCACTTCCCAAAATATCCGCTTTCAATATACCTACATCCGTATTTGTCAGGTTCCCAAATTGTCCATTAAATAATTAATTAAATATTTTTGGACACTTCACACAGCGCCATGTAGCCCCAAACCAAGAAAAGCTTGTATTATGGGAACCAGATAACTAATAGAATACTTAGACTTTTTTGTTTGTAAACAAACAGATATATGGATCTGTATTCTATGTATATGTGTGTATTCTATGGAATACAATACGCAGACACAGAACAAACATCGACGTTCATTACACAAACGTTTGTCCTGAGTGGGAATCGAACCCACAACCTACATCTCAGAAGGCAGAGTAAACTACCAACTGAGCTAACGGACAAGTCAAATGTTACAAAATGTTGGTTTCTTAAAACAGCTTTTTATTTATTGCCTTAAATTGTCCGCTTAAAAAAATCAAAGTATTCATACCTAAGTACATAAAATATAAGTTGAGTGGAAGCGATTCGAGCGCAAACCACATGTTAGTGACTCCTAGATACGGCGAGGCGACACACGTCGCTGTTATAACGCCGGTGTGCCTGAGTGCTACTCTTCTGCAAAGGGCTGGAACAAAAAGATATCACACTAATATTATATAGGCGAAAGTTTGTATGTGTGTATGTTTGTTACTCTTTCATATTCAAACGGCTGAATGGATTTGGATGAACTTCGGTACCAAGATAGCTTATACCCTGGATTAACATATAGGCTACATTTTATCATAATGTAAAAAAAATATTATAATAAATAAATAAATAAAATAAATTATTACTTAAAAATTACAATCCTGAAATCTATTTATTGACGCTATAGCACGTGTATGTATCCATATATTGCTTTCTTACTCCCACTGCATTTCCGACATAATGGTGGAAGTGGGAAAACAATTTTTCTCTACGTTCTGCCAGATTAAGGTTTCGACTGCGGCGACTTTGAACCCAATTATAAAATCCTCACGTACAAAAAGGTACGGAGACATGATAAAAAGAGGGGAGACTCAAAACTTCAGACTTGCAACGCTGTGCGAGTTTAATTGCACTGTATTATAGTTGCATAAGTCGCTATTAATACAAATATATTTTCGGAGAGTCTGTACGAATGGTGAAAATATTTGATTAGGTAGTATTATTTATTCTGTGACTACTAACCGGGGTCAGTAACCGCCATCATCCTATAGCCAGCCCTGGAGTAGTCCGGCCTCAAATTCCAGGATAGCGCGTTGAAATGCGGGAACTGCCACGAGTAGAGTATTACAGCCAAGATGACAGCACCAGAGTCCAGTCCACCGGTGCATCCCGCCCAACCCATTAGTGGGGGGATCGCACCCACTGTAGAAGAAACGTGATATCATGCCCGGCTGCACTAATGTATGACAGCTCCTAAATTCGCATTTATCCGTAAGTTATCCGTAATAAGTATTTATTAGGAACCAAAAACAATTTCACTTAAAAGCAAATGAGAATCGATGACACCTGCAGAAGTACGAGACCGTGTCGCAGATGTCAACGCCCTCCTCCGTAAATGGGATCAGTAAAGTTCTAAACTAAAAACAATGTAGGCAACAAATATGATAAAGTTTTTAACAAAGATAACATTTGAGAAAATTTAAAATAATAAATGCTACGTAGGGATATAAAAAAAGGTAATATTACGATTTAAGTATGGGAAATAGGCAAGCAAATGAGAGGAATGTGAACGTGTGTTGTGTGATGCGTGGTGTGGGGTGTGTTGTGATAGTGAGTCTTATTTCACAACCACAAAGAGGTCTTTAGTATCTTGATATGATAAAGTTTGTGTAAGAGTTTTCATATGTAGGTTTGCAATAAAGTTTCTATTGTCTGTGGCAACTTCTATAATTCTCTTTGTCTAATGTCAAATGTGTCTCGGAAAATACGGCGGACGTGCCGGTCGCAAATAAATGAACTATTGCCTAATATAAAATGGTTTGCTTCATATTCCCATAAAACCCACTGCCATACTCAGCTACCAAGACGCTTAACCTAACAGGTTATGGGCCCAGAGGCATCGTGTGTTTTATGAGGAATTAGGTATATGAAGTAAAAAAAAAGTGAACCACGAAGGAACTAGAAAGTTCGGTTGAGAAGGCAAGTCGAGAAGAAGGAGACCAGCCAGAATGGATAAAGTAAATACAGAAGTAAAGCTAGCAGGCGCTAGTAACTGGAATGTCTGGAAATTTCAAGTAAAAATTATGTTCCAAGCAATGGATTTGTATGACGTGTTGGAAACAAATAAAATAAATGACGATCAGTGGGTCAAAAAGGACCAGAAAGCCCAATGCCTCCTAGTTATGAATACAGAGGAATCAGTCCTGGTGCATTTGTTGAATAAAAAGACGGCTAAAGAAATGTGGGATAAGTTGCATTCGATTTATGAGAAAAAGTCTAGCACATCTCTTCATAACGAACAGCAAAAGTTTTTCTTGCTCACATGTGACGGTGATGATATAATTACATTTTTATCAAAACTGGAAGAGTTACGAGGCCGGATAGGACAAATGGGCGAAATTATTTCTGATAAGATGTTGGTTACGAAAGTGTTATTGTCACTACCTGAAAAATATAAGCATTTCGTTGCAGCTTGGGAGTCAGTCCCAGAGGATAAGCAGACTTTGGATGAATTAACTGCACGTTTATTGGTGGAAGAAGAGAGAGTGACAGGCGTAGCGCAAAGTTCTTCGGTTGCGCTGGCTGCTAAAACAATGCCGAAAGATAAGAAGTGTTTTGCATGTGGAAAGGTGGGTCATTTCAAAAATAACTGCAAAAGTAATATAACATGCCATTACTGCAAAAAGGCAGGGCACTTAATTAAGGAGTGCAGAGTGCGTTTGAACAAAGAAAGAGGTAATAAAAATACAGAAAGTCAGTCAAATGCTTTTGTGGCGTCGATGTGTGAGAATGACCAATGGGTGGTAGACACAGGTGCCAGTGAACACATGTGCTTTCAGAAGGAGCTCTTTACCGATTACAAAGAGATAAAACATTCACGCAGTATAGTGATTGGTGATGGCAATGAATTGAGCGTCGAAGGAGAAGGCACCATAGAGTTATTATCACATGATGGAAGGAAATGGATTAATACCTCTTTGTCAAATGTATTGTTTGTACCGAAACTGACAGTAAATTTGTTTTCGGTAAGAAGTGTCATAGATAAAGGTTACCAAATGCAATTTAATAGTGAAAATTGCGAGATTATGAAAGGAAATAATGTTAAAGCGGTGGGTATACGAAAAGGCAAATTATATCTGATGAAGTTTGCAGTAAAAGGTGTGGCTGCGGTGAGTATGGAAAAAGAAAGTTTAGACATTTGGCATCAGAAATTAGGCCACCAGAATTATAAATATGTGAAGTCAGTATTGGATAAAAATAATATAAAATATGAAGACGAAAAGGAACAGTGTGAAGCGTGTCTTGAAGGCAAGATGCATAAATTTCCGTTACCAGAGAGTACGACGAGAACTACCCAAACATGCGAGTTGATACACATGGATGTGTGTGGACCTATGGAAAATACTTCGTTGGGAGGTTCAAAGTATTTCTTGGTGATGAAAGATGATTTCTCAAGGTATAGACATGTATATTTTCTGCAAAAGAAGGATAAAGTATTTGAGAAAATTAAAATGTTTGTGACAATGGCAGAAAAGGATACCAGAAACAAGGTTAAAATGATAAGGACAGATAACGGAGCAGAATTTATAAACAAAAATGTAAAGAAGTTTTTAGAAGAAAAAGGAATAAGACATCAAACATCAGTGGCATACACACCAGAACAAAATGGTAAGGTTGAAAGAGATAATCGTACTATTGTGGAGTCAGCAAGGACGATGTTGATGGCAAAAGGCCTGAGTAAGAGATTATGGGCAGAAGCTGTCAATACTGCTACATACATAATAAACAGAACAGGAAAAAGCTGTGTACCGGAGAAGACACCTTATGAAATATGGTTTCAAAAGTCATACAACATAAACCAGTTGAAAGTGTTTGGTACAGAAGTGTATGTACACGTACCTGATGTAAGAAGAAAGAAATGGGATTCAAAAAGTGAAAAAGGTTTATTTGTGGGATATGGAGATTCAGGTGCAACTGAAAGCAAAGGATATAGGATTTTTACACCGGGAACCATAAGAGTCGATGTAAAGCGAGATGTAGTTTTTAAAGAGGAAAAGAAAGAACAAGGAAATTCATCAAACTTATTACGAGAGTGTTACAGAGAATGTTTCGAAGTGAAAGAATTAGAAAAATGTTCAGATGATGAATATGAAGTACCAGAAGAAGAAATTGTCACTAAAGATCAGAAAGATGTTGGAAAAGTGGTTAGTGCGAGTAGAGAGAAGGAAAAGAGAGAAATAAGAAGGCCGGTATGGCATAGTGATTATGATACAAATTTCTTATGTATGATGATAGAACCAGCAACTTACGAGGAGGGCATAAATAGTAAGAACTCGGAAAAATTGAAGAAATCTATGGAGATAGAGTTGAGTGTATTAGCGATAAAATTAAATGTACCAGTACATCACATGATTGTTCGTAGTGATTTTCTGAATGGTGAAATTGATAAAGAAAAATCGCTTAAGTACTGGAATATGAAATTTAAAAAGAAAATGTGCTCCAATGGAGAATAAGTTCCAATTAGTAAGTATGAGGTTAATGACCGTGTGTACGAGTATAAATGTAAAAAATAAATTAGGTTTTCTAATGGCTGTATACTGTGCAATGCTCTAAAACAGATTTATTGATATTTGTGTAGTTTTCAGAATTGGTGCTAATGAGAATTTGTGCTATTAAAAGAGTATTGATATACGAGTACGTCAGAAGCACAATTGATTTAAAACTTGTGTATTCATGTAAAAATGATATGTTGATAATTTTAGGAAAAGTTTAGTGTTTGACTGATTTGTATAAGTTTGTGATTATTTTTATGGGGTGTTCAATTTTAAAGATTTTTTGGTTGTGCGTGTTTACGGACTCTTGGTATATCGTTATGTCATAGAGTAGGGAATTAGGGATTTGTTGGAAAGTATATTATTTAGTTTATAGTGTTATACGAGATTGCTAGGTGTCAGGGTTGTCACACAACAATATCAGAAGGGTTGTTTAATGTTTAGTTTATTTTAAAAGTTTCGAGAAACTTTATTGAGGGGGCGTGTAAGAGTTTTCATATGTAGGTTTGCAATAAAGTTTCTATTGTCTGTGGCAACTTCTATAATTCTCTTTGTCTAATGTCAAATGTGTCTCGGAAAATACGGCGGACGTGCCGGTCGCAAATAAATGAACTATTGCCTAATATAAAATGGTTTGCTTCATATTCCCATAAAACCCACTGCCATACTCAGCTACCAAGACGCTTAACCTAACAGTTTGAAGCCATTCGACACATTTTAGTTTGCAATTATATAACGTTAGGGAATAAATATTTAATTGCCTTATACATACGCGTAACAGTTTACGCATTTTAGTGCGTCCTAGAGAGATAAGTGCGACTTAGGATTCAATCTTTAGTGCATATAGAATAATTAGAGATTCGACATCAGTATTAGCGTTTTAGTACATCTTATCAATAATATAAACTAGAAGCGCTCCGCGGTTTCACCCGCAACTTATTCGTTTTTCCGCGGAACAATTGATTTTCCGCAAAAGTTATATCTTATGTTGATCTTAGTAGTATAAGGATTTTGTGCGAATAATTTCATCAAAGTCGGAACAGCAGTTTTGGCTGAAAGTCCGGGCATTTTCTCCTTTTCCGGCAAATTCATAGTCCAAATAAAAATTACAAACTTATAGGCATTTTAAAATACAGTAATAGAAAGAGACAGCTCTAACACGCCGTGACGTCAGTTACCAGTCCTTCATAGTACTTAATTATTAAGCTGTGGTACCTCTATAGTAGCTCTACATACAATATCTTTGGCCAGTCACAAGCTATGCCTTCATAGTAGCTGTGAGGAAGCTCAACACGATCTCTGTCGATGGACAGACGATGCCCCCTTCAGAAACTTTAAAAACGTTTTAACGCGATTTATTTCATTTTTTATATCTTAACATTAATTTTTAAACCGTTTTATGAAAATAACATTTACTTTTTCAGTTTGAAAACTATCGTGAGTATGACACATTTTGCAAAATAAATAACGGCTAAACTCACGTCAGTTAAAAAGTCGAAATTACTCCGAACAGGTTTCGGACATTTTCGATGTCTTTCGTCTAATATTTACTTGTTCATTTTGAATAGTAGTCGAATAGCGTATTCTGTGTATTGATGTGTAATCGTCTATTATCACGAGAGACAGTTGAACTTACCGACTGAGCCAAGCCAAGTGTTCAGGATGGACATACGTTTCATTGGTGTGTAAACGGACGTGTACAGTATAAGGTTGGTAGCACCGAGCGCCGCCGTCAAAGGGTTCACGCCAAAGTACAGGATGCCCAGTCCAGTAGCGCTCGACATCGCCGCGAAACTTACCGCGTGGACTGGCCTGAAAGATGCTATGTGTAAATTGAAGGGTTGAGAATAAAAAGGGTTTAACTGTCAAATTGACAGTTTCGAGAAAATTGACTTTAAACGTCAACGGCGTCATTTTAATGTAGAGTGCTTATAAGGTTATAGAAAAGGTTAATGTAAGTTTCAGTTGCTTGAAAATGTTTAATTCTATTTTAAAATACTAAATATAGTACTAATTCATACAATTACTGTAAAAATAAAATATATATAATAATGTTTTTATGCTAAGCGAACTGTATTCCTGTGACAGATAAACCGTTTTTAGACTCAAAATCTTGAGATTTAAGCTTCATTTCGGTATTTTGAGAATGTATTATTGAAGATAATTTTACGCTGAATCCAACAATACCCATAAGTCATTTTGTGAAAAAAATTAGTTAAATCCTTTTTATCCTCACCCCTTCAATTATGCTCATACTAAAATCTTCATTCATGTCTAGAGTTGACAAGAGTAAATACACCATTATTAGGAGCCTGGCAGATCGCCTGATGCGATCTGCAACGTACTGACAATGGTTGGCTACCGCCACCTAATGTTTTTATTTTAATTTAATTTTTAATGTCACATTGGTTTTTTAGTGTATTTTTAAATCTGTTTTATGTGTATACTTTCTTATAACTATGGATTCTGAGTCGGAAATAAAGTTATATTACAACTGGCCCGATAGCTCAGTTGGTAGTAACCCTGCCTTCTGAACTGTAGGTTGTGGGTTCGATTCCCACCCAGGACAAATATTTGTGTGATGAACATAGGTGTTTTTTCTGTGTCTGGATGTTATATTGTATGTATGTATTTACAAACAAAAAGTATCTAAGTATTGTATCAGTTATCTGGTTCCCATAGCTTTGCTTAGTTTGGCGCTAGATGGCGCTGTGTGAAATGTCCAAACATATTATTATTATTATTATCAAAACAGCTACGCCCCTCAGACAAAATCTTGGCAATGATGACGAAATATTATGATTAACTTTAATCTTTGACCGCGCTCTTATCAGATGGAAAGTAACCACGTGTCTACGATAGTACATGAAATGCCCAGAAGATACAATACAATAATACTTTATTAAACACCAACTAATACATAACATCTTTAAAAAACTTACAAAGAATGGTAGAACAAAGGGCCTCTGTGGTGTGGTGGTTGAGCAGGTAAGCTCATAACCAAGAGGTGGCGGGTTCGATTCCCGCGACAGGACAAGTATTTGTGCATAGAAAAAAGGGCAAATACTTGTCTGTGTGTTGTGGGACCATGGTCTTCGTAGTTCCTGGGTCCCACATACAGGGAATCCTAGTTAGGGTCCAGGATCTATGTATGTGATCGTTGGGCGTTATTTATTTATCGCATTAAGCGATTTCTTCCAGGCTTTCTTTCCTTAGATACCTATTCACTTATACTCTTTCAGCCTTATTAATAAACGGGTATTAGTCTCGGATTAGTTACTTCAGCTTTTGTCTTTTTTTTGCTACTGGAATATTTAGCTGGATCGAAAGAGACAAAAGATGGTGTAACTAGTCTAGTTTGTGTATATTAATAAGGCTGTTCTAGTCTAGTCTCTATATTGGTAAGCTAACCCTCTGGCAAGATAATTGGTAACGTAACATTTAAATACTTTCCATGCTTTTGGAATAAATATGTACAAGTACAAGGATGTAGGTATATTTACCAAGTAATGAAATGAAATGATATTTATTTTCTGAAATAAATATAGGTAACCACCTACCCAAACATCGTAGGAATTTTTAGAATTTAGGAGGTAGTTAGAGAGTAGTAATAGGCAATAGTTTCTATTTATCTATATTTCTTTTTATTTTAAATTGTTTTACACTACCGTATATTATTTTAATCTTTTTTTTATGTAACGAAATTATATGACGAGCTTGCGCTCGCCTGATGTTAAGCGACACGACTGCCCTTATCAGTTGCAGTGACACTTGAAACTCTAAAGTATAGTTTCGCGTGACACTGCACTGCGCACGTCATTCTGAGACATTAGAACAGTCTAGCAATAAGATAAATAGACAGTGAGATTAGGTCATAAAGTCTCATTTGCTCAGTCATTTCACTAGCTACAGTGCCCTTCTGGAACACAGTAGAGCTTGCGCACTACTGCTTGGCGGCAGAATAACTGGCAAAGCGGTGGTACCTACCTAGACGAACTTTTCAGAAAAGTCCTACCACCTAGTAAAGCTGATACTTTCCATCCAAAAGTTGTCTGGATTGCACCATTGCACTAGTACTTAAGATTTATTTTATTGTTGCATATTTTAAATTTTATTGGTGAGACAATAAAGAGTCTTCTATCTATCTACATCAAGCCCGGCGCATTTTAGGTGAAGCGCGGAGTGCATGGGATCGGGCGGATCCGTAACGCGTTAGAAAAGCACAGCTATAGCGATAGAAAGTGTGGCACCGGCCTAGTCTAAGGTAGACTTATAGCTCTGCGAGCTGAACTGCACTTTATTGTGTTACAGCAAGAGTTGCTATTCAATTAAATAACTTCGCAGTGAAGCTTCTGTACTTTACTATTAACTCTTCTGGTGCTTAGACAGAGTAACTTTTGAATCCGTACTATACGCACTATTAATCACACTATCGCACTTCACACTAATATTATAAAGGCGAAAGTTTGTATGTGTGTATGTTTGTTACTCCTTCACGCTCAAACGGCTGAATGAATTTGGATGAAATTCGGTACCAAGATAGCTTATACACTGGATTAACATATAGGCTACATTTTATCCTGGAAAAGTGAAATTTTCCCGTGGGATGAGCAAATAATTAAAATACTTTTTATCCGCGAGTGAAACCGCGGGGCGCAACTAGTATAATTATATATGTGTATTGGTTGAGCAGGTCGGCTCCTAACTCGGAAGCTGCGGGTACGATTCCCGCAATATGACAAGTATTTGTGCACAGAAATAAGCGCTAGTACTTGTTCTGTTTGGAAATTATGGGTCCTTCAGGTCCTATAGTTCCTGGGTCCAGGCTAGGGTTCCTAGTTAGGGTCGGGACCCTAACTTTTTTCTATTTGCGAGGTCCGAATATTCTACTATGTTTTTTTGAAAATGTTTTTGTGGTTAGTTTATAATAACATATTAAGATAGATAGATATATATATAAATCTAGATAGATAGATATATATATATATATATATCTAAGATAGATATATATGTATCTATCTATCGATAAAACTCTTTAATGAAACACCACATTAAAGATACTGCTTCATGCGTGTTCGCGCTAGAAATCTTAATTTTCCGGTATAATTATTAAAAAATAAAATAAATAACGCCTAACGATCACACATAGATCCGGGATCTATCGTTTATTTAATTGATAAAAAGGTGGTTAAATTTTTTGTGAAGTGACGATAAAGATGTTCCGATTCCCATATCACTAGCACGTGTTTCTTAGTACCTATTCGTGTTATATTTTACGTATTATCAAATATATTGGGTTCCAAATCATTCACCCATATATACGTTCGTTCACCCATATATAAATTCGTCAGCATTGTCTCTCTGCCTGTTTGTAAGCAGTAAGTAGTTTTACTGGTAGGACTTTACTGCAAAGTTCGTCTAGGTAGGTACCACAGCTTTGCCAGTTATTCTGCCGCCAAGCAGTAGTGCGCAAGCGTGTGTTCCGGTTTGAAGGGCACTGTAGCTAGTGAAATTACTGGGCAAATGAGACTTTATGATCTGATCTCACAGTTAAGTAATCTTATTACTAGATTGTGCTGATGTCTCAGGATGACGTGCGCAGTGCAGTGTCACGCGAACCTCTATACTTTAAAGTTCCGAGTGACACTGCAGCTGGTATGGGCAGCCGTGTCATTTAACATCAGGCGAACGGTAAGCTCGTCACGTCATTCCTTAAAAAAAAAAAAAAAACGGGTGATTATATGAAAATCGATATGGTTTAAACCCTGGGAATGTTTTGTAGGTATAAAAACATAAATATATTATCAATAAATAAATGATAGCTGATGATTTGACCGGCAAAAGTTCGATACGCTATACGAGTATAAAACACGAGTGGCCTACAATAACATTTACAGGCATCGTATCGTATAGGATTCGAATCAAATATTAATTATGTATTTATAAATATATGTCGACATTTCACACAGTATTGTATTGTATTGTAAATATATACATAGAATACAATATAACACCCAGGCACAGAACAAAGATACCGATGTTCATCACACAAATGGTGGGATTCGAACCCACAACCTAAGCTCAGAAGGCAGGGTTACTACCAACTGGGCTATCGAGTCAGTCAAGACATTTTATTTAGATTATATCTTATAAGTCAAATCCGCATATCCGTACTTGCTCAGCGTAGTTGATTTCTGATCATTGTGAAAAGGCTATGTTATGGGCAGTAGAGAAAACGGTCGGCTAATGTACTCTTTTTTTTGACTGCAGTGGGAACGCATGATCTGCTAAGCGATCATGTAAATTGATCGTAATTGATAGAACCACATAAATGTATGGATTAGACCGTTTCAAGACGCTGTTTATGTGCATAGTTACTATGGAAATTTCACATTTGGAATATTATTTATTGTACATAAGTAATCTCGATCGAGCAAATGTCATTAAAGAACTAAAACCTATGTATACGATTATTCTTTACTAGTTGCGCCCCTCGGTTTCACCGGATAAAAAGTATTTTAATTACTTGCTCATCCCACGGGAAAATTTCACTTTTCCGGGATAAAATGTAGCCTATATGTTAATCCAGTGTATAAGCTATCTTGGTATCGAATTTCATCCAAATCCATTCAGCCGTTTGAGCGTGAAGGAGTAACAAACATACACACATACAAACTTTCGCCTTTATAATTTTAGTGTGATTTTGTAGTCTACGATGTAGACTACAAGATAAAGAATGTAACAAATAAGAATTAATAATAATAATATGTGAGGACATTTCACACAGCGCCATCTAGCCCCAAACTAAGCAAAGCTTGTACTATGGGAACTAGATAACTGATACAATACTTAGATACTTTTTTTTTAAAAATACATACATAGAATAGAATATAACACCCAGACACAGAACAAACACCTATGTTCATCACACAAATGTTGTCCTAGGTGGGAATCGAACCCACAACCCATAGGTCAGAAGGCAGGGTTGCTACCAACTGAGCTATCGGGCCAGTCAATTAGAAGAATTCTAAGAACCGTAACCTCTGTTTCACTACTAATTACTAAGTACTTACTCCAATAGTCCCTTCACAAGCACACGGTTCTTCGTCCTCGACATCTGAGCATCGAACGGCACTTCATGGTACTGGTTGACAGCGTTAGCCGCAGCCGACACGAACCCTGTCCCCGCAGCGCACAGTGCAAACGTTGTGAGTTCGAACGGAGCCGGCGCGAGCGCGTAACCAGCCATGGACGTCATTACCACTAGAGCTGGAAGGCAAGTAAGGTGTTCAGTTTTGGCGGGAAAGCGAAAAAGATTGCGTCACCGCATTGTATTATTTTCCTAAACTTGTGTTATTTTCAGTGTTAGTGCATAAAATTGGTGGCATTCTATTCGTTAAGTGCTGGATTACAGGCGTGAGTGTGGGAAAATGGTATAATGATGGTGAAACGTTTCTTTTCGTGGTATTTCCAAAACTCCATAGAAGCTTCAAGTTGCCACCACTTTACTAGGAGTATGACTTTGACTAGACTATGACTTGACTGACTTGACTTGATGACTTCGACTGTGACTTGACACATATTTGCGTGAAATATCATTAACTTGATAAATTATCAATTACTGGACACTGGCTAAATACACAAAAGTGTGGAGCCAAAACATACAAAAAAAATAAGTAAGGTGTTGTTGTTTACCGCGTTTTTGAAGTAAAACTTTTTACGTACACTTGGGTTGGGGGTAAGCTGGTGAGGCGAATGGAAGTTGAGAGGGAGATATACTTATATCTCCCCTTCTACGAGAAAGACAGTTACGTTTCATATATTAGGTCTTTACCTATGAAATTGCCGTTTTGTTTGAAAAAAGTTAAAGTATTTTTTTTCGAACTTATTTATTTCTTTTATTCAAAGTAATCACCCCTGCAATCAATGCATCTTTGCCAACGCTGTGGCAGTTTATGGATGCCCTTCTTGAAAAAATCAGCAGGACGGGAGACAACAAACTCTTCAAAGGCGTTTTGTACTGCCTCTCGGGAATTGAATTTTTTTCCCGCTAAAAAGTTGTCCAAATTTTGGAAAAAGTAATAGTCGGTAGGCGCATGATCTGGTGAGTATGGCGGATGAGGGAGAGCTTCCAAACCCAACTCATGCAGCTTAGAGACGGTCTGTTGTGCAGTATGGGGTCGCGCGTTGTCGTGAAGTAGCAGTGGAGACGACCGATTGACCAAAACTGGTTGCAGACGTGCTAGTTTCGCCATCAGTGTGGTCAGTTCTTCAATGTACACATCTGCAGTAATGCTCTCGCCGTTTTGTAAAAAGCTATGATGAATCACACCAGCACTAGACCACCAAACTGTGACCATCACCTTTCTAGGGGTCATTTTTCGTTTTGCACATTGCTTTGGTACCGAACCAGGATCTAACCAACTTGCTGAGCGCTTTCGATTGTCAAAAAGAATCCATTTTTCGTCGCACGTAACAATTCGGTTCAAAATTCCTTCATTTCTGTGCCTGTTAAGCAGCGCAAGGCAAGTCTCGACGCGTACGTTGCGCTGGCGATCGTTAAGTTCGTGGGGCACCCATCTATCAAGCTTTTTTATCTTGCCAATCTGTCGCAAATGGACCAATATTGTTTTGATGCTAACATCAAAAGCTGCTGCCAGCTCAGCTGTAGATTGAGATTCATCAGCTTCCACAATCGCCTTTAATTCATCATTGTTGACCAAAGTTACCGGACGACCACGAGGTTCATTTTTCAAGTCAAAATTCCCAGAACGGAACCGAGCAAACCAATAACGGGTTGTACGTTCGTTTGTACAGTTCTCTCCGTAAACGTCGTTGATGTTCCGTGTCGTTTGTGCCGCGTTGGTGCCACGACGGAACTCATATTCTATAATTACACGAAATTTCAAAGTATCCATTATGAGGAAAAATGTTGAAATGTAATGAAAATACAACGCTAATCAATAAACAAAGGACTTATATTGTAAATAGAATGTCATATTTTTAAAACAAAATTAATTTAAATTTAGAATTCATAGCCAATCAAAACTTTTTTTTGTTTGAAAAAGTCTGTACTGCAATACGGCAATTTCATAGGTAAAGACCTATTATTATTGTATGGGAAGAGAGATGGAGCTAAAGAAGTTTTACTTCAGTCGTGTGGTCTAAAGCACACTCGTTTTTTTTATTAACTCGCTTCTGGTCTGTCTTTTTTTCTTACCGATGAGACTAGAAGCTATAACGTTAGAGAAGCAAATACTTGATTTTTCAAGCGACTTCAAAAATAACTCAATTCAGTTTTTTTAAATGTTTGTTAGCTCGGATCGCCGACATTGATTAACCGATTTTGAAATATTTTTTGTTATTTGAAAGGAATATATTTCATATTGGTCCCATAGAAATTTCATCAAAATCAGTTTAGTAGAAAATGCGATTGTGAAAAATTAATATAAATATGTGTACAGAATTCACACAGCATCATCTAGCCACAAACTAAGCAAAGCAAGTACATTGGGAACCAGATAACTGATAGAATACTCAGATATTTTTAGTTTGTATTATATATATGACGGCGGCTACGTCCAGTTATAAACTCTATGCACAGCGATCGAGCACCGTAATTTACCCTGTGGTGGCATTAAATTTATTACAGTGGCAGCACCGGCAACTGTCATGGCGCCCCTACCTGTCTGGCTATATAAAGGGATCGATTGGTGTGCTACGGATCATTCTTGTTTCAGACACGGCGCGGTGTGGACATGCTGAAGGCCTATAGTTATATAGGTTGCAACCTATCTACCCACAACACGTTTCTGCCCATATCAGAAGTGGGATTGCCCATTTCTACATCACTCTTCAAGCAACGCGAAACGTGACGAGACGTGATGTGAATGATGACGTGACGGCGGGTGACACTAATATCAAATTTAGTTGCAGGGTTAACCCAAACCAGTGAAAAAAAAATGGAAAAAAAGTAACGATTCGTTTTTTTCGAGAAAAAAAGAGAATGTAAAAATGATGACAAGAAAAATGTGTCTGAATGCTAAAGGGATAATCTATCCGGACTAGCACTAATGGTCCATAAAAAAAAATTTTGGTTTCTAAAGGGATATCTATCCGGTCTAGCACTAATTGGTCCATTAAAAAAATGTAGGAATGATGATTTTTGGTTGCTATAGGGATATCTATCCGGTTAGCATTATTCGGTCCATTTTTTATAAATGAAGGTATACTAATGGTCCTGAAGGGTTAACCCTGACGATGACTGGAAGGTTAAAATACTTTTGACTAATCAAATTGAAAACTAATGTTTTGACTTTGACTTAGACTCCAAGTTTAACTCCATTTAATTGTCAGGATGAACGAGCAATTACACTGATACTTATGTCCCTCACTAGGTACAAAGTGAAGCTAAGCGTACGAGGACGTACGCACGTCAGTATGGCCGTGACGGCGGCTACGTCCAGTTATAAACTCTATGCACAGCGATCGAGCACCGTAATTTACCCTGTGGTGGCATTAAATTTATTACAGTGGCAGCACCGGCAACTGTCATGGCGCCCCTACCTGTCTGGCTATATAAAGGGATCGATTGGTGTGCTACGGATCATTCTTGTTTCAGACACGGCGCGGTGTGGACATGCTGAAGGCCTATAGTTATATAGGTTGCAACCTATCTACCCACAACACGTTTCTGCCCATATATACATAGTGTATATTTACAATACATAAATAGTATATATTTACAATCATACAAAGTATATACTTACATTGTTTTCAGTTTCGTTTTCAGTTTAATTTTAAACTTTTGACCTTATTTTGACTGGCCCTATAGCTCAGTTGGTTCTTCCCCTGCCCCTGAACCCTGCCTTCTGAACAGTTGGTTGTGGGTTCGATTCCCACCCAGGACAAACATTTGTGTGATGAACATAGGTGTTTGTTCTGTGTTTGGGTGTTATATTGTATTATATGTATGTATTTACAAACAAAAAGTATCTAAGTATTGTATCAGTTATCTGGTTCCCATAATACAAGCTTTGCTTAGTTTGGGGCTAGATGGCGTTGTGTGAGATGTCCACACATATTATATTATTATTTAAATATATTATTTTTAAGGTAGTTTTAATCAACTTACAAGTCAACCTAAACTTGGAAAGCATCATGCTGTACTGCATAATGTTGTTTTTTCTGTCTATTGAAGGGATCTCCTTCCACATCCTGTTGTCCTGTTTGTCCTTGTCCTTTTTACTCTTAATGGTGGCCGATGTCTGAATCTGAGTGGCGACGGGTATTTTACTCCTCCAGCAGTGTGTGGTCGATATGCGAGCCAGTTGCTGTGGCAGAGTACCACCCTGACGGAAAAAAACAACTAGTTTTTTACAAAAGCATCTAACTTTTGCCAGTGCATAAATCTATGTATTAATACTCTCTGGAGACTACATAAAATAAAAATATCAAAGTAAAACTCCTTTACTTGATTTGACTTGGGAGTAAGCTGGTGAGACGAACGGAAGTTGAGAGGGAGATATAACCCTCTCTACGTGAACATAGAAAGAAAGAGTTACGTTTCGTATACTGTAGGAGCAAGAGAGATAGAGCTAAAGAAGTTTTATTTCAGTCTAAAGCACACTTTTTTTTAATATTTCGTAGATTTATGTACTGGCAGCGGAAAAATTTTCAGATTTTTTAGAGGGGCGCCTCTAGTAAATAGAATATGATTTTTATGATAAAATAATAATAATAACACCCAACGATCACATACATAGATCCTGGACCCTAACTAGGATTCCCTGTGTCTAGAGACTCAGGAACTACGAGGACCATGGTCCCACAAAACCCAGACACAGAACAAGTATTTGCGCTTTTTTTTTCTGTGCACAAATACTTGTCTGCCGCGGAAATAGAACCCGCCGCCTCTGAGTTATGAGCCGACCTGCTCAACCACCACACCACAGGGGCTGTCTATGTTTATGAGGCAATTTAAGTGCTAATGATTGCAAATTTACAATAAGAGAGATTTTAAGTATGTACTTATTATATCAATTAAATTTAATGTGCTGTTTTAACACAGTAAAATAAGTAGTTTATAAACTTAACATAATACATAATGTATATTTTGTAATCAGCAAGCAAAAGAAATTAAAAAAAAAGCACAATCACTTGAAATGTTATCATTCCCTTGACCTTACGAATCTGTAAAACTTTATTCTTTGATAACAGAAAAGTATTCTAAAAAATATGTATTATCAATTTGTAAACCTCAACAAAAACCTAGTTGGTTTGGATACCCTTTTGTTGCAATGCCAATTAAGTTCATCATCATTCACATTATCATACCTTTATTGTGTAAGGCTAGGGTTTAATATATTTTTTATTAACTAGCTGGCTCGCGCGGTTTCGAAGGAGTTAGTTAGTTTTACACACTAACCTTGTCTACAGGAACAGGGAGTGGAGAGAGAAAAAGATAGGGGAAAAGGATGAATGGATTTTAATATCTCCCATGTGCCTGCATTTGATCCATTAATTTTTTCCCCTATCTATTCTCTACATTTCAGAATAAGCAGTAGCGATATTTAAGTACTTAATAGCTCTGCACTCATGAATCCGGCCGCTATGAAATCACCACCAATCAAGATATTCAAATAATTATTTCATTGTTTTTTTACTGTTTTATTAATCTAAACTAATATTATGAAGAGGAAAGATTTGATTGTTTGTTTGCATTGAAACTACTGGACTGATTTGAAAAATTCTTTCACCATTAGAATCCTACAGTAACCCTTATGAACATGGGCATGGGTACAATTTAAAAAAATTGCATAAATACTATTTTAGGGCTTCGCGCAACCCGCACTTGGCCGTTTTTGAATACATAAATTACCCAAAATGTTAGTCTGAAAAATTTGCTATATCCACACAAATTTCCACTGAAATCTGTTCAGTAGTTTCAGCGTTATGCCTGTTCGAAGGGACAAGCAGAAAGACAAAAAATAAGAAAAAAAAAATGTTTTTACTTCTTTATTGATATACATTAAAGAAGTGTACTGCAAATAACATTTTAAAGTACAGCTTTAGCCTAGTTACAGATATTATTATATGTAAAAATAGATGCACAAATGTTACTATGTTGACTCAGACAAAACAAACAACAGTATTGCAATAAATAACTTGTTAATTAATAGTTCTGATAAGGTTTTGTACTGTCATAATTACTTACTATGTTGCTATTACAAACTGTACCTACAAATAAGATATTTTTAGGTATATATATTTTTTTAATTATGATAAATAAAAATCAATGCTTTTGCCCAAACATCAATTCACACAAGCATGCAACATAATATAAAATAAAAACAATAGTAAAATTATAAATCAAAAAATCTGACTTTCAGAATAAAACTACTATAAATATGTGATAAAAAATGATGTCAATTATAGGACACTTTTTGTGAAAATATTTTGGAACCTTAACCGTGACAATAATCTTTTGTTAGTTTAAGTCTTATTTTATTTTTGAAGAAGTAAATAAGCTATTATACTTACACCGAATTTAAGCAGCACCAATTTGGTAGAGAGACCAACATTGCCATTCTTGAGGCACAGTCTGCAGTGCAGGACTTTTAGTAAAGACATATTTATATTACAAGAGTGTGCTTTGCTCTAACATCCTGAAAGAAAGAGAAAATAATATTTTAGATTAGGAATACAGAAAATTTAAAAAAAACATCATAGTGAAGGGTTAATTTTTATGGTAACCTAAAACTGAAGTGTTGTTGTATTAATCATTAATGAGTTTAACTTCTTATTCGTTTTATTAAAGATTAGATGTTAATATTCAATGTTATTTAATAACAAGTATCCTAAGAAACTTATGGTTAATCATAACATTGTATAATGCTTAGCTTCATACTACTTATCTTATATACATACAAATACTTATTATCATAAATACCTAGGCAAAAAAATTGATTTTCTCTTACCGAGTTTGGCAATTTAACAAATTATTATTTGACCAGAATATATGAAAATTACTATATTAGGCTAACCATGTGTAGAAATTTTAATAAATAGTATTTCATGCACTTAAAAAAATATTTGTGACTACACTCTCAGAAGAACGAAGCAGTACTGCGCCACAAGTTCAACGAGACGTTTATCAAGGGAGGTCTAGTAACAAAAACGTTTTAGATATGAATATGGTGTGGTTGAGTTCCTGTATAAATAATTAATCACTATCAGATACGGCGCCTATGAAAATATCGTAACAGTAACTAAAGGAACTCTAGGGAAAGCTTTAATGATATGTAGCTTAACAATTGGGATACAATTTAATTAAAAGTGATTACGAAACGAACGAAAAATATGGTTATCTCGCAGTTTCATGTATATTGATTAAAATGTTCAACAACAGAAAACCAATGACTTACGTAGTGGATAGTACAGTTAGAGTAAAATAATTCACAAAGAATACTATTTTTATATCTTCATTCTGTATTTTATTTACGTTTCTAAAATATTCATTCGAAAACATGTAGGTTATTTTTGTAATTCTGACAGTAAATGTATAACACTTGACATGGACAGATGACAGTTGAAGGCCAAGGCTGATTTTGACGTTTCATGACCTCATGCATGAATTGCCAGCAAAAAACAAAAAAGCTTTTTGTAGATATATTTTTATATGTGAGTGAACATAGACTTCTAAAATGATAAAGTGCGACGTATAAGATTTTTCAACTTGACTTGACTTCTTGGTTTTGGCCTCTGCGACCTGATTTTTCAAACTCTCATGTAAATAAAACGGCATGGAAGTTTTTTTTTTTTTTTAAATGATATTTGTACTTCATTTAATATTTATCATTAACTGTAGTACAAATAGCTAATAAACAGCATTATTTAAAAAGAAATTTATGAATAATACCAAAGACTAATCTTTGATATTATTGATAAATTTTTTTACCCGTTATATTTCTTTGTTAATTGTGATAAAATGTAACGCATTAGACTTAAGTTCGGTAATGTTATTTTTTTATGATAAATAGTAACCAAAAATAAGTGAATTCTGTAACTGCTATCAGTTAGTGTTTCTCTTTCTGTTAGGACATTGTAAAGTCTATAACCATGAGCGGAAACTATTTAAAGCTTTTCGATGTTCACAATTATAATATATGATCATTTAAGCTGCTGTTAGTTTTTCAAATGTAAGAAAATAAAATAATATAAATATAAATCAATTAATTATATTGTGTGCTCTAAGTAATACATTATATTTTTACAGTAATTGTACGTTCAATAATCGTTAATACAAAAATAAACTTGACCAAAAATAATATATATATAGACTAAAATAAACTAGTTTAGTTTTGTATTAACGACTATTGCTCTAAGTTATAAATGAAATCTTGACATGTGTACGGTTTGATGACTGAGTATCGTTCTATAACATAGAACGAGCCTTGCAAAAATCCATGGCTCAAATATGTCAAATAACATAAACTAACAAGCTAATTTGGCATATAACATAGGCATAAATTAGTAACTTGTCAGTTGTTAAATTATTTACACGGTCGGTTGATTTTAATCATTTAAAGTAGCAACACTCCTCATTGTTTTTATTTTGTTTGGTTGGTTCGCTGAAGTTCGCTAGATTGATATTTGTTTGATTGATTGATAATTTGATAGGTATTTCGAACACGGAGTGATTTCGATTTTCGTGACGGTCGAATTGCGAAATATGTTCGGTTATTTTAGAAAATAGAGAAATGTCTAAATTGTTATGAAGTAGCCGTCAGTTCCGCAACAAGTAAAGGAAACTGTAAAAATGGCTTCTCGTGGTGACAAAGGGAATGGCAATGGCGAGGAGCAAATCGTGGAGGTAAATCGATGTGGCCTAGATTTTTTTGTTATATTAAACTTGACCCGTTGCGCTGTATGGATTGTTAGTTGCAGACGTTGGCGGAGGTGTTCCGGTGTTTCATTTGTATGGAGAAGTTGGTGGACGCGCACCTATGTCCCCACTGCTCCAAGCTGTGCTGCTACGCTTGTGTGCGGCGATGGTTGACGGAGCAGCGCTCGCAGTGCCCGCACTGCCGAGCCTCGCTACATCTGCACGAGCTCGTCAACTGCCGCTGGGTGGAGGAAGTCACTCAGCAGATCGAGACCATGCAGCAGACCAACTCGGCTACACAGAGAGAAAGTTTTCGGGACAGGTAAAAAGAATCGATATATTGATGTGTTATTTGAGCTAGAACTTCTATTAGTATTATAAGAGAACATTATGTGAAATTGGTTGCCCATATGCTGTTGTAGATATTGTTGTTTTCTGAAACCTGTTGGATTATGTTGTCATGTATGTGACAAGTGTAAGCAGTTGATGCTATAACACAAAGTAAAAACATTTTTATTTGTATTATGCTCTTCATTAGTAAAAAATTAATTGAACTTATGACCTTCATACTGCCTAGCCTTCCTCTAAAATATTCTTCAAAAAAACTGAAATGATAGTTACTATCTCAGACTTTACAATCTACTTGTACTCGGCTTATGGTTGCATCAGTAGTGTAGTATGAGAATGGGTTAGGGTTACCATAATTTGCATAGAGCTAAATTTAGTACAGATGATGTTGACGCCATTATACATTAATTGTGAAAAGTCTCCATAAATTCCACATCTGCAAAACATTTTTATTCAAGGTTTGCTCATTCAACCAATCATTTCAAATCGCTAAATCTCAAAAATGGTGATAAAATATAATTGCATGATCTATAATTTTTGAGTAACCTATTATATTATGATAAAACTTACAGATAATAATTGTAACCTTGATTGTCTTATTATATATATTGACCGGACTATATCTTGTCTACTATATTTACAATGCAAATATTAATATTATTGTAATTTTGTTTTAATTGCATGTGTTCAATGCTCATGAGAAAAGTTTTCTTATGAAACTATTTTTTTTTGTTCCAGCTTAATTTATTCTTTCTGTTTTGCGAGAACATATTAGGAGCACTCTAATCAAACCATTCTCTTAACAATTCTAGATGTAAGTTGCACCATTAAAGAAAAGTTCTGAAATTGCAATATTATTTGTTGTTTTCTGACTTGCACACTTTCAAAAGTGATGTGTGTGAGACAACTATATCTTAGCTATCAGAACTGCTTGTTTAATGATGCAAGTAATACAGAGTTGTGCTAACAATATCATAGAACTATTTGTACATAAATATAAATATTTCTATACATGCCTGTCAGTATCTCATCACACTACCACCGGTGAGTAGTTTTAAATTAAATATAATTTAATATAAAAATTCTTAAGTACTACGAAAAGAGAAAATATGTAGAACTCTCGGGGTAATGTGGTCTCCCTTAGTTGCTTGGCTTCAAACTTCACACAACAACCAACCATCACATCAACTTTTATAACTTTTAATTCAAGATGTGTTGACCTGAAAAGGCTTAGAAAATCTTGTAAAATCTTGTTATTCTTGTTGCTAACAAAATCTACTTATTAGAAAAATAAAATAGTAATTGTGTATTGAAATGGTCAAATTCATATAAATTTATAAATGAATAATAATGAATACCCGACAATCACTTACATAGATCCTGGATCCTTACTAAAAATCCCTGTAAAGACAGGAATTAAGAGGACCAATGTCCTACAACATCTCAACATGGAACAAGTATTTGAGCTTTTTTTTCTACACAAATGTTGTTTCCTTGTGGGAATGGACTCACAGGCTGCTTTGCCATCATACCCCAGAGGCTATCTAATTCCTTTTTCTATAAATTTCAATCAAGTTACGTAATCCTAACCATTTTCCCTTCATTTGATTTGCTTGGTTTACATTATCTTTCCTGTAGTGTTTTGCCATAATGTCATTGATGAAAGACATAAAATTCGCTATAAAAAAGGAAGTTGAGTTGATTTTATTCAGAAAAAGCAAAGCGATAATGCGAGTTTGTTTGTTGCAAATAAAAAAATATTTGTGGATATTTCACACAGCGCCATCTAGCCACAAACTAAGCAAAGCTTGTACTGTGACAACCAGATAACTGACAGAATACTTAGATATTTTTTGTTAGTAAAAATATACATAGAATACAATATAACACCTAGACACAGAACAAACATCGATGTTCATCCCACAAAGGTTTGTCGTGGGTGGGAATCAAACCCACAACCTACAGCTCAAAAGGCAGGGTTACTATCAAACTACCACCTCAGCTATTGGGCTAGTCATATGACCAGCCTGAGAATTTTTAGGCATCAGTTTTGATAAAGAAACAAAGTCATTCGCCGGAGAGCTAAAGTTGCCGACATAGCAACAAATTAACAACAAATTATCAAGCTGAAGTGGCAGTGGGCTGGTCATATCTGCCGAAGAACCGATAACCTTTGGATTAGACGTGTGCTGTAGTGGAGACCGCGAATCGGCAAACGTAGTGTAGAGTAAGAGTAGAGCTGAAGACCGGGCTCAGTGGCGTGCTTTGGGAGAGGCCTATGTCCAGCAGTGGACTGGTGTAGGCTGATGATGATGATGATGATGATGAGTTTTTATAAAATTTCTGTTATACTTATGTGGTTTAAATTATAAAAATATTCAAATGTGTCTAAAAGAGTGATTGTTTATTCTACAAGGTGTGCCACTCACTCTGAGAGACTGACGGTCTACTGCTGGACGTGTCGTCGCTGCATCTGCCACCAGTGCGCGTTGTGGGGCGGCACTCATTCCGGCCACATCTTCAAGCCGTTAGAAGAGGTGTACGAACAGCATGTGACACAGATACGCGATGAGGTGTCACAACTGAGACGCCGGCTCATGGAGCTTATTAGCCTGGTTCAGGATGTGGTAAGTTAATACAATAATTAGTAAACGGCTAGCACTCACGAGATACAGTCGAATAACTCAACTAACGCGCTGAGTGAGCGTCGAGCCACCAATGCCGCCGCGCATACTCATGGATGGGCATTTATGTAGCCCGAACACCAGTCGAGTTATTCGACTGTATCTCGTGAGTGCTAGCCGTGTACTAGTAGTAGTTGTGTACTACTCACGTCCGTTTCTATATTATTATGTGGTAAGTGTTCCCGACATTCTTGTATGATATTTCCCGAACATATGTACTCAATACTGTGGTAAAGAACCGTTTTCAGGACGGGTATAGTACACCGGCGTAATAATTAGATGCCAATATTGCCGTCTCCGTATAGTCTTTGTTATATAATCCATCACCTTATATCACATTATTTAACTAATTGATTGATAGGTATCATGACAGGTCAGTTAAACCAGGAGTATTTTCTTAAACATTCACTCAACTAACATCCTAAAGGAAGGTATACATTAATTTCAAAAGAAAACAAGGGTTTCAAAATATTTGATTGATTTAGAAGATTGATTTAAAATCTAATACATAAAACTTATTTTGAGACTAAATATTTCAATTTTCAATCGTTACAGGAACGCAATGTAGAATCAGTGCGCGCGGCTAAAGACGAGCGAGTCCGCGAGATCCGCAACGCCGTGGAGCTGATGATCTCCCGGTTGGACTCGGCGCTGAAGGCCAAGCTGCTCACACTGATGGGCCAAAAGAACAGCCTCACGCAGGAGACCGAGCAGCTGGAACATCTGCTGCAGGAGATTGAGCACCAGATGCACACTAGCACCAGGTATAATGTTGTAGGGAATTGGATTTTAAGGTTGAATCTATTCTCTATTATATACCATATCTATATATATAAAAGAAAGTCGTGTTAGTTACACTATTTATAACTCAAGAACGGCTGAACCGATTTGGTTGGAAATTAGTGGGGAGATAGCTTAGAACCAGGAGACGGACATAGGATACATTTTATTCCGTTCGGCCGCGTTTTATTAATTCACCCTTGCGAAGCAGGGGCGGGTCAGCTAGTATATTATATATTATATACCAGACCCGTTACTTATTGACACTAAGAGGCCTTCTTGCAAAACTGCTAGCCAGGTATGATGAGAGATAAACAACTCATGGCTTGGTGTGAACTACGTGAGCTGTGCTGTAGTAGATATGCATAATCGTGTACTACGCAAGTCACGTGCTGCCTCGTCAGAGTTCAACTTTTTTTCTCCTTGCTATATTTCTAGTACAATTCAGACAATCATATATCCCTTATAGAAAGAAAACTTTACGAAATAAACCTGACGTCATTCCACAGAAGATTCATTCCTAAAAGACATTTAAATAAATAGTAACTCTTAAGTCATCATATTAAAGTGCAATTCAGCTCGTATTTTGCTGCAGGCCTAAAACTTTATTCAACTACTAGTCGGCTCTCTTTCTAACATAGGGTACACTATGGGAATAAAAAGTTTTGTCACGCAACTTTTACACTCGTACAAGTGTCTAAAGTGGAGTGGTATGCAAGACATTGTAATACATTCATTCAGTTGTTTGTTCACAGATCTGAGCTAATAGCGAAGAGTGGAGATTTGTCCAAAATGATCCACCAAGTGCGCAAGAAACCGATGGCTAGCTTTGTCACTGCGCCTGTACCGGCCGATTTCCACAGGCAAGTAAAGTTGATAAGGTACACATTCATCCATCATACTATTTATTATTCTTTAAGATTTTGTAGATTTAGTCTTTGACAAATCTTAAATAGTTGTCAAAGTATAATAATTTTCTTATATTTACATTTACATTAGTGTAAATCAAGATAACTGAAATAATAAAATTTAAATTAAGTACAAGAAATTTAAATTATAAACCCAAAGATGATTGATTTGAACCCATGAACCACAAACTTAAGTGATTATAAACTGATTTGCTGTCGCATTTATTTAGTGTAAGAATCGAGTGAGTCAATTATTTGATGATTTTCGTAGCGTTACATAATTACAAAATAAAAAATTATTTATGTGAATAGAATTTCACACAACGCCATCTAGCCCAAAGAAACCAAAGCTTGTACTCTGGTAAATAAATTTATTATATAAAACGCTAATAAGAACTGAAATCAAGTCTCTTTCACTCCACAGTGAAATTGTCCCGAGCTACGACAGCAGTACATTCCCTCTAGCCAACTTCACACAACTTCAACACGCGGCTGCGCCCGTTTACTCCGCCCCACTACATGTGAATGGATTGTGTTGGCGTTTGAAAGTATACCCAGATGGTAACGGCGTCGTCCGCGGGAATTATTTGTCAGTATTCCTGGAGCTTAGCGCTGGTCTGCCTGAGACCTCTAAGTAAGTATGCTCGCTTGCTACTTTGTGCTATTTACTTTAGGCTATAAACGATATTTGGATAGTAAACTGTGGTCCATTTGAAGTAAAACTTCTTTACGCGCGCTTGACTTGAGAAGTGAGCTGGTGAATGCGTTATGAAGCGTTAATTAATTAAAGGCTCCATTGAAAATATAACAAAGTTAAAAATACATATATTTATGTTATTATGTTGGAGTGTGCTCAAATGACAATTACAATAATTGTCAAGATGGCGACATTAACATTAAACAAAGAAAAAATAAAGTACCGGCCGGCGGAGCTAAAGAAGTTTTACTTCAGTCGTATGGTCTAACTAAAGCACACTCGTTTTTTTTTTATGTTAGGATGTATACTCTATCAAAATTGCTTTTAAGTATTAAATCCAATATTCGAGAATACTCGGGCACGAGCGACGAATTTTATTTGCGTCGGATTTTATGCTTAAAGGCAATATACTTTAAAACTTCTTTATTCAGTGACATGTAAAAGTGTGCGAGAATTTTCATATTTAGTCTAAATTCACCACTTATCTGTCCATTGGATTGTTAAATATAAAGATAATTTTGTATTTGTAGAGATTAGTGCAGCGCTTTGTGGCAAGCTCACTCTGATCTGCTCAAGCTGTAGTTTTGAATATTTATGATACTGAGAGTTATTTAAATATATTTTATAGTCACTGTAGACTAATGTAGTGCAAGAAAATGCACCATTGCAAAATTAAAAACCAGTAGTGCAATTAATACAAAATAAGCAATCTGTTATTAAACTTTTAATGGTTTAATTGGCATCATACAGTCGATTATGTTAAGACTAAAATTTAGCTTAGAATTAGTACTCCTATGCAAATATTTCACGTCTTACAATATAATTAAGGACAACCATCATAGACCTTTTTAGATTTGGATTAGTTACTCCAATTTTTTCTTTATTTTTATTTTTTAATGTTATGGAATGACGCGATGAGTTAACCGTTCGCCTGATGTTAAGCGGCATGGCTGCCCATATCACTTGCAGAGTCACTCGAAAACTCTTAAGTATAGTTTCGCGTGACACTGCACTGCGCACGTCATCCTGAGACATCAGCACAAATAATAATTACTAGACTGTGAGATCAGGTCATAAAGTCTTATTCGCCCTGTAATTTCACTAGCTACAGTGACCTTCAAACAAGAACAACACTGCAGTGCTTTCGCACTACTGCTGGGCGGCAGAATAATTGGCAAAGCGGTGGTAATAACCTAGACAAACTTAACAGAAAAGTCCTACCACCTAGTAAAAAAATTGTCTTTATTTTTCATGAAATATCGCACTAGCGATCGAAAAATACAAAATATGATGTAACTAATCGAAATCTACTCCGCGTTAATGAATAAGACCGTTTTGTGTAACCTATTTTGTTGGTAATATTGCTAAAAAAACATGTTATAAAACTCGCTGTAATTTCGTTATTCCAAGCATTGGTACCGCTACTACGTACTCGATAGACAAGAGGTAAGTGAAGGCTGTATGTTGCGTCTCATTAGCTGTAGATAGCATCAAGCGCAATGTCCACCGCATACGAAGTTAACCTAGTACATGGAAATATTTATATTAGGTCTTTACCTATGAAATTGCCGTTTTGTTTGAAAAAAGTTAAGGTATTTTTTTTTTCGAACTTATTTATTTCTTTTATTCAAAGTAATCACCCCTGCAATCAATGCATCTTTGCCAACGCTGTGGCAGTTTATGGATGCCCTTCTTGAAAAAATCAGCAGGACGGGAGACAACAAACTCTTCAAAGGCGTTTTGTACTGCCTCTCGGGAATTGAATTTTTTTCCCGCTAAAAAGTTGTCCAAATTTTGGAAAAGTAATAGTCAGTAGGCGCAAGATCTGGTGAGTATGGTGGATGAGGGAGAGCTTCCAAACCCAACTCATGCAGCTTAGAGACGGTCTGTTGTGCAGTATGGGGTCGCGCGTTGTCGTGAAGTAGCAGTGGAGACGACCGATTGACCAAAGCTGGTTGCAGACGTGCGAGTTTCGCCATCATTGTGGTCAGTTCTTCAATGTACACATCTGCAGTAATGCTCTCGCCGTTTTGTAAAAAGCCATGATGAATCACACCAGCACTAGACCACCAAACTGTGACCATCACCTTTCTAGGGGTCATTTTTCGTTTTGCACATTGCTTTGGTACCGAACCAGGATCTAACCAACTTGCTGAGCGCTTTCGATTGTCAAAAAGAATCCATTTTTCGTCGCACGTAACAATTCGGTTCAAAATTCCTTCATTTCTGTGCCTGTTAAGCAGCGCAAGGCAAGTCTCGACGCGTACGTTGCGCTGGCGATCGTTAAGTTCGTGGGGCACCCATCTATCAAGCTTTTTTATCTTGCCAATCTGTCGCAAATGGACCAATATTGTTTTGATGCTAACATCAAAAGCTGCTGCCAGCTCATCTGTAGATTGAGATTCATCAGCTTCCACAATCACCTTTAATTCATCATTGTTGACCAAAGTTTCCGGACGACCACGAGGTTCATTTTTCAAGTCAAAATTCCCAGAACGGAACCGAGCAAACCAATAACGGGTTGTACGTTCGTTTGTACAGTTCTCTCCGTAAACGTCGTTGATGTTACGTGTCGTTTGTGCCGCGTTGGTGCCACGACGGAACTCATATTCCATAATTACACGAAATTTCGAAGTATCCATTATGAGGAAAAATGTTGAAATGTAATGAAAATACAACGCTAATCAATAAACAAAAGACTTATATTGTAAATAGAATGTCATATTTTTAAAACAAAATTAATTTGAATTTAGAATTCATAGCCAATCAAAACTTTTTTTTGTTTGAAAAAGTCTGTACTGCAATACGGCAATTTCATAGGTAAAGACCTATTATTAATGTTACCCACATTTATAGAAATGTTCAAAGCTTTTGGTATTACCTACAGTTCCGATAGCTCATTTGATTAAACAAATCTGACAGCTCAGCCATAAAGTCATTTAATTATTAAAATCTCGACTTAGTATACCGAGTGTAAAGAGTGAAATAAAAGAGTATAATAAAAAAAACCTAAATCCCAAAAACTTTGTGGTTATTTTGGGTTTTTTTGCATACTGTTTAATTTTTGACAGGTATAGGATATTTTTAAATACTTTCAGCCGTCCTGCAAATGTGGTTCATTAAACACCCAATACACAAATGGGGTACTAGTTTCAGCTTTCTTTTAGTTTGGTATCGGTGGATATTGGATATCACGCTGGCATGACAGAACTTAGCCTCTCAAACTTCTTGCGCTATGAAATCATTAATTATATACATTTGTGATAATATTATAATGTGTCAATGTACTAACTACTTGTACAGGAAAACCCATTTTGTGCTTAAGTATTCATTTTATTTAAAAATTAAAAGCAGCTGTAACATAATTTTTGCAAGTAACATAATTTTTAACGCTATGTTGTTCAAAAAGAAAACATTAAATGTTGTATATTGTTGTTCAAGACAAACTTTTTTACTGCATGTTTTTCGGGAGAATTTGGGAAGTTACAGAAGTTATTATAGAAGTGGCTTTCTAATTCAGGACTTATAATTTTATTTAATTCTGTTTTAACTTAATAAGTGAAATATTATTAAATGCATTTTCGCCTCACATAAGTATGATGTAGACATTTTAAATCACTTAGTAATCCTGAAAAATGTGTAGCAAAATGAAATGCTTATGCATCACTGTCTACATAGGTTTCCCAATTTTGAGCGATACAAAAATATTTTATTTTCTTAAACTATTACATATTAGTATTTACATAAAACTTAATTCAACATATCATTATATACACCCCGGCACAATTAGCGGAACACAAAAAAACATCGAGAACATCGTCATTGGGATTTGAACGAATGGCAGCAGGTTCTCTTTACTGTTGAGTGCAGAGTTCTTTTAAAACAGATCGATGGGAGACAGCGAATATGGAGACGCAAAGGAGAACGCCACATACAGTCTAATTTTGAATACACAGTGGCTTATGGTGGCGGCTCGATTATGGTTTGGGGAGGGATATGTTTGGGAGCTCGCACGGAGTTAGTGATAGTCACAGGAGGGACCATGACAGCAGATCGATACATCAGAGACATTTTAGAAGAACATGTTGTACAATTTGCCCCATTTATTGGTGACGTTTTTATTCTAATGCAAGATAATGCTCGTGCTCATAGTGCACAATCGGTACAGGCATATCTGAGCCACGTAGGTATACCGGTGATGCAGTGGCCAGCAAATTCCCCCGATCTGAATCCGATAGAGCATGTCTGGGACTTGCTAAAAAGAAGGGTTAAATCCAAAATGCCACCCCCCAACAATCTGAATGAACTTGGAAATGCATTACTTGAGGAGTGGGAGCGGTTGCCTCAAGAAATCATCGATAACATAATCTGTAGCATGCCCAGACGAATGGAAACCGTAATCAGAGCAAGAGGGGGAAACACTCGTTATTAATTTTGCCATAATTTTATTGTTAAATCATTTAATGCTTACTTTTTTTTATTTTTTGTGATGGTTCATAATCATCTAAAAATTTCACTTATTTCAAATTTCTTTATTTTTCAATAAAAAATAACGAAGACTTTTCAAAGTCGTTGTTAAAAGATGTTAATCAATTTGTTATTTGGTGTCTAATTACATTTTCGTCAAATATATGCGTTATTATCTCATAGTCTCACTTTTTTTTCTGTTCCGCTAACTGTGCCGGTGTGTATATATAGTAGTAGCATTATATGGACCAAACAGAGAATTGCAATTATTTTACAAAAAAACATGGGCCCTAATATATGCTTTCAAATTAAAACACATTGAAATTAATTTATTATTTTATTCTAAATATCAACATGCTTTATTAATATAGATCTTTCAATGATAATCATTACTGATAGATATGAAAGTTTTATATTTCAAGCCCATAGACTTTAATTCACTTGTAACACTTTTGGCGGTATTAGTCCATAAGAAATTATAATATCTAGGTACGAATACCGCGTGGAAATGCTGCACCAAGTATCACGCGATCCCTCCAAGAACATAGTGCGCGAATTTGCATCCGACTTCGAAGTGGGCGAGTGCTGGGGCTACAACCGGTTCTTCAGGCTAGATCTCTTGGCCAGCGAGGGGTATCTTAACCCGGATACTGACACGCTTATACTAAGGTATGATTCCCTAGCTTTCTTTCTCTTTGACCATACGTTAATCACTGCATTTTATTACGGCAAATATTCCGAATCAAGATTACAACATTTTAATTTATTTAGACTGGCGAATTATTGGATTTTGAATTTATAAATGCCAGTAATAGAATATCTGTAATTTTATTAGGTTCGTTGTTTTAGTTGTGGTATTTGACCACACAAAAATGATATGATTGAAAGGGAGAGCTACTAAATGATATATTTGAATTGGTTACAGTTTTCATTTATTTTTTTTGTATTTTAAAAAAGTAACAAAATCAAAGCGTAAAAAACTGACTTCAGACTTATATGGTTTTCTCATGGATGCCATTGTCAGAACTGGACCAAATTGGAACAATGAGACCACACCGGAAGCACCAGCTTTCAAATAAAAAAATAATCGTCAAAATCGGTTCACCCAGTTGAAAGATCTGACAACAAACATTAAAAAAAAAACAGTGGACATGAGAACCTCTACACTTATATACTCTCTATGTACATGTATCTCTCCTTTTTTGTAGTAGGTTAAAAAATAGCGGGTGGTTTGCAGATGTTTTCAAATGTTAAGCTTGTCATTTAATTAAGTCGAATTGCTCTAATGCTTCCCTATTCTTCTATTTCCAAAATGCTTCCCTGACGAATACAACCAGTCCTAATTGTATTTTTTATGTAAGCGTGTGGTCCACTGTGGACCGCATCGTCCCTTACCGTCGAGTGAGATAGAAGTCGAACGCTAGACTAATTATGTAAAATAGGTACTTACTCCTCGCTCAAACCAAGCAAGCAACTATGAAAGCCATTAACAATAATAATAGGTTTTTTAATTATATTTTTGTAATATTACTTTTATAAAATATTTTTAAAAACTTAGGTTTGAGATTGAAATGAAAATAATAATAACGCCCAACGATCACATACATAGATCCTGGACCCTAACTAGGGTTCCCTGTAGACACAGGGAATCCTGGGTCTAGTGACCCAAACTACGAGGACCATGGTCCCACAACACCCAGATTCAGAACAAGTATTTGCACTTTTCCTGTGCACAAATTACTTGTCCTGCCGCGGGAATTGAACCCGCCACCTCCAGGTTATGAGCCGACCAGCTCAACCACCACACCACAGAGGCTGGAGGAGGCATTGTTTGTAGGTTTCAAGTCCGTCCGCCGACATTCTACCAACGCTGCCGCGATCAACAGTGGTACATCAACCAGCTCATCACCATGCAGAGTCAGCACATTCTGCAGATCAATGATCTCAAAGAGGTAAGTTGTTTATGAACGCGGTAAGTTGTTTATATCAGTGACGGATTTAGCAAGCGCGGGACCCTTAGCAAATTCTTTCAAAGAGCCTTTTATCTACTATGGGTTCTTGCGCACTTCTGCTTGGTGGCAGAATAACTGGCAAAGTGGTGGTACCTAGATGAACTTTGCAGAAAAGTCCTATCAACTAGTAGTTTTAGCGGAAAAAACGAAAATGATCGCGTCACTGTATTGTATTATTTTCCAAAACTAGTGTTATTTTCATTGTTAGTGCATAAAAAAATAAATTAAATACAATAAATTTTATTAAATAAAATAAAATAATTTAAAATTATTAAATTAAATAAAATAAAATTGGTGGCATTTTATTCGTTAAGTGCTGGATTACAGGCATGAGTGTGGGAAAGTGGTATAATGACGGTGAAACGTTTCTTTTCATTTTGTTTCCAAAACTCCATAGAACTTGGAGTAAAGTTGCCACCACTTTACTTATAAGTCATACTCCTAGTATGACTTGACTAGACTAGACTATGACTTGACTTGGTTGACTTGGACTGTGACTTGACTTGACGTATATATTAATTAACTCAAGAAATTACCAATTACTTGACACTGGCTAAATACACAAAGGTGTGGAGCCAAAACAAATAAAAATAAACACTAGTAATTCGCCATAAGTTTCGTGTTACAACAGCGTCTCTCACTGGAGATGTCCCGCAACTCGATCGCGGCGAGCCGCGCGGCGCCGGCGCCGGCGGCGGACGACAGCCCGGCCCACAACAACCCGGTCGACGGCAACGCGCTCACCGACGGCGTCCTGTTCAACCAGTGTCTGTACGCACCGCTCGCTCTTGTTCCGCAGCAGCGGCTCAACAACACTGGTTAGTTATCTTAGCGTTAGTTAGTTTGAGCGTGAATGAGTAACAAACATACACATACACACTTTCGCCTTTATAATATTAGTGTGATTATTATTAATAAACTTTATAATATTAGTGTGATTATTGTTAATAACTTTATAATATTAGTGTGACTATTGTTAATAACTTTATAATATTAGTGTGATTATTGTTAATAACTTTATAATATTAGTGTGATTATTAATATTATAAAGTGAAAGTTTGTATGTGTGTATTTGTTACTCGTTCACGCTCAAATGGCTGAATGTATTTGAATGAAATTCGCTACCAAGATAGCTTATACACTGGGTTAGCATATAGGCTACATTTTATCCCGGAAAAGTGAAATTAGCCCGTGGGATGAGAAAATAATAAAAAAAAAAAATTATCCGTGTGTGAAACCGCGAGCCGCAACTAGTAATAAATATTCGGGACATTTCACACAACGCCACATTCATAATAACGACTAAGGAATGGAATGCCCTGTCGCCGTCTGTGTTTCCGGCGAAATATGACCCGGACGTGTTCAAGAGAAGAGTGAATAGGTATTTACTTGGCTAGCACGAATGGGTGGTATTTCGACCACGAAAAGGATGGCGCTTAGCCGAGCGTCTAGTAGTCCGGTAGTGGAATGGTGATGGGGAAATGAGGTCATGCAGTTCTTGTGCGCATTCACCATGGTGTAATCTGTAAAAGACAGAGACTTGCTACCTTACGTCGATGTGCTTTTGTGATGTGATTTATATTTATATCTACGCAAAACAGTATCAATATAAGTAGTAATATAATTTCTTGTGCCCCAGACATACTAAACACGGCGATGTTTGCTGAAGACACCCGCAACAACGAAGTGTCGAGCCACTACGGCGACTACGGACAGCCGCTCGACCGTCGAGTCGCGCCGGTCACCTTGTCGCCCGCCTACAGCTTGCCATCTACTTCTAGGTAACGCTTTATCACTACGTTTTTTTTGTTTGTTTTGGGCTTCACACTTTTGTGTATTCAGCCAGTGTCAAGTAATTGATAATTTCTCAAGATAATGATATTTCACGCAGATATGTGTCAAGTCACAGACCAAGTCATAGTTTACAATTGAAGGGGTGAGAATAAAAACGGTTTAACTGATTTTTTTCACAAAATGGCTTATGTCTTTTATTCTTTGTTGTCTTATTATGTCTTATATCTTTGGATTCAGCGTGAAATTATCTTAAATAATACATTCTCAAAATACCGAAATGAGACTTAAATCTCGAGATTTTGAGTTTAAAAACAGTTTATCTGTCACAGGAATACAGTTCGCTTAGCATAAAAACATTATTATATTTATTATATTATATTATATTTTTACAGTAATTGTATGAATTAGTACTATATTTAGTATTTTAAAATAGAATTAAAACATTTTCAAGCAACTGAAACTTACATAAACCTTTTCTATTATCTTATAAGCACTCTACATTAAAATGAAGCCGTTGACGTTTAAAGTCAATTTACTCAAAACTGTAAATTTGACAGTTAAACCCTTTTTATTCTCAACCCTTCCAAACAAAACAAAAACAAAGTTATACCGGCCGATAGATGGAGCTAGACTAAAGAAGTATTACTTCAGTCGCATGGTCTAAATCTCACTCGTTTTTTTATTGATCGACACTAATTTAACTTGTTATCCTATTCCGGACGAAGATAAACCTAAAAACACAAAAACCTACAGGGTAAGCAATGCATTGGTGACTTCAGTATTACAGATGTCCATAGGCTACGGTGACCACTTCGCATCAGGTGGGCCATATGCTTGTTTGCTCCCTTTACCATAAAAAAAAAAACAAAAATTAGTCCAGCCTTTCTGAGTCATAAGTGGTGTAACATAAACGACTTTTTATATATACGAGATTACCGTACCGTAGAAAACATCTTCAAAAAAATTACAGTATAACAGTGGCTTTGCTTTGTGATCACTGCGATCATCAAGATTCGTTTTAGTGTAGTGGATATAAAAAAACGACTATAGATAGATAGATAGATAGAAAATGCTTTATTGCACAAATAACAAATGTAGGTACAAAGGCGAACTTAATGCTAGAGAGCATTATCTTCCAGTTAACCTGGGTGTAACATGGAAATTTTTGCAGGGCAGTGCAACGGAGCTTAAACATAGATTGTCTAGATAACATATAAAAACACTAACATACGTTTAATTTTCTTGTATCCCTATTCAC
Source organism: Ennomos fuscantarius (assembly GCA_905220475.3). Lineage (NCBI taxonomy): Eukaryota > Metazoa > Arthropoda > Insecta > Lepidoptera > Geometridae > Ennomos > Ennomos fuscantarius. The sequence goes on from HG992027.1 coordinate 13,934,411, forward strand.
ATACATAGCTATGTGCATGTGCAGCATCTGATCAGTTTGTTCATGTACAGATCAGCAAACTCTCTCCACGTGTCTGGTTCCGACAACATGGCGTTAGTGAGCCTTCACACGCTATTATCTGCGGCCAACGCCCCGAGCCGCCCCAACAAGTTGCCGAGCAAGCAGCCAAGACCGGACAAACATCACGCGCCAGCCAAAGAATCGACGCTTACTGGTTAGTACATAAAATCACCACACTTATTTTCAGATGGTAAGCATTAGTGTGGAGTTTTGGCGGGAAAACGAAAAAGATCGCGTCGCCGCATTATATTATTTTCCGTTATTTTCAGTGTTAGTGCATAAAATTTGTGGCATTTTATTCGTTTAGTCCTATCAGCTAGTAATGTGGAGTTTTGGCGGGAAAACGAAAATGATCGCGTCACAGTATTGTATTATTTTCCAAAATTTGTGTTATTTTCTGTGTTAGTGCATAAAATTGGTGGCATTGTATTCGTTTAGTGCTGGATTACAGGCATGAGTGTGGGAAAGTGATATAATGATGGTGAAACGTTTCTTTTAATGTTGTTTCCAAAACTACATAGAAGCTTCTGGTAAAGTTGCCACCACTAGGAGTATGACTTGAATAGACTAGACTATGACTTAACTTGATGACTTGGACTGTGACTTGACTTGACACATAATATAAACAATATTAATTAACTCGAGAAATTATCAATTAATTGACACTGACTAAATACACAAAAGTGTGGAGCTAAAAAAAGCATTATTGTGTTCACAAAGTTTCTTTAGATGACAAGCTATGATATTCCTGATGATCGAGCACTTACACCTAGATAGTATCTATAAAAAAAGAGTGTGCTTTAGACCACACGACTGAAGTAAAACTTCTTAAGTTCAGCTCCATCTATCGGCCGGTATAACTTTATCTATCGGCCGGTATAACTTTGCTTTTGCTTTGTTTAATGTTAATGTCTCCATCTTGACGATTGTAAATTGTTATTTTACCGGACATACCAATGTATGTCCGGTAAAATAAACTCTGTCTCACTCCCACAACACTTTTACCCATGTTGAAATAAGGAAATAACATTCTAAAGAGCCGCTTTTTGAATTAAAACTTCTTTACGCACGCTTGACTTGGGGAGTAAGCTGGTGAATGCGTGACGAACGGAAGTTGAACTTGGTTCACGTAGATCTCCATTGTCAAAAAAACAAAGTTAAAAATTTGTATTATTATCAATATAATTTAATATATGTATATATATTATCAATATATATAATTTCCTTATTTCAACATGGGTAAAAGTGTGGTGGGAGTGAGACAGATATAGAAATATCCGCAATTTTCAGTAACAATTAACAGTGCGAGTAACAGTAATAACTATAAGACACAGTCAATTAAAATAAAAACTACAAAAAGGTCTTGTTTCACTATGACAATCTTGTTCCATACTTGTCTTGTGTAATCAATACTTGTTCCAGCCGTAGCAAGTGTACCGGTGGCCGAAACCAATTCCGCCAACGTAGCGCTATGCGGCTCGGTCTCCTCTCCGGAGCTGAACGGATCGGTGGGCGGAGCGGCAACAGCGCGCAAACAGAATGCTGACACTGACGGCGATTCTGCTGCACAAGCTGGCAACGCCGCGTCTGAATCTAGCAGTGATACTGGGGTAAAGTGATCATGCCGATTTTTTTTTTTTAAAACGAGTATAGACCACACGACTGAAGTAAAACTTTTTTAGCTCGCAACTCTCTTGCCGCTATTTATTTATTACAAAACATTCGCGTTCATCTAATATAAATGTAGTAAACAATATATTTCCCTTTGCATCAGGATCTGATGTTTAGCGAACTGGAGGTGTTTGCCGACGTTCACCCTCAACCGAGCCAGATCGATGAAAACTCTAACGAGGAAAACGACGTCGACGATGAAACCATGTCTGGTAAGTTAACGAAACATTTACATAACGTTTTAATTATTTTTCTATACGACTTTTGATTTTATAATCATATACTTTTTACAATCCAGGTTTATTGTTTAGCATACGTAGCTATATAGTATTTTTTGTAAGAGCAAGTGACGTTGGTAGCGGCGCGGCATACTTCTAAGTATTTTCCTGGTATGGCACTCGCTTACATGAATAGCATGCGATTTGTATTTCATCTAAATGGTTCATCTGCCTCACTTACTCACGGCTTTTTGGTGCGTTTAGATCATCCGTTTCCGTAACTTACAGCCTGTCAGCGAAATTAAAAAGAATGTATCTTATATTACGCAATTGGGCTGCTGTTATCTCTTCTCGCAAACCCTCGTTGCCGGTACCCCTTCTCACTTATTCCCTATTTCCCGGTACCCCTTTTACCCCTTATTCCTGCCTTCCCGGTACCCCTTCCCCCTTATTCCCTATTTCCCGGTACCCCCTATCCCCTTATTCCCGCCTTCCCGGTATCCCTTGCCCCGTATTCCCTCCTTCCCAGCTTGACTTTACCCCTTCCCTACTAACTCGTTACTGTTAACTCTTCCCCTCAATCCTCTCGAGTTGCCGTTACTACTTCCCAATCTTCTTTTAGGTTGTCATTGCCGCTTCCTAATCCACCCCCCAGATTGCCGTTTCTACTTCTCTCTCAACCTCAGGTCGAAATTTCCTCCTTTCTCGGTACTTGCTCCCAGCTTTCGTAGCATGATGGTTGAGTAAATATTCTTTCTTCACACTCCACGGGTAAAACAGATGAAAGGCTTGCTCTATCGCCCATGGTAGCGGTGCAGTTTAATATTATCTACCCTTTCTTTATTTTCGTTACCTTTTTTTTTTTTTTTTTGAGGGGGGGAAATGCCCTCGCACTTCCCTGCCACCACGGGGGTGGTGGCAGGGGGTATGTGGGACTCGAACCCACTAAAACCCCCCCGTGATCCGACCGCCGCCGGGATGGGGCGAGATGGAGACGCACTGCATTAACCATCTCGCCCCGGCGGTAGGCCCTTCCGGGCCTCTGCGCCAGTGGGTGGGCAACCTTCCACCTCAGTTGCCCACCAGACGTGTGGGGCCATGTAAGTGCAGCGGAGAGTCCCCCGACTCTCCGCCACTGGCCCCATTTTCGTTACCCCTTCCCTAACTCCTGTCTTTCTTTAACAATTCATGCAACAGTGGGCCCTATTCATAAAACCAGAACGCGTTCCCACAGGCACGTGGTACGGTGCAGTTTTGTACCATTTGCATTTGCATAGTTATCCTTACAACAAAAAAAACGAGTGTGCTTTAGACCACACGACTAAAATAAAACTTGTTTGTTTTAGTCCCATCTATTGGCCGGTATAACTTTGTTTTTGCTTTGTTTAATGTTAATGTCGCCGACTTGATAGTTGTAAATTGTAATTTTACCGGACATACCAACATAATAATAAAAAAAAAATACTTTGTTACGTTGACAATGGAAATCTACGTTAACCAACAACTTTTAACTTCCGTTCGCCTCACCAGCTTACTCTCCAAGTAAAGCGTGCGTAAAGAAGTTTTACTTCAAAAAGTGGTATTGTCACGCTATCAGGCTGCTGTTACCCCCTATCTTTCCGAGCTTCTCTCATACCGTTTATCCCTTGCCCTTTACCCCTTCTAGATCCCCGTGACCCCCTCCCTAACCTTGTCCCCCGGCCCGCAGACGGGTCGACCAACAGCGGCTCGTGGTCGTGGTGCGAGGCGGCGGCCCCGCGGCGCGGCGCGGCGCGCTGCTGCTACAGAGCGAGACGGATGCGCCCCCGCGCTCGCCCGCGGCCCTACGCCCGCCCCCTCCACCACGCACAGAGTTGCGCTATGCACCATGTTGACTAACGCGCGTACGCACGATTAGCACGCACACATATCGTCAAATACACTAAAACTTTTACTCCTAAATTACAAGTGTAATACTCGCGTCGCGTCATTGACATTTAATGTTATTCCCATTACACTTTCTGCCCGTTGTCATAGACTGACAAGAACATTTTGCATTGCACTAATGTTTGACAGCTCTTAACTTCGCACTAATCTCTCTAGGATGCACCCTAATGCGTTGCAGTAGGTATGTCGTAGGACAAGTGCGAACTTAGGAAGCGTAATACTCGCCTTGCGTCTCTGCGGCATTTCGGTTATTCCTATACACTTTCTGTTCATGTTGTATGGCATAGTCTGAAGTAGTAATCAAACAGCATGTACCAGGGGTCGGCAACCTTTTGGGTCGGAAGAGTCAAAAATTACAATTTACAAATATCAAAGTTTTTAAAGAGCTACAAAAAATTTCTTGCCAACAATAAATAGTAAATTTGTTTTTCTTAAATAAATAAATGTATTTTACCTATTTCCACAGCTGCGGCTCTTTAGTTTCCTAAAGAGCTGCAGCTTCACATCCTAGAGTCGCGTGTGACTCTCGAGCCGCGGGTTGCCGACCCCTGGCCTATACAAACGGGGCTTTTGCTAAACACTGTGCTAAAATAATTTATGAGCTCTCGGAAGTTAGGCCCGAGTACCAAACTGCGCATGGTAAAAGCGGCCATACAATAACTATAATATGCGTACTGCGCAGCCGGATGGCTGCGCAGCCATCCGGCATATCTGTACGCATACGCTAACATCCAGAGCTCATAAAGTTTTGCGCGGGCTATACATTTTGCATTACGCTCGATCGACAACCAACATTAACACAAAAACAATAATAAATTCCACTCAACGCTTTTCGTAAATTGTTGTGGGCTTGGATCTGACATCGATATGAGGACGACACTCGACTTGCACATAATTTTCATTTGACGTTGTATAGCTTATACACTACAATGAATGCGAACGGCGCGGCAACTGATGGGCGCTTTCTTCCTTTTCTTACATAATAGTCTCTAAAATAGCATGAATTTGTGCTGTATTTAGCGACTAATGATTTTGATTGATTTCATAAATTAACCAATTATATAATAAGTATCTATAATCATAAACATTCTTGATACTAATTGTAGAAGAGTTTGACTATGCCATGCCGCACCGCTACCGCGCCTTCGCGTTCATTTCCAAAAATAGTGTAGTTAATTACATAGGAGTTTTCGTGAAATTGGTTACGTCAACTCAAAGGTCTCGGAGACAGAGTTTAAATATGAACAAATACACGAAAACTCGTATGTTAGTTGAGAAGTGATATTCCGGTGGATTTGTATTGGCATATCGCTATGAACTTTAATTTAGAAAGTACCTACTCTGTTTAAACCCCTTTTTTATAGACGGAGTAAAATAATGAAATGTCACTTGTTAATATAATGCTGCCAACTTCTATATAATAGTGATGGATTTAACTCAGCTCCTATAGCTCAAAAGAGTGGACCTATAAAATTGGCCACTACAACACTACAAGAATGCCACTTATTTCAGTTCTAAATACAATCGTCAACAATTTTTTTGTTTGGTTCTAGACGGTGAAGACGATTCTTCCGATACTTAATAAAATATTAAGCATTAAAAATTAAAACTTTAAAAATAATTATTATCAATGGAATAGATCACTAAACTTTCTTAATTTCATTTCAATCAGTGAACTGTATCTTTTTTACCCAACACTATTTATTTTTCATGATTAAGTGGCAACACTCGTAATTTCATGTTACTCCGTCTAATGAGCCAATGGGGCTAAGATACGATCCTCTAATTTTCCTCTGCTTTCCTTTAATTTTTTGCTTTAGATTCTATATACCCTAACGTATTATGCGTTGGCCGTATAGCATTATTTATAATTTTGGTTAAAATGTTTGATTTATTATATCACACTGTAAAAATACTATTTGATTTTTTTGAAAGTTATCTCATAGATTTTTCTAATGCTTATTTTTATTATTACATTTTAAAGCAGCTTGTGCTCGTTGATTCTATATAAAAAAAATAACAGTAATTCAAAAATTGAAAAACGTAATAGATAAAAGCATACATTTTTGAGTTGACGTGTTAACGAAATTCGTAGCGTTAAAACGAGGCAAACTATTATTATTTCTTATTTATTTATCTCGTAATTGATAAATATATTTTTTGTACCAATTTAACTTGCTTTTCCTTTACACATGCAACATTAAAACCAGCACTACTAATACTAAGTAAGTAACTTTGTCTTTCGGTATTGTTTCTTCAACGCCGCCGTTCTAACGTTAACTTGCTATGTATGGATTCTTTGCAGGCGAGAATGACGTGGAGGGAGTTATGGGCGGGTCCATTTACTCGGACGGCGGGGATATACTTAGCCGCCTGTTGACTGTAGTGCAGGTATGATATTTGAAGGGTTGAGAATAAAAAGGGTTTAACTGACTAATTGACAGTTTCGAGAAAATTGACTTTATACGTCAACGGCGTCATTTTAATGTAGAGTGCTTATAAGGTAATAGACAAGCTTTATGTAAGTTTCAGTTGCTTGAAAATGTTTTAATTCTATTTTAAATACTAAATATAGTACTAATTCATACAATTACTGTAAAAATATAATAAAATAAAATAAATATAATAATGTTTATATGCTAAGCGAGCTGTATTCCTGTGACAGATAACCCTTGTTTAGGCTCAAAATCTCGAGATTTAAGCCTCATTTCGGTATTTTGAGAATGTATTATTGAAGATAATTTCACGCTGAATCCAACGATACCCATAAGTCATTTTGTGAAAAAAATCAGTTAAACCCTTTTTGTTCTCACCCCTTCATTTGTATGTCCGTGTCCGTTTTATTTGTGCTGCACCGAACAGCACGTTAAGCTGTCAGACCCACATTTATTTTTACTATCTTTATAAAGATTACATTGCTTGTATGTAGTTTGTAGACCGGTGTGAAGTTGGCAGACAAAAGCAGCCTATAATGCGACCAAATTAGGTTGGTCAATTTTTAAACACCGAAATATTCCTGTGTAGTTAATGGAACACCAAGACCTATGTACAGGTTATCGTGCTGGCTTTGGAGCGATTTAATCTATCAGTGTCTTCGAGAAGATTGCCTGAAAAATTTTTCAAACGTATTTCATCCTAAATGTGTTTTTATTTGTGTTTTGGCACACACTTTTGTGTATTTAACCAGTGTCAACTAATTGATAATTTATCAAGTTAATGATATTTCACGCAGATATATGTCAAGTCAGTCCAAGTCATCAAGTCAAGTCATAGTCTAGTCTAAGTCATACTCTTAGTAAAGTGGTGGCAACTTTACTAGAAGCTTTTATGGAGTTTTGGAAACAACACGAAAATAAACGTTTCACCATCATTATACCACTTTCCCACACTCATGCCTGTAATCCAGCACTTAACGAATAACATGCCACCAATTTTATGCACTAACACTGAAAATAACACAAGTTTTGGAAAATTATACAATGCGGTGAAGCGATCTTTCTCGTTCTCCCGTCAAAACTAGATGTGGTTGGTGACTGAATTTAACAGCCCACAATATAACTAGAGTTGATCGATTGATAGATTGACCAGTTGATCGATTCATCGGTTGATCGGATGATCATTCGATATAAAGATCGAATCGAATCCCAACGTGTCCTGGAGGAGCGAAGTGTAACACGGCACACGTGCAGTCCCGCAGCCTGACGCCGGCGGTGTCGGACGGGTCGGTGGGCGCGGCGCCGGCGCGGCCGCGGCCCGAGACGGACCCGCAGCTGTCGGCCTCCGCGCACACCGACATGCTGCTGCTCAACCTCATGCGCATCAACGGCCTCACGCCCAAGCAACCGCCGCGCCACACTCACGGTCAGTGGTTCAACATTACTTTATTTTGACTGGCCCGATAGCTCAGTTGGTAGTAACCCTGCCTTCTGAACTGCCCACCCAGGACAAACATTTGTGTGATGAGCATAGGTGTTTGTTCTGTGTCTGTGTATATTGTATTCTATGTATGTTTTTACAAACAAAAAGTATTTAAGTATTGTATCAGTTATCTGGTTTCCATAATACAAGTTTTGCTTAGTTTGGGGATAGATGGCGCTGTGTGAAATGTCCACAGATATTCATTTATATATTTGTTCAAACATGTGTAGATTAATTGTACTACATGTTTTTTTAATGCTATATCTAGGTACATATTACTTTTTAATAGTTGTAGCATCGATTCTAACATAAAGAGGATTCATTACTTTTTGATGATGACAAAACTTTTTTCTTAGTTAAAATTTTGACAGATTAACATAATTGCATTTGTTACAATGACATTTATCAAAAATACTAGTTTTTTTTTATGTTTTGGCTCCACACAATTGTGTATTTAGCCAGAAAATACTAGTTTCTATGCCAAATAAGTAGTGGTTATATGCTCTTAGCCAGATAATACATTTCATATAAAAAAGGAACGTCGTTTTTTAATGTTTTGTTTTGGCAAATAATTGATAATTTATCAAGTTAATTAATAATAAACTTAATTAATTAACTATAATACACAATATTATATATCAAGTCAAGTCAAAGTCCAGTCTAGTAAAGTCATACTCCTCCTGGTGGCAACTTTACCAGAAGCTTCTACGTAGTTTTGGAAACAACACGAAAAGAAATGTTTCACCATCATTATACCACTTTCCCACACTCATGCATGTAATCTAGCACTTAACGAATAAAATGCCACCAATTTTATGCACGAACACTGAAAATAACACAAATTTTGGAACATGATGATCTTCAAAACTGGATTGAAACGCTGGCTTATCAAGCAAAACTTCTACAGTTTTGACGATTTTATGACAATAAAATAATAATAATAACAAATTTAATTCACAATTTATAATATACACAATGTCTAATATAATTAATTTTATTAGAAAAATTTTCATATTTTTTTAATTTTTTCAATTCAAATAAGCCAAATCATAAATTAAGTAGTTATTAATTTCGTTGTACTATATTTTTTTTTTATTGAAAGTTTTCAAAACTGGGAATATGTTACTTAAGATACTTTAAAAACTAACCTTAATTACTAAAATCATGCGGTGGACATATTCCCTTCTGGATGTAAACCTAACTTGCGTTTATAGCTAACAAAAATGACGCTATCTCTAGACGCTAGAGCGCTAGACACAAACAATAAAATTAAGTTCCAACACACAACAAAATATTCGTACAATATACTTAAGTTTTTTTTTCTTTTTTTTAAGTTAAGAGATGTGCTAAATAAAGTAAAAAAAAATAATAATTTATAAGTACTCATGTTAATACCTAATGACTTGTAAACTCGGTTTACCAATAAATGAGTATTGTGAAAATAGTACAATGCGGTGATCTTTTTCGCTTTCCCGCCAAAAAAACAAAGTAACGTCGTTGCGTTTGTCCTCAGGTCCGAAACGTCAGTGGAGCAGCACCCAGATGGGCGAGCCGTACTCGGGCCGCGGCACCGGCAGCCAGCCGGCGCGCCGCCGCCCCCCCGCGCCCCCCGCCCCGCGCTCGCGGCGCCAGGCGCTCTCGCCCGGCCAGCTGCGGGACGCCGGCCCCGACCGCGCCCGGCCCGCCGCCGCCGGTAACTATGCCACCCGGCGCGCGCCGCCCCCCCGCGCCCCCCGCCCCGCGCTCGCGGCGCCAGGCGCTCTCGCCCGGCCAGCTGCGGGACGCCGGCCCCGACCGCGCCCGGCCCGCCGCCGCCGGTAACTATGCCACCCGGCGCGCGCCGCCCCCCCGCGCCCCCCGCCCCGCGCTCGCGGCGCCAGGCGCTCTCGCCCGGCCAGCTGCGGGACGCCGGCCCCGACCGCGCCCGGCCCGCCGCCGCCGGTAACTATGCCACCCGGCGCGCGCCGCCCCCCCGCGCCCCCCGCCCCGCGCTCGCGGCGCCAGGCGCTCTCGCCCGGCCAGCTGCGGGACGCCGGCCCCGACCGCGCCCGGCCCGCCGCCGCCGGTAACTATGCCACCCGGCGCGCGCCGCCCCCCCGCGCCCCCCGCCCCGCGCTCGCGGCGCCAGGCGCTCTCGCCCGGCCAGCTGCGGGACGCCGGCCCCGACCGCGCCCGGCCCGCCGCCGCCGGTAACTATGCCACCCGGCGCGCGCCGCCCCCCCGCGCCCCCCGCCCCGCGCTCGCGGCGCCAGGCGCTCTCGCCCGGCCAGCTGCGGGACGCCGGCCCCGACCGCGCCCGGCCCGCCGCCGCCGGTAACTATGCCACCCGGCGCGCGCCGCCCCCCCGCGCCCCCCGCCCCGCGCTCGCGGCGCCAGGCGCTCTCGCCCGGCCAGCTGCGGGACGCCGGCCCCGACCGCGCACCGATGACGTGCGCAGTGCAGTGCCACGCGAAACTCTATACTTTAGAGTTCCGAGTGACACTGCAACTGATATGGGCAGCCGTGTCGCTTAACATCAGGCGAACGGTTAGCTCGTCGCGTCATCCCTTAAAAAAAAAAAAAAAAACAACAAGAGGTACCCTAACATTAGTCTTGTTTGCCTTTACTTGCGAAGTCCCGAATGTATGTTTACAGGAGTGGGTAGTTTTGCGACGCCGCCCGGCTGTGTTGAATAAAGTATGTTTGTGATTATTTTAATCAATTACAGAAACTTTTATTTAATATTCATTATATTAGTATGCAACAATTATTACACGATTTAGTTTCTGTCTGTTTTCAAGGTTTTATGTACTCTTTGGAAAACCTTTCGGAATGGTTCAAATAATGTGTGTTGTGTCCATATCAGTATGGCGCTATATACTGAAAGAAACTTTACTATTAATATTAAATGGTTGAGTTTAGTTTAGCATTTTTGTTTTGGATTCGAAGATTCCATCAAGTAGAACATGATCTGAGGTTTTTGGCTTTAACTTTCTGATCATTCCTTGCTTATTTTCTAGTCGACATTCTTCCTTTGTTTCCTAATACTTTATAATAATATCTGCTAGATGGAGTCTTCAGTGTGGGCATTAGGTAGGAAAAAATTGTAAAGGATCTCTTATATTTATTTTTTAAAACTACATGTAATAGTACAATGATGCTAATAAAAATATAAATGTTTGTTCGTGTGTAAATTTATTAGGATAGTCTTACTTGCGAAGTCCCGAATGTATGTTTACAGGAGTGGGTAGTTTTGCGACGCCGCCCGGCACGCCGGAGCGCGGCGCCCGGTCGCCGGCGCTGCACGACTACTGGCCCTCGGTCTCGTCCGTGTCGGACGCGGACGAGGTCGACGCCATGCTGGACTACAATGTGAGCACACTACCGGGTCGTCAAACGTTACCTTATGCTGACTGACGTTGCGGTCTTTGTTGGAGCTCGCTGACGTAAAAGGGCTAGAAGATTTGACTGGCCCGATAGCTTAGTTGGTAGTAGCCCTGCCTTCTGAACTGTGGGTCGTGGGTTCGATTCCCACTCAGGACAAACATTTAGTGTGAGGTGTTTGTTCTGTGTCTGGGTGTCATATTGTATTCTATGTATGTATTTACAAACAAAAAGTATCTAAGTATTGTATCAGTTATCTGGTTCCCATAGCACAAGCTTTGCTTAGTTTGGGGCTAGATGGCGCTGTGTGAGATGTCCACACATATTATTTATTATTATTATAATTTCTTTCGGGATTTAAAGAAATTTATATGTATCTATGATGGACGGACGGACGGATGGACAGACGGACTGACAGACATAAAGACAGATAGACGGATGGACGGACATTAGTTAGTATTTAGTAACCAAAAATAAGATACATATTATCATAATAATATAATTATTTATTATTATATTATACTAGCTGCGCCCCGCGGTTTCACCCGCGTGCTGAAAAAATTCTAATTTTCCGATCAACGTTCTTAATTTTTTCTTTCATTAGAACCTTCTCCTGATAAACACAACAAAAAAATAATTAGCGAACATGTTCCTCCATCTATTCACGCACGATGCGATGACCAAAGGAAATAGAGATTCATTTTTATATATATCTATTTATTATACAATAATAATAACAATTATTATTAATACATTTCATCATCATTATTTGGTAACATTTGATTTTTTCTAAATGTGTAATATATTCAGCAGACTCACCAATACCTTGACCCCCAGGACTCCCTGTTCGAGATGCTGCTGAGCAGCCTGTCGGTGGAGCCCCCGGCGGAGCCCCCGGGCGGCGAGGGGGCGCGGCCGAGCACGCCGCCCGTGCAGCCCTGGAGCCCCCCCACCGCCGCCCCGCCGCCCGCGGTGGCCTCCGGTCAGTCATTTTTTTATTTATTTTTTTAATATAAAATTACATTTCTCTGTAAGTGAATTTGTAAATTCTTATCACACTAATATTATAAAGGCGAAAATTTGTATGTGTGTGTTTGTTACTCCTTCACGATCAAACGTTTCAAAGGATTTGGATGAAATTCGATACCAAGATAGCTTATACACTGGATTGACATATAGGCTACATTATATCCCGGAAAAGTGAAATTTTCCCGTGAGATGAGCAAATAAATAAAATTATTTTTATCCGCGGGTGAAACCGCGGGGCGCAACTAGTGAGAAATAAATTCTTTAACTATAACCGTAACTGTATCCCAGCTCAAGCAGCGGCCGCCACATCGTCAGTGGGCCGCGAAAGGCCCCAGGCCGACTGACTGCGGGCTCCGGACTCCTCCCGCCGCCGCAACCTGCCACGGTGCACCTGCAACCCTTCACACAAACGGTAGTTGCACACACGGTAACCATAGACTTCACTAAAACCTCTAGTTCTATTGTTAGTCGGCCTGAGGCATTGTTGACCAAGGATTAAACCAAAACTGTGCAATCAGCAGCAAAGTGCAAGACACGGCAATGCAGTGTGTGTTTAGACATTTCATAAAATGGTGAGAATGGGAATTTTGGCGATGATGTAGTTTATATCGCTTCATACGTGCTACGACTCTACTATAATGCCGGGCCCTTTAAACCAAGACTAAAGGATTAAATTGACGCGTCAGTGAATCTAATTATTTATATAAGAGTGAAGGCTACGGGAAATAGTAGCTTATCCCCCGTAACGGATTAGGAATGACCTCGCTTTTTCTTTAAGTTGTATTTGTATATCATATCCGACATTATCTGTTAAATTAAGTCCATTTATGTACAGTTTGCTGGTTAGACTACATGGTACATTTTTTTGCTATCCTTGCTGGAGATTAGAGAATTTCTTCAATGTCAATAGAGTATGGTACTCAAGTACTCGCATGTAAAAAGCAAAGATCTGATTAAAACAATTGAACGTTTGCAGAGTACTTATCCTATATTTAAATTACAGACAAAAAATACTTTATTGTAAAGGTCACAGATTGTACTGGTGTCGATTCCGTATCGCGTTCTAAAGGTAAACTAACCTTAAAGTATGGTGGTACTCTTCTGAAATAGAGAAAATGAAAAAGTAGGAGATATTATAATTGCGTACTTTAGAGAAAAGGACATAATCGACACCATCATATAAATACCTTAAAGTTTATAATAAAGGGAAAAGCAACTCACAATGAGTTGTAAGTCTCCGTGATATTATTAGAAGTGCTTTTTATTTGTTTTTCTTTCATGTGATACAATGATGATTATAATGATACACTAATTTTAATTTTGAAATGCTAATTATATTATTAATCTATAATGTAATAGTTGAATATAATATAGTAATGTACATTAAAATCCTTGCTCAATTTACCCTAAAGGTGGTAATTAAATATTGTGACTCTCGGAACAATTTTGACATTTCTGTGTTGAAAATAATTTCTGCGCTTTATATGCATTTCTACATTTTCACATTGCGGATAGTTTAGAACCATATTATAAGGTACATACAGTTTTAGTAATCTCCCGGTTTTTTTCCTAGGATAAATGACTAAACTGTGTTGAATAAAGTATGTTTGTGATTATTTTAATCAATTACAGAAACTTTTATTTAATGTTCATTATATTAGTATGCAACACGATTACACGATTTAGTTTCTGTCTGTTTTCAAGGTTTTATGTACTCTTTGGAAAACCTTTCGGAATGGTTCAAATGATGTGTGTTGTGTCCATATCAGTATGGCGCTATATACTGAAAGAAACTTTACTATTAATATTAAATGGTTGAGTTTAGTTTAGCATTTTTGTTTTGGATTCGAAGATTCCATCAAGTAGAACATGATCTGAGGTTTTTGGCTTTAACTTTCTGATCATTCCTTGCTTATTTTCTAGTCGACATTCTTCCTTTGTTTCCTAATACTTTATAATAATATCTGCTAGATGGAGTCTTCAGTGTGGGCATTAGGTAGGAAAAATTGTAAAGGATCTCTTATATTTATTTTTCAAAACTACATGTAATAGTACAATGACGCTAATAAAAATATAAATGTTTGTTCGTGTGTAAATTTATTAGGATAGTCGTTATAATTTCTAAATAATATTTTACGGATATTTAATGAATAAGTTATATTTTTGTAATGGTCGATTTTATTATTGCATTTATTTATCTACGAGTTTGACATTTATATTATAGACGCTTCTTAAAATTAAATAGCGTTTGTTAAAATTGCTCACTATATTTTTGTGTGCTTAAACTTAATCGGCATTATTAATTGAAACATAATTAAGCACTAGCAGTTTTTATCCACTTTAAGCAGATAAAAGTAAATAATTTTTTATTTAACTTTTCTAATGGTTCATTTGTTTGCATTTAATTGCTAATAAGCGCTGGCGGCGCTATCGAATTAGAATTTAAATACACCAATTTAACGCAATGTATTCAATAATATTTACAACCGATTTACAATTCAATCTTTAATTATTTACCGAGTATAAAAGAGTAGTGTTTTTGAACCACGATCAAGTACACATGTACCGAATAGCAATCAGCTTAATGTATTTTTCATTTAATCGCAGGTGGGGACAGGAAGTGCTGATATATCTAATTTCCAAATTTATATCATTTGTTGCCTCACGTTTAACTTTTCTCGCACCTTAATATATTAGTGTTACAGTATTAATCTGGTACGATTATATTATTGTCTTATATGTCATTTTAATAATGTAAGGTAATTACAAACTGGGTACAATCTTACACATAGTACTAAGTACCTGATCGTATTGGATTAGAATAAGGCCGATTTATAGGTACATTAATTAATTCCGAGTTTTGAATTGTTTGGTGTTCACGGCGTAGTAAGTTTCTGTACGTAATAATAACTGTTGATAAGGTTTTATTTTCTTGAGTTTGTTCTAATAGGTGATTCAGGAACTGTGGTTAACTTCTCTTGTCTATGCCTAAAATTTTGACATAAGCATCATAAGGGATAGAGAAATTGTAGTGTTCTGGGCTCATAGTTTGTTTTATTCTCGGGAAACCAAACACTCACATGAACCAAAGCGGAGAAATGGTAGGTAATGACCAAAATATTTCGAAAGAAATGATTTTAACTGATAATGATAACAAATCCTCCATAATTGTTCACTTTGGTCTCTGTGGCGTACTTCTTGATCTTTATTTGGTACGGTGCAGCAAATCTAGTTAGCAAATCGCCACTATGTACTAATTTATACCAAATTGCAGTGTTTTCGATTATAGCTTAGTATTTTGTGATTGAAGCGACTGAAAAGTTCAAATGTGTGATTCGGTAATGACGTTAAAGAGTACTGAATAGTGTGTAAAGCTTCTGTTGTTTTAGTGTTAGCTCGGTACACTTATTACTCAAACTGAATTAACACTTAGTAGTGTGGAAATAAATGTTAGTTTAAAACTATTGACTTTCGGAACCTTGTTGCAAAAAGACTTATATTTTTGATCGATTATAATAAATGTAACAGTAGTTTGATGTTATTGAATTGGATGAATGTAATAAATACCTACTGACATAATAAATATTTACTTGTCACGCATTCGGACATTTAATTTGATCGATACCTGTCCCTTGTTAAATTTTATAGTTTT
This sequence comes from Ennomos fuscantarius, assembly GCA_905220475.3. Lineage (NCBI taxonomy): Eukaryota > Metazoa > Arthropoda > Insecta > Lepidoptera > Geometridae > Ennomos > Ennomos fuscantarius. Next base: position 13,950,248 of record HG992027.1, read on the forward strand.
ATTTGGGCAAATTGCCCTTTGTTGCACTTTAAACTTAATACTACAATGTTATAATAACTAATACTAAACACTACAAAAAAAAATTGACTATATACTGGCCGCGATGACCTATAATACAGTCCGAATACTCCAGCCCACTACAGCCGTTTTATTTTATTGAAATGAAATGAAATAATATTATTTTCAACTTTACGCTAAGGTATAGCAAAATTTTCATATTACACCTAGGGAATGTTTAAATAAAATATCCAAAATAAATTGATTCAATATTTTATTTTCATTGTTCCAAAATATACACAACGACATTGCAAACGTGGACAGATCCACATCCGCGTAATGTCTCTGAAGGTGGTTTTTGATAGCGGATTACACGAAGAACATGAGTAGACTATCTGAATACAATGTAAGCAGCCGCCGGCGAAGCGTCTGGGAGACGTGTCTTTTATAACGGCGCGCGCTACTGCCTCCTACGTTACTCTACGTACAATATGCTGCAGCAATATTAGTAAATCCAGTTCCTACATTAATATTTACAAATAAAACTTTAAAAGGAACGCTTTGCAAACATTCAACAAACTTGAGATCGTCTTAACGTAAAGATGGTATAAAATTTTTCAAAAAGTAAAGAACGAAAATCTAGTACATCATTTTTGACGATGAATAGTATAATTAATATTTACAAAAATAAAATTATTTCGATTTCTAAAAGAAATTATGCCAAATCACGTTTTACATATGTCCACAAATAAATAACAATTGAATTTAGCCTACAAATACTTCTCTTTGATAAACAAAACAATAAAAAATAATTGCATTCAACAAAGCTACATAACAAATTTAATATAAATTAATCATAAAAGAAATGTACAATTTATACAAAGTAAATAAGATGGATCACTTTATTATTATCACTATTATGTAGTGTTATTAGTCGCCGAATAGGGGGGCGGCGCTGGCGCGTACACAAACAATATTGTAATATTACATTGAATTAATATTAAAATTACATTTTAAAAGGTATTGCATACTTTTTTAATATTTACAATTTAATTAATTCACATTTCGTATAATTTTAATCAAAGCTTTTAATATTTTTAATCTACTTCATAATAATATTCGATAAAATATTTTTATTCTAATTGATATTTTTGCATGTAGCTGTCTATAAAGTAGACATAAAGGTAACTTTAATTCGCAGAATATTTAATTGAGAATTGTGCATAGATTAAAATCAGCTAAAACTATTGCAAAAGGCAAGTAGGTGATGTACGCATTTTCATAAAATCACTATTTGATAAAATTCAGGGGATCTTACATTTATCCTTAACCTACAACTTAAATTTAAATGGTGTTATAGTGTGGTCACATCAATGCGCACCTCTGTGTACGTATCACTTAAAATAAAGCCCACGGGCACCGAATCTAAACATTTAAATTGTCTGCACTAACTATACACTCTAGTACCACTATTTTTAATAATATTATGCATCTAGAACTCTATTAGTTCCACAGAAACTCCATAAGTGGTAGAGTTGTCTACAACGGGAGTTCGCTACAAACATATCGTGTAGATCGTGGAACCGTATAGCGACCACTGTACTTCTGTACAAATCAATGTGTTGGAAAATCGTTGGTTTCCATAAGGTCAGTTAGTTTCGTTGATAACAACATTCTAATCCTTGCATTCCGAGTCCGATTCGTTCCTTCACTCTTGTATACGCTCCGCGCATGCAGTTACTCTCATAATGTCATTCTTTGGCATTGTTTAGTGAGCTAAGTTCCTTCACACTTCCACCAATCATATTTTTGTATCCTTTAAATAATTTCTAGTCCACGTTATACCAATATTGCACAGCTCAAATTAAAATTTTATGAATCACTTTCGTGTTTATATCGTCAGTACATATAATAATTATATAATTTGAATAATATTGAATTTTTAATTCTCGCTACTTGATCTGAGTATTATTCATATAAGTATGTAAGTAATATATATTTTGTGACCTAATCTATTCAGTCAATTGAATCGAATCATTACAATAGCCTCTCTCTACATGAAAACTTCGAACGGTCAGCATCGACATGGCGTGAATAAAATTACGTAAGTCAGACTTTCGTTGGGAAGGGTCCGAGCAAACTCGACCTGCTAAAATTGAAAATACTCGTTTCGAAATAAATACAAGCACCGTGAACATGGGCACCTGGATAATTAGAAGGGGGCACTAAGTTCGGTCGGGCGCCGGGCGTGACGTCACACGTGCGACTCGAGCGGCGCGCGCGGCGGCGCGAGCGCGGAGAGGTCGGGCGAGGAGGTGCGCGTGTGGCGCGCGCTCCAGCCGTCCTTGTCGAAGTCCTTGGTCCCGCCCACCGTGTGTCTCCGCTTGATCCCGCGCTCCGGCATGCCGTTCTTCCTCTTCAGCTTGGTGGACCGCCACGCGCCGCCCTCGCGCCGCCGCACCACGTTCCACTCGCCCTTCTCCAGCTTGGTGAGCCGCTCGCCCTTCCCGAGCGACTCGGACCGCTGCACGCGCTCGGCGCGGCAGTTGAGCGACTCGGAGCGCAGCACGCCGCGCTCGCGCCGCTCGGCCGCCGGCGACCGGTTGAGTGACTCCGACCGCTTCAGCTTGGCGCCCTCGTCCTTGTTCTCGCGCGGCGGAGCGACGTCCGGCTCGAGCGCCGCGCTGCCGCGCTTGCCGGCCGCCGGGCGGTCGTTGTCCGGCAGCGGCGAGGACGCCTGCGAGCGCGTGTCGACGTCCTTCTCGTCGTTGCTGGAGTCGGGTTTCTCCTCGCAGTTCTCCTTCTCGGAGTCGTCGGTGTCGGGCCCGGGCGCGAGCGGGCGACGCCACCGCTCCGGCTCGTCGCTGGAGGAGGGCGGGCGGCGCCACCGCTCCGGCTCGTCGCTGGAGGAGGACGAGTGGCGGTGGTCGCGCGCGAGCCACGCCGCCTTGAGCTCGTGCGCACGCGCCGCGGGCGACACTCGCTCGGAGCCGGCGGACGGCGAGCTGGACCCGGACTTGTCCTCCTCTTGGCCCTCGTCCGCGTACGGAATGCTGCCGTCGTCCAGCGGCGACGAGTTGTTCAATGTCCGCAGCTTCTGGTCGAACGTGCTCGTCAGGCTCGACACCAGGTCTCCCGGTCCTACAACAAGCGAGACACGGTCAGAGCGCGTCGGGGGATCGGACGCGAACGAAAGCGTGTTAGACGGTAGCCGCAATGGTATGCTATTATATGATGCGAGCGATGACGTGACATGTACAGCGGATGCGATGAGTCGGCCTCGCGGTTGGTTGGTCGCGGCCGCAAGCGTTAGTCGATGTCGCGAGTTATGACAACACTGCGACACTCGGGTGCGGACGAGGATGAGTGACGGCACACAGTAAGAGACCGGGCGTGTTAGGCCGTCCGACGCACGCACACACTTGCAACACGCACGCATACATTCCTATACCTTTTGGTGTGGACAAAAGAAAGGGATTGCTGTGTCTACTCTCTGACGTCAGTACTGGACACCTATAGGGGCAAATAGTAGGCACCTTTATTGTATTTGTTCACAAGATTAACATAACAAGTATAAGTAAAAATATGTGGGATGAAACCAAACCTAGATAGGTGATTTTTTTATTCGTGTGATTAAATATATCAATGTTAAGTTGTATAAAAATGTGTGGTGGTCTCACCATCGATGGAGAAGTTGTTGAGCGCATGCGTATGCCGCGAGATGTCCTGGCGCCCGCGGCCCAGCGCTGCCATTGTCTCCAACTCAATCCTGGAACAAAAGTGTAGACAACATTGATTAGTCTTTGTTTTATGTTGCAATAACTCATCGCCCGTAGATTGACGATAGGCGCATACAGGTGTCTAGTAAATAATGGATAACTCATAACAGAAAAAAATACAATAAAGTTTTGAGCAATACTTTAGATTTTTTTTAGTAGCCATTGTACCCCTTGAAAGTACATACCGGGTTCTCCATTATTTACAGGGCATCCTGTAGGCCTGTATAAGGCGCAGGCGCCCAATTGTTAGCGAAAAACAGAGTTAGTAAATGTTATCCAAATTGCGAGACTAGCAGAGTAAAATGATACTATAAAGTCTAGTGTAATTCCGCCCGAACAAATAAACAAAATTACTTATATTTAGTTACATCACTCAGAACCGCATATAACCACATAGAATCACACAAAATTTGAAGTGTTTTATTCCTGAGTCAATTAAGAAAAGTCTCTTAATTGACTCAGGAATTAATTAATTATTAATAATAGGTTTAAACTAATACCCCCTCGTCGCTATTCTTCTCCTACTCAATGTTTATTACATTGTGTAGCGGAAAAATAGTTATTTTACGTTTTGCTTCCCTCTATCAAATTTGAAAAGGGCAAAGATAAAACAAGAGAACACTCTGTTTAGCTAGGGGTTATATAGAGAGAAAGAAAAGAAGAAGAAAAAGGCATTTATTTGCTCAAACAATTTGTAGCAAATTATTAGTCACTAGCTCCGAGGGTACGATACCCTGAGTCTGCAGGAGCTAGTTCTCTTCGAGGTTCAAATATTACGATAAGTTAGTGATAACAATAAAAATATGCCGGTCTTTACTACCTACTGCAATGCATTTTTTGTCACAGAGGAATAAATGATAGTGCTTAGGGGCTTGTGATACTTTAGTCAGATGGGTAGTAGCTTTCTGTAGTATAACTCACTTGTTAACCCCGTCATGTCTGGCCGCCAGCCGCCGCGGCAGGCCGTCGTAGTCCGCGAGGGTCGTGGTGAGGTGCGGGGGCGGGGACGCCAGCGGGGACCCGGGCGGAGACGCGCTCGGCGACCCTTTCATTAATTATAATTTAGTTTATTTATTTAAAAGTCATAATTTGTTCAAAGAAATTATCTTAACCTATATCATTTTAGACAGAACTTCAGCGCGGCGCTTTTGTCGGCTTTGCATATTACTGTTTATATTATTAGTATTTTAATTTTTAAAACTTTAAAAAACTCGTGTTTTTATGTACGTTAAGATTACACACATAGATATTTATTTTGTAAAACGATTCGATAGAAACGGTACAAAATTGTTTCATTCAAATTTAGGAAAGTTTACGATATGTTTCTGTCGACGCAAATTAAGTATCTTTAATCGGCGAGCATCAAATAAAATGAATAAATAAAAGTTTGACATTGTGTTATAAGAGTCTATACTTCTGAACTAGTTTTACACTATTCCTGGCGCCATCACAAATAATTACAAGATATGAATTACATGCTACTATATTAAATATAAAACTCTAAATTCTGTATTTTCGTCAAGAAACGTGCCTATTAAAAGACACCTTGTCCGCTGTACTCCTGCTCTTTAACAATATTTACAGCCAATCACGGTTCTACATTAGTCCTATATATGTAGGTACATACCTTCCCGCCGGGGCTTGTCCTCCGCCCACTTCTTCTCGGACGGCTTGGAGCGCGGCTTGCGCTGGATCTTGCGGTTAGCCGCCGATATTATGGAAGATACGATGTCGCGGGTTGACACGTCTTTGCCTGGAATTAAAGATTACTGAGTTTATTTCAATTCAAATGAGTCTCCGTATGTATATTATTCGCAGACAAACTGCACTTGGCCAGCTTAGTATATGGTTATGGCTGGAATATACGTAATGACCTATGGACTAATGATGTTTGAAGTAAACTTCAAACCTCTGGCTGCAGCCAGAAGCTTTAAAATGCGATAAGCACTCGAAATTAAGTTTTGATTATATTAAATCCTGAATGTAATAAAGAAATCAGACCATATTTGGTTTGGAATGATTTTGCATTTTTTTAAATTAACGGCGTGGCAATCAAGCCGACTGCCCACCTGCTGGCAAGTGGTCACCGCCATCTATACATCTGCAACTCCGAAGGCATTGCCAGTGCCTGGTCTAACCTTAGATTAACCTTAGATTCGTGGTGTCTTCTTAGATCTAACCTTAAGACTCTATAACATTTATTTACTTTAGGCCTAGCGACATAGCCTTAACAAAGACGGACATTGGTTTGGTTCATTAAACGCGCATGCTTACCCTCCATCTTCTTAACATTGTGTATGAGCAGGTCGCGCGACGGTGCGGGCGCGGCGTCCTCCGCGGGCGGCGGGGGGTCCACCGGGGGGTCGCCGGGCTCCTCCTCCTCGAAGTACCAATCGTACTGGGGGGAACACCAGGTGAGGAACCGAAAACCACTTGGTAAACAAGATTCTTAATTAACGAAATTTACTGTGCTAAAATTATAGCGGTCTTTGTTATTTTGTACTATAGGAAAGGGCTACATTTTTTGAAACTGTCTATAATAAAGAGTTTTGTACAATAGTATCGACACCATTGTTTAGTGGAGGAATGTTATATTTGTGTTTTGAATGTGATATGCAGTGTGATTTGCCAATCTCTTATTGTTATCCTACAGACTGCGCCAACACAACGCAAGCCGTCCTTTTTTTTGGCTTATTTAAGTATTTATTTTTCAAGTTGAATATCAATAATTTTGCATTTGCTACTGTTATACAAAGAAAGAACTGTTACTTCATTATGGTTTTTAATTTAAATGTCAGTGAAGCATCCTGCCCTCCACAATGATTTCTGGGCTAACCACTGTCTTGTCTTGACACCCTAAATTTTTTTAATGATTGTAAAACTTACATGTGTGAGGAAGGATTCAATAATTCGGCATTGACTGGACATGTCATTCACCATCGCCAGCATATCATCGCTGGCGGCGCGGACCAACGTTGGCCCAAACACTATGGCCAAGTTTCTCGCTTCCATCTTATTGAAGGCGGAATGCGCAACCACTCTGCGCAAATGTTGGATCAGGTACTTTAGTGTTTCGTAGTGTGCTTCGGGTAGTGCGTGAACGAGACGCCGCAACTCTCGTGCTCTTTCTGGCGACCGGTCGGCGGCTGAAAATATATGAAACATCGTAAAAATGTACCAAAGCCTAGGGCAAATACGGTAAACAAAAACAAAATGTTTGTGCACGAGTTCTGGCAAGTCGTAAAGTTTGGCGTGTGTTGATGGATGAATAACGTCGGTTAAATTATGAGGAAAATTTGAATGATCAGGCGTGAAATTTATTTGCGAAAAAGCGCAATACGCGGCCAGAAGGCCCCAATTTTTAAATTGGAGGATAAAGCCTAGCCAGTAAAAACAACTTTAATAACCTTAGAATAAAAACGTTACCTGACCATTGAAAGATCGGCCCTAATTAAAGATTTTCACATACATGTTTCAACTTTAATTGCGAACCGATCATCATCATCATCATCAATCAGTCTGTATTAGTCCGTGTCGAACCAAACGTGCGTTCTATAAAACTGGCTTCAAAGTATTCAACTCACCAATGAATGCAGGGTACATCTCTGCCGTCAGCAGCGGGTCAGGCAGCCTCCTGAGGTATGCTTTCAGTAAACTGGAGGCAACGTGTACGTCGGCCCATCTTGCATCGCCCTCTGGTGGGGGCTCGCCTCTATCTAACGCTGCAGCCAGCGCAGCTACGCCAGCGGCATTGCCAGGGACGCGGTACACGCCTACTGTGCGGAGGCCGTATGCCTTCAACAAATTAACCGTCGGTTAGTTCCTACTTCTATAGTACAATTATAGATGTGAAAGTTATTTATTTGTATGCTATGTCTTCAGGGTTTAACTACTGCACCAGTTGTGTTGAAATTTGCATATTTATAGCTTAAATAAGACTAAATTTGTAAAATCTCAGCGTGAAGAAACGTGGGGCACAGATATATAAGTACACTGAATAGATTAAAGAATGAGTAGAGAATTCTTCGTTTTGGGAATATAGAGATAGTCTTCAAAATACAACGAGCATAATCTTCAATAATAATTCATCATTTGATCAGACTTCCCATTTAAACTGTATCTGCAACATAGGAAGTGAATTTCAAACTTCAACTAAGTACAAGTCCATAACTGAGACTTGTATTGCTATGCGCTTTATAAATAATGGATGTCGAGGCACATCGACGGCATTGAGCCTTCAATAAGTTTCACACCAAATAAGTGCGGTAATTGGCAAACATCATTGGTAAGTCTATTTTGGACCAGGTTAGGAAACCACCATAAAATAGGAAGGTGTCTTACCTCCACAGCGTTAGCAGGCAATGTGACCGCTCTCGGTACGTATGGATGCTCGGGATCGTGCGGGCACCGTTCTAAGGGTGCTCCAAGCCATCCTGTCACTGCGGGAGTAGATGGGGTGTTGGCTGTCCCGCCATGCATGCGCCGCAGCTGCTTCGCCACGCGGCCCTTCCACGTCTTGTTCTTTGGAGACGAGGGCAGCGTTGGAGTCGGTGGGCCTGGAATCACACCTAATCGCGGTAATGCAAATAGTTTTAAAGTTGACCTTCCAGCCGATCTACAAAAGAGAAAACTAACGCGTTACTAGTGAATTGCGAATGAAATCTGGTTATAACCGCCGAAATTGCCTTTTGGTTGATGAATTTGTGCCCTTCCGGCAGCACAAATGTCACGGTCAAGTGACAGTGCGCAATTATTCTCCCCTGTAGGTATACTGTATAGCGTCTAAATTGAATAATGCTGTGTGGATGTGGAGAACGTAAGAATATACCTATTGCCAATTGAAACTTTTACATATTGGTATGACGACCACTTTTTGCGATCCATGTTAATGTCTGACATGTATTTTTTTTTCCTTTTTATTATAGTGTTAATGTTGGTAATAATATTTTATCTACCAACGTTACCTCACCACAGTATTTTACTACAAATTCCTGGCTGACATGACCACATGTACTTTCAGCGGTTGCTAGCTGCTGGGTATGTTGGCAATGGAATACGTAGTATCATTAATATAATTCCCTACAATACTACGAATTCAAAATCGGACCTACAAAATCAACACAACTGCTCTAAAACTGAATGTGGAGAAAGTTCCCAGACGAATGCTCCTTATAATATTATCCCTTACCAGTGGGCGACCTATTCCTGCCGATCTTCTTGCTCCGCTGCGGTGGTAGTGGCGAGGGGCATTCGGGAGCTGCGGTGGCGGTGGGCGGCGCGGACGAAGGTGTATTTGGTACTGGCTCTGCTGGCGGCGGCTCTGCTGAGTGCCGCCTTAATGCAGCTAGCCATCGCTGAGCGTCTGCTGCGCCTTCCGCCTAGGTTAGGAAAAAGGGAGTCAAGAATCTGGTAAACGGCAGTGAGTGTTTTTATAAATTTGAATAAACGGGAAATGGATGATCAAAGAGTCTAATTTATATCAGAGCTATTATGGCCGTTTCGTTCGCCGCATGGCCTAATGAGCACGTGGCTGGCGACGCACGCTATATAACCACTTTATAAGCTGTGATGTACTGGAGTTACACACCTGTAGCAATAATTCTGCACCGGCCGCTGTAGTGACTCTGACCACGTGCTTCCGCTTGGTGTAGTCGTCTGCTAAAGCAGCCAAAGAGTAGCGGACGTCCAGGGCATCTCTAGACCCTGGCTGGGCTTCTGTCCCGGACCCGCTTACTGCACCGGGGCTCTGTAACAAGAGAAATTGAACATGAAAATAGAGTACAAATTATATGAAAATAGAACTTAAAATTACGATATAACAAGTGATCATCAATTGTCTCACTTGAAGCACCATGTTGTGCTACGACTACGGTGTACTTTTTTGGGTTTAGTGACATTTGTGGAGTTTTGAAAAGTAATTCGCTATAAGTTTTCTTACATTTGAGTATTCATTCTGTTTCACTTTAAAATCTGGTGAATTTTTGTAAATTGTAAATGTATTTTAAAATGTCCCTCTTCAACGCGGACGCAACACATTATGCCAATGCAGTGATTCATCGAATAAACACAATCGCATTTGTGCTCACGGGCGGCAAAATCACGATGCACCAAAATCAGCAATTTATGATTAGTAAACACAAATTGCACTCACGGAATGAATGGCATTAGCGTCCATCAACGATGCAAAGATTCGGACAGATCGTGCGCTCCCATCGTGACAGACCACGGACCCGAAATAAAAAGCTTCGAGCGAGCTTTCACCCCTAATTGTAGGTGTACCTGCAGATTATATTCGACGCTCAACATTAGGTTGATTCTGTGGATTAATGGACACGTTTCCAGTTTCTCAATTATCTTAAATGATAGCATTAATCAAAAGAGAGAACATTTAACTAGGCGACGTTGGATAGACCGAGAAAAAGTTTAATGTTTTCTATATCTTTTAAAACGTCTATTGGCCGCGGTGCTCTCTGTATACTCCACTATTGTTCGCGCGTATTTATAGAATTTTATGAAGATTCGTATCTGGTGCCCGAAGCTCATTAGCTTCCGCGGTTTCGCCTGTTTACATTACTGTCCCGAGATTACGTCCACATTATTTACGGATCTTTTTAACAATAAACGCTTTGATAATCATCGTCATTTCTAAGTAGGTTTGCGTCTTGAAACGAAACGCGTTGATTAGCCTACTTCCAGTGTCAAGCTTTTGTTAATAGATCCGTCTCTACACAAAAGAAATATAAGACAAAACTAAGTAGGTCGAATGCAATGTTACTGTTATTCAGATGAATAGCTACAAATGGGGACTGTAAGTGGTTCTGTGAGTGTTGCCAGCGGCGGCAGTGTTGAGACGGTTGGTAACTGCTTGGTTACACGTAGGAAATCGAAAGTGGTAACGCGGTCGCTTCTTCCGACCTATGCGTGTTCAATCAGCACGAGATCACTTCACGGTCGCTGCCAGAGGAAATTACTCGCTTTTCCATATAGCTTATTCAATTTTAGAAACTATAGAACTTTGGGTATAAAGCTATTTCTATTTTGAGTTACCTTTAGTTGAGAACTTGAGGGTTATTTACGCAAGAGCTGATGGAAAAGAATATTAATAATAGAGCCTTTATATTTCGAAATTTCACAAACTACTTTCGGCACGACATGCGACATTGAACTTTTTGCTTTTTGAAAGAAACACCATTGGTTTCGTTCTTGAAAAATATTAACGGCATGTGCGCGCTAGTAGTCAAGAATTTCGTGATGCGATACCCCACGTATTTTGATTCAAACGAGAAAACGGTCATGCTTTCAATAGCCTCGAAATTGCATCGATAAGAATCGACAATTATTGTTGTCGACCCACATGCGCGGTTTCCGTGTGTGCAATCCATACGAAAACGTCGTCTTGACTGGACAGTCGTAACCTATTCACATCAGATGTAATTAGAGGGTCAGCATCTCGTCAAAAGTGGCACAGTGACGTAACGGCGCACACAATACGCCACTAATGGTGCTCGCACACAATTAGCACCGCTGGCGCTGGAGCCCTCGTAATGAGGAAATTGATTACACTACATACCGATACTGTAGAAAGTAAACGAAATTCGAAATAGGCTCGATATAAGCCCGGCGGCATTTTTATCGATATAGCCAGTAATAACATATTACTTGTAGGTCAATTGCCTAACCCACCAATAAATATAATAGCTAGGCGCAAAGACGCGCTGTGATGGAGAAATTAAGTTTTTATGTTAGGGGCTTTTCGACATTGACCTCGATTGGGGAAGGACAGTGTAGGTGAAGATTAATTGGGCCTCTTATTTATTTGCATCAATTCAAGCTTTAGATTAATGAGAAACAAGATATTGTCGACAAATTTGGTTATTGGGGAGTTTTAGCTATGGTGGTTTTGGCCCTGTCTTATTAGTTTGCTGTCATGAACGTGTGATTGATATCAATATTAATTCATTTGTTATTGATATCTTGGAAGCTCCAGTTCAATGAGCTTTTCTCATAAAGATTATTAGGTGTCTGTGTGAATATTATCTCAGACATAGAACTTTTGTATAATATTTTGTATTGAAAGAATTTTGGCATTTGTTATTAGAATTGGCAAGAGCTGATTGCTAATGTCTACTTACGTAAAAATAACTGAAACAACGTCGTACGTTGAAAACGTTACCCTTGTCAAGGAGAAAAATTACGTTATTTTGAAAGTAGCTAAAACAAATTGAATTAAAAGAACAGGAAAAGTTTTTAAGGTAAAGCTCACCAGTATATCGGTGTACCACAGAGTCATGATTTGGCTGAAATCCACACGCGTCACAGGTGTGCAGCGGTGGTCATTGTCACATCTTGGCAGCGGCATGCGGACTCGCACAATGCACAGATCACTCCATGCAATATCCGAACCACTGGATATATCGTCCCAGTAAATACACGCGAATACAAGAGGGCATCGCCCCAACCGTCAACCGTAAACTTCCAAAATATCACCGAGCTGAATGACGCGGATTCGAACTCAAGTGCTACGATTTGAATGTGTCGATAAATCAATCGGACTGATCCGTAAGCTCGAACGATGGAGATAACTGAACGCGCGATGTTAATAAAATAGGAAGCGAGCACGGACGAGCGAGCAGGCGGCGAGCGCGCGTCTGTAGGACTATAGCTCGAAGCTGCGTCTGCGCAGACGCAGAGAAAGTGTTCCCGCGCAGACTCCGCGGCGTCTGCCAAATTGTCGTTTTCACGCTTTGGAAATTGATGACTTTTTCCGGACGAGTCGCCCGTAACAATAGTACAGGTACTTTTACTTTTTAGAATTTATTGAAAATAATAAATAACAAGGCTTTGACACAGTTAGATTTCAGCTTTCTTCTTCGAAAGTGTGGGCGATTAACTAATTGGGATTTTAATAATTAATTATCTTCGCTAAGTACTAATAACTAGTTAATTTCAACACAGCCATTTATTAGGTAACTGTAAGTTTTCTTAAATTTCTCGGCTCTATAATGTAAATACCCATTTTGGCTCTTGACATTTCTGTCAATACTAGCACTAAAGAAAGAGGATTCAAGTGCAGATAAAAATAATAATAAAAATCAGGAAGGTTCTTTACGGCTGTCTTGTGCACTTCCTACGATGCATCTCTGCCATTTATCCCAACATCCGGGTAGATCAATTGATAAAGTGATTTATAATTTTGCCAAGTCGTGAATCGTGAAGTTGGCGACACGGCGAACTCTCCGACCGGTGCGCAGACGCACCGCTAATCGCGATTTGTCATACTTTTCCTTCTCAAACTCTACAGGGTTGTCATCGAGCTCAACTTTTTACATTTAATCTACGACGACATAAGCTTTTTCTCCCTCGTCAAAAGGCATTCTGAGAAATCATCAGCTTTTCCAATAATCATATTTCCTCAGGATACGGTATTTCACTTAACAAGTTTATTTATAAAGCCACCTTCTTGTCACGAGAGATACTTGCCCGTTCGTTTTTGTCACTGATTTGTCATTGACCTCATCGCATCTCGCACTTTCTTCCAATCCAACACTGGAGCACGTCCAGAGAAAAATCTAATCGATAACCAGTTGAGTGGTATCATTTGTTTCAGTGCCTTGTTATGCGAATTGTGCCATGGTATTCCGTAATCAATTTGGGTCACTGAAACACACCATCAATCACTGACGTAATAGTATACCATTTGCCGTTTGGTAAATATTTCTTGGCGAAGCAAACCCTGACGGCTGACGACTGGATGAGTGATTGCGAATCGAATCGGTCCATTCTTACAACAATAGGTACTATAACTGACACCGCTTTCTGCCATAAGCCTTGAACATATTTCCGTAATGTTTGCATTTCTATTTTACGTAACATCTACGGCAACATCTCTAACCGTTTGGGCTGACTGCCGATTGTAACTGTTACTGGTTATCGTGACTAACTGGATGATAAACAATGAAGCTTACGATGACTCAACGACGTCGGAAGGTGCAAAGAAGTGCCTACAAGTAGAGCCTTCCTATTCGGCTATGAGTCAGCCTTGCATAACGCCGCCAGCCAGACGGTACTTGACTTTTAAGAGGGCTATTTCGTAGTAGATATCAGATATTTAGCAATTAATCTCTTACATAAACTGAAAAATGGCAGTTGAGACAGACACCAGACACATGCTGTCAGCAATTTAATGTTGTGTCGATTGCTATTATTTGTTGTAGCTTAGGTAATATTTTAGGTAATTGAAAAGGTAAAACGTAAACCGTTCACATTTAAAAGAACAAGGTCATGCAAGATTGCACGATTCGATTATCCACATAAGATGAGTTGAATTTATGTACAACTCTAGGTACGGTTACTACTTCGGTTGAGTCATAATAATATCATATACAGTGGTTTAAATGTCATAATAAATAACAGAATGAGTCATCAGGACCAGTATCGTAAAAATAATCCTTCTCAAGGTTCGCTGAGCGTGTGAAATCGACGAAATAATATCAAACAACTTTCATGGTCGTGTTCACTATTTTAACTTTCCACTTGACATCCTGTGATTTTCATATTAACTGCCGTGCCTAATGGGTATCCGGCAATTTTCTTGTTAACTAGTTGGCAGCCCGCGGCTGTGCTCGGGTCCCGGTGTCCTACCTCGACCCGTTGCATGCAATGTCCTCCTATGTTGTTTATATTTCGAGACCAAAAGTCCGACGTATTTAAATATCTTGATACAATCTTACTTATAATCTGTTTCATTTATTTCTCATAAGAATCAATTCACTTATATATATATTTATTTATATAAATATTTTTGTTTTTGTATCTAACACATGTAAACTATTGTATAAATAAAGTCAGAATAAACGTATAACGAAGATTATTATTTACTCTACTGATTCATATATCTAATAAAAATAAACTTAAAACATACTTTTTAGCTACAATATCAAGAAACTTTGCTGTAGGTAAAAAAAATATAAACTTTGCAAAATTTGATAGGTGCATTTTATACATTTATAATGTCTCCTCATTGGATAACATGCGTTTCATCTTAGGCGACACAAATATACTTCTCAATATTTTTGATTTCGTTACATGCAATAACGGGAAAAACAGTAATCAATGTATAATTTATGAAAGTAGATCAGTTCAAACAGCCAATGAGCTCATCCTGGATCTTGTAAGATCTGCGTTACATACAGTTACGTCAGGTACGGACGTCATACTCGCATTTGGGTCAGTTTGTCCATACACTACTGTTTTATAACCTATTTTATTCTATTTATACTGTTATTGTTGGAAAGTAGAACAGATAACTTGGGACTGAGATGTGAATGGGGAAATACGAATTGGCGTTTTGACAGCCCTGAGGCAGGAGTGCAGTCGGAGTGATTTCATTGATAGAATAGGTTAGTGAATGAATCTCGATGCTGTTGATGAAATTTCCAAATTAGAAGTGCTGCGGAATGATTCCAAAGTGTGAAAACGATTTGCGTCTCAAACTTGGCATAACGCTTGATGTTGTTAAAGTTGAAAGTTCATTGGAGCAGTTGTGATAGCGGGCAAGATCAAAGCGCCCCAAAAACTAACGTGTTAATTTCGTAATAAAATTGTAAAATAACCGTAAATAAAAAACAAAAAGAACAGGCGATAGCCCAATTGGTGTTACGTATTTGGGTTGTTGTAACAACAAATACAGAACCAAAACATACCGATAATAATAGAAGATAGAATTAGATCAAACAGGTATACGTAATTTTTTTCCACTACTCCATTATTTAGATTACCTAAATTCGTTTCTTTACAGATTTTGAGCGTGTTTGCATTTGTTACTTTTGCACGGACAAAGCCATTAACATCTATATTTTCATTGCAATAAAGCTCAAAAGATCATGTTTAGTTTATGATGGTAGTCCCGACCTGAAAAGCCAGTGGTCCAGTGAGAGCACGCATCGCCGGCGATTGATCGCGCGGAAAGCACGCCTCTTCTGGTTCTGATGGCTTCATTGTAACTGCGGCTTAATGGCTGTTGTCTGATGTATAGACAGCTTTATTACTAGTGCATGTCGGTGTTGTAGATAATTCAGAGAATGGGATTGTTGTCCTTATGCCATATCAAAACAACAAAGTCGTTCTAAATATAGCCATCAAACAAAATATAAA
This sequence comes from Ennomos fuscantarius, assembly GCA_905220475.3. NCBI lineage: Eukaryota > Metazoa > Arthropoda > Insecta > Lepidoptera > Geometridae > Ennomos > Ennomos fuscantarius. The sequence goes on from HG992027.1 coordinate 13,966,177, forward strand.
TATACTTAACAAGATTTCTAAAGCGATTTGGAAAGCCACAGACTAGTTTTTTAAACAATGCGTGATTATGTCAAGAATAAAATCTTAAAAGTCAACAACATTACCTACTGAAACCTATGTCAATTTTTTGGATTGAAGACAGCAGAAATAAGAAATGTAAAAAAACAATATTGACTTCTGAGAAACACCTGTATTAATTTAGAGCATTTGGTAAATGCTTAGATTCCGATGAACCGTAGATTCACTCTTTTCCGGTTCCTGTTGCTAAAGAATGTTGATTTGCACACGGTACAAGCATGAGCGCTACTACTAGCGGGTATTTGTTTTCATTACCTGTCTTCAAGTTCGGGTGATTCGTTCCTAAAATCATTGTTCTGTAACTAGACCACTAAGGTGAGGAGAATTAATCAATTTGAAAGACCGTAAAAATAATGATGTTATACAATTGAAAACCGCATTAGTATTCGTCTTGTTATGTCTGCGGGTAAAATCAGAAAAGGATTTAATAATTCCAAAGATTCCAACGATCAATCAGAAACGATTTGTCTAAACCACAAATCACCGAAACTGCAGATCGAAACCAAACCTGTCTCCGGGGTGGTCGATGAATGAAATCACTTTTATTTTCAAACATCTTTAGTTACCCAACCGTTGTATGTCGGTGTAATGCGATCCGACCGTGAATCACGGAACGCCCTGATGGCATTAAACAGAGATCGTCGATAGAAAGCCACAATTGGCAGTATTGGCACATGTCCGGGTGCCCACTCGTCTATTCAGTGGCTTTTCTCAAGCGGAAAGACCTGAAACGACGTGGGCGCGATTGTCTTGAGAAACCCAGGCTTGATGTGTAATCTTCCTAATGCCATGGTTTTGTTTGAATATTGATTTCTGAAAATCATTATTGGCGATAATTTGTTTTGGAAAACGATATCTTTTAATTACGTTAGGATAGAAAGCAATAGAAAATCCAGCTCTATTTGCGTGAAATTGTGTCTCAAAGTCAAATTTTTGGTCAATCCACACGTACAGAAATGTTTTGCTGTTAATAATGACAGCTATGACTAGTCTAGATTAGGGCTTCCCTCCTCATCCCGGGAGTCTCGGTGTAGAAAATTTCGAGAGGTTCCACGATTTTTTCGTATTTTCGAGATTTGAAACGGCTACCTTCTAGTCTAATAAATAACATGACTTTGAGATATGCGATTTCAATTCAAAAGGTTTTTGTTAACTGCAACAACAGTAAAGTGAAACTAAGATAAATTGTAAACTTGCCAAAAGCAGGTCGGCCCATGCTTAGTACTTACCTAGATCGCGTACCAAATATAACTGACATAGAAATACTAGCAATAGACGGGGTTATTTAAATATCACAGACAGATATTGATTGACTATATGCGATTAGTGTCATTGTTATTATTGTATTAGTATAATTAGATGTGCTAAGAATAAACCTGATGTCTGCTGAAGCCGCGGCTAACATTAAGATTTCCAATTTCCAATAACATTATAATAAATTAAAAAAAAAAATATATGGTAAACGACATCCTAAAAATGTATAATTTGATAATAAGATACAACATAAAACAAAGTTAGTGATACCTGTATAGTTGCAATTCAAGCAAGCATGCTTACCCCAACATCCTCGTTAATGCTAATTCGAATAGGTACATTTTAATTTGCATCCTACACAGAGTGGGTACGGTCAATGACCCCGGCAGCAAAGCAGACGCAATGCGCGCGCAACGTGCGCGTGCGCTGCTCATAGACATGCGATTGTGAGATTGACAGTAAACATCGAGATGCGGCATTACAACTAATAAACATGGCTATTGTTAGAATACAAGGGCATTTAAGTGTTTGAATTAAATAATTGTAATAGTGTAAGTAAGAGTAAGAAAGTTAAATATTCCGGATAATTAAAACTAATTACAATTACACCCAGAATTGTAGGCTATAATAATTCTATATGCATTTCATAATAATCACGATTTTGCAATAGATGACCCGGTAGTTGTTGTATTAAAATTTTCTATCATGTTTTTGTTTTTGCACGCGCGTTAGCTTTAGTTCCGAAGAACTGATACAATAATAAAAATAAGTCCATGAGTCGGAATTAACCCGAAAATTAGCCACACACCATTCATCGAGGCCATAAAAAAGCATGTTAAAAGCCGATATGTACCAATAATTACAAACGGTTACTCACGTTTCGCAGAAGGCAGACACTCGGTCTGGGTGCGAACGGGCCATGTGGCGTACGCGTTGCCTTATTTGTGCACTGCTTGTGCAATTACTGCATATGTGCTGATCAAGTGCTCTAGCGTTGTTAGATGAAAACGTATCGTGGTGTACTGAGAGCAACATGTTTATCAGCCATCGACTCATCAGTGTTATGGACAACTAGTTGTTCTCATTTATTTGTATTTTATTTATGTAAACAAGAATCATTTTGGAGAGCTTTTCCTGAGACATACCAAAACGATAAGAACTTTTACAAAATATGGGAACAATAAACTTTAAAAGTTAATTTCTAGAGATCCAAAGAAAGCAAACAAGAAGTCGTGAATGTTTCGGGTCGAGCAGATAACTTTAACACAGACCTCACATCACATTAAAACAACAAAGCACATATAGATTTCTACATCATATTATTTTCGTACGTATTCAACCGTAGAGTATAACTGTGAAGAAATAATTATGTGCGTATGTGCGTGAACTTAATGGTGTATAAGTATGAGGGTCTGTAATTTGCAAGGCTGCACGCAAGATTCATAGACCCCGATAGCAGACTGTATGAAATAATAATAATATTAATAATGACGTAATATTTGAGCATAAAGAGGAAAGATATTAGACGGAAGATATATTGGGAAGTATTTAATATAATAATGTAGATTGACACAAGTTGCTAGAGACAAACTGCAGGAAAAAAGTTACAAATAGACACAAACACCGACGCTCTTAGAAAGCGAAACGTATAGATTCACAATATATTATTTAAGATACCTGACTTGTTATTAATAGATAATATCGTAAATAAGCACGCCATTCTGCACCAGATGGTAACTGTTTCTATAAAGATGTTACAAATACTTCCATAATAGCACATAATAATGACAAAAAACAGTTATTTGCAGTTAAATGGTACTTAAACAATTTAAACATGTCTAATAGTTTATAATGGGCGGCGTACTCAAGCGAGAGTCCGGCATTCGTTCCTAGAACCTACCACATGTGTTCATGATACCAGAACGCGCAGACAGACAGACGCTTGTACAATACAAAACAAAGGTGCAGATCTGATGGTCAGATACGTCTGAACACGTAAATCAGGTGGCTTGACAGATTCTGGCAAATGTTGCTCCAATACCTTACCCAAGACTTGGTCAAGATCATGAAAAGATACATGATAATTACGTGAAAATGCACTGCAAAGCTCGTGCCGAGATTGCTTGGCACAATTTTCACTATAATGGATCGAAAGTGCATTAACATCAGATTATATGTGAAGATATGAAAATAGAACGAGATATTTGCGTAACGTACAAGTCTACAAATACAATAAACAACATTAATGAAATTAGACAAGAAATCTAGCTAGAATTAATTTATGGACGTCCTCGCTCTACTAGAAGCCTCCTGTCCTCGGGTGAATGCTTTAAATCAATTATTTAATTCAAGATATCAAAGCAAGTATTGGGTCAATGGCATTCGCATAACTCGCCATAAACTATGATATTTTCGAAATCCCTGGAATAGCTATGTGTTAGGAAACCGCTGTCGCATGCCAAGGAACTGCAATAAAATGTGTATATGTAATGTGATGTGACTGCCTGACGGACGTTTTGTTTACGAGGGCCGGCCCCGATTGCGAAATATATTTAAAATTCGAGTAGCCACCGTGTCGAAATCCACGTATACCACCGCTGCCGTACTATACTATTGTTATATGAATCATAGACCGCAAATGACAGCTCGCATTTCTGCATAACCTGAATGGCTAACAAAAAGATATACCAAGATACGAATGATTATTTATTGTGTAAAATTTTCACCATTGTGCTCGGTTGTAACATGAACCAGATCACCTATTGTGAACTTATAACTCTTTGTAACAATGTTACGTATATTCAATTAATATTTGGTACTTTCCAAAGCTTTGCGTAAAGCTTTTTAAATCTGCAACTGCTTTATAATTAATAATGCAACCTGAAACGCGACAAACGTGTTAGTTGGTACGTACCTAATAAAGCTCCGCTCGTCCATTCAGATCGTCTTCGGAAATTTTTTGCATTGCCAAAAAAATGTTTACTCTTTTGTGCGATTACGAGTGATCACGAGTGTAAAGTGCCATTGTCACCAAATGCTATTATTAACTCGATGGAAATTTCGCAAGTACCTATTCAAAACCCATTAACCTCTTCTCACTTGAAGAGCAATTTATCTGCCTTTAGTTTATGAGTTTCTCGTAAATCATCAACAGTTTCATATTTAAATGCGGAAGGGGACTGAGTGAGACTGTCACTTGGGTTAGAAGAATTTTCCGTACCGCTAGAGAAGTAGTGCGTATAAGAAGGTACACTTGAGGTGCTAATCTTTACAACTTAGGACGCGTCGCGTGAAATTACATTGATGATTATCACGTTACAAAGTAGACTTACGTTCTATAGGACAGAAATTGGATAGATGATGCTTAGAAAGTCTTCATTTTTTTTTGCGATTTTTTATCATAATCCACAGATATTGCGACACGACTAATAAATCTATTAATAAACTCAAATAATTGTACTTATTTACATACTTACATGTACAGTTACTAAGTCTCCATAATATATATAATATTACTAAAATAAATTCATCTTTAGGTATATGTAATATTCATATTGCATGGAGAGTTATTTCGAGTGCCTAAAGCGAAGTCTTCATTATTTCCTGCCAAATCACAAACAGGCTAAAAGCATTACTCGTAGTCTGCAAAACAATTTTGACAGAAAACGGCAAATTGGGACAATTTAGCTAATAAGCTGGTTCCTGTGGCCAGTTTAAAAATGTGCATGTTTTATGTAGATTCTATGGGCCTCTGTCGCGGCGACAATATCCTGACACGCGCGAGCTTCGATATAGGAGCATCAGTAATAATAAAGTATGCGGCTGGAATCCTTCAAGGATGAATACCGATTGCGTGGCAGGAGCGATTGGCAGGTGGGTCACGCGCGGACGCCGACACCATGGCGTCATATCCTTTACTGAATTGGACACGGTAATTAATAAAAGAGGTGCGCGCGCGCAATGTATCGCTATGTTCGGCAATGCGCGGCAGTTTCGACGCATTGTTGATTGTTTATGATAGCTGACCACAAAAATATAGCGATGGTCTGGAATCGAAGTGGAAGTCGCCGAAGGATATAAAAGCAGCAGTGAATCACAACCAGAAACAATACGTCCAAGCATTCATATATTTACATTCTTATGCGATAAGCAATTTATAGCATCGGAAGTCGAAATAACTTACAAAGTTGACGAATAACTAGTAGGTCATCGTTCAAGAGCCTGAGAAGTTACGACGCCATTGTATTGATTTAACGCCGTAAAAACAGGTCCATCACATCCATCTGCCGATACATTCGTAACTCAATTTCCTACTCAATAATCTGAGAAATGTTTCAAGGGCTTGAGTCGGGTCATGAATCAAGATTCGGATGCATAGCGCGTCAATCGTTCCCGTCATATCGGCAGGTTTTATCTCAGCTGTCATCTCTCGCCTATTGAAGGCATAGACATGTGACCTCAGCAGGCTGTGCTCGAGGTCGCGGCCGCCTCAACCTTTCCTTTACTTTGTATAAAGCTATTGATAGGTTCAAGCCGTTCAAGGCGCGTGGTGGGAATATCTTGACGAGCGTCAATTGTTTTTCGTGCTGTTCATTTATATTGTTTCGCGCTTTTGGCACGATGTTAATATCACGATTTTGATTATGAATGTCGAAATAGCATAGATAATCTAGGAAGCAGGTACTTTAAAATATTAAAATGAGCAGCTCCACGATTCAAATCAAATTAAGAATGCTCATACAATGTGTAGATATTTATTATCATATAGCTACAGAATTTTGATTACTAATTTTGTTGGGCGTATAGTAACGAAAAAATTACGATACTCTTAATCGAAGATGCTATTAACGCTACACTTTCCTTTAAAGTTCTTTTATTATTCAACCTCAGGCCCTGGGCTGGTTTCTTCTTTCCCTTAACCAACAATTTAACCCTAACATAACAAAACGAACGGTTATTCCAAGCCATCATAAACTTCACAGATTCTTCAACCAATATTTACAGTTCACTATAAAGCCTCATAAATATTTACCCACGGGAAATGATTTTCATAACTCTGCGCGATATTTCAGGGCATCGAACTCTCGCTAAAAGTTAGACATCGCATTTAAAAGGTATCTTAAATTCAGGATGAGCACGCAACTTTTGCAAATTTTACTTACTGGGATTAATCAATAAAAGCTAATTTTAAAGGTATTTCGGAGGGTAAATGAGATAAGCTGGGTCGTCGTCCTACCTTTGGAAACCTTTGACCCCTTGCGGTTAGCTATTTTGCTAATGAGACTTTTTTCGGGGAACTCATTTTCACTCGTATTATTTACTTTGATGGTATATAAAATCTATAATCTCTAATAATTTTGTTTTGATTCAAAGCTATTACCAATTTATCTTTCATCTACAATAAGTACGAATTACTAACAAAAAAAAAATACGACGGTATTGTATCATCATCCAACATTAGGGCCATACAGCACACGTAAGGCTTACGACACACGGCAATTGGGCCGTGATAATCGGGGAGTAAACCGCGCTAACCGTTCATTATGTAACCGCCCTAAAATTGGCAGGGTTACCATAACCATGTCGTTTAGTAATATTTATTATTCAATAGAATTGTTTCAATTTGTTGACGCTGTAAATTTTTTGTTGTAGCTGCTTGTATGACATTAAAAATATTGCAATTTCATGATTGATTATGTGACAATTCTTTGTAATACATATTTTTACTTTGTACTCTTCTTTTCACATTCATTTATTATTAGATTAGTTTGTAAAGGAAACATTTAAATCGCGACCTGATTACGTTAATAAGTCTGCTGTAGTTACTATCGATACTGCTATAAAAATCATAAATATTAATTTATTATGTTAGCTGTCTTGTATACAATTAATTGACTCACATATTCTTTTAATAGTCTGATAATGTTGTTATTCTAAGGTTAAAGAGTTCTTAGATAATCTAACTGTTAACATTAATATCCCCCAACTGAAATAACCGGCCCTTAGAGTAGATCATTAAAAATCACCTCTCCTCTGTTAATCCTTATTAAACTGAATACTTTTTGGGAGATAAATATAGACTGAGAATGGTTTCTAGGTAAGTTTGGTAAGTAGATTTAACTTTTTTAAATTCAGACCATCCCAGTGGCACCTTATTTCGCAGTATTTCATTAAAGGTTAACAACACCTAAGATGACTTGTTGTGTTTATAATAGTAAAATATGTATCATTATCTAATTAGACTTTTGTTTATTGTAATGGTTTTGATTTTATTATTGATACTGATTTTAACTGTATTTAACCCGCGCTACAGCCCTACTAATGTATGTAGGAAAAGAAAACCGCAAACGTTAGAAATCGAGGACATAGTGCGAACCAACGTTGCGGAAACACGGTTTGAGGTGGAATGAAAATTATACGAGTAATTTTTTTTAGCTGTTACCACCCTATTTAAATAAAGGTTCTAGTTTTGTGACTACTCATTAAAATTTAATTTATAATTTTACACGAAATAATAACAATTATTTGAAGTTTTAAACGGTGAAGAATTAAACAGTAATCAGAAATTTATAAACACTATAAATACATTATTAAGTTGAACTCTTGTTTATAAAAACTAATAGTAAGTTTAAACGGATATTATTCTAAACTGGTTGCACCAGACTGTATAATCAAAGCGACATTATTACAGGAAACTCAGACTGTGTAACGTAAATTTCCTGAAGTTTCTTAAGACAATATGCGCTACTGAAAAATACAATGCAGCTCGTCTGGTCTAGCTGTAAACAGACGGAGAAAAATAAACAACCAGATGAACTTCCTCGGAGCAAGGCGTCACTGGTTGAGATTTTAGATCGATAGTGGCGACAATTGAGTTATAATGCAAGTGTGAAATCCTAGCGTAGTGTCCAAAGATTAAAAATTTCACGAAACATAATAATAATAACGCCCAACGATCACATACGTAGATTCTGGACCCTAACTAGGATTCCCTGTGTCTTTGGGATCCAGGAACTATGAGGACCCACAACACCCAAGACTCAGAACAAGCATTTGCGCTTTTTTCTGTGCATAAATACTTGCCCTGGCGCGGGAATCAAACCCGCTGCCGGTTATCAGCCGACCTGGTCAACCACCACACCACAGAGGCTGTTCAACATAAACACCGATATAAAAGAGGGATAATTAGTAACTGTAACTAGGGAATTCACAACGATGTATCTCTCTTTCGCCACACTGGACGTAGCCAGGTGACCCGAGCAGATCTACTTTCTGGGAGTAAATAAATTTTGAATCCACAGAATTTAATCATTTTTTGCTCTAAATTAAACTCCCGACACCAACCTATGATAAATAATTAATCCGTGCCAGTATTTAGGATAAACACCATTAAAACGGCAATGTATCTAACAGCTAATACCGTAGAAACCGCAACCGCAAAGTCAGTTCTAAAAACCTGGAAGTTTATTTTTTTATGTTAGTGAATGATGTGACAAGCTAGTCGTTCACCTGATGTTAAGTGACACAGCTAACCATAACAGAACAGCGTCACTCGGAACTCCAAAATATAAAGTGACACGCTACGCACATCATCCTGAGACATCAGCTCAGTCTGGTAATAACATTACTCGACTGTGAGATCACGTCATAAAGTCTCATTTGCCCAGCGATTTCACTAGCTACGGTGCCCTTCAAACCTAACCGTTCACCTGATGTTAAGCGACACGGCCACCCATAACAGAATAGTGTCACTCGGAACCCCAAAATACAAAGTTTCGCGTGACATACTACGCACATCATCCTGAGACATCAGCACAGTCTGGTAATAACATTACTCGACTGTGAGATCAGATGATAAAGTCTCAATTGCCCAGTAATTTCACTAGCCACAGTGCCTTTGAAACCGGAACACAGTAGTGCTTGCACACTACTGCTTGGCGGCAGAATTACTCGCTAAGCGGTGGTACCTACCTAGACGAACTTTGCAGAAATGTCAGTAAACACCTAGTAAAGTTTCGAAAACAAAAACACGGGGATTTTCTGCTGAATCGCCGTCAGAGTATTACGGTACCGCCGTTAGATGCGGTACCGCCGTCACAGATGTGGTATCGTGAAGGTTGAACTAGTTGCCTTGAATGTGCAGTAACAATATTAATGTGAAAGAATAGCTATTTTTACATAGAAAAGTTTCATTATGATTTATAGTCTTCACGTTCACTTTCTCAAGGATTGTTGCTGGCACTTTTTAATTTATATGTTAACTGTTGCGCGCTCGTCTTTCAATTTCTATGCTCTGTGCCAAGTAACTCTGGTATCTGTGTTTCGTATGTATTACACGTATTAGAGATCTGTTATGAATTTAATGGCTGGCCAAAACGTACTTGTATGTATCCTTTCCGATGTCTTCTATGCTAAGCTACACTGCTGAAATATATATGCTATCTTCAAATGCTTAATTCAGCAGTATATCATAGTATATACTCGTATAGGATATTATAAAAAAAGTAATCTCTATTTCCCTTGGGTATCGCAACACGCGTGAACGGATGGAACAATTTCGCTAATTATTTTTTTTGTTGCGTTTTTTTATTGTGAAGAAAAAAGTTTTTATGAAAGAATAAATTGAAAAACTTGAGCGAAAAGTTGAAATTTTTTACCATGCGGATGAAACCGCGGGGCGCAGCTGGTAACTAATAAGATAACGAGTTATATTTTTTTATTGTGTAAAACATAGTAAAGTTGAATAAACGTTATTCTATTGTAATAAATAAAATACGTAGGCAGGTATATCCATCAACCCATCATGGCAAATAAATAAACCCGTTGAAATATTAAAAATCTTCTCGAAACTGGCGTTTTTGCTGGATCTCAAACATTTTTATCGCAGAGCAAACGTTCCGACATTTGCATTATGTTGATACTTAGGGGAATTTTGACTATTGAATATTTACTTTGGATTATGTAAACAGTGGAACCTTATCTAGACTTGCATCTGTCTTTTAGAGACTTCGCTAACGTTTTTATAAAACAAATACTGAGAACATTTTCTAAAAATAAAATAAATCATGCTATAATTACTAATGTTTATTTTATAGTGCCAATTTTCATTTCAAATTTAGACCATTGATTTATTAGCTCTGATATTTACAGTGTTTATTAATAATGTATAAAGCGTCTACTCTACAATAGTAATGAACGATATTATTATCCTTCATTAGATCGGAATTCCCTCATCGTAACAATAGATGACCATAGCATTTCATTAGTTAACTTTTACTTATGTAAGATTTTGAATGGAAACCGTTAGTGAATGTCTTTTTTTTATTGTTTGGCTCCACACTATTGTGTATTTAGCCAGTGTCAAGTAATTAATAATTTATCAAGTTAATGATATTTCCCGCAAATATGTGTCAAGTCACAGTCGAAGTCATCAAGTCAAGTCATAGTCTAGTCAAAGTCATACTCCTAGTAAAGTGTGGCAACTTTACTTGAAGCTTCTATGGAGTTTTGGAAACAACACGAAAAGAAACGTTTCACCATCATTATACCATTTTCCCACACTCACGCCTGTAATCCAGCACTTAACGAATAGAATGCCACCAATTTTATGCACTAACACTAAAAATAATACAAGTTTTGGAAAATAATACAATGCGGTGACGCAATCTTTTTCGCATTCCCGCCAAAACTCACCTAGTGAATATCTTATTAAACAGTATTAACAATTGATTATTAATAACATTAATCAAAACAAGTGACAACCTTGAATTTCCGAAACGAAAATAAGAGTCACTGTGGGCCGCGGCAACCCTGACATTCGAGACCAATAATTTCTCAGCCGATTCACAATGGACCATATTATTACATTGTTTTGAAGAAAAAGAGTAGTACGTACGTGATATGGAGCTTCTATTGTTTTGATATGTGTAACGCAGATGTGGCTTTCACTTTTAGTTGAATATGTACTCTGATTTTCTTTTCTAATTATGCTTTGTCTGTAGGTGTTATATCTTTTTGCAATACATATTATGCAGACTGCGGGCTATTGGTGAACTTTAGTAATATTGTCTTAAGCGTCAGGTCCTTGGTAATACAAATTACAGAAGAATTGCTATATTCAATTGTTTTCAAGCATAATCGATGGGGAAAATGCGTTCATTAAAAACTATGATTCCAATTAGTATACAAATATTTACTTAAAAATGTATCGACAACTATAACGTGTAAAAGTAAAAGAAAACTTAATGAGAAACAAAAAGTTTGTGTTTGGGTTGTCCTATTGCAGCTCGAACTGCACGAATTAAATCAACATTTCACCGAAAAACTAAAATTAAACATAGTACTTACAATTGACTTGATAAATAAATAAGTAATAATAATAACACCCAACGATCACATACATAGATCCTGAACCCTAACTAGGATTCACTGTGTCTAGGGACACAGGAACTACGAGGACCATGATCCCACAACACCCAGACTCAGAACAAGTATTTGCGCTTTTTTCTTTCTGTTCATAAATACTTGTCCTGCCGCGGGAATCGAATCCACCGCCTCCGGGTCATTAGCCGACCTGCTCAACCACGACACCACAGAGGCTGTCAAATATATAATATAAGTAGGTAATTAATACTATATAATCACACTATCACACTAATATTATAAAATCGAAAGTTTATATGTGTGTATGTTTGTTACTCCTTCGCGCTTAAACGGCTGAATGGATTTGGATGAAATTCGGTAGCAAGATAGCTTATACACTAGATTAACATATAGGCTACAAATTATCCCGAAAAAGTGAAATTTTCCCGTGGGATGAGGAAATAATTAAAATACTTTTTATCCGCGGGTGTAACCGCGGGGCGCAACTAGTATATAATATAAGGTAATTATCATTACAATTAATATTATGTAATGATAAATTACGTGTCAGTTTCCGCGGATGCTTTCGTAATTAGTTAATAACACGCTCCGTAAGAGACGATAAACATTTTCTAAGCGAACCTTGACATATTAGTTTTCACGTTGCGTGGGAGAGCAATTTATTTATACACGCACTTAGTTCAAAATTTACGGGTTCGTTTCAAAATAATAAAACAATAGAGTTTTAGTGTCGCCGCCGCGCGCGCCGAGTGTAACATTTTACACGTGTTTTCAAAATGCAGCGTTTTAAAAAGTCATTTGATGTTTTCCTCTTGACAGCGCTGCGGGCAACTGTCAAAGTATATTAACAACAATTTTAACGGAGTTTTGGCGGGAAAACGAAAAAGATCGCGTCACCGCATTGTATTATTTTCCAAAACTTGTGTTATTTTCAGCGTTAGTGCAAAAACTTACGCTGGATTAACGAATAAAATGCGAAACATTTATTTTCGTGTTGTTTTTAAAACTCCATAAAAGCGTCGGATAATGTTGCCACCACTTTACTAGGAGTATGACTTGACTAGACTCGACTATGACTTGACTTGATTACTTGGACTGTGACTTGACTTGACATATACATACATATTGATTAACTTGTGAAATTATCAATTACTTGACACTGGCTAAATACAAAAAAGTGTGGAGCCAAACCAAAAAAAAAACAATTTTAACAAAATGTGGCATTTTCTTTATCACTAACTGTAATTTTCGTAAACGCGGACAAACAAATTATGAAAACGGAAATAATTAGGTACTCAATTATCGTATCAATTAGTTTAACAATACAGTTACCTACCTGTCAGCGACATAAAAGCCGCACTTATCAAGGGCCGCTACCGTGACAATTTTGACAGTGACATTAAGGTATAATTCCGCAAATTACGTAAACCGCGGTCCGTAGGCCACGGCACCTGACTGAACCTGTTCGCGAGACCAGTTCCATCGCTCGGAGCAAGGTCCCGTCTCGCCATAGACATGACTGCATTACGTGAAAATAGCGACTTGTACGATGGACCATACAAACAAATAAACCATTCTCTCTCATCACACTAATAAGTTTGTTAATGAAGGCGAAAGGAAACTTTTGGCATGCCAAACCATCTCAGGGAACCTTGACTCAAAAACGCTATGAAATAAAAATGCAATTTAGGGGTAACGTTAAAGCTGAGATAAAACGGTGACCGCTAACTGCGTAATTGCAAATCGCATCAACTTCTCATTTGCATTGCTTGATTCAAGTTCGTGCAATTGCTAAAATGAAAAATAAAAATGTAAATCTTGTTAAGCTTTTAACGAGCAGAGTCCAGTGACGAGTTGCGGGAGCGATAGCCTGCAACTCGTTTATTATTTTTCGCATGTGACGATGCAAAAAGTTGCAAAATGTAAGTTGCGTCTTATTGCGCCACAAATGATGGCCGCCGTGTTGCGTTAGTCCTGGATTGTGGTGCAAAATGTCACATTGCAACGTAACAGTTCATTAAACAGACTAGCTGCGCCCTGCGGTTTCACCCCCGAATAAATATATCCTGTGTGTTAAACCACTATATCATTATATCCACCCATTATAAGCTCTATTCCAAATTTCATCCAAATCCGTCCAGCCGATTGGACGTAAAGGAGTAACAAACATACAAGTAGGAGTACACATTTCGTAAAATTTATTTTTGCAATATATATTAAAGATAGCATTAAGCCATCAAATATTCAATATTTAATTTAATAGTATGTACAAGCATCATAGCAACAGTTACAACACCGTAAAAATACCATAAGCATAAAAACCCCTTTAGAGATTTGATAGACAATAAAGATAGTTTATACCTCTACTTTCGAGCCCTTTCTTTTCTTTAGCCGAATTTTAACATTTTGACACAAAACAAACTGTTTGAATTTGAACAGCATTTGACGTATGAAACTACGCATTTCAAGCACTCACTACAACTACACCATTTTCTCTAAAGAACACGGGATTCTAATTTTCGAGTAGTTAAGAATAAGATTTTGCTTACAACTTTATTTGCTTACAAACTTTACAAAATATGCTTTCATAGAAAATAAAGTTTGCTATTGAACCGTTTCCGAAGGCACTCGTTTCGGCAAAATTACTTGGAATAGTGTTCAAAGAAGACGTAAAGGTAGCGATCGACTTGAGCATTCGCTCGATAAGAGCACGCTACAAGTCGAATATTCGGCATGTCAGTACAGCGATTTTTTTCTTCTTTTTTTTAAACGATTAATGCTGTTGTTCTTTAATGACCTTTAAAACCTCACCGAGCGGGAGGGCAGGCGCTTAAAGCACCCAGCCTCAAGGGCACCCCTGGGGTACGAGCATCGGCATGGGCCTTTGCCGTGATTAGAGGATCGAGAAGACTACGAAAACTGGAAAAGTTGACGCCATGAAAAGTGTCAGTACAGCGAGCCGAGTAGCTTGGTGGTGAGCACAATAGCGAGCGTAGAGCAGCCGAGCCCGAGAATAACTAATAGTACTACCGTACCGAGCACACATGCACAATACACCCAAGTGGTAAGTCATTGCAGGTCTTACCGACATCTGTTTTAAACGAATCCCTTTAAATGTTACATTACAAGTCAGTCGGTAGCGTGAGCATAACCAGCAAGCGTTTGACGCTGTTGCAAGCGAAGTAAAATTCAGCGGAGAAAAATTACGCTTTTATTTGAAAAAAGAAACAATTTTTTTCTTAGGTATCCATCAAGCTCCGTTCGCCACTTTTATTTGTAATTTTAATAAATATGTGGTTCAAAAAGGACTGTATCTTCTTTAAATATCAGTAAGAAGCACACCTCTACGACCGCCATTTTGACTACAGTTGCGTGGATGGACGGCGTACAGCTGAGCATTTATGTTCGAGACGAACATTCAAGCGAACATTCAGGTGTAGATGTAGCGTTTGCTCTCAACGAACAAATGTTCACAAATATGCGAATATTCGCATCGGAGGAATGCTTATGTCAATCGCCACCTTTAGTCGAATTCCAATTTGTTTTGATAAGGTGTTAATAAATACGAAGGAGTACCGGTTTTACTGGTGCAGTTAAGTAGCTGTTCATTATCCGTACAGCTGAAACAGGTTTACATTAATGTGTTGTATAACTTAGCTGATAAAAGCGGATGGTATCATGAAAATTCAGCTTGTATTACTGTTACTAAAGAATGTTGAGATGCGTTATTTATGTGGTGTCTAATACAACGTTTTAGTTCATTAAATTGATCTTTGGGTTGATATTATATTTTTACCAATTTGCAACCAACAGGGTTTGATCGCTACCGGAGTAGTCCCTTTGCCAATTAAGCCATGGACACATTCCCCAGTGCCGTCAATTTGCCCCGGGGTGATTTTATCGGATGGTCACGGCGCCGTCACGTGATCGACACGCGCCCTCGCCTCCGCTAATTTCCAATCGAGCCTTGCATGGTTTCACCACCGGCTTGTAGAGAATGTGTGATTTACGCGGTATATTAAGTACCTAAATCAACAATCAACACCTAAAATTACGGTCTGGGTCGATTTGGCTACGATTTTATTTGAATTGTCACGTGAGCGGTATGTTGGTTGGCACGCGTCACCACTCTATCGAAAACAACTCGTCTGCGTCTTGCATTGCTGCAGTTAATTCGATTGACTCCGCGTGACCTCACGTAAGCTCAAAATGGTACAGGAATATCTAGTGAAACTCTGCCGAACCAGAAAACCTACCTTACCTATTATATATTGGGCTGACCATTGATAATAATCTATACAAATAAAATTCAAAGTCCTGACTGACTTATATATTAACACACAGCCTAAATCACTGGTCCTAAAGACTTGAAATTTGGAGGGTGTGTTCTTTGTAAAGTGTAGTAATCCACTAAGAAAGGGTTTTTCGAAATTCCATCCTTAAGAGGGTGAACTGGGTGGTTTAATTATTAATTTAAAAAAATCTTCTTCGTTTCCTATAGGCCACGCGGGCGAAGCTGCGGGCATAAGTTAGTTATATAGATAAGTATGCTGATATGATGAGAAAATATTTGTTATTGCAAAATTGGGAAGTCAAACTTGTTCTTCGATCATTTCAAATCCAACTTGTATTTGGGTGAACATCGATAAGCATTTTATTTCTTTTAGCGAAGTCGCAATATATTAACGTATCATTGTGCAGTTTTGGCCGTGTGGTTCTGGCAGTATGCGAATTGGACCACCTCATCTCTTCCCGTCGGTACCTTAAGATCAAGCTGAGAGAATATCCAGGGAATGGAAAGTCGCATTCTCTTCGGTACATTAAAATCTGCGAAGCGTGGTGATTATGGAAAAACTCTATCCGATCTATAGAAAGAAAGAAAAAAAATATTTATTCAATCTATGATAAGCGTCCAAAGTGGCGTTTTATAAGGTACGCTTGTGTTCAGCAGTACGCTTCTTCCATCTGGTAGTGTGAGTGTGTATTTTTTTCGCTTAAAATTGTCCCGAAAGTTTCGATATTAAACCACAGTTGTGTCACGTGAATGTCACGCCGCCGGCACGCAGCGTATATACCCCGCATCGACCATTTCCAATCGAGCCTTACAAGGCTTCAGTACCGCCGTAGGCAAACAACTGCCTATAGTACCTAGGGAGTACGGTAGGTACAAGTATGTAGCTTAAGAGATAATTAAGCTTAGTCGGGCAGTGAGCCTCGTGTCAGAGGGTTCCAACTCTAGGAGTAGTTGGTATTGAGGTAACTGCAAAGCAGTTTGTTACTATGCCATCCATATTTAGACGGAGAATATTCAAATGAAATTGTCTGGGCGTAACAAATTATTGGCTGGAATAATAATTAGATAAGAATTTGAGTGGAAAGAAATTTTAAAGTCACGGAAGCCTTGAATTTGAATTTAAATCTCGATAATAACTGTATATTTTGATCATGAGGAAGGATTACACGTTTAATGTGATTTACGTGTACATCATAAATCTTTGCGGGCATTTAATGTCGATATAATTGAAATGTTTGTAAACAGCCTTCAATATTTTGACGGGTGCGGAAAAAGATCGAGGACATTATGAATTATCAATACACATGTTACGTGGGCTCTTCGTAATTGGTTTTAAGTTATAATAACATTTTTTCAAACGCTCGTACAGAGCTATATTTGCACGATCTAGATACATGCTAACAGTCTTCGATTTGTTTTAAAAGGGAAAGCTTAAAAGCTTTTGTACTTCAATTCAAAAATCCAAAAATAGTAACGCTGTTTCAGGCTTCATTAAATTTATTTTATATCACATATTTTTACCACAGTTCCAACATTAGTATGTCTAAAACATTTAGATGAAATATGTTTGCAAATTTGCCTGATGTATAGAAGTACTTGTATTATACTAGTTGAATCTCATCTTAAAGGACTCAACTCACCCACGATCCCGTGGAGCCCCAGCGCTTGAGCCTCTTCCCGAAAATGTTCTGGCATTGACTGAGGCAGGACACCGAAGAAGCCGGCTGGATCTTGCCCACTACACTATCTCCCTTGTCCAAAGTCATTTTACACTCTCACTGTGCACTGTTCTTTATCGATTCAAAACACCCAGAAATCGCGATACAGTTCAATTTAAATGTACACTAGTGTTGTACACATGCTAGTTCTCATAATGTTCAGTTGAACCGCGTTTGTCTCGGCAGTTGGCGTGCGATCGGATCGGCGGCCAAGGCGCGAGTGGCGGCGGCGCTCGGCATTTTCCACCTCGGGAAAGCTGCCCCGCCCGCCCAATTTCGACTCGTTAGAAAACCCCCTTTCCACATTGTGGGAATCGTATTATTAGTCGCACATAGTTTGGATGTCAACCTGACGCAATTGTGTTCTCGGGATAGGTGGTACACTACAAAGTAGGTGGTGCGACTGGGAAAACAAAGCCGATTTATCCATGTTTCTAGCTATCGATTTTCATTTCCAAAGGATAGCTGGATTTGAGATTAACTACAATTTTCATAATGCGCACCAATATTTTTGTTTAGATGGTTAAATAACGCGTAGACATATCTAATCTATAAACGTCCTGTCCTAGACCCCTTCATATAAATTTTGACAAATGGCATTGCATTTGATGGACACCCGAGGTCTAACGTAGAAAAAAATGGGCCAAATGTTCAATGCAATGTCTCTTATTTATAAGTTTCCATAACAGCGGGATTGGTGACGTATGAAGAAGACTGTGTTAAATAAAGTCGTTGCTATTTTTCATTGAAAGTCTCAAGATCACGTCTTTTGTCCCGATCAATTTATTTGAACCGTTTTAATTTCGGTCAAACAATTTGTTTATTTCCAACATGTAATTTATGAAATAAATAGCAATGGTGACATACATTGACCTTCATTTTGGATAAAAAATGTCAAAGTACTTTACAAAATTGTCAAAAATACTCAGACCTTCAAAATCTCCATAATTATGTTAAACCACCATCATTCAGGGCTATCTATATGTTTAATTTGGTTTGATAACCTTTATTACTATGTACTTATATGTTTTAACTCGCTGAAGGATCTGTTCGTATCTGAAATACGAGTATATTACCTAAATGTGTGCCAAGAAAACAAAAACTGATAAAACGATAAGCGAACATTTTGCCAAGACGATGGCGATATGCTAAAGTAACATTTATTTATAAGTACATAATATCCCATTGGTTGTTTGTCCGATTGTATCCTTTTTTTTTTTTTTTTTTTTTGTTTTTCGTGAAGAAAAATGCGTTTACGCACACCCGCGGCTGGGTCGGCCACGGGTAGTGTCGGACTCTGTGCCGGTGTGCAATGGCACCCCTACCGACTAAAAAACTCCACGATATTCCTCCCTCGTCTATGTGGAGGAGGACTGGGGAACCGGCAGAGCCTTGACGTCCAGTCCTCCCCCGACGATTGCCCGCTTTGACAGTGGGGCCTACGCGCCCCTCCTTCCGGGAGGGGCCCGGGAGCAACCTTGGGAGCCAGGTCGCTCCCGCCAGACGGTGGTGGCGATTAGTGCAATGCGGGAGGAGGCGCCCCCGCGCCGCGCTCCCGCTAATCACCACCGGGGAGAGGAAGGCGACGATCGTGCAGTCGCCTTCTCCTGCCTCCCCTCCGCCTGCGGAGCGGCGCCGCGAGAGGATCCTCCTCCCGTGCGCGCTCCGCTGCCTCCTTCTGCGACATCACTTCCTCGCAGAAGGAGGCAACTGCTGTCCAAGACTCCTCGCCTCCCAGCATCGAGATGATCACGCTGGGAAGCGAGAGGTCTGGTCCGACCACCGCGATCAGACTTCGGCGCGGCTCGGACCAGGCTGGGCACTCCTCGAGGGTGTGCTGTGCCGTGTCCTCCACCGCGCCGCAGTGGTGGCACACCGGGGTCTCCTCTCTTTGGATCCGGTGCAGGTGTGATCCAAAACAGCCGTGTCCGGATAACACCTGCACTAGACGGAACGAGAGAAATCCGTGGGACCGCTCGAGCCAGTCTTGCAAGACTGGCCCCAGTGCGTCCAGCGTTCGGCGGACGAAGGTGGCGGAGGCGAGGTCCTCCGTCCAGTGATGGACGATGGCTTCCTTCGCCTCGCGCCGTACGGCCTCCCGCTCTTCCGGGGCGGGGCTCTCCCCGAGAGCC
Source organism: Ennomos fuscantarius (assembly GCA_905220475.3). Taxonomy (NCBI): domain Eukaryota; kingdom Metazoa; phylum Arthropoda; class Insecta; order Lepidoptera; family Geometridae; genus Ennomos; species Ennomos fuscantarius. The sequence goes on from HG992027.1 coordinate 13,986,036, forward strand.
CTACGCCGCGCCGACCATTCGTACACTTTGGCGAGCACCCACGCCTCTAACTCCCAAGGCGGGGTGCCCGCCAGAGCGCACGCCGCTGAAAATCCTACCGACCGGTAGGCCCTCGCCACCCGCTGTGCAATGGCCCTTTGGGGCCTGCGGATGGCAGTGGCGTTCTCCCTCCTGTGGAGGGAGTCCGCCCAGATGGGGGCCCCGTAAAGGGCCATGCTCTTCAAGATGCCGGCATATAAGCGCCGGCATCGCGCCTTAGGCCCTCCCAAGTTTGGGAGAAGCCACGAGAAGGCGTCCGCAGCCTTCAACAGGCGCGTCGACAGCCCGCTGAAGTGTGGGCCGAAGCGCCACCTGCTGTCGAGCACAAGGCCCAGATATTTTATCTGGGTCTTGGCCGCGATCCTAATGCCCTCGACGACGATGTGGGCGTCAAGTGGCACGCGCTGCCGAGGCCCATGGAAGAATACGGCCTCGGTCTTCTGCAGTGCCACCTTCAATCCTAGGCGGCGGATCCTCCCCGCAACTAAGGATCCGCCAGCCGAAGCCAGACTGGCCGACTCCTGCCAGTTCCTCCCACGGGCAGTGAGGAGAGTGTCATCCGCGTAGCAGATGACACTCGTGCCACGTAGGAGGGTTCCTCGCAGGAGCCAGTCAAAACCGATGTTCCACAAGAGTGGTCCTAGAACCGACCCCTGTGGAACACCGGACTCCGCGCCGTAACGCCTGAGTCTTGCCAATTTATCTACAAGGAGGACCTCGCGGTCCTCCAAGTAGCTGGCCAGCAGGTTCCGCAAATATGGAGGCACTCCGTGGTACCGGAGTGCCTCCAAGATCGTTGAGTGGGGGACGGAGTTAAATGCGTTGGCTATGTCAAATGACACAGCCAGGACTCCGTCCCCGTCCTCCACGGCCTCCTTCACCTGTCCCTGAAGCCGGGCCAGCGCGTCTATTGTCGAACGCCCCCTTCGAAAGCCGAATTGGGCGTCCGACAAGTCCGGCCCTACGTCCCGCAAGTGCCTCTTTAGCCGGGTTGCGACTATCCCCTCAAACAGCTTACCAGCGTCGTCTAGCAGGACGATTGGCCGGTATGCCGAGGGGGAGTCTGCTGGGCGTCCCTCCTTCCGGAGGAGGCATAGCTGCCCCTCCTTCCAAGGTTTGGGGAACCTCCCAGCCGTGAAGCACGCGCTGAAGAGGTCCCGAAACCTTTCCTCCATTTGGGAGATGGCAATAGCCACCACCCGCGCGGGAACGCCGTCCGGTCCCGGGGTCGTCCTCTTGGCCCGGAGGCGGAGAGTGCCCGCGTAGAGTTCCGCCGCCGTAACTGCGGGGACCTCTTCATCCTCTTCTGGGGAAGGTGCCTCCTGCGGAGGGTCCATTGCTGGGGGGATGAAGTTGGTCCTTGGCGGGAACAAGGACCGGACCACCCCATCCAGGAATTCCGGCTCGAGTGTTTCCGTCAATGGGGGACCACAAGGGCGAAGCTTATTCCGTGCCGCCCTATATGGTCTCCCATACGGGTCTCTGTCGAGACTGTCCAGCATTTCGGCCCTCGCCGAATCGTCAGCGGCGCGAATTGCCAGCTTGAGGGCCGTCTTCGCCTCTACGTATAGGGCGTAAAGACGGTCCTCGTTCGCCTGGCTTCTAGCGCTGCGCCGCCGACTCCGCATATACTCCCTGCGAGCCGCCACGCAGGCAGCCCGGAGCTCTGAAAGCTCCTCCGACCACCAGTACACGGCGCGTCGGGGGGGTGGACGGCGGGCCCGAGGCATGCTGTAATCGCATATCTCGGTCAAGGACGCTCTCAGATCGGTCGCTGCGGCGTCCACGTCCAGCACTCGGACCGGCGGAGCAAGCCAGTCTTGCAGGAAGGCTGCCTCCTCGGCAGCCTCGCGGTCGAGGCGGGTAAGAGCCCACCGAGGCAAAGGAGACGGACCGGATCGTCTGCTTCCCTGGGGGCCCTGGGTGGAGATGTCGAACCGAATGTACCGGTGGTCCGACAGGGTCTCCACCTCTTCTACCCGCCAATTCGCGACCCGTGCGGCAAGCAGGGGGGTGGCAAACGAGACGTCTACCACTGACCCTCCCTGTTGCCGCACACACGTGTGAGCTGTCCCTCTGTTTAGGAGGGACACACCTGCCGACGTGGCCCACAGTTCCGTGGCACGTCCCCGGACATTGCAAGTGGTGGCTGAGTTGCCCCATGCCACCGACTTGGCGTTCAGGTCGCCCAATACGGCGACCTGTCTCGGCGCCACTCTCCCAACCACGGCGGTGAGGATTTCGAGAAAATACTCGAAATCCGAGAGAGGGCGGTTTGGGGAGAAGTAAACCCCTACCAGAGCTATATCCCCCAGTGCAGCGGCCACGTATCCCGGTCCCCTCTCTAAGAGCGTGAGGGGAGGGGAGTCTGCGGAAGGCCGCGTCACCAATGCCACCAAGCCGTCCCGGTCGCCCAGCCAACGACCGGGGACCGAGTACGGCTCGGCGACCACAGCTACGTCCACCAACCACTCAGCCATGGTCTGCATCAGCAGATCCTGTGCTGCTCTGCAGTGGTTGGCGTTTGTTTGGAGAATGCGATGTTCGACTCTATCCATCAATCGGACATCGCATCCCCCTCCGCAGCCGCCGAGGTTCCCGTTTCGGGGACTGTGGTGGCAGTGGCAGGCCGCATTGGCGCCTGCGCTTTGCCCTTCCTAGGGGGAGGATGACAATTGCTCCCCTTCATAACGTGGTCCGCCGGGCAGCCACCAGCTGCACACACCGCGCAGTGCGGCCTGGTGGCTTTGCAGGAGGCGGACATATGCCCCTCCTTGCCACAGCGGTAGCAAAGGCCCCTCCTGTCTGCCTTGGATGGGCAGAGGGCATGTGTGTGGCCGATGCCGAAGCACTTAAAGCAACGTAAGGGCTGCTCTGCAAGTGCCCGGACCACACACAAGCCGAAACCGACAGAAAGCCGTCCCTTTGCAAGGACGGCTTTGGCCGCGGTGACTGGACACTCAAGGCGGATAGTGCCCATACCGCCGCGGCCAGGTCTGATGGCCCGCCCTTGCACCGCTGTGACTCCACAGCCCCCCACCGCTGCGACCACCGCCACCACCTCCTCTTTGGTGACCGAGTCATCTAGGTCGGTCACCTCCAAGGCTGCGGTTTTGGTGGGTCTGGCCACCTTGGCCGCGTCCGCGATGACCTCTTGCAGCTTCGCTGCAAACAGGTCTGCGTGCGCGCCACCCTGATCTCCGGGGAACTCGAAAATTCGAGCCCCCGTTTGGGTCCGGCGGCACGTAACCGTGCCGATCCCGAGCTGTGCTGGATCGGCGTTGGTGCGGGCCCGCGACAGAAGGGACGCATATGTCTCCCCCCGCTCAGCGGCTTCCGTGGTGAGCGTCACCACGACGGCCGCGGACTTGGGAAGAGCAAGTCCTTTCTTCGCGCCAGCTATGGCCCCTTTGGCTGCAGGAGCAGCGGTGGAGGGCTTGGGGGCCGATTTCTTCCCCTTGCCCTTCCCTTTTCCTTTGGCCGTCGGCTGAGCCGACGGGCCGGGGGCAGGGACGGTAGTGGAGGCGGCCGCCACCTTCTTCTTCGCCCTCCCTTTTCCCCTAACCACTTTCGTCCAGCCATGCTGGTTGGACGGGGTGGTAGAAGGGAGGAGGGCGTCCTCCTGGGTGAGCGGGGATGGCCCCGGCTCGCTACTCCTCTTGTCCACCGCGGGTGGCGGTTGGAGGCGCTGCGTGGACGGGCCCGACTCGCCCTGTCTCCAGTCCGCCGCGGGCGGCGGGCGGGGACACAGCACCGGCGGGCCCGGCTCACTACGCCTCTTGTCCGCCGCGAGCGGCGGGCGGAGGCATCGCACCGGCAGGAGCCGGTCCTCTATTCCCGCGAAGCAGGCCCTAGTGAAGGCCCTCTCCTCCATCACAACCTTGCGGACAATATCCTCAAGGTTGGAGGGAGGTGGGCCCCCAGCTGCGGGCCTCAGCAGCGGTTCGGCCGGGTGAGACGTGGCTTCGGCCAGCTTCTTATGAAGCTGGCTGATCTCCGCCTGCAGACGATCCACTTTCGCCTGCAGCTGCCTCGTCTCTTCCGTTGCCGTACGCTGCGCCAGCTCGCTCACGATGCCGCGCATACTGGCGGCCCTGCATTTTAGGCACTTCTGAAAAGTCCCTTTCAAGTTGGAGGACTTGGAGGCGACCTCCACAATCTCCTCCTCGTCCTCCTGCGCCATCCTCTCGAGCTCCGCCAAGGAGTGGTCCGTATATAAGACGCGGGACGCGCCGTACCCGGACTTAGCCCGGGCGACGCGCGTCCGCTGCTCCTTGGCCGCGACCAGCTCCTCCAACTCTTTCGGGACTTGGCTCCGCCGAGCCAGGTCCAGCTGACGCTGGGCGTCTGCCAGACCCACGTCATGGCTGTCCGCCACCAGCGGCTTAGCCTTCTTGGCCCCCGCTTTCCGTTTCGGCTTCCCCGTATTGTCCGAGGAGCCTTCCGAGCCTTTCTTTAGAAAGGCTCGCTTGCGGGACTCGGTGCGGCCGTCGACCGCCATCGAGTCCGTGTCCGAGGTGAAAATCACGGATTCGTCGGAGTCCGACGGCACATCTGCCCCGCAATAAGCCCGCAGGAAGCCAGCCGCGGACGACGCGCGGCTGGCCTCCGACCCCGAAACTCGTTCGGACGTGCCCTGAGAAGGGGCTTTAAATTGGCCCTGAGAAGGGCATGAGTCCTTCTCGGGGTCCACCGAAACCGGTGGGCCCAGAGGAGGACCCCCGGCCTGGCCCTGACAAGGGCCTTTCGAAAATCGCCCGGAGGCGTTACGTAGTGGCTTGGGCATAGCCAAGCTCCTACGTGGGCTGCTCTGCGCAACAGCACCCGCTATATACACATTAATATATATATCCTAACACTATATACATGTAAACAATTAAACAAAAATTTAAATATTTACATATATACACAACCTTAATCCTAGCAGCTTAAAAACTAACTTAAGAACTACCTTAAAGCTAGCTTAAAAACTACTTAACCTAACTATATAGAGTTCATACACCTTATAGTCCTTATCCAGAGGCGTAGACTCGTCCCCGCGCGCCGCACTCCGCGCCGTGGCCGACTGGATATCGGCCCGCCCGCGGACTACTCACTTCCTCAAGTAGCCGAGCGAATTTTCGAATGTTCTGGAAGGAATATTCTTCCTTCCCGAAAATCACTCCCACTTATCCCTGCGGAGAGTTCCCGCAGGAGAAAACCACAACCACCAAACGGTGCATCACACCACCACGACACTTCCGGTGTAAAATTTGTACTCCGGAACAAACTTTTACCACCACGGCGAATTTTTTGCGCGGAGCAAACATAAACGCAGCGTTCTCGACCGCAGACAGAACGCGACTCCCGTCCGATTGTATCCTGCCGTAAGGTTTGCTATAATTTTCGCGCTTCGTAAAAACAGGAGTGACATTTACAATATTATTTATCTAAAAGACAAACAAAACAACAAAGTTAAAAAATGTACTTAGTACAAAGAGCGAGCCTAGCGGTATCCTCTGCGATTTTCATATCGACGCACCGTGGTTCGAATCCCGCACGGCCCTGCACCAATGACTTTTAAAGTTGTGAGCGTTGTAAGGAAACAATATTTCAAGACTCTCATAAATTCAAGGATGATGAAGAAGGATGAACATGATTATGTCAGTTGGCAACTTGCACTTGGCCAGCGTGGTAGAGACTGCACTTTCTCCCTGAGACTTATGAGGGAAAAGTGTAACCCTACTGTGGGAATTGATGTGCGAATAATATAAAAGCCTTAAGCTGCTAATTTATGACTACTAATAGGCTTAATTTTTTTTTTGTGTTTTGGCTCCACACTTTTGTGTATTTAGCCAGTGTCAAGTAATTGATAAATTAGCAAGTTAATGATATTTCACGTAAATAATGTGTCAGGTCACAGTCGAAGTCATCAAGTCAGGTCAGAGTCAAGTCATAGTCTAGTCAAGTCATACTCCTAGTAAAATGGTGGCAACTTTACCAGAAGCTTCTATGGAGTTTTGGAAACAACACGAAAGGAAACGTTTCACCATCATTATACCACTTTCCCATACTCATGCTTGTAATCCAGCACTTAACGAATAAAATGTCACCAATTTATGCACTAACACTGAAAATAACACAAGTTTTGGAAAATAATATAATGCGGTAACGTGATCTTTTTCGTTTTCCCGCCAAAACTGCATAGGCTTAATTAATAAATATAAAAAAATAATCTAACAAAAAGCACGGACCCAGGTGTCTGTGTAAATGCAGTATAAAAAAAATATAAAAAAATTATGACTGCTCATATCTACCCATATTAAGACAATGATTATTTGTGTTAGGTAATATTAATTATTCACTTTATATCCTGTAGCATAAAATGTAAAAGAAGAATCATTAGACGTATATAATTTCTCTACCAGTCAATCTGGATGTGCAAGAAACGGTAGCGTGCGTGCAGTTAATATGAGTAATTATGACAATCATAAAACATAACTTAATTAAGCACCGTTAAACGATTATTGACAGTAAAAATGCTGCAAAAATCTATAACAAGGTAAGTATGTACAAAAGAATTCGGTAACATTTTTAATGTCACTTCGAAGCGTTAGTTTCCATTAGTTACAATTATTTATGACGTTCCGACCTCGAATTCCCGGTTAAACTTTGGATATTTAAATTTAGCCTCCAAAAATAGCCCAAAATAAATTCATCCAACGGCAAATGTATAAAAACTTCGAGTGGAAACATGGCAGAGCGGGTCAATTAATTACTCCCAGCTCTTCTAATTAATTCAATCTGATAAGGAGGAGCTTTCGAAACCGCCGCCACGGTGAGTGAAAACCTTCAGTAATGTAAACCTTACAAAATAAACGAAAGCGTAATTCTAGTAATTTTAATTAGCTTTAAATTAATTTGGCTGACGCGTCGTGGAATTCGGACACGATATCCACGGACGCGTTCCGTAGCGGGTTGAGGATTTCCCTAATTAGGAAGATTTTTTTTTTAAATTTTTGTTGCAAACTTGGGATGCTTTCCGCAGTTATCTATTATGTAATAAATCATTTATTTTTGACAGCCTTTGTGGTATGGTGGTTAAGCAGGTCGGCTCATAGCCCAGCGGGTTCGTTATATGTGCACAAAAAAAAAGCGCAAATACTTGTTCTGATTCTGTGTATTGTGGGACCATGGTCCTGGTAGTTCCTCGGTCCCTAGACACAGGGAATCTTAGGGTTTAGGATCTATGTATGTGATCGTTAGGCGTAATTATTATTATTTATGTAAGGTGCATAATTAATTAAATAAGATTTAATTAGTTATTAAAAATAGATAAACATTTAAAACTGCAACTGTGGTCTGAATAACAATCGAGCGTTTATCGGTACATAAATTTTAATTAATAACTCTGTAATTTGAAATGACTACCTACTAAACAACAGATGTTTGGTTAAGCTCGTTAGTGTTAGTAATTTATAGTGCCCAGTGTCTTAATCGCATTTTCAATCAATTTATATTGAGACATGATCCCATGAAGGTCAAATAGGATTCCTATTTCATTCGAATACTCATTCCTTATTGTTATAGCAATAGATCAATTTACGATTGTCAATATTTACGTGATTAAAGAGATTTTAGCGTGTTACGAGCACTATTGCTATGTTAAGTTCTACTACGAACTCGCAGTCGCACACTTATTCGAATTTACAAGCAGGCAGAACATACAATGTTTTTTATGTATATCATATTTTTTATTTCCTTCTAAGTAAATGAGTTTCGGAAAATGATCGTCATATTTTACTTTGTCAAGTAATACATAAATTACAAAATGAATGACGATAGAACAAACGAGAAGATAAACGCTACGAACTAAATACTCCTTAGAAAGTCTGTATAATAATAATAATAACGCCGTACGCCCATATACATAGATCCTGAATCCTAAATAATATTTATCTAGGGACCCACGAACTAAGAAAATCATGGTCTCACAACACCTAGACACAGAACGATTGGTCCTTTTTTTTGTATTATTAAACTGATAGGACTCATCAAATTAAAGCGCTTTAATGTTTCTCAGCGATACGTAACATCTTTCCTCTGTTTCGCAGTAGCACCTCAAGATGCCACCGACTACCGAAACAATCGCAAGGCGAATCAGTTTTAATGATCACTCGGCCTTGCGCCATTTCTCGTTTTGCATCGAACTGTACGTGAAAAACTTTAACACCCCTGTCACTGTAAATATTCTCGCGTTTCCATCACCAATGAAACGGTTTTCTTCTATTTTTATTTAGACAAGGTGGCTATCTATTGTTGTTGATTGAAAATATACGTTAGATTTATTCGTTGAAGTTTGTGCAAAGTCCCTGATAGTTGTTAGTTTTAACGTAAATCTTTAGTTTTACGATGGATGTAACAAAGCTGTTTCCTGCTACGATTCTGCATCGTGTGCAAGGACCTCTTTTTGTTTACACCATAAATATACAACGCTATAAATTCGCGATATAAACCAAACTACAGCACCATTGTTATGTTTCAATCCATCAAGGATTAGTTTCAATGCCGTGCCGAAACGCACTGGTTTCGTGAAAACATTGCTAAGTCCAAATAATTGTGAATACAAAAACCGACGGTTATAGCGACGGGAATAGCTGTATACCAATTTTTTAATTAAAAAAAAATATGATCTCAAATGAATTTATGGCTCTTAAAATATATCCTACGCTTCTACTTTTTCATCACACTATCACACTAATCACACTAATATTATAAATGCGAAAGTTTGTATGTGTGTTTGTGTGTATGTGTGTATGTTTGTTACTTCTTCACGCTCAAACGGCTGAATGGATTCGAATGAAATTCGGTACCAAGATAGCTTATACACTGAATTAACATATAGGGTACATTTTATCCCGGAAAAGTGAAATTTTCCCGTAGGATGAGCAAACAATTAAAATACTTTATATCCGCGGGTGAAACCGCGGGGCGTAACTAGTTAATTTATAAAGAAACATTAACCTGGTTGTGTGTCGGTTATGCGTCAAAATAACAACAATAAAATTTTGACCTATCAAGAATACTTTAATCCTGGAAAATTTTGGGTTTCCATTCCACTGCTGAGCATAGGTCTCACCCATAATGAAGAGCTAGATGGCGCTGTGTGAAATGTGTACAAGCATTTATTTATTTAATTTATTTCTTGTTATTTACCAGCTAATTTACAGTCAAAACGATGATACCTAAATCCGTCGCACCATTCCATTAAAGCGTTGTGTAGGCACAGATCCTGTCTAGGTCATGCCCACATAGCGCGTAGGATAAACACCTAGACCTGCCTTGTTATACCTAGCATTACGCTTGGTTTACACGAACTGGCTTGATTTATCAACATTTGTTTACTGGATCGTAAACTGAATTAATTTATCGAAATATTACTGAAATGATAATAACTATATGTCGTATTGAAATTACCATATTATAACAGGCCAATTAAAAAAAAATTACCTTTAAAAAAGTGCTTAGATCGGCTTCAATCCTCTTAGAACATACATGGATGATATCGAAATACACGGGTACTTTTTCCAGTTATTTCGATTTAAAAACCAAGCTACTGAACCTATTTTGATAACCTTTCTATGAGACCAATCTGAAAGACCGACCTGTATCATTACAAAATAATTTTCACAATTACTCGTATATTACGATAACAGCTTACCGGCGACCCAACCACGAGAGCCTCTCTTCATACTTACTTACTTACTTAGTACCTAGTACATAAAAAATTTCTACGTAATTTGGTTGAATCAATGACGTATCGAGGTTCAACTTAATTTCACTCGGCCTTAAATATTCTTTACTTTAGGTATTAGGTACTCTGTTACTGCATATTCGATACTAGGTTTATAGAGTGTAGATCAGGCTTTACTTGCTGGTCTATGCGTCGAGATCATTTATCTTTTGCAGTCTTATCTATTGAATAAAGATTTATCTGAATGTTAGTTTGGTTAAAGGCATTGAAATTCTAAGAGCAGTCGAAGGCTAGCTTCTTTTAGTTAACACTGAAAGAAACTGCATACAGGTTTATACCAACTTTAGACATATTATTTACTTAGAAATAGAAGCTGTCCAAGATAAAAGTATTCATTATTGGTGGCGGTTCTTGGAGTTAAGAATTTTACAAAGCAGTTGTTACATAAAAATATCACAAAGGTAGGTTACCTATACGTTTATTAAGAATTAACAATTAGTTTAAAATTAGAACAGTTATAATTATGGCGTGGTTTTAGATATTTCTTCAAATTCGTGCAGACTTTGTGAAGTGTTTGGTTTATATACAATCGCGGAAGTATGGGCCATGAGCTTAATACAATTATTGCGTTGATCTGATAAAATGCATAACGATTATGCAAGCATTTGTGCTACTAAATTCACGGGTATTTAAGTAATTTCAAGGAAAGAGGTATTAAATAAGTTGAAACATTTACAATTAGGATTTGTATCAAAACGATGTTCTTATGCCTAAAAGGCGTTGGAAAATCCAAATAAAACTTGGTCCGATCTCTAAGCTCTGGGTTGGAATCCACAGAGCCGGCGCAAACGTGGCCCAAGCAGACCTGGCGACGATCGGTGATCGCAGAGGCAAAGGACCTGGAATGAAGTGAAGCGAGCCGCCCAAGACAGAACGAAATGGAAACGCGTAGTAGGTATCTGCCCTCTGCCCCGAACCAGGGCCCTAGGAAACGAAGAAGAATCTCTATCAGTGGTGAAGTTTTACTGATATCCGTTGGGAAAATCGCTACAAAGTTTCACAAAACAAGCAGAATCTTAGGAGTCTAAGGAATATTAGGAATTAAGGATTAAGTTTTATAAAGATTAATAATGATAATAAAATGATTATGATCATCCCGCATTGTTTCGTACAGACGTGTGGCTATTAGTGACAGATTTTGGAGATCCGAAGGCCTACCGTAATGGCTTGATGTATAGTCGCGATAAAATCCAGAATTATGCCCACAATTCCCACAAACAATATATTTTTAAACGTTACAACCAATAAGCAACAAATTGACAAGGCCAAAAGACAGCCAGCGCCGATCAGATACAAAACTAAGGTCAGCATCTTAAACAAACTGAAACAAGACATCCACCATTAAACTATTTTAGAGTCTTACATAATACAAACCAGGGTAACACTATTCTAATAAGCCTGTTTTCAGTCAAAGAATGGTTGCCAATGAACATATTGACAGATTAATATATACTATGACCTTAAAAAGATGCGGAGCCGCAATGGTCTATTATAAATAAAGATAAATCAGTAGACGACAAAACATCCGATGCAGTTCGCATAAATAACTTTTGAATGATTGCGCATAAATATACTCTAACAAGCTTCTATCTGAGTTGATGGTTATTTTGATCATAGATTAATTATGGTACGGAGCTACTTCGAGGTCGATAAATTTGGGATTGGAATGGATTTACACCAAAACCTGTCCACCATGGATTGGTCGGACCGGTAGTGAAAACTAGTAATGGGATGCGTTTGGGCATAAACAAGCATTTGTTGATAACCGGGTAGTCACCAGGGCAACCGTGTAGCCAATGGTCTTACACATTTGCTGTAAAAGTCTTCTCAAGTAATTATAAATTGATTAATAAACAATGCAAAGCGATAAGACCGCCCATTGTACCTATCTTATTATGTAATTCTACATGTTTATTTTTGGTGTCAATAAAGCGTTTTGTATTGTATTGTATTGTAATGCATAGCCAATTAATGATTTCCTTCGTGTCGGAAAATCGTTACGTCCTAGGGAGATCCGAAAAGCTCATGCTATAATTTTGTGTTCGAGATGATTTTAAATAAACAAAAGTGTTTACAGACATTGTTTGTTTTCAGTGTATGGTACAATTGGAAATGAACGTATAGATTGGTATATCATTAGGTATATATTGTTTAATATTTATGTCTAGACGATTCGACGAGCTGAATACTTCTGGTTCTTACGAATGGGATTTTTTATTTTTAAGCAATGTTTCCTGGAAGATCTATGATTACCTACTTCAATAATATCTACAAAAGTGTAATAATAGTTGTTTACTAGGTAGTAGAACTTTTCTGCAAAGTTCGTCTAGAAAGGTACCACCGCTTTGCCAGTTATTCTGCCGCCAAGGAATAATGCGCAAGCACCATGCACTGTGTTCCGGTTTGAAGGGCACTGTAGCTAGTTAAATTACTGGGCAAATGATACTTTATGACCTAATCTCACAGTCTAGTAATCTTATTGCTACACTGTGCTGATGTCTCAGAATAGCGTGCGCAGTGCAGTGTCACGTGAAACTATTCTTTAGAGTTTCAAGTGTCACTGCAACTTATATGGGCGACTGCCCCTTAACATCAGGCAATGCTGGGTCATTTATAGTCCGAACAGCCAAGGAATGGAATGCTCTTACAACAACAATGTTTCTTCCTGGGTATAACCTAGGTCTTTTTATCTCTGGCGGGGAGCGAGTTGGCTGGACTGCAGTCGCGACCCCTTCTCGCCCCCGGTACACCGGACGAGGTGCTCACGGGGGGGTTTTAGTGGGTTCAAGTCCCACATACCCCCTGCCACCACCCCAGTGGTGGCAGGGAAGTGCGAATACATTTCCCCCCTCAAAAAAAAAGGTCTTTTTATCTCATCATCTTGAATGGGCATCTCACGGGCAAGCGTGTTCCACTTTAGACAACTTCGTCACTTACCATCAGGTGAGTTGGTATCAAACGCATGTCCATTTTACCATAACAAAAATATCTCTTGCATTGGTCAAACCCACTTTTCTGAGGCGCGCATTATGTTTGAAGTCATGTTGATTATAACCGCTACAACATCCCCACAAGCAATAACAACACAACACGTCGATTAAGCCCTTGCTTAGAAAAAAAATTCTTAAAAAAGTTAAGGAAAACCGAGAAACATTTCTCACGTTTACCGCTTGTTGCGTATTTCTATTTTTAGTGGGTTGTTTGTAGTCCTTCACTGGAGAACATTATTGGGTAATAAATTATACCGCGTTTAACATTTATTTTTGAAATTTTTAGACTAGGTTTATACATAAACTAGTTTCTGCCCACGGCTTCGCCCGCGTGGCCTATACGAAACAAAGACGAAATATTTTTTCATAGATAATTCAACCACACTTTTAAGGATGGAATTTCTAAAAACCCTTTCTCAGTGGATACCTACACTTTACAAAGACCACACTTTCAAGTCTCTAGGATCGGTAGTTTAGGCTGTGCGTTGATATATAAATCAGTCAGTCAGTCAGTACTTTGAATAGTATATGTATAGATTTAGATCACTGGCTGTATTTCTTCATACCTTTTATCCCTGAAATTATAGTTTTGGCAGGAAAACTGGTAAATTGGGGACGATACCGCGAGGCACCTCTAAATTACTGAATTAACATACATGCTGCATAGATAACATGCATGATCTGACAAACTAGACAGTAAGGACAGTAAGCCTCCACACCAGCTAATCTGCCATGCGATCTGCCACGCGATCTGCAGGAACCGCGGTCAATCGGGCCGCGTCACGCATTTACACGATTCGACTTGACCGATTGCAGATTGGATGGCGTGGAGACGCCTTAACGGTGTAGTTTGGTCAGAGGCATTAACACTAATTTTTATTAAATATCTATATATGTATATATAAATGAATCTCTATTTCCCTAATCGCGTGAACAGATGGAACATTTTTGCTCATAAATTTTATGTTGTGTTTATTATTTTTAGAAGGTTCTAATGAAAGGAAAAATTAAGAAAGTTTAGAGAATTTTCACCACGCGGGTGAAACCGCGGGGCGCAGCTAGTAAATAATAATAATAACGCCCAAAGGCCGCATACATAGATCCTGGAGTAGCATTCCCTGTAATTAAGGAACCAAGAACTACAAGGACCATAGTCCCACAACACCCTGACGCAGAACAAGTATTATTATTATTATTATTGATTATTGTATGGTATCACAAGGATACACATATATTACCTACGTATTCTTCAACAGCTCGATAAACCGGCCGATTATTTGCTCTTTGACACGACAAATGTGCATTTGACATTTCGACAGCAAGACATTTTTCATGGCCTGTTGATTGGACCATAAAATATAGAGTTATATTCGAAGAATCATGTTAAGCTTAATTGATTACTTGATTAAGATCGCTTCAGTTTATGGCCAAGGATACAAACGCGTTAACGTAAGATATTTCGCAAGATGGTAGGTAATCGTATTTATTTATTTATAAGTGATAAAAAAGACAAAATAAATTACAATTGAAGGGGTGAGAATAAAAAGGGTTTAACTGACTTTTTTCACAAAATGACTTATGGGTATCGTTAGATTCAGCGTGAAATTATCTACAATAATACATTCTCAAAATACCGAAATGTGGCTTAAATTTCGAGATTTTGAGTCTAAAAACGGTTTATCTGTCACAGGAATACAGTTCGCTTAGCATAAAAAGATTATTATATTTCTATAATTATATCAAATTTTTACAGTAATTGCATGAATCAGTTTAAAAACTATTTTAAAATAGAATTAATACATTTTCAAGCAACTGAAACTTACATAAACCTTTTCTATTACCTTATAAGCACTCTACATTAAAATTATGCCGTTGAAGTTTAAAGTCAATTTTCTCGAAACTATCAATTTGTCAGTTAAACCCTTTTTATTCTCAACCCTTCAATTATCACACAAAGTATTTCATATGTAGGTATGCTTTCTTTGAAGTTTATTACCAACTTGATTATTAATTGTTCTAAAATATAATACCGCATTAAAAATTAAATTAACATGTATTTGGATATCACCATCAGGCTTAATTTATATCCTGACATTTTGAAATAAAAGTTCCCCTGAATTGTTAAAACTGAAGCGTGTTTATTAACCATTCATGCTTTATTACGTAGGTTATTATAATAAATATACCTATTTAATAGCGTAATAAAGATTCCTACGTCAAGGCAAAGGTTAAATAAACACAGAAACGCAATCCAAGGCGGAAAGTTCCAATTTTCAGTGACGTTTCATATACGATACGCAATCACGACAAGGACGCGCGACCGAGCCCCGTCTAGTGTAATCATAATCACTCTTGACGTCTGCTATTATAAATAGTTTTCTATTTGTAGACTTGTAGGCAAGTCCTTGAGCAACGCCCTCTGTGCAGGTGTCGGTCGCTTCTGTTCCCGTGTTAGTCTATGTCATAAATTTACGATATGTCATACGTAGCGATTAATACTTCAGGTGTACAGAAATGTATCGGTATTCATTTAAAAATAATCAATTTCACGCTATTTTTAATTGGAAATTGCGGAGATAGCAATAAGTCTTCGTTTAAAATGATTGCCATGTTTGTGTTTAGGGTGAAAAATACATACATTGGATGCCAACACAATGGAGTTGTAAGCTGCAAACGTTACTTTTACGTGCGTACCTGTAACAAAAAGAGTTTCAATTAATAAAGGAATTAATACAATTTTTGAGTCCTAAATAATAACACCCTTACATGCTTACTAAATATCCTTACTTGAATCGTTACTTTCAAGTTACTTATTTTTTAAATATAAAGCGAGAATTCTTTGTATGTTACAGAAAAGAAACCTATTTAGGGCTAAAATAAAATTCAAGTTATTCCGCAGACTGCGTGCCTTATAAATGAGTCAACGATTCGGATTTCTTAATCCAGTTGATGATATAAAAGGCAGCTGTCAAAATGTAAACCAGGAAGAGCTTCATGACATAAATCAATCCGGTCTAATTACGAAGAGTTCGTTTGAGAACCAAACATTCGTTTAAATCTAAAGAAAAAATAAACGCGCGATCAAACTTTTGAAAGTAAGCAAAGGATGGTGCTCATCCTAGAAGTCCAAAAAAATTACGCACTTGCGTGCGACTTTCTATTCGGTTAAACGTACTAGTTCCTCGAATTTTCGTATGGTAATCGAATGCAACAAGCGAAAGATTTCCGTGAAGATGCATCATTACAAAAATTATAAACATACGTAATCATTATGGTTTCAGGGCAGACTTTCGTATAAGCATATACTTTTGCCAAATGAAGAGTAATTTAATGAGGCGTAAGTGTTTTTTGTTTGGCTTCAGTGAGAGTCACAACAAATGCATGCAGAGAAGCAACCTAATTTAGTTAACCGTTTTTAACTTCTGTTTTCCGGAAGAAGTCCTAATTATTTCCAAGTGTAAAAAGCGTTTAAAAACCGGTAATATAACGAATAAAATATTAAATTTTATCCAGATCTGTTCAGCAATATAGGCGTCTGTCATACAAACACAAAAACAAACAAATAGACAACGTTTCACTTTTAAATATAGTAGTTATGTAAAAAGAATCGACGCACAATTCTTGAAGTTGCATTACCTTTGTAGTTCCCTTTACTGAAAGCTCACCAAGTACAGTATCGAACTCTCGACCTGAGAGATCATCGGCCGACCTGACTATACAAAATACATAAGCTTTCAAAATTTAAGCAAACAATAATTTTAAGCAACGCTTCCAAAATTAATTTATTAGGTATTTTGGTTCACGGGACGTAATCGCAAATGGCAGTACAGAAGATTGATTTCCCAAAGGGCAAAGTACGACCCTTTTAGCGAGTTTCAGAACTGTAATTACAGCTCTAAACGCTTGTACAACTCGCTTTCATGTTAACTTAGTCGCTTACGTCATTGCGCTGGTTCATCAGCGGTATTGTGGTGAAAAGGTGTTAGTACCAATATAATAATATTAGACTATTTTTAGATTTCGTTTACGCAAAGACTGTAATAGTTCTACGCGACAGTGTTAAAATAATTTAAGAAGCTTCTCAGCCAACTCCTTATACTACACAAACTCCTAAAGTTTTGAACAAATTTGACAAGATATCATGATCAACTAGTACACAATCTAAAGTGCACTTTATTACAATGTGGTAAGAGTCGCCATTTATTTAAATGTTCTTGCAGAGTGGATCTTCTGTAACTGTTTAGTATTAAGTCTTCTGTAGTAGAAAGTTGTTGATGACGTAGACGAAAGAGAATTTCAATTGGCGGTCTAAACATTGGTGCACTTTTGGGAATACCTATTCGATTTAATTACTTGATAATTAAATAGGAAATGTAACGCATGTTAAGTACAGTACGTTTGTAATGACGCAAATGAAAAAGTTGATTTCACACAAAAAACAAACATTCTTATAAACTCAATACTAGATTCAAAACACCAATATTGGAAAGTTCTAGATGCGAAGTCAAGTCGAAACTAATTTTCGAAATATTTGTGTCAAAACTTCTTTAATAGTAAACGTATTGACGTCACCGATTCCCACTCGTCGCCTTAATTACACATTCACTAGAAGGTCCGATAAAATTCTGAATAAGGCGAGTATCCTCTGCCAGATGACATATTATCGGGGACGACCAGACAAGACCGGGCGCTGGTCGCGGCCCACTTCGCCCACTTCTCACTACAGCGCATCTCTGATCTTATCTAACAGGGCTGGTTCTAGGGGGTCAGACATTTAGCCACTAGCTATCAATCTGGATTAATAAATATCTACTTTAAATATACTGGCATAAGATATATAAAAGAGAATGCGAAAAAGAATCCACACTACTTGACTTAAATTTATTTTTATTTTATTTTTATTTTACTTTATTTGGGGGGCTTACAGCTATCATAAAAAACTAAATAATGACATAACTTTGAAGAGCCAATTAAAAGCCTCCACAACTAATTATAAAGATAGAAGAACATGCAATAGCCTAACATGCAATTATAACTACTTAAATAAAAGATTTACAAATTGTCGAACGACGAAGGCGAGACACAATCCTTAAGGGAAAGTGCCTTGCTCACTGATGCTATGCTACTTGTGAATAAGTCTATGGTAGAAAGATCAGACTTCATGAGTTTGTTGAAAGCTGTGCAAGATCGCAAAATATAAGAGTTTAAGTAGTTTTATTAAAACTAAGACAGTTGTAATACTACAGAATACATAATAGTTGTGATATACAGTTTCGTAAGTAAACTCTAGTAACTAAATATTAATATTTTTTTAGTAGTTTCTAGTAAAAAAATAATAATATTTTGTTATTATTCGTTTATCTATCTATCCAAGAATCATACTTATTCTTGTCTTGTGATACGGACCTAATAGCCTGCAATTATTATATAATAACAAGCTAACGTAAGCCATTAAAAGACAAACCCCGTTAAAGGTAACCTAAGTCAAATCGCATTACATACATACATTTTAGAGCATCGAAAGAAAATTAATGAAACCTTTATTTATTTATTTTTACTGTATTATTATATTTATGACATATGGTGTTAGTATTTTAGTATGTATTATAAGTTTAGTTTTGTTTTTCTTATATTTGAAGTGATCATACCTATGTTATCACATTGTTGTTTTAGTATGTAAATTGTGACAACACCAACCGCAATTTTGGTCTTTTAATTCCTGTCCATTCTAAGGTAGCCTGGAAGAAATCACTTAATGCGACAAGGCTGCCCTTTGTTCTACCATGTTTTGTAAGTTTCTTAAGGTGCATTTTTATGTATTAGTTGGTGTTTAATAAAGTATTATTGTATTGTATTGAAACCTAGTAAACCTTGTTTTCAAGCTGTCCACACTGAATAAGCCTCATGGATTACTTTAGCTTCTATATCCTTTGAGCATCCTCAGCTCACAGGGACAAGACGCCTAGGCCCCTTTCGCAATCCTTGGCTACATCCCCATGATTTAACAATACGTAATATACGTAACGTTCGCCTCTGGAGCGTGGAATGGCATCAATTATTCTCTCCACATGTAGGTTACATCTTACAGCGTGAACAATAAAACTGGTGCTCAATAAAAAGCACGCTTATAGTAATTGACGTGTGTCACTCGCTTTATGTCTATTTCCAGATCTTTGTTAGCTCGCGGTCGCTCGCAAGGTTTAAGGATAGCTGGCTTATATACACTGTTCGATGGTACCCTATTGTTTTGTCCGTTTTGTGGGAAGAGATTTTATTTTTCCTCTTAGGGGATTTGGCTTCGCACGTCTTCTGTATCCGCCAGTGTTGTCTTTCGCTTTTTTTGGATAAATATTGTGTAAACGGATATTATATAGGCACTAATCTATCTACTGTGTACTTAATAGTAGTAATTATAATAATAGTATTAACGCCCGACGATGACATACATAGATTCTGGACTCTGATTAAGATCCCCTATAATTATATAGGGACCTAGGAACTATGACTCAGAACAAGTGTTTAAGCTTTTCTTTCGAGCGTTTTTTCTTTCCGCACATTTAAACAAGTATCCGGTCGCGGGAATCAAACCCGCACCTCCAGCTAACCTGCTCAATCACCACACCACAGAGGCTTACAATAGTCTGTACTCAAAACATATGCTGTAATTTCACATGTTGCTACGCGGTGTCAAATCCCAGTGGGCTTGCTCTCGGAGCTTGTTATAACTTTACGATAAACATGCATCTTGCAATATGTCTTCAAAGAACTCGCATCTCAACCCAAATTCACGTTTCATCATCATCATAATCCATCATTAGATCTTTCATTTCCGAATATCAAACGCGTTCGCGAGTTTACGAAGCTAATGCGATTAGGTTGCGTAAACGCATCCCGCGGATGATGGAATCGATTTAAAATTCAGAATCAGTAGCAAGATATGCTGAAAAATATAATCACTAATTTTCAGTACACTTTGCCGGATGTATAGGACCGATTACCTAAGTACTGGAAAATGGCCGGATGGAAAATCGTAAGCAAAGAATAAACGATGTTTGCTTGATCTTCGTTTGTGATACGTCTATGGTAAAAAAAGATAATAATTTCTGACCGAATTTTCGTAAAGTCGAATAATCCGTTGCAAATAGGCTATTTATTCAAATAGTCAAAATCATTATGATACTAAACTACTAAAAATTTATAATTTTATAAGCATACAATATTACAAAGTATTTAATTTAAAAATATATATAAATTATTTAAAAAAATATGATTCGTAGAATTTAATTATGATCATAATAAATAATAAATCACTTTTACACTCCACACACACCTTCCCACTCCTCGCACACTACTACACTCCACACACCATCACTCACCACATATTTGCACCATAAAACCCTTACACGCCCCTTCACATACATATTTTTAATTATACTATAAGTATTATCTTCTGTTATAACAGAATAAATAATAGGCAACGTTAATTTAACACCTTTGTTATTATTAATCAATGTTACACTTATTATGTCTCCGATGGAAGAGTCCTGGTTCCTGTGTCACGGGTCTTGAGCCTAGTACGGGAAACAGGTGCTCCACCCCTTTATGATTGTTTCAACTATTTTTTCCTAATAAACTTTTATTTCATTTAAAAAAAAATATTTCACATGTCGATTTCTTTATAAGCTCTTCCTCCAAATGTTTTGCGCCCGACGGGGTCCATAACAATCGTACTTAAGTTCCATATAGCATCTATGTATGCATATCTATCTATCTAATAAAAAGACATTACTAAGCTGGCTAGCTGATAAACTTCATAAACCGGTTATGGTATCAAGAAAATTTTAAATACGAGCTCTATCATACCTACATACCGTAATACAGCGCAGTGTTTAGCTATATAATTAGTTAGTCTGTACAAAACAGAAGCCTATTTAAGTGCACGTTGAAAAAAATACTCTCGTCAAGTGCATATCAAGTGTCAGATCAAAATGGAGTTGGTACCGTTCTTTTGGTTCTCTGCGGAATGCACTTACGAATCGCAAAGTTTTTAGACACTTGATATAGTTCTTTAAAGCACTCCATCACAAAATGTGACACCCGCTCTCCCCAGGAAGTGTCACATAAGTCACAGTAATACAGAAATAATTTAATCACGCAATTTTATAACGTGACAGTAAACTATTGTATCAAAAACAATGGGCAGTGGTGCGTTCAAAGTTATTCTTACGGTTATGACTTTTTTATAGAGTTAAGAAGTTTATCAGACAATCTAAACCCAATGCTTTTATAGCTCCGAAAAGGTTTGCCATCCTCGATTTTTTCTTGGGGTTACATAGTAATATGTGGAGTCCATTAAAAAGAGCATCAATAGAGTTCTTAAAGATCGGCAGTACTCCTGGGGTTGCGGAGTCCATGGGCGATAGAAAGATAGAATCACATTTTGTATTAGGAAATTAAATTTAAAACCACACGGATAAAGATTAGCTTTCTCAGATTTGCACCATCTATTCTGTGATCTGTCTATACCATGGTTGTGCCATCAAATAATTGAATTATATTAAAAAAAAACGAATCTAGGCATAAGACGACGAGATGTCTAGTTGCCTTTCCCAGTCTATACAGACTCGACTGAGCGTATCCATTCACTATGACTTATGATGGAGTGAACGCATCATAGGTGTTATTTTATGGGCCATCGACTACGTTTCGTAAGGCCGTAACGTGTTGAACTTCGTGTAACATAATGACGTTACGTAACCGTCTCAGTTACGTGCAGTATCCGTTCGATCTCGGAACAAATAAATCAATTAACGATTCAATTCGATCAGACTCACGATCCACATAGTCTACATTTCCTGATCTTATCGTGCGGTTAGAAGATCAATGGTGATAGCTTGCATTATAGATAAGAGACCAGCTTAGATAACCGCGATTGTAATTTAGAAACCGTAGCTAGTAAAAGGCGTTGTAATAAAATGACACATGTTTGATCTAATTTTATCCACAACTGTCCCTCTTTTCCTCATTGTCTGCAAACAAAAGCTCTTGTGTCGCTTTAACTACGAATAAAATGGAAAGGTTAAGCTTTTATTATCTTTTATACATGCATATATAAAGGTTCTCTCTTCGCTGCACGCCTGTAAAAGACGAGCTATAAAGCCAATGCGTCTGAAACTCTTTGTCTAAACCAAAACGGTCCGTCTTCCTGGTTTTATTTGCAGATCGGTTTAAACCTGGATTTAAGTACGTAAATGTCCAAACTGAAATCTTCACATAATAAAATGTGCCATTGTTGTAAATCAATCGGAAGACATTATAATCTACGTCTGTTTTTGATATTTTTGCATTAATCATACAACAACAAAGAGCGGCTTTGTGTTTTGAACTTTGTTTACTTTGATCGTGAAAATGGGTCACATGAATCTTAGTTGTTGTCTTTGTTGTATTACCTTTTGTACTCCACGTTAAAATGTTGACTGTTGTCTTTTTCTCTCCCCAGCAGTTGTCAAATATTTTGATATGAATAATCACAACCTGTTCGTAAAACATCCTGTACCAATTCAAATACCAATGTGTTCCAACTAAAAATCAGTTATTAAGGTCTTAGGACCTTAATTTTATGCTGAACCAGAGCCCATTCGTGACACCACGTATCATTGTTTTATTATTTTGGTGTTATTTATCAGTTGTGTATCACGAATAAATGATTTTTTCTTTCTTACAATATCTAACTTTAAAAGCTTCTAATTGACTCACTTGTTAAACATAATGGTGATGTTTTGACGAACAATTCTAAATATTACAAGCGTCTGTACGCGGCCATGAGGACTAATATAAAAAATAGTCCGTGTATTTTCCCAGGACTCGTATTATCTCCGAATTTTATCAAGATCGGTTTAGCCGTAAAATGAAATATAAAGATGAACGAGTTTACTATTGAATATATACAAGTATTAGAGTTGAAATAATTATGCGTGAAAAGCTCCGAGAAAACTAGCTTCCCGAAGTTATCTTAGGTGCCTTACTAAATATTAATATTCTCTTCTCTCATTCTCTAATCCCAAATAAATATATTACATGTTTATATGTATGTAGGTACACTTCTGTGTAAAATATTAATAACTCGAATGACGACGGGTAACGAAATAGTCTTAAAAGGTAAGCAACGCATCGGTAGCACTCCTATCGATCAGTTATCTGAAACATCAGGTAACTGATCATCAGGCGGGTCATTAGCTTGTTTGTTTGTCTGTATTATTAGAGAAAAAAATACCTAGCAATATTCTAAAAACTTATATTTCATTTAAGGTTTAGGTTAACTGTATACTTAAGTTACATTTTTCATAATTATTATTTAGATTACGTAGATAAGATTCGCATTCCCATTGACATATATCTAAACAGAAATACGAATCAGTCTCCTTGATCTGTTTCTGCATATTCCGAAAAGGTATCAAAATGTAGGTTTATTGGTTATCAGAAACGGTTCTGCACTGATGAAGATGGACGTTCTTTGAAGCTATAAACTCTGGTTTCCGTATAGAAAACTAATCCGAGTAATTCCGTATGATCGTAAAAGTGTATATGAGATGCTTTGCTCGCAATTGGTCGCCCAAACGTCTGGTTAGACGATTTCTACGTCATTAAGTAGAAACGTAGAGAGCAAGGTGCCTTGCAAGTCAGTGACGTTAAATACCGGTGGCTTACCTGTTTATTTTCCAGTTCGTCAGCGAGTAATCGCGATCCATTTTTATAGCCAGTAGAAAAGTTTTATAGTCTATTGAATCATACCAACAATGTATTGTATGATAAATATTTTATGGGACCGGTCGCTCCAGAATCGATTTGAAATTCTTGAAATGTCCCTTTTATCCCTACAGAAATTTGTTAAAACCGTTTTCAAGAACACATTCATTTCCACTTATTTTTATGAAACCCTCTCTGTAAATCACTCACAACTGTTGATATTACTAGCGGTATTGTGAACTTCAAAATGTTGTGTTCCAGTATTTGGGAAGCATTCAAAGTGACGTACGGTAACTTTCCAAGAACATAACACAACACAATGTACCAAAACGCTTTGCGTCTCTGGAATCAAGACATTGAAGAATTTAGTCGCTTTCATCTCTCGACCAGGAAGCGTCTTATTTACGGCCGAGCCATTGTTGGAACGACAAAAAGACCGATGTAAATATTGGATGGAATAAATTAATGTGAAAATAATGGTGTTCCATGGAAATTCTAATAGGACCATGTTATAGAACAGTTATTTGAGCAATAAGAGAGCTAATTTTTGCTTTGAGTGCTGATATTGAATCCCGAGCAAGCGAAGGATTCTAAGGCACGAGATGCTAAAATCCTTGCTCTCAAGTAGCATATACAATGTTTCACTTAAGCAATGAGAACATCATTACAGGTAAGAAACACCCAAAAGTATAATAAAAAAATCCACTATAAACGTTTTTAAGCGTGCTGTCCGAACGTGTTATTGCAAGTAACTTCTTTACAAATTAGTATTTTTTGATATTAAATAATTTTAAGCTATTTGTTCACCTTTTTTTTTTTTTTTTTTTTTTTTTTTTACTGTTGATGGGTTTGCGTTTGACTACATCTCACCTGATGGCAAGTGACGATGAGGTCGAAGGTGGAGCACGCTTACCCAGAAATAACCTATTTACTCTTGACTTAAAGACACCCAAGTTGTATGTGGATGGAAACACCGACGACGGGAGTGAGTTCCATTCCCTAGCCGTACGCACAATAAAAGAATCTGCAAAGCGTTTCGTACGAACAAAAGATAAATCAACAACGTAAGGATGGTAACTCTGACCTCGCCGTGAGGTCCTGTAGTGGAATGGAGACGGTGGGATAAGATTGTGAAGCTCCTGGGCACATTCTCCAAAATAAATTCTGTAAAATACAGCCAAACATGCCACCTTACGTCTATGTTTAAGGTTTTGCAGTTTACTCCCAACTAGCGCTTCGTCATTAATGATTTTTATTGCGCGCCGTTCCACTGAGTCCAATGCAGCCAACTGGTATTTGGCAGAGCCATCCCATAAGTGGCTGCAGTATTCCATGCAAGACCGTACCTGAGCTTGGTAGAGGTCCAATAGTTGCGAAGATGTAAAATACCGTTTGACCTTGTTTAATATACCAAGCTTTTTGGCTGCATTCTTGGCTTTAGATTCAATGGAAAGTCCATAGTTGAGGTTGGGAGTTATGGGCATGCCGAGAAGATCGATTCTGTCCTGGAATGGTACCAACACATCCTGAAATGAAGGGAAATCGACTATGGGATCCCGTTTGGTCGTAAAAAGACAAGCCTGTGTCTTTTTGGTGTTAAAGGTGACCAAATTTGCTGCACCCCAATCAGACACTGTTTTAAGTGTTGCATCTGTTCGTTCAATCATGGCTGATCTTAACGACTGGATTTCCGATCCCTTGGCCCTCGGAGGGGGAATATATCTCTCAACGACCATGCTATCGTCTGCGTACCCAACAATATCGGGCGTAAGCAGATCGTTGATATGCAGAAGAAATAAAGTCGCGGAGAGAACAGATCCCTGCGGTACTCCGGCATTAATATCCATTGGAATAGAAGAGCAGCCGTCAACGACTACGCGTATGGTTCTGTTTTGTAGAAAATCGGTAATCCATTTACAGAGATTAGGTGCAACTCCGTAGCTAGGAAGCTTATTTAGCAGACTAGCATGCCAGACTCTATCAAATGCCTTCGAGATATCAAGCGACACAGCGAGAGCTTCACCATGCCGCTCGATAGCCTCACCCCAAAAATGAGTGACATAAACTAGAAGGTGTCCAGTAGACCGGTGCTGGCGGAAGCCATATTGCCGGTCACTGAGCTCGTATTTTTCTAGGTAGTCCAGCAGCCTAGAGTTGATGACACGTTCCATAACTTTGCAGAATATGGAAGTGATGGCAATTGGTCTGTAATTGCTGGGGTTGGCACGAGATCCCTTTTTGGGGACTGGTTGGACATTGGCTAGCTTCCAGTTTTTTGGTACAGAACCTGACTTGAGAGATAGTCGATATAGCCGAGTCAGGACAGGAGCCAGTTCTGGCGCACACATTTTGAGTACAACTGCAGGTATACCGTCAGGACCACTGGCCTTATTCACGTCCAGGCTTCTCAAGATTTTTAGTACATCCTTTTGGTGAATAGAAACTTCGGGCATTTCTGAGGTGCACATTGGTATTGAAGGAGGAGTAGTATTACCTGTGTCTAGCCGAGAATTTTCTGCGAAAAGCGAAGCGAAAAGATTTGCTTTCTCGATCGCAGTGTGTGCTAGCGACCCATCAAGTTTGGTGAGCGGTAACCTGATGTTAAGCTAACGTGGAGTTCACGAACGAAGTTCAGAGACTATCGAGATTCGGATTTTTCACGTTCAAAGTTAGACCATAAGGGACACTCATACATTCAAGACTCGTTGCATACAAGACTTGTGTGCACTTTGATCAATTGACATCACAGGCATCCAAAACTAAAACGACGAGTCTCTTCTATTTAAAAACAACATACGCATGCGTTTTTCCGATGACAGTTCCAATTTCCAGCTACAAGCTCTTGTTAACGCGACCGGCGCAAGCGCAGACACTCTGACATAACTCGGCCATGTATTTTGCAACAGCATCTATAAATAATCTCGCTATTCGCCCATCCAAATTTACCACTGTTTATTTTATACGAGATTAATTATAGTTCGGTGTCTTTAACCGCTAATTGGAGCTTAGTGTTTTGTGCGTAACTCGAATGTATTCTAAGAATTACGAAGTCACACGGCCCATATAAAAGTATCGCGATAAATCAAGGACGCTTGGATTATTTTTCATGTGAAAACTTTTGGAGTTTGACGAAAAGTGTGGATCGAGGAAGCGGTCAGGAAGCACTGACCTACTGACATGAATCACTAATTAAACGCCAATTATCAATTCGTAAAAATCTTAAGGTGAATCATGAAGGCTAACAAAAAAATATAATAGAAACTGGTACATCAGTACATACAATACATAATAAAAAGCTTAACTAGTTACTTGATTTAGTGTGCCATTGAGTTGATAAAAAAATACCTAAACATAAAGCGCGGTTCATTCGCTTTTCTTCAAATAATCTTTAACACCCCATTATAGTGTTGGAACTTAAAAAACCTTTCTTCCAGCATAATGGGAAGAAACCCTACAAACTATCGTCCAGTGGTTTAGGCTGTATTTTGTCTGCCTGTCAGTCAGTCAGTCAATTCTTGACGACGGTTTTTTATTAATATAGAGGCATCGCCAAATTACCATTAAGTTATCAGGACAATTACAGTAGAATAAAGTTTAAATGAGCCTGCACCAATACTCACCTTGAAATTATAAAATAAATTTCATGCCCACTTTATCACATACAATTCTTGAGAAGTCTCACCTTACCCGGGCTTTAATGAAGGCTCTATTTATAGAACATTCCCCCAAAGCGGTAAAACGCTAACAGTAACATCAAATGTCAGGAACACCGCTACAGAATTGCACGGTAAATTCGCTTGCTAATGTACTTTCATTTTCAGTTGGCACATAGTGAATTATTTCTCACCTGAGTTTTGATATACTCATACAGCCTTATTAATAAACACGAACTATCTTTAGATTAGTTATACCATCTTTTGTCTTTTTCGATCCAGCTAAGTATTTCAGTAGCAAAAAAAGGACAAAAGCTGAAGTAACTAACCCGATACTAATACCCGTTTATTAATAAGGCTGTATGAGTGGTATCGCAGACTGTTCTATTTCTGGATGGGACGCTTGGCTAAATCTGTTGTCTAGCTAAAGGAAAAAAATTGGAGTGAAATGCGACTTTTACTTGGCTAGCATGCTACATCTTCGATCGCATCGTCACTTCCCATCAGGTGAGAGCGCAGTCAAACGCTAGACAAGTTTGAATTAAAAAAAAATATTCCTTTTAGAACTGCATTGATTATTTGTGTCAAAGCAAAATGTTTAGGGTAAGTTGAAACTAAAATATCATATCGCGATTGGTACCTACGTTTTAAGAAGTTCTAAAAGTCAAGTTAGGTTATACCTATAGCTACGTAGTACTATTATTTATACTGTGCTATAGCTGTGTGTGTGTGTGTGTGTGTGTGTGTGTGTGTGTGTGTGTGTGTGTGTGTGTGTGTGTGTGTGTGTGTGTGTGTGTGTGTGTGTGTGTGTGTGTGTGTGTGTGTGTGTGTGTGTGTGTGTGTGTGTGTGTGTGTGTGTGTGTGTGTGTTAAATGGCTGAACGGATTGGATGAAATGTTTTATGATGTAGAAATATAGGCAAATATTTTTTTATATAAATTCAACTGTCTATCAATGAGGCGGGGTAGCAACCTGGCAACACAGGGCGTACTCTCACAAACAACCGCCCACGCGCCACATTACCATTACGCGAATTGAGCTTTTCGCCAACATGTTACGGCATATTACGGCATCTAATAAAAACTGGCGACGGAAATTAAATAATCCGTCACGAGGCGGCACTTAGTTGTGATTTTTATCACTTTGACGACCCATTTCTTTTTAGTTTTTACAAGTTTTTGTACCTCTTATATTTCTATTGTTAAAAATTTTGATACCGACCTATTTTTGACCGTTTTGGAATTGGCGCATTTATAATAATAGCAATATATTCACTATACGCACATATATTCACATATTATTCACTAGCTGCGCCCCGCGGTTTCACCCGCGGATAAAAAGTAAGATAGTTTTCCTCGATTTCCTTTAGGTTCCATCATCAGATCCTGATTTGATGATAATAGGACCACCTCGGTATACACATTTGAAACAAAAAAGAAAAAAAATTTTTGAAATCTGTTCTCAATTGGCGAAAATATCGATAAACATACACATAAAACATAGTAGCTCCTCCTTTTTGAAAGTCAGTCGCTTCCACCGGCAGCTGAAAGCAGCAATAACCTGCCATGCTGACGCCAACTGGACTGAGTCACTACCACTCGTTCTTCTCGGCATAAGGAGTGCCTTCAAAGAAGACCTCCAAACTTCATCGGCTGAGCTGGTGTATGGTGAGCCACTTCGTCTCCCTGGCGAATTTTTTGGCCACAACATTGCGACCTACACCACCGACATCACCGATTTCTCAGCCCGTATGAAGTCCTTTGCCGAGAAGGTACGACCAGTCCCACCTCAGCACCACTCCAAGCACAGAGTCTTCGTGTACAAAGATCTTGCCTCATGCAGCCACGTATTCCTTAGGGAAGACGCGTTGCGTGGCTCACTTCAGCCTGCTTACACAGGGCCACACGAAGTACTCAGGAGAGGTGCTAAGCAGTTCAAAATTTACGTCAAAGGTAAGGACGTGACAGTTAGCATAGACCGCCTTAAGCCAGCCTACTTACTGTCCGACGATGCCACACCACCACGACGTAACACGGATCCTTCTGATCCCCCTGAACCACCACCACACAATCCCCCAGTACGCACAACACGGTCAGGTAGGAAAGTCCACTTTCCGGACTACTATCGCCCGTAGACACGGTCTCTGGAAGGGAGTGATGTAGCCGACCTACATTACATTCACATTACATTTATGAATTTATTTAATATATTTATTACACCACACATAACATATATATTATTACATATTTAAGTATATTACTAAACATAATAACACATAACACTCACAATTCATACATTCATCACACTAAACATTAATTTATATTTAATCGGCGAGCATAGTCGGACGATACGCGTAGTATCGCTGGGCCAATATATCTACGTATAGATATACACACAGCGCGCGCGCACGGCCCGGCCGCTAGCTGGAATGTTACCGCCCGCCAGTCGAGATCCCACCTCTGCTGCGAAGCGCACGCATCTCGGCGCCCCGCTACTGCTCGCGAAATATTTGTTTTTATTATTCGTTTTATGTTCTGTGTTTTTGCTAGTCCTAGCTTATCTCTTGTGCCTGTGAACTATTCGTCTGTGTTTCTATTGTGACTCTTAACTTCATATTCTTGAATACTCCTTCTATTCTTCTTGTGTGGGTTTGTGCAATAAACTGTTCCTTTTCTTTCTACCGTGTAATCGGAGTTATTATTTTGAACAATCTAACCGTAAGTAGGACTACTTACGGTGCACCAACGCACCCACCATAATTAAAAACTTTGATACACATCATAAAACAATTTTTATGACACAGGGCAGTTTTACGTAAAGGCATCATTAGCTTTGTTGGGTCTGCACATCTTAATCTAGAATTGATATTATCTTTGAGCAGTCCAAAAAAATTTGGATTTTCCTTTACAAAACATCCTATCTGAAAAATATATAGACCAGATAGAGATAATAGATTAAATTTCTTAAAAATAGGTTTACAAGATTCCAGTGGTCCTAGACCACAGACAGCTCGAACACACTTTTTTTGAACAATGAAAGCTCTTTTTATATGGGTCGAGTTACCCCAAATTATGAGACCATACCTTAAAACTGAAGCAACATACCCGTGATATGCAGTCAGTGCTGTATTCTGACCTGAGGTTCGTCTTAGCCTTTTGAGAGCGAAGACGAATCTATTCAGCTTCTTGCACATCTGCTCTATATGTGATTTCCAATTAAGGTGCTTGTCCAATACGATACCAAGAAATTTAATATCGTCAGTTATGTGAATACGCTCGTTTCTGCATGTCAAGTTAATACTTAATTTGTCTTTATTATTATAATTTTGAAAATTTATAAATTTAGTTTTTTTTAAATTCGGTCTTAGATTATTTTGTTCCAACCAGCCTATAACTGATTCTATTTCAATACGCAAGGAGTCTCCCAAAGTCCCTGTCTTTCTATCATCCGCCACAACGATCGACACGTCATCAGCAAATAAAACACATTGATTTTTTGTAATATTAGGTAAATCATTAATGTAGATAAGAAACAGCAACGGGCCTAAGATGCTGCCCTGTGGTACACCTACATTAATATCCCTTCTGTTTGATCTATAAATAGTGGAAACAAGGTGTTCATCAACACTTTTAACTTCTACGTACTGCTTGCGCCCGTCCAAGTAGCTTCTTAGCCATTCTAAAGCAGGGCCTCTTATTCCATATAGCTCGCACTTTTTCAACAATAAATTGTGGTTAACAAAATCAAAAGCTTTACTCATATCAAAAAATATAACAGATATGGGTACACGCTTATCAATAAAATCAGTTACTCTATGTACTAAAGTAAAGGCTGCCAAAGAAGTTGACTTATTTTTCTGGAAACCATTTTGTTCTTCTTTAATTATCCCATACTTATCAAAAAAACTAGTCATACGGTGATGCATAGCCTTCTCAAATATTTTAGCTATGATTGGAATTAGGGTAATAGGTCTATAATTATTTAGGTCTTTTTTGCAGTCTTTCTTATAAAGAGGCTTTACAACGGATAGCTTCAATCTATCGGGAAAGACACCTTCTGAAATAGAATGGTTTAGGAGATGTGTTAATACCGGAACGATTAAAAAGACACATTCCTTCAGTATGTGAGTAGATATGCCGTCAAAACCTACAGATTTAGTATTGGTAAGTGAGAAAACAATCTTAATTACTTCAGAGTATGTTAATGGTTCTAAGAATATACTAGAAACATTATTTTGTATATTTAAAGGAGCATGGACTCTGTTGTTCATTTGACTGTTCTTAGTAAGGCCAATAAAGTAGTCATTAAAAACTTCTGCTATCTGACGGGGTTCAGTTATAGTATTCCTATCAAATTTGATAGCATCGATACTATCTACAGATTGTTCACGATCCACTTTGTCTTTGATAATATGCCATGTAGCTCTACATTTATTTTTTGATTTTGATAAGAATTTATGATTCATGGTTTTCCTAGACGAATCTATGCATTTTCTTAAAATTTTGCTGTACTTTTTATACGTTGTTTTGACATTAGGTGATTTAAATTTATAACAATGATATCGCAGTTCTCTTTTATGTTTTGTTGATATCTTTAAACCTTTTGTTATCCATTTTGCAGATGATGAGTTACATTGAACTTTATGTCTCTCTATTGGAAAACATAAGTTATACATCAGACAGAAAAGATCATGAAAATTGTTGAAAGCTACATTTAGGTTATTTTCACTAAAAACATCAGACCATGATAAGGCTGACAAGTGTTTCAGAAATATGTCGATGTTTTCATGACAGTAGTTTCGTGACTCAATGTACCAATAATTATTTCTCTCCTTTTTATGGTCAACAGCAAAAGTCAAAGTCTGACTGGTGTCATGATCAGAAAGATAGGTTAAATGAGTATTACCTATTGCGCCAACAACGTTACTAATAATATGATCTATACAACTATTTTGTCGGGTAGGCTGTGTTATATGAAGCGTAAGATTATAATTTAGAGCAAGATCTTGTAACCGAGAGGCTGCTGTACTTTGCTTCAAAATATCAATATTGAGATCTCCGACTATAATTACCTTCTTAGACAGTTTTACAACATACTTATTTAATAAAAGCTCAATTTTATTGAAGAATATGTCAATATCACTAGCTGGAGTTCTATATATGCATGGTATTATATAATTCACTGTTGAAATTGTTAATCCACAGATCTCAAATGATTTTTCAACAGGAATATCTTTAATAATATTAATTTTTTTACAACTAAGTGAATTACGCACTAATATACATACACCACCTCGTTTCTCTTTAATCCTAGAGAAATAACTTACTAATTTAAAACTTTTTAGATATATATTGGATTCGCTGCCTGATTTTACAAATGTTTCAGTAAGACATATAATATCTATTTCATTATTATTATGCGAAAAGTCATCAATGCAAATTTCAAGAGAATCGAGCTTATTCAACAAACCAGCAATATTTTGATGGAATATAGTAATTTTGTGTGACGCTACTTTGTTAACGAAAAAGCTGAACGTTTACACTTTTATCTCTATTTTTCTCTACCCTATTAACAGCCCGAAAATAATAAGGAATAGTCCCCCTCTTTGGCGTAGCAGTAGCTACAGTTTTAGAGCTTTCATTTTTCAAAATTCCAAAATAATATGGTATAGTTCCTTTTTTTGGCAGATTTTCAGTAACCATATTATTATTTTTGTTTATAATTCGGTTCATATGTGATTTAATTGTATTCAAATACATGTCATTATAATAGCGGGAATCAATTATGAAATTAATTTTTCTAGATAAATAATTCAAATATTCTAAGTCAGATGGTAATAACATTTTGTTAATTGATATGAATTCACAATTATTTAATTGAGCACATAAATTTTTAATTACGTTATTCAATCGGACGGTATTTAAGTGTTCGCTATGGTTAACGCTCACTATAAGTACATTGCATTTCAACGACTTCACTGCACCGGAAAGCTCCTGCAGTAGTTGCGTAAGGTTTGTGTCATTTTCTCCGACGCATAATACAAGTTGATCGGTCTCAACAAAATCATACGATTGGCATGTATTTAAAATATCCTCTGTCATAGCAAACGGTTTAATAAACGCTGAAATGCTGTATCTTTCATAGCAGGTTACCAACTGCCTAAGTTCAGTTAAAATACTGGATAATCCGCAAAGTTGTTGGCTTCCTAGTATTAACAAACGTGGATTTCGAGTATCGGTTCCTGTAGGTTTGTGCTGCATGTTGGATATCAGCTTCGCTTTTTTATTTATCTGTTTTTTCTCAAATTCAGTACTGATACTAAACTTGTCTAACAAAGCTCCGTTCGTCGGTATTTGTTTTTTTTGAGATGTAGTTACTAAATCCTTAATTTCTTGGGTGGTACTGCCAGCAACATTTTCTAAAGCGCCATCTGTCTGCGTAGCTAAGAAAGATGTCTCTTCTTGATACGACTTTTCTTCGGTTGGTAAACCAAGATCAACTGTGCTAGAGTTTAACAGTAGGTTACGGACTTGACTGAATTTTTTATTTGATTTTTTTTCGACTGCTATTTCCTACTGTACCAGAACAAATTTTTTTTAATTGAATTATTATATTGCACTTCTCATTTAACTGTTTTTCCTGTGATATTACTTTAAGCGATAAATCTTCTATTTCTCTATTTGCACTTTCTAAGTTTAATTTCAATGTTTTGTTTTCTTCTAAAAGTATGTTAGTTTCATTAAAATCAGTTGATAAATCCGGTAGACTCATGGCTCTTCCATCGGATTGCAGCGAGATAAATGAACGATCTATAGATTCATCTGATATTCTCCTGGTGTAGTTTTTTCTTACTGTAATATTGTTCGTTTGGCTTTCCATTTTTTATGATTAAATTCAAAAGAAAAAAAAAAAAAACGTAAAAGTAATCTGCAAAATATAAATCAGTCGGCGGGATTCGAAATCTATAACGTCGCCGGCTTCAAGCATCCAATAGTGCGTACGCGCTTCCCTACGCCAGTTGTCACTTGATGGGTGTGCCGAAAACAAGCTATGTTTACCGTTCCTTGCGGTCATCAGCTGGTATCTCAGCTGATTTGTACGTGTCACGGTGTCAATGACTCACCACTTAGAGGTCGTCGACACGATCACAATGGAAAAATTTGAGAATATATTCACTATTATTTCTGTATTCCGTTTCTATTTAAAGAAATAAATTCTGGATCAATTCAGTATTTGCTTAGCCGAAGCGATTGACATATGTTTCAACAATAACTTTAAGCTTTTTGCACACTTTATGAATTAAAATCAACGGAGAAACGAGTAACGCGTGTCTATTGTTTGAGCGCCGCGCGGGTATCTTTCCATTTCATTCTTAGTATGAATAAATCGACCCATTTCATGATTTGCATTTCGCATTAATATGTAATGAAATTACCGAACGTTTACCGATAAAAGCTTAAAATCTCAAATGTTTATTTACCCGCATCGTATGTAGGTAATCAAGAACGTAATTCCGCACTCAGCCCGCACGTTTGTTATTTTCCCGAGCAAAAGAGTGCATAAACGCGGGTAAAAAGTAAACAACACACCAAAGCGGGTCATCGTTGCCAGTAAGTTAATACTTTTTTAACAGCGCGCCAGTGTTTGTGGCAACGGCCTCACCCGGGATTTAGCCCGATTGTTCCGAAAACCGAATTACGTGGATTACAAAACGCCAATTTGCTTTTTACAGACAATAGCATTAAGAATAAGGTTTATGAATCTATTCGCATTTTGTTCTGAATATAAAATGTAGGTGAATTGGTAACGGTTGAATACCGACTGCAACATTTGCGTTATAAATATTTGTTCATAAATCAGATGAAACAGCTGTAAGTAACTTGAAGATGCTGAAACATCGAGTCGTTTTACCGCAGCAATAAAGTTTTTGCAACGTCGACCTTATTACAGGCTTTAACATTTTTGAAAACACATCAAAGCTTATGTAAGATTGCTTCATCGTCGCCTCGTTTATACGAGAATATTTGTGCAATGTTTTATCTCTATAAACTCACATGAAGATATTAGTACAAATTTCAAAATTGTCGGTGCAGGATAAACATTTAACACATCTTTAGTATTTACCCGTATTTGTCAGTTTGCACATGCTTTCCAGAAAGGCCACTCAAAATGTCAAGAGAAATTCTAAGTGTTCAATATTGCCAGCCACACAAATGAAAATATTGCCCGACTGAATTCAAGCAATAAATACGGGAAAGATATATCATATTTCCACTTAGTTTAAGATTCATAGGATAAAATGTGCTAACAAAATACTTTTGTTTCATCGTTTGACTTGTAATGTCGAGTTCAATGTACGATAGAAGCACTTTGTTCAGTGTGGCGTAGCTTATGAATACGCTCGGTTCGTGTGTTGAGTTTCCGATAGCTTTTGTTTTAGAAGAGGAAAGTTTTTCGCATAACTATGGCAACCGCACGCAGACTCCTACGTAAATAAAAAGACATCTTTCGATTCGTCTAGCTTTTAGTACTTTATGAAGGCAAATCAGAAAATGTATTGAAGATATTTGTTTAGTAAGAAGAATGCGATGAACTTCAATGTTTGTACTTGTAGTAACTTTGACGAGATCTTTATAGAATAAACCAGAATTATTGTCGTTAACCATGAACCAGAATTATTGATACGTTTCCGCGTCCCAATTTTTTTTTATATCAAAAGAGTTTGTATTATATGTAAGTGTAATTATGTAAGTGTAAGTATGTAATTCTTAGTAAAGTTCGATCATTATTATATGAGTCACTTCATTTGAAGATATAGTATTGCCTGTAGGTTAAAGGTACTACTACCAGGTTAAAACCAAAAATAATACTATATTTGAAAAATGAAGTGACGAAATGTAATTGACCACAAATGTCATAGACTCACCATAAATTCCCAGGGATTTCTTTTATTGAAACCAGTGGGCAGCAAGGGACAACGCACGTTTTTTAGAACTGTCTCACGTCGTAACTTTGCGTGATTACTGTGTTTCGCAGTATCTGCAATTCTCAGTCGATTATAACCACATAAATAAAACATGAAATAAAATTTTGTAACGATTTTCTATTTCCATGAAGCACTTGGGCTTTCCCCAAATAAAAATGACATTAATGAAATAAAACGTGAAATATTATGTTCTCGGTGACTAACCAGGAAAAGAATGATGGAAAATGAAAAGCTAAGCAATCTCCTGCATTGTTTAAAATAATACGGATACTTCATATTCGGGGCGTATTTTCTTTCATTTTCGGAGTAAAAAGGCAAATTGAAAAGGAAGCATTCCGGAACACGTCATAAATATTTGTGGATTTGCCATTCTAAATTTTAAACAGGTCTTTGCACTTTCCGTCTGATGTTTGCCATCATGTTTGGAGTTTTTGTATATGCCTAAAATGATTTCTCACATTACCAAATAAGTATACGTACGTAAAATTACATTTTTATCCCGACAGCTGGAGTAGGTACTGAGTCGCAGAATACATGACAGTAAGGGATCATAGCATAACACTTAGATGTATGCTTATAAAGTCATCAAGTTGAGTACCAAATTTTGAACGGGCCAATGCAGTTCGACTACCAATCTTTACAGCGTCACCAGGCGTCAAGGCGGGCGCATAAGGCACCCAGCCGTCAAAAGTCGGAAGCAATTAGCTCAATGGTACCCGTGCTTCGACTCGGCTTGGATCATTGCCGGGAAAAGAGAATCGAGAATATTACGTAACGGACTGTATCCTATGGAAAGACACGATTATTCCAGCTAACTTACGGGGGGTACATCGACCTCGCCGGCGATGTCGGTGTCTGATTATGTTACGCTGTTATCCTATACCGGTACCTGAGCCAGAAGGGCTGGTCTGATACTACGGCTGCGATAGGATCGTCTGGGTCTCCCAAGACGTGTCCAAGGCAACGACGACGGGGGCTGCTTATTGCTTCTTTTTGTCGCCACAAAATATGAGACACAAAGAATTTTCTCTTCCTTTCACACAAAAATGTGATACGTTGCACTTGCAGCTAATTTATAACCCTTATCTTTTCTCTTTTATTTGCAATTAATGCCACCTGAATGGTGATTTAGATGAATTGGAATTTTGAAAACGGCGTTCTTTCTAAAATGTATATAACGGTGAAGAAAATTACGTAGAAAAATATGATTTCCAAAGCTACCCTATTATACAGTATTTAGTTCTACCACTAAAAAGGCTAAGAAAATAGACATACTGATTAGACCGATAAGCTTCCAAGGTCGATAGTTCCCTCAATAACTAAAACCGGTACGAAAGGCGTCAATAAGTCACAAAATCTTTATATAGCAGGTACATTAAAATGTACAAACCCTTTTTGGCCTGTCGATATCTCAATCATGAATACACAATGTGGGCAGATACTTAGTCACAGTAAATATGAATGGATTAGGTATATATTATAATTTGTTCGATTAAGCCATTGGATTCCTGCTGTTTACAGGTTTTAATATGCATAATTAAGTGCAAGTGCGTAGGCGACTATTAAACCAAGGCACCCAGGTTTAAAACCCACTCATCCCTGCACCACTTAATTTTTAACATATATGCTGAATTTCCACTCGCTCTTACAATGGTGAAGGAATATATCGTGAGAAAATCTGCATGTTCAAGAACCACTAATTTTGAAAACATGTGTAAACATTGTAGGAAAACTGGCATGTGATCAAGAACCACAAAATTTGAGAACATGTGTAAACATGTAGGAAAACTGGCATGATCAAGAACCACAAAATTTGAGAACATGTGTAAACATGTAGGAAAACTGGCATGATCAAGAATCACTAAATTTGAGAACATATGTAAATATTGTGAGGAAACCAGCATGTCCAAGAACCACTCAATTTGAGAACATGTGTGAACTTAGTAGAGAAACTAGCATGTTCAAGGACCATAGAATTTGAGAACATTTATGTTATCCACCAAAGCGAACTTCACCAACATGGTGTAGCCTACTCTCTATGCTCCAACTCTCTCAGCAACGGGAACATTGTATTTAGAAGATTTTGAAACTAACCCAAGTCAAGTATAAAACTTAGTAAGTACTTATGATTTTATAGCACACTTTTATGTTACTAGTAGTTATTAACTCGAATCCTTTGATTAAATAAATTTACTGTTTCTGCATGTTATTATTCGATATAATTATGTTTCGCGCGTGGTTGCAAGGTACCGATTTATCCCCCGCACGCCTTACCGCCGCATCGATAGCTTCAAGGCTGTTCCACCAAAACCGATTGCTTCGATAATCATACCTATTGTTTCTTAAATCATAAATCACAATGTAATCATTAGTTTTAACTACTTTTGGCACTGTTCAATTAGAATGTTAATTTCACCATCACGAATTTCTCTGCAAGAAAACTCTACAAATTAAAAAAAAACTAATAGAAGGACCAAGAAAATTTAAGGAATCCACGCAGATGGACTAAATCTTTTTCAATGGACCTAAATATATAAAAAAAGGTTGCCATGCATTTGTGCGCCTAGCTATATTTAGCCGACGACAGTACTTTGTGCATGTTGAGTCAATATGTTATAGACAATATCGATTGACAAACGAATGTGCATTAGACCACACGGCGCCAGTAAAACTTCTTCAGTTTAGCTCCATCTATCGGCCGTTGTTTAATATTAATGTCGCCATCTTGACAATTGTAAATTGTCATTTTACCGGATATACCAACAAATAATTCAAATTTTTAACTTTGTTATATTTTAGTATTAAAATACTGATGAGTGCGATTCATTTTAAATTAATATATTAATATATTGTTATATTGACAATGGAGGTCTACGTGAATTAACTTCAACTTCCGTTCGCCTCGCATTCACAAGCTCCCCAAGTCAAGCGTGCGTAAGGAAGTTTTATACAAATTCCTCTTAGCCAAATCAGTTCGACAACTTAGTTTGGCCACGGGGAAGTACCCGATATACCGCATTTGCTGCTGACAAGCTCAAAACAGCTGCAACCGTATGAAAATGAGACAAAAACGCAATTGTACAATCCGGGTATTCGCGGTTGAACTTAACCGCAACGAGCGAGCTGTGTCCAAATATTGATCGGTTTGCAGCCGAACACAGCTAGTTTTATGAACAAGCTAAAAAACAAACTACGCAACGATATTACTACGCTGTACGAGTTTTTGACGTGATAACGTCTTATAAATCTGCTTCTGCCTGCGGATTCGCCAGCGTGGCCTATAGGAAACGAAGAAGAAAATTTTTCATAGATAATACAACCGCCCATTTCTCCCTTTTAGGGGTGGAATTTCGAAGAACCCTTTCTTAGTGGATACCTACACTTTACAAAGAACACATCCTCCAAATTTCAAGTCTCTAGGACCAGCGGTTTAGTGCATTGATATATAAGTCAGTCAGGACTTTGAATTTTATATGTATAAATGAAGGGCTGCACGCACGAAAACTTGTCACATTCTGTCTGATCCGAGCGTGCAAGCGAGAGCGCGATAGAGAGGCACGATAGGCTTAAGTGTTTCTTATGAATCACGTAAAATTATCATCCGTAAACCGACTTTACAGACAACCACTGGGCACTGAGACCACAGAATAAATTATAACCACACCGACACTCACATGATGTACGTACATAAGGAGATAATCACATTGGTGATAAAAGCTCAACTGGCGCCGGCGACACGACCCGGTAATCGAATTGCTGCCCCGACTCAGCCCCGAGAATAATCTACAAATGTGTTAATCTCGTTTCAGTGCGAGCTAAAAATAGAAATTTACCTTTTTGTATGAATAATATAGCTAATTTTATGTTTTTGGAATTTTATTGTATTTGTATTTCTATGTAGGCATCACCATGTTAAGACAAAAATATTTAAAAAAAAAAACATTCACTACCGCCCTTATCACATATTATCTATTAGTTACCTACAATATATGACCAAACTACGGTTGTAACTTAACGAGTGAAATATGGCCTAACGCACCATTTGACATAACCTTCCTTCTCATGTAGGCAAGCTGTCAGCTATGGTGTCAAAATTATTAGGCCACCCGAAGGCTTCCAACTTTGATGAAAGCCGGGGCCGATGACGGCGGTAGGCGCTTTGTTAATATACTACTTTTTGTTTGCGGTCACCCATCTCAGTATTGACCGTATGGAACGTTGCTCAAATTTACCAATCGATTAAGACTAATCTAGCCTCGCTGATACACAAATAAGAATTAATATGGGAACTTCATAACAGCAAGTTGGTAAGAGCGAGGATCGGGGAAACGTTATAAGGCATCTATAAGGCGAAGACTTGGCGACGTGCATCGTTGTGGTGTTAATACCTACAGTCGGTGGAAAGTCAAGGCGCATTGGATTTTTTTTTTTATTAATCTGCATTTCCACAGACACCTGGGTCCGTGCTTTTTGTTAGATAATTTTTATATTTATGAATTAAGCCTATTATTAACATGAACTTATATATAATACAGGAAGGATAATACAGCCAATAACAAAAAGATAAATAAATATATACATTTAAGTTCTTATTTCTAATTTTTAATTGTGCGTACACCACCAAGCAAACCAGCTTCCGCAAGCAGCACCCGTTCACGAGCTTGACGCATGTTCCAGCCATCGCCCTCCTCGACCATATTTGAGGGAAGAGGACGACCCGACACACGACACCGCCGCAAGAAGAAGCTTTTTAGTGAGCATGAGTGCTCCAAGAGGCGCTTTGGATTAGTACAGACTTGAATTGACTCAAATCTTACAATTTAGACCTGTTTCTCATTGAGCAATTTAACACTACACCGAAAATGGTTTACACGCGTACTTACTACTCAATCCATAGAAATGCTATTAAATTGAATTGTTACGTCAAAGAACTTTTCAGGGCCGTGTAATGCTATTTCCACGTGTTAGTTCTAAAATAGCATTATTGTTGACTGACGCCACTACTACCTTAATTAGCTATTAATACGTTCAGCAGCGCTGACAGCGTGCTATATTTAGTACCATGTTGTCTATATATGGGCACTATTATTCTCGGGATTCTCGGCGTATAAATCTATTACCCACTGACTGAATAGATGAGTGATATAATGTAGGTTAAATAACCGTAAACATATTACACGGTTACAAAAACTACAAGGGACGTGGTTTAAACTTCAGATATAGATCGACGCTGGCCATAAAATTACCTAATTAAAAGGGAGGTACTACCGTCTTTTATTCATTTATATCTTTGACGCAAGCATTTGTTTTTTTGCACAAGCGTAGGTATATGTTTTGTTTAAGATCCAGGAATTAAGCTTATTATAAGAAAATAGTACATTACTGCAAAAGCAGCAAAATAGGCAATTGCCATTTCGGACGAGGCATATATAGTGCTTTTCTTAAAAAAATGCAAGAAAATAAAAAAGGGCCTTTTACATAATAAATTTAATTTTCTTTTGATTTCGCTGGAAGCAGGTTTTCCATCGCTAATTTAGCTTCCGATCTTAAATCTGGTGGAGTGCAGTCAATGTCCATTTCATTTTCACTTTCAGAATCATCGGAATTTATTTTAATTTATTTTTATTACCCAAATAACAACGAACTCCACCAATTTTTTCATTTATTTTACATTTTATGCCGAAAGGTAAACGCATCTGTGGCTATACAGCCACGAGAACGCAATGTGTACGATAGATGAAAGAGTTCTGAATTCAAAAAGCACACCGTTTCATACAACATTGCCGGTGCGCTCTTCGTTCCAAATTCAAAGTATGCGCCGGGAAGTGATTTTGGTTTTTCAGTCTACGTAAATATGATACTTCGCGTGTCCTTTATTCAAAAGTAATGATAATATTTCCGCGCATGTTTAAGAAAAATATTTTACTAGGTGGTAGGACTTTTCTGAAAAGTTCGTCTAGGTAGTGCGGTGGTATTCTATAGATAGGTCTATAGAGTTCAGCCTTATGCCGCAGCAAGGTTGCATATAGTATTTTTTGAAAACCAATCCCTATGAAACAAAGACAAACAAGAATATCCAATTCGAGGGAACCCAAGGGCTTTAATTAATGAAGTGATATAAATCTAGTGGTATTGAATCTGTCATTCATGGTTCAGTTTGAGCTGCGCATCTAAACTACGTAAGCTACTTTATTAATTTTGGATAGGAATTCTTCGAAAAGTAGAAAAACATTTACGAAGTTTGAGGTTTTAGATTTGGGTCAAGGTAAAGAATAACCTTATTATGAGTAAAAAAATAGCGTAGCTTTTTAATACTAAATTATTAATGGAACTTGATTTACGTAGTTTAATTTTCATAATCTAGCATAATAAAGTTATTTTTTGGTCGCAAAGTCAAATCAATCAATCAAAATCAATCCTAGTTCGTGACATTAGAAAAGCTTCTCCTTATATATCTTTTTCATCATAATTTATGCCTTGCTATATTTAGCCTACTCTACTGATTACATCGCCTCTATTTACAGGTAGAGCTTACTCTACTGAATATTACTTATGTATTATAGAGTCGCGTGCTAGAGTATAATTAGAATAGTTTGAACGGACATTGATGACTCTAATGTCAATGGTGCACGATAAATATTTGTGTTCATAGACTCTACAATTATAGAATTTAAGATTTATAATGAGCTTTTTAATAACG
Organism: Ennomos fuscantarius; assembly: GCA_905220475.3. Classification (NCBI taxonomy): domain Eukaryota; kingdom Metazoa; phylum Arthropoda; class Insecta; order Lepidoptera; family Geometridae; genus Ennomos; species Ennomos fuscantarius. The sequence goes on from HG992027.1 coordinate 14,028,943, forward strand.
AAGAGGTAAAAGGCACCTCGTTTTCTAAAATTTCATTTTTTGCTACTTCGTACATTGGTTTCTCTGAGTTAGTTTGGTATAATTCACGTAATGAACTCTACTATTTTTGTATTAAAAATACTTATATAGCTTACGCTTTTCATTTTGGATAGTCAAGAGTTTCTGCGGGTATGCAAAGTATCTTGACTAACTTCGAAGTTTCAAAAAAGAATGTAGAACAAATCACTCAGTGTTCATGTATCTCTCATCGAATCGTGAAAAAAAGGTATGCATGTCAATTTTCGTAGATCAAATGAACAAGTAGATATGATCCAGATGGAATATAACGTGATAAAAGTATGTATTAAAATACCAACTTTGATCCTAACTCAAATGACTGATATGTATGACAGAAAAACCAACGAAACTGTATTACTTACATGATATAAATCATGTGAAATGCCGAATGATGTGTTGATGAGCCAGACAATCTAGAGATGAAAAATTCGTTCTTAAATTACCTGATTATTTGAATGCAAATTATTTAATATAATAATAAAATAAAATAAAAAATTTCTTAAAAATGGTAAAGGTTTCACAAAATATTATACAATACAAACGTCAAGTTCACTGCCAATGTTCGATTCCCGCGGCAGGACAAATAATTGTGCACAGAAAAAAAGCGCAGATAGTTGTTCTGAGTCTGGGTGTTGTGGGACCATGGTCCTCGTAGTTCCTGGGTCTCTAGACACAGAGAATCCTAGTTTAGGTTCAGGATCTATGTATGTGATCGTTATGTCCGATTCATTGTTTAACACCTTGGTAAAATTAAACAAAACCGAAAAGATTAATCAAAAACGAAATGTAGGTGACTGACATTATGAATTTGCCCAAGCGGTTTTATGAGATAATTAAAAATCCGCGACACATAAAAATGTGTCGTAATATCCACATCTTCTTATTGAAACATAAACACAGGAACATATGTTAACAATGCTAAAATCGTAAAATTAACTAACTAACAATCGGTTTGTTGTTAAAACACACTTTCTGCGTTTCCAAACTAGTACTGCAGTTTATATTTGTTTGTGTTACGAAGCTAGAAATAACTATTTACTTACAGAAAATACAATTTGCTGGGATATTTTGTGTCTAGCTGTCTTATAAGATTATTTTTAATTATTTTATAGAATTTTCACATACAACTCAAAATAATTGGGAGTTTTTTAAAATTAGCTGATGTTTCAGGATGGCGTCCGCAGTGCAGTGTCACGCGAAAAATTTATACTTTAGAGTTCCGAGTGACAGTGTAACTGATATGGGAAGCCGTGTCGCTTAACATCAAGCAAACGGTTAGCTCATCACTTTATACCATAACATAAAAAAAGCTTTTCTCTTTTCTTACGATTTCTTAAGAAAGAAATAAGAATAAAGAAAAAAAATATGTATCTCGTGTACTGATTTTGTTAAAAAAATAAAACAAACATATATATAAGTAGTATATTAAAATAGAGCACGGACCAGGAGTGTGATAAAACAGTATTAAAAAAAAAAAACAAGTGACAGTTATAAAAAAATTACAAGTGAGTCATTCTGAAAATGCTATTGGCTTATTAAGTTTTTATTTTCATGAAGTTCAGTACTTACGCCTTTATATTATAGAAGGCACACTAGCTTATCCATCTTTATACTATGTAGCAATGTATTTTCGCCAGTAATATGTTATAAGTGACTTTCCATTTCTACGAATAATGCCCAACCTATATGAATATTTTATCTAAGAGCACCCGATACCCTTCCATGTTTTCACCTGGCCATTTACGTCATTACCTTATTTATGTAATTCTAAGTTCGCGGAAAGAATGTTTTTCCAAGCATAGCAAGTTTAATGTCAAAACAAATAGTTCGCTATTATGGTGAAATTGCCGCAGAAGCCACTAACTAAGATTCTATTCAATTCAATACCATTTACTAATGAATGTTGTATCCTAATGAAGCTGTTGTATTTATGGAGAAGATAGATTAATATTCGTAAATATCTACAACGAAAAGTTTTGAAAATTTTGACGTCGATTGTACTTCTTTGAAATAATTAGGGTCCTGAAATTTTTTTGAAGGAATTGCGCTAACTTACGAATGCAGCGCCATAAATACGAAAACAAAATCATGACCGTATTTTATGGTAAAGTTAAATAAGGACGTGTTTTAGATATAGTTAATTTTATGCTTAACTTCCTTGAGCTATTTGAAAAATAAATGAATCTATTCTATAATACAACGTCATTAAGACTTGAATGTCCAAGGCTTTTAGATTGAGAATACTCTCTATACTATAGACAATACTGTAGGCAGATTAAGTAATCCAATTTGTTCACGGGCGTCATAACCGCTGCAGTGACGTCACTCCCTCACACCCGTTTTAGTTGGTAACTACCAGCGGTTTAGTAAAGTAAAACTACACATTGTACTTTTAGATGCACGTAGGAAGCTCTTAGAACATTCAAGAAAGGTGTAAATATAAAAAAAGAAGTTCGTTTGACTCATTTACTTGTAAAGAAGCCAAACGGCACAATAGCACAGAGTAACTAGATTAGCGTAACAACAGTGACTTGGTATATTGACATTTATTTTATATCCTCTGGGCTGTTGACCTACAGCCACTTATTCTAATTAGTGGTAAGCAGGGCCGAGTTCGTTTGCTAGTTTTTACTGAGAATTCTAGTAACGTAGTTAACTCGACCCGCACCAAGTTTGGGTTTAATGACCTGGCCATCAATGAAGGTATTTTTGATTAATATGCTTAAATTTGTCTATACAAGGTGGAATTTAATTTGTTCTTTTCCTTTAATGTATGTATTCAGTCCATGCTATAGAACGCTCCCATATAACTAAATGAAAAAAGCACTAATGAAATAAAACTTAAATCTATGTATTATCAAATTACTGCAAACCTAAATTCTAAAGAAAAGCCTTACGACATTGAACAAATCAGGTGTTTTATTGCCCATGAAACATTTACAAAGCTTTCAACCGGTAGTAGGTTAAATAGACATTTCTGTCATGCAATTATTTTAGGAGGCACTAAATACTAAAACCTAATTTTTTTTTTAAATTTGACCTTATACGAATATTCTATAGCATGGTGAGTACAATACATTTAAGGAAAATAGCGAATGAAATTCCACCGTGTATACCTTTATGTTAAAGGATGCCAACAAGCATACGGTCTACCTGATGGAAATCCTTCACCGTAGCCCATAGACATCTGTATCACCGGAGGCTTCATCAATACGTTGCGTACCCTGTAGGTCTCTTTTAGCCCTCCTTTTAAAGTTATGTTGTACTAGGTGGTAGTACTTGGTTGCAAAGTTCGTCTAGGTACCACCGCCAAACAGTAGTTTGCAAGCACTACTGTGTTTCCGTTTGAAGGGCACTGTAGCTAGTAAAATTACTGGGCAATTGAGACTTTATGACCTGATCTCACAGTCTAGTGATCTTATTACCAGGCTGTGCTGATGTCACAGGATGATGTGCGCAGTGCAGTGTCACTCATAACTCTGTTTTGGGGTTCCGAATGACACTGTTCTGTTATCGGCGGCCGTGGCGCTTAACATCAGGTGAACGTCTAGCTCGTCACATCACTCAATAGCATAAAAAAAGCTTCTATTAAGTATGAGGCGTACACTTGGCTAGCATGATACATCTTCGACCGTATCGTCACTTCCCATCAGGTGAGGGCGTGGTCAAATGCTAGACAAGTATAAAGTTAAAAAAAAAATGAGGAACATACGTGACAGATATGTGGTGAGGATTAGATTTTAATGCAGTTACCAACTTGAATATAAGCTCAGTGCACCCCGTCCATACGACTGTATAAATTCTCTCCGTCCAAAGGTTACCTGGAAGAGATTGCTTTTAGCGATAAGGTCGCCAATTGTTCCCCATTAATTTGATGTTATTATGTGGTGTGTATAATAAAGAGTTTATCTATCCATCTCATTCATTTATTAACATAAAAAGAACGGTACGTAATTAAAATTTGGTTAGCGCATGGAACTTCTACTTCTGCATGATCAGCTCGCCTGGCTACCATTTCCCACCTTGACCATTAATTATTTCATGCCAGCAATAGATGAATCGGTTGCTTGACGAAAAATAATGATTAGTTAAAAAAGCTCGCACTACCAATATCATACAAAAGATATCTTTGCATGCTTGACCTGCTAACTAAACCTATATCCTAGATCACGCATTACATCTACATAGTGTTCTGTAGTACCTGGTATAAATAAATTACAGACCTTTCTAGATCTCTACCTATTCTAAGCCTTAGAGCTAAAACTAACCAGTTACTTGAACTTATCTTAAATCTGCGTTAACTACCTACAAGTATAATATGGGTACCAGTATTAGAATCGGAAGGACGGACTTCGTTAGAGGTAATAATTTTGCCAAGATTTATTTCCTTGCAACATTAATTATCTCCTCATTAACTTACCGCAATAAACCCACCGTCCATGGCAGTTTCCTGTGCTGCCACATATAGGCCCCCACTATTAGCAAAATGTAAAGGTGTTTACAGCGATGTGTTTACCACTTCACCTAATTACTGAGTGACATTGACTTTCATAATGGTTAGGATATTACATGTAACTATGTAGCCCTGTGTGACTTAATTCGTATAAATTAACTGGTGACCATCTGAACCTAGGTTTTTAGACGAAGTCGAAACCAAATTTCGACTTATTGGTACTTTTAGTTAATGTCATTAACTTTATTTCAACTGCCTTTCGACTGTTTTAATTTTGCCGGTTACCTCAGTAGCACACTTAATAAAACGTTATGAGACGTATTTTACTTAAGTATACTAAATGCCTGAGTTTAATGCCACTATGTGGGTCACAGGTAACTTATTGCATAAAGCTTGGCAGAAAAATTTGAGGAAAAATTCTTTCATTGAACGATATGATGTGATTTCGTCGGAAACAATAAAAATACCAACCCATCCATCTTCTAGTGCCAATATCTTATGAAATGACCGTTTTGTGGCTCGCCGCAAACTAATAACCGATATATAGGTCAGCAGTGTTAGTTTCGCGTAAAAACAAAAGCGTAACACAGAAGTGAGGTAAACAAGCTATTTTGAATTGCTATTAAAACAACGGGTTTATTTTTAGACGATTCACAAGAAATAACACGAGATGCGAATAGCAGCGATGCAACTTGGATGTTACATAGAAAGGTTGTTTTCGCGAATGTGCGACACTGTGTAACTACAACTAAGTACCTGTTCTCACAAAGTGCGTTTGCTTACTTTGAAATGGATTAAGGTTCATATTCTAAATTAAGTTGGGATTTCATTGAGTAAAATCTTTAAAGTGATGAATAATGCATTATTTTCTGCTGCCTTTTTTTCAAACAACAAACAACATAGGCACAACAAAGATTGAATAATCCGTCTATGTTCAGGCCAGACATTAAGGCCAATCACGATTTTCAGCATCATCAAGCCATCTGGCCTTATTAACGGATGTCTGGTAATCGCGCCCCGACCCGAAACCCATTATTTACCTACATGACCCTTTTACAGAACCCTTTGTAAACAACCCAAACTGAAGGAAAAATACTCGCAGGTCGCAGCCTTTATGGGGTGTCAACGAAAAACAAGGTGACACGGCAAAGCGGTCGTGACGTGGGTTTTTAGAGTAACAATGAAATATATGACAGATGAAAAGTTAGGAAGTTTTTTATGTTGGACAATGCGTGGGACATATTCCAAAAATGTGGTTGTAGCTAAATTTGTTTATGAGTTTTGATCAATTCACCTTCACGGGGTTACATAAATAGTACTGCAATATTTTCTAATTATATCCTCAAAAGTGCAGATCGAAGTTTGGTTTAATATAATAGTAAATTAGCTTTCATGCTTTTATAATACGAGATAAATAAGGGGTGATTGCGTAGTCCGCTCATACGTCATAAAATATCATGATGACATTACAAGCTAAAAATGAGGGCTGTTTTGACTTCAATTGCAAATAAACAGTACTCCATCTGTTACACAGCTGTAATTTCACTAAGTCACTTGGACATTTCATGGGCAATTGTTAAGAATCTGAAAAACGTGAAAGTGTAGACTAGATCAAGGTTCTGACTGATTCATCAGACTGGACTAGAAATTTTGTGAAGATCCTTAAGCCTATATTAGTCAAGATGAACCATAGACGAAATAGTTGCTATTGAAATATACACACTGTCGTTCGTTAGATAACAAAATTAATCTTTCGAGAAATTGAATAATGCAACACGACAGATCTCGGTAAAATGACAAAACAAATGGTTCGACGACAGAAGTGTGTCGTGTTCTCGTGAAAATGTGAAAAAATTAAAAGGAAGAGGAAGTTAATGAATGCGCGTGAAGTGGTGTCGATGGAATGTGACCTAGTTGCGGTTCGACGGTCGGCAGAAAATAAGACGAGTGGGTAAACATACTGGAACATAATATGCTAAGCTTTCTGTTTCTGTAATTACATGACAATATAATTCTATGTTTTACATAAGCCACACCATAGATTAAGATTCAATCGATATACAAACATAATGAATTTCACACACATCAACTCCATCAACAGCTGGAGGATTTCCACTGCTGAATATAGGCCTCCTCATAAAACGCCACTCTGGGCTTGTTATAGTTTGCCATAATCACCATAATTATCGGAATATCATCGAAATAAACTTTAAACCAAATAAATACCTATCCACATAAAGTTTTGCATACCATTATACATAAGGACCAGCTATTCTGATTTATTTAAGGATGAGGTATGTCTCTGTTTTAGATCTACAGTTCTTACAGCAGAGATGAAGTAAATTGATAATCCGCAAGAAGTTTGAAATTTAATAAATGCATTTGATAATATGCCTCTTATGGATCTAGTAAGAAATCCACCGCTTGACACCGTTTCTGAACACCCAATCCAGACTAACCAGAATTTTTGTGACCGTATCAATGACCCAGACTGGTTTCATTAAAATCTACGAAGTAGTCCTCCGAAATGTAGGAACACATTTTTCCACTTATCTAATCATCGTAATAGGTCATGCTGAACTGGAGCTTAGAGCTTGTATCACGCGGCTGGTGCTGTCTATCATCGTTACGTCTTAATTGCGTGGTAGGTAAGAATATTTCAACTTGCTCTGTTTTCTATTGGATTATGCCAATGCTCCAATAACAACATGCATTTACCACGAAGTATGTTTGGAATGAGACGAGGCGCCAAAATCAGCGTGTAATGGCGCCGCTTTACTTACTCATTAAAGAAATTATTAGATGAGATCTTCAAAATAAAATTGCTTTTAATTAATGCGATGTCTTGACATGTTGTTGAGTACTACCACATTTCGTGGGCAAACAGCTATGAATGTTTACGTTTCTTTTACAATCTATGACTGATGGTCATTATTCCAATTATAGATGAAAGTAGTTGTAATTTTTTTAATTCCAATAATAATTCCATTATCTATAGACTCTTGTAAATGCACAACTCCAAATTGAACATAGTAATATCAATTTTCACCTCTCTTGATAATTTTGATTGATGAAAAACTCGGATATTTTCCTGTTTTGTGTACTATTCTACAGAAAGCCACCTTGTGCCTGAAGAATGCTGTTAGTATTACGATTGCCAAATATCCCAAATATTTTGTTATGAATGGGTTAAGTAGAGAACTACACTAATAAAAAACTCATAACTCGCATCTCATAAAAATAATTGGTTAATTTTTTTGTTATACCATCATTTTAGTAGAATAAAATTAATTAGCGCTCGTAATAAAATGCTTATCCTTAAAAAGGTTTTAGCAGTAATTATTTATCTTAATGACATTATGTTTATCCTACTTTTGTAAAAGCCATGTAATGTAGGTACATAATTTATTATAAGTGAGTGATTAATGATGTAGCTATGTAGGTTATCTTATAAGAATAAGAGCAATGCCCATCTGTAATCCTCATAGATATGAAACGTAGTGATGCTTTTTCTCTTTGAGATATTTGAGATCATTCGCTTCGGAGTAAAAACACTCGTAAACTGCGATATGCCACTAGATCTTGATGTTAAATAAGATGACTGTGATGTTAAACTACTGATATAAATCATAATTCAGTTTTTTGGAAAACCTATAACATCAATAGAGAAAGCAAAACATCGAGAGCATTCTATAAATAAATTGTATTTTGGTTCTTGAATATGAAATTAATCACCGTCTGATCGAGTTTTCTAAGTTCAAGGAATTATTTTAAAGCGTTTCTAGAGTGTTTACTCGAACAGCAAATTGCGGTGCCAGTAAATAGGAAATCCTAAAATAGTCTTGGGATCCTTTAAGCCGAATTGTATTACACAATAAATCACCGCAATGTAGGGCACGAAGCGGGTGGTTCCCGAATCTCGGAAGCTCCATTCAGCTAGATTAAGCGATCTCTCGACTGGATACGCATCCGTTTCTAGGTCAACCCTTGGGGATTAGTGAATCAAATGATTTCATTAAGGTTGCGTTACACAGTGCCGAAAGTCAAGAAGAAGAATTAAGCAGAATGATGCAGGGCCAAGAATATATGTATTTTAACCAAATGCATGCGGGCCTGTTAATGTACTATAGATATGTGGTGCACACATTAAAAAAATATTAAACACTGTTACCAATTATTTAATTACATCTATAACTGAGACTGATTAAGATAGAGTTTATTATTTTGTCTTAAGGTAGTTATTATTCGGTGATTTTATTAGTGAATTTTTCTCACGTGGTCAAAGCCGAAAGCGGCCGAATTTTCGGCTTCATAATCTCTAAAACTAGTTGGAATGTTTGAGTTCTATTCCTGTGTTGTATGCCATCAAGATGTTCACAACATTGTTATTGAGTTTGTTAGTTCGATTTAACATTGGCATTCACGTTTGAAACCGAATATTGACCGTAGTGTCATGTTTGTTTGGACAGTAATGTTACCCAATTCTGTTACATGGTGAGATCTTTTCGATAGATTGTTCAATACACGATCGTCAATATCTCATACGATATCATGGAACAAATACATGTTAATATCTACGATGTACGTTTTGTAAAATACAGGTCTAATATAAACGATCAAAGAAAACTTGATCAAACGTTTTTACTACTATGTACATAACATTTCGCTAGCATATTAATAATATGATCTATAGGTACTGTGTTGTTTTACGACTTTCAAAATAATTTTCATTCATAAATCAAAAGCTATTTTTAGTCCAGACAGAATAAATTTAATTAAGCACTGACTGAAGTTATAAAGCTAATTAATTAGGGGATTAAAATGCGAAGTTCTAAAGTGGGCCATCATAATTTAATAACATTCATCTTTTTGAAAGTTAGTTCGTCCTAATTTTTTTACAATTGATGAGCTTAAAGCAATTTTCCCAATAGATCATACTCTTTAGCACTATTACAAACCTGGGATCAGCATTCCGCATAGAACTAAATGATTATAGTCAAGATAAATGTTGCATAATAGCAGAAATCTAGCAGCAAGAATCAAGAAGCAATTAGCGAAGACAGAAGGACTAATTATTAAAGCCAATAAAACATTTTATGACTACAATACGACTACGAAAAAGAAGCAGCATTCCACTTGCTCAACGACGATGACATTATCGCAAGCGATGCTGCAACTGGCACTTTAGCAATTTAAAAGCGCAATCCTGATGCTCTTAACTCCGCACCTATTGTTTAAAGAGCGAGCTATTAACCCGCTTCGATGAAATCTTTAAAAAATAAACTCCCCAGACTGTTTTGTGATCTTCGATAGATAAGGAGAGTCAAGGAGTTGGCTTGTTCAGTGTCAGTTTTTGTGCGTCCGGCGCCTCGGGCAGCGTCCTCTCTACCTCCACATAAGGCAGTGTCCCATCACCGCACACGACGTTCGATTACGCAAATTGGACACCGTGCCGCCCTCAAATTATCTTTAGCCGCCGTCATCGACACATAACGACCTGTCCCAACACCGTAGGAAGTGATTATTGTTTATTTTTGTAATTGGCGCGACAGGAAGTCTCGCAACACACTCGCGATAACTCAGCGTATTAAATCAGACGATGGAAATGAAGCGATCCGTACTATGATGACAGGTAATTGAGTAACTCCGTCTGGGGGTGATGTATGATCCATTTACGTCAGGAATTCAAAAGCTCCAATCGATTAAGTTTAATTTGGAATTTCATAAAAAGTGTCGACGAAGCGATGCTGAAATTGATTGTGACAATCATTGATCTCAAGCACGAAAATACGGAGTTCAAGAAAGGAGATGATTGAACGAGCATCGTATATCATGCAATTATTAAGTATCTACACTCCGGGAATGTATTGAGAGTTCACCGAAAAGGTTAAGGTACCTCCCGTGACGCTACAATCGCACCTGATCCTCTTGTTAGATACATCTATTTCAAAGGTTCGTTAACCGTCATGTTATTGGTTTTTCATTTGTAAACTTGTCTCGTTTCATGATCCTCACGATTCACTGAATCTACGTCAGTAAAGGTCGATAACCCTTCACTGATTTAGGGATAGAATAGTTAAACCTCTGGTGTCGTGAGATGAAAGACGCCCACAAGTGAAGAAAACTGGCGAGAATGATTTATTGGAAGCTGTTGCAAAAACTTTAGCAAATATTACTACGCGGGTCGTTCAAGGCTGTTGTTTATAAATAGGGACTGGTTGAACGGCTACGACCACTTTGCTTAACTAGTTTATTTGCGGACTGTTTTAAATCCCTAATGTAACCTGCTCTTTGGGATGGTAATGACTTTACTCGCGAAGTCTTGAATTTGCAATAATTCTTTAAAAGAATGTGAAACAATTTCATCCTTATAATACTATTGCGCTATTACAATGGAGTTCAAACAATGGAAATTCTATTTTTCAACACGGCGCAGCGTCTAATTTTACCTGTGTCTCAGGTTAATTGGACGTGAGTTATTTTCAACTTGTTTATTTCGGTTCCCGTTGAGTGGTGCACAATGGCCAACAATTATAACTACGTTAGCGGCTTGTATATCTCTTTTAATATACAACATAACAAAAGCAAAGTTATTTTTGCTGAGGTCAAATACCTGAGCCAAAATTCACATACACCCATCATCGTATGGCATTGGAAATGCTTACGTGGGAACATAACTCAAAAGTACGTATCAGTACATTAAGGCATAGTGTAAATGACACTCTATATAATATTCCTATAAATGAGTAAGTTTTGAGTGTATGACTGACAGGTTGACTAATCTCCAGAGCCAATATAATATAATACAAATACAAAATATACTACAATATAATAATAAAATAATACAATAATACGTGTTTGGGTAATGAAATAATAACTTTGTATATAATGTACATTCAAATAAAATATTACATACGCTATACTTTATTCTTACAGCAAAACACAATAGTTGGCTCAATAACAAAAACTACCCAACCAGCCCAACCACCTAACCAACCACCAACTACCCAACTACCTAACTTTGTCATCATCCATACGAACGAAAATTTATCGTTTTATGTTTTTTCTTTTTGCGACATTGTGTTCCATGTTCCGACCGCTCGAACAAAAGTCAGCAGCGTAGACCTGTCGACGATCTGCTGGGCGATCACGTAACTCAATTACAACCGATAGAAACACAAATTTGTATGCATTTGGCAGTTTGAATACGCAGTTTAGGTACGTAGTTAGTATGGAAATTTCTCCTGTTTCATTGCAATCAAAGTTTCGTGATCACCCCCCCTGATCAAAGCCGCGGGGAGCCGATGGATGCAGGAGACAAGCAGTCGCTCTAAGTGGGGGGGGGGGGGGGGAAGGGGAAGGCTTATGTTCAGCGTTTTCAGGCTGTTGGATGGATGATGATTCCATGTTTTTCATATGTTCTAACTTTGATAGTTTTTTTCATATTGTTTTTATTGTAAGAAAAATAAAGGTGTTATTTTATTCTGTACCGTGGTTCTAAGAGCTGGATTGGTCATCGATCATGGATCGCGTGCGCTAGATCCATTACACGGTCGATTCTCGATTAAAACCTGATTCTATGTAGTTTACGATTCGTATATCAGATTCTGCTTCTATTTTCTGCTATTTATTATTGATGTATGGGACTTTTCCAAATATGGATGGTCCTGTTTATAGACTTTTTTGTTTTTTTTCTGTCGATGGGTTTGCGTTTGACTACATCTCACCTGATGGTAAGTGACGATGAGGTCGAAGGTGGAGCACACTTACCCAGAAATAACCTTTTTACTCTTGACTTAAAGACACACAAGTAGTATGTGGATGGAAACACCGAAAACGGGAATGAGTTCCGTTCCCTAGCCGTACGCACAATAAAATAATCTGCAAAGTGTTTCGTACGAACAAAAGGTAAACAATATGACATACAATGAAGGCTGAGTTTAAGAACATAAGTTTTGAAAAAAAGTTTGTGCTCGTGCGTGAGGTCTATCTGTTGTCAGAACTATACCACTATACTAGTATTTATATTGATTGATTGATTCATAATTAGATGAATATATATTCCTTACAAAAAACAATAAATCCAACGAGAAAACCTTCGTTATTTTTATGCGAATAACAATATTACAATTACAATTTATTTAATTGACAAGGCTTTGGCAACTGTCAATTAGGAAGTGTATGTAGGTAGTTTAATGAAGCGTAATTTGGCCACACTATTGTACGTGTTGCCTTTCATTGTTCAAGAAATATGATTACATTAATAACAACGTCATTATAAAAGTACGTCAGACAGCGTAAAGGACGTCTGGGAAGCCGACCGGTGTGCACTTGGCAATAGGATATGTAAAATTGACAGCTTCCGTGGTGTGGTGGTTGAGCTGGTCAGTTCATAGCCCGGAGGCAGCGGGTTCGATTCCCACGACAGGTTTATTCGTATATTTCGTCCCAAAATAAAGGCCGTATCTTCCATGGAATCAAGGTCATACCGTCGGATCTTTTACCATCGTCACGTACGAGGCCATTGGGTTCCAGAATGGCCGCACAGTTTTGTAAAACATATCTCATATCTACTAGGCAAGCATATCAAGCGAGACCGTAGTCAAATGCTGGCTTATTAAGTAAGAATAAAAACTACTTATACAAGTAACATTCTTACCGTATAATAATTTCAGTGTTGCCAACATTAAGTTTATTAATAGCCGCTTCCTATCCAACAAAGTTAATTTTCTCACTCGATAAATAAGACCGTATCGTAAAGCGGGCAAGTGCAAGGTGAAAATGGATTTACTATTAAAGGTCTAGCTACCATTTTTAGATGGTGGCAACTTTGTCAAGTGCACGTTGATTCTTAGTCTATGGTTCCTCCAATTAGCTTTTAATTTTCAGCAATAAAAACATATTTCAGTATACAAATTAAATAATCAGATTCGTGTTTTAAAGGTGACCAGATAAAATATTTTTTGATATCGATATTTTACGTATGAAATTATAAAAACAAATATTTCATACCCACAAAAACCCGCAAAATTTCTTCAAATTAGCTTTTGCGTAAGGAAATAAGATTTTTATCACTTAGCACCTTAGATACGAAGTTACAAGTACACGGGACCGATTTTGGGATTGTTCCGTTACGCAGCCACGCGTCAGAAACCGTTAGAAAGAGAGCCTTCTTAGACTAGGCTTTAACGTCATGCAACCTGAACTGCACTCTATTGCGTTGTTGCAAGAGTTGCTTATAAGCCACAGAAGCTTATTTTAACTAAATTATAAGGAAAATCAGGAAAATCAGGAAAATCGCTGGTGTTCTGGTGGTAGTTCTATATTGACTGACAAACGTATCAAAAACAAAAAAGAGCATAAAACATTTAAAAATAGTAAAAAAATAAACTTCTATAAAAAGGAGGTGCGTTCAGCACATTTCTATTTATCTGAGTGACTTCGTAGAGTGTAGCTTCTGTACCAGTATTACTTTTAAGTATTCTGTGCTTTTGGTTTATTTATTTTATTTATTTCGATTACCAACATAATGTACACCGTAGCCAGATCCGATAACACAATTAAAAAGGAAACATTGCTAATTGTCATCACAGTTACAGGCAAAGACTGCATGCATAATAAAAAAGAGTATAATAACAGCTGTTCGAAAAATCGATAAAACCCTAGGATACATAGTCAAAATAGTAATATTGACTAAATGAATTAAAAATAAAAATAATATAAAAATGTAGAGATAAAGATGTAAAAATTGATAATTGATTAATAAATACATTACAATATCACAGATCTTCAATACTCTTCTTAAACTTATTTAACGTTCGTTTTATCAAAATGGAACGAGATACCGGTTTTTCATAATATATTTTTTTGTGGTAATCCATTTCCAAGAAACAATGAGGAAAACCTAAACCCAATCTCATCCGACTTCCAAGAAAAGTAGACTAAATGGTCCCTTATCACTTCAGAGATCCCTAAAAAATAATCGATCGTAAAGACTTCGGCTGTCCGTAATAATACACTAAGCGTTATGAATACTTGAACGTAGGCCAGAAACCTTAGACTAATAATAATAGCAGAATACGGGCTCATAGTCAGAACTAAAAGTGAAGCTAAAAAATTAGGGTCGTAATCGTAAGGCTTTGCCACTGGCTTATTTTCCGCCCAGAGTATTGTCTAGCAACAATGCGCAGGTTTGGTGAAGCTTGAAAATGATTTTGCAAATTGATATTTTTTATTCGTCTTATTTTTGTAGTTCTACGCGCACCGCCTACATTTCGATTCATCCAAGTCCATAACGTAACAATAAATCGGCACCAATTTTCATATATTAATCCTTACGGTCGATATAACTTTTGTAAATCATTTCTGAAAACATTCACAATGTGATGTATCATAGACCTTATACTTCAAGAGATAGAGTTTTATTTAGATTATTTACTTTCTGGATTTTTCTGCACGTGTTGAGCGTCGTTTCCTTGAACGAATCTTGTTTTGCAGTAACTCGTCTTGCATAATTTTGTGTGTTATATAGGAGTCGATTATTGATCACTATTTATTTATTTTTATTTTAGAACGCTGAGATCACAGACTAAAAGCTACTTTACGAAAAAAGCACTAATAGAATATTTGTTAAATTTATCGCGATAACAGAACTTTCCATATAAAAGTGAACTTAAGCATAATATGAAAAAATGTGTAAATAGAAAATTTAACTAACTACCGAACTAAGTAATTTAGTATTTCTAAAATAAAATCGTGCTATTGGCCCCAAGAAATAATTTATGAACGTAGTTCACGATTTTTTCCGAGATAACAACATATTTTCAAATATCAACTGCTAGATTGGTGTTCTAAAAGAATGACCAAATAAAATATTTACCTTGTTTCCTTAAATTTTTCTTGTTTATATTTCACTTAATCCACTAAAAACCCACACAATTAACTCTTTCATGCGCAGACCCAGTATAACATCAAATTATGATCTGCAATAATCAACTTTAATTAGAGTGATTTAGAGAATCCGTTAAAATAAAGACACGCGCCATGACACGGCCTTCATAACATTAAGCAATAATTGTAAGATTAGTCTTACAATTGCCTCTGCAAACGACAGCTGTACCCTGCTGTACCTGCTAAAAATAGACCAATTCAACCCCGTAGGAAAGGCAAAATCATTCATGAAATCGCATACAATCGTATGACGTAAATCCGCAGCCTCCCTAGTTCAGTGGGTCAAGGGCTGAGCCCCCGTCATAGTCCTGCCGTGTCACGGCCTTTCCCCGGCCTTCCTGTCTCTGTGGTGGTGCAGTTATCAAGCTCCACAACTAGCTACTTATTACGTCAAACTGCACATTGATTGTGTTTGGAAATATCATTGTGTTAAAAAACCAGTCGTCGCATGCCAAACTACTTGAACATCCATAGGCTGTCAGTGCTACGAAGTGTTTAAAAAGATAAAAAGACTGTGATCTCTATGCCTTTTCATTCTCTCTCTTCAGTCAACCATTGTCGAGCTATCCATGTTTTTACCATTGAATACGACAATTAAAATATACTTTGTTTGTCCGATCAGTCTTGACTTTTTTTATTGATAGTTTTTCCCATAACCCTTCACACATCTATGATTTATATCAGGTCTGACTATAGAAAAGTTCCACTAGAGAAACACAAAGAAGATTATTTTCCCAGAAAGATTGTAGTAAAAATTCTGACCATTGCACATTAATTAGAAAATATTAAGTGAAGGTTGGCCGTTGTGTTGCCCATTGAACCATTAGACTGTCTTTGTTCGTCATAACATTTTGGAGTAAAGCTGAAGGTTCCTTCATCACACTAAGGTTAATTTGACATATTTCTTTAGTTTCTCCATTGTCTTTACCCAAGAAGATTTATACCGGGATGATATCTTGGCTACCGTTTACACAATACGGTGCTCGTCCAAAGTCACGTATACACCCTAGATACCGCACCGACAGGATAAGCCGGAGGTTGCAGCTTTATGTCAACTTTTACGGGGTTCAGATCCGCTCGAGGCTGACCTTTGGTTTAAACCCGGGTTATGTGTCTATAAAACTATATTGCGGTGGATTATTTTAGACATCAGAGCTTATTTTATGTATTACTCAGCTTTTTATTGAAGTTTAGACGAATATTGTTCGTTTGATTTATATTTATACCGAGGATAAGTATTTGTGGGCAAATGGATAATGATAATATTATGAAGCGTAAGTATATGTTTGCATTTTTTGTTACATCATTAATATTGCACGTATAACCATAAATTCGTTCGTGATATTATGATGCCTTAATTCAACAAATACAAGTCATTTAGTGACTCATTTAGTGACAAAGTTCAATGGTAGAAACATTAGTTTCATTAATTTTTACTGGGTGGTAGGACTTTTCTGCAAAGCTCGTCTAGATAGGTACCACTACTTTGCCAGTTATTCTACCCGCAAGCATCACTGTGTTCCGGTTTGAGTAGTGAAATTACTGGGCAAATGTGACTTTACAATCTAATCTCACTGTCTAGTAACTAGATTGTGCTGAATGCTGATGTCTGAGGATGACGTGCGCAGTGCAGTGTCACGCGAAACTATAAGTACTTTAGAGTTCTGAGTGACACTGCACCTGATACGGGCAGCCGTGTCGCTTAAAACCGGACGAACAACTAGCTCGTTTTGTCATTACTTAAGATAAAAAAAAAACATTAGTTTCATTTTATACAACGGATACGTTTGATACTACTCCAATTTGTCTACACGGTATATCAATCTGATGGGACATCGCTGTTGTAAAGGTCGTATGCTGAAAATATATCATTCCTGACTTTACTATTACAATAATTACTGTCGGGGAGAGTGACGTCTGTAGTAACCTTTGTCGATTTTATTATAGTTTTGTCAGGTATCGTGTTACAAAATTATTCTTTTTAATTTGCCTGCAAACCCAGCACGGGCTAGAGAGGAACGATAACAATTTATCCCTTGTGTTATTCACTTTAGCGAAACAAAAATTGGATAAAAATTTATCCCTGTGGTCCGTTATGGCAGTGCTAGGATTTTAAGTAACTTACTATTTTAGAATGTTTATGACTTTTCTTTTTACTAGGATACTATTTTAAAACTATACGAGGTACCGGCAATAATAACGAAGTAGTTAAGAGTAACAGCTATTTATAGAGTTAATGTTAATGGTTGAAATTTTGACAGCCTCTGTGGTGTGGTGGTTTAGCAGGTCGGCTCAAAACCCGGAACGGCGACAAGTTTTATTCCCGCGGCAGGAATAGTATTTGTGCACAGAAAAAAACGCAAATACTTGTTCTGAGTCTGGGTGTTGTGAGACCATGGTCTACGTAGTTACTGGGTCCCTAGACACAGGGAATCCTAGTTAGGGTCCAGGATCAATGTATGTGATCGTTGAGCGTTATTATTCATCAACTTGCACTAAGCGTTTTGCCATGCACTTTATAGTGTGAACAGCCAATGAGTGGAACGACATGCCGGTTCCTTGTTTCCACATAACTACAATCTGGGATCCTCAAGTCAAGAATGAACAGGTATCTTCTAAGCAAGCATGCACCATCGAAGACTGCGTCGTCACTTTTCAGGTGAGACAGTGGTCAAATGCTTTGTCTTGAACAATTTTAAAATAAACTCTATTCTGTTAGCATTACGCCTGTTACGGCAATTTACGTCGTAAAAGTGGGTCAAGCGTGATATAAAATAGATCACAAGTTAACTCATTAAACTTATGTGGTCACAAGGCATAACGCATGTAGTTGTAAAGCAAGGGAAGGCTGTTATAAAGAATACATTAATAACAGCTGTTACAATGTAACACTGACGTATTAAATTAATATATTATACGCCACTCTTGTGTCGGTATTTCACGTTTACCACGGGAGCCAGATGGTGAGTGGTTACGCTTGAAAAAAGAAGAACGGTATGGATGGTAGAATTAGGATATTAACGAGCACGGTTTGTGATCATAACATAACAGTTCTTATAAGAAAATATTAAATTAATATTAGAAAACGACTGCGAAATGCCACATAGATGTGTATGTATTAAATCGTCTAAACATACTATCTATACATATAAAATTCAAAGTCCTAACTGACTAACTGACTGATTGATTTATATATCAACGCAGAGCCTAAACCGCTGGTCCTAGAGACTTGAAATTTGGAGGGTGTGTTCTTTGTAAATTGTAGGTATCTACTAAGAAAGGGTTTTTCGAAATTCCATCCCTAAGAGAGTGAAATGAGTTGTTGAATTATCTTTGAAAAAATTTCTTCTTCGTTTCTTATAGGCCACGCGGGTGAAGCCGCGGGCAGAAGCTAGTTACTACTTATAGAATAGGTTTATACATATATACTTGGTATTGGCTCGGCTTGGATCGATATCGAGATAAGAGAAATGGAATCTAAAGTGGACCCTTTGAATTGAAAAAATCGGCAGTGTTTTTTTTTGAGAGTTGTATAGGCATTTATTAGAATCTGAACAAACTGTTTTAAATAGATTAAATGAAAATTAAAAACTATGCAATATGGTAGTGTTTTGACTTTTGTAGTACATTTTTATACCTCAGATACAGTGTCCATTGGCATATAGACAACTGGGCGATAGACGTACCGAACGATATGAATAAAACGGAAAAGCCTTTGTTTACTATACATTACATTCTGATCATCCGGACTTCCCATGTTATCTCGTAATGTCTTTGGAGTGACGTCCATGGTTCTCTATCATTGAGATCGTGACGTTATTAAAACTTGATTGTCGTGGTATGGATCACGTGCTACCCATAGTTTCCGTTGGTTTCACGGACGGTTGGTCGCGGAAGGTGCGGGCTGGACGTACCGGCAGGGTTGCTAGTATTAGGCCTATCAATTGTCATAAAATATACTGAAGTAACTCGTTTTGATGAAATGAGCGTGTGTTTTTATTTGAACATTTTTTGCTAATTTTTAGGATGCATAATATATTTGTGGAATGAGCGTAGTTAGTGAAAATGATTAAGGTACTATGGCTATATATACCTAAGAACTCCTTTTATAAAACGCTTTTACATACTTTTTTTTGTTAGTAAAAAGGAGTTGATTCTTATTCATTTATCTAGAAATCAAATCATTTTTTAAAGCATTATGTACGTACCAGCATAATTAGCAGAAACTCAATCGTGGCAACCCTATACAAACGGCGCGTGCGCAAGGAAGCCAGGTGTGCGCTACGGGAAATAGATCATTATTATCGAGATAACGAAGACGCCGTCTGAATTTTAAATGTGTCAATTATTAGCGTAGTTTCGCTTGTAATTATGAATTGATTTATTGATAGGTACTAGGTGCGCTACCGGTTAGTTACTGAGAATTTTAAAATGAATGAATTTAAAATTTAAAGTAATGTAAATAGGTAACTCATTGGAATGTGGCTGAAAGGAGGCGAGTGAGTTATCTGGTAAATAAATAACTAAGTATCTAAATAATTATATATTCAATGCGCTTAGTTAAGGGCCGTTCAAGTATTACGTAAGCACTATGGGGGGCAGGGGGGGTTTTTGCTTTGCATATTTTGGATGACATGGGGGGTAGGGAAGTCTACATGATGATTACATCATCGGTAGTTATTTACCTTTTTATACGAATAGCAACCCTCACATTGTCTTTGCTTGAAATACTAAACATTATAATTATAATATTAAAAAAAAAACTACGTTAATTGAAAAATGTTTACGTAAGCATGGGAGAGGGGGTAAGAGCTTTGCTTACTTTTGCTGACAAGGGGCTGGGGGAGAGGGGGGGGGGGGTAAATCATTGTAATAAATCTGCTTACGTAATACTTGAACGGCCCCTTATTATTTAATAGTGTGAAATAGTGGTACAATAAACAAATAAAACTGTTTAAACAGACAAATGTCTGTCTGTACTTAGCTAAGCAACACTTTCCAACGGGTTCTCGACTTCTCGTATGTTTGTTAAATTCGTGCCAACCTGACAGACCAAATCCTGAACGCTCATTGGCTGCCTGTTTACCTTCGGCTGTCTCAACCAATGAGCGTACAGTATTTGGCATTTTGACTTGAGAAATCAGGGGTTTAGTTTTGGCGGGAAAGCGAAAAAGATTGCGTCACCGCATTGTATTCTTTTCCAAAACTTGTGTTATTTTCAGTGTTAGTGCATACAATTTTTTTGGAAAGTAATACAATACGGTGACGCGTCTTTTTCGTTTTCCCGCCAAAACTCTTGTATTTATTATTTAATGGGCTTTGTAGCTGAGATTTAAAAACTGTAAACTGTAGTTTTAAAATATAAGTTCAATAGCCAAAAACAGAATTCCAAATATAATGTGACTTTTTAGATATCCGTAGCATAAACACTATTATGGCTCTAAAAAAATCAAACATATTTGCAAAATATGACGACAAACAAGCGGAATCAAAACAAAGTTTTCCAGGTATAGCGTATTCCATTAGCCATATACGCGTTCAAAATATTTGTCCTGCAGTGCACACACGTACAGTGTACATCTCCATTGATCGGCGTATCCAAGGTTACAATGCGAGGTAAATAAAAGTGTACGTGCCTTCCCGTGGATGATTCCGCTCAGGGATTTGAGGTCATATGTTTTGAGTGGCCACTTGGCGATGGATTGATAGTGACGGAAAAACAGGAAGATTTCCATAGATACGTCTCTCTTCCTAAATCTTAGAGGACTATTACGAAATAGTTGATACACATATAAATCACCAGCAATTCCATAATTGAAAAAATTCTAAAACGACAGATCCTTTAAAAAAAATTGACAAATACAATCTCGCGATTCTAAAACAAACTTTTGCGATATTTGGATACAAACTTGCAATCAACAAATTAGAAGATGCAAACTTTTAATGTATGTATCTACTTATTAGTTTTGGCGTCTCGAATTGGAAGTCTCAAATATTCGGAAACAAAACTATTACATATACCTACTAATGGCTTGCAAAAAATTGACTCTTTTTTCAAATACTCTTCGCAGTTGCGATCGCCGCCGATCGCGATCGATCATCCAGTCGTAAATTAAGTATAAATGGCGTACTCGCAATTTTCTAGAACTGGCTTCGTAACTAGCCAACTTCTTTGTATAAAACCCAGTTGCGAACTGTAGGAATTCCGTAAGTATTCGTAACTTTAAATATTTAAGAACAGTATACTAAAAACAAATATTTATTTTTAAGAGCAAAGTTAAGGAACATTAATGACAGCACAATATTTGTTGATGTAAATAGAAAAGACACTGACCTGAGTTGGATGATGCCTGTACAGGTACAGCTTGGTTCCATGCAGCACTGCCCAGACCTGCTTCCACGATCTGTCGCTCGCACGCTGTAGGGAATGTAAATACTAGTCAAGTAATGAAAGTAATTGAATAATAACAAACGAAAAGCGTGAAAAAACAATTTCTGACTTATATGGTTTTTATATGGCCAGAAAAGGGCCAAATGGGACCACACGGGAAGCACCAGCTTTCAAATAAAAAAAAATATCATCAAAATCAGTTCATCCAGTCGAAAATTCTGAGTTAACAAACATTTTAAAAACAGTCGAATTGAGAACTCCTCCGTTACAAGAATTTACGCGATACCATTGGCAGTTTGCCTCCATACCATACTACACTGACTAGCTAACGTTGAAACTACTTTTCTAAACAATGAAACAAAAGATTTACTAATGGCCATCTGGTCCCGGCGGTAAGGGAGACCATCCCATCCCACCCATCTCTATTCTCTTCCTGTGAATGCCGTAAGAGCCGGCTAAGCCAAATACCCAGAGGATATGCTGTAGCATTTTCCTCGGTATATCATTTTAATCCTCTTTGTATGTCCGGCTTCCGCCGTCTCAAATAGCAGCTTTCGCCGCTCCAACTCAAATTATCCACATTAGCGTATTCAGCGTCAGTAGCATCATGTTTCAAACTTTATATATGTATATAAAAATCTTCTGCGATGACCAGGGGGGTGATTACGAAACTTTGACTGCAATGCAACAGGAGAAATCTCCATACTATGCACATAAACTGCCTATTCAAACTGTCAAATCCATACAAATTTGTGCTTCTGTCGGTTGCAATCGAGTAACGTGGTCACCCAGCTGGTCGCTGGCCATCATGGTGATTATGGTAAACGTCACAAGTGACGTTTTATGGGGGAGGTCAGCAGTGCACATCTTCCGGCCGTTTATGTGATATGATGTGAAGCAAAATTACACTAAAATAGCCGAGTCAAGAGACAATAAGTATTTACTGGATAACATTGCTAAATATTTCCACCGCATCGTCGCTTTTCATCAGGTGAAACTGCGGTCTAGCCAGGAGTAAAAGAGGTAGACTGACCTTCCCGTTGCTGACCACCATCTTGATCTGCACATTGCCTTCAACGTCTCCTTCTACTGGTTCCACCACACTTTCCGCTGCACCCTCGCCCTTCTTCTCAGGACTTGAGGATTGGAGAAAACAACATGTTAAATAATTATACTTTCGTTCCATTACTTAGTATAGGTAAGTACTTGGTAAGTAGCATTAGATAGGTATTTACATTGAGAATTCAGATACTAAGGTCCGTATTACAGAACGAGAGCAGAGATTTCATTCATAAAATGATCAAAGAGACGTGAAATCTCTGCTTGAGCACCGATCGATGACTGAGCATCGTTCTGTAATACGGACCTAAGTTCATTAGAGATGTTAGATTTTTCTGATTCTTATTCTTCTCAGAACTTCTTTCTTGTTTTTTTAATGTACCCTACATTTTCTGATCTCTGGTTCACAGGAACTATTTTACTAATATTTTCTATTATAATTATATGAGTTAACTAGCTTCTGCCTACGGCTTCGCGGAATAGGAAACGAAGAAGATAATTTTTCATAGATAATTCAACCATTCATTTCACTCTCTTAGGGATGGAATTTCAAAAAACCCTTTCTTAGTGGATACCTACACTTTACAAAGAACACACCCTCCAAATTTCAAGTCTTCAGGACCAGCGGTTTAGGCTGTGCGTTGATATATAAGTCAGTCAGTAAGGACTTTGGTTTTTATATGTATTTATTTTTCTATATATATTTGCAATAGTTCTTCTGTAAAGGCGCTGGTCTTCTTCTCGTTAACAGGTATTTACAGGTATTTAGGCTTAACAGCTTCTAAGTTTGCACTTATTCCTCTGTGACATACCCAATTGTATTGCAGTAGTTGCGAACTTAGGAGCTGTGAAACTTTATTCTATACTAATCTATACGTGCCCGTAAGTGTTTTTTATTCTAGACATTCCTATTTTACCCATTAATTACCTGCCGTTAAATTCCTTACCTTTTATATGTTTTTTCATCACCTTCAATAACCCTACAACAAAGTCTACAATATACGACACACGACAGATCCATGCTCTAAGTCCAACGACAACATATAAAAATGATACATGCAGTGGGTCTTTACTCTATCTACAGTTAGAAGGAATCCCTAAAATGTAGTCATGCAGGCTTTTGGTAGTACGTTTTCATTATAAATTTTGATTTAATATATGACCGCATACGTCTCTTTGATTGGCCATAACTTCAAAAACTGTTGCTTTTCTTATTTATTCTTTTTAAATAATGATTTTTAGTAGCAATGACTTGATTACATGGCTCGTTGTGAACATTTATAGTTGTGTAATTTTGAAGATGACTTAAGCTGTGCAATGCGTTTATTTATATTTACAGTAAAAAACCTTTTATCAGCGTTTTCTTTAAAATATAATTTTATGTTGAGCCTTAAACTAGAGGCGCCATCTATACCATGCGTGTAACTATTGCACACATTTATTTAAGCGCCATCTATCGTTACATTGCGTAACTGCGTCGACATGCGACGTACCGCGACGGGAGTACAGCGTAGGGGTCGAATATTCGCAGCAGCGGCGTAATGTCATCGGTGAACCGAGGGGGGCGCCACTTGCGGTGCATACTGTATTTTGAACCCAACCACCAACACATATTGTAAAATTTACAAACATTTTCAAATTAATAACATTTTTGTATATGAAGTACTTGGGGGGTTAGGCACTAACAACATGGTTAGATACTTCTAAGAGTATGGGATTAAGTGTCTATCTACAACAAAACTAATGTGTAACATTGTCAAAGGAAATTAAAGATTCGGTGCACGATTAAAGTTGGACAAGATTGAAAGTTACTAAAAGTTTAGGAAACTACAAAGTCCAATCAATACCTACCAAGAAAACTTGCTTTACACAAAACATTTCTGTCATGGTGATCTAAAATTATAGTTAGAAAACTTTAATAACAAGGAAAATTTTGAATTTCTTTATACCTACTAGATGACACTTCCAATAATGCATAATGCATAAACTGATTTAAAAATTAAATCAATGGTATGTATTGTATACAGGTCTAAAACATATTGGTGCACTGTTGGGAGTATCAAGACTGGGTTTCTATGAAAAAACTAAAACGCGAATAGGTCAATTTCAAATATTTATGCCGTAATGACACAGCTTTTTGTGCTTCCTTCCAAAATCAGTCTTGGATTTTTTATGGCTGTAGAATCATAATTGAAAGACCCTTACCTTCTCAGGGCAAGATCGGCGTCTGGCTCTACATCACCATCCAGGTGCAACCGATCACCCCACGTCGCTTTCAAGTAGGAAACCCTTCGCATCGCTCGTTCTTCTTCTGCTTGGACAAGGAGGAAAACACTGTTTCAAGGTGACGCCTAAGTAGACTATCAATTCGTTTGTAGATCAACTTAAAATAGCTCCACAGTAAATCCATTCTTAAGTAAATCCGTTTTAGTGAAATTACTAGGCAAATGAGACTTTAAGATCTGATCTCACAGTCTAGTAATCTTATTACTAGATTGTGCTCAGGATGACGTGCGCACTTGCGCAGTGCGGTGACACTTGAAACTTTCTAATTTAGAGTTTCTTGTGAACCTGCTCCTGATATGGTCAGCCGTGTCGCTTAACATCAGGCAAACGATTAGCTCATCACGGGATTCCTTAACATAAAAAAATGGAAGAAAGTGAGCTAAAGTCTACGATAAAATGTCTAATACTAACCACCAAGTTGAGCATCTTTCTTCTGTCTTCTCGTCACCACGTCGTCAGCAAAACCTGTGGAGCAAAATTCTTCATCAAGCTTACTTCACAGAAACCATGGGCCATTAGTAAAGATTAGACACCAATGAACACGACGGTTAGTATCGACGCAAGGATATTCTCACTGAAAAGGATTCAGAAATGAAGTTGTTTTAGTTGGCAAGTTAGTTGTAGGTGTCGTCGAATTTTTAAAGTTAGGTATAGTTCAATCGTGCATTTTTAAAATAGTGATCAATCATTGAGGCAAGTTTTATCGGAGTTCCATTTTAGCTTCTTCAGTGAGAACAGAACCTTGTTAGCACACCGAGAAG
This sequence comes from Ennomos fuscantarius, assembly GCA_905220475.3. NCBI lineage: Eukaryota > Metazoa > Arthropoda > Insecta > Lepidoptera > Geometridae > Ennomos > Ennomos fuscantarius. Next base: position 14,054,900 of record HG992027.1, read on the forward strand.
CACACAAGTTCATTCGATGCAATGTTATATAATGAAGAAAAGTAAAAAAATCGCTGGTCTCCCTTGTCATTCTTCGAAGCAATGTGTTAGTCAGGATATAACATTGTTTTGAAGTATTCCCCGTAACAAATGCAAGTCGAATTTCGTTTTTGATAATTTCCGAAGATGATTAAAAAAGAAGTGACTTCGGGCATAAAATCCAAGGAAAAAATTTTTCTTGCGAAACTTTCTAAAAAAACTTAGATTCTTGCGAATCTAAGTTTGAATATGTAAACAATGACACCCCTAACACCAAAATCGACTCGCAAAAGCAGAAGCGAAGAAGGGAGAAAGCGGCATTCCGATAGACGACGTCGCTGGACCTGAATCGGCGGGCGTGCTCGGTGTCGGCGACGGGGAAGTGGCCGCCGACGTGGACCCTGACGGCAGGGTCGGCGGCGCCAGGGACAGCTGCGTCGGCCTCTGAGGCCCCTGAAGCCCATGTATCCCTTCGCCATTCACCGCACCAGGCAGCGATACTCTGTTCATCGCCTCCATTTGTTCTCTGTTCAGCCCCATTCGTCTCTTCGCGTGACTGCCATCTTGGGGCGTAATAGTGCGATTAGACGCAGTGCCTCAAGCCAGTGTGGGTGGCCCCGTTTTCATGTATACGCAAACCGCTTGATTTACGAGACACCGTGCTTATTAAGCACACGATGTCATATTAGGTCCACAGTGTAACTTTGCTGTATTTTTTACTCACATTTGTACCGCAAGCGGGTATAGGTTAAAGTTTTGCAACCTGCCATGCCGTTCGGTCTTCCAAAACCATTATTGAGACATGCCTGCAATTCTATTTTAGGACCCCATCAACCAATCAGCGTATGATCGTGAAAAAGCACAAGCTCTGTGTTTCCGCGACGTTTGCGTATGACTATGAAAACGCAGCACTGAAATAGAAAGTTGAGTAACCGTCCAAATTATGGAATGATTATTCAATTTTCGGGTGATGTGGCTCTAAGTGTGTGGAATGGACCTAAATTGCCTATTTTTTGATATGAAGTAATTGAGAATGAGGATTACCTGTGGCATGATGTCTTCTAATGGTTAATCCTTCACTACCGGTACTGTTTGACCTTGTTCGCATTTGAACCTTTTCTGTTTCTGTAAAGCGATGGAGGCATGTTTCATGAGCGCATCTAATGAATATACTAAGTTGATCAATACATTTTCCTAAACACTAACCGGGGTTAAATCCTTCTGGAGGAGGGCAATGAAGATGTTTGCTGCCCGTGATCATTAACTGGTTTCCTGATAAGCTTCCGCCAAGGGCTCCTTCAAGTTCCAAATCTGTAAATTAGAAATGTAAAGATTAACACTAAGAACTATAAATCTCTGGAAAAGCAGATAAACAAAACTGTTTTTCGCTGAAAGAAAATGAAATAAGGTCAGTTTAGTACTTTTTTTCATATCTGTCCATTTTTCATCATTCCTTCAAATTGGATAAGGGAAAGCGCTTATACGTTGGATTATTATATTATTATTCCTACCTTGCTGTGGTTGCACATCTAGTGATCTAGCTTCTCTTCTCGCTGTTCTTGTTTCAAACTCCTTACGTCTTAAGGCTACACTGGGCTCAAGCCTCGTAGTGGTGAGCCTGGCCAGCTCACTGCGAGCCACCTCTGTTCGCCTTTCGCAACCTCCACGCGCTTCTTCGAGCTGCTTCGTCCGCGCTGTCACTAACTGTAGTTCAGGTACTGGGTATCTGAAAATTACCAAACAATAAATAAGATGATATGAATAATCAAAATATAAATGGAGACTTCAGAAAATTCAGTAGCGCATACTTGCTGTCTTGATTAGTTTCATCTCTAGCCTCCACTGACGATCCATTGCTTAGATTTCCAATGTTCGTGCCTTGAATACTAGGTGCCGTTTCCTGTATTTTTGATAAAGTCGCCACAAATTGATTTTTGTCTTGCTTATGCCTGTTCCTTTCATGTGATCCGTTGACTTCTCCATAGCTGCTAAAAGTTCCGCTGTCGACGCTCGCTGAGCATTCGTCTCTTTTCTGTTCCTGGTTTGCTTGTTGCGGGGGAGGGGATGCTGCGAGGGGAGGGGAAGTTGCAGGTGGGGGCCATGCCGGTTTTTGTAGCTTCTGAGGCCTCGCGTAGAACTCTTTCTGTTTTATAGGCGGTGGGACATCAGGTGTGACCCAACCGGTGGGCTGGCTGGGACGTCGGAGGAATGCCTCTTTCTGCTCAAGGCTTTTTCGTATTCGGGAGAGGATTATCGAGTCGTCCAGTTCTCGACCAGTCAGTGTCGAGTTCGAGTCGAACGACCCGAGGCTGTCTTTGCTTTCTGTCGCTGATGATGGGAGTGAAGTGTCCGATTCTCTCCTTCTAGAAGTAAGAACGGAAAGTTTCGAATTTGGATTTGGATATTTATTGAAAGTTATTTGAAATAAAAAAGGTAAGACAGAAATGGAGATGGTACTTACACATCGTGCAACAGATAATGCGGTGGGCCACCATTTCTAGGCACTTCGAACCTTGACGGCGCTAAGGAAGCCACACTGGCGTACTCCGGGTCGTCTCGATGACGATTCGGCGCCTGTGGGGCAGGAATTGAAGCTCTGGGCCTCCGGTATGCATCAAACAGCCTCGACTCGTGTTCCGTCACCGGCGCTGGCATATTCGTTTCAGGATTATAGGCGGCTTCACTGAAATACTGTGAAGAAGTCATCATTAGATGTTTAGGCCATCAATTAAATGAATATACTATAGGAAGTAAAAGTCGTCATAGATACTAAGAAATTAATTACGTTAAAACTATAATCATCACGTAATGACTGATCGTCACACTATGGATGTTTGAGCGAAGTGTTTGGATGATGAAATAGGCAGTCGCCACGCCCCAGCTCAATTCTCGCAACTCATTACAGTTTATGGTTCCTTGACTCAGGGTATTCTATCTATCTATATATACCTATAGGTGACTTTTCGTCAGTATATACACACATTGTTTTAGAATGGTATATTTTAAATTTGTAAATAAAAAAATACATGAGGATATTTTACACAGCGCCATCTAGCCCCAAACTACACAAAGCTTGTACTATGAGAACCAGATAGCTGATAGAATTCTGAATTTTGTTAGTAAATATACATAGAATACAATATAATTCCCGGATACAGAAAAAAGATCGATGTTCATCACGAAAATGCTTGTCCTGAGTGGGAACCGAAACCACAAACAGCTCAGAAGGCGAGGTTACTACCTACTGAGCTATCGGGCCAGTCATTTACACACAGACACAGAATAACAGTACCTACTTATTATTATTTTCACTAAGAATCACCCCGAATTTTTCAAAAAGCGAAGTGATGTCATTACTAGACAAAAGAGATCTAAGTTCGCGAACCTGCTGTACCAGTCTCCTTGCCGTAAAGACATTTAAAGTATGTAAAGTATGCCGTAAAGGCATAAGAAAAACATATAGAATATGTGTATAACTATATTTAACAATTTGCCTAATGAAATTAAATCTTTAGAAGGTAATAATAATTAAATAACGTTTGAGTGACTGGCTTTTAGGCAAATGTTTCTACAGTGTCAAGGAATATTTAACATGTAATAACAAATGTTAAAGTAGTAACAATTTTTTTTAATAATATTTGCTCGCTTGGTTGCAGGCTGAATGCACGTATCCACTACACTATACAAATAAACAAATGATTTGATTTGATACATAACCCCAAGGATGACGTCAGTGCAAGATAAGAACGAGAAAAGGGTGCTGTAGCGGCAACACCGTTTCGCCCACGGTGAAAAAGGCCAGAGGGAGAGATACGGCAAAAATAAGTTGGCACCCGTAAGGAAGAAAGGCCTCTGTGTTTGATTATGGAATAAAAGTATGTAGGTTACATGTACATTTGGTTTATTTTCCAGCCGTCACCTGAGTTATAGAAGCTATGAGTTTAACCTCTTTGAATCATTTTACCTCTAGGGCGTAAATCCTCAATGTATGTCCGGCTTGCGCCGTCTCAAATAGCAGCTTTCGCCGCTCCGACTCAATTATCAACATCAGCGTATTCTCGTCAATAGCATCATGTTTCAAACTTTACTCAAGCTACTCACTCTCTGCAACAAATCGTGGTCTCTCGGCACCACAGTGAGCCTGAGCACTCGCGGCTCTCGCTGCGCCAGCTGCACCACCCGGGCGTAGGGCGCGCGCGAGCGGCCGCAAGCGACCGGTTCACCGTTCACGGCCAACACCCGGTCGCCAGCGCGCAGTCCGGCCGCGGCCGCCGGCCCGCCCGGACGTACCGACCTCACGAAGATGGTGTCCATTGGCGCACCCACCGCGCCCACGGCGAGGTGGCGCGCATCTTCGTAAAGCTCCTGGAATTACGATCAGGAATATTCAAAACCAAAACGATAAGTTCAACCTTCTAAAAATAATGTAAAAATTACCTACTACTTATTATTGTTAGCTGTTATCATAACTTTATTCAAATATTTATTCATATATTTATGTTTTTTTTTTTAAGTTTTGGAAACGATTTTAGGGCGACGGATAGCGGTCCATGGATTTCGTTTACATACTCTTTGGATTTCATGAATAGTCAATTGTTTTTGTGCTATCTTAAATACATGCAAATATAACTTCTATTACCACAAAATAGAGACTTATGTCAAATTCAGTGACACTGATGATTACAATACTGAACGGGACGATGTTCACGAACTCTAAATCACGGCCGATTTTAGGTAAACTGCTGATTATACAAAAACGATTAGAACAATTTCGATATAATTCCTTCAGATTCTCGAAATTCATTCGTTAACTAATCAGCCTACATTTATATTTTATATTTAGCTGTTGCGAAATCAATGGAATGACAGACTGCCTAGCTGACGTTAATTTTTTTCATCATAATGTCTGACGCCAGCCATCGTCCTAACTCCAAAAAGGTTGTAAGACTTCTTATGAATAAAGCACGACATAAAAATTTCGAAACACGAAATGTACGTAGCAAACAAAGTTATAAAAATGGGATGAAATAATAATGATTAAGTAAATCTTAAAAAAGATTTAGGCTGCGTGTTTCTCCGACTTTTTCTACAAGAAGAATTGTCTACACTTTCAATAATTGAGTCGTCTCTCTACATTAAAAGTTACGTGTTAGACTTTTCCATTCAACTACCAACGAGGATGGTCTTTGAGTGGAGATCATGATTTGTCTACCGAGTGCAGGACGCTCTCCGACTAGATGAAGTCATGACTTGCGCCGAGTTCTAGAGAGGCGCCGAAGACCAGGCTCAGTGGAATAACTTAGGAAGGAACTTAATTACTACGGTAGGTTTTAAATCACCTTTCCCAAGGTACGCCACTGAGGCCGGTCATTGGCACCTCTCATGCTGCTGATGTCTCAGGATGGCGTGCGCAGTGCAGTGTCACGCGAAACTTTATATTTTGGAGTTCCGAGTGACACTGTTCTATTACGGGCGGCCTTGTCGATCAACATCAGGTGAACGACTAACTCGTCACATCATTCACTAACAGAAAAAAAGTAAATGTCCAGCATTGGATTAAGCAGGCTATTATTGATGATCGGGGGCGAGTTGGCTGGACTGCCAACGGGACCTCTTCTTGGCGGACGAGGGCTCACGGGCGGCTCGAACCCACTAAAACCCCCCGGTTTTAGTGGGTTCGAGTTCCGCCACTCCCTTGGTAGCAGGGAAGTGTGAGGGAAGTTCCCCCCCCCTCTCAAAAAAAGGCTATTGTTGATGATGACGAAACATACCTGCACTGACTCCGGCGGGTAGACTACGAGGTGCCGTAAGGTGAAGCCGAAGCCGTGGCGCGCGTCTGGCCTCTGGATGACGATAGTGCGAGGCGCGGACAAGTGCCCCGGGGGCGCGGCAGCGACGGTCGGTGGTGGCAACGCCAGCGGTTGAGCGACGGGGACTGCTTGGGGCTAGAAACAGAAGGAAAAACATTGTTGTAGTTAAACTTCTTTACGCACGCTTGACTTGGGCAGTATGGTCAATGCGAGGTAAACTGAATTTGAAGTTGGTTCACATAGATCTCCATTGTCAACATATCAAAGTTAAGAATTTGTATTATTATGTTGGTATATCCGGTAAAATGACAATTTACAATTAACATTAAACAAAGGTAGGCAACGCATTGGCAGCGCCCCCGGTGTTGCAGGTGTCTATAGGCGACGGTAACTGCTTACCATCAGGCGAGCCGTCTGCTTGTTTGTCTGTCTATGTTATAAAAAAAAAGATTTATATCGGCTATATAAAGAAGTTTTACTTCAGTCGTGTGATCTAAAGCACAGTAATTTTTTTTACATAGACGTACAATCTAGCTGACGGCTCGCCTGATGATAAGCAGTTACCGTCGCCTATAGACGTTGCCGATGCGTTGCCTACTAACTGCCAATTGTTAGATTTTTTCCGATAAAAGATTCTGTTGACGACACAAAAAGATACGATATGTGCTGATACTGTGTAAATGCTCTGTAGCGCAGACCAATTCATGATTAGTAATTATAGGTATTCCAACAATGTATCTATCACAAGTTCACACTTGTTGCTGGGCCGCGATAACTCGACGAGATTTGATAACACCAAAATAAAACGTAGACTAAACAATACGAATTCGATTGAAGTTGCATTAACATGGCAATCGATGAACTAAAATAGACGAGAAAAACAAATAATTTAACATTACTTAAGTCATTTAAGGATATCACACTAATATTATAAAGGCGAAAGTTTGTATGTGTGTATGTTTGTTACTCATTCACGCTCAAACGGCTGAATGGATTTCGATGAAATTCGGTACCAAGATAGCTTAAACACTGGATTAACATATAGGCTACATTTTATCCCGGAAAAGTGAAATTTTCCCGTGGGATGAGCAAATAATTAAAACACTTTTTATTCGCGGGTGAATCCGCGGGGCGCAACTAGTTTTGAAATATTTTTGGTAATGGCGATACTCTGAGAGAACAGCAATGCGGTGCAGAAATGTTAGTCTTGTGTCTAAAGCTACAACCTAAACTCTTACAGTATGTACGAGTATTATATACGCAAGTAATGCATTTATCTCGTACTAGCTGACTCACCCGGCTACGCGCGGGTTAATAGTTTTACACCCTAACCCTGTCCAAGAGAATACTTCTCTCATCTCACCTTTTAAACCTTCCCTAGACTACGACAAACATTTGAAAACAAAAATCAGCTAAACCGGCCCAGCCGTTCTCGAGTTTTAGCGAGACTAACGAACAGCAATTGATTTTTATATATATAGAATGGAAGATAGAAGATAAGTTATCTATTTTGCAACCGCACTCATCTAAATCACCACTAACTCGCCACGTCGAAACCGCTATCATAAATCAAATCTGTTCACACACAGCATTTCCTATTTGCACAAATCCACGGGGTTGTCACGCAACAGTGGCTTGCTTGTTACGTATCCCTGATTGCAGTGCCTTGCGGAACCCACGCACTGTCGTCTCTGATGACACCTCGTTTGCAGCGATAAGGGCCGATGAAGCAAAACATGAAACCATGAATCGCTCATTGCAAATATTGATGGCAAGTTATGATAGTTGCTTATCTATATGCTTGAAGAGCAGTAAACGAGTTGACACCTCAGAAATTTTACTGGATTGTTACAAGTTACACTTGTAAGCAGATTTAAATCGTTTGAAATTGGCTATTATGATATATTATATATGTTATATTATATTGCACAGGTAGATAAAAAAAATAAACAAAAAATATGTGAAAAATAGAAGTGAAAACTAAGTAATTTGTGACATATGGCTTATGGGAAGCGTGCGGTGACGATGACGCGAGCTACACACTTTTTGTTCACCCAAAATGTACACATTATACACGTAATACATATAGCTCATGGAAAGCGTTGCGGTGACGATGAGGCGAGTTCCATGATTTTTGTTCACTCAAAAAGTGCCTTACCTCAACGCGCCTAAGGAAGATTTACTTCATAAATTAACCTTTTAAACCATTTATATATTACTTAGGTATATCAAATTTTGTATGTGACTACGCTGAAGAAAAGGAAAACTGCAGATGAAATAAGCACATGAAATTTACAAAACAAACAATAAGAGTACAGCTGCAAATTATGATGCGCAAAATGAAAAAAACATGAGTTTTGTGAGATCATTGTTAAGCAATATTTATCACATTTCAAACCCGTCGACCGTTACAGAATTTCCGAGTCGTGAGTCAGTGCGAGAAGCCCTATCGTCGGTGCATCAGGTGCCTGCTGGTGTCAGGTTACAGAGATTAAGGCGTCTGCCGTCAGCTGCAGCCAGATTTGTGGCTCCTGCGTATTTCCGTGAGGATGTTAAGGGTCGTGTGACGTTATATCGTGGTAAATGGGAAGGCAAAACTGTAAACGTAGGTAATAACAATAAAAATAATAATAACGCCTGGGTCCCAGCAACTACGAGGGCTATGGCCAACAACACCCAGGCACAGAATACGTATTTGCGCTTTTTTTCTGTGCTCAAATACTCGTCCTGACGCGGGAATCGAATCCTCCGGGCTATGAGCCAACCTGCTCAACCCCACACCACAGCGGCTTTCCATAGTCCATAGTAGGTACTTAATATTCTAGAATCATAACTAGGTAAGGCTGACGAAATGTAACGTAGGGAAGTTCATTCATGATTTAGCGAAAATTCCATTAAAGGAGCATATCGATAAAATAGTGGTCCAGGCCAACGCTATTGTAAGCTATGTAGATATGTTCATTGTATTTAATCACACTATCACATCTCACTATCACATCACACTAACACACTAACATTATAAAGGCGAAAGTTTGTATGTGTTTGTTTGTCACGCACAAATGGCGGAATGGATTTGGATGAAATGCGGTACCTAGATAGCTTATACACTGGATTAACATATAGGCTACATTTTATCCCGGATAAGTGAAATTTTCCCGTAGGATGAGCAAATAATTAAAATACTTTGTATCCGCAGGTGAAACCGCGGGGCGCAACTAATTTAACTACAAATATATGGAGCCATAACCACAACAACGTGATAATTGCGATAATTGCACTGACTCTATGATTAAAAAGTTAAAACCACGCTTTTATAATGCTAATACCGAGAAATATTATTGAGATTAGACGCCTGCCATTATATATATAGATAACATAAGCTAATGGATAAGGCGTGAAACCTTACATTAAGGTAATTTGCATGCAAATATGATAAAACCAGAGTTAAGTAAGTAGGTGAGAAAGAGTATGTAAGAGACCTCTTAGTATGCAAATACTTATTTTAATACAGTAAGATTACAAAATAATGGTAATTGTAACCACCTCGTAAATATGGACCGATAATGATACTTAAGAATAACATCCAAAAGAGTTTAATATTGTAACTACTCTTTCTGTATAGCCAGTTAACATGGTATAGGTAGACAAGTTTTTTAAACATGTGTAATTGGAGATTCAAATGTTTTCTGATGGTATTTTAAAAAGAGAGTATTTCTTGTCCTTTTAAAAAGCGCCAACAATTTTCTACCCTTAAATGTTATCCAACTTCGATGACATCTTTATGTTGTCTACGTAATAAAAAAAAACCATGGTCGTACGTCTTCCCTTTCTGGAGTTTTTGTAATATATTTATAGTTAGTCCCAAAACTTGTGTTATTTTCAGTGTTAGTGCATAAAATTGGTGGCATTTTATTCGTTAAGTGCTGGATTACAGGCATGAGTGTGGGAAAGTGGTATAATGATGGTGAAACGGTTTTTTTTCGTGTTGTTTCCAAAACTCCATAGAAGCTTCTGGTAAAGTTGCCACCACTTTACTGGGAGTATGACTTGACTAGACTATGACTTGACTTGATGACTTTGACTGTGACCTGACACATTATTTACGTGAAATATCATTATCTTGATAAATTATCAATTACTTGACACTGGCTGAATACACAAAAGTGTGGAGCCAAAACACAAAAAAATACAAACTTTGTAAGTATACTATCCCCTATTTAATCTCGAAGTTTTCTATTCTGCGTGGAAAAAATATATAGCAGTTTTAATTAAATGTTTTAATTTAAACGACCTTTACGAACTGAGTCGTAAATTCTTGATCACTTCAATTCGCAAACTACAGATATAGGACTGAGCCACGATAGCATCAGAGAATGACGAAACAAAATACTCGTCCCTGCTAAGTACGACGATTTAGACGAGAAAGTCACATAAACCGTATTTATACTAAACAATATTACCATACTATTTACGACTCGATCAAATAAAACTCTCCTTTACACATTAATTTGCAGCAATTATGTAAAACTTACGATAATTATGTAAAGTAATGTGAAGTCACACGAAGTGCAGTAATCGTTAAATGTAGAGAAGCTAGTAAAGTGTAAGTGGTTGTTAATGTTGACTTCGTAGTTAACGTTATCTAACATATAAATTTGATGGCAGAATTCAATGTAGTACAAACCATTAGACAAGAAGAAAGCGTTTAATAAGAAAGCATTACATAGAACGTTCTAACTAATGGCGAAACATATCTACAGGGCATTCAGAATGAATATTAAGATTTCGTGTAAAATCTCAATGTTTCATATTCCAAGCTTCAACTACAAAATCAACATTTCACAAAACAAAATTTCAAGATAGATTGTGTACAACAATCTATCTTGAAATAAATGTGTTTGTAATTCTATTTATCAAGACTCGTTTATAAAAATCCTATGCGTATCCATTTCTTAACTAAGTCTAATTGTATGTCATGCGTATTTTGTAAGAAATGGACTGATATCTGATGACACATTCAAGTGTTCATATCTTTACTGTGTAACTTTGTACTGTGTACCTTTATCATTATCGTCACTTAAAACATCGCCTTCGAGAGGCATAATTGTTTAAGTAATTTAATATCAATCGCTCACTAAGAACAAATTAAAAACATTATATTAGGTTAGAATTACTTCCGCAGATATCATTTCTCGAATCACTCCCGATTTCATTCCTTTCTGGACCGTCTATGTAAGTGTGATTGAATGGATCATCCGAAACGTCGTAAAATTTATCCCACTCCGTGGTGTAAATATTTATGACTTTTACGAGACCCAAATATCCTATATCTATAGACATGATATTCGATTTCGGCGCTGAAGACATAAATAGGCAAGGAAGAAAGTGCTTACATATGGACGCTATCTATTTTCAACTTTATTGCATAACCATTAAAGTTCACGTTACGTAGTTTATTATTGATAGCCTTATTGGGGTTCGGGAATGTCCACCGGAAATACTTTCTAGCGGAATGTATGTTTTTTAATCCTTTGATGGGATAGTGGATTTACATAGCGACCACATTAAAGCGCTTTCTACCCAATAATGAGGTAGTGAAATGGTTAATATAGGGACTACGAAAGGGTTAAAATGTTGATATCTGAAAGGTTTTGTTGTAAAAGTTAACAGTGGTTAGCTCTAAAAATAATTTTACTATAGGTTTATTTAAAGAATAAGATAAGCTATAGGCATATTTAAAGTATAAGAAAAGAGATTACCTCAATATTGTTAGTATTATGTTATAAGAATAGAAATTATTGTATTATGGTTATTTTATTTACGGGCACAAGCATAATCCGAAGATGTATTAATAAGAAGAAACAATCGATGTAAGTGAGACCTAACAAGATCTTTATTTTACAAGAAAAGATCTAGAAGCATGTGAAATATGGATGAAAATAACTTGCAAATATACTACACACGAAGAAAACATAAAAGTAATAACTGCATCTGGAGTCGAGAAAACTCAGAAACATTAAATATAAAGAAGACTACTGCCCCATTACCTACTGCAAATAACACTGAGGTTGTCGTAAGAAGCTATATAAATTCCATCGAGGCATGCGTTTTATGCGTATTTTCTCAAGCCTTTTAAGGCCGTTTACAAAATGAAGCAATGAACATAAATGCTGGCAAGACAAATAAAACGCGAATTCAAAATGTATATATTTAATATCATAGAATTAAGCAGTAGATATTTTTTGGACAACAACAATTTACTCTAGTATTTAAAATATATTATTTTAGTGACCGTTTTTACAAAAATCTTAGAACACATTTTTACAAAAAATATTATAGCTAAATAGATAGATAGATAGAAAGATAGGTAAACTCTTTATTGACACTAAGGTAACAAATACACTATGTATATGATCGTTGGGCGTTATTATTATTAAATACAAAAACAGGAAATAGCTAATGAATAGGTTACAATGGGCGGTCTTATCGCTAAAAAGCGATCTAGCTAGTAGTAGTAGTAGCTAGTAGATCTAACCCCAAAAACAACAAATGATTTACATTTCACAACGACGCGCGACGCCTCTCGTGGTGGCCTACAAATTGATCAATAAGAACCGAGTATTACCAACTGATCCTAGACTATAAGATAAACTCTAGTTTTACATACAAAAATAATAAAGCCCAGTGTACAAGAAAATCATTGCTATAAAAGGCCCTTTTTACAAAATCGATTACTCATTAACAAGACCAATTTAGAGATAAGATCGCAACAACATTTATTAACTGTCCCTATCTAGACTGTTACCGAACGATCCCGATTGACTGGCACGATGGATGGACGAGATTTAACGATCGGTAAAAGCTAGTTTGTCACAATTTAGCTGACGGGATGTCGAAGGTTGGGTGGCCAGAGAAACTGTGGAGAGATTTGAGGACAGTCTGTATTACTTGTTATAGCCCGCCGTGATCCAATTAGGTATCTGTATTACTTGTTATAATCCGGCGTGATTCAATTAGGTATCTGTATAATTGGGTACCTACTACCGTTAAAAAATCCAAATTATATGCAGTGATATACACACATATTTTCAATCTTAGTTCATATTTTATCTAACAATAAACAACTTAATATATGTAGATCAATTACAAAGTAATGAGACAATGCTGCCGGCATGTTGGGTACCGTCTGGAGCATTTGGACTGTCTATATACATCACCGCGGCTGATGTCAAATGTTATTTTGTATTTGGTAGGTTTGTAGTTAGTAGCATTTAGTAGCAGTTGGTATAATTGTAGTACTTAATTAAAAGATTTTTTTTTTTACTTCAAACTTGTCTAGCATTTGACCGCGCTCTCACCTGATGGGAAGTGACGATGCGATCGAAGGTGCAGCATGCTAGCCAAGTAAATACCTATTCACTCTTCTCTTGAACACGCCCGGGTCATATTTCGCCAGAAACACAGACGCTGGTAAGAATAGAATAAGAATACAGGTAGATCTCGACGGTTAAAAATGTAGATCAAATGCGTTTATTATAGTTAGCGCGACGGCCTCTGTGCTCTGATATGAAACAAAATTGACCTAAGAAAAAACGGTAATTTAATTAAATCTTGATGAAACTGCTTCTCCAAAGAATTCCTTTGAAATCCCCCAATTATCAAATTACTCGGCGTAAGGGAAAGTCTCGCAGACCACAGTACACCGGGTGCATGCAACCAATTAAGTAAAATCACTTATATAGCCCTTAATCCCCCATTACGCACTAATTGATTTATAATAGGCAATAAGGGCCATGTTCAGTGGCATAAAAACTAATAACTCTATAGCTTTCGTTTTCATCGAATATCTGACCGCACTCTCACTCGGTTGTGGTTATGTTGCTTTCTGTCATTAAGAATTAGGATGTTACTGTTAGGGCCTATGTCTCATTTACACATACATATTTTTGATAACCTCTGTGGTGTGGTGGTTGATCAGGCTGGCTCATAACCCAGAAGCAGCGGGTTCGATTCCCGCGGCAGGACAAGTGCACAGCGCAAATACTTGTTCTCGGTCTGGGTGTTGTGGGACCACGGTCCTCGTAGTTCCTGGATCCCTAGACGCTAGTCCCTACTTACTCTAGATGCCTAGTCTTGTTGTCTTGTAAAAATGTTTGTTCTGGGTGAGAATCGAACCCACAACCTACAGCTCAGAAGGCAGAGCTACTACCAACTGACCTATCAAGCCAGTCAAGAGGCATAATCAAAAGTAAATTGATGTCATCCTTGCCGATTCCGACTTGACGAAACTCTTCTGCGTCAATCCGGAGAGTATGGGTGACGTGCTCTTAAATGACTAACGTTATAATATTGTGGTTATACTTGATATTTCAATACACATTTATTGTTATTTGAAGGATTTAACTCCAATTGATCACCATAAAAAAAAACTGATCTCTAAGTTCACAGAATATGACCAACAAACGAAGCACTATTCGGGCTATTTAATCTCTTTGGAGCTTAAAGGACCAATTGGTCAGTGGGGAAATCCCAAGGGGAAGTCCCAATACAAACTATAGACAATACTCTAAATCTAATATAAATCGGTTAATTTTGGTGAAAACGTGTGAGCAGTGAGTGCACGTCAGGATACCATTGACAAATTGAATTAAAGCTCAATCAAACACTACGAAATACGTATATGTATGAGCTTTCAATAAGTTCATAAGTGACTAAGAACTAGCTAGCTGGCTAGCCTCACCGATCACGCAGTTAAAATGTATTAACCTGCTAACTGCACACGCTAAGTGCTTTATGCCGCATGAATTGTAATTTTTATTAATTGATCAAATAATATTTGTAATATTTAAATGGGCAGTATTTTTCTATGTAGTAAATTAAGCGTAATCCCATATTGAATCAGTAAATAATAGAGTTACAGCAGTGTAACCCGTTGGGCAAAAGATTTTTTTTTTAAAAACGGTTTATCTGTCACAGGAATACAGTTCGTTTAGTATTATAACATTATTATATTTATTTTATTATATTATGTTTTAAAAGTAATTGTATGAATTAGTACTCTATTTAATATTTTAAAATAGAATTAAAACATTTTCAAGCAACTGAAACTTACATAAGCCTTTTCTATTACCGTGCTTATAGCACTCTACATTAAAATGACGTTGATGTTTAAAAGTCAATTTTCTTGAAACTGTCAATTTGGCAGTTAACCCTTTTTATTCTCAACCCTTAAATTACAAACCCACCACGTAGTATTAAGACAAGAATATTTTGATAAAAAATAAAGACAAAACTACATTTGTATTTGATACCTCTGTATCGTTTTGTTGTCCCTACTCTACGTACATTGGCATTTAACAAAACGAAAAGTATCACGTTTTCTGATACAGTGAATGATGCAGAACGTGACATTTGAGATGGAGTTTTAACGCGAAAATTACGCCACCCTCATAAAAAAGTACATAACTGATAATGAGAACGTTTTGCTGAGATTATATTTCATGACATGAGTCAGGTAGCATAAATAGAATAACAACAAACGCAAAACGTAAGAAACTGATTTCAGACTTATATGGTTTTCTCATGGATGCCATTGTCAGAACTGGACCAAATTAAAATGAGACCAAAAGGGAAGCACCAGTTTTCAAATAAACGAAGAATCATCAAAATTTGTTCACCCAGTCGAAAGTTTCAAGATAACAAACATTTAAAAAAAAAACAGTCGAATTGAGAACTCCTCCAAAAGTTGCACAGGCTACCGCTGAGCAATCTGAGCGGTCTTACCTCTTATCAAATCCCTATAATCAAGATGAATATGTAGTTACATATAGTACGACGAGCTTCTGCCCGCAGCTTCGCCCGCGGCGTGATCTATGGGAAAATAATTCAACCACCCATTTCACCCTCTTAAGGATGGAATTTCGAAAAATCCTTTCTTAGCGGATGCCTACGTACATCTACCTGCACGCCAAATTTCAGCCCGATCCGTCCAGTGGTTTGGGCTGTGCGTTGATAGATCACTGTGTCAGTCAGTCACCTATGAGTTATATATATTTATATAAAATAAAAAATAAAAACCAGAAAATTTGAAAGGCATTGCCATAAAGACAACGCAACGTTAGCAATACCAGTTGCTCACAAAGCAAAGCGTCTATCTCTATTCGGTAGCTACGACATAGGCAGCGTGTCGCCGCCGCCGCCCACCCATCTGTCCACAGCCTTAAAAGGCCGAGATATTCCGATAACCTTCGTTCGATTCGATTCCCGCATCGATACTTACATTGTTTTAAACCCGACCTCCGCTTAATGAGCTATCGATACTTTCAAACCCGTCTTACCCGTCTCTACTAATAGGGCTGTAACCTCAAACGAAATGATCTGATTTTTTAAATTCAATACCACTAATTGGTCTCCAGAACGCCTTATTTGAATAGTGAAAAATATGTTTCATTCAAAAGTCTCGGTCAATTTAATCGAGTTCAAGCTAAATCGAACGGTGAAGTGAGTCATTGATTTCATTGATATGCTTTTTTGTGAATTTGGTAATATTGAATGATTAATTTGGGTGTCTGTTGCTCTCGGCGGATAAATTTCCATTAAAACCTATACTGGCTGTAAACAAGGTGAGTAATTATACATTAGCTATTAAACTACTCGTATTTCATTTAGCAAAATCATCTTAACAAACTAATTAACTACTACAATAAACCTATACTTATAATAAAACTGTTGCCAATGTAAAATTTGTGCTTAGAACTTAGAAAAATAAAGTTTGTTTTATATTCAAGCAATTGGAATCTGGTGGATATTCATCCAACCGTTATTTTTGATTTTCTATAAACGCACTTGTAACGGTCTTTTTCCTATCCCTTACTCCTTTCCGCATGCACGCCCGCATATAGCCGTCCTGCTCGGATGGCCAATTATTGCCGAGCTACTCCGAAGAGCGCTCGGCTCACCCCGCCAAATCTCCAGTCGTGGTGCAAAAATGGACGCCGCGATCTACAACGTGCGCGTGTGGCCTAATTAATTCAAATTTGGTGAATTATCTTTATATTTGTAATACTTTTCCGCTACTTATTGAACTATGAACGTGTGAACTCAAATTATTGTGATTACTGTGAAGATACGTAAGACGTTTCGTGTGTGAGCATATACTCGCAACGAGGTGCCAGGTCTTGTCTTTGAGACCTAGGCACGGAGACAAGGAGTCCCAAGGACAGCTGATTCTGGAATCACCAGGTACGTGCATGCTTCCATTCCTTAGAACTGCTGTTTTGTACTCCTGTGACATATCCTCTAGCAGCAGTCTGGTCTCCTTATAATTAGAAGGTCGTTACAAGTGCTATTAGATTTTGTGTAGGAATATCTACTGTCTAGGCATATGTACAAGCTTTTAATTCGCACAAATACAGTCCACTTAAACCCATAAAAATCAACCCTGTTTTGCTACCGTTGGGAAACCTCCCCGTAAGATTTTACACCCCCTTGTTGGTGAAGAGAAAGAGAACTGAACCATCTCATAATATTTCCCACCACAAAATGTTCCTACGAGCCGGATATTTTGGCTATTTCTGTCTATTTATTTCACTAAATTACCGCCAAGAGAAATCTCATTCTTAAAATATCCGTATATTCGCAATCACATAATTATAATTTGTTTAATTATTCTCGCTATTTATCATATTCGCATACCGCTATCACACGTTTCATACTTGAGCATTTATATAAACCGCACCGCAAATTATTTTACTGTACGAGTCAAATTATCGAAGTATTCGATCGCATAATTTAAACTAAAACTACCCGCTATTGCTCGTTATTTCAACGCCGAGTCGGTCTGTTGTCCGTTCTCCGCCCGCTCGCTCGACTCGTAGGGAATCTACGCTCCGCCGCGCGCCGCACGCCACACTAACTGTTGCACACACTGTGTCATACAGATAACGTTGTAGGTTGTATCCAACCGCAAAACTCACAACTACTATTTACTAATCTGTGTCAACTTATTTTTACTCGCAATTTAATTATTCCGCACCTACTTTGTTATTTAATTTACATAATATTCGCACGTAAACATGACTGACAAAGGAAAGGAAGGGTCTCCAGTGTTCGAGGAAAGTTATGATGAGGACAAATGTCAGCAAGTTATGCTCGAATCTAAACGCAAAATGTTATTTGCTCGCATGCAAGGCATTTATGATATCGCTAAGAAAGTAGATACGGGTTCTGCCGCCATAAAGTTGTTGCTACGCAGCGCGCTTAATATCGATAACTTGCGCAATGACTTCGAAAAGGTATTAGATTCTTATAACACCATTTCGCTTAAGCTTAATCCTAAGCACGTCATTAAGTACCAAGAATGGACTAATTTTGATATTATGTACTGCTTGACTAAGGAGGTTATAGAAACTTATGCTACCTCAAATAAACAGTCTGAATCGCCCCCGCAATTAGAAAAATCTAAACCTAAACTTCCTCCAATTGAATTAATGTCATTTAACGGAGATGTCCGCACCTGGCCGCTATTTTACCAACAGTTTAAAAGCACTATTCACGAAAATACTTCGCTGTCAAATAGTGATAAGGTGTACTATTTAGTAGGTAAACTGTCTGGTACCGCAGCTTCAGTTTGCGCCCGCTTACCCGCTACCGCTGAGAATTACCCTATTATTTGGGAGGCTCTAATACAAAAATATGATGACCCCAGATTACTCGCTAGCTCTTATCTTATCTTATCTTAATCAGTTGTTGAGTTTTAAACCGCTATCCGCTACTACCGCTACTGGCCTTGAATCATTTTTAAATACATTTGACACGTCTGTAGAAGCCCTTAGGCAACTGAGCCTTGGGAACTTGTCAGATTTTATTATGCTTCATCTCGCTCTCCAGCGTCTTGATTTTGAGACTGTAAAGTTATTCGAAATTACATACCGCAAAGATAAAATTCCTAGCTATTCAAACCTTGTTGAATTTGTAAAGGAACAAAGTAAAGTTTTATCTAGATCAGCTGGCCCTACCATGCTACTGCAAGCGCAGCACAAGACTCGCAATACGCACATCCCTGCACCTAGCAATAGACAAGGTCAGACTAAGTCATTTGTAAACACTGACCGGGTGTATGGTACAAGTTATGAAAACAAATGCGTTTTGTGCCATCGCGAAAAACATGATCATTTATACTGCTGTCCTACTTTTATGAAAATGTCACCATTAGATAGATACAAATTCATAAAAACTAATTCATTTTGCAATAACTGTCTAAGTGTGAAGCATAAAATAATCGATTGTATTTCCAGGAACACTTGTTCCCATTGTTCGGCCAGACATCATTCGTTACTCCATTTTCATTCACCCGCTAATAATAACAAAAATTTTGAATTGAAACCCGCCGATAAATATTTACCCGCTATCGCGCCCGCTTCCTCTTATGACCAACGCCATATTGCGTCTGGGCATGTAACTCGTTCCGAGTCGTATACTCGCGCTCCCGCCAAGGACCTTGCGCCCCATGCGCATAAGGTCGATTCTTATTCGCCCGCACCCGCTATTGATCCGAACCGCAACACATCAGTCTGTACTGTGTCCTATGATCACGATTCGCACACAATAACAACTGCGTTATTGGCTACCGCTAAAATAAAAGTTTATGATAACTTGAACCGCCCTCACTTTTTGAGATGTCTAGTCGACCCCGGCTCTCAGAGTGAGTACATTTCCGCTGCATGTAGTAAGCGTCTATCGCTTCCTATTTCTACACAAAGCCGCTATTCTAAAGTCCAAGGTATAGGAGGGTCTACTCAGAAAATTCTGGGCGTGACCACACTTAAGTTTACTTCTCGCTTTGAGGACGGACATGAGTACAAAATCCAGCCCATGGTAGTGGATAGTATTACGTCGCAATTACCTGACTCGCGCGTCGATATCGGCGCTCTTGGTCACTTACGTAATCTACCTATGGCGGACGATGACTTTTCCGAACCCGGTCTTATTGACCTACTTCTGGGAGTAAATATCTATTGTCAGATTCTCCTATTTAATAAAATTAGTGTTGATAATAATTTACCCGCTGCCTTGGAAACAACTTTAGGTTATATTGTTATGGGAAATGCACCTGTTGTTTCCCCCCGCTCCTCCTCGCACACCTTTTGTGCTTTCACTAGTGATCCGCTACACCAACTTGTGGAAAGGTTCTGGTCCACTGAGGAACCACCTTCCCAGTTGTTTCTAAGCCCCGATGAACAGCGCTGCGAAGAAATATATACTTCGACTACTACGCGAAACAAAGATGGTAGTTATGTAGTACAGCTTCCATTTAAGGATGACCCGCAAAAACTAGGTAACTCTTACATAACCGCGAAGAAAAGATTTTTATCACTCGAAAGGAAGTTTTTACGATCACCTGACTTGCATCAAAAATATAATGATATTGTTTTTGATTATCTCGACAAAGGTATTATATCTCGCACTCCCCCTGACGAGTGTATGTCGCCTGGTTATTACCTACCGCACCATCCTGTTATTCGCGACGACAAATCCACGACAAAGGTTCGCATTGTTTTGGACGGCAGTGCAGCGACTGATTCAGGGCTGTCACTGAATGATATTTTGTACAAGGGCTGCAACTTGCAGGCAGATATATTTAACATTTTATTAAATGTTCGCATACATCGCATTGCATTTTTTGCTGATGTTAAAATGATGTACTTATGTATACATATGCATCCGTCGCACCGCTGTTATCAAAGGATCTTGTATCGGTTCTCGCCGACCGATCCATTGGAAACTTATCAGTTTGAGCGTGTCACTTTTGGGCTTCGGTCTTCCCCAATGTTGGCTCTTCGCACATTACGCCAACTGGCACAAGACGAAAGACAAAAGTGGCCAACTGCGGCTGACGTCATCGAAAGGGATGTCTACATGGATGACCTTGCTTCTTCTGCTCCATCGGTAGATGGGGCAGTCAAGACTGCGCAGGAGTTGATTCAGATGTTTAAAGCTGGTGGGTTTGATCTAGTCAAGTGGACTAGTAACTCGGCCGAGTTGCTAGAACACATACCCGTTTCACATAGACAATCTGAGTCAATTTCATTCGATGACGATGACGCGTTCAAAATATTAGGGCTACGCTGGCTCCCCGCATCTGATAATTTTACATTTTTAATTGATATTCCGCCATCCACCGCTATCACTAAACGCGCTATTTTATCTATGACTGCACGTCTTTATGACGTGTTAGGGCTTGTTGGTCCCGTTATACTGTACGCAAAACTGATAATCAGGGAACTGTGGCTTTTACATATCGATTGGGATGATAAGCCGCCCTGTGATATCACGAGTTTATGGCAAAGATATTTATTTGAGCTACCGCTTATCTCGCACCTCAAGTTTCCCCGCCACGTAGGAATTGAGGAAGATGATTCAATCATCTCGCTCGTCGCATTTTCGGATGCAAGCGAAAAGGCTTATGGCTGTGTTATATACCTACACGTGTGTAACGGCGACCAGCCACCGCGCATCTCGCTTTTATGTTCGAAGTCTCGCGTCGCATCCGCGAAGCCAACAATTACGCTGGCGCGCCTGGAACTGAACGGCCTAGTGCTTCTCGCTAAGTTATTACGCGTCGTTCATGATTCACTAACGGCGCGGTGTCACATTGATAACGTTTTTATATTTTCTGATTCTACAGTCGCCCTATGTTGGGTAACTTCCTCCCCGCATAAGTTTCATACTTACGTCGCGAACCGCATCTCCGAATTTCAGTCTACTTCGCCAACGCTGAACGTATATCACGTCGCAGGAGTTGACAACCCTGCCGACATGGTTTCCCGCGGGCTTTTGCCCTCGCAGATTTTAAATAATGACCTGTGGTTCTACGGACCCCCTTGGATGTCCACTTCGATCGTAGATTGGCCAGTTAAAATATTCTCTCCTAATCAGAATAAATTGCCAGAAGAGAAGACTGTTTCTCTTGTCACTGTGACAAAGGAGGAGAATCCTCTTCTCGCTTTAGGTGATAAATTCTCGTCTTATCTGAAGTTTCTGAGAGCCACAGTTATCGTGCTTCGTTTTCTGAAAATAGTTCCTCGCAATAACGTAATTACCGCAGGGGACCTAGAAACAGCCGAGAATAAAATAATTCAGGCTGTTCAGCAAAATAGTTTCGCTAATGATATACGTAATATTCAAAAGAACACTTCTTGTTCTACCGCTTTTAGAAAGTTATCTCCTTTCATTTCTGATAAAATTATACGAGTCGGAGGGCGGCTGTCATATTCAAGTCTGGATTATAATCAGAAACACCCCGCTTTAATGCCTAAAAATGGGCACATCGCTGAACTAATAGTAGATTGGTACCACCGTGAATATAGTCACGCTGGACCCCAACTACTCATGTCAATACTGCGACAAAAATATTGGTTTTTATCCGCTAGGCGCTTAGTGCGCAGCCGCATACACAAATGTGTTCGTTGTTTTAGGCTTAATCCTAAACCTACCTTTCCCGCTATGTCAGACTTACCCAGTTGTCGTGTGGAGCCCTGCAAGGCTTTTACCCATACAGGTGTTGATCATGCTGGGCCCCTGTACATTACAATGACTAGAAAACGCGGTCAGCGTAGTCAAAAGGCATATCTGTGCGTTTTTGTGTGCCTAGTCACCAAAGCCGTGCACATAGAACTAGCGTCAGATCTTAGCTGCGCTACCTTCTTGGATTGCTTCAAGCGCTTTTTATCCAGACGTGGTCCATGTAGTTTTTTATACAGCGACAACGGTAGGAATTTTATTGCTTCGCAATTCTATCTAAAGGAATTGTTTGAATTTTTAAAATCTGACCAATATTATATTACTTTTAACAACGAACTCGCCAAACACAACATTATTTGGAAGAACTCGCCGCCCCTAGGAAGCCATTTTGGTGGCATTTGGGAGGCGAATATAAAAAGTATTAAGTCGCTACTTTTCCGCGTGATTGGGAAGCAGATCCTCACCTACGAGGAAATGCTTACTGTCCTCAATCAGGTCGAAGCTGTATTGAACAGCCGACCCCTATACGTTTTGAGCTCTGATCCTTCAGAGCCAACCGCTCTAACGCCATCGCATTTTTTATCGACTAAACCGCTAGCTTTCCTACCCGCCGCTGACGTGAGTGGAGAACGAGCAAACCTTTTGTCTCGTCATGCTTTAATGGACTCTCTAGTCCAAACATTCTGGAAGCGATTTAAAAATGAATACCTCCATAATTTGCAAATGCGCGAAAAGTGGAACACCGCTAGTAACCCACTCACTGTAGGCACTATTGTTCTTCTGAACAACGAAAACGCACCTCCATTGTCTTGGAAAATCGGTCGAATTTCCGAAGTTTTCCCAGGCAAGGACGGTAGGGTGCGTTGCGCGCGAGTGGAAACCTGTGATAGCTCGTATGTTAGGCCGACAACAAAGTTGTCGCCGCTCCCTATTGAGTAGGGTGACCACAACATTTTATTTTCGTGGATTTTTTATCCAACTCCGCTATTAATTTTGATTGTTTTGTATATTTACGCAACTATACTCGCTACGCTCTTTTGTTTTTATTATTTACCGCAACGCTATTTTTTATTCTTTGTTTGAAGGAGGTTCCTTCAAGGAGGGGGAGATGGTGGATATTCATCCAACCGTTATTTTTGATTTTCTATAAACGCACTTGTAACGGTCTTTTTCCTATCCCTTACTCCTTTCCGCATGCACGCCCGCATATAGCCGTCCTGCTCGGATGGCCAATTATTGCCGAGCTACTCCGAAGAGCGCTCGGCTCACCCCGCCAAATCTCCAGTCGTGGTGCAAAAATGGACGCCGCGATCTACAACGTGCGCGTGTGGCCTAATTAATTCAAATTTGGTGAATTATCTTTATATTTGTAATACTTTTCCGCTACTTATTGAACTATGAACGTGTGAACTCAAATTATTGTGATTACTGTGAAGATACGTAAGACGTTTCGTGTGTGAGCATATACTCGCAACGAGGTGCCAGGTCTTGTCTTTGAGACCTAGGCACGGAGACAAGGAGTCCCAAGGACAGCTGATTCTGGAATCACCAGGTACGTGCATGCTTCCATTCCTTAGAACTGCTGTTTTGTACTCCTGTGACATATCCTCTAGCAGCAGTCTGGTCTCCTTATAATTAGAAGGTCGTTACAAGTGCTATTAGATTTTGTGTAGGAATATCTACTGTCTAGGCATATGTACAAGCTTTTAATTCGCACAAATACAGTCCACTTAAACCCATAAAAATCAACCCTGTTTTGCTACCGTTGGGAAACCTCCCCGTAAGATTTTACACCCCCTTGTTGGTGAAGAGAAAGAGAACTGAACCATCTCATAATATTTCCCACCAGAATCGGTTCATCCAAAACGATGATAATAAAGGCATTTTTAGATAAGAGCTTCCACAATGTACCACAGCGTAAGTGTTGAATTAAAATGACATGTTTGTAAGTTAGGGGATGAAGTGTACGAAAAGAGATGGATGGAGTGTCGGAAAAGTGTCGAGAGTAGGACGTGAAATTAACCGTGTGATGCCGGGGTAGGTCAGCTAGTATTGAAAAAATCGAAATACCTATATTCAGTAAACTACTCTCATTTAAATTACGTAATTACCATTAAAATTTTAAGTACTTATTAAAAATAAATTATGAGCGAAAATAATTTAACGACAAAAATTGCATCGTAGTGAAAGGTCTTTTATCACGATAAATCAGATTCAGTTTAAATTTATAAGTGATAAAATTGGTTTCATTTTTGTTGTTGAAGCCAACAACTTTTATTAAAATAACAATAAATAGTATTTTATATCATTGAATATTTCTAAATTAAATTAAATTCTGACTGATTCTTGAATATATAGATTAAATACTATCAGTACGTCATTGTATTAACATGAATAATGAAATTATTAACATTATAAATGTAGTCGTCAATGTAAGGAAACAACCAAAAAAAAATCGTGCCATTGTCCTGCATGTCTTTACCAAGTCTTTTTTTATGAAATTAATTACTGTCAATAATTATTTTGACATGTCATTATGACTGATAATATCGGTTACCTGCCCAATAAATGCCACACAGTTTATGAGTCATGTTCAAGCAAAAATAAAACATATATGCAAATCAGTTTACTTTTAACTTTATTGGTACTTACCTGAACTATAAAATGGTTTCTATAAAGAAACAGGACTGAATCTTTACACAAGAAAGGCAAAAATGCATTATCAGCAGTCAAGATTAGTATTTAAATTACAGAGTCTCACTGGGTAGGGTGGTCACTATTGAAATGATAAATTTTGACCAAGCTTAAGGCTTGAATCTTTTGAAATTTTTTCTTAGGACTTAAATTACGTACAAATTTAAGATAATTCCTCACGATTAAAATTTTTCTGCGCAGTGTTGTTAGCGTTGTCCTTTTTATCTTCGTGCACTCAAGAAGCAAGCTTATTCATAGTTGATGGGTTGTGAATAAAAAGGGTTTAACTGTCAAATTGTTAGTTTCTAGAAAATTGACTTTAAGCTTCAACGGCTTCATTTTAATGTATAGTGCTTATAAGGTAATAGAAAAGGTTTATGTAAGTTTCAGTTGCTTGAAAATGTATTGATTCTATTTTATAATACTAAATATAGTACTAATTCATACAATTACTGTAAAAATATTATATATTAAAATAATTATAATAATGTTTTTATGCTAAGCGAACTGTATTCCTGTAACAGATAAACCGTTTTTAGACTCAAAATCTCGAGATGTAAGCCTCATTTCGGAATTTTGAGAATCTATTATTGTAGATAATTTCACGCTGAATCCAACGATACCCATAAGTCATTTTGTGAAAAAAATCAGTTAAACCCTTTTTGTTCTCGCCCCTTCAGTTAACATAAAGACTAGAAACTCTAAGATATGTACGGAACGTTTGTTTTAATTATTTTATTTTGACAACAAAAATATATATTATTTATATCGATAGCGCTGCGATTATGACTATTGCATACTACACAATAAGAACCTGCGTCACTCACATCTCCAAAATTGCATCATCGCATTCCAATAATTTCATTAGAAGACGATAGATCAATAAAGCCATCAATATAGTTTACGACCTCAGAACATTCGTTACTAATCAATTAATTAGTGAAACATTCCTATAAATCCCACTTTTATTGTAGTCATTTCACGTTTTAACTGCCCATAAAGTAATCAGACAAAAGAGGGTAATCACTTTACAGTGATCATTTTACTTCTTGTTTTTGAGCTTAAAAGGAACACATAAATGCATCAACCTACTTACAACTAAAATTACAATAATGAGCACCTCGTATCATAGGTACAATATGCTAGCCCATCGACTGGATCGTCCATTATTTATTATTCATAGTTTTCTACTGTGCTACTGAAAAGTGTCTTCTTTATTCTCAAAATAATGATAGCTTTAGAAGGGTAAAATATCTAACAACTGTCAAAAATAGGATAATATGACATAATCTATAAGTCCTGTTTTAAGGAGAGAAGCCAGGCTCCTGAAATACAGTGATAAACTAGTTCAGGAGTCAATGGAGTCTTCAATACATGTAAATCTTTTATGTCAATAAAATATATATATTTTTTTTAATTATTTACAATAACTACTAACTTCATCCCATCGTCGCGGTTTTAAAATTACACAGTTCGTCATCGTCAAAAAGCTCATCCACACCTCGTGGACCCGAAATCTCGCACAGTACGTTTCTCGAGATTATTTCTGCCACATACCTGCAAGATGCAGAATGAGCTACCCTCTGCGCTATTTCCGATGAGATCCAACATGGGGCATATCAAACGACGGGTAAATAGAGTCTTAAAAGGTAAGTGAGGTATCGACAGCGCCCCTGGTGTTGCAGGTGTCTATAATAATATAATATATTATCTGTCTATGTTATAAAAAAAATGTTTATTTGTTATTTTAAACGCGTAACCGTCTTGACCAAATCTACCCCATTAAAAAGACATCAAAACAAAATCTGACCATAACGCCACTTTAAACATTACCAGTGATCAAGCCCAAAACACTCGCCTCGTGACGAAACAGAATCAGTGAAACCACAGTTTTCACGGTGTCGGCAAATTATCCGTTATCGTCGGCCATTGAGGCGTAATGACTGGTAGAACACGCGGGTGTTTGAACAGAGCCTCAGAAATCGGACCACCTCTAGACGTAGCGGTTTTGAAGTAACTCGATACCAAGGTTGCCAATTTCACGTACACGCACGAGCTGGTTAAATATAGTCTGTGTCACGCTTGGGGGTTTCAAGAGATTGTAAGCGGATATGATAATGCTAAGTTATTTTTGAGAGAGAATGGGAGTAGAGCTGTTTTCCATGAAAGTGGTTCATTTCTTTATGTTCCTGAATATTTTTTTAATCCAGCCTTGGAATTTGACCGATTTCCTAATCCGGTGATAATTAAATGACCAATTCCAATAAATAAGAATCTTTTGAACTTTGCATCATCTTTAGTATCACACAATTAAAAAGAACCTATTAGTAGCATCTAAAGCAGTGGTCGTCACACTTTTCTGGCTAAGTGCCGCATGCGATAATATGAGGCATCACTACGGATTTGGTAGCTCAAATTAAAAAAAAATTGTAATACACAGGTCGTATACATTTTACAGCAAAAAATATCAAGTCTAGTATACTATACTACGATCAGCCGCAACGGCATACAAAATTAAGCCGAAGCTTTTAATTTTAACGGTTTTATTTGTAGCATTATGAAATATTTACATCAATAAAATTACACCACAGATAAAGAGTAAATAAAATAATATTAATTAATTGGTAGTTATAAATATGAATTTATGTAAACTGTAAAAATGCGATTGTCCTGTAGATTTTTGTATGGCAATTGCCTGTGAAGTCATTTATTTATTTGCAAATTCGTTAACTAACTATTAGGTAGGTAACTGATTTCAACTGATAATATAATTTGAAGTTAATTGAAAATAATCATGTTTTAGAGATACCTAATTTTTGTACTTCCACAATTAATTGTTTTTTATTTGAGAATTTTGAAACAATGTCTAAGAAACAGTTGACAATACACTCGTTTAATAATTGAGCATCAGTGAACGGTTGCATCCTTTTTGTTACAAATGTTACAAACTTAATATTACAAATATTTTGTCCATCTGCTCCGATCATAATATTTTTGGGAAAAACTCACGATAATTTTCAAACTAAAAGTCTTTTAACTAATTTTAAAATATTTTATTGACGACGAATTGTACATTTTAAATTAACTACTTAATTGTTCCTTTCATTGTATTTCAAAGGAAATGCCTTGGTGAATGATTTGTGGCGTAGTGGCGAAATAAAGTGTATCTTTAAATTCTGACATAAATTTACCCCAAAAATTAAACAATCTATTAAAACTGCTTTTTCACGGACCGCACAAATATCGTCCACGGCCGCAAATAGACACTGACTCTGTCTGACTGAAGTGAATGTAAGCACTGTTTAACAAAGAGCCGATTTAGACCAGTCAGTGTATTGTGATGATCATTTATTTCTGGCAAGATATTTCCCCTAAATAAGGAAAGAGAAATAAAATCTGACATTTATTTACCTTCTAAAGACAAGAAAGTTGGAAAAGAACAGCAAACTCACTAAGTGAGGCGGCCTAAAAAACGGAAACAGTTAAAAGCAATAAGCGTAATATAGAATCGAGTCGGCGGCATTAAGCTTACCTGAACGCCAAGTTAACTTTCATTTTCGTTCATTACCATAGATATTGTGGCTAATGACGGTTTGGTGTGACCAGAGCTCATTACGGTGACAATATCGTTAGCCACCACTTGCCGCTTTTATCGATCAAGAGTGGAAATCGAAGGTCTGTGACAAAAAGTTAAATACAGCCATTCGTCCGACACTTTACTAAAATTTATGAGTGAAATTGTGAACCGAAAATTGAATTTCATAGATCTCAGTCAAATTTTCAGACGTACAGTAAAATTTTCCTTTGCCAATGGACCAGGCACAGAAGCGATGGTAATTTTTTTGTTTAGACTTGCCTGATTTTTAGGCTTATCATTGTTACTAGCCAGTAGTGCACTCCTGGATATGTCCAGGAAATTTATCATTATTACGTTTACGACGTTTCAGAAGGCCATTGTTGGCGTTAGCACAGTTAGTCTAAGTAGACTTTATAGGTCTCATAGGGCCAGCTCTTCAACCTCTATGTAGCTCAATTTCGTTCCTGTGTGGGGTACTATAACCATCTTTGGGTGGATTGACAGAATATCTCATGGGTTTTGAATTACATGTAGCCCTAATTACACATGCGTTATAAAAGTGAATATACTTTAGTAGAACTTAAAAATAACAATGAATACCTACTCACATATTTATACTGACTTATACTATATAGAATAGGTACAAAAACAACTTTCATTAAGTAAATAATGTAAGTAAAAGCCATAAAAAGCTCATCATCTAATATTTAATTAAGTGGTTACAATTCGAAATCGCTCTTAGCTGGTAAAAAAAAAATACTTGTATTAAAGCATTACACAAAAGTAACACGGCATTTACTTAATTAACTAATTTATCATTATTACGTTTACGACGTTTCAGAAGGCCATTGTTGGCGTTAGCACAGTTATTAGCGAGTTAAGATCTATCGGTTTTTGCTGATTAGCTTGAGTTGCACCACCAATTTCATGGTTGCTCACCAAGATTTCAACTAAAAAAAGTATTTGAAATTATTAAAAAAAAGGTTTGAATAATCGATTTTTAGAACCACGATAGAAAAAACACCGTATTCTATAAGAGCACTGCATGTCAATTTTCATCATTAGCCTAAAGAATCCACTGCTGTACATCAATTTTACTTTTTCAAATGTTGTAAGTCTGGCCCAATAGCTCAGTTGGTAGTAACCCTGCCTTCTGAACTGTGAGTTGTGGGTTCGATTCTCACCCAGGACAAACATTTGTGTGATGAACATCGATGTTTGTTCCGTGTCTGGGTGTTATATTCTATTCTATGTATGTATTTACAAAACAAAGAGTATCTAAGTATTGTTCAGTTATCTGGTCCCCATAGTACAAGTTTTGCTTAGTTTGGGGCTAGATGGCGCTGTGTGAAATGTCCATATTAATTATTTATTTATTATTTATTGTAAGTGCCTAGTCAACATTTCATGGATGAAATAAATAAATAAATTACTATTTGTGGACGTTTCACCACAAGATTGTACCATGGAACAAGATAACTGATAAAATACTTATACATATTTTTGTTTGTAAATACATACTATAATAACATATAACACCCAGACACAGAACAAGCATCGATATTCATCACACAAATATTTGTCCTGGGTGAGAACCTACTATTCAGAAGGTTCAAAATATGCAATGATTATTAAAATCATCCATTCAATGTTGTGGCTAGTAACATCCAGTTACAACTGTCAAACCTAGATCTCGTGAGTAATGGGTAAGACGTTAGATTAAACTAGAGATAGCAGCTGAAAGTAGAGTCAGTGGGTACAAAACATAGTTCACTACTTAAGTACTTACTCTTCAATAAAGTATTCGCATGATGCAATTTCTTTCACCAGAATTAATGTACCTATGTAATTGTAGAAGTAAGCATCATTGGTTATTTAACTTTAACTGTTTCGTTAATCAGAATCTTGGTGCAACTCAGCCTTCTTTATTGTATCTAAGTACAAGAAATTACGTATAACTCTTTGGAGCAAGTTGTTTCGTCACCAACGTCAGTCAACGTGATTTATGATCTTTTGGAACACTTTCTATGTTCTGAACTAATGAGTAGTCTGGGGAAGGACAATAGGCGGGATATAATAACGAAATCGGTCGAACTTTGAATACAATTCAATTATTTATTAGATACAAATTGTTCTCGAAAATTACTTGGGCGTTGTTTGAGATTGTGTTGAAATTCAACTCAGATAAAATTATTATATACGGTTGCTTTTAATTTGTCTCCAAAATGTTATTGTCTATATTTGCTTATACATGTTTTAACCATTTTAATTAACCATAAAATAATAATAATTATTTATAAGGTACAGGTACTTGCTGTAATATTGTATTCCAAAAAAGATATAACGTTGAAACAGGATATTAAAAAAAAAAATCTGTTGTACACGTAGTGGACGTTTGTTGATATGAAAGATTTTCGAAATGATTACCGCTCCATTGAAAACGTTAAGTAACTACATTGTTTTAAATTTAAAATAAATCCCAACTTAATGATCATTATAACTATCCTTGAATCTAAAGACAGTATCCCAAAGTATAAATAGAAACGCGATGTTGCCAAAGTATTTCACACTCGAATGCCCCGACTAACTAATCCAAAACCATCAAAATAGACCGATCTCACCTCACGGAGCCGAACATAATGAATTACCACACATCAATTACTGCAGCCAACGCGGCAAAGCAAAGCGCTCAGAATTTGATAAATTCGCAGATAACATGTACTATGATATACTGCTACCATGCTTCAGGTTGTTGGTTCATTAAGATTTAGAAATGCATTCATTTCCCGGCAATGAATCAGACGAGACTGAACGGTGGGCGACTGGCCACCAGTGCCGTCACAGTCTCACAGTGCCATTACAAAAATAGACCAAGTTGACACATAAATAATATTAGCCCGTTCGTAAATAAGCTGGTCGGTTAACGTTTGAATCGTACTGGATGATACGTTGCACTACACGAATATACTGTAGATACCTACTGGACTGAAACAGAAGAGAAGAAGAATCCATCGTATTGCAGTTGTTAGTATTTTTAAGTCTGCCGAGAAAGAGATTTTCTAAAAGCTTAGTACCTAACTCAAAGTTTATTCATAACCACTCAAAGCCGTATTATCTATCGTTATTATCTAGATATATACCTACAAGAAAACGAGACACTAACGAGGTTCAAAGAGAGTTATAGATCTACAGTGGAAAGGCAAGATGAAAAAGTAGCTTTTATGTTCAACCCCTTTTATCTCACCTAGACGAGCTATAGAACCAGGGGTTAACGTCAGCGATGTCAACTTCATGAATAATCGGAAACATGCGGACAACGGCCGGGGTCAAATGAGCTACGTTTTGGAGTAGCTTGCAGTTGTCGCAAAATTGATAATTCACATTCACAAATCAATGGTATGCCAAGCCTTTTGCACGCGGCTGCTAATAAAAGAAAGCTGATGCATACTTATAGTGATGGTTTTTGGTTGATGGATTGTTAATTTTAGCATGATATGAAGATCAAAATGATTCGGCACTCAGAGGAAAACCAACGATGAAAAGATAAACACACAAACAGTTGTGATGCAAACTGCTAGCAAAAACGCCGATGATCGTCGCTCACGTGTCCGCGTCACCGGCTCGTAATTTTTATTTTTATGCGTATCGCATTCCTGCTCGTAAACTGAAATACCGATGAGTAATATAGATAACGTAACATCGACGTCACTGCCGTGACTCTCTCTAGATATAAAAACGCATAAATATACAGCAAGAGACTAGGCTTATGAAGATCTGTCATGATATATTTGCATGATTTGCCGTGATCTTCTTCTCCAGGCTCAATCATCTGCCTGCCTTCGTGTCATCGTGTTGTTGTTCGTGTTTAATAATATTTGTAACATATCGGTAGTTTACGCTAAATGTTATTCAAAGTGCGGCGGCAATTCATCAAAATATACCATAGTATAATTTCACAAATACTCTAGATAATAATAATACTCTCCACAGCGTCGATTTTACTTACGAGTACTTCCGAGAGTATTTAGTTAACTGGGTTGCTGTCATTGTGTAAACTAACCTGAAACAAAAGAAAATAATAAATTAGTATTTTTTATGTTTTTCTGCTTCACCCCGGTGCCCCGCATTGAAATAAGAATGGTTCACGGCATCATTGTCTGCAAGTTGTGTTCAGTTGTTATTTTCATTTACTATGATGATCTTACATGTAATTTTATTTAAAACCCCATGTTTACAGAACATCGTTATTTACTTAATAGCTTTAACCTTGGCCCTGGTAAAAGTAGGTAAACAGAACTTTGTGATATTACCTTCCTCACATTAGCAAACTAAAATCATTTACATACAACAGTAGCCACTTAGCCCAGCAATTTGCATAGCTTTAACGTTTTATGAGTTTCATGTATGAATGACCCTTAAAACTAGAGGCATTAAGGGAAAATGGCACATCCTTTTCCCTTAATGCTCTCACAGAGATACTCTAGCTATCATGCTAGTGTAAAACTAATGGTACAAGAAAATACTTCCTCATATTAATGCTGTTTTCACATGATTGTAAATTAAATACTTGTATAAGAAAAACTCATGTAAATCATTGCTGTATGTACCGAATTTGTTCAATATTCATGTAAGGATGATTGTCAAAGTAATATAAATAGCGTTTGTGATATTTTATTAACCAATTTAAATTTGTAAAAACTCCGTGTATGAATCCACTTTCCTCATTTATCACATGACCATTTTATCAATTTTTTGTGAAAGATATGCTAAAACATCATTATTAAATTCAACCAGCACATATTATTTAATACTTATTACAAAATTTCTTGCTGCACATTATATTTTTAGTTCATACTAACTGCCAAAACTTTAATTAGCAGTTTATTTCTGTATGTAGGTCGTTAGACATGTCTTTGGATACTTATATGACGTCGCTGACGTGTTACGTGTCACTCGGGTGTCAGTTAAACTGTCATTTGCATTTAAAAAAAGATAATACTCATATATTTCGAGCTTAGTATCGTGATACTTTGAATGGAGCAAGGTTAAGCTCTGACTCATCGGTGTGCATTTCATGTTACAAATAACTTGATGATAGAAAGTGATATTTCCCAAGACTTGTTCATGACATTCTTACAATACAAACGATTCTTTCATCATAATTGTAAATTTGTAAAGAAAAAACATATTCTATCTAGGCTACCTCTATAAGTATTTTAGTTGAATAACGTAATCTATAGTAATGATGAAGAAACAAACTTGCTTCTGTTCTACGCAATTTACCCAGCTGATGTTAAACTTTCCAGACGTCACTCGCGAGATGAAAAACTTCTTTTAACTTGATAGAGTAAGTACTAAAGCACTCTGATATTTAAGTTCTTTATTATTTCACTCAAAGATTGTCCTCAACTTGCTTCATAAAGGAAAGTGTTACGGGACAGGTCTTCCTACGTCTATAATCATTTCATTTCATCTTCCCATTACTCGCTATTATCTTCACACGTCCAGCAGTTAATGAGCTGACCGACATTAGTGTCAAATGGCCCATTCATTGGTGGAATGCGGAATGGCTCTGGTCTGGCAGATGATATTATCCACTTAGCGACTACTGTAGGCCCGTATGGACTTTAGCGTAAGCGAAACCAAACGATAGTGTCAAATTCATTCTTCTTAATCAGCAAGTAATAAAGTAATATGATTTGTTCTCAAATACATTATTCTATTTGGTGTCAGTTGAGTAAAGAATATGAATCGATTAATTAGGAATTAAGCTGTTGGGATGAGATGCGGAAGGATAAATATAGAAGTATTATTGCTAGTGCTTGTTTGTTTCCTCTTGGTAGTGGTGGATCTATCAAAAGATTACTATTCTCAAAATAACACATTTACATACAAATTGCCACCACAGGATGTCGCGGCGTCCGACCTCTTTGACAACGACCATGGACAACGACTGACGAAATATTAGGATTGACAAAAATGACTTGAGAGACGACAGGGCAAAAGAAAGGACGACTTGTACATTTTTACCGTTTTTATACATATTTTAGAGTTTTATTGCACCCTCTTGTTCCCGACGACGACGACGGCCACGACCAGACATTCCGACTCCTTGAACGTCTTTTGAAGGCCATTTATGATATTTATCGGAATAATAAATCTCCCAAACAATGTACTTACATAATAATAAAAAAAATGAAATACCTACCTAATATTGGCAGAAGTGGCAAGGCTTTATTACGATACATTTAAGCATTAATTTAATTAGTAGATATCTTCTCGTCACTTAGACCACAAGACAAGAGTTTGTGTCTGCGCATCCTACATGAGTGTTATGTCGCAATAGATAATGATAGAGGCGCGCCGCGTGTGTGAAATATGAGATTATGCTTATGAATGGCGCGAAATCTACTACTCCAACTACGAAGTGGCCACAAAATGTCTTGAAGCACAACCTACTATTAATAATTGTGTACTCGCACTGTGAAAATATAATAATAATTAGAAATATTGTAATAAAAATAAGCAGGGAAGTAACACCTAAATATAGTTAAGGCAAAGAGAGAGCTCTCAGATACGAAAACCAGATCAGTGAATTATAAAAATAAAAGTGATTAACAATAAAAAGGTAAAATTGAATTGATGTAGGTCTTGTGATAGGTATTAAAGCGCTTCTTAGAGAATAGGGTTAAATTATAAGAAGCGTTCATTGAAAAAGTGCCTATGCAATAGATACATAAGGCAAAAACAAGAAACACATAAGGCCTTAAAATCATTGCAGAAGAGTTAAACCTTGATCGTTCGATCAGCTTCAAGTTCAAGATTATTTATCCCAGCAATCGGGTGAAAGTGACGAATAGTTATCCCGTCTCATTGACAAAATGACACTTGCGCTTCCAATCCCGTATCTAACAGTTGTCGACTCTACTATAAAAGAGCTAAAGCTCATTTTGTATAGATAGTTATTCCAATCGTAAGTTAAAGCTTAGAAAGCACTCAGCCCAGCCTGCCCTAGGATCGTAAATTACACTTTGGTCATTATCTGTCTTTACTCTAGATTGTATGATCTATTTCGCATTGTTGGTTTGGTTGAATTACAGCTGGATGAAGCCATTATGGTCGACTCAAGGCTGACTATTTATGGGATGCTTGGGTTTGGATAAATGCGCAATTGCTTACATTTTTTTAATGTTAAGGAATGACGTGACGAGCTAGTCGTTTACCTGATGTTAGTGTAAGTGCTACGACCGCCCTTAACATTTGCAGTGTCACTCGAAACTCTAAAATGTAAAGTTTCGCGTGATACTGCACTGGACACGCCATCCTGAGACATCAGCACAGTCTAGTAATAAAGTCTTCTAGTAGTAAAGTTGTCTAGTACAGTTATAAAATATCGTATAGCTCATAAATCTTGTAACTATAGACTTTTAGGATCTGTTTCGTGGTTTTGGTCAAGTAGACTAAGGTCCGTATTACAAAACGATGCTCAGTCGATCGATCTGTGCTCAAGCATAGATTATATTAACTAATTCATCACTTCATGAATGAAATCTCTGCTTGAGCACCGATCGATGACTGAGCATCGTTCTGTAATACGGACCTAAGTCTCTTAGGACATACTTTTCGTGACTTTGGTCTAAAGGACAAAGTCTCATCTCGATTGCCCTCATAGCTCAGTTGGACAAACATTAATTGTGTGATGAAGATAATTTATGTACATTCTGTAAATATATAAATACTTATTGTAATACAATATAGCACCCGCTGGGTGCAATATTGTATTATAATAAGTATTTATTTGCAAGCAAAGTACTATGCTAGGCTATGCCTCTCGGAGAAAAAGTACTTTAAATATTGCACTTAGTTAATTTGTTTTTGCACCAGCGGTAGTAGGACCCTCTTCTTCTAACCCAACGGATTAGACACTCTGCCAACTTAGCTATGTCCGCATTCCCCAGTAGCGTCGAAAACCTATAAGACTATATTTTTGTACCAAACTACCTATATTATCTTTTTATTATCATTTACATCCCAAAAAATTTGAGTACTAGTAATGTAGGCATTATGTCGTACTAGGTTAATTCCTGGTGAAACGGGCGCCTCTTTTTATCGATTAATTCCAATTGACGTCACTTGTGTCAAGTGCAGTAGGGCTCTAATTATAATAGTGAGCAATACTCCGACAAATAAACCACTCGAAATCGTATGTTACCCGTATCTTATCGGCAGGATTTATACAATGAAGCACATTAAAAAACTACGTTTAATATCAATATGCAACCATTACAAACAAGCTATAAGGTTTTTTAAGCCGACAAAATGCCATAAACGCTACTAACGCTGCCTACCACAAAAACATTTGGACTGTATGCTAACCGCTTTAAAGTATTGACGTCCTATGTGTTGTGGTGGTTGAGCCTGGAAAACTTGTACCCAGACGGTCAAGTTCTCCAGTGCGCCACCGAGGTGTCCCCGTCTTGAGGCGCGAGTGGATGGAGCCGGATGCGGCTGTCCCTAGCTAGAGCTGCGGGTAGATTGCCAACGAGACCACGTCAGCCCTACTATTTGCGGAAGGGTGGAGAGCCCCGGATTTTTAGTAAGTATGCCGTCTTTAGGTGAGTCTCACATCTTGCCCCACCCAAAACAGATAGAATCCATAAAGGATTTTTCCGGATCAAAAAAAGGTCAACTGATATCTCTGAGGCCGCGAGTTCATTTCCCCGACAGGGCAATATTGTGCACAGAAAAAATACGCAAATACTTGCTCAGCTCTTGCCTTTCTTTTCCTATTGCTACGCATTACATCAACAGTGTAATAAAACTATAATACATTAAGAAAGATGATAAAATCACAATGTAAATTAAGAAGACTTCCTAAGCTAAGCTAAAAGTAAGCATGATTTACTATAGCTCATAAAACAAAGCATATAAGCCTTAAATCTTATCACATCACAACTGTAATCCTGAGATAAACATTAGTATTAACTAGCAATACGGTTCGTGTCGTAACCGAGATCTATTTTTCTGTATTATGCGTAACGTAACTCATAAAAATAGTAATAAATGGTAAGCTGGTGTTACGTAAGTCGAGGTAACATGGATGTGAGGCAACATGAACTTCTGTTCGGTCAATGTCTCCGCTGTCTAGAATAGGGATGTTGTTAATTAGCCGGCTGTCGGCAAGTTTTCGGCCAAACCAAGCAATGTTACTTTATGTTATGACTGTCAGATGTTTTGTTTCATTTCGTGAAATACAACGATGCTATCTTCATCGTCAGACTTTTGTATTGGATGTTAAATAAAGTACCATTGGATAAATGGCAAAATGGAAGATTGCATTGCCGGCAGCCATGAGTTCTTCTTTGATCAGAACCTATGTGGGCTCAGTGTACCCGATAATTGCACCATGGCTGGGATTTTGGTAACGTATCTAAGACTTTGTGACAGCAAAAATGATTTTCATTAATGCAAAATTTATGGAACGCTTCAACACATGAGTTTTTATCTGATAATAACCGTATTGTTTGCTCAGTTGTGTCTCTCATCGGATAACGTAGGAATTTTAGCCGGTTAATTCAGTGTCCGGCTAACTAACTAACCAGTGCATTTCTAGTAAATGTTGAGCCCAAATTGCCATGCATAATAGGATGAGGCGTGGGTAAAGGTCAAAAGAAGGTAGTACAAACAATAGCAATGATTTTTATTAATAGCTGCAGTGATCAGAAGAGCTTTAAGGTCAGCTGTGATCTAAAAGTGTTGTGTAAGTACAAACAGGGTTGGTTTTCAAGGACTTTTTAGCTGAAATGCTTTGTTTGATCAGCGTTCTTGGGGTCCCCAAGATATCGATTTTCATCCGGATCGGTGAACCTTTTTTTTCGCCATGACCAAAACTTCCGCCATTTTGATAAAACGTTATTCCAAAATCTCTCTAACTTCCAATTGCCAATGAGAATTCAATAAAGATGTCATCAAAGTAACAGTAAATGAGCTGTGTCGATGTAGATAGATCCAGATTACAACTACTTAAACTATCTGCTACTCGTAGGTACTTATGACTTCTATATCAAACTTGATAGCTAATAACCACGCAAGCACTTGAAGATAGGTACTGTTACTTACCACATGTGGCAATGAGCATTAACCCTTAAAAATGTCAATAAAGAGTGTTTAAAGTAGAAATTAATTTTCCTCGTGTAGGTACCTTGACTATTTACTTAAAATATTGATCAATTCAGAGGTTTTAACCATTACTTAATGTAATGATATGGTTTTATCTGCAAACTTAAGCAATTAAAGGTTGCTTGAATGCTTACAAATATTTATACTAATTAAGAAATGACCCACGACCTTCAGAGCAGAGTCTGGCCACATTAAAACTCTATCATCCATCGCTCTAACTTTTAATTTAAAAAATTCCAGATCCGATGCCATTCTTCCATCAAAATATCCTTATTTAACTCGAATCATGCATCAAATCAATAAGGCTTAAACAAACAGGGGTCAACCATCTACGCTATGAGTGACAAATCAGAACTGTCACCCAAAATTTTTTGTTACAAGTGTTACGACATAGTTGAATGACCTCTTCTATTTGTTACGTTATGCATTATTTATGATCTAGTACATCTGTAGTTTACTTCGCCGTAACAGGGAATTAGGGTTACCGACAACAGTGATAATATCAATGTTGTTGTATTCTAAGCAGAATGATCATTATCAGCCGATGGATGGACGATGCAAGCAGATGCTGTTCCGAAATAACCGCACAGAAAAACTGTGAAATAACTGAACTATCTTGGGCACGTGTGTTTTTAAAATTAGATAGTTAAAAATAGTATTAGTAGTTTTTAACTAATTTACTTTTTTACAAAAAATAAAAACATTCCTAAAATTTCACAACAAAACAAGTGATGAACGTGACGCAAAGGACATTTATCTCGGAAATGGTTTTGGCAACTTCTGCAGCCGACAATGAGGCGCCGGCTATAAGAGTATCCGTCATGAATAAAATAATAGTTTAAAATGAAATGTGTGACGCGAGATACGTCTGTTTCTTATTACTTCTATCGAATTTTTATTGTGTCTTATAACATGTCTGGCACGAACAGGGTTTCTTTTTCAAATTTATGTGCACGAGTAGAAATGCGTGGGTATCTACTTGGATTATTTTGTTTGTCATGCCGTTGATCGCTAACATGACGGACGGCCAAATAAGCTGTCGCGCGTCGCCATTAACAGTGCAATACATAAAAAACATACCAAGCTGTAACTCTGACGATATAATAGATTTACTACAGAAATAAGAATCATTGGCATTATCATTAGCTTGTATTTAGTCCAGTGCAAGACATTCGTATTAAGTGCAAAACTTATTCTATTTAGGGGCAGTAAGGCCTGCACTGACGTCCCGCATGTGGTGTATTGTGCATTTCCCCCCGCCAGCATCTACACAAGCCAGGTCATCTCCTTCATATATGTAAGCACTGCTCTGGGCCGCTGGCACAACTGTTCCAGTGTTGTTGCATTTGTTGGTATGGATAGTTTGTAGACCGATTGCAGTCGATCCCGTGGTCGTTGTTCTTGTTTGTTCAGTAGATGAGTTGTTTCTCTTGTCTCTTCTGTAGCTGTGGATAAATGACACTTCTATTTGGTCAGGGGATAAAAAAAAAGTTGACATTTACAGAACATTGAATATCATAAATTATAATTACTGCTGCGGCTTCGGTCGTCTAATTTAATCACATGTGCGGATTTGATTTAGTCATCGGATTAGGCTAACTAGTATAGAGTGAACATATTTTTTACTTCTGAGTTCGTTTCATTTTATTATGTAGATTTCAGAAGTGCTGATTCAGTAAAATTATTGCAGTTAATCTAAAAGTAGACCTGTCCAAACAAAACAACTAGGACTGCAAAAGTTCTGGAAATATGTTTCTCATCTTGCTGAACATCATTATTTCTTTATACCACACAGGATGTGATTGTGAACACAACAAGAAACACTAAGCCGTAAAGCACTAAAGATTTGTTTCGCCACCTCATTAAAGTATAACTAATTAGCACAGTGCCACAGAATAAACTGTAGTAATACCGTAACAATACCAGGCGTCAGTCAGCTCAAGAGAAACAGTTCCAAGGTTGGAGCAAGAGTTTTTTTGTTATCTTTTACTGGCTTTTGTCCAAATGTCTAGCGGACGTTGATTCATGCTGTCGATCTGGAGATGGTACCGCGTG
Source organism: Ennomos fuscantarius (assembly GCA_905220475.3). Taxonomy (NCBI): domain Eukaryota; kingdom Metazoa; phylum Arthropoda; class Insecta; order Lepidoptera; family Geometridae; genus Ennomos; species Ennomos fuscantarius. The sequence continues at coordinate 14,095,754 of HG992027.1, forward strand.
TATATGAAGGTACGTATTGAGTTGATAGGTACGGATTGAGCGATGATAATAGCTGTACTGAAAAGGTCGGTTTCCAAACAGTAATTGTGCTGTGTGCAAACTCGAAAATATTGAAATACGAAGAATTTTTTGCTGTAGGTAGTAAACAAACATACCTACCGATAGGAAGAAGTCACTAAAGCCTATGGACATCTGTAACACTAAACGTATGCCGCTAATACGTACACGCAGAATCTGTAAATAATGTGACCAGAATGATGGCTCTTATTTTGCACAAAAAATAAGCATTGCCATTCAACATGGTAATGCTGCTCCAGCATTCTGGACACTTTTTCTGGATTATTATAAGTTTTATAAGTTTTTAGGTACAATTTAGTTTTTTTGGATCTATTTTAGTATAGTATTATGTTTATATGGAAATTGAAGAAACTGAATAAATACGTTTCAATGACATACATAGAATTTATAATAAGCTGAAATTACCAATCTTACTTCTGCTTGCAAAAAACTTGCGCTGTATATTATAGAAATAATAAATTATTTTATAGGCTATCCTAATATTTATTGGCAATAAATAAAGCATTACGAAACAACCAGCTTTCTCTATAATAAAAAGTGTACTTACGTAACGACCATAAATATATTTACAGTTTCCCGTATGAAATGCTGTCATGTTATATCACAGAAGTCAAATATCATCGCTAAATAAACATTGCACTTAATTATACCTACCGAGAGTATATTATTATAGTTTGTCTTAGGTATCACCGTTTTGCCAGATATTGTGCCGCCAAGCAGTTGATGTGTAAGCACTTCTGTTCCGGTTTGAAGGGCACTGTATACCTAGTGAAATTACTGGGCACATGTGATATTAAGACCTGGGTGGTGATCACGAAACTTTGATTGCAATGCAACAGGAAAAATTTCCACACTAACTATGCACTATATATATATTAAAACTGTCAAACCCATACAAATTTGTGATTCTACCAGTTTCGATCGAGTTACGTGATCGCCCAGCTAATCTCACAGTCCAAAAATCTTATTACTAGACTAGTCTCAGGGTATAGTGCTCCAGCACAGTGTCACGCGAAAAATTATAATTTATTTTTTCTAGTTTCACTGTAACTGTTATGGGCGGCAAATATTTGTTCGTCACGGCATTTGTTTATTTAAAAAAAACACACAATCTGGTTGCATGAAATTAATTGTGTCATAGAAATTCTTGGGTTACACGATGCAGCCTGCAGGTCATAATTACAACACACAAATCAGGAATCTATTTACACGTCTTACTAAATAATTCATGTATTGTGGCCCATTAGAATAATTTATTGTTTATTTATTTATGCGGCCTCTTTAATAGTCAATGATCGAGTGAAACGGTACTAACAAAGATTTATATTTTATTTACACTTACAATACAAAACCAGATTATTTAATAGAGGATATAACTTTTTTAGAAGTATGCTTTGTTACCGGAAGGAAGGTCTAGCACGTTATTTATTAAGGATTAGACGTTTTAATTTGATTTCACTTTTACACACGTTATAATGTTATTTGTTGAAATACGACTATAAATCAAGCTATGCTAATTAAATGTTTAATTTCAACTTTTACCTATCAGTATATCGGCCATTTGACTTGATCCCACCGACCCCGGTGTCTTTGCCTCGGTATCGGGGCTAATGGAAAAAAGTATCATCAGCTCAGGTAGCTTCAACAATGGCACTCTCCGTTGTAGTCGGGTTGATGCATTCATCTCCCCAACACTGGTGCTTATGGTAATTTTCCAGGCCACCGATTATTTTTTACAACTCTTCAGCCTGCCACACCTTAGTAACTTTAAGTACTTGGAAAGCCAAAACACGTAGGCTGTCAATTGAAAGCTATTGCAGAAAGCGTGGTACTTATTAAGGCTTCAACCAACACCAAGCTCAATAATGACGGTCATAATAACCATAATTCTTCGTTAGCGCTACCACAACCATTCCCATTCATACGCCACATACAACTTCATCAACCATTCATCTCGAATCATTCCTCCTTTATGGTAAAAGCACCTACTACTTGCTACTTAGTAGTGATTTGTTTTCTTGACACTACACGTAACGCCATCTGTTAGCCGAAACTGATCAAAATTCCACTTAATACGAAAGACTGTACAGTTCAAAATCGAATGACAGTATCCAGATCAAGTGTTAGTTCAGAATTGCCTATTATAGCTAATCCGATTCGGTGGCTACAAATTGGCAGTAGCAACTTTACTTAAAACAGGATTGACGTGCGAAACCAGGTGCTATTTACAAGGAAGATTTCTAGTGAAACCGTGTTAGGTAATTGTTCGGCAACTGTCGTACAGTTTAGCAAACTATTTTGCAGTTACTAAAGTTTGCTTGTATGTTCGAACATTTTCTAAATCATTTTCAAGCTCCGTGCCCTTTGAAATCTAAAGTTCTTGTTTTAACTTCTATACATATAAAATTCAAAGTTCTGACTGACTGACTTATACATCAACGTACAGCCTAAACGGCTGGTCCTAGAGACTTGAAATTTGGAAGGTGTGTTCTTTGTAATGTGTAGGTCTCCACTAAGAAAGAGTTTTTCGAAATTCCATCCCTAAAAGGGTGGTTGAATTATCTATGAAAAAAATATTTCTGCTTCGTTTCCGTATAGGCCACGTGGGCGAAGCCGCGGGCAGTAGCTAGTAATTTATAAAATCCTATTTTTTTAATAACTTAATTAAGCCTAGCACGAGGTCTAACACATTAGAAGAGTGACACCAGTTTTAACGCATATCACATTTCGTGTCAAACGTTTGTTCGATGGATACGCTACGACGAGTTACGTGACAGAATAAATGTCACATGCCATGGATATGTAGGTGGGATAATAGAAAGCTAATCTACACAATCAATCGGTAGTCACAGCCTAGAAAAACACTCATGGTACAGAATGTAAGAGTAAGCGTTAACTCATTTTGACCAATTCGAATCTAGCATGTGTAAATTACTTGCAAAATCCAAGTTATAAGGATAGAAGAAAGAAATTGTATATTTTATGAAACATGTTACAAAAAACTATTTTTTGGTCATCTACCGTAACAAAAAAATGAAATGAAAAAATGTAGAATGTAGAATGAAAAAATGTAGAAAATGCGCGGTAGACAGCCTTCGTGGTGTGGTGGTTCAGCAGGTTGGCTCATAACCCAGTGGTGGCGTAACCCACCACAAGCATTTGTACACAAAAAGCGCAAATACTAGGTTTGTGTCTGGGTGTTGTGGGACCATGATCTTCGTAGTTCCTGGGTCCCTTGACACGGAATCCTAGTTAGGGTCCAGGATCTATGTTTGTGATCGTTGGGCGTTATTGGTGGTAATAAATAAATAAATATAAAAAAGTTTTCCAGTCTCTTTATTCCAGTAACAATTCCTTATAGAAAGAAACACAGTATATTTAATTTAATATTTCATCCATAAGTTGTATACATAATATACTATATTTTATTGATATACTAAATTTTTTTTATTAATATAAAATTTAAACTGTTCTAGACCATTCTGGATCATATATTTCCACTAGTAATGAATTAGCCTCCTATGGAACGTTCATTGAAAGTGTGTCAGTCATGTGCGTACCATGTTGTGTTCCCTATAAGGCGCGGTTTCCGATCTTGCGATACTTAGATTCTATCGCACATATTGACGGAAAAGAAACTTCAATCATAAATATTTCAATAAATTCCTCGCACAGTTTCTCTGCCAATAAAATTGATATGTTTCGAATAAATTAGTGATGGGCAAACATTTGTGAGAAATACGATAATTTGGAGATATCTGCGATCATTATCGGTACTTAAATATGTGTTATTAAAATGTTTGTTTTCTTATAATTCTGGTAATATATTTTATCGACAGTTATGCTAATAAGAGAATATCTTAGCCAACGAAATTTAAAAAATGTCAAACTTGTATCTGGTTTAAATTTATGGGAATACTAGTTGCACCCCGCGGTTTCGCCCGCGGATAAAAAGTATTTTAATTATTTGCTCATCCCATCAACATTAAATTTTTCCGGAATAAAATGTAGCCTATATGTTAATCCAGTGTATAAGCTATCTTGGCACCGAATTCCATCCAAATTCATTGAGCCGTTTGAGCGTGAAGGAGTAACAAACGTACATACAAACTTTCGCCTTTATAATATTAGTGTAAAGTGTGATTTCCCAGAAGTTATTAGTGAAGTGGATTTTGTTTGAATAATGAAAGTTCATTTATATAATATTGTAAAACCTATTAAAAATTGTCTGAATTTGACAGATATCCAATATATTTGAATTTGTGCTATCATCCGTGATTAATCTATATATATTTAAAAGAAAGTGGTGTTAGTTACACTATTTATAACTCAAGAACGGCTGAACCGATTGGGCTTAAAATTGCTGGGGAGGTAGCTTAGAACCAGGAGACGGACAAATCTATGCACCAAAACGCATGAACAATAAAGAATTATTAAAATACTCAAGTTTTTAATTTGTAGATATTTCCTAATTCAAAATCGAACTCAATAAAATCCAAAATCTGATTATTTATTGCCTCTAAGGCGGAACAGAGTTAGATTTTTTTAATTAGTTTTTTTTGGAATATAGATAGCTTATATAGTGTACTATTATCTGCCCGCGGCTTCGCCCGCGTGGCCTTAGGGAAACGATAAAGATTTTTTTTTAAATAGATAGTTCAACCACCCATTTTACCCTCTTAGGGGTGGAATTTCGAAAAACCCTTTCTTAGTGGATACCTACACTTTACAAAAAACACACTCTCAAAATTTCAAGTCCAGTGGTTCAGGCTGTGCGTTGATATATGTCAGTCAGTCAGTTAGTCAGGACTTTGAATTTTATATGTATAGATTAACACAAAGGCTACTTTTTTATCCGCGGGTGAAACCGCGGGGCGCAGCTAGTAGAACATATTGTAACTTGAATATCTCAATAATGATCAGAAACGACATAAGCACGAGATAAAATCTTAATCTCTCGAAGGAAATCAACTATTTGTTAAAGCAATAAATCCATTGCCGGATTGTAGCTACTGTTATCGAGTCTCAGTTAAGCTTATTTAGAAACAGTTAATTGGACAAAGCGTTAACCTTTGCAAATTGCTTTCAGAGTTGAATTTTGCTTGGCAAGATCGTGCGATAGTGTAGTGTGCCAGTTAGGTACCTATAGAAATGGCGAAACTACTAGATGGTGGTAGTTTGTCAACATGCAGTGAAATTAGAATAGTCACTTCAATTTGTAAGGTTTATTTATAATGGCTACCAACCCAGTCCTCGCAAAGTAACACTACGAGCTAAGGTGGTTGAGCAGGTCGGCTCATAACGCGTAGGTTCGGGTAGGGGGCGAGTTGGCTCCCGTAGTGGGGCGAGTTGGCTCCCGTAGTGGGGCCAGTGGCGGAGAGTCGGGGGACTCCGCTGCACTCACATGGCCCCACACGTCTGGTGGGTAACTAAGGTGTTAGGTTACGCACCCACTGGTGCAGAGGCCCGGAAGGGCCTACCGCCCAGGCGAAATGGGTAATGCAGTACGTCTCCATCTCGCCCCATCCCGGCGGCGGTCGGGTCACGGGGGGGTTTTAGTGGGTTCGAGTCCCACATACCCCCTGCAGGCAGTGCGGGTAGGGAAGTGTGAGGGCATTTCCCCCCTCAAGAAAGGAGGCGAGTTGGCTGACTGTTAACGCGACCCCTACTCGCCCCGGCACGGCGGAAGACGACTCACGGGATTAGATTATTTATAAAATATGCCGCTAAAACTTTTATTCTTCTTTACCCTTGTTTTTTTTAGGATTAACACAAATTACGTTTTCACGGTGAACTTTTTGCGTTAACCTATAAATCTGAGCGTTTCTAGAAAAAACAATTAACTGTCCAGTTTTTAGGTTATATACAAAAAAGTTTAGTTTCTTTACCGTAACGGTATTGAAACTGTAAAATATTACCGTTCACCGAAACAGTCAAGTCACAGATATTTAATTTTATTGCTTTTGTGTGCATTGATGCGTTTAATTTGTCAAAAGCTCGCTTAAATAGTTGTCATGACGTATAGTGACGTGACACGACAATACAGTTTTTTTTTATGTTTTGGCTCCACACATTTGTGTATTTAGCCAGTGTCAAGTAATTGATAATTCATCAAGTTAATAATATTTCACGCAAATATGTGTCAATTCACAGTCCAAGTCATCAAGTCATGACATAGTCTAGTAAAAGTCATACTCCTAGTAAAGTGGTAGCAACTTTACTTGAAGCTTCTATGGAGTTTTGGAAACAACACGAAAAGAAACGTTTCAGCATCATTATACTATTTTCCCACACTCATGCCTGTAATCCAGCACTGAACAAATAGAATGCCACCAATTTTATGCACTAACACTGAAACTAACACAAGTTTTGGAAAATAATACAATGCGGTGACGAAATCTTTTTCACGTTCCCGCCAAAACCCCGTCAATACAGTTGTTGCGATAGCCTACTAATATAAATGCGGAAGTTAGTGTGTGTGTGTGTGTGTGTGAGTGAATATTTGTTACCGTTAACCTCCGCAACTACTTTACCAATTTTGATGGAATTTGGAATGCAGATAGCTCATACTCTTAATTAGCACATAGGATACTTTTATCAGTGGGTGAAACCGCGGGGCGCAACTAGTTTAGTAATAATTTGTATAAATTCATATTAGCAGTAATGACTGATTTTAAGAAAGGAAAAATAACTAAAAATATGGTTATAAACAGGCAAATTAATAAATACCAAATTTAAACCGCGTAGTAGTTTCCAAAGTTTTTGCCATCAAGTATCAGGTACCTACTAATAATTAATGAAGGTACTAATGTATTAATGACCGTGGCATTGTGCTACAAACCAGTCCTATTAGACACAAAAACTACACACAAGCAAACGAAATACCTCCAAATTACAATAATAAAATATGGCGTCATGCTAAAAATCAATAATTTAAGCATCTCATTGCTGAAGCCAACCACACCTTTAAAAAATACAATTGTATCAAAGTTCATTGACCCCGCACCATGATTCATGGCTATCCATCACTATCATTCATCTCCATTTATTCTACAATGGTAACACTAAAAAACTTAATGATGTTTTGAGTAAGTGCCTTTAGTTTTTGCGGAGTTTTTTGTTAGGGCAACTTACAGGTAAGCCAATGTCGTGATTATCGTGACTTACGTATGAGCCAATTTAGCGTGTCCAGTTTATTTCGATTTATTGATAAAGTGTGATAAAAAACAATGATCTTGTTAACTTTTGAAACTTAAATGTCATGCGGTACACTGTATGTAAATCGTTTAAATATTATTTACTAGTTGCGCCCCGCGGTTTCACCCGCGGATAAAAGGTATTTTAATTATTTGCTAATCCCACGGGAAAATTTCACTTTTTTGAGATAAAATGTAGCCTATATGTTAATCAAGTGTATAAGATATCTTGGTACCGAATTTCATCAAAATCCATTCGGCCGTTTGAGCGTGAAGAAGTAACAAACATACAAAATACACACATACAAACTTTCGCCTTTATAATATTTGAGATGCTTTTCTTATAGGTATGTAAAGGTAATGGATGCTATCATGATTACGTAACTTCAGTTATGAACCTGGGGGGTGATCGCGAAACATTGATTGCAATGAAACTGGAGAAATTTCCATACTAACTGTGCACATAAACTGACTTATATGACTTACATAACTTGAAACTGTCAAATCCATACAAATTTGTGTTTCTATCGGTTACAGTTACGTGATCGCCCAGCTGGTCATTTTCGGGATATACAACATGATCGTCATTACTAGCCTGGTAGCTTAGTTGGCAGTAGCTCTGCCTTCTGAACTGCTTAGAAGATACCTGTTAACTGGAAACAAGGACGCCGGCAAGATGAATTCAAAGAATTCGGTAAAGACTGGGTGGCAGATTTATACTCCTATAATTTAAAGAAATGTTATAGCCTTTATGTATAGATCTAATTCAGTATCGTAGCATGATGGATACGAAAAGTGTTAAAAAATATCATCGTAAGGTACTTATGCTGCAATTATAATAATAAATATTTAAAGTCATTTCGTACAGCGCCTAAGCAAAGCTTGTATTATGGGAACCAGATAACTGATAGAATACTTAGATACCTTTTTTTGTTTTTAAATAGGTACATACACAGAATACAATATAACACCTACGTTCATCATACAAAATGTTTGTTCTGGGTGGGAATTGAACCCTCCTCCGGGTTATGAGCCGACCTGCTCAACCACCACACCACAGAGGCTGTCAAAAAACACAAAAGGTGGCAACGACTTCCATATCCATGAAAGTGAATTTGGTAATTTGGTAATTGAAAGACTTTATTGCAGTAGTACATTAATATTCGCATCATCATCACCGTGCAATGTTGCGTTTGGTTAACCTTTAATCTCATCGACTCTGCTATTCTTATGCGATGACTAGGTTTTAATGTCATAATTTTCACCGACATTCTTCACGTCCATGACGTTACTTTGACTATTATTGTCTATTGCGCGTGAGCAAAAAGATTTAGAGTCTATATCCGCTATAAAATAAAATATTATTATGTTACATTCATTACAGATATTGATCCATGTGATTGACAGTAAAGGTCCATTATTGAGAATATTTATCACACTTGAAAGTTAACGAGAGTTTTATTTTCATCGGCGTCAGTTTTTATTAGGCATTGCACAGATGAAGTAAAGGTACTTACAGATAAATTTACTGAAACAAAAATAGTGAAGCATGAGCAATCACTGCTCAAACAATGGATTCATCAGATGAAAACGTTCACAAATTAGTTTATAGGGTCATTCAACTTTGACCCGTAAAAAAGGAAATGGACATCTACACCTAAAGAAGCTTTCAAACACATCAAACCACAATACACCACGAAGGTAGATGGCGTGACAATACTCATGAGTTTCAAAACACCTGTGACCGTGTCCCTTCCAAATCTATTTCATCACACAAATTACACAGTAACAGCCATGTAATTACTTTTTGGACTACTTATCTACAGAAAAATAGCTCTAATGGTTTTGGTAATAAAACATGATACTGTGTAGTGTAGTAGTATGGTTTGTCAAGTAATTTTGTATAAAAGGGCGGCTTACAATGGAGTCTTGGTGGTAATAGTTGACAATACGGGAAAAGTGGTCATTAAGTTCAATTGAAAAGGCGAAATTGAAGTTGTATGGCAACTTCTTTTGCGCAACAACACCAACTCTGTACCACAATACTTAAAAAAGTTAAAGAAAATGGGCCGTCACAATAAAAACTACATTATGAAGATCCATTTTTTTATTGGGGTGGTTAATTCGTCCAAGAGAAGAAACATAGTAAGCTTTTCATTGACCAAACTGATCAAATAATTGATCTTTACTACCTAATCACTTTGAAATACTTCCTATTAAGAAGTGATTAGGTAGTAAAGCACCTTAGCCTTGTCTTTCAATGAACCCAAAACTTTGTATCTCTATAATTATAACATATAGAAGTAGAAATAATAGATATAATGGGCAGTAGAATTTATCTGATTGATTGGTTCTACAGGATATGGGATTTAATAACCGTTTACCAACGAGGTTGTAGCCAAGAAGGACAGCGGGTTTGACGAGTTAGAAATATCAAATGGATAGAAAGCGGCAGATAGGTACCACTCCAGGCGACTCTAGTCCCTTGACAGACCTTCGCTAATACAAATAATTGGCTTGATATTCATTACCCACTTGTTAAGGGAAACTGTTGTCTGATGACTGCATTAATTGCTTTCATATCTCGTTATATTCTATACAAACTAATCGCATATAAAACGAAAAAATCCATAGAGAAGAAAGTAAAAGCAAAGACGAAGAACTAAATTAAACACGAAGAATCAAAGATCACAAAGCATTTTTATAGATTAGACGTAAATTTGAAAACACAATTATGGCCGCTTAGAAAAACACCAATGGAGTGAATTTCACAAAATAAAAACACAAATAGAAAGATAGAGAGTTCATTGGCCTCGCCACGTGGTGCGTGCGTAAACAAACTGTTAGCATCATATATAAATTAATAAACATTTCAAGCAGGAAACCCTTGAGTGGTTATATATAGGGAATGCGCAGACGCCGCGGCGCGGGCGGCCGGAGCGAAGCACGCATGTGCAAATGTTTATATCAATGGACACGAAATATTTTCGAATACTTTCCCAGAAGTACAGTGTTTAAATTACAATGCATTTGAAACGGTTAATAATGTAAGTGTTGTGAAATAGGAACTTGTTGCCAAGGTGGTGGGCAAGGAGAAACACGAGATGATTTGCGTAAATCTGGAGCACTTGCTTTTGATTCAGGTCACAGACTTACTTTACATCATGTGTTAAAACACCCCAACTATTTCAGACCACCGTACCTGAAATCGAAGAAAAAAACTGTTAGGTTAATAAAGGTAATGTCTATAAATATTATATGAATGTACGGCTATATTCATGTCCTTGGTGATATATTTTATATAAATCTACATTGGGCACTTTACAGCTGTCAGGAAAACATCTTAATAAATACATAACAAATCTTAAAATATTTATTAATGCTGGAATGCTGTAAAAGAACATTGCTATAATTAGAAACAATTGTACGATGACGTAGTCTCATACTGCTGCTGTCACAAATTACGTAGCGTTTGAAAATCTAATTTATACCAGCTGTAGAAACATTTCCACTCACATTTGATATTCACGCAAGACACGTGAAGCCGTCGGAAGTCATATAAGTAAATCTAATAAGATTATTTTGTATGAGGTGGGGACAGGCTTATTACGTACATACTCCATAACAGCGCGTCACTTGATTTTTCATTTCCGTTTATCAAAAATTGGTGTATTGCTTGTGACTTGTTTTATCTTGTCCAAAATCACTTGCAAATATTACAGTAAAGATTTCAATTCCGTCTGTTAAATTAATTTTAAATGTATCAAAGTCTGAAATATGTAAATTAATGAACGAATATCGCAGTCATCCTTTAATTTTAATGAACACAATGAAGATGATTATAATACTAAAGATAAGGTGTCATAAGATCTGTATGAAACATTGAATGTAAGTACCTCTACAGTCAATGTTGGCCTTCAGAACATTAATATGAAGCATATATACAACCACTGCGCGTTCAGCGTGGGAACGGGTCAGTGTCAGAGCCTCAGGCGCCGGCACCGGAAGCCGGCAGGACGTGCTGGACATTCAGACCTTAGAGATAATATTGTGGATGGGTTTGTTTTATTTATGCTTGCGAATATAATACGATGAAGATGAAAGAGCTACCAAAAGCACTACTATAATTTGAATGGTATTGATTAAAGCTGGGTTTTCGATGATATGATATCAATTAAAGTTTTATAGGATGGTCATTGGTAATATCAAAGTGTATAATTCACTAATAATTTAATTTTAAAGACGTTAAAATTTAAATTGTTAATACCTCTGTATTCAGTCTCTACTGAGAAAGAATCTTTAAGAGATATTCTTTAGTTACTTTATACTTCCCTATAAGTATCTTTGAGTGGTATTGTCAAGAAACTAGACATACTATACTAGACGTAGTAGACGTACTAGACAGCGATTCCTTAGCATACATACTAATAACCGATTTCGAAGGAAGAAGTTCCATGTGTATCTGTATGTATTTTTGGTGTATATTCATCGATAGTTTCATCAGTTGTGAACAGATTTGGATGACTATTTTCTATAGAGAATATTTCTAAGGTGTCCCGTATAAATTTTGGTGAGTACCTGATTATCATCAGGTTTTATTTCATACAATATCTTGTATGAGATAAAATCGGAAACTCTTCATTGACTGATGACCTGAATGACCTGAATGACTGCAAATAAATCGGCAATTGGTTCTTTAGGAATAGCAATTCAGCGACCAGTGATCTGACTGACCTGGCCCTGTGCCTACGGAACTTTTTAGTATGAAATGAAAGCAATTAAATTCGCGTGAGGACACTTTTCTACGAATAAATTGCAATCTGAATGTATGCCCTAAGGCACGGACGAGCTAGCATATCCAATGATCTCGATGTATGGAGTGAATTAATTAGTTGGGTACACTTTATTTGTGTAAGTAGAACGGAAGCATGCATGCGTTGCATACCTTTGATAGTATAGGTACTGGGAGTTTATTTCTTTTGGTAATGGCACAAATAACATAATACTACACCATAGTAGTACTGGATAATCAATTAATTGTAGATGAATGTGCCGCTGGATTTTGATTTCATTCCATATTGACTAAATCAAGAATGAAAAGATTTAAATGAAAAAGTCTTAAGAGCAGAACTTATTTAGATCTTTTCGAAAATGTATTTATGAGGAGCCAAAAAAAAGGAATTACATTTAAACGAGAAAATATTTCAAATTACACTAATGATGAAGTAGGTATCCCAACATTTTAATTTCTTAATGGCATAGGATTGCAGTTTGCCCTCCAGCTAAAAATCCATACAGTAAAAATGCATCTCCATTTTTGCTTTTTAAAAATAGAATCGCGTACGCTCCAAGTGCACTTGAGCGTGCTTTGTGCATCGCCGGCATTATCTGCGAGGAGACGAAGGCTCTTGAATGCAGTCGACGTCAGTATCGGGGAGATGGTGTCGAGTGGAAAAGGGTGAATGACCGTGGTTGGGGTAGGTCAGCCATTTTCTTTTTATCGTTGCAATTCTAACTTAATGGTATTATGACATCAATGGTCGAATTCTAGGTTTACGTGTCATGTGTAATGAGCTCAAAAACCCCACCAGTGCGATTAGAAATTGCGGGAACTTAGTATGAGATTATCTCATTTCATCTGGATTTCCGAATGGACGTAGAATTTGTGAATAAATATACATGCACATAAGTGTTACTACAAATATCGTCAACGTGACTAAATTTAAATAAAAAGTGGTTCTATTAGTCGAGTAAAATAGATCGAGTGTAGTAGTAACTAGATTGTTCTAAAAATACATACCGTAGTGATTAATTTAACCGATAGATTCTAGTGCTACCTACTATTATTTAAATTGAACCCAGTCAAAGTAGATAAAATGATCGTGCTCATTTTCTCAAATGTATAAAATAATGTAGTTAAAATAAACATCCATACCAAGAATGTGATACATATTAAACGTCACTGACATGCTACATAACACAATAGCTCAAAGATAATTTGAAAAATAATATGTACTTAAAAAGTGATGACATTTAACTTTCAATAACTTAAAAGCATGTTAAAGAGAGACGCTTAATAAAACATATCAATTAATAAATTATTTGAAGGTATAAAGGGCAATATGTGACATTCAATCACAATATAAAATAGCAATAAGAAAGTCTGAAACAATTTATGATGCCATGAACGTCAAAAATAAAATAATATGAAAGTTAATAAAGGCGAGTAAAGAAAACGAACAATGCAACGCTGTTGATATTTCAAGATCTTACTTTGAAATTCTAATGCAGGCAAAATATCTGGGCCATAATTTATATCCATAGCGCAGCAGGTGACTCGGACAAAAGGAAAAAAATAATAGCAATGGTACTTGCACTCAGTGGGATGCCAGTAGGAATATATTGGGCTTGCTTGAAGTGTACTGGTGTAGAAATAATCGTGTAGGTGTTAGACAAGGGTTTGAACAAAAGCCACGTATGTATTATTGAAAATAAGAACGCATAAAGTTTGTAAAACGACAGGACGCTATATTACTGAGAAACATCATGACGTGAGGTTAGGTATTTACAGAATGTACGAGCAAAGGTATGTTTTAAAAAGATTAAAAGTGATATAAGAGTAGAGAGAGAAGAGAGAGAGAGAGAGAAGAGTATTGTGGGTGATAATGACAATACTGTTAATGAGGATGGAAATTATTTACCAAATTCACAAATTTGGTTGCTCGGAAATGGTTTTCTAAATAACTAAAATCTTCCAAAACGATTGAAAGTGCGATGATTACAAAAACGACAACGCCTGGTTTAAAAATTGGTGTATTTCGCAAGGGTCACTTGCACTTAAGGGCTTTGTTCGGGATAGCCCTACATTTTGTAACAATGAGTCCACCATGACCCTTGAACTCTTTAAGTACAGATATGAGCAGTATAGTGTATGCGAGTGCCCTTCAAACTAATTGCTTTGCTACAAAGGTTCTCCTATAAAGGCCGTTATTATATATTTTAAAATGGTTGTTTTGGTATAGTTTATGACCATTATAACAGTAAATATTAGTACTAGTTAATATTAATATAGCGGTAAAATCATTGTAGTATCATAAAAATGGCACGTTATTAATCTTGTAGAGGTTTTTCATAAAATATTATTTAAATAAACACAGCTGATTCAAAAAGTCGTTGTATATATGCGTTTACACCTACTCCAGATGCTCTCTAATTGTTACAATTTGCCTTTTCAAACTTTACGTTTCATGTAAGTAAAACTTGTGTAATGATGCTGGTGTTACCACACCGTGGCATAATTTTAGATTCACAAACTACTGTACCAACAGATGCGAGCCAGATAATGAATACAGGGCAACTTAGTATATTACGGAAGTCAGTAAAAAGGTGAATAAAATAAACTTTACCATTGGTTAGTGATCTATAGGAAGATTATTCTAACACGACCGTGTACTGGATGTTTGAGATGTGGCGGCTTGCTGAATGGTACACATTACTATAGTTTAACATTTATGAGTAACGTTATAAGTATATCGTAACCTCATATGGAAAAAGTTACATTTAAATATTTTCAAGATAGAAAATTTTAATATATCATGGTTTTATGTATTAACATACTCATAACTTCTGTACAAAGAAATTGAATTATTCGCAGTCGTCCTATTTTTAGATAGCTTATACGCCTTTGTGATTCACTATGTCGTCGTAAAGGGTCCAAATGATATTTCGATATAAGAATAAAATTGGACCCTATGCTTCTGGAAATACGGTTTTATTTGACTGTGAGGTTTATTAAGGCAATAAATAATAATGGATCGTCTCTGGCCTTGGAGAAATTAGTCAGCATGAACAGAGCAGTAAATTGTGAATTAATGTCTTGATGTGACAGTAGACGCATATTACGATAACTTGACTTTATGATTTTGCTGGAGAAATAAATAGACTAAACTTTACATGAGCTTTCATCTTACATTTCAACTAAGCTTGACATATTGCAACATATTTGTATAAATAACATGCGACAGTTGGTCGTTGAAAAGAATCCGAAAATGGCGGTTGTGAATTTTGAACTTTTTTCGTACCCGTGTATTTTTGAATATATATATTTCAATGTATAATAAGGGTGGGTTATAGTGTTCGTGAACGTGCACGAGTGTTGGCAAATGGTTCCAAGTTTTATAACCATGCCTTTTCGTTTTCTCTTCAAGGCTTCCTAGAGCCTTCAGTAAAATATCCACTATTTTACTGTGGCGTTTTGACTGACAAAATAAGACTTTGACGTGACACAACCGTACAAAATTTTCACTTGACATTGGCAGAATTATCGCTAAAAAGCGATAGCAGGCCTTTAAACGAAGAGAAAAAAACATGCGACAGTTGCTATCCTTCCACTTTTTAATACTAAGTACTCTATCTGGATTATATACTGGCCGCAATGACCAATAGACACAGTCTAAATGCTCCAAGCTCACTACCGGTAGGTAGCGTACCTAAGCAGCATTGCCCCGTTGAAATGCTGGCATTTAGCTGTCTATTTCTTAAATTATTATTTTTTATTAAAATATTTTTTACGATCAATACCAATCCTATCCTATTATATTTGCTGGGATAGCCTACAGTTTGTTGGTAAGTACTAACCACTATAATCTATTCGAGCAAAGAACTGTAATTTTAAGGAGTTGCATATTAAATTGCAGTTTAAAAGACGTTTAAAAGCAGTATAATAATAGGACACGTCGACTAATTTAGAGCATGTTGCTGGTACCATTGCGTGTTGTATGAAAAATAAACGAAAATACTGGTATCGCATATGGTAAACTGCATTTACAAGGTATTGAGCATTAAGTGATAATTTGCTTAAATTAAAAAGCTTTACGTGAACATTCATAATATTCATGCGTAATTTCATTACTAGATTTACCATATGATTATATCCCGAGGTGTTGGACCTTCATATAAAAATTACTACCTACGCCCCGCGGTTTTACCCAAGTGGTGAAGATTGTGTAACTTTCTTAATTTTTTCATTCATAAGAACCTCCTGACAAAAAGAATTAGCGAAAATGTGCCATCGGTCGTCGACGTCATTAGTCGAAGTCATGCATGAGGCGATGACAAGGGATATAGAGATTCATATTTATACAGGGCTACAGGAAAAATTGTGCTAGATCCGTTAAGGGCGTGGAGTACCCATAATTTCTGACTTATTTCACTATTTATGAAACACCCTTTTTTGAGGGGAGGAAATGCCCTCGCACTTACCCCGTGGTGGCAGGGGGTATGTGTATGGGTAACCCCCCCCCCCCCCCCGTGACTGCCAACTCGCGCTCCCCAAACATGATAAACATAATAAATATTGGTAGCCTGAAAATCGGCAACTTTCAATAAAAAAGTCAAATATCTCGAAAAGGGTTAAGTTTAGGCTAGGGTGTTTCACAGTGAAATAAGTCAGAAATGATGGATACTTCACGCCTTTAACGGATCTAGCACGATTTTTCCTGTAACCCTGTATATACAGATAACGCAGCTAGGCGATCATGGAACTTTATTAAAACCAATACAAGAAGAAACTTGTACGGAATGGACAGTTTTCATATGTAGTTTATGTTCATAGTTACATAATTTCAAATTAGGAATGAAATTTATCTTGTTGCAATGCAGTAAAAGTTCCGATCGCCTGCTGGTCGATCATGTAACTCGATTGCAACCGAAAGAAACAAAAATTTGTATGGATTTGACAGTTTGAATACGCAGTTTATGTGTATAGTTAGTATGGAAATTTCTCCTGTTGCATTGCAATCGAAGTTTCGTGATCACCTGGTACCTACTGACTTGTAGAATTACGAGAGTTTCGTAGGGGTTAATTGGTAACCAAACTTTATAAATAATAATAATAATAATGTACAGAATTCATTATCCATAACATTATCTTAATAATTCTCAAGCAGTAAAGATCGCGACAAAGTGACTTAAATAAAGTCTTAAGTATAAGTCTTATCTATTGAAATCCAGTAACACTTTTGACCTTATTACATTTTATAAACAACCTCTACATACACAAAGTTACGCTAAAATGTGAAAATAAAGTCAAGTAAAACAATTATGATAACGATACTGCAGTTGACAGTACAGAATATCAATCATTCAACAGTTTTAAGCACATCGCCTAAAACTAAAGATGCCACTATTTATTTACAACTCGATTTGACTAAGAAGCTGTTTGTATAAACATTGTAATTGCCTTTTAGATATATTTTAGTACTCATAAAATGTGTAGAAAGAACCATAAAGTTTTTTTAAATGATATTTAATGATGTAAGTCGTTCGCCTGATGTTAAGCGACACGGCCGTCCTTTACAGAACAGGTGTACCTATCTAAAGAGAAGTTAAGAAACAGCTAAAAAAAGCTAAAAGATTATAGATTACAAAAGCAAAGTTTTGGCAAAAATAGGACAACTAATACACAAAATTATACAATAACCTATTCAAAAGAAATTAAAATTTAAAAGTAAAAGAACATAAGAAGAGAATAGGTACCTATGTTAAAGTGATGTTTTGTATCGGTAAATTTTTTACGTGTATTTTGTATTACGAAAATCACAAGTATAGTAGAAAAAAAAAGAGCTAGTAAAACAGTAGAATAAGTATATTATACACCACTAAATAATTCAAGCATTGAAAATGATGCTACATCAACTCGTATAGGAAGTTTCATAATAGAAAAGCGTAATTTCACAGCGGAGTGCTTTTGAATAATTAACAGCATTATTATAGTGAAAGTACGGTAAACAATAACAGCCCGTGTGTTGCGTATGCTATTCGAGGTAACAAAACGAGTTTTAAACGATATGAAATAAATAAATGAATTTATGGACACTTGTATAAAAAAAATTGCTGAACTCAAGCAAGTAGTATAATCAAATTTGGTTTACGTACTTATTATCGCAAATTTATATTTTGTATATGGACTAATAAATTGAATTAAATACTCCAGAAGAGGAAACGCATAAGTCCTGCAGTGATATAGTATAGGCTAAGGATATAAACAAATAATACAATAATCATATATACACAAATAAACTTAAATTAACACACAAAGACACTTGCAGATGGGTACGTCCTTCTAGATATGAACACGGCATACTTAATTAAATTTAAGTAATTTAGCAAATTTAAGTAATGATAAAAAAGTATGATGATAATGACGAATACATCAGACCGCTATAAACGTTAATTACCTACGTAATATTGCGACTGAGAAGATATTATTGATACTATACTAGAGCATTTACATAATGATTTCACGATTACACATTCACATTTTTCTAGAATTTATAGTTTACACAATGTTGCTCGCTCGTCTCATACTCCCATTTCAGACAGAACACAATCATTATTACTTATTCCACCGACATTGAATATGTTTTTATTATATGAGCTCTGACCATATATAGAACGATACATGACTAAACGACTAATATCCAGATCAATGCTAACATTACCAAGTACCGAGCAATCAAAGCTTTTCCATCGGATGCCATTAGGAATACCAGCTTGCAAATCTAACGATAAATTCACCTTTACATTTTCCGGTTGAGATTGCTGTTATTTATATTCCTGTTCATAGAGAAGCTGGATATAAACATTGGAGTTTATTCGATAGGATTTGATACAGTCGATTCGTTGACAAACGTACCGATGTGTAAATCTTCCGATTCGACGATAAGACTACTAAGAATGTGATGATGTTTAGTTAATTCTGTATCTGATGTTTAATTAATTGTATTTTTCATGTTGTCTGATGTTAAGCGTTGCGTTTAATGCCCTAAATTATCTAAAGACGCATAGTACTGAATTTGTTTGACATGATTTAGTAAGTAGGTAATATTGTTACTCTTTCAAAAAATCTTGAGCTCAAGTATATGCGTTTTTACCAGATATACCGATGATGGACATTGTTTATTTTGCAGCGTTCACAAAGCGGCAAAAGTCACAAATACTACAATACTGTCACGTAAAATAGGTTATTAGCGATTGCATGGCTAAATTGTATTGAATACATGGGCTAGACTGACAAGTCGTTGTGCCTTTTATAGCAACTATAGCAACTATAGAAAAGAGCTAGTTAAAATATCGCAGAAAGTTCTATTAAAGAGTATTATAAAAAATAAACCTGGTGCCCCATTCATATGTCTCAAAGCTGTGGTCATTTAATTGAAGTAGCCAGCATTCCTGATCTCTATAACGCGGATAAAGTAGCAGCTATATTTAGAACGAGCGATGCAAATAGCATCGTATTGTGTAATTAATATGACTGAAATTATACTAGCAGAAGCGTAATGAAAAGTAATGTGCTGTTGTAAAAAGGCTTATCATAAATTAGAAAAAAAAGTACATCAATTTGAACCTAATTCCAAAGAGATAAGGATTAATAACGATTAACAAGATTTATGTTAAGAAGATCTAGACAATTATTCATCAGTACGGCGCGTCGTCGAGCTGCTTCTAATTATTAACAAGAATAAAATGATGCTGCATACAAGTAGTAAATTTTTTTTAAGGCCATTTTCTGCAGTGTAGATTGAATATGTGATAGAGAAGTTTTATGTGCTATAGAAATAAGCATAGCTACATGGTCTTAGGCATAAAAAAGACGATAATATGACTTTGAATAGAACAAAACAGTTGTTGTAAGGCAACAGCTGGTAAGTCACGTCATAGGTTGGATACCTACCTAGTCCATAAACTCTGCCACCAGACACACGTACTTAGAAGCGACCAGACAAGATTAGAATTTTATCTGATTCAGTTTTTGTTTCAGATGGATGTTGCACTGACACAAAAAAATGTAGGTGCTCTTGGATTCACGAAATATAACAGTTTGTATTCTCGGGCAGACCTAGAGCATTTTAAAATCCAATTTTTCTCTACAATATTGTTATCTTTGGACACAATTTACAGACCATTAGTTTTGAACGAAACGTGAATATAATTCAGAATAACATCCTGTTGGCCTTGTCGTGATATAAAAATTGTTTTGTATTATTGTCACTAATTATTAGTTTATGCACAATTTTAGCTCTATTTTTCCAATATGGAAAATTTTGTGAGGTTAATGTAAATCTCGTAAATGCAATGTGAATTTTAGAGATAGACTACGGTAATTTACGAAACCGGCATTATTTCATCGTATTCGCGCAAAACATTGATGTTTCTGAGCATATTAAACCGCACATCGTTATCGATCCACCTGTTTTTAATGCAAACACAATTGGCAGCTTTATTGTTATGCAAACAGATATTGATTTCACTTGTTCCGTTGCCGTTTATTTCATAATGGTTGTCCATGATTCAGCGCTTACGTCAGGTGTGCGAACCACGTGTTGAGCATGAGTGGTGTCAGTTTTTGAGGATGGTCACAATTTAAAAGTCAGAAGGGCAACAGCCACAGAAATGTTAACTTTAGTAAATACAACTCCGATTTACAGACAAGTTTGGAAGTCCTCACTGCACCTACATTAATAGTGAAGTTTTAGAGGAATTATATTTCTATCAGTGAAGTTATAATAGGTGTATATAACCACAAAATTGTGGTAGCCCGCAGAAGTCACAAAAAAGCAGTTCAAGCTGAATAACATTAAAGTTATAGACCTCAACAAGATTTTAACGTTCCAAGATACTAAAATAAAGACACTTAAACATTAGTAGTAATTATAAATGTGTCAGGAACACATAGTGACCAACGGCGACGACTCACAACCACTTGCAAATGTGCGAATAGAATTTGCAAATGTGTGAATGACTTATGCAAACTTATGGTAATAGAACGTGATAAAATGCTAATCTATCTATTTACACAGACTGATTGTTTGTTTAGAATAAACGTCAATGTGCGGGTTCTGATGAATGGACAATAGGATTCGATATGGTTTTCTTGATCGAAGATCTAGTAAAGTGACAACTTACGACTTAGTTATGTTAAATCTCTTGATCATTTTTTTTTAATGACCTTAGAGTATTTCCATAAAAAGATTTGAATTTACAGGAAAATTAATTAACTTCAAAAAGCACAGGTGAATAAATTATTTGAAAGAAAAACTATGGAGTAAAGTGCTTGCTTGGACTTAACAAACAGAACAAATCAAGGTAACTTATAAGATAAACTTTATTATCCGCTCATTGAAATTACAATTTATTTAGGAAATGTATTACGTGTGAATAAAAACGACTTAACGCATAGTTTAACGCCCCAGTTGCAAATAAACAGTACAATGGTGTAAGCAGACATGATAATCGAGTTGTCAAACAGAGCGCAAACTGAGCGGAAGTGGTTAACGTAGCAGTAGTTGATGCTAATTTTGTTAAGTTGGCTACTCTGTGTCAGAGGAAAAAGTAAGACAAACGTGAAGCTTCCATTAATCACTATGTAATGATAATACTAGGTCTTTACCTATGAAATTGCCGTTTTGTTTGAAAAAAGTTAAAGTATTTTTTTTTCGAACTTATTTATTTCTTTTATTCAAAGTAATCACCCCTGCAATCAATGCATCTTTGCCAACGCTGTGGCAGTTTATGGATGCCCTTCTTGAAAAAATCAGCAGGACGGGAGACAACAAACTCTTCAAAGGCGTTTTGTACTGCCTCTCGGGAATTGAATTTTTTTCCCGCTAAAAAGTTGTCCAAATTTTGGAAAAAGTAATAGTCGGTAGGCACAAGATCTGGTGAGTATGGCGGATGAGGGAGAGCTTCCAAACCCAACTCATGCAGCTTAGAGACGGTCTGTTGTGCAGTATGGGGTCGCGCGTTGTCGTGAAGTAGCAGTGGAGACGACCGATTGACCAAAGCTGGTTGCAGACGTGCGAGTTTCGCCATCATTGTGGTCAGTTCTTCAATGTACACATCTGCAGTAATGCTCTCGCCATTTTGTAAAAAGCTATGATGAATGACACCAGCACTAGACCACCAAACTGTGACCATCACCATTCTAGGGGTCATTTTTCGTTTTGCACATTGCTTTGGTACCGAACCAGGATCTAACCAACTTGCTGAGCGCTTTCGATTGTCAAAAAGAATCCATTTTTCGTCACACGTAACAATTCGGTTCAAAATTCCTTCATTTCTGTGCCTGTTAAGCAGCGCAAGGCAAGTCTCGACGCGTACGTTGCGCTGGCGATCGTTAAGTTCGTGGGGCACCCATCTATCAAGCTTTTTTATCTTGCCAATCTGTCGCAAATGGACCAATATTGTTTTGATGCTAACATCAAAAGCTGCTGCTAGCTCAGCTGTAGATTGAGATTCATCAGCTTCCACAATCGCCTTTAATTCATCATTGTTGACCAAAGTTTCCGGACGACCACGAGGTTCATTTTTCAAGTCAAAATTCCCAGAACGGAACCGAGCAAACCAATAACGGGTTGTACGTTCGTTTGTACAGTTCTCTCCGTAAACGTCGTTGATGTTACGTGTCGTTTGTGCCGCGTTGGTGCCACGACGGAACTCATATTCCATAATTACACGAAATTTCAAAGTATCCATTATGAGGAAAAATGTTGAAATGTAATGAAAATACAACGCTAATCAATAAACAAAAGACTTATATTGTAAATAGAATGTCATATTTTTAAAACAAAATTAATTTGAATTTAGAATTCATAGCCAATCAAAACTTTTTTTTGTTT
Source organism: Ennomos fuscantarius (assembly GCA_905220475.3). Lineage (NCBI taxonomy): Eukaryota > Metazoa > Arthropoda > Insecta > Lepidoptera > Geometridae > Ennomos > Ennomos fuscantarius. The sequence goes on from HG992027.1 coordinate 14,118,705, forward strand.
GAAAAAGTCTGTACTGCAATACGGCAATTTCATAGGTAAAGACCTATTATAATTAATACATGAATTAGCCTCTCGGGATAAGATACGCAAGAAAAAGTAATTTCAAATTATATAGTGCTGTAATATTCGCGGAAATACCTACCTAGATAGAATTTCAGACGTGGATAACATTTTTACAAATAAAATATTTTGTCGAAATTCGATACTGTGCATGTTAAAAGAATGGTTGCAATAATATTAAATACTACTATATTTTTTGATTTACAAACTGTACTTTACAAATGCGAGCAATTCTTAACTTCATTGCTTTATATAAGTCATGCGATATAAGAGACTGTTTAATTGTACAACGTATGACAATACTCATGGTTGAAAATAGAGTAATGACTTCATCAGTCACCGAGTGACAGAAACACGATGTTTTGATGTTATTTAAATTGCCGCATTGCATTAAAGTCCTGTAAAAGTTGCCCGATGAAATCTGTGGCATCATTTTCCGGTTAGGAACTCTTGGCAGAAATGTAACATCATTGTGGTTCAAGGACATACCAGAGAATTTCTTCATAGTACTTAAGTGTCTATGTAATGGTATCTTAACTAGTAAAATACCATAAAAGAAAAAGAAACTAAGAAATTGAAACAGGCTATCAAGAGTTTGGCGAAAGAAATTGAGTACAGTTGTCAAAGCAAACAAGGAAAAGAGTCCCAATAAATAACGAATATATTTGTGTTTCTGCATTACTGGTTCTTACACGAAACTATAAAACTATAATTCCTACTCTTTCTTAACTGTTAACTTAAGTGATAGCGCAAGCCAAAAAGACTTGAAATAGACTAATGTGTTTGATTTATAAACAAGATTACTTTAGTTTTGTCTATGTTTTAGGGAACTGTAGGAATTGTTAAAAAACTACGTGGTTACTAAGTTTGCTGTAAATGAGTAGAAATTAAGGCTATAAACATAAACAAGCATAAAGTTTAATACATAAATTTAATTTTTAACACCTAATATATTTACTAGGGTAAAGCAATCATATCTTATGTTAAAATTAACATCATTAATGTACCCTGTAATATGCTAATAATAGTATGCTAATACCATACAATTAACAATCTCGGTCAAATGAAACTTTACTGCCTCTTTTATTTATACGTTAATTTTGCTAAGTTTAACAAGTGCGTGAACCAGTAGGTTACTTCTTCTACTATTCAGAGTTGGTTCTTAATAGATCTCGTCGACGGTTTTGGGTAATGTCATTTTCTGTCTCATATTCACCAGCGCAGAAAGATAGTAGTGAGATCGAGCCATATTCGTCTCTTTTTTCCTCATCAATGTTACTTTTGAAAAATGTTCTGTATAGTGAACTCGATCATTTAGTACCAACTTTAAAGGAGCACCTTTATTGTCTTAATTTCCTAGGATCCCACATCGGGGCAGCGGCGTCGTCTCCGTTCTATTCTGTCTTTGGCGGCTCGCTTCACCTAAATCCAGGTCTTGCCAATGTTCCTCGCCTCTAGGATCACTAATCATCACTAGGTCTGCTTGTGGCGACCACGTTTGTACCAACCATGCGGGTTCCAATCCAGAGCTTGTCTAAGGTTGCGGTTGTTAACTTGTTATATCACACATCATCATAACTACTCGTTATTATTCTACCACTTTAAGTTACCTAAGCTCACTTTATTATTTAATTATTTTTACTGCGAGACAGTTTAACTAATTAAGTTTTTGTTTGTAGAGGAAGCTGTCTGTCACGGTGCAGTATGTTAAGGGCGTTGACTTGATCTTGCATAACTACCACTTGAATGATTTTAACTAAGTGTTTGTTGCTCAATCGGTTAGTTTTATTTTGATTTCATCAGTCATTTTATATTTGCTTTTTTGACTGTCACGAAAACAAACTTGAACTAGTTTCAAGAAGTAGTTAAGTAAACTAAAAGTCCTGGCTGCGGTAGTAGTGGATGAACGTGTATGCAATACAAAAACAATAAAATAAGAAGAAGAGATGCTAACGTATAAAAACATAATACTTATTCCGTATTCGTTATCCGTAACTAAGCTGATATGCAGGCAGTTTATTATGTTATTATTTAGAAGATTTAGAAATAAATCAAACTTAATCTAATATTAATTTTGTGAATGACAAAGAAAATGTGAAACATTTCTAAATTATCACGCCGCGTAATTTCGATTTCCTTAGGTCGCGGTATTGTGAACGATTTGTTAAAACATTTCGTGCCGATTTCTTTCAGCCACTAAGTGTTCTCGTTTAAGCTAATTAGAGCACGAAAGGAAAAATAAAAGTTCAATGCCCTAGAGCGAAGCTATTGATCATATCATAATATTAATGACCGTAGATTTTACAAAGAGATATTTTATTTCCACGTGAAGCATTTCATGATTAGTTATAGAAAATATAAATTGTTTTTTTTTTGTTTATTTAAGTTTGATCAGTTGCCATGTTTTTGTTTTGTATAATTGTTAATTAAAATTTGCCTTCGCTTAAGCGTCATCTATGAACGTTGTTCCATTGTGACTCGATGTGATAAAAATTATTATAAAAGGTTTATCTTGAAACCTGCAATTTATAACGTTGGTTTATAATTTTAAACTCCAAGTTAAAAAAAAAATCTATTCTGCTTCCATAATAATAATGATTTCGCTTTTTATATTCAAATATAGATGTGAATGATAGGTGCAGATTCTATAACATGAATGATAATTGTCACCTAATGATCAGTTAATGCCAATGAATGTATTATGAGGTTAAATATAAAAAGTAAGGTTAAAGCTAACTAAAGATTAAGCCTAATCACTGTCAGACTAAACGACTTCAATAGCAAAGATCATCAACCTGCCTTGGAAAAGCAACAAAGACAGAAAAAAACACTTAACACCTGAATAGACCCCATCAATCAAGCAAGTTGTCAAGAGTTTTTATTCACTATGAAGTTGCATCAAATACTTTCACTGAGGTAGAATTATGATGATAAACTTAACTCTTAACTCAGATGGTATATCTGATGGTACTGGATGGTATGGTCCAAAATCATACGTTAAAGTTAGATATAAAAATCAACATTAAGGTTTCAAATATTACAAATAAGCGTTATCTACATAAATAATTTAATCACAAACCTATTACTGAAATTACTGCAAAATGAGACTCATAGAAACATCTATGAGATACATAAAAACAAGAGAAATATAAATGAGGTCACAAATAATCAACTAAGTTTGTTTCATAGTTGATAAGTAGTTCATTACTTATTCATTGTGGTGAGAAGTAATACAAATAATTGGCACAAATTAGTAGTTAACTTCAAACTAAACCATTATTAGTCAGTCAGTGAACCAGTCCAATAAAAATAAACTTTGCCAACCGGCCGCAGTCGAGCCTATGTCCTGAATCACAAATCTAACAGTTTCGGCGATGAATACAAATGGACATAAATACAATGACATGTGACTCATTAGGAGGGAAAGCTTTATAGTAGTGTAAAATTTTAAACCCAGATGACGGAAAGGAGATCTGCAATGTTGTAATAGTTTCGCGACAATCAATGTTATGATTTCTATAATAATGAATAAAAACTTTCTAGTGCTTTTACGATTTCATTATTTTAAGTATTCTGATTTTGAATTTTGCCTTCGGACTTGGATAAATTTGGATGATTTGCGTCTTAGAATTTCATATGTTATATCTAGAGATTATCATATTTCATATCATTATTTTTTGCCTCTCCATGACCATTGATTAAAGATTTATGAAACAATTTTGCTTCTTACTCTTTTTCTTATAAAAGATAATTCAAATTGATTTCACCTTCAGTGTTCACTTCAGTTCAGTGTTCATACAACTTACCGAGATTATTGGGATATATGATTTAGGTGCAGTCTTATTCGTTACACTAATTTTGCATACGTACCTGTAACAAAAAAACCATCATTAGAAAATTAGAAGCTTTATTTTGTTAGGCCCATTGCACACTGGCTTTCCAAAAATTGTACCTAACCTTAAAAATTGTAATAACCTTATGTTGATTTTGTGATTACGACTCCGCCTTAACTGTAGAACTGAAAACTTTCAACTGTTATCATCTTGTCATAAAGATAATACAGATGGTAAACAAACAACCATCTTACACCAGAATTATTAGTGTGATTACGACAATCCGTATTTTAAACACAAACAATCGAGAATAGAACTAGATTTGAATTCTATTTCAGTACAAATACTAATCAATAACGGATCTCGCAATCCGCCGTTAAATGGTAGTAGGGTTGCCAAATGAAGGAAGAAGCCGCGATTGCGGATTTATTGATGTAAGGTCTTTCTCACCTAAGTATTATAGCCTATGACTTCGAAATTTTAGATTCTAAAACTTGGAGATTTTTTTTGATCTGTTTATGTTTTTGAAAAATTATGAATATATACGTTTTGGGATTGGAGATTTTGAGGTTAGGTTTTAACGGACTGGACGTTCAAAGTTTGAAACCTGTAATATTAGCCTTTGATTATTAAATAATTTTATAGTAAAAAATTTGTGGTCTAATATTTGGATGAATTTAAGCAATTAGTTTGTAAACCAAAATAGGTACAACTAAACACTCTTATTAAAGAGTCGTTTAGTTCAATTATGTAACTACAAAACACCCTACTAAATAAATCAATCGTCTGGTTAACTGGTTCAACAGTGTTTAGCGTCAAATCACTCTTCATTAGGGTATCAGTAACCGTCAGTCAAAGTAAACATTAGCGTCTGCAGTAAACCACCAGATAACTAACTAAACAGAATCAAAGTTACTTAGCCATAATAAGTTACCTTAGAGAAACCAGAAGTTAAGAACTCCGTCAAGTCGAATACAAAAGAAGATGTTGCTTTTCATACTTAAAAAAAGAGCGTAGAACATATATTATAAGCATTATAAACCAGACTGGACCTGGCAATAATGTTGGCAGATTTCTAGCGGAACGTTATTACACCTTCGAAGATATCGTAGCATGTAAAGACATGTTTTAACGTTGCTGCTAGAACACACTTATATGCTTAGTAATAAGTGTGTTCTAGCCGTAAGCAGTAGTCGGGTAACCGTTTTCCAATTATTAAAGGCTTTGTAAGTATGACTCTCCTAACATTTGATCTACCAGTCTACCCATGTATGGAGAAAGGCATACCTTTTAATGATATTAAGCACTATGTCATAAAACATAGCACTATGAATACAACTTATTAGTCTATTGTTTGTAGTCATTCATTTCATTAGTATGACTAACAAATTTCATCACTCATATACTTGGAATAAAAAAATGGAATAATAAGCAAAACCTGAACTGTATAATTCAGAAACAGATGATATCACGTGTTGCGTGGAAGATTGCAAAATATCAGCGAACCAACCGAGTAGAAAATATTTAGAAATTATGCCAGCATTCGATGCAATTATTGTTACTAAATCAACTGCGTGTAATTCATTCATCGTGACCGACGTAATAATAAGTAATGACATCAAAATATGGCCGACTAACCAAAATTGTTTTTCGGTCGGAATAAGTAATTTATTATTTTATTTTTCGTGCTGGGTTGAATGCCTTTATTTTAGAGGGATCCAGATATATTCGAAACAAAAAAGATCATCTTAAAGATAGATAAAAAGAAAAGATACTCTTTATCGAAAACACCACACCCTGTAAGAACAGGAACAATAGGTAATATACAATAGATATAAGTAGATAGATCGGTAACAGATGAGATCAAATGGTTTGAAAAAAGTTATGAGAAATTATATTACATTAGTTTATAAAAGAACTCTTAGTTCCAAGTTATACGTGGTCAGTACCATGATATATGTAATGAGAAGCTACTAGTAATCAGCATTCAGAAATAATTCGACCTTAAGAACTTTTTCAAATAAATGCTTCAATTAGTGTGCGTATTCAAGTTATTTAATTCAATTAAAGACTAGCGGGCGGAGATGGTACTAAAAGTTGTTAAAAGGATTATCGAAGCTTGTTACAATTCACGTAAAGGTAGGAAAAGCAGTTGGATGCAAACCTAGTAAAAGTTCACTGATAATTAAAGCCTTTTTGGCTTACAAAGTTCAAGCTATTGATATCGAGAGTCAAATCAAAGAAAATCGTTCTGGACTAAGAAGAACATTTTGCCATAACATCATTCCAGCTTATGCCAAGTTATCATCACTTTAAACAGTGCCGTATCCTGGTTCTGTTTCATCGATACGGTCCGGTTACGAAATATTTATGGCATCAGACTTCCAAGATGTTTTGACGACATCAATCACCGTCATCGACAGATCCAACCTAAGCTACTGTAGAGCTACTGAAACTAGTATTATTGATTAGGGACCTTGAAAAGAGGTATTTCTTTTTTAGGCTTATGGACCGTAATAATAAAAACAAATTAAATTGTTCACAGAAATGTGAAAATGAGTTACAATCAAAACGAAAACGTCACGCTATAACCCGCGCGGCCGACAACGCAGTTTGCGCCGGTTCGATCCAATCTTTAGAATAATCTACGTTTCAGTTTTAAAACTGCCATGCTAACAAGCCGTATCTTTTGACTCAATCCAATTCAATATATCAGAACAAATTACGATAAATGCGACAGAATGAGAAAACTATAAGGTTTCAACTCGTCGAGTAATCTGAAAGCCAACAAGCACTATTAAGACAATTCTTACGCAACAAAGGCGTAAATGCGTATAACACGTCGGAAGCGGCTGTCTGATTCCGTTCCTGAAAAGATAAAGTTCTAAAAACTTGCCGGCAAAAAGCGGCTGTTCCGTAATGCTCATTGGGGTATAACAAAATAATCTGGCGTTCTACATATTACGGTAGCAGTAAGGATATTATATATATACTTTTTAAACTTTCGCGACTTGAACTCATATTGTAAAGATAAAACAGGTCTATTCAGTTTATTAATTTATCAAACGGGTTTATTATACAGAAATTATCGAAATGTTATTTTTACTAACCTCGAGGTTTCGACCAAGTTTCATTGGCCGTGTTATGTATATAACAATGTAACTTGGTCGAAACGTCGAAGTTAGTCAAAATAATGTTTTGATAATTTCTGTACGCGAATAGACCCGTTTTATCTTTGCAATATGAGTAAGGACTACAATAGTCGAATCGAATTTACTCGCACAGCCATAAACTAACTTTTACTTACTAACTTTAACTTTAGGCCATTAATAGGGCAAATAAACAAAAAAATAGGTACCTACCTACAATGCAAAAGCATTTTGCAGAGCAGCAAAATTTAAATATAAATGTAAATGTAACGGCACAACGAATAAGCATTGCAATTCAACGGGGCAATGCTGCCAGCATGTTGGGTACGCTACCTTCTGGTAGTGGGCTGGAGCATTTGGACTGTCTATAGGTCATCACGGCCAGTATATAGTCCAAATGTTTCTTTTTTTTTGTAGTAGTAGGTAGTGTTTAGTATTAGTTATTAAATCATTGTAGTATTTAGAAAATAAAGGCAATTTGCCATGTTAGAACACAATGTAACTATACAGATGACATAATAAGAAACCATAGAAAAATAAAATTCAAATCAAGCTAATTTCCTTACATCGACGTGCTAAGAAACCAGTATTCGCAACAGAATGCCGGAAGCTATTCAAGAGGAAGGGGTGGCTTATTTTCGTAACACTTTGATATTCAAATTAAAAAGGCTTTGGCAAAAACTCGGATAAAATTCGCGCTTCTTTAGCTCCATCTCTCTTGCCCCAGTAATATAAGAAACGTGACTCTTTTCTTTCTATCATCTCAACTTCCGTTTTCCTCACCAGCTTACACTCAAGTCAAGCGTGAGTAAATAAGTTTTACATCAATTAGCAAAAAAAAAAAAATTTGTCGTTTAAGATATTAGACGGACGAACAAGACTGAACGTTTACGTAACGCCACGGCACAGATCAAACAAAACTCATTGACAAAACAATTACCAAATATTGACATTGTGTGTTGAATTGATTTCTCGCTACGGTATAGTATAGTTTACTCGTATATAGATACCTATTGGTGTACGCGGGGGCAATTCGTGACTAATTTGTCACGTCATTTGAGCTTGGTTATACGAACAAAATAATTGTTATGAATGTTACGATTTATAATGATTTAGCTTTGAAAAATAATGAAGCATTGGCAAATAATACAAACGCTATCAAATAAATCGTGGAATAAACGATTCGTGTTACATTACATTATTATACATGAAATTAAAATATGAAAACCAGAGATTTCTTAAAACTATAATAATTTAAGTAAAAATGTACACTTGCAAGTTTGATTAGAAAATAATTGATTAGTTAAATAAAAATAAAATATTCCATGATATACCAATCATAAATAGTATAATCATTTTACGTACTAGTAGTGTGTAAATTAAAATCATTAAGGACGCGTCATAGCATGTTTTTTACACAAAGCTCTATTTAAAGTTGAAAATCGCAGGTCATATTAATGTCAAATAAATACTTTATCTAGTTATTCCTGTGGAACACAAGTCTAGCTACTTAATATTTTATTAAATAATTTGTAAAAATGTGTTGTTATTGCTAAAAATTTGGAGAACTGCGTTTAATAAGTATTTTTTGGGGTTACAACAATTTTATTGTAGACAAACAAAAGTACTTAGTGAAGGTTTCTTTGGTCATTCCTGTTTTTTGTTTTATTTTCTATTTAAAAAAGTTCGTTCATATGATTGACAGCTTCTGTGGTGTGGTGGTTGAGCAGGTCGGCTCATATCCCGGAGGTGGCAGGTTCGATTCCCGCGGCAGGACAAGTATTTGTGCACAGAAAAAAAAAGCGCAACTACTTGTACTGAGTCTGGGTGTTGTGGGACCATTGTCCTTGTAATTCCTGGGTCCCTAGACACAGAGAATCCTAGTTAAGGTCCAGGATCTATGTATGTGATCGTTGGGCGTTATTATTATTATTATATATGATTTAGACACGTCACGTCACATAGTGACGTAAAAAAAGTGCTTTTTATTATTTTGGGCTTATATCGCGCCTTAAGTATTTGGATTTGGTAACACAAGTTTTTATTTATCAATGTTACTTTATACAATGACAAGGTCCTTCAACCAAATAAAATTTCTGTAGCACGATGCGCATAAATCGTTACCGAAATTGATTAATCTTCGGTGCACGGCTGCGGATGTAAATATGGCCTATCTAGGATATTAATGTGTACAGATAAAACATTATGAGGAAGCTAAAGGTTAACAGATAGCGTTACCGTATTACGTACGAGTGAGTTCATTCATTAGTGAACGATTAATCTTGCTCAGAAGCATTTGGAAGCAAGTTGGAGTAGGTTGTGAGAAAGATAATGCGTTTCCGTTAGTTGCATAATATGGAGATTCACACGGAAGATGAGATAACAGTTTTAGCGCTGATTAAGTTGGCAGCCTCTGTGGTGTGGTGGTTGAGCAGGTCAGCTCATAACCAGGCGGCGGGTTCGATTCCCGCGAAAAGACATATATTTGTGCGCAAAAAAATAAAGCGCACATACTTGTTCTGAGTCTGGGTGTTGTGGGACCATGGTCTTCGTAGTCCCTAGACAAAGGGAATCGTTAGGGTCCGGGATCTATGTTTGTGATCGTTGGGCGTTATTATTATTATTACTACTTCAACCTATTCTGTGGTTTGATCGCCAACTGGGCGCATAAAAGATTTATTATTATCATTAGCATTTTCTCATCTTATATATATATCTTACATCATCACATGTAAGAATATTTATGAGGCTTTTTAGGTTGAATAAAATAAGGGCGACAGGTTATCGATATTGATCGAGACTTTATAAAACCAGTTTTAAGCAATTATTGCATCATAAATCATATAGATCTGCATTGTCACACTAACTTGGATGAACATGAACTGCTGGGAGGTGAATTAACCTGTAAACCACATGGTACATTAGGACAATGCAGTAAATAACTAAAGCCTTTTCCATCCTCAAAAGTAAAAGCTCATAAACAGCGAACGAGCACGCGACATTGTCACGACTGTACCAGTAAAGAATGATGTACCAGCGGAGGAGGTGGATCTAGAAATGGATGAGCCATTGTGATGTCAGGCGCGCGCTCCGTATTTCCCGGTGATAAATTGCTACTTAGGATTGGGCTACAGTTACTGTTGTTGTCTACCTATTGGCGATACAAAAATTCTGCTGGTAGATGTGTATAATGTTTTTTGATGGTCTATTATTTTGACGATATATTTTATGTGATTTATTATGTAAGTAGTATGTTTCATATTTATATCTTCTAAATATTTATAATATTTAGAGGATAAAAATATGAAATATATGTTACAAGCTATTACTATTATTTTTAAGCTATGCTTTTAAAATCTATACATTTAAAGTTCAAAGTCCTGACTGACTTATATATCAACGCACAGCCTAAACTGCTGGTCCTACAGACTTAAAATTTGGAGAGTGTTCTTTGTAAAGTGTAAATAATGTATTCCACTAAGAAAGAGTTTTTCAAAATTCCATCCTTAAGAGGATGAAATGGGTGGTAGAATTATTTATAAAACAACATCTTTGTTTCCTATACCCCAAGTAGCCTGGGCGAAGCCGCGGGCAAAAGCTAGTGGTAAATATTAGCTCGATATTGTAGCGGTCAACCAAAAGAAACAAGATTAAGAACACAATTAGTCTGTGATCTCCTTAAAGTGTCCAGTGACCTTTATACATAATTTTTTATCATTCAAACATAAAACAGTTCACCGATGATCAAATCTCTAACACGTTCCAGTTCAATCGTGCAGAAACGCTAAACTTTTGCGAAAACATAATAAATGGTAACGTTACCAGAATAAGTTACAAAACGTTCTTTAACACGCCAGTTATCAGAATGACCTTTCCCAAAATGGCATTACAAAATGCACTCGGTAGACCCCTGACTTCAGAAATACTAAGCGCACGCGTAGATCGAGCCACGTCGCTCACGATTTTAGGTCAAGGCGGCTTGCTAGGGATCCCTATAAGATTGTAAACACATTTGCCTGCAAACTGTTATAGGCAGTCGTGACGTAAGCTACTACTACTACTCGTCATGTACTTCGTTACTATTAATTAAAAAAATGTTTTAGTAGACATTTGGAGTGGTTTTAATGTGGTTTGATTTTATTGGTACTCCTGATAATATAATTATTATGCCACCTCATCCAAAAGCCATCATAAGTCAACCAGTCGATATAGGGCATATGGTATAGCTACAGACTAAATCGACTCTACTGATATGGTTTATGCAAACAAATTGCAGTGCACTGTAATGGCTGGCCCCGTTTGCATGTTCCACGTCGCGGCCGTTTAGAGGCCAAGACAAACTTGTCCGAACATTAATTTATACGCGTAAATTGTAGCTCAATCTATTAATATAAACGTCCAAGAGCAAACATTGGATGTAGGATACAATGTTACCCATGTTTGTCCTTGGACGGCTTCAGCTATGAAACAGATGCTTATAAACGTAATCGGTATCATAAAGCATTAACATTAGATATTTTTAAACAATCGGAAGTTGTACGTCAAACAATAGTGGAAAATTTGGTATTGAGAATTGTTTAGACTGCGATTAATCAAAGTAAATCAAAGCAAAAAATATACTTTATAAAACAATTTCATTGGATTTGATATAACAATATCAAAACGGATTATGTGAGACTTATTCTCTCAGTAAAAAAAAAAATCTCTTCAACAACATTTACAAAACAATAAATTGGTTTCGTGCATAAATCGGAGTTAGTATAATCCCATCGTAAATACCTATCATTTCATTCAAAATACAATATTGTACGTTCATTCAGTTTCACTTCGCTCGTAATTTGAATCTGTTTGAATGCCGCATTGCATTTGGAAGGCAATTCGCTATAACTCGTGGAACACCAAACACAGTCAGCATCGCAACCGCTAATCACGATTAAGTCGCAAATCTATTCAGATTGTACTTAAAGTAGCATAACTTAGAATTATTCCTGAGGTTAAGCGAACTTTGTATGGTAAATTCGCTCGATCTTGTAAGATAAATGGATGGAGTCAAATCAGTCGTGGGAATAGTCATAATTGAAAAACATGAGAATGTCAGCAATCGTGATCTTCGCTGATAGATTTTCGTAGTGATGAAGGAAACGAAGTGAATCGCGTGACGTCATTGACTCGATTACCCCGAGAAAATGTAAAGCTACCTCGATAACGATCGATAAACAAGAGATGTTATTCGCTAGCAAAAGCTATTAGTAATGAAGTGAAATGAGAAATAAGGAAAGGAAGAATAAATAAACTACAATCTGTTGTTAATGGTTCCAGAAGATATAAATTCTAATTGAAATAACATAGTCTAGTCAAAACTAATCTTGGAAAAAGGGTATCAGAAGTATATCCTAAGCAATTCACAAATAAACTATCACCACCAATATTACTGTATCATAACTATTTCATTCCTGCAAAAAGTTATATAAGGGAAGGTGCTCATTTGTGGGAATAAAGACAACAGGTGACAAACATGTGCAGTTACGGTACGTAATCACCAAGGTGGCATCACGGAAGGGGACAAGACTATGGTGTAGGGGAATATAGAACCATGGTGGAACATTCCAATGCTGCAGACAGAAGGGTGTTCACTGAAGCAGGTCCCTATGGCTTGAATTTTATGGGAATGAAGTTGATTTAAAAAGGTTTTACATTGTTTAAATTGACGACAATAGTATGTGTTGTTAAAATTAATTAAATTACTGTTATACATATATAATATATAAAAATAAATAATAATTTAATAAAAAAATAATAATATATAAATACACTACAAGCTCTACCACCAAGTATCCATTTAACGGTCACATAACATAAAAAAACTGATCTAAAAATAACAGACAACGCAGGGGTCGTAAATCCCCAGTTTTGCTTTTGCTTACACCCCTACCGATAGAGAATCAGCCATAAAAAATCGATCCTCGCTATGTGTCAAGCTCAGATGCGATTAACGTAACGCGGTAGCGAAATATCTTTTATCTCTATGACAAATGAGATAGTATTTATTTAGAAAGCGGCATCAATCAATAAAGATTATGACAAAGCTTTGGTTATAGATACATATAGAAACTTCAAAACGGTTAAAGGGCCGACGTGAGAAGAAACTGGGTCGATGGATAATGTTCCTACGCTTTGCAGTACTTATTCATGCTTCATTAATTTAAAGTTAACGATACAGGAATAAAATTACGATCACTTTTATGAGAGCTAAATAAGTAAAAACGGCACATAAAACAGAAAAGGCTAGACGAAGCATTGACGATTCAATAAAAGTGCAAAAATACCATTAAGTGTTTCGTATTAACATTACATGTTAAGACTATGAAAAAGCAATAAAGCTTAACAAATCTAATACCAAAAATGTTAAATCGGCTATAAAAACGTCCCGTGAGAATTATTGTAGATAATAATATATCGTGGACGCAAGGGGGTAAATAAACTGAGGACTTTAATTCCAGCCCTTATATGGCTGAACAATCAGGACAAAGGACGCATGCGCGCTGCATTTTACGATTCGACAGACGGTATTTTTTAATTTTTTTTATGCAACAAAGGATTGCACAGAACATTCGGTCACCGGGCGGGTCACGCTTCACGGCTGACAACAATGCAATGATGAAATTAATCATCGCTATGAAAGAGCTGAACTGATGTATTTTGCATCATATTTTCTATCTCGGTTGTGCTATTTCCCAAACGTTATACAATGAGTAATTCGGTCATAATCTGTTTTGATCATTGAATTATGTAATGGTTTTACGATTTTTTACAATAGATGCTTGAGAGACAGCGCTTTTTAAACTTTGACACTCTCGACTTATCCTTGAAATGTCTCACACGCCAGGAGGTATTCTATTGAAACACCAATTGCACATCTACTATCTACAACGTTGAAGACCTGTAAAACAAGATAAATTGACGATGCAGACAGATCAAGTTCAGAAGACCCTCAAATTTTTTTTAATTAATGAACCGAGAACACCATTTTCCTGAGTAATAAACACATCAACTTTAGTAGCTTTCGGATGCACGCTCTATAATATATAATACGCGCGTGCCTGCCACGCGGCCTCCCTACAAAGAGTCCAAAGGGACAGAGGTAAAACCCTCAGGATCTCGCTTTTGTTCTGATTAGTTACGCATGCAGGGCACCCTTGGTTAGGGAATGCAATTTTCAATGATGCGAGCTGAGAAAGAGAATTTAGAGAAATACACACAGAATAAAGTGTAGATATTGCAGAATGCAAAATTAAAATGTCGTAAAAGTCTGGAAACAAACTTCAAAGTGTTTTAAATATAATATAATAATTAGTATTTTCATTCGCATTACAGTATAAGATCTATATATTGTAGGTAATGGTATACACAGGTCTAGTGAAGAGTGGGAGAAGGTGAAGAGTTAATTTAAATGAACAGAGAGAAATCCTCTTTGATTCCTTGCTGACATTTCTATAAATCCATGGGATTTACAATGAAAACTAGACGCGAAATAAACAGGATGAGAGACGGGCGTTATCACGTTATAAATTTTCTATTCCATTGTAATGAAATAGCCAATAAATTGTCACTTTATAGCGACTGTGGATATGATTTAGAAGGGTCCTGGCTAGGAGTCACCCCTCGTAATATAGGTTCTATGACATTTCGAAAGCGGGGCTTAAATGATACACAATGTTAATAAATATGAGGAAGGAATAAGTACAGCATTATATAAGAACTATTTAAATAAACTATGCTCACACAATATCATTTGAAATTATATAAATCTGATAAGGCCGTTTCTGAAGTTAATGCAAAAGTATTTTCATTTGTAACTGAGTATCGATACGTTTCTTATCGTTTCGTTATTCTGAACATTTTTCAAATAAAATGAAGTCAGAAATCTTTTTGTAAGGAGACCACGTTTGGTACAAATACGAGTTTATAATAGCAACTTGCAAAAGTGATATTAATTTCTGTTAAAACTGCGAGAGAATTGATATGCATATCATCATCATGGATTTTTAAAAAGAGGTGAAGTCTAGGAAATTTTATATAGTTGTATAACGAAAAGTGTATATCTTTATTATTTAGACGACTTTATTTACATTATCTATTTACAGGTCTGACTTTATTTTAGTAATGGTGCTAACTGCTAATACAGATTCAATTTGTTTGCAGTGGACGTTGTCCAAAATAACACGATTAGAGATGGAAAACATTATTTTCTTTCTTGGTTGCATGCTAATTTGTTTGCAAAGTATTTATAACTTTAACATCGAAGTTCTCTGTACCTATTTTTCTTAATGATCAAAGCGAGCAATAGTTTTGAAATATTATTTGATGGGTATTATTTTATTTACGAAAATATTTTGTGACAAGGCTCCTTAGATTATTAATCGCTTATCGTTTATTTTTAAATATCCTTGCCTTCGCGGAATATTGAAACGTATCAAAAATTGGCTGAATTCTCTAAGATCTAGTCACACGATCTATACATTTCAATCTATAAAAATCTTCAAAATTAATATTCATTTTCGTTGCCACTTCTATCTCGATTTACAAGAATCAACATAAAATTTGATACAGCTTTTATCTCATTCAGCTGGATCACTTTTTTCATAGTTAGTAATTTGGATAAAATACCTTACTTCACATTCGTTGCCAATCTGAACTTTGCCCTGTTTTGTTACCGAATCAAGTCAATAAGGTTCAAAAGCAAGAATTTGCTTCGAATACAGTACAGGCAGAGAACAACGGAAACGTCGTACATGCGCATCGCCCGCAATTAATTTGAACCGCATTGTGTCCTGTATCAAACGTAACTGTATTCAGCTGGTGGAATAATGCATACGTTTGCGGCTATAACAATAATGCATTACTACTTAAACCAGACATCCGCAGTTTTATTTGTTGAAACTATTTAGGACAGCCTCTGTGGTGTGGTAGTTGAACAGGTCGGCTCATAACCCGGAGGCAGCGGGTTCGATTCCCGCGGCAGGACAAGTATTTGTGCACAGAAAAAAAAGCGCAAATACTTGTTCTGTGTCTGGGTGTTGTGGGATCATGGTCCTCGTAGTTCCTGAGTCCCTAGACACAGGGAATCCTAGTCAGGGTTCTAGGGTCTATGTATGTGATATTATGTATGTATACGTTATTATTATTAAATAATAATATATTATAATATATATAATATATAAAATAATAACGTATACATACATAATATCACATACATAATAATAATAATAATTTATATATTATTAAATAGTAACAAAAATTGTACTTATAAAAAGAAACCAACCTAACGAGAACTGCGATGACGCAATATTAAAAAGTGAACAACAAACACGAGTTAGTCTAAAATTACATACAACTGAATTAAATATAAATGGCACAACATTAATAATGACAAAATATATGTATATATACAAAATACGACGTAAAAAGACTAATATATAATATACAGAATATACCTATTTCTATATTTACTCATAATGTCTCCTTGCTTGTGCTATTAAGAATATTCATACCTATTCAATTCACGGAATGAAGCGGGGCGCCATCCAGTTTTCTTAGGAAGCTCACAGCATTAGCAAAGAAATAAACTTTACAGCATGGCAATAAAGTCTAAATTGAGTCCACATATCTTGGAGCTTTGATAGACCAAGTTTAATTAAGAAAGTTATGATATGTGCTGGTTATTAACTCTGTGAAGACGGGTAGTTGTATAGACTTGTTAATCTATTAGGTACTGGCGACTAGGAACATGTCTGGATGTTATGAATTTCTATTACTAGAGTTCTTGTGTGAGTGACTACAGAGATAAGTGAATTGATTTAACTTTGAGATCAAAGCTGCACCGCGGCTCAAGTGACTAAAACTCAATATAGCAGTGGCGAAAATTAAAATAATGATACGTACAGAGCTAGCTATTCCTAATAACAATTGGTATAAGTATTTCCATGGCTAAATTACAAACGTTATAAATGTTTGGACCGTTTACCGTTTCTAGTCATAGAATCTGAAGAAAATGTTCAACATCTACAGAATATTTTGAGTAGAAATTTATAGAACACGAAAATGTAGGACCAGTTATCATTTTTACAGCCTCAAGCTCTCAGAGTTATGGATCCGAGAAAATAAAACTGAAGAATGTGACGTCATATATTGGGTTTCTTAGCAATATTGCGATATGGTCTCGCAAGAACATCTCGGATACATTTGATATGTTATCTAATGCATTAAATTTTACGATTGCACATCAAGAGAATTCATTGAACCGGCGTAAAGGTTAAATTTTGATCAAAGCGGAACAACGAATACAATTGTACCTGCATATGTTTGCTTACACATACATTACTAAAACACAAATTATTCATAGAAAAAAAAAAAACAATTTACTTCAAAATTAAAAGAACTGATTTTTAATTAATTTCATGAAAACTGACTTCAATAATTAATTTAATAATTTTTGCAATTCAACGGGGCAATGCTGCCAGCATGTTGGGTACCTACGCTACCTTCTGGTAGTGGGCTGGAGCATTTGGACTGTCTATAGGTCATCGGGGCCAATATATAGTCCAAATGTTTCTTTTTTTTGTAGTAGGTAGTTTTTAGTATTAGTTATTAAATCATTGTAGTATTTAGAAAATAAAGGCAAATTCCCCTTTAAAAAAAAAATTAATGAAAACTCAAGTTTAATAAACAAAACAAATACGAGTAGCTGCGTTAATAATTCAAAAAGAGGATTATAAATAGCTTTAGTCAAATGTTAGTCAAATCCTACTATAGGGAAGCAAGACTTCAATAACCCTTATTAAATTCTTTATCGAAACTAGAAGAAATGTTCTGGTATTCACTTTCTGCATCATACAGCCTTTTTATTACTTGAGTTACCTGAATTGGGTTACCATAAAATATTAACAGCAAAAGTTAACTACACGTAGCGAGCCAGCAAGAGAACCCAGTACAATCTCACAGCCAATAAATAACATTCCATTGAAGTGGCTAAGTAATTTGTGTATTCATCTACATCCCGTATGATTTGAATGCCCGCATGTCACGAGTACCAGATTGAAAGGCAATTGAATAAGTGTTCCCTGACAGACCTTACGATGCCTCGATATAATTCTATAGTATAAGCAAACAGTACCTGTATAGCCATCTCCTTATAGTCAGATGCATGCCTCATGCCACCTAGTAGTATTCACTTCACTACTAGGTGGTATGACTTTTCTGCAAAGTTCGTCTAGGTAGATACCACCGCTGTGCCAGTTATTCTGCCGCCAAGCAGTAGTGCTTGCGCACTACTGTGTTCCGGTTTGAAGGGCATTGTAGCTAGTGAAATTACTGGGCAATTGAGACTTTATGTAATGATCTGATCTCATAGTCGAGTAATCATAAGATCAGATCATGACATCCTGAGACATCAGCACAGTCTGGTATTATTACCAGTCTCAGGATGATGTGCCCAGTGCAGTGTCGCGCGAAACTTTATATTTTAGAGTTCCGAGTGACACTGTTGTTATTGTTGGCTATGTTGCTTAATATCAGGTGAATGACTGGCTCGTCACATCATTCACTAACACTAAAAAACTTACACAAAAATTTTTAGAAAAAAATACTAAATTAATTTTGACATGAAACCACAACTTTCACTTCACGCACTATATCCAATAATGTTTTATACCAATTTATTGTGTCTATGTGTGTGTGCTGTGTTGATATTCGTATTGTTTACCTGAAACAGAAAGAAAGAAACAATCAGATAAGAATTAGTCGCGGCTAATTTGGCTGAGCAGCTAAAACGGCTATAAAAAAAATAAAAAAATATAGTAACCTCGGTAGTTACTTATTTGAGCCGATTGGCGTTGAGACCCTGGGTCTACGGAGACCGAAAGCTCATCAAGTTTTCTAAAGTTTATCAGAGCGTCTGTTGGATGCAACGCGTGGCCAAAATGCTGGCACTTATAAGACACAATGAATGAGCATTACAATTCAACGGAGCAATGCTGCCAGCATGGTGAGGACGCTACCTACCGGTAGTGGACAGGAGCATTTGGACTGTCTTAAGTTATTGTAACTAGTATATTATCCAAATATTTCTTGTAGTAGGTGATGTAGCTAGTAGCATTAGTAGGAGTTTTTATTATTGTAGTAGTTATAAAATAAAATAAAAGCACATTGCGTTTAAAAAAACCGATGATAGCATGGCAATAACTAATGATGAAAAATTCATCATACGAAAGAACTCGGAAACGAATTCTCGGATCGATAAACTTGGTACTCAAGTGTTGCTAACTGGCAATGGCTGTCGTGACCAATTTCATCCGCTAATTTCAAACACGCAGAGACTCTCCTTGACATCCAAATCGATCGTAGTTGTACCGTTGTATATTAGTAAAATAATGTTATTCTTCATAGTTAAACAAAAATGAAACCAAATATATAACATATAAACATAAAACAATTGAATGCGTATGACGGCAGTATTATCAATCATGAATATAAATAAACAGTTCTGTCCTGAATGACTGACTGACGGTCCTGTCCGAAAACGTAAACATAAAAACACTCTAATGTCGGTAGATAGGACGAAGTATGGGTGTAAATTGGAAAGAAAGTAGAAAGATATAAACAAACAATTTCAATACAGAACTAAAACTTTAAGTAGCACAAGGAAGTTAAACAGACATCAAACATCACACTTTCCCAAATTTAACCATAAACCAAGGACCCACTAAAACAGAAGTAATGTCTGAGCTAAAAGCTTTTATAAACTTCTACCTAGCGACAAGCTCAAATAGTGCGATGCGAGCACTTACCTTTTATTACTTCGAAAAGATAAAATATATGGTAGTAGCGGAGATCATCAACATTGACCCTGTAACCCTGACATAAAAAGTAGAGGGACCCAAATTAGGCGATGCATAAACAGCCCGTAGCGCTAAAAATATAAATACAGGTCTGATAAACAAACACGTTGTTCGCGTGTAGTCGTGTGTGAAGATTGATAGAGTGATTGATAAGGTGTCAGAACTTTACGGACAGCCTGAAAGCCTCGGGCAGAGACAATTTTGGGTCGAGCAAAGATTATCTGCTATCTGACATTGCCGCGAAATTGATACGGCGCGATGCAATACAATGAACTTGATTTTTGAAACTTTTAATCGTTAGTACAAATATTGTTTTCACATTTAAAAATGCGTGGTACTTTATGTGAATCATCACATATGAATATCAGAGTCAATGTCATCTGACTTTTTGTTATAATATTATTATTTTAAAAAGAGCAGTCTATTGATAAATCTTTGATGTTTTTAATGACCATTACAATTTATACGAGTACATACATATAAATGTTAAAGTTCATTTGTATCCGTTGAAGCAAGACGCGTGCTTGAGCGAAGACAAACAAGGCGGGACTTGGCAAACGTAGAAGGACGACTGCCTGCCAAGTGAATACCTACCATATTCTGCTCGATAGACCTTGGGTGATAGCGGTCGAATACTAAGCAGTATATTCAACAAGATAAAATATAGGCTGATGGTATATCTATATACGGTTCTTTACATTCTCTTATAGCTGGACAGTGGAAAGCCCTTCAATGTTAACGACGCAGCACGACGCAACGAACTCGGTCTAATTGACGCGTTCGATGCGGTCGTGTACAGAGTCGCATCGATTCAATCGTGTACCAAGTCGCGCCGATTCAGTCGTGTACAACCAAGTCGCGCGTGACCCGCGGTGTCGTGCGAAAGTGCCGCCGTTATAAATGTCCCCCTTTATGTCGCAGGGTGTAAAGACTCTATTGAATCACGACGGAGAATTTATGGAATCCATGAAATGATGACATTTTGTAGACCTTTCTTGTTTGGTGTAAGGGCCTGATATTTAAGCCGTAGTAAGCACCTGTACTATTGAATGTTCTGTGGCTGTTGGGAATTTTAATGATAGCCCTATTAGTGTTTTGTCGGACAGAATAATAGTGAGGAAAATTCAAAGAATTTCAAAAGTGTTTAATGATCAGCTCAGTTGGTAGTATCTCTCTCTGCCTTCTGAACTGCAGTTTGTGGGTTCGATTCCCACCCAGTACAAAATATTTGTGTGATGAGCATCGATGTTTGTTCTGTGTCTGGGTGTTTATATTGTATTAAAAAGTATATAAGTATTGTATCAGTTATCTGGTTCCAATAGTACAAGCTTTGCTTAGTTTGGGGCTAGATGGCGCTGTTTGAAATGTCCACACATATTTATTTATTATTATTTATTTTAATGAAAATTATAAATGCTGGAATTTAAATAAATTAATAACACCATATATATTAAATAATAATTATAATAATAAAAACACCCAACGATCACATACACAGTTGATCACATACATTAAATACATAACAGTTTAAAAAAACTTCGTCACAAACAAGATTGGCTACACATTTACAAGCTGTGAAAATCAATTAAAAGATTTCTAGAGAAAAAGTGGTTAAGACCTTAATAAAAATATATTTTCTTGTTGCAAAAGGATATACGAGTATTCTAGAATTCTCTTATAATTAGCACCAATTAAATAGTCTCTTATGAAAAGTCACAAGGCCTGAAGAAAAGCAAATTTGCATGCGGTAAAGGCAATAAGAGTTTTTATAATTTCAGATAAACTAGTTAACTTGTCTTAGATCTCGTAAACAAGTTTTTATTAATAATTAGCAGTAACCGTTATAAAAGGCAAGTAAAGCAAGTCCCAATTAAACGACAACAGCAAAGGAATCCATCTTACTCTACTACTACTATTTGAGTTTCTTATAAAATTGCTTAAAAGCCTACACTTGCATGTACTTTTGATTGTATAGTTCATTTGTCGATTGTCAGGATTTTTTTTCGATTATGATGTTTTGATTGATTATTAACTTGTGGATTAATAATTGATGAATTTATATTTTGCGTTAAGTAAGGAGTCAAATCCCGTGAACTCGATGTATTTATCAAATGCCGTGATTTCATAATGAAGAAAAGCAGTTTCCATTTTATTTAGTAAAAGATTATAGTACAGTTTCATTACATCATAAATAATACATTAAGACGGAAATGTTATGATTTGCATTCACAGGTCAGAAAATAGCTTACACTAATGCAAATTATACGGAAGACATGAGTGCGCCGGCACTGGTCTGGTCATCGTTTTACTTTCCATTTTGTATCTAGTGAAATCCTATTGGCTCGAAAAGTGATATCTAAAAAAAAATAACAATATTGTCTGACATATAAACAATATCAATTAACAGGCAAAGTACCTTTATTCTTTTAACTAAGTACTACTAAATACTACTACCTACACTAACTACTAGAAAACAAAATTGGACTATATACTAGCCACAATGACCTATAGAAAGAACAAAATGCAACAGAAGAAGCAGAAATAAAAACAACTTTGATTGATGATAACTTTTCTCTAAATTCATCTGTGCTCATTGCAGATATAATAAAAGGAATTTAATTAGCTATAAAAGGTGGTACTTAGCTACTCGGTGATAATAATACAGAATTTGTATTCACCATCGTTTGAAAATTACATTTATGTTGAAGTAACCGACTTGCGCGTCGAATGTTAGTCCATTGCTTTGAAAGTGCAATATTAATGATGCTCCAACTATCAATGCGTAAATATTAGATTGTTTACCAAAGGAACAAACATTTTTTTAAAGACGAGTATTTGCGAAGCGAAGTATTCTAGAGTATTAGAATTCACACTCTAGATTATAATAGTGTTGCTCCCGTGGTAGACATACTTTTTATCAACTTCTATGAGAAAATAAGTAAATGCAACTTATTTCTATCACATTTTAAGTGTCCGAGCACATTAATAACATTATCTGCGATGCAATTATCATACAGCCTGTTACTTCTTTATACAATGCTCGTGCTTAGTGATTGAAACTTTTACTAAAAATTTTAATTAATAGCTAGCTACCTTTTAGCACGTAGGGATTAAAGAGCTCTTTTCGAATAGATGTGATATACAACTATATTAAGTTGCTTGAATGATTTCTTATTGGACAGATTTTATTGCAATCAAGTGATACTCCACAACTGTAGATGGTAGTTAGTGGTGTATCTAAGGATGTCCCGTTACAGAGATAGTAGGTTAATTAATGAATAATATACTGCAATATTTCACTTGATTTTATCTAAACCAGTTTTAATAATGTTAAGCTATCGGTACTTTATTTTAGCTCATGAAGTGAACACATTTAAAAACATTCTTTACTGGGATCTTGCTTACATGGAATTAACGTAATTAATAATTTGGAATATGTATTTCTAGATTCCCTTTCACTTTCCATGACGTGTAGCCATTCTTTACAAGCTGTATTATCACGAATACTCGCAGTTTGGGCTGAAAAGAACATGGCCGCTTTAATCTATACTTATGATGCAACTACCAACGATTTACGATTTTCTGCATCACACAATTCAATTACTTAAACCAAAATAACGTCAACAAAATTACTTTATACTTTATGATATTCCACCAATACTAATTTAGCTAAGACGATTCTATCGTTTCAATGAATGAGGTTTTTTATGTTTATTTCTATAAGATTATGTTTCTGTTTTTTTTTTATCTATACAAGTTGTTCTTCACTAGTTTTTGGTTTAACTTCTACTAAGTACTCCACACATAGGTTCATTCACTAATTACATTCACTAAGTACATTCACTAATCACGACTAACTTTTACATTTGCAGTCATTCAGTCTGGAATGTCACAGTTGCCGTTTTCAGATTATCCGGTCGTACAATATGGAGTTTTCTTACTGCTCCAACTATTCGTAGAAAAACTTTAATGTGATTTTTATTACTTCCACAGCGTCTCTCAAACCATTATCACCTTTATTAATAAGGAAAACAAACTATATTACAGTGACAGAAAATTCACCTGTCTCGATTGCAACTATTCATTTGCTTACAATGATATATGAACTCCAATCAGGTTGTTGTTGTTGCCAAAACGTTGCAACTCTAATAATAAAGTGCTATTTATGATGTTCAAATCTGTCAACTTAAAATCTGCACCCGTAACATTTTATAAATTACCAGTTATTTCTTACAGTTTTAACACTAATATTCGATGAGTCAAAGTTACGCCATCAAAATGCATCTTGCAGGTGCGATGTGTATTATCTTTTTTATCGTTTGTGTGTTTGTAAACTGGTCATTCTTTTTTCGCTTAGACACCTTTCACTGTTACTGCACTATTATGGCAAAACGCAGGTGCATTTTATTTTCATACACAAAAGCGGAGAGCACAGAATGGACGTATTATTACTAAAATTCCCGGGTGTTGGGAGTCGGTGCATTGATTTCTATTTTATATTTTTTGGCATGGTATTTCTATAAGGCGTTTAGAAAAATAAAATGGTAATAAATAATTTCTTTATGAAAAATACATACTATAAAATATTTCTTGACGTCACTTTCATCGCCAATAGTTAGTTGTGTTTTATGTATAAATATTAATATATTATGCAACCTAGCTGACCTGTTTTGCACGGATCAATTATTTAATTTTACACCTTCCTCCCGCATCCCGCTCTATTTTAGATCACTTTCCTTCTCTTTTCTTTCTTCCTTTTGTCCAAGCTTCTTTCCTTTCCCTTTTAAAAAAATAATAGATTTTGTTATTCAACCCTCCAATCGTCGATCCCATGGTGTTATAGATGAAGTTGTTAGTAGTTTTTTGTGATTAATTTTCACACAGACAGACAGATAAACGTTCGGAGAAACAAAATACCATATAGATAATGGTTTAAAATACATCCAAAATTAGTAATCATCTAATAGTAGGTACATAATTAACTTGCATAAAGTTTAATTATAAAAGTATCAAGAACCAAATATATAACAATATAATCAAAATATATGAAACACACAGTAAACACACATTCTTGAAAGGAAACATTAATTTTATGTACGTGGTGATTAAATAAACTACGGTAACATATCGCAGACATTCTCGGAAATGGTTAAGCTGTGGTTAACATACATTCTTTGGTTAAGGGTATGTTGGTAACCACTAACCACGAACCATGACTTTGACCTCAAAGTGTAGGGACAATTTTATGATTAAAAAGTCCTGTTGGAATTAAGGTTGCTACAGTTTTGGAATAAGCAACGTTTTACAGCCTGATTAAACAATTTGTGAAATGATACTTGAAATAAAATTTAATTTAAAATTATTGTCTTCATAACTCATAATAGCTAAACCACGTGTCCATAACATGAAAGAAAAAAAATAAAAATAGCGTATGATATTTTAGACACCTGGGGGATCACTAAACTTTGATTGCAATGCAACAGGAAAAATTTCCACACTAACTATGCACATAAACTGCGATTCAAACAGTCAAATCTATACAAATTTGTGTTTCTATCGGTTGCAGTCGAGTTACGTACATACCACATAATTTTAAATCAAATATGTAAACATAAGGTTAATCGCTATATGCACTGAATAACAAGTCCACATGCTTCTTTTAGTGATATGTGAAGTAAGAATTTATAAATCCAACATTGAATTCATCTAAAACTTACCGAGGCTAAACTGTATTGGTTTTATTATGCAATATTGGCTGGGCATAACTTTAAAAAAGTTAAAAAATGGTCAAAACTCATAAGATCATCGTTTGTAAGCGTCTCACCTTAACTGTCTTCTGGAGTTTTGAATCACTGTCTAAACATCGAATCCACGAGACAACCTAATCACAATAATTTAGATCAATTTCCAACTTCACTTTACCTTGACAAGAAACGAGAATATTGAATAACGTTCGATCAACAAGACATTCTGATGGATTGTCAGCTTTAACGACAGATAATTCTGTTGTAAAACATGCAGAAAGCCATTACGAAGTGCCTGTAATTATACTTTTGACGGTTATAATTGCAGATAACAACTGTGAAATACGAAATTTGTCGCATACCAATATCGATCACGCGTCCGTAAATATCCGTATTTAAAATGGCATATCATAGCGAAACAAGAAAGTTTTTTAAACGCTTTTTTCTTTTTCTCTGTCGGCGACGGCATTCTATTTTAATATAGGCATCCGCTGCGCCGTTTACGGCTGGCCATCTTTCCTTTTGGGAGACATCTTCGGACTGCATTCCGAATGAGACCTGCCAATTACAAAGGAACGAAATACTGAATTTTTTCATCCCAACTTGACCGTTATTCGATGACATCGACAATCGCTGAGAACCTGTTCCTGCCTCCGTATATGGATTGTCTTGTTCCGATTTTCTAGCCCCATCGGACGTTTCCACTTTTTCCGAGCGGCCCCACGCTCACTTGACATATTGGTGTCAATGTAACAATAAAACTTAACGTGCATTTATTCATAAACTCAATCGAACCGAGTTTGTTAGCGCTGCCTGAATTGTCATCAGAAACATTGGGTTTCTTAACCAATATTTGCAATCATTAAATCTTCAGTCGAGACAAAAGTGACGTGAAAATTGATGGCGGGCGTAGCTAAAGTCTTGATTGAAAAGTGCACACTGCAAACCAATTTATCAACATGACCAGATCAATTTCGGATCTTAGCTGTTTACAGATTCAGACGAAGTCGTCCCAGGATCCGAAAGTGAAACCAAATCGCCGACTAATTGGTCTGATTAGTCGAACGCGGACGGGTCACTGAGACCGGTTCGCGCGCATGACTGAGTTTTTGGCGACACCACATGAATAATGTAACTTAGCATTATTTTGGTACATTGTTCTAAAGACGTTAGCCTAATAACACCATTCAATATCCTTGTTCATAATGTCCTCCGTGTGGCTGTCCTTTATTCTGTCAATATTGGTTAAGTAGGAACAAAAGCCCGGGAGATTAATGAGCTGAACAACAAAAAAATGAATAATGGTGGTGAGTAATTGCGCTTTCAAAACAGTAGCCAAGGTTACGAAAAATGAGGACCCGTTCATACGAGTGTAACGTAAACTGCTCATGGTTACTAATAATAAACACGTAACAATGACTTGGACGGCTTTTGATGTGAGCCAGCGCGTCAGAACCGCGTCGGCCACTCGTAAAACTAAATCCAGTCGGGCAAATTTCATCAGCAGCCGAATGACCGCCTTTGGAACGGTCAGGAATGAAACATATTATATTGTACTGCTAGAGTCGTACACACGTGAGCCTGGTATTTAGATATTTGCTGCAAAAATCATGCCTTAAAATTGTCCAACGCAAAAGAATAACGTTTTGGGTCGAAGACGTGATTCCTTTCCGCAAATACAGTGCACATAAAAGTGGATCAAGCCTCGGCATCCGTGTCCTGGCGGAAGGCCAATGTAGTCAATTGAATGAGTGACGATTAGCGAAAAAAGCCAGACAGACAACGAGAGATCTATTTTTGGGAGATTGAAATTGCTGAAGTACCTGAGTCAGTCCACTCGAGTATACGGCCATTGAGCTAGAGGAAATGCGTATTCCGTATCTGTTTACAATTGCTCCGGCACTCGGCGAACGTTCTACACTGATAGATGCCAGCGTATTTTAAGATTATAAGAATCGTTCATTGTAGTGACGTAACTGCAAAATACGGTTTTGGAGAAAGATAAAATGTGATTAGAAAATTAATGCTATCGAAACTCTGATAAATTTTTAAACTATACATTGACAAATTAATTTAGTTAGACTTGAACGCCTGCAACATCCTGCTCTTACGTTATATTGCTAAATGGAACATTAGTTAGGCTATTACATTTTTTTAATGATCGTTTATAAAGATTTATTGACAAAATAAAAAGTAAGAGCTACATTTTCCTTTAAATATATGTTCTACACCAATCTAGGACTGTCCACATGTTTGAACTGAAGATCGTAAGCAAATGGACGATAATAAACCATTATAGAGCAAGAAGGAGGTTCTTTGAGTGTGTCAGACGTGACGGGTTACCAAAGGGGCCTTGTTAGAGGCACGTAGCGCGCCGCTCTGTCTGACTGGCCACGTTATCGAACTAGGTTAGACTTAGGACTCTACCTTTGAAGAGAGTTGATGGTTCTGCAATTTCATAGTTTAGCGCTACAAACATGTTCGATTGGTAGATTAGATCTTGTACCTATTTTATTTTATTTTTGCGAATATTTCTTATGTTTATGTTACGTGTTATGTGGATGTCTCAATACTTACAGAATCGATAATCAGATTGTCTTGTAATTGTTATCGGTTTTTCCTCTTTCGAGTGCTTACTTGATGAATACCTACTTTTAAAATTCAGTTTGTTTATATGGTTCAAAACAAGGTAAAAACATTCATAGTGAATTGTCATTTGTCCTGTATCATCCAGCCTCATGGTAGGTACCAAGAATCAGGACAAAACGTCAGAATTGTGGTAACAATGATGAATGTTAATATAAATGGTATTCAAGAAAGACAAACACGTAAAATTAACAATAATGACAGTTTAATTCCTGATGTAATTGCAAATTTCATATTTATGGCGTATCAGATAAGCCAATATTCCATTGATACCCTTGAAAACTTGATAACAACACCAGATAGTAGCGAAGGTACTGCACCTAACAATGACTGATAAACAGCGTTCGCTGGAAAATTACAGACGATTGTGAATATTATGATGTATTAATAGTTCATATTTCAACAATATGATTATGATTAATTAATAAGTATGAAAAAATCTTTAATCAGGTGACCTGGCAAATGAAGCTAGAAATAGTCTTGGAACTATTGACTGTTTACGAGAGTCGTGATGCTCTGATTATTATTGGATAATAGCAACGGGCGCCACTGAATGGAGCCATTATGTCGGAACCCACGACCGACACTAGAACATGTGTAAGCAATTAGACAATCGCTTAACAATAGCTTGCTTTAGATGCATATGTTGAGATAGAACTATTGCAAAAATAATCTTGCAGAAATTAACTTGAAACCTGAACATAACAAAATTATTCTAGTAATATGACGTAGTAAATTTTTTTTTTCAAGATGTTTGCCTTACATATGGGCATATTTTCAACGATATTGTTTTGATAAAACCATTAAACAATATTGCAAAGTTTTAATACACTAAGCGGAACGTCAGATAAGCCAACTGTTGGCGCAGATAACGACAAACATTCCGAAGTTTGCGTAGGTAAATATTATTACGAAAATACACTCGCAAATACCAAGGTATTCCAAATTTTTGCTCACCTTAGCACCAGAGTCGCTGGCTTTCATCCAACTTTCGATAAGGACGCCTTGGCTGTCGCCGAAAATCGGGCACTTCAGTACAGAACCAGCGTTTGTTATAACTGTATGTACGATTATAACTCCAAGCACGGTAGCAGAAGACACAAACTAAGCACGCATCACAATTTCAGAACGTCGTGTTTCGATGGCAAACACGAAAGAACCAATAGTGGTCTTTCACAGCACGTCAAACATTTGTTTAGTCACAGGTGCGCGATAGTAAATATGTGTGTGTTTGGCGTCGGCGACACGTGCGCTTTCGTCGGAAACCCGCGAACAACAGCGGTAAGGCGCGCGAATGACACGAGCGCTGCACGCACGGAGCTCGGCGCGACTGACGCAGCAAGCTCCCGGCTCGATGAGCTCAATCCGCCGCCGCATCTTCCCAACCCTCAACGCCCCCAACCCCGCAATCCACATTTTCCCACCCCCAGCAAAAACTTGGTCGTATGAAATAGCATCGGTCGCATCTCGCATGCCCGCACTTTTTAGCCGCAGCATCGACCGCTTTTTCTGTTATCCATATAATTATTCACGCCTTTTATGGTACCATGAATTATCGCAAAGTTGTCATTCTCATGGGAATGCATAGTGGAACTGGATTGACGGCATCGTCTAAAAATGAGTCACCGTCACCATAAAATATGAACTTTCTCGCGTCGAGAGCAATAATGACCTGAACTGTATTGTCTATTGAAATGAAATGGGAAAGTGTGTCACATCCTGAAGCGAAGTTAATGGATGGATAATGAGTGACGGCGGTAGAGTGCCGCTACGCGCTAGGATCACGTAGCCGCAACGGTACCGGCTCTGCGCGACGCCGATGATATGCACCGGCCCTATTTGAATAATCATCGCATTGACTGCCTAGCGCCTACGCCTTCGGGCCACGTCCGTGATTGTGGGTTTTCGAGATAACGATATCTGCCATAATTATCGACCATCATTGACCTCAATCTTTGATACGTTCTATCAAAAATTTCGCATAGCTTGTGTTCTTTTTTTTTTTCATTTATAGCCCTGCAGCGAACCGTCTATTTAATCATCATTTTATAAATTGCTCCGACTGAAACATCGAAAATATTCTAATTGTTGTAAAAGCAAAAAAGCAGTTCGTTCACATACGGACATACCAATTTCCTTTCATCTTTTACGATTGCGATAATTAATAAAAGTTAACATAAGAATGTGCATTAGAAAGAGGGCGATTGAAATTATCGATAAACGCAAGAAAGCTGATACAATTAAGTAGGAATCTAGACGACCCGGTCACTCGATTATGGCTATTAATCATGTGTTGGAGTGTGGCTAATAAATTGTCGGATATGTCGGCGTTGTTAGAAGGAAGTTAGCTTCTGCTCGCGACCAGATTGGCAAGTTTATCGGGAGCATCGGTTGATGAGCCGACGGCATGGGAAGCGCGATTGCCTGCCGCTGTTGTTAGTGCTTCCTTGCCGTGCAATCTGGAGCTCTACACTTATTGCTAGTTTGCACGAACTCGTAATTTTTAGTCCACGATTGAATATTCATTGATTTTCGCTTCTACAGCTTAATCACGTCGAGCTTAGTATAAATATAAGTTACTAGTTGCGCCCCGCGGTTTCACCTGCGGTTAAAAGTATTTTAATTATTTAGTTATGTACTCATCCCGAAAATTTCACTTTTACGGAATAAAATGTAGCCTAGATGTTAATCTAGTGTATAAGCTATCTTGGTGCCGAATTTTATCCAAATCTATTCAGCCGTTTGAGCGTGAAGGAGTAACAAAAATACACACATACAAACTTTCACCTTTATAATATTAGCGTGATTAGTGTGATAGCATCGAGAATGTCTGCATTTTTTGTACGTACCTATATCATTTTATTTATTTAGATAGATAGATAGATGGTGTGTGGGCAATTTAGATGCCCATCATCGCTGACCCGCAGAGCCGCCACCGCTGTCACGCCTACTCCTTGATGATGGGCATCTATATTGCCCAAACACTGATCGAGTTATTCGAATGTATCTCGTGAGTGTTAGCCGTTTACTAGTTGTTGTTATGACTCACGTCAGGAATCACATTGTAAAATATTGTTTTATGAGGAATACTTACTCTCTTAAGTGTTGTCGTCTCCTGCCAATTCAACATACAGATTATAATGATGATGGTGATGATCTTCAGACTCGTGTTTAAGAAACCAATAGTTGCTACTGAATTATGTGAAACGAACCGTCGACTTTTAAATACGATGTTTGTATGATCTCACAACATTAACATAATCGATTAATGAAACGCATCGATCGTATCTGTCAGTAATGGCCCGCTGCCGTGGATCTCCATTATCGGAACCTAATGAATTGAAAATAAAGTATGGTTTACTTTTAACGAGGCACTACATTTTTATCTATAACAAGTAGCATCGATTAGTTATAAGAAGCTTTAATAAAATATGCTAAGTAAGAGTTCACTTGAGAAAAATATTGGGCTGTGAGATCCATTTACCGATACAATTTTGTATCTTCAGCCCATTAGGTACGCTATTTCCGCTACACAAGTTGCAAACTAAACCAGAAACTAAGGTTTTGCGAATGTTATAGTTCATGGACTATGATCATCTATGAGTCTCTACTCTTTCGCTCCAAAATCACAAAACACTAGTAACAATAGTAAACATAGCAGTTCTCAGTCAAAATTACATAACATCTAAAATAACTGAAAACAAAATCTACGATGAACATAAAATCCGTAATCTAAAGCCACAGAAGAACAATAACAATGAACATAAAATAAAGGCGACGGCGCCAATGAGCGACGAAACAATAAGCGATTTACGCGAATTTTTGTCTTGTCCAATTGTACCAGTAATAATTTCCTTACACTTTCTCTTTTCCATTGTAGTCGAGGTGTTGACGGCAGACCCGATTTATTATCGGCTGAACATCGTCCGACACGACGGTACGACACGAGAGTTTGCAGACTTAACAATGGTTTCAGTCACAACAAAGTTTCACTTAAACCAGTGAATTAATGGGAGCGTGGTTAGGTAATGCATGGATTAAGAGCAGCTACGAAAAGTTGCTGTATAGATTTTTTATGTTAACGAAGTGACGAGCTAGTCATTCGCCTGATGCTAAGCGAGACGGCCACCCATAACAGATGCAGATGTAGGTTTACTTTTGTTTTCTTAGCTTGAGGTGTTAACGCTACTTTTTCTATTACATGTAATAAGTCAAAGTCAAAAGATTTATAGCAAATAGGCTAATTTTAGCACTTTTACAAGTCAAAATTATATTAGGTACTGAAAATTAAGTTATTTCAATAATTAGTGGCAAGCTCAACCAGTCTCTTAGAGAGCAACTACTCATTCTCATGAATATCGATGTTTGTTCTGTGTCTGGGTGTTATATTTTATTCTATGTATACAGGGAGTAACAAAAACCCTGTTATATCCGCGAGCTGCGTATCCAGTGTCAACTCAAGGTTGTAGTAATACTAGTTCTATTTCAATACGAGACATACAAAACTTACGTGTGCTTTTTATTAAAACCTTTTATGCCGTTACTAAAAATGTTTACGACCTCAGATATTGACAACATAGGTACTTGCACCACCGACGCAGCCTGCTGCCTGTTGCCCGCACCCCGCACCGCCCGCCATGGTACGCTAAGTCTATTCAACCGCATACCTACTGCGACGGAACTAGAAGCTATTCCACAGATTACTTTTTATGCGTTTTTCATACGATTATGTGCCCTATACCACATACCACAACGTTGTAGGATTGCGAGACCGTAACTTAATGACGTAAAAGATCTCTTTGACCAATAGTGGTAGGCACACAAGTGCTGCGCGCCTTTCTGCCACACTCTAAACAATCGAATTCACGTGTGATTTTGTATTGTCAAGAAACAAGATAGGTACGTAATTTTTAGCTCTTAAAAGAGCTTTCAAAAACACATCTGCCGGTAGGCGATTTTCATGTTCAGTCAATCAATCAAAATGCTGATTTGGCGGCCCCGAAGATGTTGTTCAATGTGCCGACCTTGGACTTCGATACATTTTTGACAACGTGTCACAATACTTCCGCGTACACGTTGCAGTATCAACGCGTCCGATTTTATGCTTTCAAATGCAGCAACTATGCGTGAGCGCATTTCGCCTTCGTTGTCGCAGGTCTTTTTAAAGACCGACTCTTTCACGTGACCCCAGAGATAAAAATCAAGAGGCGTGAGATCTGGCGAACGCGCTGGCCACGGTGTAGTGGAGCCTCGTCCGATCCATCTTTCTCCGTATTCTTGAGTGAGGTAATCCCTAACATTGCGAGCGAAATGCGGTGGAGCGCCGTCGTGCTGGAACCACATCGTTCTCATAAGAGACAAGTTTAGGTCGTCGAGTTCGTCACTAAGTTCGTTGCGTAAAAACTGCAGATAATTAGCTCCATTCATGGTATTGTTCAAGAAATGAGGCCCAATAATCCTATCACCGAGTATGCCAGCCCAAACGTTTATTCGCCAACGATGCTGAAAATGGCTCTCTCTTATTGCCAGGGGATTTTCCACAGCCCATACGTGCTCATTATGGCAGTTAAAAACGCCAGTTCTGACGAACGAGCATTCGTCGGTAAATAAAATACGACTCAAAAACTCTGCGTCATCTGTCACTCGGTCGAGAAGCCACTGACAAAATGCCACTCTGGGCTCATAATCACTGGGCAACAATGATTGCACTCGTTGATAATGAAACGGATGCTGACCGTCTTCCTTCAATGTCCTCCATACACGCATGTGATTAATTCCAATTTCTCTTGCCATGCTGCGTGTGCTACGTGTTGGGTCTTGCACAAACATATCGAGCACCTGTTCTTCAGCGTCATGTAATACTCGTGGTCTTCCAGCATCAAATCTTTGCTGATCACGGCCCGTTACACTACCGGTGTTGTAAACACGTAAGTGCAATCGCTGGAATGCCATTAATGACGGTAACTCAATTCCACGCGGAATAGAAAAATTATGCTCGTATTCTCTACGTGCTGCCGCATAATTATTGTGACTTCTACCAAGGCACATTAACATATTGTAGTATTCGTCGTTAGAATACGACATCACACTCGACACTAAATTCGCGACGGTCAAACTGGAAACGACTAAATTGCATGAGAGAGCACGTGCGACTGAGTGTAAGCCGCGGGCCGCGCCGCGCCTATGCCGAGTGATACCGCGCCGCCCGCGCACCCCATTTCCCCGTAGGCACACAGGTGCAGGAGCGGCATCCTACAAAAGAGCCGACAAAGGCGGCCCCCGTTTGTCGGTTCCGCGTTTACTTTTACCTTAGTTACTTAGCTATTTAAAAATAGGCACGGCTTGTGGCACAAACATTTTTGGGAAATGGTATTATTTTTTTGTATTTAGATACTGCGTGTAACTTCAGATACGTATAACTTAGGTATTGTTAGATATTTTTATATGACTACTTGTAATGATCTGTACACATACTTCATTTATTTAACAGGGTTTTTGTTACTCCCTGTATATTTACAAACAAATAGTATCTAAGTTTTCTATCAGTTACCTGGTTACCATAGTACAAGCTTTTGCTTAGTTTCCGGTTAGATGGCGCTATGTGAAATATCCACGAATATTTATAATTTTATTTATTTGTTATTTCACTAGTTGCGCCCCGCGGTTTCACCCGCGGATGAAAAGTATTTTAATTATTTGCTCATCCCACGGAAAAATTTCACTTTTCCGGGATAAAATGTAGCCTATATTATGTTAAACCAATGTATAAGTTATCTTGGTACTGAATTTCATCCAAATCCATTCAGCCGTTTGAGCGTGAATGAGTAACAAACATACACATATACACACAAACAGACATACACACATACAAACTTTCGCCTTTATAATATTAGTGTGATGGTGTGAAGTTTGATAAAATCCACCAAATAAAGTTCGTGAGGATCATAATTTTGTTTACGAGTATAAAATACGTATATTATGTTACGTATATTAGATCGATAGTGCAACTGATAACACGCAAAGAAATAACGATAAGATTAAAATGGCAAAATAAATTCAATGTAAAACAATGAAAAACAGTCTAGGTACGTGTTTATTTTAGCACAATGACTGATTATGAACTGAATTCAAAGAATTGAATTGATGTAATTTCTTACCTTTACCGATTTATTGATAAACTATGTTTTTACACGTGATATATTTTAAAAAGTCAAATTGATTAATGAATATATAAAAAAATTACTGAATGAATATACAGGGTTACAGGAAAGGGTTATGGGTACTTTCCTGTATATATATTTAAAAATTTACCTCACAAGTTCGGAATTTTTAACCTATCCCATGACTACGGAAAAGATTCAAATCAATAAACAAAAGACTATTTATGAAAAAAAAATCTACTTCAAATTAATTTGAAATTAGAATTTATAGACAAAAAAATATGTTTAGCTGAAATGGCCAGTATTGCACAATGGTAATTTCATAGATAAAGATAAAGACCTCCTAAAAACACTTTAAAATGTTATATAATGCCCTGTATGACCTTGCGAGCTAGTCGTTCACCTGATGTTAAGCGTAACGGTTACTCGTAACTATAAACATATGTTATTAATAGATATTTTTCTTTAATTTTCTTCGCTGTAGTGAGGTGAAAAGTTGGGTGTTTCGCTCGTTAGTCTAGTTATTCTACATTTCTGACGTTTGAAACCCGAGCAAGCAGAGGATTGTAGGATTGAACTACGAGCAAAAATAAACATATTTGCAGCCTTGAATAACAAATACATGTATATTATTTACCAGAAGAGGCAAATCGCAGTTTTAAAAAGAAATCATCAAAATAATCATAGGGTACCGCTTACTCAGAATTTTCTGTGATGTCTATCTCATGTTGGCCTCAGAAGAGTAATCCAGCTGTGTACCTTTCATCAAAATCGGTTTAGTAGTTTTGACCCAAATGTATTACAAAACGTCTTAACTAAATAATTTCGTTTTATACTGCCAAATCCAAATAAAAAAACCGGCCAAGTTCGATTCGGACTCGCGCACCGAGGGTTCCGTAAAATGTTATTATGTGATGCAAATAAAAATTTAAGGTTTTCGTTTCGAGGATGTCCTACATATTTTGATGGAGTGTGTGCGGAATGAAACCCACAGGAGAGCTTGGCTTAGTAGACATAATATGTTAGAAGTAGGATTTTGTAATAGTATTCTGAGTTGTCCTATGTCGTATCAGGCCCTTTTATTATATAAATTAACGGATTTGGGCTTAAACAAATAATAATGTAATTTATTTGGTATGAATTTTCTTACTGGGCGATGTGGTCGCACAGCGACAAAGCCCATAAAATAAATTAAAAAAAAAAAAGGTTTTCGATATTTTTCATTTATTGGTGCTATAAAACTTCATGCCAAATTTCAAGAATCTAGGTCGACTAGCAGGACTAGGGCATAGGTGGACTTTGATTGCGTTAGTTTAGAAGTTTGATTTTTTTACAGCTCCAAGGGACAGTAGACCTGAGTATTTGATGTGATTTTCGATACCTAAACGTGTTCCTGAGAAAAAGGGTCTTGACAAACAGAGACGGACAATAAAGTGATACAGAACCCTAAAAACAGAATAAAACTCTATAAGTAATTAGAAATACTCACATCTTGACCGTAGTGATATGTGTGTATATGAGATGTGATAATCCTAATGACTGGATCATCATTGAAATTTCTTGTGGCAATAAAGTTGCCGAGACATTTGATCATTAAATTAGATTTAGTAAGCACGTACCTCAGTTTAATAACGAAAGTCTAGTTAACCCGTTAGGTTTGTATATTTCGTGCCTCACGATCTGGTATCCTGACTTCACACGCTGCAACACTATTGTCAATCTGACTTCCTCCTTGTAATCAAGCATGTGTATAAATAATGATGCTAATACCGCACGGCTGTTTATCACGAAATTAAATACAATAATGAAATGTTAAGGTAAATTACTAGATGTGCTCCATGATTTCACCCACACAGTGCCAATTTGCGTAGAAACAAGGAACGAACAATGCTTTAAGAATAGTCCTCCCGTTCATACGCAAATTGGCACTGCGAATAGAATAGTATAGAATATATTCTATATTCTATCCTATCACGAAACTAAATACAATAATGAAATGTAAAGGTAAATTAATAGATGTGCTCCATGATTTCACCCACACAGTGCCAATTTGCTTAGGAACAAGGAACTAACAATGCTTTAAGAATAGTCCTCCCGTTCATACGCAAATTGACACTGAGAATAGAATAGTATAGAATATATTCTATATTCTATCCTATCACGAAACTAAATACAATAATAAGATGAAAAAGTTAAATTACTAGATGTGCTCCATGATTTCACCCACACAGTGCCAATTTGCGTAGGAACTAGGAACTAAAAATGTTTTAAGAAAATTGATCTGTATATGAAATAAATAACGTATAGGTGTAATTAATAAATGTTTATTAGGCATTTCTTATTACTAATTACATAACACTGTAGTTCAAAAAAGTATGCAATTTAAAAGAAATAGAAAAATTACGGAGGAACAAGAAAAATTAAATTTAAATTTTACTTCGTAAGGTATAATTTATTAACATTAGAATGATAAGGATATAGATGGTGCAAAACCTATTATAAAACCTTTTATAGATAAGGTCTATTTGAGATATATACTAGCGATGTAGAGTGGCTTAGCGGCAGTATATACATATTGCGACTTTCGGATCGACACACCAGGCTCAAATCCCGCTCAAACCTCGCACTTGACTTTTCATCATGTTTGTAAATACATATAATACAATATAACACCCAGACACAGAACAAACACCTATGTTCATCACACAAATGTTTGTTCTGGGTGGGAATCGAACCCACAACCCACAGTTCAGGAGGCATGGTTACTACCAAGTGAACTATCGGGCCAGTCAAAAGTAATGGAAAAGCTTGGAACAGGCGAGCGCGGTATGCTAAAGAAAATGTACCAAGCGCCTTCCAGCGCGATCGCGCCTTTACGTTTCAACCGTAACTTGCACCACAGTGAAAATGTTACATAAACCATACACACGATAAAGACATTTCACATTATTTCAAACCCATTTTACCACGTTAGGTTACGTAATACGTTGCGCTTATGCAAATATTCCTAAAGCTTATAATTGTTTAACGCGATCAAGATCTCGACAACCTCCCAGTTAGCGTCAACTACGACCGATTGAGTTGTCGGAACCGAGAAATAATCGAGCGAACCAATTTAAGATTGTAACCTAAATCGAGATAATTAAAGCTTCAATAGCGTTGATTTCTAGCGTTGTTTATTTTTTTGTTTTTGTTTTGGCTCCACACTTTTCTGTATTTAGCCAGTGTCAAGTAATTGATAAATTCTCATGTTTATTAATATTATGTATATTTGTGTCAAGTCAAGTCACAGTCCAAGTCATCAAGTTAAGTCATAGTCTAGTCAAGTCATACTCCTAGTAAAGTGGTGGCAACTTTACCAGAAGCTTCTATGGAGTTTTGGAAACAACACGCAAAGAAACGTTTCACCATCATTATACCACTTTCCCACACTCATGCCTGTAATTCAGCATTTAATGTAGCGTTGGATGCCATACGGTTTAGAGAAGGACGGTGTACCTGCAGAGATCATATTTTGGGTGAGAAGGTTGGACCTAGAGGTTTGCTTATTATGTGATTTATCCCAATAATATTATAAAATATAAGACTTAAAAATATAAGAAATATATAAGACGAAAATTTGTATGTGTGTACGTTTGTTACACCTTCACGCTCTAACGGCTTAATGGATTTGGATCAAATTCGGTGCCAAGATAGCTTATACACATAGGCTACATTTTATCCCGGAAAGTATCACCTACACACACACACACAGACACACACACACACACACACCCCACGTCATTTCTCACATTCGCTTAATTCGGTTAGATTAGTATTCTAGCATGCGTATATTAATCTAAAAATTAGTGCGTATTTCTTTTTTATCACACACTTAATTTAATCTTTATATTAAAATTATTTGTAATTTATATAAATTGTTGTAAGCTAGCTCAGGCATTTCTCATATTGTTTCCGGCGAAAGAGGCCTGGACCGCATAATACGAGCTCTGAGCCTAGTGTGGGGACCCAGGTTTTTCTAACCTAATGTAATGTTCTTATTTGCCTTTGTCCAAATAAATGTATTTTCCCGTGGGATGAGCAAACAATTAAAATACTTTTCATCCGCGGGTGAAACCGCGGGGCGCAATTATTTGCTATATATGTGAGCTAAGTGGTGACTTTAATTTAGTCCTACCAGAAACACCAATAGTCGATACACCTGCAATCCTTCCATACCTGTAACAAATAAAAACAAAAATTAATTAAAAACGTCAACCGCACCATTATCGCCCCATTACATCTCGGAGCCATAAACAAAGATCTAAAATAATAAGGTTATAATAGCTCTATTTGCTATCGAGGCCAAGAGAAAACTTATTTATGGCGGTTACGTCACTCTGTTATTGGCTCGTTGGTAATAACGGTAACAGATCTGTTGAGCTGATAATGATCATGTGAACATAATAATAATGTGTGGTTGGGTGCGATTTGTAACGCCCGAAAGTTTTTTTCTAAAGAAGCTAGTCGGATTCGGCCCAAACTTGCCGCCTCCCGCCAAAAGTTAATTCTAAAGGGTCATGGCGAATTTAGCCCACGAATACATTTACAAGAGGCATTAAAAATCACATCATCACACTATCACACAAATATTATAAAGGCGAAAGTTTGTATGTGTGTATGTGTGTATGTTTGTTACTCCTTCACGCCATAACGGCTGAGTGGATTTGAATGAAATTCGGTACCAAGATAGCTTATACACTAGATTAACATATAGGCTACATTTTATTCCGGAAAAGTGAAATGCTCCCGTGGGACGAGCAAATAATTAAAATACTTTTTATCCGCGGGTAAAACCGCGGGGCGCAACTAGTGTATATTAAAGCTTTCTACAAACACTTTATCACTTCTCATTGGGTGAATAAAAACTGGTGACAAGCTCTTGTGAAACAGTTATTAAAAAGCCTATTTGAAATCGATGCTCTTGCAGCTCCTGAACCTCTTTTTTTTAGGTGTGGAAATGCCCTCGAGTGGGACTCGAACCCACTAAAACCCCCCGTGATCCGACCGCCGCCGGGATGGGGCGAGATGGAGACGCACTGCATTAACCATCTCACCCCGGCGGTAGGCCCTTTCGGGCCTCTGCGCCAGTGGGTGGGCAACCTTCCACCTCAGTTGCCCACCAGACGTGTGGGGCCATGTGAGTGCAGCGGAGAGTCCCCCGACTCTCCGCCACTGGCCCCACTACGGGGGCTCCTGAACCTCTATGTAGCTAAGTCTATTCCTGTTTGGAATAATGTATCCATCTCTGAGATGCATCGGCAACATACTAACTGCAAGACTTGAGACTCCATTCAGAGACGGGCCAAAAGGCTCATTGATGACGACGCGTTGGTGGAAGCTAAGTTTGGATCGTCGTTGTAAAGTTGTTGGCTTATCCGTGTTTTATAGACTGCACTTTGGAGAGTGTGGGAAGGAATTACACGATCTAATTCCCCCATATCCTTACTTTGATTGGACTATAAAACGCACAGAAAAACGGTATCCACATATGGTTGAAATTCCTTCAACCCGCACTAAGCGTTTTGCTACTAACTTTATAGTGCGAACAGCTATTGAATGGGGCTTACCAACGTCCTTGTTTCCAGTTAACTATAACTAAAATCTGGGAGTTTTCAAGTTAAGAGTGAACATAAATCTTCTGGGCAAGCACTCATCTTAAGATCACGTTATTGTTTAACATCAGGCGAGACAGTGGTCAAATGATTTGCCTATAACCAATAAAAAAACGAGTGTGATTTAGACCACGCGACTGAAGTAAAACGTCTCTAGTTTAGCTCCTCTATCGGCCGGTATAACTTTTCTTTTTGCTTTGTTTAATGTTTATTTCGCCATCTCGACAGTTATAAATTGTCATTTCACCGGATATACCAACATAATAATACAATTTTTTTACTTTGTTATGTTGACAATGGAGATCTACGTGAACTTCAACTTCAACTTCCGTTCGTCTCGCATTCACCAGTGTACTCCCCAAGTCAAGCGTGCGTACATAAAATTTACTTCAACAATGCATGGCGTAAGAAAAGTTTCTAATATATGCTACATAATATATATGTAAGAAGATATTGATTAGGTCATAATTGAAGGGGTAAGAACAAAAAGGGTTTAACTGTGAAATTGATAGTTTCGAGAAAATTGACTTTAAACTTCAACGGCTTCATTTTAATGTAGAGTGCTTATAAGGTAGCAGAAAAGGTTTATGTAAGTTTCAGTTGCTTGAAAATGTATTAATTCTATTTTAAAATACAAAATATAGTACTAATTCGTACAATTACTGTAAAAATATAATATAACATAATAAATATAATAATGTTATTATGCTAAGCGAACTGTATTCCTGTGTCAGATAAACCGTTTTTAGACTGAAAATCTCGAGATTTAAGCCTCATTTCAGTATTTTTAGAATGTATTATTGTAGATAATTTCACGCTGAATCCAACGATACCCATAAGTCATTTTGTGAAAAATATCAGTTAAACCCTTTTCATTCTCATCCCTTCAATTATTATAATAGGTCTTTACCTATGAAATTGCCGTTTTGCAATACAGACTTTTTCAAACAAAAAAAGTTTTGATTGGCTATGAATTCTAAATTCAAATTAATTTTGTTTTAAAAATATGACATTCTATTTACAATATAAGTCTTTTGTTTATTGATTAGCGTTGTATTTTCATTACATTTCAACATTTTTCCTCATAATGGATACTTTGAAATTTCGTGTAATTATGGAATATGAGTTCCGTCGTGGCACCAACGCGGCACAAACGACACGTAACATCAACGACGTTTACGGAGAGAACTGTACAAACGAACGTACAACCCGTTATTGGTTTGCTTGGTTCCGTTCTGGGAATTTTGACTTGAAAAATGAACCTCGTGGTCGTCCGGAAACTTTGGTCAACAATGATGAATTAAAGGCGATTGTGGAAGCTGATGAATCTCAATCTACAGCTGAGCTAGCAGCAGCTTTTGATGTTAGCATCAAAAAAATATTGGTCCATTTGCGACAGATTGGCAAGATAAAAAAGCTTAATAGATGGGTGCCTCACGAACTTAACGATCGCCAGCGCAACGTACGCGTCGAGACTTGCCTTGCGCTGCTTAACAGGCATAGAAATGAAGGAATTTTGAACCGAATTGTTACGTGCGACGAAAAATGGATTCTTTTTGACAGTCGAAAGCGCTCAGCAAGTTGGTTAGATCCTGGTTCGGTACCAAAGCAATGTGCAAAACGAAAAATGACCCCTAGAAAGGTGATGGTCACAGTTTGGTGGTCTAGTGCTGGTGTGATTCATCATAGCTTTTTACAAAACGGCGAGAGCATTACTGCAGATGTTTACATTGAAGAACTGACCACAATGATGGCGAAACTCGCACGTCTGCAACCAGCTTTGGTCAATCGGTCGTCTCCACTGCTACTTCACGACAACGCGCGACCCCATACTGCACAACAGACCGTCTCTAAGCTGCATGAGATGGGTTTGGAAGCTCTCCCTCATCCGCCATACTCACCAGATCTTGCGCCTACCGACTATTACTTTTTCCAAAATTTGGACAACTTTTTAGCGGGAAAAAAATTCGATTCCCGAGAGGCAGTACAAAACGCCTTTGAAGAGTTTTTTGTTTCCCGTCCTGCTGATTTTTTCAAGAAGGGCACCCATAAACTGCCACAGCGTTGGCAAAGATGCATTGATTGCAGGGGTGATTACTTTGAATAAAAGAAATAAATAAGTTCGAAAAAAAAATACTTTAACTTTTTTCAAACAAAACGGCAATTTCATAGGTAAAGACCTAAGACAGTCTGGTGTTTTATAACCATATTTCACGATGTTTGGCCAACATTAATACAAAACCGCCTGTCACTTCAATACAAACTTTTACAAATAGTGACACAACAGTCAACCGTCTCAAAATAAGCGAGCACTACCCGTTGATGTCATAATTAATCATTAGTTTTAAATTAATGTTCGCATAAAATTAAATTCAAAATCTATGATTATGCAAGAGGTGACATAACTTTAATGATTAGTTATAGTTATGCTAAGCCTTAATCGATTATGTATGGTGTCAATGAATAAATATTATAATTACTAACGATTGTTATATGTCATTTGATAATTATAATTTTAAAACACTAATAAATATATTATGTGTTATGGAAATTGATTTAATCTTAATGCAGGTCTGTGTTAAGTGTTTAAAATGGCACATATTAACCAGTGCGTAATATCTAGATTTCCAGATTAACTGGCCCTATTGTAATCTTATA
Organism: Ennomos fuscantarius; assembly: GCA_905220475.3. Taxonomy (NCBI): domain Eukaryota; kingdom Metazoa; phylum Arthropoda; class Insecta; order Lepidoptera; family Geometridae; genus Ennomos; species Ennomos fuscantarius. The sequence goes on from HG992027.1 coordinate 14,162,505, forward strand.
AAAATATCATAAACTCTGCAAGTACTGAATGCAAAACCAAAAAGTATTTGTAAATAATTTATTCTTTGTAGTATTACTTTAGGTTTAGTGATTTTGTGCTGTTAACATCAGGTGAACGACTAGCTCGTCACATCATTCAATAACATTAAAAAAAAGGTGGACCACCATTCCCTATCAAACTTCGTAAAAATACTAGTATTACTATTACTATTGTATTATATTATCTGTGGTAAAAATATTCATGACTAGACTGGTAAGAAGGTATTTAGTTGGTATTTTCTGCTTCATCGTAGAGGTTGAAACAAATACCACGAAGAAACGTGAAGAAACGAGATCGAAAAATGCTCTACAACGATAAAGGCAATTCTTAATGAAATCATTTTTTAAGTTGTCAATAAGATTTACATGTTAAAAGCAAAATATATTCCGGTACTAGTTGCGCCCTGCGGTTTCACCCGCGGATAAAAAGTGTTTTAATTATTTGCTCATCCCACGGGAACATTTCATTTTTCCGGGATAACCTAGCCTATATGTCAATCCAGTGTATAAGCTATCTCGGTACCAAAATTCATTTAAATCCATTCAGCCGTTTGAGCGTGAAGGAGTAACATACAAACATACACACATACACACGTACTAACTTACGCCTTTATAATATTAGTGTAATAGTGTGATTTACTGCCATTACGTATTAAAATATTCACATGCCAGTGTTGCCAAGAATTCCCTTTGTGGGAAGTATTTTATCAGCCCGTATTATGATGAACGAGCTTCTGCCCGCAGCTTCGCCTGCGGCGTGGCGTATGGGAAAATAATTCAACCACCCATTTCACCCTCTTAAGAGTGGAATTTCGAAAAATCCTTTCTTAGCGGATGCCTACGTCATATAATCTACCAGCATGCAAAATTTCATCCATCCAGTCGTTTGGGCTGTGCGTTGATAGATCACTATGTCAGTCAGTCAATCAGTCAGTCGCCTTTGAGTTATATATATTTAGATTAAATGTAAATTAAAATATAGAAACAGACAAAAGTAGTCAAGGCCTTACACAATCACGCACAAACTTCACAATGTACCTTAAGAATAATAATGAGCAAAGAATTCAATAAATTATATGATTCCTCGTAATTGATGTCTTTAAATCATCTGAGGTTTCATATTGATAAAACATCCCTATCAAAAAAGATTAGACGGCTAAATAGGCAAACGAAATAGTCAAATGTCTAAATTGTAATCACACTAATATTATAAAGGCGAACTTTGTATGTGAGTTTGTGTGTATGTGTACGGAAATTTTCAGATTAGGAATGAAATTTCTACTATTGCATTGCAATTTCCGTTTCCGCAAGTTCCGTGATCAATGGCCAGGTCTTCGAATAGTGCATGTGTCAGTGTCGTAATCGTGTCTGTTCATCTTCAGACCAGACAACGCTCAATTGTTTTTTTATGATCAGAACCGCCCAATTGCCGGAACCCAGTTTAATACGTGTCCACCCAAAAAGTAAAAATGCTTTGCAATTAAAATCTGTAAATAAAACAACCGAACAAAGGCTGCGAGGTGGGCAATAAATTACTTATAGATAACAATTTATTCTTGAGAACAGTTGTATTGGCAGTTCCTTTAAGTAGACGAGCATGTATTTTATGTGAACTTTTAAAAGTACAAGTATCATGCCCAATTTAAACGACAATATCATAAATCTTGGTCGATATCAAAAATTGGACGTATATTATTTTATGGTTCCATTGTATAAAAATAATAGGTTTTGCTTATTTATAAGCGATGTCCGTGTATTAAACAATACAGACTTACTGTTCTGTTCCGAAGGTAAAAAAAAAGTATAAATAAACATAATCCATGTTTAACCTATGTTTAATATTAACGATTAATTTTACCTACCAAGATACATAAGGCTTTTTAAATTTTTGCGACGTCGAGATTAGTCAAAATGATGTTCTGATAATTTTTGTGCGCGAATAGACTCGTTTTATATTTTTAGGTCTTTACCTATGAAATTGCCGTTTTGTTTGAAAAAAGTTAAAGTATTTTTTTTTTCGAACTTATTTATTTCTTTTATTCAAAGTATTCACCCCTGCAATCAATGCATCTTTGCCAACGCTGTGGCAGTTTATGGATGCCCTTCTTGAAAAAATCAGCAGGACGGGTGACAACAAACTCTTCAAAGGCGTTTTGTACTGCCTCTCGGGAATTGAATTTTTTTCCCGCTAAAAAGTTGTCCAAATTTTGGAAAAAGTAATAGTCGGTAGGCGCAAGATCTGGTGAGTATGGCGGATGAGGGAGAGCTTCCAAACCCAACTCATGCAGCTTAGAGACGGTCTGTTGTGCAGTATGGGGTCGCGCGTTGTCGTGAAGTAGCAGTGGAGACGACCGATTGACCAAAGCTGGTTGCAGACGTGCGAGTTTCGCCATCGTTGTGGTCAGTTCTTCAATGTACACATCTGCAGTAATGCTCTCGCCGTTTTGTAAAAAGCTATGATGAATCACACCAGCACTAGACCACCAAACTGTGACCATCACCTTTCTAGGGGTCATTTTTCGTTTTGCACATTGCTTTGGTACCGAACCAGGATCTAACCAACTTGCTGAGTGCTTTCGATTGTCAAAAAGAATCCATTTTTCGTCGCACGTAACAATTCGGTTCAAAATTCCTTCATTTCTGTGCCTGTTAAGCAGCGCAAGGCAAGTCTCGACGCGTACGTTGCGCTGGCGATCGTTAAGTTCGTGGGGCACACATCTATCAAGCTTTTTTATCTTGCCAATCTGTCGCAAATGGACCAATATTGTTTTGATGCTAACATCAAAAGCTGCTGCCAGCTCAGCTGTAGATTGAGATTCATCAGCTTCCACAATCGCCTTTAATTCATCATTGTTGACCAAAGTTTCCGGACGACCACGAGGTTCATTTTTCAAGTCAAAATTCCCAGAACGGAACCGAGCAAACCAATAACGGGTTGTACGTTCGTTTGTACAGTTCTCTCCGTAAACGTCGTTGATGTTACGTGTCGTTTGTGCTGCGTTGGTGCCACGACGGAACTCATATTCCATAATTACACGAAATTTCAAAGTATCCATTATGAGGAAAAATGTTGAAATGTAATGAAAATACAACGCTAATCAATAAACAAAAGACTTATATTGTAAATAGAATGTCATATTTTTAAAACAAAATTAATTTGAATTTAGAATTCATAGCCAATCAAAACTTTTTTTTGTTTGAAAAAGTCTGTACTGCAATTCGGCCATTTCATAGGTAAAGACCTATTATTTACAATACCAAGATACATATTCATTAATACGTTACAGCAAAAAGGTCTGGATTTGGAATCTAAACTAAGGATCTTATTTTTATCAAATTTTTTGTTTCTTTTTCTCCTTCATCCTGAATGTAAATAAAAAAGACGGAAAATATAAATTAGGAACTTTTTGAACTGTGAATCATTACGTATTTTAAGTTTAAGAAACTCGCAAATGTCCATTCGTAAACGTAGAGTACCTAAGTATGTTACGTGAAGGAAGAAAAAATTGGGAGAACAATTAAGGAGCTAGGTTAACTTAGCAGAAGACACTCACAAAACAAAAAACTATAAATAAATAAAATCTTTCAAAAACAGACCAATAAAAAGAACCATTTATCCCTTTCAGTATACAAATAACCACAGAATTATAAGTATATATATATAAGGGAATAGCTAAATACAATTGCCTTTTAGTCGTAATAAATGTGGCCAGTAGGTCACAGAATACTAAACAGTACAAAACATTGTGGGGTGTGTGGCGTATCGCAGACGCCATCTTCGGTCCTTATTACTTCGAATTCCGTACTTAGCTCTTTATACACTTGAGGCCATTCTGAGCAGTTTGATTCTAGCTGAGGTACAAAAAAACGAGTGTGTTTTAGACCACACGACTCAAGTAAAACTTCTTTAGTTTAGCTCCATCTATCGGCCGGTATAACTTGGTTTAATGTTAATGTCGCCATCTTGACAATTGTAAATTGTACTATTTTACCGAACATACAAATATCTTTATAAATTTTTAACGTTTTTTATGTTGACAATAAAGATCTACGTGAACCAACTTCAACTTCCGATCGCCTCGCATTCACCAGCTTACTCCCCAAGTCAAGCGTGCGTAAGACATTTTACTTCAAAACTACAGCTCAAAAAATCCATAATGCACAATATATTTCTGAATTCGCATGCCCTTCATCAACTAATTCCGTCATCCCCTTTCCATCATAGAACTACAAGGCTTGGTGATTCTTCAACATCCTTACGTCGTTAGTGTACCCCAAGTTCGCACTAAGCGTTTTGTTGGGTCATTTATAGTCCGAACGGCCAAGGAATGGAATGCTCTTCGAACAACAGTGTTTCCTCCTGGGTACAATCTGGGTATTTTTAAGTCAAGAGTGAATGGGCATCTCATGGGCAAGCGTGCTCCACCTTAGACAACTTCGTCACTTACCATCAGGTGAGTGGTTGTCAAACGCATGCCCATTTTGCCATAAAAAAAAATTGACAATAATAGGTTTAATTTCGAATGATTGCTATTTCGATGTGTGTGCCCAAATCAGCGGGTGACACTGACCGAAGTTATTAGCACTTGGTGTTGTAAATTAAAATAGTAGTTACTGCTTGTATCATCTTGTGGTGGCAATACCCGAATAGGCCAGGGAGAATGGACGTGGAGCTCACGTAATATAATATTGATAGCCTATTATTAACCCGTAATACGTCAAATCACGATTTATCATAGTCTTTGCAACGCAAGTTATCAGGTCGCGAACTTTACCGTCAATCATTAAAAATACACATCTGATACGCGACGTATTGTGTGTCAACACCTTTATCTGTATTGGACCACACATACTGCAGTTAAGAGTCTTCGCATACTTGCTACTATAAGCGGTTATCGATAGTCGATACTTGTTAATTAGTTGGTGAAATCTGAAATGAGCAACTGATTATTGGAATTTTAAAGGATTTGCTATATGCAAATAGCGATATGTTGCAAAAAACAAATACACATATTTACGTCAACTTTGATTTCTAGTTGGTTTTGAATAAAATATTTAACCGGCATTGATATCTAAAGTGCAATATATCCATTCTCTCCCTATCTTAAAAGTCTGAGATCTAATTTTGTAAACACCTTACTGATGGATCTAACCGGAATGAAAATTAGATATTAAATATTTTTGATCCGCTAATGGATCGATCCAGTGGGTCAAACCGGAATACACTAATATCACCGTTTTCAACATAATTAATACGACCTATTGTAATTTTAAGCAGCGATCAAAATGCTGGCATAAAAAATAAAAAAGTTGGTAAATGTCTCAAATGTTTCTAAAACAATCGCCAATCGCGTATTGCGATTTTTACATCTCTGTGAGTGCTATTAGTCTCGAGTGTGCGGTTTCCGATAAGGCAAATATTGACGCCGACTTTCATCCTCGTTTCGGTTCTGGGTCGAATGAATCACGATATTGTAAATTAGGGCTGTCTGATCTAGATACAGTTTGGGGCCAATTAGTAAAAAATAAATAACTTGTTTGAGAAGATTTTGGGGTGGCGGGTTCTTTGAAAGACAGTGAGTTGTAAATGCATCGTCTTGCTATTCGATCGAATATTTTACTACATCACAAAAAAAAAAAAAGTTAAATTATTCAGCTGGAAGTTCATGGTTAACGAGCCATCCTTCTGTAACATCGTAGATACTACAAATTTTATTTTTGTTTATTATTATTTAGTTGTATTTTCAATGCCTATTAGCACTTGACTATAATATGCGTACTGCGTAGCCATCCGCGCTAACTTCCGAGAGCCCCATAAAGATTTACGCGAGCTACTCGTATATATAGGGCGGGCGTGTTCATACGCTACAAGTAAAAAACCCACTTCCCTTGTAAATTACACTAAAAATAAACCTAGATTTCTAAGTAAAGCAGAGGACTGCGAGCTTCATAAATCAGATGTGAAAATCTTGTTTGGGGCCGTTCAAGTATTACGTAAGCACTATGGGGGGCGGGGGGTCTTTGCTTTGCTTATTTTGGATGACATGGGGGGTAGGGAAGTCTAGATGATACGAATAGCAACCCTCGCATCGTCTTTGCTTGAAACACTTAACATTATAATCATAATATTAAAAAAAACAATACATTAATTGAAAAATGTTTACGTAAGCATGGGGGAGGGGGTAAGAGCTTTGCTTACTTTTGCTGACAAGGGGGATGGGGGGTAAATAATTGTAATAAACCTGCTTACGTAACACTTGAACGGCCCCTTTCGTGGTTTAAAGCATTGCGCTTTAAAGTAAAGTTCTCCTAACGTTAATAAATATTATTTAAACAGTTTCACAAGTAACATTATGATTTCTTTTCACCATTCCGTAATAGATGTTATAGATGAATGAATAAAAAAACGAGTGTGCTTTAGACCACACAACTGAATTGATTCTTTAGCTCCGTCTCTCTTGTCCCTACAGTATATACGAAACGTAACTCTTTCTATATTCACGTAGAGTGGGAGATATACACAATATCTCCCTCTTAACTTCCTTTCATCTCACCAGCTTACCCTCAAGTCAAGATTGCGTAACGAAGTTTTACTTAAATAAAAGAAGTATATCCTTGATTACATGTCATCATCATCATCAAAGGTGCTACAGCCCGGGGTGGGCCTTGGCCTGGTCAAGAATATCTCACCAGACTGGTCGGTTTCTTGCCTTAAGTTTCCAGCCTCTAAAACCGATTGTTTTCAGGTCCTGCTCGACGCCATCTATCCAGCGGAGCTTTGGTCTGCCACGATTTCTGCGACCATCTGGTTTGCCTTCTAGGAGACGTTTGGGTGTTCGCGTCTCTTCCATGCGTTCCACATGGCCTAGCCAGCGAAGGCGACCGAGCTTTATAGACCTGACTACATTGGGTTCGCCAAACATGTTATAGAGTTCGTGGTTGTATCTCGTCCGCCAGTAATCACCGTCTAGTACTGCACCGAAGATTCGCCGCAAAATCTTTCGCTCAAAAACTAGCAAGTTTGATTACATGTGCGGCCACACAAATAGTTTGCCAACCCTACCTCACATGTACCGCCCAACCAACACTGTTATAAACTACCAGTTTGAGTGTAACAAAGACAGTAACAGCAACAGTAACATGACAGGAACAGTGGTGTACAGGAATTTTATTCCGTTATAGCATGTAGCGCCACCAATAGAGGGTTATTGGTGACATAAATTACGCAGAACTTTGCATCGGGTTCCGATTGGAAGAGTTTGTTTCGCATTTTATTTGATAGAGGAAATATTGTCAGGATGTCACAATTTAAATGCAAATATTGGTCGCTTTGATCGGAAACTGCTACTTTCTTGTATTTCGGATTACATACAGTGAATATGTTATGAACATAAGCATTTAACATCCTCAATGAAATATTTGTGGCGACGGAATTGCTAACGGGTTAAAGTGACATAATATTGACAGCCTTTGTGGTGTGGCGGTTGAGCAGGTCGGCTCATAGGCCGGAGGCGGTTGGTTCGATTCCCGCGACATGTATTTGTGTACCAATAAGTAGCGCTAATACTTGTTTTGAGTCCGGGTGTTGTGGGACCATGGCTCTTGCAATTCCTGGGTCCCTAGATACAGGGAATCCTTGTTATGGTCCAGGATTTATATATGTGATCCTTGGGCGTTACTATTATTATTGATAAATTGGTATTTCGTTTCCGTGATAAAGGACGAATGTTCTTTTTTCGTTAAATGGTTTTGCGTTTGACTACATTTAAACTAATGGAAAGTGAAAATGAGGTCAATGACGAATTACTTCTTGCCTAGAAGGTACCTTATTAATAATAATAAACATGTGTGGACATCCACACATCGCCATCTAGCCTCAAACTACGCAAAGCTTGTACTATGAGAACCGAATTACTTACATACTTTTTGTTTGTAAATACATACTTAGAATACCATATAACACCCAGACACAGAACAAACATCGATGTTCATCACGCAAATGTTTCTCCTGGATGGAAATCCAACCCACAACCTATAGCTAAGAAGGCAGGATTACTACTGAGATATCCTGCCAGTCAAAAATTTAAAATTTAATGTTGTTCTGGAAACTAGATTGTATGTGGTAGGGAAGACTGATGTCGAAAGCTCGTTTCTGTGCTTTACTGTTCTGTGTTGTATTTTTAATGTTTCTTCAAAAAACAAGTGTGCTGATCACACGACTGAAGTAAGACTTCTATACGAAACGCATCCCCCCTTTTTCAATCTTCACTAACTTATATCTCCTTCTCAACTTCCGTTCGCCTCGCCCATCAATATCCGTATCTCGTCACGCATTCACCAGCTTACTCCCAAGTCAAGCGTGCGTAAAGAAGTTTTACTTCACCAATTTTATTTTCCTAGATATACACACCTACTATCCAACCAATCATGACTGGTTTTGTCACCTCACTAGTATCATTTCATCATGTCGCATCATGAATCCAAAATTGCATAATCCGCGCCCGAATCTAGAGAAAGTGACGAATCTCACGAACGCTAATGTAATACAGGCTTAATAATAGATGACGTTGTAGAAAGCAACATTATAATATTATTTATGATCTTCAAAATCCATTGTTAAATTCGCTGAGTGATATACAATGATCCGGCTGTGCTCTTGTACGGCTAATTGCGATACATTTATAATCGTAACGTATTTCCTGTGTTTTATATTGAGAGGCGAATGTTCAGTGTCCCTATAGCCTGGTGAAGGTTTTCCTTCACCGCAGTAAGAGCCACATCATGAAGAAAACGGCATTTTAAAGACATACAAAAAAATTGTTCATAGGGAATAATTATTGTGTCATCCATCTACTAGCTAGTCAGTATGGTGGTACTCTCTCCGTGTGAGAGATGTTTAGTGTTATGAAATTATATTTTCTCGACGAACAAATTCTAGAAGTGAAAACTTCTTTAGACGCTTTGAGCACTTTTTAGGTGAACAAAAATGATGGAACTCGCGTCATCGTCACCAAACGCTTTCCATGTGCTATATGTATACTATGTATATATATGTGTACTTTTTGGTTGAACTAAAGGCGTGAAACTCCGCAGTCCCCAAAAACTCCCCTGCACATTTCTTTTTATGTTAAGGAATAACATGACGAGCTATTCGTTCGCCTGATATTAAGCGACGCGGCTGCCCATATCAGTTGCAGTGTCACTTGGAACTGTGTGTTGGTGTGGTTTGGAGGAAGCCACTGATTCCTGAAATACAGTTTAAAAACTAGTTCGGGAATCTATGGATTATGGATATTTTTGTATTTTTTTTTTTTTTTGTAAAGTATAGAGTTTCGCCTGACACTGCATTACGCACGTCATCCTGAGACATCCAGTTTAGTAATTACATTATTAGACTGTGAGATTAGTTAATAAAGTCTCATTTGCCCCGTAATTTCACTAGATACAGTGCCATTCAAACTGGAACACAGTGGTGCTTGCGCACTTGTGCTTGGCGCCAGAATAACTGGCAACTTTAAGCAACAATGCACATTAAAAGAAGAGAAAAGAACAGCTTTTTCTTTGACAACATGAATAAGACAGATTAATTGGTAAAGGAAAAATTTGAAGCAGACATGCAGATTTTGAGCATGCAATATTACTACAAAAATCGTAAATCTATGAATAAGACCCTTTATAAAACAGCATTTTGATACCTACACCAAACAAAGGGCGAAAGGATCAAGCCAACGATGCTAGAACTAACTAACTAGAACAACAATGTTATGAGATCTACCAAAAATATAAAAAACGAGCGTGACTACACGACTGAAGTAAAATTTTAGTTTAGCTCCATCTATCAGCCGGAATAATTTTGTTTCTGTTTTGTTTAATGTTAATGTCGCCGTTTTGACAATTGTAAATTGTCATTTTACCCGACATACCAATATAATAATATGAATTTTCAACTTTTTATGTTGGTAATGGAGATCTACATAAATAACTTTCAACTTCCGTTCACCTCGCATTCACCAGCTTACTCCCCAAGTCAAGCGTGCGTAAAGAAGTTTTACTCCGAAATGGACAAAGCTGTTGGAACATAGTACTTCTGCTGTGTACATCTTGTACACAGTTTAACAATAAAAAATATTCTATTCTATTCTAATAATTAACGGTAAATTAAAGGTGGTAGAACTTTTCTGCAAAGTTCGTCTAGGTAGGTACCACCGCTTTGCCAGTTATTCTGCCGCCAAGTAGTAGTGTGCAAGCACTACTGTGTTCCGGTTTGAAGGGCACTGTAGCTAGTGAAATTACTGGGCAATTGAGACTTTATGATCTGATCTCACAGTCGAGTAATCTTATTACCAGACTGTGCTGATGTCTCAGGATGATGTGCGCAGTGCAGCAGTCACGCGAAACTTTACATGTTGGAGTTCTGAGTGACACTGTTCTGTTATGGGCGGCCGTGTCGCTTAACATCAGGTGAACGACTAGCTCGTCACATCATTCAATAACATAAAAAAAAAAAAAAAAATAAGATGTCAAAATAAGCAGGTCACCTGTTCCAACAGCTTTGTCCATTTCGGAGTAAAACTTCTTTACGCACGCTTGACTTGGGGAGTAAGCTGGTGAATGCGAGGTGAGGTTGACAGCTACAAGCAAAATAAAAACGTCTAAATCATAAAGATAATAGGCACGTCTAGTACTTTCGCCAAAACATGTCAATAATCATAAAATACGGGTTGCATCATTTAATATAAACGATATCAATGCATTGGCAATTAAAATCTTGACGATTTGAGCAAAATTACGGTTCGTTGCGGAAGTTTCCAATTACGTCGTATTCTGCTTATTTTTTGTTTTAGTATATCACACAGCGCCATCTATTGCCAAACAAAGAAAATAACCATAGAGAACTAGTCTGATGGATTTATTGCAGTCAAAAATACATTGAACTGAAATAACAAATTTAACTCAATAAATTTTTAGGTTACATTAAATTTTTTGATTTCTGTTTTTTTTTTGTTTTATATACAATGCCATGCCAACCCTAATGTGGCTGGTCATAATCAGAAATACAGCATTAAATCATAAGATTTGAAAGGTGATTGCTTTCGAACCACTTTTGCCAATTTTATTGTTTTCATTAGTTTGATTAAAATTTAATTAACTTCGCTCGTTATGGGTGGCCTTTTGCCCCGATTGAATGAATGGAAGATACGTTGTATAGGTTCTGAGACGCTTTATAAACTGTTTAATGATAAATTACAGAGATATAATATAGGGAATGTGGTAAAACATAATTATGAACGGGCAGATGATAGATCGGTACGGTGTGAGCCAGTATGTCTCGATACTCCGGACGACGCAACTTTAACTAACGCAACCAGGTTCAAATTCAACTCTGTACCTGATTTTTTTTTGTAACGGCAGAATTTGCAGCGAGAGAACCGACAAGTTCAAAAACCAAAACTCTCCGAGTAGGCTCTTGTGGCCTTTTGACAGGCCTGATAGCTCAATTAGTAGTATTTAGCCTTCTGAACTGTAGGCTGTGGGTTTGATTCCCGCCCAGATACACATGTGTGTGATAAACACCGATGTTTGTTCTGTGTCTGGATGTTATATTGTATTCTACGTATGTATTTACAAACAAAAATAATCGAAGTATTGTATCAGTTATCTGGTTTCCATAGTACAAGCTTTGCTTAGTTTAGGACTAGATGGCGTTGTGTGAAAAGTCCACAAAAATATTTATTTCTATTTGTTATCTTGTCCTAGACATATTGGGAGGATGATGTACCTATAAGTCCACCTTATGTCTAAAGCATTATGGGTTCTTGAGCAACTTGCTACACAAGTCGAGTCCATGTTCAGCTACCGGGTTCGAGAGCGAGAAATATAAACCATTGTCTAGATTTAATTGAAACTTTTATTACTCCCATCTCTTGTCCTTTCACTCGTGGTTGTGCAAACAATAATTTAGCTGGTTATAAACAGATTAGCATTTTAAAGCGGAAGATTTATGATGCGTATTGGAGTTTTACGAATAATAAATACGAGATTACATATAATTTGGACGGTGATGATAATCAGTCGAGATCGTTAAAAGGTCATAGACTTCGTTGAGTTCGCTTATTAACTCATGTCCCGCGAAAGAGCTAAATAGCTGTTTCGCAAACTAAACTGTTATATATTAATTACATAGGCTTATTTTATGCATATATTAAGTTTTACTAGGTGGTAGGACTTTTCTGCAAAGTTCGTCTAGGTAGGTACCACCGCTTTGCCAGTACTACCGCCAAGCAGTAGTGTGCAAGCACTATTGTGTTCCGGTTTGAAGAGCACTGTAGCTAGTAAAATTAGTGGGCAATTGAGAATTTATCATCTAATCTTAGAGTCGAGTAATATTATTACCAGACTGTGCTGATGTCTCAGGATGATGTGCGCAGTGCAGAGTCACGCGAAACTTTATATTTTGGTGATCCGAGTGACACTTCTGTTATGGGCGGTCGTGTCGCTTAACATCAGGTGAACGACTAGCTCATCACATCATTCATTAACGTTATTTAATTTCAATAATTTCTTAATAGAAATTATAGAAATTGAAATTACGATAACAAATTACAAATAACTCGCAAACGATATCAAGATATGATAGAATCCTTTGAAATGTCACAAGTAGGAAACGTTCATTTGACATTTGACTAGTTTTCGTTCACTCCATAATCTGAAACGAGTTAGCAAATAGTGATGTAACTAACTAATGTGACTCAAGCAAATGATATTAAACGTACATTTGTAAAGCTAAAGCGATTATCTAATATCGATTACTGACCTCCCACGCCAACTGTCAAACAAATCGCAGCTCACACATCATATCGGTAAACAGTGTTGCCACTACTATCACAAGTAAACGCGTATTTAATTTTATCCTCAGTCCGTTTGGTTTCCTCATACATTGCTTTTTAAATATACATAAAATGATCGTTGTATGGATTTTAAAATGTAAACCACACTAACAGCCTTATTAATAAACGGGTATTAGTCTCGGGTTAATTACTTCAGCTTTTGTCCTTTTTTTGCTACTGGAATATTTAGCTGGATCGAAAGAGACAAAAGATAGTGTAACTAATAAAAGCTAGTTCGTGTTTATTAATAAGGCTGTAAAGGTATATCCACAGGCACAAAGTATCTATGCCTAAATCCTAAAAGTTTCCCGATTTATATGCAATTTTTTTTTTACTTTTTTCCTTACACTCTTTGTACATAAAATCGGTATATCCGTTTGAGAACTACGGTGCCACCGATACTACACGTCAAACTTATTAACTTGTATGCGTCGAGAATTAAAAATAAGGGTTGATCTATTGACTCTGTTACTTCATGAAAGAATTAAGTAAAGTACGCACCATCGCTTTTTTATCTTATTAGGGCTATTATAATTGTTTAGTGCGAGTTATTATGATCATTTTAAAACTACTGATATGAAAAATTACCAAATAAAAATTGGAAATGAGAGAAGAAAGCGGAATCAGAGTGTGCGCATGTCCTTCATCGGCTCATTCCATCATCCCCTTTCCATCACGGAAATACAAGGCTTGGTGATTCTTCACATCCTTACGTCGTTAGTGTACCCCAAGTCTGCACTAAGCATTTTGCTGGACCATTCATAGCCCGAACGGCCACGGAATGGAATGCTCTTCCAGTATCACTGTTTCCTCTTGGGTATAATCTGGGTCTTTTTAAGTCATCATGAATGGGCATCTCAAAGGAAAGCGTGCTCCACCTTAGACAACTACGTCACTTATAATCAGATGAGTTGTTGACAAACGCATGCCCATTTCAGCATAAAAAAATTCAACATTCAGAACGTATGTTTCCTTTGTTTTTCAAAGTACGAAAATTTCACTATCAAAATAACTAAAACATGAGTAGGAGTACCTAACCAGTTAAACACCTCTTAACTTGTCAAAAACAGGCCGAGGGATGTAGGTGTATCGACGGATATCATCTATAGTTCACAACTTACGCCGTTCACTTTCGATTGTCTCGATTTATTGTCATGCAAACTATATTGAATAATATTTGCGTTTGCTCTGTCAGTCAAAGTAGTAAGCATTTAAGGAGGAAATATTCAATTTATATATTTTATAACTATCAAAATGCTGATGTCTCAAGATGACGTGCGCAGTGCAGTGTCACACTGATATGGGCAGCCGTGTCGCTTAACTTCAGACGACCGACTAGATCGCGAAATAATTCCGTAACAAAAAATAAAATTACGATACTGGATATTGATTCCAGTTATAAACGTTCGAATAAAGTCGTACTATTCGTACTGATGGATAAATTGCTAAGAGCCTCTATACAGAAATTTAAAATATTATGCACCCAGTATTCAGTTGATCCATTTTACAATTGTAATGCCACCACCCAACAAGATGCTCATAATCCATTTACAAACCAAATCACTGATATCCTTCACTTTCTCGTCCCTGTTAGTATAAATATTGACGCATTCAATATGGCGGACCGATTAAGACGTCGCGGTGGCATTACGGAACTTGAAAACAATAAAGATCGAGATAAATGTCTCGATTAAAATAATCGCGGTGACCTTTGCCGTACACGATCCGTCATCTGAACATCTCTATATTCATGGGGTACAGTAAAAATGACGTGTGTCAAAAACCGTATATGGAACAAGAGAAGAATGGATTGGCGGGCGCTGACAGAAAAATTACTAGTGTGCATTGTTTGTATGAAAGAGATGTATTGTGTCCGATTTCATTTAATTCCGATGCTGATAAGTGAACTGGCGCATGATTTATGGTATCTCATTACGGTGAAATTATTGTTTACATTTCATAAAGCCGGTAGCGAATTCGTATTGTTGAAACGTTTATAAAATTAATATTTCGAATTTTTAAATAAGCACAGGGATTCATTATTCCAAACCATAAGTAACTTGTACATTTAAGGAAAAAAATAATAAATGAAATTCATGGTACTTTAAGTGTAGGCCCTCTTTTATTTAATAATCAAACCATAGAAAGACCCCTAGTAAAAACTTTGGTCATAAAAAAAACAATAGCTCTAGAGGCTTTGGTACTGGTATACAATCATTATTATTGTGATCATCATCCAGAAGACTTCCAATTTTTCATACGCCTTCCCATATAAAGCTTCAGTTTCAGTTTTCCGGCTAGATAATTGCCTCATCCAACGGCTCCCGCGGTTTTGACCGTCGGACTTTAGACCTAGTGACAGATTACGATATGAGCAATTATTATACATCCATAAATACATATTTGTGGACATCTGACACAGCGCCATCTAGCTCCAAGATAAGCACAGCACCGTACTATGGGGACCAGTGATACTACATTACAATATAACACCATCGATTACAAACTTTGTCATTCATAGGCTTCATAAATCTCCAATCATTTAAAAATTCCTCTGTGATATAACACTAAAATCAGTTTTAAAATCTATTTAAACGACAAACACGCGTTATTATGTTCTCCAACATCAAACATATACGCAAAGACAAAATGCTTAACAACGTCAAAGCCAAAACATAAATTCACTTTCACACGACGATCAGCAATGAAAACGTTAATGTCAATGCGAACGCGTTTATTTGTTAAAGTATTTGTACTGCAGTTTCCTTATCTTTGCTTTCAGATGCAAATATGGCGTGCCTTATCGGTCAATAAATTACTTTGACACTTTCACTTTCTATGAGGACGGTAAATTATCGTTATACATCGCTTTAGCGTTAATTTCTTGGTTTATTACTTCGTGATCTTTGTGCTGATTCTACAAGAAGCTAGTTTAATGAAGTTTCATTGAACTCACGTTTCAGGAAGCTGTTTGTGACAACCAAACTGTGGTTGCTGCATCACCAAATACGACTAGCAAAGTTTGGTTAGCCACATTTTTCTTCAAAAATAGAAAAAAGAGTCCTGTCTAATCTTCTACTGATAGCTACGAGCAAATAGCTAAGTCGTATATCTCTACTCTCAGATCAATCTATTAAAAAGATATGAAAAAAAGGTTATGAGTAAAATTAACAGTAACTTTTAAATCCAAAAGTGTCATTGACTGGAATTAGTTCTTCCTTATTATGTAGAAGGAGAAGATATGTTCATGATCATTAATAATAAGCTAAGTAATACATTTAAAATATTTTTTAACAAAAAGCTGAAAAAAAATTACGTTTTTGGAAAACACACAAGAATTTTTTGATATCTTTTTTATGCTGTTGACCTAATGTAAATCCAATACTTGTTTTGATAATAGGGTAAGTTTTAACAAAAATCTTTGTGGAATATGTGATTAATCATATTATGGAACGAAGCTGGTTACAAAACATCGCATCACTTTTTTTAAATATTTAATTTCGATACTTTTTTATAGTGCATTATTTTACTAACCAAAAAGTATCTTATCTCTATTTAAAAATCGGCATGTCTTCGTAAACGACTTCATTATTAATCGGGCTCCCATAATTGGCGTGATTGAGTAATTTTACGACGACAATTTGTAAGTTGTAAAACTAACTGACCGTGTCATTTCGTTTATTGTCCACTTTATTACAGGTTTTGTTGATGTGCGTTGTTTTTAGATGCAATTTGATGTTATTTGTTTTTTTTTCATGGTCGGTTGTAAAATCTATTATTTATACCTACCTATACTATGTTGCAATGGGACGTAGTTACGCTGGCGTGGCGTAGGTTTATCGCGAAAAGTACCGTAAATGTTCCCCAGGGTTCAATTTATATCTTCATTACCAAATCTAAACAACATTTTGTTTGTAAAAAGTTTCAAACCAACTCGAAACATATGTATACACAGAGAGAAAAAAACGAGTTTGCTTTAGATCATACGACTGAAGTAAAAGTTCTATAGTTTAACTCCATCTATCGGTCGGTATAACTTTGTTTTTGCTTTATTTAATGTTAATGTCGCCATCTTGACAATTGTAAATTGTCATTTTACCGGGCATACCAAACTATACATAAAACCTAAAAATTAATAATAATTGAAGAAAAAGTAATATTGTAGGTAAAAAGGGGGTCATAATAATAATATTAGTATGGAAATAGGTTAGTAGGGAAAAATTAAAACTAATTTGATTCACATAAAACGGATAGAATTAAGAAATTTAGAATAAGGAATTTAGAAAGAATTAAGGAATTGAAAATTAGAAGCAGACAATAAGGAAGTCAATAAAGACAGTAGCAGAAGTGCGTCAAACGTAACACGACTCGTAAATTAAAAGGCGACGAAATGATCGCGACTTCAAAGCTATAGTGACACATCGTGACGTAACATGTTTGTAAACATCGATTTATTAAAATCGACTTTGGGTGTGGATGAATGAAGTTATTTGAGGTGTAGGAAACTAGTCTGCCTTTATGTATGCCGTTGCAGATAATTGTGTTCCTAAACATAAATAAGCTAGGAAGGCTATTTAGACAGCTTTTGTGGTGTGGTGGTTGAACAGGCTTATAACCCAGAGGTCGCCTCTTCTCTTTTTGGTTCTTCTTCTTCTGGGTTCGATTCCCGCGACAGGACAAGTATTTGCGTACAGAATAAAATGCGTAAATACTTGTTCTGTCTTTGGTGTTGTGGGACCATAATGACCATATTCCTCGTACTTCACGTGTCCCTAGATACAAGGAATCCTAGTTAGGGTCCAAGACCCATGTATGTACTATGTAATCGGTGGGTGTTACTGTGCCAAATACGTCTTTATTTGTTTTGATATGGCACTATTGGCTGATAACTCCTCACACCTCTTTCAAGCGACAGTCTAGTTGATGGCGATATCTGCCCACCTGTGTGCGTTCCTGAGTGACGCCTTTTATATACTTCCTTTTCTAATTTTTTATACTTTCTAAATTTATTTGCGTTATGTTTTTATTCGGGAAACAATAATTATATTAGCTACTTATTTAGAGATTAATTCGTTGTTTAGTTTGAAAATCAAGCACTGTAATATTATATGTTTAGAGAGAAATAGATTATTCATGCTCCACAGTTTTAAGGTGAAACATATTGTAATGGTTAACAATGTTTTCATTAAATCGATGCTTTCTGTACCATCGACCTAGTAAACTAAACTTTCTTAGCGCCCTTAACTTACACTATTATTTATTCTGTGCCCTTACAAACTCCATTTACAGTTACACGAACCATCAGTATTTGCGACTGGGACATTAAACATGTAGATAAGCCCCATCCAGATAACAGCACTGGTCGGTACTGTACAGATGTCTTGGTGATAATGATAATCTAAAATTCATCTGGAACGGTGTATTTGCCCAGTGAAAGCTCCAAGGTACAGATAATATAATAATGTGTGGTGATGGCTTTCGTCAAACCTTCAATGGTGACATTTTAGGTGATGTACGGTATTCCAATAAAAATAAGTAATAATACAACATGGTCGGTAGGTTTGTAGGAGGGTTAGCTTTTGGCCATAACTGGCCTGATGATTAGTGCAGATGAAGCTTAAAATGGGACACGCTTACCCAAACCAAACGAATATATGTATATGAAGAAGATAAAATAATATATAATAGTAACAACGCCCAACGATTACGTACATAAATCCTGGACCTTAACTAGGATACCCTGTATCTAGGGATACAGAAACTACGAGGACCATGGTCCCACAACACTCAGACTCAGTATTTGCGCTTTTTTTCTGTGCACAAATACTTCTCCTGTCGCGGAAATCAAACCCGCCTCCTCTGGGTTTTTTTTTTTCTTTACTTAATGGCTTTAATCAACATGACTATGTCGCCCTGGTACATGAAAATTTACAACTAATCAAACATAGTAATATTAATATTTAAGTACTTATATGCTTATATTGTATATATAGATAACTATGTGGACTGATCGGAGGATAACTTTAGATTGTACAATTTAATTAATAATTTCACATCATTTGAATTAGGGTCTGTTAAAATTATATTGCAGTCAGCGGAGCTTTTTAATATGTGATTGCACTTAGCAATTCGGTAGGCCGCGTTATGGACACATTCCATCAAGACATGTACCAGGTCCTCAGGTACACCACAATGGTCGCAGGTCGGTGACGGGACCTTTCTCATGAGAAACGCAAACTTGTTAGATGGGATGTGTCCACAGCGGAGCCTCATCATTACTACTATATCTTTTCTGGACATTTTGTTAGTATCTATCCACGGAGTATGAAGTGGTTGTGGCTGTACGGTTTTGTACCAAATGCCCTTGTCTCTAGAACGCAAATCGAAAACCTCTGGGTTATGAGCCTGCTTAACCACTACACCACAGAGGCTGATATATGTGAAGTGTTCATCGTCTTAATACACAAACGTAAGTGTAAAAAAGGAACATCTACCGGCAGACCTATCAATGTTGCCTTTCATGCAGTGACGATTTTGATATGTTGCAATAGTTACTTTTTAATTGCATGCAAATTGAAGTACCTAGATAACGCGGTAACACCTGCGTTTATTAATCAACGCAAGCCCTGTTATTAAGACAGCGTTAATTGAATTAAAACCGAAACATTTATCAGGTGGCAGACAATTTTCTCACTTCCTCTAATTTGGTCACAGTTAAGACATCTAGTACACGGCAGGTTTGATGTTAGTTTTACTACAGTCACAGTCACGACTGATAAACCAGATACCATCAGTCATGATTTGTATAGCATTACTTGTGACTGAAATCAGTCAGAACAACCGTGTAATGTTGCCTTTTTTACCCAAAAAGACATGACTGACAAATAACCAGATACCTACCATCAGTCATGATTTGTAAAGCATTACTTGTGACTGACATCAGTCAGAGCAACCGTGTGATGTTGCTGCCATTCTAACAATCATTCATCCGTCAATCACAAACAGTCATTAACGTCAGTAACAATTCATAAGTGGTAGAGTTGACTGCCGGTGAATAAGCGTGTAATAGACGCATTCAAATCCAAATAGTTTATGCAGTACGGTTTTCGGTTTTCGGCCTTACAGCGTAAGTCTGGTGGAGATCGTAATCGTGTTCTCTCTTGCTCGCTGGTCACTGGTGGACTTGTTAATCGCCGCGTGCAGGATGGCAGGCGAAGCCGATTCCCAAAACGGTTACGCGGTAGGGGTGCAGCTCGGTACAGTATGGTTACATCGAAGAATTAATGCCTTTGGCTTTAGTTTTAAACTGTATTCGATGAGCGTAATATGTATATATACTTAATTTGTACTAAATTGTACTATATCATTATGATTGTAATACATTATAAATATTATAAATGAAACAAAAAACCCAAAAAGACATCACTGTAAAGTTTCTTGTAGCTTCATCTTTATAGGTATAATAGAAGCTTCGGATCGCAGTTTTCTGTTCTGCATTGTGCCGCATTGCTTGAACCAGTAGTGGTAATAAGAATTTATTTACTTTACAACTTACAAATTGTACTTAATTAGCTTGGTATATAATATTTGACATCAAGCACTTTGTAATTTTATCTGCTATTCTAATCTAATTTTTACATGTCAAAATAGCCCATTTTCAATAAAAACCCTTGACTGTAAGTTAAGAATCAAAAAAATTATTGATAAAAGCAATTCCCAATATTGGTGGTCGTAGTGGCGATCGAGTTATCGAACTTTTTAATAATATTTCAAAATGATCTCGTTTTATGATCGTGTAAAGCCCGATTGTGGTTGAATGGTTTGCGATTAAAAGCTAGAACCGGCGGCGGCTCAACAATATCCAATACGTTACGTGTATAAAGATTATTGAAAGTGTTTTCATAGCGCACAACAATACGCATTCAAATTAAAACTTCTGATGTGCAGAGACTCATTCCTTATCTTTGATTGCATGTAATTCCACTTGTCATTTCACAAATGAGTTTTGTTCATTTAGAAAGTCCAGTAAATTGAATTAATGAACTTGGGCTTACGGTTTGTGAAATCTATTTGATAGTAGGGTTGAAACTTTGCAACAAGTTGCTGTAATCAATTCAAATTCAAATTTATTTACAAAGGCAACGGCAATGCAACGGAAGAAATTTCCATACTAACAAGACTAACTAAAAAGAAACCAAAGATGACTAGACTAGAGATGTATTAGTAAAACTAAGCATGCATATGGTTATATCTGTTATTACGATTTAATCAATTTTTTCGGAAACTTAGTTGCTTTTATCATTAACGTTGTTGTTGTTGCGCCCCGCGGTTTTACTCGTGGGTAAAAAGTATTTTAATTATTTGCTCATCCCATGGGAAAATTTCACTTTTCCGGCATAAAATGTAACCTATATGTTAATGCAGTGTATAAGTTATTTTGGTACCGAATTTCACCCAAATCCATTCAGCCGTTTGAGCATGAAGGAGTAACAAACATACACACAAACTTTCGCCTTTATAATATTATGGTGTGATAGTGTGATTAGTGTGATATCAAATGTAGCTCTCATAAATAAGTTATTTGCTTCTGGCAACCCTACTCCTATGTAATGGAAATCTGAAAGCCAGTGGTTAACTCTAGCTAATGAACCTTAATGATTTTACATTAATTTTATTGAGTTTAAATGCGTGAAAGCTATTAAGTATAATAAGTGGCAGTATTTATAGTAATAATAATTTTTTATATTTTATTTATTTCATAAATCCACTTTATAACATCAAGTTATATGCATGTCATTACACAATAGTACCTATAGTTCATTTTGTTAAGTAGCAGCTTTTGCCCACGGCTTCCCCCGCGTGGCCTATAGAAAACGAAGAATTTTTTTCATAGATAATTCAATCACCCATTTCACCCTCTTAGGGATGGAATTTCGAAAAACCATTTCTTAGTAGATACCTTCATTTTACAAAGAATACACCCTCCAAATTTCAAGTCTCTAGGACCATCGGCTTAGGCCGTGCGTTGATATATAAGTCAGTGATTCAGTCAGTCAGTCAGGACTTTGAATTTTATATGTATAGATCTAATCTTACATACATATACAGGGCTACTGGAAAAATTGTGCTCGATCCGTTAAGGGCGTGAAGTACTCATCATTTCTGACTTATTTCACCATGAAACACCCTTTTTTGACGGAGAGAAATGCTCTCGCACCTCGTATATCTCGAAAAGGGTTTAGTTTAGGCTAGGGTGTTTCATAGTGAAATAAGTCAGAAATGATGGGTACTCCACGCCCTTAACGGATGTAGCACGATTTTTCCTGTAACCCTTTATTTGTATATTATTTAATTCAATTACAATATTTTCCAAGGATGCCTGTGGAATGCAATAACGCCCAACGATCCCATAGATCCTGGATCCTAACTAGGATTCCCTGTGACTAGGGACCCAGGAACTGCGAGGACCCCAGCATCCGGACTCCGAACAACCGTATTTGCGTTTGTTTTCTGTGGACAAATACTTGTCCTGTCGCGGGAATCTAACCCGCCACCTCCGGGTTACAAGCCGACCTACTTAACCACTACACCATAGAGGCTGTCGATAGTATTGGAAGTGAAAACTGGTGGTGTATATAAAGAATTCTAGCCTAGGCACAGACTGTAGATTATTTTGTGTAGTAGCTCTAGGTATTTGTAAAGTCACATATACTAACAACTAGTTGCGCCCGGCGGTTTTACCCGCGGATAAAAGTATTTTAATTATTTGCTCATCCCACGAGAAGATATCACTTTTCCGGGATAAAATGTAACCTATATATTAATCCAATGTATAAGCTATCTTGGTACTGCATTTCATCCAAATCCATTAAGCCGTTTGAACGTGAAGGAGTAACAAACACACAACATACACACATACAAACTTTCGCCTTTATAATATTAGTGTAATAGTGTGATAATAGACTTGTTATTGCTTTTATAATCATTATTCACAAATATTTACCTATGTCAAACAGTCGAAAAAATATTAAGTAGGTATCTCTATATTGTTTCGAAAGCCGGTAAAAATCTCTTTCTGAACATAAACACAAACCCCAAAACACTATAAATCATATCTTCAAAGGAAATTGATTCATAAAAACAGTTGATATAATGTTGATATAAATTGTATCGACGGAAAATAATCTCATGTTTCAACCACTTTCAAAGAGCTTTGATAAATGACTCTAATGTATAATCGTAGTAAGGAACTTGAAACAGGAGAGGTCTTGTTAAGCTGGTTGATTATTATCACTGAATTGTCTGTATCCCACTATTCGCTGATTGTATATTTTATGTCTTGTTTCGAGTAAATTGATGCGATTGTAACCAATAGAAGTAACGTAACAGATACTTATGAATGTATGATACTGGTTGGCATGATTACAAAAAATATATTCTTGCTAACTAAGGTAGGTAGTAAAAAGTTAATTACACAAACGATGAAAATGGAAGAAATCTTAAATATATATAACTCAAAGGTGACCGACTGACTGATATAGTGATCTATCAACGCACAGCCCAAACCACTGGACGGATCGGGCTGAAATTTTGCATGCAGGTACATGTTATGACGTAGGCATCCGCTAAGAAAGGATTTTTCGAAATTCCACCCTTAAGAGGGTGAAATGGGTGGTTGAACTATTTTCCCATAGACCACGCCGCGGGCGAAGCTGCGGGCAGAAGCTCGTCTCTAATAAGAGTTAAGGCATGAATTACAAAATTTCAAAGAACTTAAAAAAAGACCTGCAAAAGAAACTGGCTAGAATGTTATTTGAGGTGTAAAAGGTGACGACGGTAGGCCCCCTGAATTCGTATTAATTACATTACAAATGCTAATGACTGAACAGCGTATATTTTATCTTTAGAATGACGAATAGAAAAGCAATAAAGGGTATTCAACTATTCACACATCTAAGTTTTTCATCGTTTATAGCCTCACCCATATTTTTTTCTGTTTCATACTTCATGCATCTCCAGCTTTTGACGTACCTGTAGACAAAAAAGTAACTGTAAGTCATAATCAAAAAGTTTGTAATCGGTGTCGTTATTTCAAATTGTCTTGGGATTTATCATTTGATCTTAAAATTAGAAAAGAAAAATATGGAGAGGGTAGTCACATGCAAGCTCTCTCTCTCTCTCTCTCTTTCTCTCTCTCTCTCTCTCTCTCAGATACCTGAGTCAGCAATAGGACATAGGACCGTAAGAGTTTGATGATAAACAGACTATTATGATTATTATGATATTATTATTATTATTAATAATGCTACAAAATTAACTACTTTACCAGGTGCACTAACTGTCGATGAGCTTGTAGAAGGAGCAAATTCTCCATAGGCGTAGTTAACAAAGACATTTTTGCTCAATGAAACTGATGAAATCGTATGTATCAACAATTAGGATACACAGTGTAGTAGTACGAAAACAAGAACAAAAAACATGCACAAGTTACATGTAACACCTAAAACAAACTATTACAGGAAAGATACAAGAGTTACACACTCGACTAAGAAAGCGGTTGCGCAACAAAATGTGTAAACATCGATTGCGGGTCTTAAAAGGTAGTATAACATAGCCCGGAAATGTTCGCGTTATTTATAGATTGACCGGCGACTTAGCCGAACGGTAACCTTTGGGCTTTTACTGCGAAGTCTTTGAACCTTGACAACTAATAGTCAAATTCACGGATTAACAATTTTACGCCGATCCGAAGTAACCTGGATCCTACTATTGAATGTTTTGGTAAGATTTATAATTTGTGGTAATGTCGCCTGCTCAGCATAATCAACAGACTTATATTAATACGCGGGAAATAAATCATAAACGATATTCGAACCTGGCAATATAAGCCGGGACATTCTCTTAAGCACCCGTGACAAGTAATTGCGTGTCCTTTATCCTTCACCTTTTGCAAGTAACTTATGGTACTTATTATATACATAGCATAGACCTTCCCAAAGAGCGGCGGCGAGGTCGTCGATCCACCTAATGAGGAGTCTGTTTAGGTAATAATTAGTCGTTCCATTCTTCACCTAAATGTCACTTTACGCAGTCTTTGTAGTTGCACCATAAATCAGTATTGGAGCGTTTTGCGCACGCACAGCTCGAGTCTTCAATGCGAGTAAGATGGTATCTCCTCACAATTGTACCTAGATTACACCGCCTGAAGGCACGTGGCATTAAGAGATTTTGCTTGTTGTACTTGGCATTTACAATCTGACAGTTTAGTTAGTATGTGATCACCTGTTTTATGTTGTTCTCTGTTTTAACTGTGATATAAGGTATATAAAAGCCCACTACTACTTCTACTAGATCTACATAGAAAATAGGGTTGGAAAAAATTAAATCACAAAAGCAAAGAAAATATATTTTATTTTTATTTTTGGTTCGCCTGGGTATGATACTGAATAATATTTCTGATATGCGTAATATTTCATTGACGCTAATGCGACTGATGACGCATATTTTGATTAAAACATTACTTTTAAAAACCGCGACACTTGAAAACGACCGTATCAGTGGATTAAGTAGTTAAGAATTTGTTGAATTGGTTTTAGTTTAGATATTAATATTCGTCTATTTTTCGACCGAGCCTCATAAACGGACAGCGACGAAACAAGTGGAGAGCAAAATACAGTAGGTACAATATTAAAATTGATGAAATGCAGAAGATTGCAAATATTCAGCTAAAGCGTTGCCAAGCCTGGAGATGACCGAAGATCTATCAAATTCGGAAAGAATGATTATAGTTTTTGCCTTGTCAGGTCAGATTTTCTTCCATTACACGTTATTATTTGATTTGGAATGCACCTCGACCTTGATGTGACAAACACGTTATCTCCAGAAGCATTTGACAAGGTGCACAAAAAAGTGTCTTGTTTGACTAATTAATAGACACAAATAACACGCCACTGTTTTTATCCAAGTTGGAAATGTACATGTATAATTCATTAAAAATACTAATAAATGTTAGTACGTGTCAATGTAATATATAAATATGTTAGATAAACGAATATTGATAGAAATATCAGCAATACAATAAGCAGCATTAAGCGTAAACAGGAAAGGCACTCTTGCGCAGATCCGTCCGTACGTTGATAAGGGTGTTTCCACAATTTTTACTATTATACATAAAACACTAATAAATCATCATCAGATTACTTTATAATAGAAACTTTAACCTTCCATCGCCATTTTGCGATCTTTTCCTTTTTTATGTTTTGGCTCCACACTTTTGTGTATTTAGCCAGTGTCAAGTAATTAATAATTTGATACTAATTATTTACTAATTATGTCAACAAGTTTTTTTTTTTGTTAGTGGTGTATGTCTTATAATATTCCACTCACACATTCCATTCACCCTGTACATCTGAAACTTGATCGTAGCATCGATTTCGCGCGGATAAACTGCCTATATGATTAAAATATCAATGCGCAGTGGCCTTTCACTCTGATTGTATGCAAACTACTGCATCGCTGGAATAAACGGCGAGTTTTCCCCAGTGGGCAGGACAGTTGGTAATGTGATATCTTCTGTGTTCATAACAACATTGTCTGGTCCACTTAACAATAAATATTTCTATTCATAGTATCTATTAAAATCAACTAACTAAAGGTGGTTTTAGTCCCGTGTTTTCACGCTATTAGCTTTCTCTTACAAATAATTTATGTGGAAAATATATAAATTATTCGTAGGCTCTCATTGATCTATATATGGATTATGAATGCAGGCTGCGGCAGCTATCATCATCTATAAGTCTACCAACTAAATAGCTACAACCGCGTTCCTACGTATTACGTATATAATATTTTAATTCTTTGATGCATTTTACATTTATTTTTTCGATTTTCTCTCCTGATCCTAGTTTTTAACAGCAAATTGGTTAAATTTTAATTTCGACAACGTTGGTCTTTAAATCATTTAATTTTATTGCAATCACACAGCTTAAGATAAGCTGCTCGTAAATAATTGTACAATAAATAAGATTTTATCACCTTTATTGCTCGAATTCCCACTAAAACAGACACAAAACGTAAAATATTTTAAACGTCGTTACCGATAATTTAACTTTACGCAATGTTTTATGAAATTTATTGCCAATTTTGTATGTTTTAAATTTATTTTAACAATTAAAAACCAATCCATAACTGGTTGCGTGTGCTGAATCAATATTCGATTGTGAAACGTTTATAAATATTTAAATAGTTTAATATCATTCCGATAAATCTTTTTGAGCACATGAAAATAAAAATTTGAATGATAAATGATTCGAAAAGGAAACTCAGTGATTCCTATGAATATTATATAACTAAACAAAACCTGTAGATATTTCTGCATGTAGTTATGATTTAGTATATAAAAAAGAGATACCTATAGATAGAGATGTTTTTAATATATTTGATACTAGTTGCGCCCCGCGGTTGCACCCGCGGATAAAAAGTATTTTAATTATTTGCTCATCCCACGGGAAAATTTCACTTTTCCGGGGAAAAAGGTGGCCTATACGTTAATCCACCGTATAAGCAATCTTGGTACTGAATTTCATCCAAATCCATTCACCTGTTTGAGCGTGAAGGAGTAACAAACATACACCATAGACACAAGCACACATACAAACTTTCGCCTTTATAATATTAGTGTGAAGTGTGATAGTGTGATGTGATGTGATATGTATTTTGTGGTACCAATGACAGAGCTTACAAACATCCCAATTAAGGTCGAACAACCATTCATAAGACTATAGATAAACATCGATATGAAGTAGCCGTGATCTCCAAATCTGACAGCGGAGTGCCAGTAGCATCGTGACTTTAGATTAAAAGGATCTGCATTCCGGGCTTAGAATTCCTGGGTCTAGCTTTCACTGCTGCTGATGAGATATTGCATAATGCATAAATGGAATTCTTCGTGAATCATTCTCTGCAAATTCTTGGCATAGAATTTCTTAAATTGCAACTAGATTATCCGTATTATTCGTTGCGCAACGCAATAATGGTGAGGAATAATGATCGATAGTTTGATACAAATTGCCATATCAACGTGTTTTTGTTGCTGCTAATTTACATTATGTTTTGTCTACATAGATTTAGATACTCTCGTTTCTTTAATTTATTATTTTTGCTCACCTCAAGATCGTTATAATTTATTGTGTTTTATTCAATTTAAAGTTCCTGGAGGTATATAAATGAAGACCAGTGATAATCTACAACAAAATAACTGATAGGCAGATTAGGTCAGTCAATTTGTATATTGATAATGCAGTAAATATATAATAACGGCTAAATATATATGTAATATAATAACGCATAAAAAAATAATAACGCCCAACGTTCACATACATATATCCTGAACCCTAACTAGGATTCCCTGTATCTAGGGATCCTACTACGAGGACCATGGTCCCACCACACCCAGACTCAGTACAAGTATTTGAGCTTTTTTTCTGTAATACTTGTTCTGCCGCGGGAATAGAACCCGCCACCTCCGGGCTATGAGCCGACCTGCTCAACCACCACACCACAGAAGCTATCAAAAAAATAAAATATAGAGCGTGAACAAAATATCGTCATTTCGTCAAAAGTATTGCCGTTCTGTAGTACCCGTCTAGTGGTAAGTACAATAAAAGATATATTTTAAATACATCTAAGTACAGTAAATAAGTCATAAGTAATAAGTCTAAATTCTCTAAGTACAGTAAAAGGAAACAAGCAAATAACTGTATTCAGAAGGTTAATTGGGATGATTTTATCGATGAGTTAAAAAACACGTCACATTTTTGTGGTAATTCTGCATACCTTTACCTGAAGAGTTTTTGCCTTCTCCACAAATATGCTACACTCCCCTTTGCAGCAGACATGGCTTTTAAAAAACAAGCTAACAGATACACTGTGCAAGAAACATTCCGCTGTTGATTTCGTTGTTATGAATAATACATTATTGCCAAAACAGTCGTTCGTTCGACTCGAATACACATGCCTTTTTGGGCGTACATGCCCGATCATTTATCATTTCGTACAGGTGATGAGAAAAATGGGTTATTTTTAATTGATATTCGATTTTATTTCTGAAGTAACCTAGACTAACCTTATAAAGTAAACTAGATTGTTATTTGTTACAGTTTGTTTGTTTGGAGACTTTGGCTGAATATAAATTATTGCAATTATCTGAATTTGTCCAAGTGACTGAGGTGGAGGAGCGGAACGCACTTCCTGCTTCCTTGTTTCCTGCAAGTTCCAAACTGGGTCTCTTCAAATCAAGAGTAGGTATACACCTCATGGGCAAACATGCCCCAGCATAGACAGCATCATCACCTTCCATCAGGTGTGATGTTGACATGAGCCTATTTGTAAGCGGCATGGAGGTTGTAGCATAGGGCCACTTTTGATTTCGTTTTAGATTTAGTTTTTTAAGAACGTTTGTGACAAGAAATAATGTCTGTTTCGTTTATTACTTTTTTTTAAATTTAATATAATTTTTAACCTGTCTGCCGCTTCTTTATATTTCGCACATTATTGTTTTTATTTTCGGGAAACACCTAGTCGTCAGTAACACTATTCAAGCATTTAATAGAGATCAGTTGCCAATAATAAAAAAAACATTTAATAAAGTTTGTGAAGATGATTTCCGTTTCGACACCTATATATAATTATACACAAATATCAGCTGTATTTACAAACGTTAGTTAAATTCAATCTAGCTTATAAAATGTCCGGACAATTTCTCGCGTAAACGTCACGAGCGAAAACCTGACAAGGGCATTTTAAGAAATCAATAATTTAAAAAAAATTATAGTAACACGCAATAAAACACATTCAACCGCTTACCAGCAGAACTGTACGCATGATTGTACATTTGCTTGTTTATAATCTGCAATATGGTGAATATGGTACCACTTCCGTGACTTCTATGTAACCACAAGTGACAGCCTGTCGGATTAGCTTCGTCGGACACTCTGTTACTGACCAATGGACTATACGTTTGTAATGCTGCGACGTGTATAAAGATTTTTTTGCAACATGACTACTGGTTTTTCTTATGGACTTATTGTAATGAGCTGCCAAGGTGACTAACCTAAGAGTAAAATTTGAATTAGGTAAGTACCTAATTGGGAGGTAGGTACCTCCTGAGAAATATTGCCTATATCTTTTAGTAAGTAGAGTAGTGTGGATGGAAGAGAAATGTACCCCCCGTAGGTAAGCTAGATCGGTCGCGACTTTCAATAGGGTCACTCTTGCAGTGGACGCAGTCTTTTCGATCCTCTTATCCTGGCAATGGCCCAAGCCGAAACTTGCACCCCAGGGGTGCCCTTAAGCTAGTTGCCTCCCACTTTTGACGGCCTTAAGCGCTTGCCTTCGTGCCGCTTTTGACGCTGTAAAGGTCGGCAGAAACCAACAGCATTAGGCCGTTAAAAAAATGGAAGGGAAAATTACCCTACACACTTAATTTTGCAAGAAAATATGTAGCGTTTGCCTAGGGCAATTAGGGCAAAAAATTATAGGGCAATATTATAAACATATAATAAAGGTATTTTTACTTGTACTATTATTAAATAGATGTTCTCTGAAAACTTAGAGTAGTAGTAGAGAGTGCTCTTGGTCAATTTATATGATGTTCAACTTCATCTTTAACTCTTATTTAGTGGCTTTTGTGGAGGTGCCACCAAATTTTTGCCAATATCACGTTTTCCTGATAGATCATCAAACGAAGGAGGCTATGCGGTGTTTTTTGTTAATGAAAGACGTGACAACTTAGTTGTTCACGTGATGTTAAGCGTTACAACCGCCCATAACAGTTGCAGTACCGCTCGAAACTCTGAAATAGCTCACGTCATCCTGAGCTGAGATATCAGCACAGTAACGCAGCATTACCTAGTAGTTTAAGTAGTTGTTCAATGGTTTGTACAAATACCCATCTTTACTTATCAGTATGCAGTTTTGGAGGAACACTCGCATTCTTAGAAATATACAGAGTTCCAGCTGCTTTAACTTTCTCTAAAATATTTTTTATAAATTAAGTTGTCAATATTAAATTAATTGTTTCATACACTGAGAAATATCACTTGATCGAACTTTGTCCACAGGAAAACAAGTAGGTATGCCTTTAAAACAGATGTTTATTTTATGCGAAATCGTTTTGTTCGGGTGGTCGTTGTCACTGTTGACAATAAATGCTACGAACTCGAAATGAATTGCTTCGGCATTTTATTGAGACCAAATAGGGAAACAGACCTTTTTGAAACCAAAGATTATAGTATTATTGCCTTGAGTTCAAATGCCTTCATTTAACTAGTCCATTTTATGATAACACTTCAATAATTCATGAGCTTTTGCGAATAATGCTGAGCTATTGGTAATTCATAGCACAGGCGCCGTACCGCAAACCATTAAAATTTGAAGTCGAGACAAAAGTTTTCCAGTGCGGAAATTGTTACACTAACTGAGCTATTTCGTTAGAAACTTACCGAATGAATAAATTATATCTAAAAATGGACAAAATCTTTTGTTTTTCGTTAAATAAACTCATGTGTAACAAAGACGTTAGACAAGCAAACCAAAGTAATTGTGCAAAAGATATCTTTTAAAAGGTCAAATCCAAAACAGTGGGCTTAAAGTGTTGAAAGTGCACTTACCTAATAATGTCATTGTTTTATAAATGGTCACAAAGGTCCCCGATCGAATAGATATGCCATAATGTGAACAGAGTTGTTGCCTTAAACAAGTTTATCAAAAAGGGAATAGCGCCTGAATGAGAAGAATTGCACAAGAAACGCTTTCACTGCCCTAGAGATGGATATTTAAAAAAAAAAAAATTAAAAGGGAATTGTTGATTTTTATCAAGGTTTTTATTTATTTGAATTGACGCCAATATTTTGGGAATTTCAGCAGACCTATGATAGAGACATATAGCTAAAAAGAAATAATTTTTAGAAACCCTGAAAATAGCGTCATTAATAGAAGATCCCACCCAATTATACTTGGCTAAAACAATCCTCACGTTTGAATTAAGTGTAAATATTATTGGATTGTCATAGTAATAATAACGCCCAACGATCACATACATAGATCCTGGAACGTAACTAGGATTCCGTGTCTACCTGCGAGGACCACGGTCCTACAACACCTAGATACAGAACAAGTGTTTGCGTTTCTTTTCCTTGTGCATAAATACGTGTCCTGCCGCGGGGGTTCAAAACCGCTGCCTGAGGGTCATGAGCCGACCTGCTCGTTATTGAAGCTTAGATATTATTAACAATTCACAGTAGCATTGAACTTAATGATACGTCTCGTAACAAAAAAATCGCCCAAACCTTATTACAAAGACATAAGTTCACAAGTCAAATGATTAAATTTATAGCAGGTACTAAGGAAGCAAAAATGTAACCAAAGGGCGTAACTACGCATGAACTATTTCCCAATCAACGTCATTCTCTATTTCAACATAAATACCATAAGAATGGAACAAGTAACTGCGAAACAGATAATAGACAACAAAGGTCAAATAATATTGAAACTGATCGGGTCGAAGGGAAAAGTTGCAGTTACGACAGGAAGGTTGCTATTACAGTGTTTTGCAATGATAACGAAACGGAAATAAGAATCGGAAAATGTATAGACACAGTATTCTTTTTCAATTGAAAAATGTATATATCTATTATTTTTGGTGCATCTTTACATTCTATCAAAAATAAAAGCTCTGTAGAAACCTATTGCTATAAGCCTAGAAAAATAATTTACACGGACAATAAAGCCACAAGTCTTTGTTGGTTGCATTTAGACCAGCCGTAATAGAATTAAAAGAGTTCAAAAACAAGCTTTAACCATCGTCCAAGTCGTTTAGAGATACGATTTAGTGCAATGGAAAGCTTTTTTGCTTATTTGTGAGACAACGACTTCGAAATAATAGTTTGCACTCAGAAAATAACGCTGCTATCGTTTCTGAGGTTTGCTCAAAGAGTTGCACATTTTAAAAAGTTGCTAACTTCGATAGACGAGGGCATTGCATCCACCAGACGTCGTTTGAGTTCACTCGTTCTTCCAAGAGCTTCATTCTAGCTAGTCATTTGTCACGGCTAAGGGGCCATATCTCATGATTTATTCTCTATTCTCAGATCGCTCGAGAATTTGTCCAGCCTACGGCAAGATGTATAGCGCCCCTGTGCAAATGTCGAACGATTTATGACCTCTCTTGGCGCTTATGATTTGTCGATTCGCCTTGCCGCTGATAACGAAGGACTTTCGAATAGCTGCCGCTGGACGACCGTCATTTATTAGGCTTAGATTAAATTCAGTTAGGTGTTTGAAGAAATATGATTATCTATTTCTCATATAGGTATAGACAGCAAAATAATTGCAACCAAGCGACGAGAGATCGACCAACAAAATTTAATTAAGTAGTACAAGCATAGAATCATGTCATTTACAGCAATGTCGCTTAGCGTAATCAACAGATTAATTTTTTTATGTGAAAGAGATTTGAGCCAGCGTCTACCGTCACTAAAGTAAGATTAAGGACCTCCTTTAAAAAAATTTTAGGTTATAACCTCCTTTGGCTTTACTTAAGCTACCATAACAACTTGACATGCGAAGGAATGCCTAAAACCCTTCACCCTTTTCAATCAACTTACAGAATTGGAAGCGTCATTCATTGTGAGATTCTTCGGAATCACCCCAAAGAAAGAATCACATGTTCTAGCTTTAGGGATGGATGGATACGGAGTCAAATGCAACTTGATTCAATTTTTCTTTTTAATTAAATATAGGCCAATGCTCAGAATTCAGCGATTTTTATTCTTTAACTAAAAAAAAATCCATTGCCTACTTACAAGAAGCTATTTGCCATCCTTTTATTTACATCTATGTTAAGCCTTCTAAACATGACCACGATTTAGATAACACCTAAAGTGTTTCCATAAAGGTGTGACGCGTTCCTTTTACGTAGAATTTACAAAAACATTGTGAGTATGAAACGCCAAAAACGTTCTTACGTTTATTGAAATAACGAAGACTTTTAGTAGGCTCCAGCCATAAAGGTGCTCAAATGGTACGAAATAAGGAAATTTAATAATTTTACAGTTTTACTTAATGGTAATAGAGGAGTTAATACCCTATAGCATAAATCTCTTACGAATGGTACATGACTCAATTCTCCCTGGCCAGCCTGGCGCACTCCGCGCTTTAGGTACAATTCTGAAAGAATATAAAACCGGCCCGTCTTCTTGGGTGTTTCGTGTAAAGCGTCAAAAGAGCGCCAAAGAGATAGAAAGAAAAAAAACATACCGAGTCGGCATTACCGAGGAGCTGAGTACCTCCTCCTTTTTGGAAGTCCGTTAAAAAGCAGATCTTTAGGTTATGGGCATAGTACTATGGTTTTTCGTCCTAGACAGATAAGTGCGAAATTAAGAGCTCAAAGGCAAAAATTAGTGCAGACGGGCATAATACTGGCACTGCGAGCTGAACTACAATTTATAGCGTCACAGCACAAGCTGCTATTTATTTAAGTTACTTCGCGGAGTGAATCTTCTTTACATGTTATGTGTTCTGTGATCTTGTTAAGCTTTTCTTACGGGTTAGATTTTTAGTATTCCACGATCAAGATAATGTTATTGTATGTACAATCGACTTTTAGAACAAAGTATACTAAAAAACGAACCCGTTGAGACCACATTAATTTAAATAGAACAAAAATAATAAGACACGCAGTTTAAGCTTTAACAGTATAAATTAAAACAGTACTTCAACTTAGACCTTAAAATATTTTGGGATTAAAGTGTGGACGTTGTACCTAAAAACTATGAATATGAGTTTTATAACATTAATATAAATGACACTTTTGCTTAATCGATGTTAATGAAACTTTCGCTCATGGCGCGAGCGAGCAGTCTAAGTCAGCCGATTAACCAGTCGGTTATAAAAAAAAACATTTCCTATTGCAAACAAAGTCCATTATTCCATTTCAAACTAAAAAGCGACTTCGTTTTATGGATGAAATTCGAAATTCCTAATTACGTTCTTCTTGTGTAAGGAAGTGGTGACTTGGTGTCAGTACTTTCAGGTCATCCAAATGATTCTGACTTGGCTTAACGACTATTGACTTATTAACGACTTGTCTTATAACCAGGGATCGATGACTTAACGTGCGCTTTGAAGCACGGTAGCTCTCATTTGTAAATATCACTGTAGCGATTTTTTTTTTTGTAGCGGTTACCCATCAAAGTAGTTACCGCTGCGATTTTTGCTTAACTTTATACCGATCGGTTAGGAACGGCTACTCATACTTCTCTATGAGCGTACCTTGTATGTATAGTTACTACTATTTATTCTGCGGCCGTACGATGCTTAGGCTTTATTTAATTAACGAACACACAAGTCTGCCCTTTGCCCAATGATCCCAATCTGTGAGATAGATCACTAATAAATAACTCACTTGACTGCAAATCCGCTTCTCTATCCTACACGTTGCTATTTGAAGCATACTTCTTATTTATGTATTCTGCCAATCACAATTCAGTAATTTTATTTTTTGCATTTGCAGTGGACTGTTTGACCAATCATAGCAGGGCTTCGACCAATAACACCAGAGCTTTTTTCCGCTCCCGATCCATTTGTTTTACTTATTATACTCAATAATAGGTACGTATCACACCAATTTATAAATGCAAACGTGTGTGCGTGTTTTTTGTTCTCTCTTTACACTATAAATTAGACCTAAACGAATTTAAATCAATTTTGTAATAGAGATGCGTTGGTTTAACCCGCGGTCTGCAGCTAGTACTGGATAATTTTATGCTATTGCCTACTCCACTGGTTTCGTACTTTTTTGATGTAATGAAGCATTATAGAGACGGGATAAATTTATGGACTTTCTTAATAGGTAATGTGTGGATAGAGTGGTAATGGCATAACTTCGCGTTTGGACTTCCTTAACCGCTTATTATGGTGAAAGAAAACGGTAGTCTAATAACTAGATTTGCGTGCCAGGTTTCCCTGTTTCTCTCGCTCAAATTGGTATTTAAGTATTTAAAGAATTTTAAACGGCGTAAAAACTCAGCATCGTTTAACTTAAGTGTAAGCACCATAATGCAGAAATAGAATTCAAAGGAATGTTTTGTGGTAGTTACGAAAACAGGGTTTTTATTCCTAGAATACTAATTTGATGCAAGTATTCATGCCCGTGTGCACTAAACTTTGACAGTTCTTAAGTTCGCACATATCCCTTTAAACGTACTTCGTGCAACGCATTAGGGCACGTCCTTGAGGGAAGTGCGAACTTAAGAACTGTTGAATTTAAGTTCTTAAGTATTAAAAATTGGAAGGCATAACAAGTATATATTGGGAAATAGCTGACACGGCGAACTTCGTACCGCCTAACAATCAATCTCGACTTATTTCGATAGCTTTGTTTTATATCTCGTATAACATTTTGTATGCAAGTATACTTTTCTCTTATTTTATTTTTTATTCTGCTATTCGGGAGACAAATACAATAAATTAAAATCATGAAAATCAGTCTAGTCTCAAGCTATAGGTGTTAGAAAAAAACCCGACTTTGTTTTATATATACATATATAGAGTTTTCTTATATCCAACGTCTATAAAAGTTATGAAAGTTCGCCAGAAGCTGTGACCTTTAGGCCACATACTTACGCAAAACCAACGATGATAAATTGAAAAAGGAATAAATATCGATATTAATTATAGCTCGATAGTTACTATCGATACGAATAATCGAGACTCTTCGGTAATAAGCCCTGACACAGTGGAAACAGAACCAGTTAGTTGTCTACTCATATTTTTTGTAATAACATTAATGAGCATACTACTAGTGTAATGAGCAAAAAATACATTATTAAGGACAAATAATATATTAAAAGAATCCTACTATAAACTGTTTTCTACCGGGAAATCTTAATTTTCCGGGATTTAAAGTTCAAAGCATCCATGTTGACCTCAGTAGTATCTGTATGCGAAATTTCATACAAATTGATTCAAGCGATTTGGCGTGAAGGCCACAACCAAAAAAGACAAATAAACTGAAGTTTCACTTTTATATAGCAGAAAAGGAATATCCAGTTTAGAATATCTAATAGGTAATTAACTTACCTGTCGAGGAGGATGCTGCTGCCCATTCCCTGGATATTCCCTGAGCCAGCTCTTAGAGCACCCACGGGAAGAGATGGGGTGGTGCCACATTCATTCGCTTAAAAATTACATATTACTGTTTCACCCGCGGATAAAAAGTATTTTAATTATTTACTCATTCCACGGGAAAATTTCACTTCTCCAGGATAAAATGTAGCCTATATGTTAATCTAGTATATAAGCTATCTTGGTACTGCATTTCACCCAAAATCCATTTAACCGTTTGAGCGTGAAGGAGTAACAAACATACACACATACACGCATACAAACTTCAGCCTTTATAATATTAGTATGATAGTGTGATAATCGCTCTATTTGGTCTAGTTAAGTTCCGTAGTATTTTTGATAAAGTTTACGTACTCTAAATTTTTTCTCAGTTGCTTTCATTAATAAGACTTGATTGAACGCCATGTGACATACACCATATTTTCCGGGTGGCAAGAAATGGTTCAAATATGGGCATAACTGAGTCATGAAATTATATTGTTCTAAAGATGGAGGTGTCTTAATGAGCAAGAAAGCGTTAAAGCTATCTGTGATTTTAATCTTTCCCGTCTTGATTTTTTATGAGTTATACAAAAAGGTATGTAGATTTCTTCATTTTTTTCGATCTACCAATCTATATAAGAGACAGTGACAGAATTTCATTCGATTCGATGCAGAGCAGTGAAATAAAAGGGTATATTCCACGATTTATGGTAGAAACTTAAGCTCAGACAGTAGTCGTGTAGACAAAGAACAAGACCATAATATGAGGTAATTTGTGATAATTTGCCGACGATAAAAAAAACCATTTCAAAATTATGGGTATTCAATTACTGGCAGTGTAAACATGAATATAAAAGCTGAGATAATTATTTATACCGACGAACTTTAAATATTTTAATTCATTTTTTAAAGGAGGGATGTATCCATTCTTGATTGAATCGCTTCCGTATCTAAAGTTCGCCCTTTGTCCGAACGAATTTTGACTGCTATACTAACAGTGTCAAAAGTTTTATATCGCAAATACTGATGATTTTTTATTTTTTGACTTAAGATTGTGGGTAGGAAATAATTATACTACCTAGCAATAGTGAAATATACTTTTAACATTTTTTATAATGTCTAAATGGGCATACTTTCGACAATACAACAAAGATTTTTGGGTAAAATATGTAAATGTTTTAATTTTGACTTTATATGTGGCTTTGAAATGTACTCTCTCAATGGCTGCCTAACTGGACTGTACCAATTAAGCTTAGGTACTTTAGCAAAGTGTGTTTTTTCAGACTTGTAATATTTAATTTTTTTTTTAATTCTGAATACGGCTGTGACTACGTAGTGTTTAAGTTTTAGCTACTAGCTGCGGCTGATCGTTTTACTTACGGATAAAGTATTGTTTCTAGAACACTAAAACGGCTTTGAGTAGTGTACAACATTTTTATATTCCTTTGTTAGCCAAGGACATGTTTATTTGTTCAAGTATTGGTCACCACTAGGAAAGGACGGCACCAATAAAAATAAGCTTTATGTAGTATGTGTATGTCATTTTATTTATTGGTCTTAAATCGCTTCCTACGCATTGATTTTACGTCGGAGAAAAACCATTATTCATTCGTTTAGGTACCTATACATATTATGTATAGGTACCTAAACGAATGAATAATGGTTTTACGTCGGAGAAAAACCATTATTCATTCGTTTAGGTACCTATACATATTATGTATAGGTACCTAAACGAATGAATAATGGTTTTACGTCGGAGAAAAACCATTATTCATTCGTTTAGGTACCTATACATATTATGTATAGGTACCTAAACGAATGAATAATGGTTTTACGTCGGAGAAAAACCATTATTCATTCGTTTAGGTACCTATACATATTATGTATAGGTACCTAAACGAATGAATAATGGTTTTTCTCCGACGTAAAATCAATGCGTAGGAAGCGATTTAAGACCAATAAATAAAATGACATACACATACTACATAAAGCTTATTTTTATTGGTGCCGTCCTTTCCTAGTGGTGACCAATACTTGAACAAATAAACATGTCCTTGGCTAACAAAGGAATATAAAAATGTTGTACACTACTCAAAGCCGTTTTAGTGTTCTAGAAACAATACTTTATCCGTAAGTAAAACGATCAGCCGCAGCTAGTAGCTAAAACTTAAACACTACGTAGTCACAGCCGTATTCAGAATTAAAAAAAAAATTAAATATTACAAGTCTGAAAAAACACACTTTGCTAAAGTACCTAAGCTTAATTGGTACAGTCCAGTTAGGCAGCCATTGAGAGAGTACATTTCAAAGCCACATATAAAGTCAAAATTAAAACATTTACATATTTTACCCAAAAATCTTTGTTGTATTGTCG
The DNA here is from genome assembly GCA_905220475.3 of Ennomos fuscantarius. Taxonomy (NCBI): domain Eukaryota; kingdom Metazoa; phylum Arthropoda; class Insecta; order Lepidoptera; family Geometridae; genus Ennomos; species Ennomos fuscantarius. The sequence goes on from HG992027.1 coordinate 14,201,970, forward strand.
AAAGTATGCCCATTTAGACATTATAAAAAATGTTAAAAGTATATTTCACTATTGCTAGGTAGTATAATTATTTCCTACCCACAATCTTAAGTCAAAAAATAAAAAATCATCAGTATTTGCGATATAAAACTTTTGACACTGTTAGTATAGCAGTCAAAATTCGTTCGGACAAAGGGCGAACTTTAGATACGGAAGCGATTCAATCAAGAATGGATACATCCCTCCTTTAAAAAATGAATTAAAATATTTAAAGTTCGTCGGTATAAATAATTATCTCAGCTTTTATATTCATGTTTACACTGCCAGTAATTGAATACCCATAATTTTGAAATGGTTTTTTTTTATCGTCGGCAAATTATCACAAATTACCTCACCGATAAATTATAGTAAAAATCTACATAAATCTGCTACTGTCAAACGAAACAATTTTATTATCCTGCAAAACGCCGCTTTCGCTCCAAAGGCGCACAATCGCAGAAATTAAAATTATAAATCAAAAAATAAAATTAATATTGCTTCCATTAAAAAGTGAGAGTCTAATATTGGCGGAGTCGAAACAGGCATAAACGGGGTGTTGTAAAATGTTCATAGTTAATTTATGACTTTAGAAAATTGTATGACAAAAAATATTAGCAAGGAGAAGTTATGACGAATGTAATAAAGTTAATCGATTAATGTGTAAGCTTTTGACTGGCTTTCTATTAGATTTAAATTAAATAACATTGACAGATGATTAGGAAACTGGTTATCATATGCCACTGGCTGTGGGAGCTCGAGACGTTGGTCCACCCGGTGACGCTGTAAAGGTCGGTAGAGACAAAAACCATTAGCCCGTTCAAAAAAAAAAATAGCTCGAGACGTTGCCTCTTTATAACAAAACGACTATGGGAAGAATCTTGGCAATAAAGTTTGTGATATTGCTCTCTACAAAGGCTCAATTTTTTTGTGGCTCTTCAAAAACTGTGAATTTTTGTAAATTGTAATTTTTGACTCTTCCGACTCAAAAGGTTGCCGATCCCTGGCTTAGGACAAAGTTTAAATCGGGGGCGAGTTGGCTGGACTGCAGTCGCGACCCATCTCCCCCGGTACTGCGGACGAGGGCTCATGGAGGGGTTTTAGTGGGTTCGAGTCCCACATACCCCCTGCCACCCCCCCGTGGTGGCAGGGAAGTGTAAGGGCTTTTCCCCCCCTCAAAAAAAAGGACAAAGCTTTAATGATATTTCACAAATAGATACCTAATACCTGATGTAAAATTGTTACTGGATACTAAACAACTGGACAAGAACTTTCGGTTTCCATTCTAATTATTCAACCGCAGACCGGTGTTGTATAAGGTGGCAGGGTTATTCATTGCTATAATTGATTTAATTAATTTAATTTCGTTTCATTTGAATACGCAATTAATATAATGTTCTAGACAGAAAGATACCAACTTGAACTGCGGCTTAGGAAAGCTTCTAAGAAATCGAAAGTATAATTATTATGGGAATATTGTTGCCCACGGCTTCGCCCCCGAGGACTGCAGTTTATGGCGTTAAAATTCCTCTATGTCCTTCCTATGTTCTACATTTAGATCGATTTGGCAGTTTAACCGTGCGGAGGCAAACAAACAGTATTACCTTCGCATTTATCACACTTCACACTAATATTATAAAGGCGAAAGTTAGTATGTGTGTTTGAGTGTATGTGTGTATGTTTGTTACTCCTTCACGCTCAAAGGGTTGAATGGATTTGGATGAATTCGGTACCAAGATAGCTTTTACACTGGATTAACATATAGGCTACATTTTATCCCGGAAAAGTGAAATTTTTGGTGGAATGAGCAAATAATTAAAATACTTTTTATCAGCTGGTGAAACAGCGGGGCGCAACTGGTAAATAAATAAATCTATTTGACTGAATGTAGACTACTGTTCGTTCGCTTGATTAAATTTGATCGAAGTATGACATGTGTCAAATTTGACATTTATTTGACAGTTATATAAAAGGTTATTTTGGGTAATTTAATATTTACAAGCTACACATGCAGATTTATTAAACTGGGGAGGCAATTGGAACTCCAAGTTGACGCTTCAACTTGACTGGCTTGATAGCTTAGTTGGTAGCAGCTCTGTCTTCTGAAACTTAGGTTGTGGGTTCCATTCCCACTCAGGACAAACATTTGTATGATGCACATTATGATTGTTCTGTCTGGGTAGTATAATATTGTATTCTATGACACATATAGTATCTAAGTATACTACCAGAGAGTGTGTGTGAAATGTTCATAAATATTTGACTATTATAGAATAGTCAACGAGTAGAGTAGAGTTACGTGCTGACGCTCGCGAAAGCTGCCGCGGCTTGCGTTAGTAACTGGCTCCCAGAAGAAGGACCTCGAATATGGCCGAAACCTGGTCGGAGTAATTTCGACTTTTTAATTGACCTGAGTTTAGCCGTTATTTATCTTAAAAAATGTGTCATACTCACGATATTTTTAAACTAATCAAAGAGTACCTATATGCAGCCGTGACCAGCCAACGACTAACTCCACATTATTTGTGTACATTTGTTTTTGGACAGGGCGCACTACGTGCGATCCTTAATTTGGATCCGGTTTTCAAGTAAAGCTAACGCAACGTAACACCTTGAGGATTGATTCTTAAATATCTTAGCTAGGTAGCCAGCACTATTGATTGAAAACCTTAAAAGCTAAAAACAAATACCTACTAGTTAAACTTCCGCGATAGTACTCATTTTATAAAGTTAATACGCAAACAGAAATGTTAGTCAAAATTGTTTTCATAAATTTCTGTGCGCTAATATACCCGTTTAACTTTATAATAAAAAAACAAACCCTTTTAGGCTTTTGCGACTTGAACGTTGAGAAATATCAACGTTAAAACGGGTCAATTAAAAATAATCGAAATGCGAATAGACCCGTAAGAACAAAATAACGAAGCTTAATTTCGCTCGAAATTGCAACCAAAATAAGACATGTTTTATAAACAAGACTACATCTACATCTGCGTTACCAAAGTGCATCTCGTCTTACGCAAGCAGGCGCCGAGAGTGATTGAAAATCAGCGTGCGCGTGCGCACGTGTTCACGCCTCATTAGTCGGTAATGTCTTATGACAATGTTTGCATTAGCGCTTTGTTGTGCTAACCGCGCGTGACAACTCGACCGTTTGACAGCGAACAGGTGATCAGTGACGTTACTGAGGAATACAGGTTTTCTTATAGTTTAATTTTTCTCTGATTTTTTAGTTAAAGGATCTAACCTTTCATTATTGAAATACTTATTGCTTTCCAAATTTTCACATTAGTTTTACATATTGCTTTCCTGTTGAACTTTGTGTTAAGTTTTGTTTTGGTTTTGAGAGGAAAATAGTTCTTGTGGAAAGAAAAACATTTTGATTGTGTTATTACAACTTTCCAATTGAAAAATACACAATTCAATAAATGAATATAAATAAACTGGCTGCGCCCCTCGGTTTCAGTTAAAGTTTTAAAAACAAAACCTAATCTTTTCATTCCTGATTTGAAAATTTCCATAGTAAGTATGCACATCAACTACTTATTAAAACTGTTAAATCTATATAAATTTCTGTTTCTATTCGTTGCAATCAAGCTCCACATATAAGCCATGAATAATTTTTGAAAACCAAACCATTTTTGAAAAATGTTTGTTCTATTCAGAACTTTTAATAAAAGTTATTTACTTCAGGTAAACTATGTGGATTAGCCATATGTTACTTATCGGGACATTGTATAACTCATAAGCCTCGATAAACTTTTGCTAACAAGCGGTTTAACATTTTACCAACTTGGGTATTATTAATTCCGTTTGGCAAAGGTCAATACGGAGAAGCCAACAATGTTAACTAGGGAAAATTTCTCATGGGAATCGTACTTATGTAGGCATTTACTTTATTGCAAACTATCAATGATTTTATTTTGTAAGTTCATCAAATAAATGTTCTTCAAAGATACGTAAAAATCAAAACAAGTTCCTATTATATTCAAATTCAAATATTTCAAATGCAAAAATAACCAATTTTAGAACTTTTACAAAACATAATCAGAAATTAAAACCAACATTATAAAAGTTACTGTCTTTATTCTAATCTTATAATTACAAATTGCTTGATAAATTTCTGAGTGTAAGACCTTTTCTATAGTTCTTTATTCTTAATTTCCTTATTGACAAATGGAGTTCTATTTTAAATCAAAATCAAATAAGTACTCAAATAATAGGTCTTTACCTATGAAATTGCCGTATTGCAGTACAGACTTTTTCAAACAAAAAAAAGTTTTGATTGGCTATGAATTCTAAATTCAAATTAATTTTGTTTTAAAAATATGACATTCTATTTACAATATAAGTCTTTTGTTTATTGATTAGCGTTGTATTTTCATTACATTTCAACATTTTTCCTCATAATGGATACTTTGAAATTTCGTGTAATTATGGAATATGAGTTCCGTCGTGGCACCAACGCAGCACAAACGACACGTAACATCAACGACGTTTACGGAGAGAACTGTACAAACGAACGTACAACCCGTTATTGGTTTGCTCGGTTCCGTTCTGGGAATTTTGACTTGAAAAATGAACCTCGTGGTCGTCCGGAAACTTTGGTCAACAATGATGAATTAAAGGCGATTGTGGAAGCTGATGAATCTCAATCTACAGCAGAGCTGGCAGCAGCTTTTGATGTTAGCATCAAAACAATATTGGTCCATTTGCGACAGATTGGCAAGATAAAAAAGCTTGATAGATGGGTGCCCCACGAACTTAACGATCGCCAGCGCAACGTACGCGTCGAGACTTGCCTTGCGCTGCTTAACAGGCACAGAAATGAAGGAATTTTGAACCGAATTGTTACGTGCTACGAAAAATGGATTCTTTTTGACAATCGAAAGCGCTCAGCAAGTTGGTTAGATCCTGGTTCGGTACCAAAGCAATGTGCAAAACGAAAAATGACCCCTAGAAAGGTGATGGTCACAGTTTGGTGGTCTAGTGCTGGTGTGATTCATCATAGCTTTTTACAAAACGGCGAGAGCATTACTGCAGATGTGTAGATTGAAGAACTGACCACAATGATGACGAAACTCGCACGTCTGCAACCAGCTTTGGTCAATCGGTCGTCTCCACTGCTACTTCACGACAACGCGCGACCCCATACTGCACAACAGACCGTCTCTAAGCTGCATGAGTTGGGTTTGGAAGCTCTCCCTCATCCGCCATACTCACCAGATCTTGCGCCTACCGACTATTACTTTTTCCAAAATATGGACAACTTTTTAGCGGGAAAAAAATTCAATTCCCGAGAGGCAGTACAAAACGCCTTTGAAGAGTTTGTTGTCTCCCGTCCTGCTGATTTTTTCAAGAAGGGCATCCATAAACTGCCACAGCGTTGGCAAAGATGCATTGATTGCAGGGGTGATTACTTTGAATAAAAGAAATAAATAAGTTCGAAAAAAAAATACTTTAACTTTTTTCAAACAAAACGGCAATTTCATAGGTAAAGACCTAATATTTGTGGACATCACCAATGTATGAATGTATCACTTTACCAGACAGAAGAAGACTACTATTGAATATTACCATAAAACGTTTGAAAATGTAGGATTTTTGCAATAAGTAGATAGGTAAAGCTTTTAAAATTAATTATTAGGTACTCACTATATCTTCTTGTTATCAATCTTTAGAGACTAGAAAACTTGTTTCCTGCAAAATTTGCATACATATCACAGCTGTATTTAAATGGTGTTGTTTAATTTCCACCTTAGATACAGGGATCTCTTTACATGGAGTGCGCGTGGGCAACTCGCTAAAAGCCTGTAAATTGACGGCTCACAGCAACTTACGAGTGAGATGCGAGCTATTCTGACAGACTAAAAGGTTTGGAGTAAAGTCACACAACAATGATGATAAACAAAATTATACTAAAGATTACACGATTCTTTTTGCTTATTTCGCGGTTTTTTTTTATTGCAGTAACTGTACAACTTTTATGTTTTTCATTGCAAATGATTCTAGAGAGGTCAACGACAGTCTTAAGACATCCACTGATGAGCATAGGCCTCTCCCATAGAGCGCCACTTTGAGCGGCTGCTTGACTCCTGCATCCACTGGCTCCGCCCAGTTTTGAGCAGATTCTCGGTCCAGAGGAACAGATATTCAGGATTTCATGGTACTCTCTATTATTACTGTAATAAAAAGTATTTTCCACAAGGTTCTAGGTAATTGGGAAGTACTAAAAACTTATGATGACATCTGTCAGTGAGGACTCCATGGTCGATCTTGATAGTGCATGAGTTAATTGTTGCTGACGACGACTAGGTGTTTCCGTAGTAAGTGCGAGATGCATCGCATGAAGCGGGTAATGCGACCATAATCAGAATAAAAAAATTACAAAAAAAAATCTCATCAGACATTTTGTCCGAACAAAAAGTTCTATAGGATAACTAAAAAGGCAACCAAAAAGAGGCCATAAACTCCAACCTCCGTGTCGCTTACACTCCACAAATTTTTCTGGTGGTTTCACTATTATATGTGATTCTTGTACGATTATGTATTTTAGAAACTTAATATGTTTGCTTACATGATTGTGGTATTACATTTATTTTTCTCACAGCAGACAGACAAAAAGACAAATAAGTCAAAAAGATTGATTTTTGACTAAACTAATTCCAAGTCAAAGTATTTTATTGTAAATAGGCTATTTTTAGCACTTTTACAAGTCAAAATGATATTAGGTACTTAAAATTATCGTACAAAGCATATAAAATTACAAAGTGCTTGTTGTAAAATATTATATAGCAAGCACATTAGATAACATACGAGTTTGAAAAAAAAGTTCTCTTTCCCACTGCTGGTACAAGCAATCCGGCACAATGCAGAACAGAAAACTCCGATCCGAAGCTTCAATTACATCTGTAAAGAAGCTGCAGGAAAAAATTAAATAGCTTAACAAAAGCTTGTCTCAGTTTTAAAGATAAATCGAGTTCAAACACCGCTCGTGATTCAAATTCCTTCTTTACAATAAAAATTACTCTTTTGATTACGCTAAGCAGTAGATACGAGATAACCATAAATCTTTAAAGTGAAAGGAAACACTAAAATGCTTAGGTCTAATGTACCCTAAAAAACCTAGGTCTTGTTTCATATCTGACGTTCTGTAACCACGTCATTTAACTTTCTGAGCTGGCTACTGCGCCATAGTCTGCGTACATTAGAATGTTAATGAAAGAAAGAAAGAAAGAAAGAAAGAAAAAATTTTATTCATGGCAAAGAGTGCGCATAAGATAAAAAATACATAAAAGATATAAAAAACATAGTAATTGTCAGTTGCCATGAATCGGTCATGCGACCGAGTCACGAACTCGCACTTGACATTGTTTACGATGCACTTTTAACTCATTTACCGTTATTTACAGTAGGATTCCATGATTGCACTTTTTTTTGTTTGGCTTTTGCTCCACACTTTTGTGTATTTAGCCAGTGTCAATTAATATCTCAAGTTAATTATTATCATATAATGTGTCAAGTCACAGTCCAAGTCATCAAGTTAAGTCATAGTCTAGTCTAGTCAAGTCAAACTCCTAGTAAAGGTGGAGTAGAGAGAGTAAAGGTGGCAACTTTACCAGAAGCTTCTATGGAGTTTTGGAAACAACACGAAAAAAAACGTTTCACCATCATTATACCACTTTCCCACACTCATGCCTGTAATCCAGCACTTACAAAATAAAATGCCACCAATTTCATGCACTAACACTGAAAATAACACAAGTTTTGGAAAATAATACAATACAATGACGTGATCTTTTTCGTTTTCCCGCCAAAACTCCATTTCATGTTATATTCATTTTATTATTTTACGTTACAACTTCTTTACTTACGAAACATGGTTTTTTTTTGTTAGGAACTTATCCTTTATTTTTGGTTCAGATATTCGTTTCACCATTATCATCGTCCTCACCCTGTTTTAGTCCAAAATAAAAGGGCCTTTTCTAATGTTTTGTTTCCCAATGATTGTTTTTCAGCTTTCAATGTTAATAACTTAATATTGTACATGCGTGGAATCTTCTGTCGTCAGACAATTTTTGTATATACAAGGTATAATTTAATTCCCTTTTTTTGTTTTGTTATGGCTCCACACTTTTGTGTATTTAGCCAGTGTCAAGTAATTGATAATTTTTCATGTAAATTAATATTATATAATGTGTCAAGTCAAGTCAAGTCACAGTCCAAGTCATCAAGTCGTAGTCAAGTCATACTCCTAGTAAAGTGGTGGCAACTTTACCAGAAGCTTCTAGGTATTGTCATTTAGGATTAACGAGCAAAACAGTTTACATTTTCTCTCGATATCGCTCGATATGGACAGAGTGATCGATAAAGATAATATCTATCGAATGACCAGCAGTAAAAACATTGTTACTATATGACTAATTTTACGGTCAATTAAAGTGTTGAAAGTGTGATTATATGACTCATGGACATCATATTGAAGTGTTATTTGTTTTAGGTTTTATTTCTATAAGTTTATCTCATTGACAGCGTCGGTGGTGTGGTGGTTGAGCAGGTCGGCTCATAACGCGGAGGTGGCGGGTTCGATTCCCGCGACAAGACAAGTATTTGTGCACAGAAAAAAAGCGCAAATACTTGTTCTGAGTCTGGGTGTTGTGGGACCATGGTCCTCGTAGTTCCTGGGTCCCTAGACACAGGGAATCCTAGTTAGGGTTCAGGATCTATGTATGTGATCGTTGGGCGTTATTATTATTGTGCATTAGATTTTTTACTTCTACCGTCTGTCGATTTTTTTTTGTATTTTAATTTAATAATTTAATTCAGAGTAATGGTTAATAGTGGTAGCGGCCTCTTAGATTAAGTTTTGCTACTGCATACTTTTTAATTTTAATTTAATTTAAATATTAGATTCATATAAAAGAAACATAAATATAAAGACCTTTCTTAATGCCTGGTCGAAGCAACACGTGACAAAAATTTGGCCTCTATTTCTGTCAAAGATTGAGCATTGCTATTCAACGTGCAATGCTGCCAGCATATTGGGCACGTTGCCTACTGAAAGTGGTTTGTTATTATTAAGTTTCCTTTTATTTATTTTTTTCTTTATCTATTATAATAAAAGCCTTATTATTAAAAAAAAACTAAACATTATCGTTTTGACAATACATCAAATGAATTAAGAATATATGCATTTAACAAATTAGAATATCATTAAAAAAAAATTTTTATTCTTAATCTGAATTATGTTTGTTAACATACTTATTTAATTTTCTTATACATGTGATAAGGATAATAACTATAAGTATTACAGCTACGGAGATGATGATTCGAATAGCTAGTTGAAGCCATTGGCCGTGTCGTAATACCTATTGTTAGGAATTTTTGCAAGCTCCATATAATATTTGAAATAACTCAATGTTTTGATAAACATAAACTGCAAGTCAGTTCTATTTCAGTTCTCAAAGGAGACATACAGCTTCTCAGATTATCCGCTTAGATTATATAACGGTCGAGATATCAACCCACGCAAAATCTGGGTCATCTACTCCAGTTGCTGGATGTTCGAAGATTGCAGTGTTTGTAATAGCATCACTTCTTGTAATGTAACTTGATTTTAAACCAGTTTCAATGTTTTACTCATTAAAAATAACAAGAGTTGCATTTACAATGTGAAAAGTTATTGTTTATAAAGACTTATAATAAACAAATAAATTAATAACGCCCAATGATCACATACATAGACCCTGGACCCTAACTAGGATTTCCTGTATCTAGGTACCCAGCAAATACGAGGGCCAAGGTCCCAAAACACCCAGTTACAGAACAGGTATTTGCGCTTTTCTTTCTGTGCACAAGCACTTGTCCAGTCGCGGGAATGAAAAAGAAGAAAGAAGAAGAAAACAAGAAAAAAAAGAAGAAAGATAAAAAAGAGGTAAGAAATTACGTTTATTCATATATTTATATCACACAACATTTTACAAATAGGCACTCATATAAGACAAATCCGACAACGAAAAGGTGAGAAACTAAAAATGTAACGTTGCGTGACGTCATGATATAGACATAGACACGACATGTAATTCGTATGAACTTAATAACTAATTTTCAGTAGGAACTCTTATTCATGAATCGAACCCGCCACCCCCTGGCTATGAGCTGACTGACTTTTCTATTGCTGGCAATGGAATTACTATACGTAGATAAGTACATCTAAATATATAACTCAAAGGTGACTGACTAATATAGTGATCTATCAACGCACAGCCCAAACCACTGGACGGATCGGGCTGAAATTTGGTATACAGGTAGATGTTATGACGTAGCCATCCGCTAAGAAAGGATTTTTCGAAATTCCACCCTTAAGAGGGTGAAATGGGTGGTTGAATTATTTCCCATAGGTCACGCCGCGGGCGAAGCTGCGGGCAGAAGCTCGTGTTCCATAAGTCTCATAAATTTTTCATCTTAACTGCTTATCGCAGAACAACACAAATATCTAAGTTGTCACATCCATGTCGCTCTATCTCCACTTTCTTGCTATTTACACTCGCTCTGGCAGTAACGACACAGCGCATTTGTACTAAGTTGTATTAATTAGAGCTGTGCGCCTACGCATATGCGTAGAAAGTAGTCTACTTGAATATAGAACAGAGGCTATTCTACTAGTTCATTATAGTGCATATAGAATCAATGCTATTAGAGCTGTAAGCGAAAATTGACACAATGTTCAAAAAGACTCCGTGCAAAAATCATACCAAGAGAGTCAAGAAAAAGAGTCAAATCCGTTTATGAATACTCTTGAAATGCGACGGCCTGAACAGCTACCTACCTACCTTACCGAAACACTTGGGCGTGTTATTATTGTGAATTATAATTTTATCGATAAACGATGGTCTTCTCTCGGCCTCTCTCTCTCTCTCTCTCTCTCTCTCTTATAGGCTCGCGTTTGACCACTATCGCACCTGATGTTAAGTGACGATGCGGTCTAGGATGTAACACGCTTGCCTAGAAGAGGTCATCGATTTATCTATTTATTTGATATTTATAAGAAAGAAAGAAGAAAGAAAGAAACACTTTATTTGCAAGAACTGTACACAACATTCGTAATTACACTTAAAAGAACAAAACATAACCTAGTGAAATTTAAAACTAACTTATAACTATAACCTATTCCTTGGTGTGTGCGAACATCGTTGCTGTGTACAGTGCTGTACAAAACGGTCTGGGCTCAGCAGGTGCCGTGGACGAGTCCAGGGCGCTGATTTTCAGCCCAGACCTCGAGTGACGAAAATATTGATCCTAATTATATAGTAATAACAATTAGGGTAAAAAAAATTAAATAAAAAGTAGTATAATTTTTTTTTTACTTGTCTAGCATTTGATCGCGCTCTCACCTGATGGGAAGTGACGATGCGATCGAAGGTGTAGCATGCTAGTCAAGTAAATACCTATTCACTCTTCTCTTGTGTTTCTCACAATAATCAGAGATTTCAAAAAGAGTATAAACAGAATGATAAGGTGGAAAAAAAATACAAATAAAAATAAAATAAAGAAACAACCAACATAGCAGCCATACAACCATCAAATAATAAGAACGAATTTTCAAATAAAATTAAAAATAAAGATAAACAGGTCCTCACGGCACATTTTGGGGGTATGGGGGGTATAACTGTGACTGTGATCTTAGTCTAAACGGAAAGTGGTGATATTACTCTAAAATACATTTAAAAATAACTACCAAGTAAAATATATTTAAAGAGATATAAGCACAGAAATTTACTATTACTACACGTCCTAACTGTTATTGAAAGTATTTTGCACAACTCAGAGCTTTTACTGTAACTTGCAAAAACGAGCTTAGTAAAGCTTCTTTAGAGACACGTTTAGCTATTACCATTAAAGTTATATCCATTAGTTCTAATGGAAAATTTGCAATGTGTTAAAGTAATATAATAATAATAATAATATGTGTGGATATCTCACACAACGCCATCTAGCCCCAAACTAAGCAAAGCTTGTACTATGGGAACCAGATAACTGATACAATACTTAGATACTTTTTGTTTGTAAATACATACATAGAATACAATATAACACCCAGACACAGAACAAACATCGATGTTCATCACACAAATGTTTGTCCTGGGTGGGAATCGAACCCACAACCCG